>CM035815.1:34498809-35781309 GCA_020458035.1 Magallana ariakensis
AATGAGGAGTTCAACAATAATAATGTTAATTCTCTTCAACTGCTAGAGAGACTAATAAAATCATAACTATGAATACAATTTTCTTTTTCATGTTTACGCTGTTTGTTTGTGGATTTTTTTTTCATTTTAATTTGATCTTACTTTTTAAGGTTTAGCAATTTATCATCCATGACAATTCGCCGAAAATGCAGCAATTTGAGCCGGAATAAATTGTAATTTTGTAATCTAGATACTGTAAGAAAGGTCTGATAAAACCTGGCAGAGAATCAAAACCATATAAAACATACGCAGACTCAAAAAAGTATATCTGAACTAAATTTTTACCGTATCGGGAAACAAATCAGAAGTAAAATTTCAGTTCTTTCAATAAACGTACAAGAAAAAAGGACAACGGTCTTGACTGGTAATTTAATTTTTCCTCCTAAAAATACATAGCATAAAAAATTTCGTCCCTTTTTCCTATGATACGAAGTTGATGTGCAAATAACTTACAGATTGGCCTTTAGACCAAGAACTTCTTGCCGTCGAGTTACACTTGTTGATAACGAAGGCCTCGGACGTCTGGTGTTTGGTTAAATCGGGGCACGGCCCCGCCCTGCTGTCCTCTACGTGTAGATTCTCTGCGATGGACTCGATGACGCTGATCTTCCGGTGGCTGCATTCTAGTTTTACCAGTGGTTGCTGGGTAGTGGTAGGTTTCTGTGTAGTTTTAGGAGGAATCGTGGTGGTAACTGGTGCTATTTACTTACAATGATTAAACATATGACTTATCTGTTTAATCTTTTTTTTTAAATTTCTTGTTGTTCAACACAATTCATTATAAAGAGTGATTTCGGGTTGGTTTATTATAAGCTACATGTATTGTATTAATTATGATACTTACATGCATCAAAATGTAATTATCAGCTCTCATTAAAAGTAAAATCCATTCGACCACATAAAATACAGAAAATAAAAAAGTTTAGACCATTTTTAAAACATAACAGAGAATGAATGCAATGTACATGTAACACCAGAAAGCAGTAGGTTAAGATTTTATGAACAGAACTAAATTTATAATCAATAAATGTTATCATGCTTATTTCTTATAGCTCACCCGGGTCACAGTGGCAGTTATGACCACCGAACACGTCTTTGATGCATCTTGGCGTCTCTCCGCCCGCACAGTGGCAATGACTGTCTGTGTTGCATTCTTTGAAGGACAAACGTTACGTTATTCAATCAACATCTGTCTGCAGAAATTTGATTACAAAGTAGACATGATCATTCAAAATCGCCAAAACAGCTGGTTTTTAGTTACATGTACATGTAGCTTACCCCCGCATTGGCATTTATAGAAAATCCAAAAATTCGAACAGTAAGGATGTGGGCAATTCAGATAACTGCAACTACTTTCGTCTACACAGTGACCTAGAAAGTAGATTTGAATATGTTTGCACTATAGGGATTTTTATGCCAAAAAAGTAATGATTACATGTAACGATGTGCAGTTGACCTCATATGGAAAGTTATATAGAGAAATGATAGTGTGAACTAGCCAATTTGAATAGAGCATCATTACATTCATTTGTTAAACGAGAAAAGTTCAATGAGTTGGCCCATGGTCAGTAAGTGTATGTAAGACGGACAGCGTCGTCGTCTACGTCTCAGAGAGAGAGAGAGAGAGAGAGAGAGAGAGAGAGAGAGAGAGAGAGAGAGAGAGAGAGAGAGAGAGACACGGACGGGCAGACAGACAGAGAGATACTTACAATAGCATTCTTTTCTTAATGGGTCGAAAGCAGCTACGTTATTGGTTGTGCAGCTGTAGTCACGGCAGCTGTAATCATCATGGTCAGCTGCAAAATAATCATCACAATTCAGACACCACGAGAATGTTTAATTTGAACTCAAAAAGTTGCTGAGAGCAACTATAATGTTTCCTTGTAGATTTGCCTATATTAAATACCAAGAAATTCCAATTCTTTGATTTTTCTTGGAATTTGGTCCTTTCAAACTAATAAGTCTGTGCAGAAATAATTGGTCAGCGTTAATCCCCTTAAATTCCAGGATAGATTTCCAGGAAACTAAGCAGGTATATTAATCAATCAATACTTGAACTTTCGATTTCATTATTTTTCGGCGAGTTTTGACATTTTTGAATGTGAATTTTGTTTTTAAAGACAAAAGTTCAGAAGTGCATATATGCGGAAAGTTTCGATTCGATGGGTTTTTGGGAATTAATATGTACCCAGCTATTCATAATGTGAGAAGTGGAGTTTGTGAGCTTGCTCATTTTTTTATCATTGTGAATATCTCGCCTCTTTTACATGCAAGTAATTTTTCAATATGCAACAATTTATCTTTATAATATTATTTGTGGATTTGTTCGAATTCCTGAAATCACTACAAAATGTGGCGAAAGTCATAAGCGATGCTTATCTCTACACAACCAAATTATATCCTATTTTTTTCTCAATTTTAAAGTTCCATACCTTCTTACCTTATATTTGATGTTGTTATTTTTTATTTGGCTCCATGCGTATTAAGAATTATTACAACTGCAGTTTAAAAATAAGTTATATATTTTTTCACCAGATTTTTTAGGGCTACTTGGATGGTAGAACAAACTCTTAAGCGATGCCATGTGTAAACTGGTTTTTTGGGGTTTTTTTGTTTTTTTGTCTTCTTTTTATCTTCAACCCATCATGTTATATTTCTTTTTTTTATTGCGAATGATAGAAATAAAAGTTTACCTGCTACAAGACTCAGAAAGACAAGGAAGCAGTATACGATCATTCTCAATGTGGACTATAGAGACGACAGTTTGTTAATAAGCGCTGATACATGTACTACATAAGGGAATTACGGATCCCACTTACATATGGATCTTATCTGTGGGTCCTCTCATTTCATTACACTCATATACGAAACTATTTATCGTGGCAAACCTTTGGTTTTATTAATTCTGGCCATTCGCCAAAAAATGAATCGTGGACCATTTACTATAGTTTAAAATTTAACTTTGAGAATTCATTAGCTTTATTAAACTAGTTTAATAAGAAAGCTAAAATTTCCAAAAGGAACTGTCATGGAATTCAATACCATTGAAAAGCTTCAAATAAAATATTATAAACTTCTCGCATTCATAATATTTTTTAAAATTCTATATTTTAATAATTTATACACTTAAGATCTTTCCTTTAAGAATACACGACATGAAATTACTCAATTTTGTCATGAATATGTACGCTCACAGGCGCTTGATTCTGAAGTGAACTTTATTACAGAATCAAGCGCCAGTGAAACGTACATAATTATGTCACCTTTTTGTTCAACCCATACAGAAATAATAACACAATATATCTAAATCCGAATTAAGTGGAGTGCCTCCTCAATCCGTGACTTGCAATCATTTAGAGACAATGCAAATAAAAGTTTGTTTTTCACAACACATGTACATCTCTGCATTGTAACATATGGAATTCAAACAAATCACCTCGTCTGACACTTTGGTTAAAACATATAAAACTATTTCAAGCACTTATTGTAATATAAAGATTTTAAATTTTATTTTCCAACAGGATTTGCAGGTAAAGTCAGATTCTTCGGAATCAGTGATCCCAAGGGGCTACTGAGCGCTCCAAAGGGCCCCACTGTAACCCCATATTTTCCTGAGAGTGAACTGATGCCTTTCGCTTGTGTTATCCAGTCATCCGTATCCGGGCCCTGTGCATTCATTTGCCAAGTCCAGCCACCTAACACACACACCAAAAAAAAAAAATATACAAAAAAGTGCCAAGGAATTTGTTTATTTTGGGGTTTTTCCCATGTTTTCCATTTTTCGATTTATAATATTGAAAGAAATTAATTATACGACCGAAATGTATACTGCGTGAAGGTAAAAGGTTGACTTCCCTATATAATCATCACAACCTACCAGAATAGCCATTGGAATACAGGTGATTGAACTGTTTCACAATGTCCCACTTGGAGTGCGGTCGCCCTCGCACCTGGTTAAATCCAGCAATGACCAGGGGTCGGGGAGGGAGATGGTCCCCTCCCATATGGTACTCTGTGTAATAGTGCTGTTTTAAGGGAAAAGGAGATGGAATTTTAAGGAGGCTGGATGGTCAACGAATTGTGAAACAAATTCAAATATTCTAGTCTTAATTTTTGGCCAAAAACTATTATTTAGTAAATCAAATTGAAATATTAAAAATTAAAATTTAAGTATTTCCCTTTATCTTTATAAAGAGCTCTTCTTCCCAAAGAGAACAATATACATGTAGTACATGCGCGGATCTAGAGGGGGGGTCGGGGGGGTCCCGACCCCCCCTGGAAAATGAAAATTTATAAAATTTACATTGTAAAATTATCGGAAATATGCCTCGGACCCCCCCCCCCCCCGGCAAACACAATTATCCTTCGGACCCCCCCTGGAAAAATTTTCTGGATCCGCGCATGTAGTCTAAAATTGACTACCACAGAAAATAAAACTCCCAGTTGAACTGAGTGATTTCAATTATAATGGATTTTACTCAAATACAATATGATTTGTTAATCTTTTTTTGGTTGATCTGATGTATACAATTTACTTACTAAGCACGTCATGTATGGGATTAAAGCATAATGAGAGAGAAACTGAGAAACTGTATTCTGATAAAGAAATTACTAACGTTAAATGGAGCCCAATCGTCATATCTGCCTTCACTTTTAATATCAAATGAATGCGTAGACCAGAAACTGAGGTAGCCCTGCAATAAATAAATAATTTTATTTGTTTTAGAACAATAAAATACCGTAACGTCTCTCTCTCTCTCTCTCTCTCTCTCTCTCTCTCTCTCTCTCTCTCTCTCTCTTGTTTTATGCGGCTTCAAATAACCAATTTTTATACATAAATGGTGCATGTGATCAAATGCTGAGTACAAAGTCAATGAAGAGCTCGATGTGCTTAAGGGTGAACAGCCATTTTCTTTGCATTTATATTGGGTTGTAAAATTCCTTTTAACCGTCTATGCCCTCAGGAAACGTTATTTTCCCGAAGGAAATAAATTTTTCGAAGAAATCATATTATTTCCAAAATTCTTTAGTTCGTGCAATGAATAAAGAGAGAGATCAAATTTTAAGCTATAATGTATCTTCTTCGCAGCCAAAAGAAATTTTCGTTTCTCTGAAAAATATAAATTACATATAAAATAATTGAAAGCAAAATCGGACTTACTGTGTAAAATGATATTTAGTGTGTCGAGGTAACGTAAGATGAGTAAAGCAAACATGGCGTAAATTTATTATGCAACAAACAACCGGTATTTCAAAATGAAATTTTAACTGTGTTAAACGACCAAAGTAATGGAATACAATCATTTTCAGAGTAACAACGTTTTAATTGGTGAGACAAAAAGAAATTTATTTAAACTTTAAATTATGTAATGTGTTCCTTTTTAGCTCACCTGAGCTGAAAGCTCATGTAAGATTTTCTGATCACATTTTGTCTGTCGTCCGTCTGTCTGTCTGTCTGTCCGTCTGTCCGTTAACTTTTCACACTTTCGACAACTTCTCAAGAACTAATGGGCCAATTTCAACTAAACTTGGCACAAAGCACCAATAGGCAAAGGAGATTCAAAGTTGTGAAAATTAAGGACCATGCCCTTTCTCAAGGGGAGTTAATTAGGAGTTACTGAAAATTTTTGAGAAATTTTCAAAAATCTTCTTCTCAAGAACCATTTGGCCAGGAAAGCTGAAACTTGTGTGGAAGCATCCTCAGGTAGTGAAGATTCAAAGTTGTGAAAATCATAACCCCCCCCCGGGGGGGGGGGGGGGTGTAGGGGGGCCACAATGGGGGGTCGAATTTTTACATAAGAATATATTGAGTAAATCTTTAAAAATCTTCTTCTCAGAAACTAATCAGCCAGGAAAGCTGAAACTTGTGTGGAAACATCCTCAGGTAGTGTAGAATCAAAGTTGTGAAAATCATGACCCCGGGGGTAGGGTGGGGCCACAATTGGGGGTTGAATTTCTACATAGGAATATATAGAGTAAATCTTTAAAAATCTTCTTCTCAAAAACTAATTAGTATGGAAAGCTGAAACTTGTGTGGAAACATCCTCAGGTAGTGTTGATTCAAAGTTGTGAAAATCATAACCCCCGGGAGTAGGGTGGGGCCACAATTGAGGGTCGAAGTTTTACATAGGAATATATACTAGAGTAAATCTTAAAAAATCTTCTTCTCAGAAACTAATCAGCCAGGAAAGCTGAAACTTGTGTGGAATCATCCTCAGGTAGTGTAGATTTTAAGTTGTGAAAATCATGACCCCCGATCGAATTTTTGGAGCCCGGTCAAGTCGTTCACAGACCAACTCGTATACAAAAATCTCCGTATAAACAACCAAAAGTCAGCTCGTATACAAAAATTCCCGGTATACTAAACCGAATGATAACTTGTATACAAACATTTCATATGCTTATATAATCAAATATTTAAATTCATGTAAAATATTAAACATCATAATTAATACATGTATATCTAACAAATATTCTAACAACAGATTTTATCTTTTAAGAAAAGATTAAGTTATATAATATGTTACAGCAAAAGATAACTTAAGTTTCATTGTCTACAACGATAATATGTTTACATTTTCTGTGAATAGGCTAACGATAATGACTCAAATACCATGTATACGAGCTGACTTTTGTTTTTTTATGCGTAAATTTTTTGTATACGAGTTGACCTGTATACGAGTTGGTCTGTGTACGACTTCACTGTAAATCGAATTTTTACATAGGAATATATAGAGTAAATCTTCTCAGAAACTAATCAGCCAGGTGATTCTTTAAAATTGTTTAGACTTTGGCCCCTTGATGATTCTTGGGCCTCACTAGGGGTTCAGAAGTTGATGTAGGTTTATATCCCATACATAAACAATTTTTTGGGATCTTTTTGAGAACTGTAATGCTCAACAAGTGTTATGACTATAAAATCATCCTGTTAGAAAAGGGACTAATGATAATAAAAATATGAATATCCAGGGGGGAAAATTGATTTTTATTTATACAGGATCTACATGTATTATACTACATTGTCCAGATAGTTTGTATTATGACTCCATTAAGCTGATTTCATCATACCTATTGTTCCTCAGGTAAGCGATGTGGCCCATGGGCCTCTTGTTTTAATGTCTTGCAAAAACTGAAATGCGTGAAGTGTATAATTATGTTTATCCTCATCAGTAAGGAAGTTGTCAGAAACAATTTATTTCTGAACGAAAAAAATATAATTTTACATTTCTTTTAAAATTATGTGTTGATTTTGTCTTTCTCGTAAACTGTTTAGTTTGAACTGAAAACAGATTATGAAAAAACAACATGCATGTCTATTATATCAATGCAATCAATCATATGAACAAAGGAAGAGCAATAATTTCTTCCATATTCTTACGTCATCAGCGCCACCGGAAATATTAAGGCAGTAGTCGTGGTAGAGGTTCTTACAGTTCCATTGGAATGTATTGGTGATGATGTTGAAAGAGCTGGCAGTTATAAGAGGTTCTTTGTTTTGTGCTTTGTACAGTTTACGAATAGCAGATGCTTGAAGATTAATAAATCTGTAACGATAGGACAGAAGCAGAAGCTTGAATGAAGATTAATGAATCTGTAAAGATTGGATAGAAAAATAATCAGTTTTAATGAAGATCTGAAAGGGGAATTGTCAGGATTTGAGCTGAATATTGGATAATAAGGCGGATGAAAAGTAGATAATAAGATGAATAAGATACTGAAAAATCAACAAAAAAAAATTCAACGTATTTCACAATTCTTTGTTATTACGTTAAAAACACAGTAAAATGTTCCTAGGTTTTGTCAAATTCAAATTTGCTTGAAAGTTTGTATTTGTTTTCAGCATATAATACGTAAACGGAAACATTGCCTGAATTCTGTTGAATATATAACAGAGAATTGGGATCTCTGTATCTCGCTTATAACTCCACCACTGACACTCACATTTTGTTTGGTCATTATGTTACCTTAATGAAGCATTCTTAACATAAAAAATGATATATTTTAGAATTTGAAAAATTTCAACTCAAATCGTGACCATGTCTTTTAAAGAATGGAGTACAATTGCTGTTCATCAATATTCAGAACTTCAAGCAAAGTAATGGTTCTTTTGTTCACATCGACATGAACAATGATAGTTTGTGCTTATTTGACTTTCACATTTAATAAACTGATTGTTTAATAAATGTTATTTCAATGGTATTTGACCTTGATTAAATGGAAAACACAATCCAAAACCGAACGGCAAGACGGTCTAAGTTGTGAGTTTCAACACTTATCATCTGAATAAATTTTGTTGTAGTTACTGTAACTATTACACTTATATCTTTTTTTCTAATACGAAATTAACATAAATGCATGCAAGATCATAAAATATACCTACTTTTACCTTTATACACCATAAAAGAAGATAACATATCTCAGACATGCACGTTGTGTTTTGCAAACGACGAATTTGGAGAAAAAAAAGTTCATACAATTATGTTTTCAGGAAAATACATATGCCTTTGAATTTCTTTTGGAGTGTACAGCTCCTTGGCCCAACCGATGGCTCTACCCGAGGACTTGAGCTCCAGAAACGTGTTGTCCCAGCAGGGGTTCTTGTCCGTCACATTCCTCTTCATCACCCCCTCTGGTTGATTAATGATGTCCCATCCCGCCATCGCTGGCTCGTTCATTACAGCCGTCACCTTGCAAAACATCACCAAAGCAACTATAATGAGCAATTGGATATGCATACTACATAACTCCAAACAAATAGCAATAATTATGATGGACACTTAAATGAAGGTTAGACATAATAACTCTATGAATTTAAAGGAGGATGGGATAAATCCAATTTATATATATATATATAAATATATATATATATATATATATATATATATATATATATATATATATATATATATATATATGAAAAAAGAAAAAAAGCAACACTAATTGTAAAACGTTAGCGCTTTCATTTCGTATCTTCAGACGTTTTACAGTCGTTTAAAACGTCTGAAGACATGAAATGAAAGCGCTAACGTTTTACAATTAGTGTTGCTTTTTTTCTTTTTTCATATTTATTACCGGACACTGTGAAAATAGTTTTGGATATATATATATATATATATATATATATATATATATATATATATATATATATATATATATATATATATATAGTACCCATCAAAAGTACAAAGGCATCATTCAAATAAGTTTATAGACGTCTTAGCCATTAGTATAATTATGATCTGCAGTGAAAACTGTGACAAATGACATACATGCTATCAACATGCAATCCGAAGATTTATTAGATATATCGGCCGCCTTATACTTTGAGGCAGCTGACAATAAGAATGGATATTTATGCCTAGGTTACACTGGTGCATGAATAAAAACAATTGTCAATATTCTGATAAAAAAAGTTTTAAATTCACATTGTTGCGTTGTTTTAAAAACTACTCGTCGTTGTTTTAGAATAAATCCTGGCATTTCGCAAAAAAAAGTATCCGCACGATCATGCACGGTAAAAAACGCAAAACCAATTTTTCTGAAACAACACGATCACCCACGGTACACGAATTTAACACGATTGGCTTGTCAAGAATAACGTTGTTACCACTGTAATATGGGTATTTTTAATAACATGTCGAAATTTGAAAGTAAAACATTCATTTAAAATCAAGATATACAGTTCAATATTCTTTGTTTTGTAAACAAAGCTCTAGCCTTGTTATTATTTACATACGTGGTTCATTGGCATAGTTTCAAATAAATGTTGCTTTCCTCTGTTCATAACATTATCTATGAACACATTAAATCAGTTTACATGTACATGTACCTTGTTTGCCACGAGTCATTTTGTCAAAGAAATCATGGTAATTCCATATCTTAAATTATTTGTAATCAAATGTAAAACTCAAGCTTTAATTTCTATACATTACAATGAATTCATACCTCTGTATATCTCTTATAGCTCGACTTCTATGATTCAACTTTAGGTCAATCATTCAAAATGCACAAGTAAACCATTTTATACATAAAACTTTTTAAAAAATCTAATTTTGATCTTAAATTATGTCCAAGTCCCTTGAGTAAGCATAAATAAAGTCATGATCAAGTACTCTCCTCGCCAGACTCTTTTTCGTAATTTTATAATTATAAAGTACATTTGTACTTAATGCATCATTAAAATAAATTCGTTTACGTCTTAGCTCAAAAAGTATAAATAATATCTGCAGCGAAAATAGCGCCAAATTACGAACAATGCTATCAACATGCAATCTGAAGATCTATGGAGGGTAATCGTGTTCAAAAATCCAGTCATGTTAACTTGTAAATTCGAATATGCAATCGTGTTGGTGTGTGTGCGTGAGTATGAATGTGTGTAATTATGATCGTGTAATCTATAAAAACACTCTAAAGTTGACTCCGCAGACCTTCAATGTAATTCTTCCCACAGATGTACATTTGCAACTTTAAAATGCATGTAACGTGTCACTATACAACACATTTTCCATCGGCAATCTCTGCATTTATATCTCCGTTTTCCGGAAATAGCAGAGTTGACACGTTACAAATCGACAAGTAAAGTCTACAAGTTTGTCGAATTTTGACATGACCATATATGGAAACAGTGACGTCACAGATAGCTGCAGGAAAAGGCCTGCCGTAATCGCCGGAATGGGCACAGAATGAATAAAAAAATATTACATATATTATTTCTGGATAACAACTTTTTTTTAGGAAGTACGATTTTTCGAACAATAGATTATAGGCTCGGTGTCGATTGTATCAAGAGAATCAAAAAAAGATGCGAGTGAAGAATTCAATCGCCATCGGATGTCTTAGATCTGGAAAATTTTAAATATCATGCTCTGTTTAAATGTATACACGCATTTCTATTGTCCTAAAGTACATTTAACATATCGTGTTAGTATACTTAGAGTTCGGCTGAATAAAGAAAATATCACCAAAACCATCCTTATCGCTACTACAATGTTGAGACAAGAGCCCCCCAGCCCCCCCCCCCCCCCACGAAGAAGAAAAAAATCACGGGGTGGGGGGGGGGGGGGTCGGCCTGCTGATTAATTAAAGAACTGAATTATCGATAAGAAAAACTATCTATCTGAAAACAGTAGTTTTAAGATTTTGATTTAGATGAGACATGAGTAGCGGCACCCCCTCTCCTTTAAATGAAAAAAAAAAATTCCAACCATAAGGTTGACTGTAATAGCAAAAATGTTTTGATATCAAGCAATTATTACGGGATATAAGTATGCCGTCCTGAATCTCGATTCAATCCAAACACACTCAGTGAAGTTGGTTAATCAATATTTTCCGGAAAGCTTAACAGCTTTACAGCCACTTGTGAACATGTACGGATTACCATAAAGTAGCTACTTGGTTTTGTAAAATTACTGTCATTACAGTATATAATTATGTATAAGATTTTAAAATGAAAACTCTACCATTTCATATAGAATCAAATCTGTTTTACCCACCTGTTTCTTAATTTCAGAAATTCGATTTTCGAAGAAAAAATATAATTATAAAAACATACTAGTATCCCTTATTTATTTTTTCAGAACCTTTCAATTTTTGACAACATTTTGTACTTTAATTAATGATTATAAAACTTCCTTTTTAACAGTTTCAGATTGTTTTATTATTTATCATGCACTTGCACAACAAAGTCATTTTGATATTTGAAAAAAAATATATAGATACATACATTTTTCCGCGAAAAATTACCAAATTTTTTTGCAAGTCGTTTAATTTTAAAGAATTGAGGAATATAATATTCACTCTCAAAATTCTTTGCATTTAGGTAAGCAATGAAGCTATGTGGGCTTCACGGCGGTCGCCAAACCCCATGCTGCACAAAAGATATTCACCCCCTAGGAAATTTCTTGATCCGTCTCATTTCTAGAAAAGAGCACGTATTCAACTTTAATATATTTTTCAGTTTAAATTACATGTCAAATTATTTTAGTAATATTGGAATAGATTTTAGACATTTTTTTTTTATTAAAAGTTAACCCTTATCGTATATACATGTACCAGTGTCCATGGGAATTATATTACAGAAACCAGCGCATTCGTCACACCGGCACCGATTTTTACAAACATTCACCTCTTCTTGTTTAGTCCAGTTTCAATCATACCTCAAAATCTTCTTTTGTAAAAATTAAAAAAAAAAATATTTTTGATCCAAAGAAAATAGTATCGTTCATCAGAACAGTTAACTGAATTTTATGTTTATTTTAGTCCATTCCGGCGATTATGGCATGCGTTTTCCCGCAGCGAGCATTTGCCATATAAGGTCATGTCAAAATTCGACAAACTTGTAGACTTTACATTTGTTGAATTGTAACATGTCAACTGTGCTATATCCGAGGGTAAAGATACAAATGCAGAAACTATGGATTTAAAATGTGCAAAGTTGAAGTTTAAATTAACTAACAAAAACAATTAAGCAGCAAAATGTGCATCATACAAAGGAATTGAGACAAATCTTAAAGTGAATAATTATGCTCGAGTTTTATAGCTTACACGATCAGAATCACATACATTCATACTCAGACTTACACACCAACACGATTGCATAGTTTACAGATCTGGATTTTTGAACACGATTACCCTCCATAAAGATCTAGTTATCTACTAGTTATGTCATAGGCCTTATTTTTAAGGCAGCTGACAAAAAGAATGGATAATAATACTTGTAATTGCATCTCTCAAAAAGCATGCATAGGGTAATAATTGAGCACTTCGTCCCACCGCCTCTCTTTCGTAATGGATAGGACAATTAGCAAAGAATGAGAGGAAGGATTTCGCCTGTTTGAGTGCGCCAACGTTCAAGTATACAAAAACTAGTCTCTTACTATTGGAGTGAGAGCTGTGAGAATGTAACTCTGTAATTTGACTTCATCTTTAATTAAGCCGTGAAGTCTTTCATTAATGACAGGCGTAACATAGGCTCCATTCCAGAGACAAATGAACACGAAAATCTGGTTCATATGTGCAAATTTTAGATATTCCATCAACTCTGGAATCAAGGATTGCTGAAGGTCTGTTCCTACCACAATACCACCCGGACCAAACATCGGAGTACCCTGACCCTCGATGTGCAGGAACAACCCTAGGGAAAGAGAAGGACGCCGTTTTACAATGTGTTTTATTATACTTTCATGTTAAATACTGAAATCTGATTGGCTTAGACGCAGTTGACAATCCGTTCTAATACCCTCAGCGTTAGCAACACACTTGGCAACGGGCCGATAGAACGAATTGTTACATGCGCGTAGATTATGCGCGTACGGTTCGCCGTAGAACTTACGTCTTTTCTATATAAAAACATTCAAAGCCATAAAATTAAGACATTCAGTATAATAAAATAAATAGTGCCTGTTTGGGAGGGTACCAGTTGAAATTGACACCCCTCGAAAACCATTGTCAACCTCCGCTTCGCGTCGGTTGACAATGGTTTTCTCGGGGTGTCAATTTCAACTGGTACCCTCCCAATCAGGCACTATTTATATAATGATAAAGTTGACTTGTCGCTTCGCAGAAAAATAAACAAAGGTGCATGACAGGCTTCGGCGTCATTAAACTTAGACGAACTCACTTGCACTCCAAAATAAGACTGACAGTCTGAGATAAACTGTAAATTCGAGTTCGTTTTGTGCTTTTGAAGCTTTGACAAAATATTTGTTGGCACAGGGTTTATTGTAGTTCATTGTTAAATAGAAATGTTATTTTATATTATTTCCCTACGGTTATATAAAACGTTGGCTATTGAAAATATGTGTTAGGCGAGACATATAAGTATTAGAAAACAACCATACTTATTGAATTTCCACCAGCAGCTTTAAGTGTGGTGAGATAGGTCTGGAGAGGTATCATCGAAATTGTAAAATAAAGTCGATTTCCGAAGTCACCAGTGGCATAATTAAACCAGGCCTGATTGGCACCAACAAGGAATGTTGGCTGTTCATCATTGCAAAGGAACTGCGAGTTCTTCTTGCACACGGCTAGAATTCCTGAAGTGAACATAAAATTAAAAGAAAATTAAAAGCTTAAAAATATATTACAACTTCAAAAAAAAAAACCTAAACAAAACAGTGAACCCTCCACCCTGGAACAAACAAAGCGTTCAATTAAGAAAGACATGAAAGACATGAGATACTAACATCAGGTAACTTGATTTTGAAAAAAAATTAAATTCAATAATAAAAAAAAAATGATAAAAAGAAAATATTTGTTAACGACAGAAAAAGACCAGTAAATCTCAACGGATGAGATTAATCAACCTAATAGAAAACTTAAAGCCAAATGGCATGATGCAAAATATAAACCCATGCATGTGGATCAGAAGAAATTTATTTAATAAATAACATGTACCACCATTAATCAAATAAATTACACATACTTTATTTTGTTTAATTACTGGCATAACCAATCGATTTTACACTTATGCATTTTGATCGAATGCAGTGCAAAATCTTCCGATAAATTCAGTTTTATTTTGTGTTTATAATTAAGTTTGCGGCTTGACAAAAAACAAAAACAAAAACTAAAAAAAAGTCCAAACTGCTATCATATAAGCACGTGCATACTTACAGTCATACATACATACCTTCACTTGGTTCTAAGCAGAAAAGCAACGAAATAGCAGCTAAAAACACTAGGGTCTGAAACAAAAAGCAATCATTATCTAGTCTACTGTCTTTGAAATTCAACTGATGCTTGCATTAGCGTTTTTAAGTGATAAGGAATCATTCTTTTAGTATTATGAGATGATAATTTCGGTCGGGGCGTGATCAAATCCAATCAAACCCAATGGCTTTATGATATATTTGATCACGCACGGACCGAAATTATCACCTCATAATATTCATAGAATGATTCCTTATTACTTATATTTATATAATTTTAAGCCATCGTACGATTAAATATTTAAATATAAATAATTAAGCAAACCCCGCTGGCGCCTCAATTTGGCGTCATTTGTAGTTATGGGTTATATACTGTAAGTCGTTTTAATTCCACGGTGTTAAAATTTCACGATTTCTCAAAAAGTACCAATCGCGATGGTTTTAATTTCACGATCAAAGTATAAGCATCAAAACGTATTAAACAAACTGATGTTAATATTTACGATGGGTTTAATTTAGCGGAAAAAAACATAAATCGCGAACATAGTGAAGTTAAAACCATCGTGTTTATTTGCCAATCTACAGTAGTACAAAATCGATACGTAGTGTAATCACAGGCAAAGACACTGGACAATGTAAATATTGTAAAATAAATAATATAAACAAAGAAATGTTTCATTACAATAAAGTCGGCAGCAATTTGAAAGCCAAATTGCAACTATATCTCAAGTTGATATTCTTGATACATATTATACTCTGTTCCAAGTTTCTGCTTTCTGCCTTAGTTATCGATTTCAATTTTAATTGGCAGGTTTGTTCATATTCATTAAAAGTGACCAAAGAGTGACGGAAACAATAACTTGGGACAGACTATAAAAAATATGTGTTAATAATATTCATAAATTTTAGAAAGTTAAATGAATGTTGTTTTAAAATTTATTGATTGAAATGTACGTAGTTTTAATTTGGGTAATTATGTATAACATGGTTAGTAATTTTGCTGAAAGATAATAATCACGTTAATATCATAAAAGTTAAATTCTAAAGAATAACAATATTAAGATCATTCATAATTATTATTATTATGAGAGATAAAGAGAGAGAGCATTCTATTAAAAATTTTTTCTTTTTCACCACTATAGACTATAAAAAGTAAACGGGAACATTCGTGCAGAAGAAGATAGTTATAATTATAGCTTTCTTCTTTGATTAAATACCACACATAAAGAGAGCTATTTATATTGTGAAAGATATTATTTTCCCATTGAAACTGTCAAAAATAATTAAATATACAAGATATCACTTCTGCGGGTTTACGCCGGTTTAGTCGTTTTTTAAGCATTATGTAACCGAAGAGAGTGAGTTTTATTTTTGGCTCAAAGCCCATGATTCACATCCCACGTTGAGTTTACATACAATGTATGTACTTTCAAGTAACGTATGAATAACTCTTACTCATTCATCTTAGTTTTGACATTAAACATGTTTTTAAGACAAGAAGCGATAAAAAATATTCTCGATCACAAGGGTGAAAAAAAGAAAATGGATAAATTTTGTGCGGCTTTTATTCACATGATGCTTAAGTAAAAGAACACCTTAATCGTTGTTAAATTTAACTTACCATTTCTTCAGAACAAAGTCCGATGACCTCTCGCCCTTTTTATAAACGGCTTGTAAGTTATCTTGATAAGGCTGAGCGGATTATGGTCAAATATCTTGAAGTAATCTTGTACGTTAAAGTGTTCTCTGTTTACATGATCGTGTATTATACATGCATTTATGAATAACCACAATATTTAAAAAAAAAAATCGCCGTTGTTTGAAAGACATAACTAAATGTATTTCCGTTATTGTGTGTTAGGGACGAACCCTAAAAATTGCACACGGACCTTGGTTTATATAGAATATTCCGAATTCCTGTATACCAAGCAATCATTTTATGATAGAGACATTGATAGACCGAAATCGCTCAATTGGCTGAATTTTTAGTCTGTTTCATAACTTCCATTTTTCGATCCGTCGGTTTTGTGATGAATGCGTGCAAGTATAGTCGGTGATTGCAAGGAATTGCAAGTTGGATAGAAAAGTTACATCATATTTTGCAATCTAATACATACAAAGGAGAAAGACCAAAATGAAAAAATATATCAAATTTTCTTTCAATCATCGTTAATTACATTTGTGAACCTGTGTAAAAGTGATTACTTGCTTGACTGTTCTAAAAGTTGATTTATTAGTTTGTTGATAAGCAAATCCATGCCAACCAATACCCTTATCAAAATGTATATCACGTTTGTGAGATCATAGAAAATTGTTGTATTTTGGAAGAAAACTAATATTTACAAGCAAAGAAAACAAAACAAAGTTACGAACGTTCACTATTAAAAAAATATTTTGTCATTTTTTGTTGTTGTCTTTTTATTCAGAAATCGATTATCAACGCAAAACCATCAAAGAATATAATTCTCTTCTTGTCATGTAAAAAAGTATGCAAAACAAGTGTAAATTTGTTACTTTGTACATGCAATTAAAACGTTTTTCAAACCTTAATATTTGGGGGGGGGGGGGGGGGAATTAAAATACAAAGAGAAATCTATAGGTTTCAATAAACATAGCATAAATACTTTTTATCGTATACAAAACTATTTTTTGACACTGTTGCGCATTTTTTATTCAGTATCAGTGGAATGCGTTCTTTACAGTGTGACTAAAACTAAATATATAAAAGTGTATTTTTGCAGCCAAAATTTTCAATTTTAGAATGATACCAACAAATCTTTTATAACTCAATTTAAAAAAAATTAAAAAATTAAATATCCGTGTTTCAACATCAAGATTATATTCAAGATACTTTAACGACCCATAAATAATTCTTTTCCTGATCTTCCTGTTTCCCTAAATTCCTCAATGTTATAAAAAAAAAAACCCACAAGCATTCATTCATGAGGAGAGATTGGAATGTTTAGCTAATATGTTGATATTCTACATCGCTTTTTGTGCAAGACGTGGATAAAAAATTCGCGTGACAGTCCAAGAAATTGTTTACTTTCAATGCAAAGGTTTAAAAATCTATAACGCTATCGGAATTTAGTTGTTAACTTCGTGATTGAGATTTATACCATTCGCGTGATTAAATCTAGATGGTCGAGTTTTGAATATTAAGTCTACAGCAGCGAATGTTATTTTGCAATTTCCCGGAAGTTCAGTAATGTTACTCGCACATAACTGTATTTTGAAAACATTTTTAAGCTTGTTTTAGTGCCGTTTACTTCGGTTTGTTAAATATAATAATTAAACAAAAGGAGAGAATATTAGAGAAATAACAAGGAGTCGTGGTGTAATCGTGAAATTTAAAATCACACGTATACATATACAGTTCTCTAGGAGATAACTGGTCAAAAGGTAAAAAAAACACAGCTTAAGTTCGGACTTATAGAAATCAGACAAGAAAGTTAGAAATCTGGACACCGTTTCACAAAAGCGTCGTAAATCTTACGTAGTACGTAACTGCGACGAAAGTAGTACGTAGCAAAATTTCGGCGTTTCACGAACGCGTCGTAATTCACGTTGCATCGTAAGTTACGTCGTAACTCTACGTCATCTCGGAGGTGACGTAAACTTACGTCTCAGCGTTAGTTTGTCAAAATGGCGGCGTTCATGAGAGTAGTAGGTCTCACAACACTATTTTTCCGAAGGTTTACGTCAAAACATGGCTGAGGCAAAATAATTCCCGAATTCCCCTTCGTTTTTAGGGGTTTTCCGCCAGCGACAGAGACTGCAGTTTTTTATGAGATGAAAAACAACGTGTAAAATGCCTGATTTTCCCACTTTTGTAAAAATATGAGGTCACTTGAATTTTTGATGCCAGTTGTTTCGGCAGGGGTGTGAAAAGGCTCGGACATGATTTTCAAGCACATGTGTAACTTTGATGTAAACAAACTCTCGTGCCTTTGTGGATGACTGTGTGTTTTTTGCTACTAAATTGGTTAGGAACGATTGTTTTAAAAGTTGTAAAGAGGGAATTTACCAGAAGTTTGTTTTAAACTCGCTACCCGTGTCTAAAGTTGCGTGATTTTAGTAAGAATATATAGTAAAAATTAATAGTGGTGTGCAACCAGTATACGAACAGGTGCGACGAAATTTGAGGCGGGAACGCGTTTTTAGGGACAGACAGAACCCTCTATATGCCTACGACGACCTTGTCATCATTCATCGTTATCGGTTAGACAAACAGTCTATCATTGGCATCATTGACTTGGTTAAAGACCGCTTAGAGAGGCCCACCCAGCGAACTGCCAGTCTCCCTGCATTTCTGCAAGTCTTTGAAACTCTAAGATTCCTTGGGTCAGGCACCCAGCAGAGACTGATTGGGGACACGCTAGGAATTTCTAAGTCTTCCGTTTGCAGGTTACGAAATTTCCATTTACAATGAATTCAATTTGTAAGCTGCGAGTGAAAGCGCACGTCTAATTTAACAACTTCTGCGCATTACATAATATAAAAAAGTTAATATAAGACATGAAATATTAAGTCATACTTTGATATTATATTCGCAAAAATCGACATACATAAAACTCATAATCACGTTAATTGCAAAAGGTGCATATATGTTGACTATAGAATCTGATTCTGTAATAGTTCATCAGTGCGATTTAAAATTTTGTTAAGATCCATCGAAGATGTAACAAATGCCTTGAGTGCGTCACTGCGAAACATAAAGTTTCCAACCAGTGACATTGAGGTAACCAGGACGAAGGTGGGTTTCCACTCCATCGCCGGATTCCCCAATGTGCTGGGAGCCATCGACGGGACCCACATCCCAATTACTGCTCCTACTGCCGACGAGCACCTTTACATATGTCGGAAGGGCTATCACTCTATCAACGTCCAGGCAATAGTTGATGCTGACATGAAGTAAATGTTAATTACTATTATTGTATATAAGTACTGTAATACTGACGGAAGCTGATTTTGTTGATTATTATTTATTTTAAATTCAACGATATGTAACTTTCGTTTCGTATGGTATGTAGTTTTTAGCTGTATTACATGCATATTGCTTTTCCGACAAGAATTCCGAGCTATAGCTAGACGAAAACTCCATATGAATCATGTTGTGTAATATACAAAGATATAATTAACGATTAGTCATCCAAACTCTGCGATGTATTATGTATCATTAATCGAGACATGTATCCAATATTAAACTCAGGCTTAGTAATATATACGACTACAAATAATAACTTAATCGTTCCTAACATTTTAAATCTGACTATTTTCAAGGTATTTATAAAAATAAGCGTCTTTGAAAAACAATGCTTCTGAATATATTACATCCAATTTATCGTTTATTTTCAAGTACTAAGTTTTGTCAGCGGTGATGATTTGTGCTTAGGTCCAAACACTTCCGGTTTGCCAGAGTAACTGCATAGGAGAGTTGATTAAAATCAACTCCCAAAAAATGTGATTGTTTTCATTAAGTAATTCGAAATTTAGTTTATGTTTTACAGAAAGAGTATACAGCGGAAAATCGGGACTTTGTCTTGTCCGGACTTAAATGTCGCAGAGTTAAATATTTTTCCTATTCATTCTATTCGCATGTTTGATAAGCTACGAATCCAAGTCAAGGTGTAATCAGGAAATGAAAAAATAAAACATGAAATAGTCTGGAGAAGTGCATTGAATAGATGTAAAACAAGAATAGTGGTGCATTGCTTAGCGTAATAAATCAGTAATTCCCGCATTAATTACAATAATTCAGAATTTATTGATACGTGGGAGAGAGAAAAGTACTACAAATGTATAGTTCATATTTAGAACAAACACTTTGATTAAAAAAAGAAAAAAAAAAAGAAAATGTAAGGGAAATCTTCGACTTATCTCAGTTTGAAAATGTTCAGGTTACATTGCTCAATCCCCAGCGGCTTTATAAAGTAGTTTGTTTTAGGTAATTTTGTGCAATGAATGTATAAATTAGATTAGAAATATGTCATAAAAAGATAATTTAATAAAAAAAAAAAAATAAAGTCCCGGGGTCTATATACTTGGGGGTGGGGATGGAAGGGGGGGGGGGTCGATCCTGTCCTCAAGCACCTGTGGTCTGTAATCGTGGTACACCAGTTGTAATTCATTTAAATAAATCTTTATACAGATTTCTTAGCATTGTCAGTAAATGGCCGGGCTCAACGCATGATGCATTTGTTTGGGCCAACTGCTCCATAGCCCGACGGTTTGAGGTAGACGGGTGGCTTCTTGGCGATTCTGGATACCCTCTCCACCCGTGGCTAATAACACCGGTCAGCCGTCCAAGTTGCCGGGGAGAAGAGCGATACAACGGGTCACACAGGAGATCAAGAGTTGTTGTGGAGCAAGCCTTCGTCCGCCATGTGCCACCCCTTATTTCAGTGACCTCAGCAGATCAATCTGGAGCTGAGCTTTCTCCATCTCTAGTTTGTTCTTCTCCATCTCCTGTGCTAAAACTTGGCATTGCAGGTCATAAACATCCTCCGCTACCTGACCACTCTCAAACCGTCGGGCTATGGAGCAGTTGGCCCAAACAAATGCATCACGTGTTGAGCCCGGCCATTTACTGACAATGCTAAGAAATCCGTATAAAGATTAATTTAAATGAATTACAACTGGTGTATCACGATTACAGACTATTTTAAAAAGCCGCTTGGGATTGGGCAATGTAACCTGAACATTTTCAAACTGAGATAAGTCGAAGATTTCCCTTACATTTTCTTTTTTTTTTCTTTTTTTAATAAAAGTGTTTGCTCTAAATACTGATATGAACTATACATTTGTAGTACTTTTCTCTCGCCCTCGTATCAATAAGTTCTGAATTTTTGTAATTAATGCGGGAATTACTGATTTATTACGCTAAGCAATGCACCACTATTCTTGTTTTACATCTATTCAATGCACTTCTCCAGACTATTTCATGTTTTATTTTTTCATTTCCTGATTACACCTTGACTTGGATTCGTAGCTTATCAAACATGCGAATAGAATGAATAGGAAAAATATTTAACTCTGCGACATTTAAGTCCGGACAAGACACAGTCCCGATTTTCTATGGAGGGTAATCGTGTTCAAAAATCCAGACCTGTAAACTTGTAAATTCAAATATGCAATCGTGTTGGTGTGTAAGTCTGAGTATGAATGTATGTGATTCTGATCGTGTAACCTATAAAAACTCGAGCATAAACACTTTAAGATTTGACTCAGTTCCTTTGTTTGATGCACATTTTGCTGCTTAATTGTTTTTGTTAGTTAATTTAACCTTCAACTTAGCACATTTTAAATCCATAGTTTCTGCATTTGTATCTTCACCCTCGGATATAGCACAGTTGACATGTTACAAATCGACAAATGTAAAGTCTACAAGTTTGTCGAATTTTGACATGCCCTTATATGGCAAATGCTCGCTGCGGGGAAAAGGCATGCCGTAATCGCCGGAATAGACTAAAATAAACATAAAATTCAGTTAAACTGTTCTAATGAACGATACTATTTTCTTTGGATCAAAAATATTTTTTTTTATCTTTTATAAAAGAAGATTTTGAGGTATGATTAAAACTGGACCAAACAAGAAGAGGGTGAATGTTTGTAAAAATCGGTGCCGGTGTGACGAATGCGCTGGTTTATGTAATATAATTCCCATGGACACTGGTACATGTAATATTCAATAAGAGTTAACTTTTACTAATGAAAATTGCCTAAAATCTATTCCAATATTGCTAAAATAAGTTGACATTTAATTTAAACTGAAAAATATAAAGTTGAATACGTGCTCTTTTCTAGAAATGAGACGGATCAAGAAATTTCCTAGGGGGTGAATATCTTTTGTGCAACATGGGGTTTGGAGACCGCCGTGAAGCCCATATAGCTTCATTGCTTACCTAAATGCTAAGAATTTTGAGAGTGAATTGTGTAGTCCTCATTTCTTAAAAATTAAACGACTTGCAAAAAAATTTGGTAATTTTTCGCGGAAAAATGTATGTATCTATATATTTTTTTTCAAATATCAAAATGACTTTGTTGTGCAAGTGCATGCTAATTAATAGAACAATCTGAAACTGTTATAAAAGAAGTTTTATAATCATTAATTAAAGTACAAAATGTTGTCAAAAATTGAAAGGTTCTGAAGAAATAAATAAGGGATACTTGTATGTTTTTATAATTATATTTTTTCTTCTAAAATCGAATTTCTGAAATTAATGAACAGGTGGGTTAAACAGATTTGAAATGGTAGAGTTTTAATTTTAAAATCTTATGAATATATACTGTAATGACAGTAATTTTACAAAACCAAGTAGCTACTTTATGGTAATCAGTACATGTTCACATGTGGCTGTAAAGCTTTCCGGAAAATTTTGATTAACCAACTTCACTGAGTGTGTCTGGATTGAATCGAGATTCAGGACGCCATACTTATATCCCGCCATAATTGCTTGATATCAAAACATTTTTGCTATTACAGTTAACCTTATGGTTGGATTTTCTTTTTCATTTAAAGGAGAGGGGGTGCCGCTACTCGTGTCTCATCTAAATCAAAATATTAAAACTACTGTTTTCAGTAGATAGTTTTTTTTATCGATAATTCGGTTCTTTAATTAATCAGCAGGCCGACCCCCCCCCACACCCTGTGATTTTTTTCTTCTTCCTGGGTGGGAGGGGGGGCTAGGGGGCTCTTGTCTCAACATTGTGGTAGCGATAAGGATGCTTTTGGTGACATTTTCTTTATTCAGCCGAACTCTAAGTATACTTACACGATTTGTTAAATGTACTTAAAGACAATAGAAATGCGTGTATACATTTAAACAGAGCATGATATTTAAAATTTTCCTGATCTAAGACATCTGATGCCGATTGAATTCTTCACTCCCATCTTTTTTGGATTCTCTTGATATAATGGACACGAGCCTATAATCTTCCTGTAACCGAGCAGCAAGGAAAATGAAGATGGAGTACCGTGTATCTGATGACTTTATTTGTATAATGAAAATATAGAGGCATTGACCTACAAAATAATACATTATATGAGAAAACTGACAAAATGAAAGAAAATGCATTAGCTATAAGTTACCACAAATACATTATACGTTTCATAAACCATAAATTACAGTGCGTACTGTAAAGAAAGCTAACCTTTGAACTTTACAGACACATTCCAAGTATTGTAACTTTAATTACAAAAATACACTTTAGTATTGACAATGCAATTAAAATAAAACCAGATACTAAACATTTACCCTGATAAGTAAAACATAAGTTAATATGAAATTTACATACCATAAGATGCTACGGATATCGACTGGATAATATATTCTGGAAACGGTATACTGCTCTAACTTAATTAGAATTATAGGTAACTTATATATAGATATAGCTTCAATATAATTGGATAATATGAACCAATGAAATTACAGATAAGAAAGAACTCGATCCACTTGCGCAGTAAAACTTTGACTAATATAAATTTCAGATTCTATTGAACAAAACGAAAAATAGAAAATACAAAACGAATAAATACACAAAGACATAATACTCTTACTATCACATACTCCCCCGGAATTTTATTAATCTGTCCTCAGATTACACAATTAAATACTAAAATCGAATAAATACACATAGAAATATACGATTGAATAAATAAGAGCTCGACATCAATTAAACACTGTTGTATTCACAAACACACTTTTCACTAAATAACCAGTTTTATTTCGGCTCTGTTCACAGTTCTTTTCCCAGAATCACCATTTTCCGCCTTAACTGTGTACACTGAATGAAACGGTCTGTCAGTAATGACGAAGACTTCCGGTTTCCATTTATCTTGGATCTTATCACGACCTTTGACTCCCCTGTTTCTGACATACACTCGATCACCGATCTCCATTTCTTCTTCACTTCTCCCAGTATCGTGTCTTTTCTTACGGTCGTCTGCACTTCTGTTGATCTCTTCTTTTGCCTTGCTATACGCAAACGCCAGCTTTTCGGAATGTAGTTCTATCCATCGGTCTATGTTGACATCGTTGAACTGGGTGCTATTTCTTCCAAGCATGAAATCAATAGGTAAGTTGGGATGTCTTCCAAACATGAGGAAATAAGGTGAGTATCCCGTAGATGCATGAGGTGTTACGTTGTAAGAAAATACGAGTTCTTTGATATATTCCGGCCACTTTCTTTTCCGAGCAGGTGGTAATGATCGTAGTAAATCATGCAGGGTCCGGTTGAAACGCTCACACTGGCCGTTGCCTTGAGGATGGTAAGGTGTTGTTCTCGTCTTCTTCACCCTGTAGAGATTGCACAGTTGTTTTATTATTTCCGCTTCAAAACATTTCCCCTGGTCTGAATGGATACGCTTACATACTCCGAATTTAAAGAACAGTTCATTCACTAAAACTTTGGCCACCGTCTGCGCCGTCTGATCTCTAGTTGGTACAGCGATAGTCCATTTAGTGAATATATCTGTTATCACTAACACATTCTCCAATCCTTGGGCTTTCTCTAACACAGAAAAGTCTATTGCTACACACTCTAAGGGTTCAGATGCTGTTAAATGTCCCATGTTGGTGTGCACTTTTGGAGGAGGAATCTTCGAAACTGCGCAACGATTACACTTTTTACAATAGTTCTTTATTTCTGCAAACATTTTGGGCCAGTAACATCTCATTCGAATGGAGTTAAAAGTTCTTTCAATACCTTGGTGTCCTAGTTCATCATGGAGACTCTGTAACACTAATTCTTTTAAACACTCTGGTAATAGAATCTGTGCAAGTTCACCAAGTTTTGGATCCTTAATTTCCCTGTACAATACTCCATTTTTCACTGTAATATTCTTTAATTGTCTTATAAGGATCTGAACACTTTTACTTTGCCTCCTTGCGAAACTAGCTTTCGGAACTGTCTTTGTTTCCACAAACACTTTACACACACTAATCGACTTATCTTTTGACTGCATCTCTGCTAATTCCTCCATGGAATAAGTTGGAAAGGTATTCACAAAAGAAACATCTGAGGATTCAATAAATATAACCGTGTTTTGTGCTAATTTAATTTCCTGAGGAATTATGGTTCCCTGAATGCACTCGCAAAGAATATCAGTTGGTAGACGAGATAACACATCCGCGTTCACATTCTGCTTTCCAGGTCTGTATTTGATTTCAAAGTCGAACTCCGCAAGTTGCGATGCCCACTTCTGCTCATACGCACCAAGCTTCGCTGTCGATAGATACTTTAACGGATTATTATCGGTTATCACAGTGAATTTATTTCCAAGAAGATAATCTCTAAACTTTTCCGTGACACTCCATTTAAGGGCCAATAACTCTAACTTCAGACTGCTCATATTCTTTGCCGTCCGCTCATTTGGTCGAAGACTTCGGCTAGCGTATGCGATCACAACCACGCGTCCATTTTGATTTTGAGACAATACAGCTCCAAGTCCGTGTGCGCTTGCATCTGTTTCCACCACAAAAGGTAAGGTAAAATCCGCATATCCGAGTAATGGGGCTGTCGACAACACTTTCTTTAGCTCTTCAAAGGAATCTTGACACTGTTTGGTCCACTTATCTCCAAATTTGGTTTTCGGATGTTTCATGTTGTTTTTAGATATTTCTAATAAAGGTGCGGCAATCTGAGAAAAATGGCGAATAAAACGACGATAGTATCCTGCAAATCCCAAAAACGATTTCACTTCTTTCACTGTTTCAGGTACTTTCCAATTGGTAATACACTTTATCTTTTCTTCATCTGTACTAATTCCGTTTTTGCTCACAACATGGCCTAAATATTTCACAGATGGTTTGAAAAATGTGCACTTTTTCATTTTCAACTTTAATCCGTGCTGTTGTAAAATATTAAACACTGTGTCAAGTCGTTGGATGTGTTCCTGAAGGGTCTTAGAATATACGATGATGTCATCCAAGAAAACTAAGAGAATGTTGAAAACCTCTTCTCTAAAACAATGCTGCATAAGACGTTGGAACGTTGCCGGTGCATTTGTAAGTCCAAATGGCATGTGATTAAATTCATACAATCCAAAGGGAGTCGTAAACGCGGTTTTCTCCTTGTCTTCTTCTGTTAAGGCTATCTGATTGTATCCTGAGGTAAGATCCATTGTGGAAAACATAACGGAACCATGCAGAACGTCAAAGGTTTCCTCGACTCTGGGTAACGGAAACTTGTCCTTAATTGTTTTGTCGTTTAGCTTCCTATAATCTACACACAGTCGAAGTGAGTTATCCTTCTTTCTAACTAAAACAATGGGTGATGCAAATGGACTAGTGCTTTCACGTATCACATTATTCTTCAATAATTTCCGAATGTGTTGCTTCATTTCGTCAAATTGGGATGGTGGAATGCGACGATACTGTTGGGAGATAGGTTTACTGTCAACAAGGCGAATCTGATGTTTGATGGTATCTGTACAGCCTATGTCATCATCGTCCTTTGAAAACACATTTCTATGTTTCTGAAATAATGACGTAATTAACTCTTTCTCCTCCACGCTGCAATCCAAATGGTATATATCAGCCGGTATTTCGAATTCCTTTTCTGATGACGAAACCACTACTTCTTCACTCTGGAGCTCATGAATACAAATTTCTTCTATATTTCCTACACTTTGAAATTCAATTTTAGAATGTTCACTTTCAATTTCACATCTTGATACGGTCCCGATTCTCGTTCTTGGTTTGATGAATATGTCCTCATCTCCCACATTTGCTGCCCGAGCATACATTTGACCTCCGACAATATTAGTACAAGTATACACCGTTTTGAAATTTCTGTGTAGATGCGCTCCGTTGGTTAAAGGATTCACTACTATATCACCATCAATATCGGGTCCGGTACAACAAAGCACTACAACGGTATTGGCTGGTATGCGTATAGGAACTGTTCCACTTACTCTAGCAAATCCATGAATATATTTTCTATCGCACTCGGTTGTTTTTGCGAACACTTCACTTAAAATCCCGTCAGTAGGAACATCAGAGTTTGATAGAATATCCCTGCATAAGTTCAGAACATTCATTCCTAAAATCCCGGGTACAGCTTCTTTACGTTTTCTCGTAAATTCATCAGTTGCATCCTTTACAATAAGAAAACCACGCTGTTTTAATACATTTCCACAGTACTTTACATCAAATTCAACGTACCCAATATATGGAATAGTTAATCCATTAGCAGCTTTAAGTAGTAACATACATTTTTGACTAAGAGTTTGTCCAAGGGGCTCTAAGAATTTCTTGTAAAAACTTTCAGTAATTGTAGATACCATGGATCCTGTATCGACTAAACACGGCATATCTACATCACATACTTTAACACTTATCACCGGACACTGTCCTATTGCTCGATACTTGAATGAGTCTTTTTCACAATCATCTATTGGTTGACTCGTAGCAATAGATGCTACTAGTTTTCCGAACCGCTGTTCCTGTACGCTGTAGCGCGGCAGTTCCTCTGAATATGACCCTGTCTTCCACAACCATAACAATACACAGAGCGATTAAAGGTCCGGCGATCCATAGGATACTGATTGGAACGGCGCTCCGTAGATGAATCGTTGGTAAAGCGTTCTGTACATGTAGGTGTCTGGGTGGTATGGCGTTCCATAGATGGCCGTTTGTTAGCACTATCTTTGACATAACCGGTAAGAGAATCAATCTGTTTCTGTTGTGCTTGAATGATTTTCAACAGGTCTTCTGTACTGGACACTTCTGACGATTTGGTATTTAAATTGGAATGATCACTGATCACTAACTGTGGCCTGTCTGAGGTTTTAATCTTGGTTTCACATGGTGTTACTTGGGTTGATTCTTCTTCTTCACTGAGTAAAATCATTTCATCCCGCAAATGATAAAAGTCTATTTTGTCGGATTTTCTTCGGAACAGGCGTTTAGCTTCTTTCCTCATATACTGGTCATGAAGTCCGTTAACAAAACGCTCACATAAAGTTCTTTCTTTGTCAGGAAATACGGTGTTGTCTTTCTTTATCACTGTTTGGTATAACTCCACAAGGACATATGAATATTCTCGGATTGTTTCACTTTCCCTCTGCTGACGCTCAAAGAATTTTTGTTGAAGCGTAATGATGCTTTCCGGGTTTCCGAACGCTGACCGTAGACATTCCAATATCGCTTCGGGGTCATGGCGAATATCGGCGCGAAACTTTATTTCCTCCTTTGCTTGGCCTTCTAGATGAGTATATATTAGATCTACTTTCTGTGCGTCGGTCCTTCCGCGGGCTGAAAAAGCTATTTCCAAATCGTCTATCCAGTCATCAATAGAAGGATCACCATCATTCTTTGGTCTACCCGAAAATGTTCTTAATTTACGATTTTCCGCAAAAAATGTGTGTTTCTCTATCACTTTGGCTTTTGATATTTTTGCTTCAAGTAACTCTTGTTCAAGTTCATATACGCGATTTTGAAGTTCCTTTTTATTCATTTTGGAAAGAATAACGGTACACAGAAAACAGTTCACTAAAGTACACAGTTCCAGGTAAATGCTAACGGTAAATTCTACTCATACGGTTTAAACGGTGGGCCCCGAGTTTAAAGTCCTAACTATATTGGTAAACTCTACTCACGACCGTATTTCACCAGCAACGATTCCTGGCATCTTTGGAATATAATTTCCTAAATATGGTCAATACCTCAAGATGGTGTTGTTTTCTCGCAGCGCCATGATGTAACCGAGCAGCAAGGAAAATGAAGATGGAGTACCGTGTATCTGGTGACTTTATTTGTATAATGAAAATATAGAGGCATTGACCTACAAAATAATACATTATATGAGAAAACTGACAAAATGAAAGAAAATGCATTAGCTATAAGTTACCACAAATACATTATACGTTTCATAAACCATAAATTACAGTGCGTACTGTAAAGAAAGCTAACCTTTGAACTTTACAGACACATTCCAAGTATTGTAACTTTAATTACAAAAATACACTTTAGTATTGACAATGCAATTAAAATAAAACCAGATACTAAACATTTACCCTGATAAGTAAAACATAAGTTAATATGAAATTTACATACCATAAGATGCTACGGATATCGACTGGATAATATATTCTGGAAACGGTATACTGCTCTAACTTAATTAGAATTATAGGTAACTTATATATAGATATAGCTTCAATATAATTGGATAATATGAACCAATGAAATTACAGATAAGAAAGAACTCGATCCACTTGCGCAGTAAAACTTTGACTAATATAAATTTCAGATTCTATTGAACAAAACGAAAAATAGAAAATACAAAACGAATAAATACACAAAGACATAATACTCTTACTATCACATACTCCCCCGGAATTTTATTAATCTGTCCTCAGATTACACAATTAAATACTAAAATCGAATAAATACACATAGAAATATACGATTGAATAAATAAGAGCTCGACATCAATTAAACACTGTTGTATTCACAAACACACTTTTCACTAAATAACCAGTTTTATTTCGGCTCTGTTCACAGTTCTTTTCCCAGAATCACCATTTTCCGCCTTAACTGTGTACACTGAATGAAACGGTCTGTCAGTAATGACGAAGACTTCCGGTTTCCATTTATCTTGGATCTTATCACGACCTTTGACTCCCCTGTTTCTGACATACACTCGATCACCGATCTCCATTTCTTCTTCACTTCTCCCAGTATCGTGTCTTTTCTTACGGTCGTCTGCACTTCTGTTGATCTCTTCTTTTGCCTTGCTATACGCAAACGCCAGCTTTTCGGAATGTAGTTCTATCCATCGGTCTATGTTGACATCGTTGAACTGGGTGCTATTTCTTCCAAGCATGAAATCAATAGGTAAGTTGGGATGTCTTCCAAACATGAGGAAATAAGGTGAGTATCCCGTAGATGCATGAGGTGTTACGTTGTAAGAAAATACGAGTTCTTTGATATATTCCGGCCACTTTCTTTTCCGAGCAGGTGGTAATGATCGTAGTAAATCATGCAGGGTCCGGTTGAAACGCTCACACTGGCCGTTGCCTTGAGGATGGTAAGGTGTTGTTCTCGTCTTCTTCACCCTGTAGAGATTGCACAGTTGTTTTATTATTTCCGCTTCAAAACATTTCCCCTGGTCTGAATGGATACGCTTACATACTCCGAATTTAAAGAACAGTTCATTCACTAAAACTTTGGCCACCGTCTGCGCCGTCTGATCTCTAGTTGGTACAGCGATAGTCCATTTAGTGAATATATCTGTTATCACTAACACATTCTCCAATCCTTGGGCTTTCTCTAACACAGAAAAGTCTATTGCTACACACTCTAAGGGTTCAGATGCTGTTAAATGTCCCATGTTGGTGTGCACTTTTGGAGGAGGAATCTTCGAAACTGCGCAACGATTACACTTTTTACAATAGTTCTTTATTTCTGCAAACATTTTGGGCCAGTAACATCTCATTCGAATGGAGTTAAAAGTTCTTTCAATACCTTGGTGTCCTAGTTCATCATGGAGACTCTGTAACACTAATTCTTTTAAACACTCTGGTAATAGAATCTGTGCAAGTTCACCAAGTTTTGGATCCTTAATTTCCCTGTACAATACTCCATTTTTCACTGTAATATTCTTTAATTGTCTTATAAGGATCTGAACACTTTTACTTTGCCTCCTTGCGAAACTAGCTTTCGGAACTGTCTTTGTTTCCACAAACACTTTACACACACTAATCGACTTATCTTTTGACTGCATCTCTGCTAATTCCTCCATGGAATAAGTTGGAAAGGTATTCACAAAAGAAACATCTGAGGATTCAATAAATATAACCGTGTTTTGTGCTAATTTAATTTCCTGAGGAATTATGGTTCCCTGAATGCACTCGCAAAGAATATCAGTTGGTAGACGAGATAACACATCCGCGTTCACATTCTGCTTTCCAGGTCTGTATTTGATTTCAAAGTCGAACTCCGCAAGTTGCGATGCCCACTTCTGCTCATACGCACCAAGCTTCGCTGTCGATAGATACTTTAACGGATTATTATCGGTTATCACAGTGAATTTATTTCCAAGAAGATAATCTCTAAACTTTTCCGTGACACTCCATTTAAGGGCCAATAACTCTAACTTCAGACTGCTCATATTCTTTGCCGTCCGCTCATTTGGTCGAAGACTTCGGCTAGCGTATGCGATCACAACCACGCGTCCATTTTGATTTTGAGACAATACAGCTCCAAGTCCGTGTGCGCTTGCATCTGTTTCCACCACAAAAGGTAAGGTAAAATCCGCATATCCGAGTAATGGGGCTGTCGACAACACTTTCTTTAGCTCTTCAAAGGAATCTTGACACTGTTTGGTCCACTTATCTCCAAATTTGGTTTTCGGATGTTTCATGTTGTTTTTAGATATTTCTAATAAAGGTGCGGCAATCTGAGAAAAATGGCGAATAAAACGACGATAGTATCCTGCAAATCCCAAAAACGATTTCACTTCTTTCACTGTTTCAGGTACTTTCCAATTGGTAATACACTTTATCTTTTCTTCATCTGTACTAATTCCGTTTTTGCTCACAACATGGCCTAAATATTTCACAGATGGTTTGAAAAATGTGCACTTTTTCATTTTCAACTTTAATCCGTGCTGTTGTAAAATATTAAACACTGTGTCAAGTCGTTGGATGTGTTCCTGAAGGGTCTTAGAATATACGATGATGTCATCCAAGAAAACTAAGAGAATGTTGAAAACCTCTTCTCTAAAACAATGCTGCATAAGACGTTGGAACGTTGCCGGTGCATTTGTAAGTCCAAATGGCATGTGATTAAATTCATACAATCCAAAGGGAGTCGTAAACGCGGTTTTCTCCTTGTCTTCTTCTGTTAAGGCTATCTGATTGTATCCTGAGGTAAGATCCATTGTGGAAAACATAACGGAACCATGCAGAACGTCAAAGGTTTCCTCGACTCTGGGTAACGGAAACTTGTCCTTAATTGTTTTGTCGTTTAGCTTCCTATAATCTACACACAGTCGAAGTGAGTTATCCTTCTTTCTAACTAAAACAATGGGTGATGCAAATGGACTAGTGCTTTCACGTATCACATTATTCTTCAATAATTTCCGAATGTGTTGCTTCATTTCGTCAAATTGGGATGGTGGAATGCGACGATACTGTTGGGAGATAGGTTTACTGTCAACAAGGCGAATCTGATGTTTGATGGTATCTGTACAGCCTATGTCATCATCGTCCTTTGAAAACACATTTCTATGTTTCTGAAATAATGACGTAATTAACTCTTTCTCCTCCACGCTGCAATCCAAATGGTATATATCAGCCGGTATTTCGAATTCCTTTTCTGATGACGAAACCACTACTTCTTCACTCTGGAGCTCATGAATACAAATTTCTTCTATATTTCCTACACTTTGAAATTCAATTTTAGAATGTTCACTTTCAATTTCACATCTTGATACGGTCCCGATTCTCGTTCTTGGTTTGATGAATATGTCCTCATCTCCCACATTTGCTGCCCGAGCATACATTTGACCTCCGACAATATTAGTACAAGTATACACCGTTTTGAAATTTCTGTGTAGATGCGCTCCGTTGGTTAAAGGATTCACTACTATATCACCATCAATATCGGGTCCGGTACAACAAAGCACTACAACGGTATTGGCTGGTATGCGTATAGGAACTGTTCCACTTACTCTAGCAAATCCATGAATATATTTTCTATCGCACTCGGTTGTTTTTGCGAACACTTCACTTAAAATCCCGTCAGTAGGAACATCAGAGTTTGATAGAATATCCCTGCATAAGTTCAGAACATTCATTCCTAAAATCCCGGGTACAGCTTCTTTACGTTTTCTCGTAAATTCATCAGTTGCATCCTTTACAATAAGAAAACCACGCTGTTTTAATACATTTCCACAGTACTTTACATCAAATTCAACGTACCCAATATATGGAATAGTTAATCCATTAGCAGCTTTAAGTAGTAACATACATTTTTGACTAAGAGTTTGTCCAAGGGGCTCTAAGAATTTCTTGTAAAAACTTTCAGTAATTGTAGATACCATGGATCCTGTATCGACTAAACACGGCATATCTACATCACATACTTTAACACTTATCACCGGACACTGTCCTATTGCTCGATACTTGAATGAGTCTTTTTCACAATCATCTATTGGTTGACTCGTAGCAATAGATGCTACTAGTTTTCCGAACCGCTGTTCCTGTACGCTGTAGCGCGGCAGTTCCTCTGAATATGACCCTGTCTTCCACAACCATAACAATACACAGAGCGATTAAAGGTCCGGCGATCCATAGGATACTGATTGGAACGGCGCTCCGTAGATGAATCGTTGGTAAAGCGTTCTGTACATGTAGGTGTCTGGGTGGTATGGCGTTCCATAGATGGCCGTTTGTTAGCACTATCTTTGACATAACCGGTAAGAGAATCAATCTGTTTCTGTTGTGCTTGAATGATTTTCAACAGGTCTTCTGTACTGGACACTTCTGACGATTTGGTATTTAAATTGGAATGATCACTGATCACTAACTGTGGCCTGTCTGAGGTTTTAATCTTGGTTTCACATGGTGTTACTTGGGTTGATTCTTCTTCTTCACTGAGTAAAATCATTTCATCCCGCAAATGATAAAAGTCTATTTTGTCGGATTTTCTTCGGAACAGGCGTTTAGCTTCTTTCCTCATATACTGGTCATGAAGTCCGTTAACAAAACGCTCACATAAAGTTCTTTCTTTGTCAGGAAATACGGTGTTGTCTTTCTTTATCACTGTTTGGTATAACTCCACAAGGACATATGAATATTCTCGGATTGTTTCACTTTCCCTCTGCTGACGCTCAAAGAATTTTTGTTGAAGCGTAATGATGCTTTCCGGGTTTCCGAACGCTGACCGTAGACATTCCAATATCGCTTCGGGGTCATGGCGAATATCGGCGCGAAACTTTATTTCCTCCTTTGCTTGGCCTTCTAGATGAGTATATATTAGATCTACTTTCTGTGCGTCGGTCCTTCCGCGGGCTGAAAAAGCTATTTCCAAATCGTCTATCCAGTCATCAATAGAAGGATCACCATCATTCTTTGGTCTACCCGAAAATGTTCTTAATTTACGATTTTCCGCAAAAAATGTGTGTTTCTCTATCACTTTGGCTTTTGATATTTTTGCTTCAAGTAACTCTTGTTCAAGTTCATATACGCGATTTTGAAGTTCCTTTTTATTCATTTTGGAAAGAATAACGGTACACAGAAAACAGTTCACTAAAGTACACAGTTCCAGGTAAATGCTAACGGTAAATTCTACTCATACGGTTTAAACGGTGGGCCCCGAGTTTAAAGTCCTAACTATATTGGTAAACTCTACTCACGACCGTATTTCACCAGCAACGATTCCTGGCATCTTTGGAATATAATTTCCTAAATATGGTCAATACCTCAAGATGGTGTTGTTTTCTCGCAGCGCCATGATGTAACCGAGCAGCAAGGAAAATGAAGATGGAGTACCGTGTATCTGGTGACTTTATTTGTATAATGAAAATATAGAGGCATTGACCTACAAAATAATACATTATATGAGAAAACTGACAAAATGAAAGAAAATGCATTAGCTATAAGTTACCACAAATACATTATACGTTTCATAAACCATAAATTACAGTGCGTACTGTAAAGAAAGCTAACCTTTGAACTTTACATACACATTCCAAGTATTGTAACTTTAATTACAAAAATACACTTTAGTATTGACAATGCAATTAAAATAAAACCAGATACTAAACATTTACCCTGATAAGTAAAACATAAGTTAATATGAAATTTACATACCATAAGATGCTACGGATATCGACTGGATAATATATTCTGGAAACGGTATACTGCTCTAACTTAATTAGAATTATAGGTAACTTATATATAGATATAGCTTCAATATAATTGGATAATATGAACCAATGAAATTACAGATAAGAAAGAACTCGATCCACTTGCGCAGTAAAACTTTGACTAATATAAATTTCAGATTCTATTGAACAAAACGAAAAATAGAAAATACAAAACGAATAAATACACAAAGACATAATACTCTTACTATCACATTCCTAAAAAATGTTTTTATCCAGAAATAATATGATATGTAATATTTTTTTGTTCATTCTGTGCCCATTCCGGCGATTACTTAATGCCTTTTCCTGCAGCTATCTGTGACGTCACTGTTTCCATATATGGTCATGTCAAAATTCGACAAACTTGTAGACTTAACATTTGTCGATTTGTAACATGTCAACTGTGCTATTTCCGGAAAACGGAGATATAAATGCAGAGACTGCCGATGGAAAATGTGTAGTATAGTGACACGTTACATGTACATGTTAATAACAAACAGCATTTTAAAGTTGCAAATGTACATCTGTGGGAAGAATTACATTGAAAGTCTGCGAAGTCAACTTTAGAGTGTTTTTATAGATTACACAATCAGATTACACACATTCATACTCAGGCTCACAAACCAACACGATTGCATATTCGAATTTACAAGTTAACATGACTGGATTTTCGAACACGATTACCCTCCATAATTTTCAGCTGTATACTCTTTCTATACTATAATAATTTCATTTCATTTGTAACAAGCATTTTTTGATTAGCTAAGTACACAGAATTTTTTTATTTATTTTGTATAACATGTTTAGCTATGTAGCCACGCCCCCTTGACAACCCCATATTCATGCGCGTGTTACAGTTTTTATGGGAATTCAAATTTTATGCAAAAATAAATAATTTCTAATCTTTAATAACCGATCCTTTTTCATCTTTTAATTTAATTATAAGGAATATTTTTAATTCGCGGATTATAAAGCGTGCACTGCCTCAAACCAGGTTATATTGGATAATCTGGGCAAAAATTAAAAACATTTCTTAAATAGTAATTAACATTTACTTCATGTCAGCATCAACTATTGCCTGGACGTTGATAGAGTGATAGCCCTTCCGACATATGTAAAGGTGCTCGTCGGCAGTAGGAGCAGTAATTGGGATGTGAGTCCCGTCGATGGCTCCTAAGACATTGGGGAATCCGGCGATGGAGTGGAAACCAACCATCGTCCTGGTTACCTCAATGTCACTGGTTGGAAACTTTATGTTTCGCAGTGACGCACTCAAGGCATTTGTTACATCTTCGATGGATCTTAACAAAATTTTAAATCGCACTGATGAACTATTACAGAATCGGATTCTATAGTCAACATACAGTATATGCAATTAATTTTGCAATTAACGTGATTATGATTTATAGGTACGTCGATTTTTGCGAATATAATATCAAAGTATGACTTAATATTTCATGTCTTATATTAACTTTTTTTATTTTATGTAATGCGCAGAAAATGCAGTTGTTAAATTAGACGTGCGCTTTCACTCGCAGCTTACAAATTGAATTAATTGTAAATGGAAATTTCATAAACTGCAAACGGAAGACTTAGAAATTCCTAGCGTGTCTCCAATCAGTCTCTGCTGGGTGCCTGACCCAAGGAATCTTAGAGTTTCAAAGACTTGCAGAGATGCAGGAAGACTGGCAGATCGCTGGGTGGGCCTCTCTAAGCGATCTTTAACCAAGTCAATGATGCTCATGATGGACTGTCTGTCTAACCGATAACGATGAATGATGTCAAGGTCGTCGTAGGCATCTAGGGGGTTCTGTCTGTCCCTAAAAACGCGTTCCCGCCTCAAATTTCGTCGCACCTGTTCGTCTACTACTCTCATGAACGCTGCTATTTTGACAAACTAACGCTAAGACGTAAGTTTACGTCACCTCCGAGATGACGTAGAGTAACGACGTAACTTACGATGCAACGTGAATTACGACGCGTTCGTGAAACGCCGAAATTTTGCTACGTACTACTTACGTCGCAGTTACGTACTACGTAAGATTTACGACGCTTTTGTGAAACGGTGTCCTGAATTCCGATGCTGTTTATTATAGCATTGAATCATGATTTTTTTGAAGTATACACTCTCATAACTGCAGCGGTGTGTGCATACAAATTGAGTAACGCGCGTTAGCGCGTTATGAAAATTTGTATGCACACACCGCTGCAGTTATGAGAGTGTATACTTCAAAAAATCATGATTTAATGCTTATATTTACATTTTTTAACTTCTTGCCTTGTCTGCAAATGTGATTCATACCTTAAAATTCCCATCTTATCCTGAGGGTAAGTTAATAATAATGGAAGAACCACAGTAACAGCCACAAGCGTGAACTTTGATTTTCGCTTGTGACGTTGCAGTTTACAGCGTTCAACGTTTGTGACGTCATAATAAAACTCGTCATTTTAACCTTTGACTACTTGTTGCATTTAGAGGCATTTGAAGATCAAAGAATTTAATGGAAAATCACAGTAGAATGTAAATATTCTGTTTTATATCATGTTAGAAAGGCTAATGTAAACGTCTTTATTTTCATAACATAAAATTATGTTTAATCTATAATTTGCTTAGTCAATGTACATGATGATATGCAAAAATACAACGACACCTTAATTACAAACCTACCTAATATCTCTCTCTCTCTCTCTCTCTCAATTTTTATGAGCAATATGATCCGCCACTTTGATTGAAAGTGAAAGTACCGATACCTGAATTCATAGAGGAAACAATTTTCCTTCATGTTTTCATGTTAAATAGGCCTATGTTTTTTAAATTGGATGAAAAGAAAATATTTTGAAGAGCCACAGCAACAATATACTAGTAGCCTTCTGTTTTGTCTTATCCATAAGGGGCCTTGTGTATCAAAGGTCAAGGTCTACATCAAAAAGGTAAACAGCAGACGAATATTTTTCCTGGTTCAAACACCAAACGTGTACAATTGTCTTTGTTTTTCATAAATTTTAAACCATAGCTATTCATAACAAAAAATATATCTCAAATTCTATAAATCTCCGTTTAAATTATATTATATAATAACACTTGAGTTGTTCATTACACAGTGCACAGTGGGTTTTTTTTTTCAACTAGGCCTATAACAGAAGATGTACTTGTGTTTTGTCGTTCATAAAGATTTTCTTAGGGTTAAAAAGGCTAATTAACATCTAACGATGTATTAAAATAGTGACCGATTTCAATAACCTACGTGTATAGCATAGTCCATGTAAATTATATATATATATATATATATATATATATATATATATATATATATATATATATATATATATATATATATATATATATATATACTTCATTGTTGATTGTTTCTTTAGAAATAATTGGAGCCGAGGGGCACTCATAGGGGGGCCGGGGTAAAGTATAAATTGCCTTTAAACTAATAGCCTATAATATATACATATATGTATATGCATGATACAATACATGATAAAAGTAAAAATAATTTTTGATACATACACGCCACATATATACTTCCAGCAGTTATTCTTTCGCTGATTGGTGTTTACATCTTTGTGGGGGGCAAATAAGATAGATTTGTTCTTTTCGACCTCCTCCACAAGGATTTCTACCTCTCTGGCAGAAAAGTTCTTTCTTTCTTTTTTTTATGAAGCCGTCTGCCATTTTGTCTGAGCTTCCGGTACATTTACGTCGTTCTTAATTAAGTTGCGAATATTTACGTCATTTCTACGTACCTTTCGTGAAACGGTCTTAACTAAGTGCGTACGTAGTACTTAAGTATGTCTTAACTCGTTAAGTAGTACCTAATTTACGACGCTTTTGTGACTTATACAGTTCTGTATAGGAGATAACTGGTCAACAGAAAAAATAAAGTTTTTGACGAATGTCTCTAACGAAGGAACGAGAAACACACAGTTAGATTTGCAAGGTAATTCTCTTTGTGTTGACGCTAACAATGATGCCGGATCAAATCTAGTTCACTCTTTGCAAGTGCAAGCAACAATCCACCAAAAGCAGCTGGCCCTATTATACTACTGAATTATTGGATTTTTTTCCTCTTCCAAATAACGGCTTATGGCGAAAAATATCACATTTAAAATTTTAAACGAGATCTGATAGTTGATTTGTTGACCATCCAGCCTCTTTAAGGTCAAGGTCAATGTTTAGTAAATGAGAGGTGCCTACGAGTTTATGGATTTTTAAGATATAAATTACCTCAAAGATACCTCATTCTAATAGCTTTGATTCTTAGGGTGTATCGTGACTTAAATTTAGAGTAACCACAATGACATCATTTTAAAGAGATCAAGAGCTTGTTTAATGCCGTTTTTTTTTGAGAGACTGGGCATTTTATAAATAGATGTATATTTCATTAGAAAAAATGAACAGAACTCCGAGATTTGTTATTTATTTTCTTCATATTACATAGAAATTGACAGTTAAAAGTATAATTTTTCATTGTGTTCAGCAAAAGTTTAAGCCCCGGTAAACCCTGTCAAACAAAGCTATAGCTATCAAGCATCAACAGACGAATTTTTAATCCCAAATTTCTTAAATCTTTCATTTACTAATTAAAATCTTGACCTTACCGTTTGATAATGAACAATTATAAAATATGACTATTGAACAATAATATAGTAATAACACAAAGTATTGAAAAGCAGCGGACAAGTGAACATTGTAATTATCTTCGACAAACTTTGCTCGCTCACTGGAAAAAAATCGTTTCACACCTAAAACCTCTATGTTCTTGTATCGATCAAAAAGTAGAAATTAAGATTAAAATCTAATTTATACTATAGAGCGAGCTTAAAGTACAGAAACAAGCGCCTGTGCGTTAGGCATAATATCACACTGAACGTTTTTTACCATTTTTTTAAAAAATTGTATTAAATATTTTTCTTTATAAAGTGACATACCGGTGTATGGTCGTACGTCACATAATTTCATATGGTTTTACTACTATATTGCATTTATATTGTAAATTGTTCTTCTGTTTGATAAAGCACTGATATCGTTCTAAAAGGGATCAACGGAACAATATTTACTTTATTGAAATGACACTCCAAAAGTCAAAATCCTATCACTCTGATAATTCAGCGGCTTGTGACAGTGGGGTCATCTTTAAGTTCCCCCTGGGCATTCACGCACTTTGGATTTACGTTTTAATAAAATTAAGAGGCCTGTGGAGGACAATTTAGGTCACGTACAGAGTTCATGTTTGATTTAAAATTCAACATTTAGATGAAAGAATATTTTTTCTGAATACAGAGTATTTGTTACGATTTCATAAACATGCACCTCGGGTCGAACTTGAATATTTCGTCATATGTTTACAAATTTGTCAGCCATGTCAAGCACTTAATTGAATCAAGGATATCCTAAAAAGTTTCCATTCCATACGATAACGCAGTGAAAGCATAACCCCACCCTTCTTCATTTAAAGAAAATCCACTTAAACAAATCATAGCCCCTTCGCATAGTTAAACGTTATAAAATAATCATGAAATATTGGCCTTTCTTTCGTCCTTTAACAAACCGTTATCTGCTAGGGCTTTATCTTTAATTTTAAATTTGACAGACATTACAACAAGCCATGTCGTTTTAATCATATATAATTGCTAATTAACCTTTGATACAATTTGTAGAATGTTAATAATTTTGTCAAACGAAGGTAAACCGTATACGTCCACTCACTTGCTGCCCCGCTTTAAAACACTTCTCCGATATATAAAAGAATCTCAATCCCACACAAAAACAAATCCATTATGTTTTGTGACGTCACAATAATTAGTCTTTAAACATTTAATTGTAAATTTTTTTTTTATTCCATTTATAAAATTATCACATACTTTCTAATTCATTCATATTAACTGCATCAAATTCATACTCTGAGACAGCAATGTTGAAAGAGAAAACATAATAAAGGATATTATTATAAAAGCCCATCCAAAAAGCACTTTCCCTCCTTTGATTATCATGCGCTGTTTTTTGTGTCACGAGTTCCAATTACTCAGGAGACAGGAAAATACAACAAAACAAAAAAAAGCCAACGATTCTGCTATAGGGTAAAAGCTATAGTATTTGATGTCACGTGACAACATCATAAAATAACTAATTTTATAATCGGTTTGCCAGCACCAGTTTGGGTCGTTGCAAATAATTCGACAGCTAGGAACAGGAGTGTTTGGATTTATTAGAAAGTTTTGAAAGTCTATTAAAACGTTGTTTAATGCTTCTACGAAAACGATTACTCATCAACACAAATATCCAAAATATACTTTGATTAATAATGATATTGATAAAGTCAAACACTGTTTGACAAATTGAATCTGCTTCATTGGAAATAAGCAGGTCACCAAAAAGATATTCGTGCACGTAAATGCCGAACAGAAATGTTTGTAGTATATGATTTGAAAGGTAAAGACACAATATAACGAGTACAAACTTCGTAGCCTTTGTTATCCGAGAATTTCTTTTCGAATTATTTGTTTGGCTTTGCGTTTGAATTCTGCTTTTGCGTAAACGGTGAACGAGCAAACCTGTCGCAACAGTCAAAAGAATACATGGGAACACATACAAAATTGCTTGTTTTATCATGTCGTTAATAAAATATGATTTTTGAGAAGACGAGTCGCTATCATTATTGAAGAAATAGATAAAACAAGAATGGTATGTTCCCGGTTCAATAAAAATTTCTGCATCGAATGAGTTCAGTGACGTCCACGTGTAGACTTGCAGAAGAATTGAGGAACACAATATACAAATTTGAAAAACAGACGTCCTCTTAAGCGAAAAAACACGGGCTGCCCTAAATGGATAAAAAACGACGAAACATCTCTGGATGCCAAGAGAGACCGTTGTCCAACTACCACACGAAATAGAAATGGTGGCAACAGAATCTGCTATGAAAAGCACACTACACCACCAATTCGGTGGCTTGTCTGTTTCGTTTCCCCACAAAATCAGGTACACGGACTTCATAAGACTAGCAAGGCAACTCACAGAAATCGACAAGGCAAGGCTAAACAGCAAAATGGCGGTTGAAGAAATGCACTTCCGGTCCAATATTCCGTAAATAAGAGCGCAGTTCGAGAGCAGAGTTAGCGTCACAATAATGAAATGTACGTGTCCATCCACGAATGTTTTCCAAGTCTTCGTGTAATGGAAGATAAATTCAAGTGCAACGTTATAATTGTAATATTCAGATTCATTCAGGTTACCGTAAGGTCCAGAGTAATCGTAAAAGTCCGATGAATTGTTCATATTATTATGTCCGACAAGTCTTTTTTACTACCCGTCTATCGTCATTGAGAACCCCGGCCACTTTATGTACCGTGACCAGAGATTATTACTAAGTTCATTAAAAGTATTGACCTATAGATGCGAGTAAAGTAGTTATAAGTTGACCTTTGATGCGAACTTTGATTTACATAAACCATAATTGTGTATTGCTGAATCAGTCACCCGCACGGTTGAATTAACATGACGTCACATAATATGCATGAATATTCATGATAACGATATACTTAATGTGATCAAGCAGCCACGGGTGGAAGAGAGGGCCCTGCGGACCTCGAACCGAGGCTCAAGACGATGTCCTTTTGAAATATTTCAAACTTTCACTTGACTGATTAAAATCGGTATTTCCCCTACGGTAAGCACTTCAATTATGTATTTATATCAGCGGTCACGAACCTTGCAAACAACGACTGATATTATTTGATTTTGATATTTATAGGTCAACCATGAAATTCAAGAAATGAAAATTGTATTTTTCTGATGTAGTGTAGCAACGAAACATAATTGCCCACCAATTTTTTTTTCAGGGTGATGGTCTCGAATTAAGCAAAAGTGTTCGTGAAAGTCGCCGAACTAATCTTTTAAACTAAAAGATGAATACATGTAACTTTGAGATTGTACACAATTGCTTATTTTAATAAAATTGCTGGATCTGCATATTATATTGCGCCTGTTTTTTAGGGGTGGGGGGGGGAGGGTCAACAACAACAAAATTTACATAATCCTTTGTTACAGTAGATCTTCGCCCAAATTAAAATTTGAATGTTCTTTTCTGTAGTTACAGCAATTGAAAATAGGTAGAACAATGAATAACAGTCCGTCTCAAGTTATTGTTTCCGTCTTTTTGACGATTATTAATAAAAATAAACATGCCTGTCAATGAAACACACTAGAAATCGATAAAAGAGAAACAAATCCAAGATTTCTTCATTGACACATCATCTGTTTTTACCTGAAAAAAAAAAAAACAGGAACGAAAAACAAATTTCTTATGGAGGAATATAATGGGAAATGTCGACATAGGAACTACTCGGGGCATCTCGCACAATTTTTTAATGTTATCATTAGGGGTACTTTCAAGTCGTTTGCAATGCAAAATCCGCGTAGAATTTTTATTTTTAGCCGTGTATTTGAAACCCGACAAACAACAGATTGTCTTAGTATTGAATGACATCGTTTGAGCCTTCAAGGTATTTATGAATTATAACAAATGATTTAATAAATGTGCTGCATACATAACTTGGGACAGAGGTAAGATGATGTGATTGCTCTTAAAATATTTTTTATCTATCCAATCAATGAGTCGTCGGGCATGCATGTATATTCTTATATTTCTTGTTAATCGTGGTAAGTAAACGCTTACAAAGAAACTTCATCTTATTAACACCATTTATTAAATTGACTATTATTTGAAAAGCTGTTTGGAAGGAAGTCGTAATAGAAAGTCGTTAAACAGACTAAAACTGAAGTTTGAATAAAATTCCTCCGGTCATTGTTATCATTATCAGCATTCTAACCCTGAATGCGCCTTGGTCCTATCATTTAATACCAATTTTCCATGAGTTCATTGTACTGTACCGTCGCGTGAGTTATACAATTATTCACTGTTAGATTGTACAAATGGAATTACGGTAATTAAATGTAATTCTGTCCATTTGTGGGGACTCTAAATCTTGTGTAGCGGTCTGAACAACAAATTTACTGTTAATTTTGCCTAATCGAATACAACTAGCGGTAAAACTTATTGAATCGAATCGACCCCCCCCTTTCCACTTTAACACACACACACACACACACAAGAAAGATAGGGGACCGATGATTTGTCTTATAGTTTCTCAACACTCATCCGAAAGTTGAGGTCATCCATAAGCAAGACATGGGATCGTTTAGTGGCTTAGATAGGCAGATTACCTGACAGTGTAAATAAAATCTTTTATAAATTTAAATAAAATTTTAAGATTTTAAAAGAATAAAAAAAATCAACAACACAAATCAACGAAGTCTACAGCTTCTGGTCTGGATCGGTTTAGACAGCCTTGACTTTGTGAGGAGAGGAGCGGATCAGACAGCCTTGACTTTGTGAGAAGAGGAGCGGATCAGACAGCCTTGATTTTGTAAGGAGAGGAGCGGATCAGACAGCCTTGACTGTAAAAAGGAGCGGATCAGACAATCTTGACAGTGAGGAGAGGATCGGATCGGACAGAGCTTGCATACAACATTAAAATTACATACACAGCTGCGGAAGTCTAAAGATAACTAGGAACGTAAATCAAGTATTTTATGTGTAAAAATTCTCATAAAGATCGGTAATCCACGTCAAGTATATTTAGAAAACACATGCATGCACTAAATGAGTCTCATGATAAATGCTATATTGAAAAAAAAATGAAGTTTATCTCACGGGTTAAGTACAAACGATTCTCGGAAGATTCTTAAATTTTCTTGTAGCTGTGTCGGTCGTGTGCTCATACTCGCACTTTAAGTGCCTACGAATTGCTATAGTGCAAAAACAGTAGCTCGGTATTAACAATTCACATGTGGTTTGGATAACCTACTTTGAACTAGGATTACGTTTTCTTTCTCACACTGTAATTAAAACACAGAAAGAAATGCGAAGACAGGTGCTAAAGGATGCACGTTCGACCTTGCATAAGATAACCGTACACACAGAACACTACATGTACAGATATTTTCCATTGATTTGTACACTTGGATGATTTATGGGATATACAATGGTGATATTTTATGTCAGAACTTCTGTCGTGTGAAAAAAAATTGATTTATTCATTGAATACTAGTATTACAATCGCGAACAATAACCTTCCAAGGAGAAAAATGGCATTCTTATATTTCACTGGAGAAAACTAATTTAATACTCCGTTATGAATCAGCAACGAGGAGAGCGTTCGTTGTCATTATTTTTTTCCTCTGTATCCTGCACTTGTATAACGCGCAGTGAATACATTGCTTAAAATATTAAATTTCATTGCTATAGATCATAGCACGCTCAAAATAAACAAAATCGTCGGCAAATTACAAGATCACAGTGCACCAAAGGCCGTTAACATAGAAAAAAACATAAATACCGGTATACAACTGTACAGATCTCTAGACAATTTTATATATATATAAATTTTACATTTACCAGGTGGCAGTAAACACAAAATTTACAACATAACATGTTGTAAATTTTTACCACCCGGTAAATTCAAAATTTACAACATGACATATGAATGACATCATTTGTTTTACCGTACAGATATCATAATTTAAGATGAAACAGATTCATTATATACCTACATATCACATGTACATTTGTAATACAGAAAATTGAACACTAATATTAAGATATCATTTTTGTTTTTCTTTGTTGTCTGATAGGATTATAAGAATATACAGATATCCGATTTACTTATTTATTTCACTATTATTCTTGTAACTACATATCAATTTGAAAGCTCTATGTTCAATTCAATTGCACTTATAAATGTTTGACTTTTTGTCGATTTATTGCATGTCATGAAGTTAAGAGAGAGAGAGAGAGAGAGAGAGAGAGAGAGAGAGAGAGAGAGAGAGAGAGAGAGAGAGAGAGAGAGAGAGAGAAATATTTTTGACGATCTATTCTTAGTCATGTTTTGCAGACAATGGAAATTTTCTTTGATTTAGTAATGTAATTTCTTTTGTAATGATGTAAAGATTGAATAACTTTGTTCTTAACAACTTTGTCAGCCATTCGTAAAATTAGGGTAATTGGTTCGAGCGCTCTCTCTCTCTCTCTCTCTCTCTCTCCTCTCTCTCTCTCTCTCTCTCTCTCTCTCTCTCTCTGCCATATTCTGCAATAATGTTGTATAAGTTAACATTTATTTATTTTGGCCAAGACAAATTGTTATTTGCATTACCTATACAGCTGCGGAAGTCTTAAGATAACTAGGAACGTTTTAAGCCCAACGAAAGATTGGGATAAAAGTCCCTGACGTAAGTGTTAATTCTTTCCTCATTCGAAAGCTTGTATAGCGTTTTGTAATACGTGTATAAATAAATTAAAACAAAAGCGTTTAAATTAACTTACAAAAAAAAAATCATTCGCTCCTTCTGAATTATTTTCTTTCACCTGTTCTGAAACTGGCAGCGTGCATTTATATTATTATTGCAAGCTTCATTGTATAAAGAAACACCAACGAAAACCACATTGAAAGTCAAAAAATGCAAAACGTAATTGGTCTGAAATCAAAAGTTGAAAGGAAGTATCGAGATCTAATAGAGCTGTAATTAAAATATATTGAGAACACGTTACATTGTTCTGTGTATAGATTAATAATATAGAAACATGCGTTGTTGAAAACTGTGTATGCAATTCGGTTTAATATAAAAGATGCACACAAATATCTCTTTAATGAATTCCAATAATCAGAAGACTCAGGTCTGATCAAACACTGTTCAGCAAAATTTACAGAAGAGTCGTTTGCTATATGTATTTCTTGAATTCTTGACATCCTTATAATACGAAGTGTAATTATCAATGCTGGTACATGGATACTGCTGACGAGGTTCGAAACCCATTACCTTATTCAATCGCTTGCAAGGAAAGAGGAAACTACAGTAATAGCTAAAAAAAAAGTCACGAAAAAACTTTCGATTGAGGAGAAGGTGAAGATTTCCCGAGTCTTTTCACATTCTGTTATCATGTATAGACAGTGCCTTAATTTCCGATATAGTTCGTCAAATTTAGATAATAATAATAATATCTAGTCAATATTTATACATAAAAACCATGCTCAATCAGTATTTGACTCAATGTTAATTTAGCTCACCTGAACCAGAGGTTCAAGTGAGCTTTTCTAATCAACTCTTGTCCGTCGTCCGTCCGTCGGTCTGTAAACTTTTTACATTTTTGACTTCTTCTCTAGAGTCACTGGACCAATTTTAACTAAACTTGACACAAAGCATCCTTATGGGAAGGGGATTTTAAATTGTTAAAATAAATGGCAAATCCTTTTTTAAAAGGGGATAATTGCGAAACAGTGCAAATAGCGTGCATGTCGTAAAACATCACCATCTTAAGAACCATTGCACCAGATATGCCAATATTTACACAAAAGCTTGTGTGTGTGTGTGTGTGTGTGTGTGTGTGTGTGTGTGTGTATATATATATATATATATATATATATATATATATATATATATATATATATATATATATATATATACACTCTCAATAACTACAATGCTACAATTTGTAAGATAACTATGCAAGTATACTCAAATAATGTAAATTCTAAATTGTTAAAATTGTGACCCCCAGACCAATACTGAGGCCCCAAGAGGGGTTCAAAGTTAAAGATAGAAATGTATTGGGAAAATGTTTGAAAATCTTTATCACATCTTATCTCATAATACATGTATATACTTCTAAGTCACAACTGTTAAGCATACAAAATCGAGACGGATAGGCAAACAATAACGGTAACCTGATTTCCCGCGGACATGCGCAATAAGATCGACGAGGGTTCAAAGTTTAACATAGAGATATATAAGGAAAATATTAAAAAACTTTTTCTCTCAAAAACTACATGTACAATGCTACAATTTGTGAGACTACTATGCAAACATTCTCAAATGATGTAAATTCTAAATTGTTAATATCAAGACGGTCGGACTACTACTGAGGTCCCAAAAGGGGATCAAGTTTAACATAGAAATATATAAGGAAAATATTCAAAAAATTTCTCAAGAACTACTATGCTACCATTTGTTAAAATTATAATGATAGCATTCTAAGATGGTGTAGTTGTTAAAATTGTGACACTGGGACTAATACTGAGGCAACCAGAGGTGTTTAAAGTTTAACATAGAAATATATTGGAAAATTTTTTAAAAATACTTATATAAAATGAGACAAGGAACTCTTGTTCAGGTGAGCGAGCGTTGTTGCCCATGGGCCTCTTGTTTAGGTTAGTTAATCAAAATCCATTTGGTGGAAAGAACGAATGGTTCATTTTTAAGGTGTTACGCAAGCTTCAAGAGATCAACAACTCGTTTCTTTAATTAATAAAAACAATCTCAGGAAGACATGTGTGAGCTAACAATTGAATATCTGATAAACATTTATAATAATAGTTGAATCCTGTTTGGATAAAATCTGAACTCTGTTAATTGCTTCCTCTCTTCTGCTTAAATGAGTATTAGTTGAACCTTTTCATACCAACATGTTATATACATGTACGTTGGTTATAATTGGCAATTTTTATGTAAGATATTGTATCTTAGAAAAGCTCATGTATACATGTACAAAAATCTCATACAACGAAATACATTAAATCATTACGAAATGTGCATTGTACATATATAAATTCTTTTATAGGCGGTTTAAACACATTCACTTTTTGAGACTCGAGCTCTAATGTTAATGCTTTTAAAGAATCGTAAAAAATGCTCTGCTGCACGACTCCCTCTTATCCAGTAACGGCTGAAAATGACCAAATTTCACCGTATATATACATGTCATTTGCATTACTTAGTCCTTTCAACTACATGTATATTGTCAAGAAATAAATTTAAAATTTAAAAATTGAAAATTAAATTATATCAAATTAATTTTCTTGCAAGGACATAATGAATATACATCCAATTTCCATTGACTGTCTGTGATTCTGGTCCCAATGTTCGTACTGTTGAAATTACGCTTCAAATACATGTAGCTGTTCTTCACACCTTATTCCGTCAATTTTTTGTCGTTTTTCTTAATTTATACAGATACAAATTATGAAAAAAAAGTTGAAATCGGTATATATTTTTCACCAATGAAATTTAAGTGTATATGTTTTTTTTAATGAAGTTTCCGTAAAGTGTAACGTGAAGTTATGGTTAGCCCGGTTAGAATGCCACTCGGATTTCTACTAAAATACTACCCAACATTCACGAACGTGTCTTGTATTTTTATTGAAAACTGTAAATTGTAATGTAATGGTTCTTAAAATCCATATGGTGAATTCAGGGGAAAGCTAAATTCGTTACACTCGCTCAAGTTTACGCTGAATAAAAACTCCAAAACGAAACAGAAGTTCAACAAGTTGTATTTAAGTTGGTGAAATAAGCGGTACATGTACATGGTATTCCAATGAAAACCGAATCTCGGAGTTTCGAGATAACAACTTAACAACGTGCGGAGATTCCAGCACGGACGTTCCGATATAATTCTGTACACAAAATCGACACTAACGTGCGGAAATCCAGCACAGTCCGATATCATACACTAACGTGCGGGGTTCCAGCACAGTTAGCCCAACCGTTCACTTCGAGGTCTTTTAACTCTTCTCTGTTACAATTATTTTTGACAGGCATTTATTTTTTTCTTCGATGACAAAGAGATGGTAATGGCATGCCAGAAAAAAAAAACATTCACACATATAGCTGTTAAGATAATTTCGCAATTTTGCCGGGAGATTAAGTAAAGTATATATCAAAGATAAGTAGATTATCGGGAATCAAAATTTGTAAATGACAATTAAATTGTCATGTACAAATTTTGATTCTCGATAATCTAAATTTTTGTAAAGGACAATATGTTCTCATTATAGCTGGTACCTTTTTTAAAATCTTTAACCAGATTTTTATAGTTTAGTTTGAAAATCTTCCAAAATTCCAAAGCTTCTCAAAAGTCCTTACAAACAGAGATATATAGCAGGTTCCAGTAAATGTTCTACCAAACCTCTCTCTTTACTCCTTACTAAAATTCTTACAGTAGTGAAGGAGAAACTTCAAGAGTATTGTACAACAATATACTCCAGACGATGTGGATACTAAACAAGAGACCCATGGGCCACATCGCTCACCTGAGGAACAATAGGTATGATAAAATCAACTTAATGGAGTCATAATACAAACTATCTGGACAATGTAGTATAATACATGTAGATCTTGTATAAATAAAAATCAATTTTTTCCACTAGATATTCTTATGTTTATTATCATTAGTCCCTTTTCTAACAGAATGATTTTATAGTCATATCAAATGTTGAGCATTGCATGTTGAGCATTGCAGCTCTCAAAAAGATCCTAAACAATTGTTTATAAATGGGATATAAACCTACATCAAACACTGAACCCCTTGTGAGACCCAATCGTCCAGGAATCATGCAGAAGCCAAAATCTAAACAATATTAAATAATCACCTGGCTGATTAGTTTCTGAGAAGAAGATTTTTAAAGATTTACTCTTAACTAGATGATATCCCGCGCAAGCGCGGGGATTAACAATAATTCACATAATATATTATATTCACATATTATATTATGATACAATGCTTAATATGTTGAACCAGGTTTTTTTGTTCATTTTTCTATGTATTGTGTCCGAAATTGTTCTTAATTGCTTTTCTTAAAATATTCTATAAAATTGAAATAAAAAAACTGCGTGGCTGAAATTTTAGTGGAGATGACAGGGATGAAAATCTAAGCTGAAATGGAGTATATACACATGAGCATGTACATGGCCTTAATTCTTTTTGTTGCAGCTGACTGGAAAGAAATAGACTATTATCTTATTTCAAACCAGAGTGTTGGTTTATAGAGCGTGGTATCTCTTTTTAGAACTTTGTTCTTTATGTCAAATTTCACTTATTATTGCCCAAAATAAGAAATTTAGATAAAACACTGTCAACAAATTAATTTATAAGGTTTACTACCAATCTGTCATGGTATAAAAAATGTATATGTTATTTAAAAAACGTGTACGCACTTTTCGCCATAGCGTTAATTAGTCAACCCCATTTTTTGGCATCCCGTTCTGTTAAGTTCTTTCCATCAAAAATAAAATCCCGTCTATTGGCCCATTTTATTTATTAACTTTTTTGTATTAACCAGATGCCCGATCTGCCCACAAAGGATGGTGACTCATCCTACATTCACCAACATGACGTTAATTAGCCAAACCGCGTTCTTGGTTACCCCGTTCTGGAAAGTTCTATTCATCAAAACAAAAATCGTACATTCAAGAAACGAATTGGCTCATTTTATTTATTCAACATTTGTCAAATCTCAATTCTTATGTATACCCGAAATAGGTTCCCATGATATATATTCACTCTTTACATAATCATTCAATATTATTTCATTTTAAGTATATTTTTTGATGCTAACTCCCACTGACTTGGATCCGCCAAAGCGTGTCCACCACCTTACTCACATATTTGCTATTTCGGGCTGGTTTATCGAAAATGAAAGTAGGTTTTTAATTTATCTTACAATAATTACTTATCAGGTAAAATTCAATTATAGCTTACGGACATCAACTCACACATGTTGGAAACCCAAAGGTGTGAGCAGTTACTCGGGTGCAGGCATTTCGAAGTTTATTGGCAAAATGCCTTAATTTATAAGTATAGATATTCCTATGTGAAAATTCCACCCCCATTGTGGCCCAACTCTACGCCCAGGAATCATGATTTTACAACTTTACAACTTTGAATCTACACTACCTGAGGATGCTTCCAAAGAAGTTTTAGCTTTCCTGGCCAAATGGTTTATTAGAAGAAGATTTTTAAAGATTTACTCTATATATTCCTATGTTAAAAATCGACCCTCCATTGTAGCCCAACCCTACCCTCCGAGGGTCATGATTTTCACAACTTTCAATCTACACTACCTGAGGATGCTTCCACATAAGTTTCAGCTTTCCTGGCCAAATGATTCTTGATTCTTAATACGTCTTCGACCCCCCATTATGGCCCCACCCTATCCCCGGGTGTCATGATTTTCACAACTTTAAATCTACATTACCTGAGGATGCTTCCACATAAGTTTCTGCTTTCCTGGCCTAACGGAATTAATTGAGATTATCAAACTTGCCCTTGGTGAAGAGTATATTGCAGATTTATAAAAAGCTATACATGTACATGAATTGTTCACTCAGTTAGCATGATAAGAAAATGTAGAAGTATATGCCATCCACGAAGAAACAATGTTGTTAAGAAGGATCGATGGTCGTGGCCATTTTTAGGCTGTATTGATCTCCTTTAGAAGAAAAGTACTATATGAAAATATAGGGAAATACTAAATTTAAAAGGAAAATTTTGTGGATTTTTCTTTACTAAATGATTTGAAACCATATATAGATCTGGTGGTTCATTAATCGTATGGATATTTTGTTCCAATTCTGTGACCGTCATCAGATGATTTCTTCTTTGAGGTCTTTCATGTAAAACGACCTACATGTATATGTGAAAATATCCCTTCTGACACATTCACATGTACACAAATTACAACTGAAACACGTACCATTTGGTTTTATTGCATACCCTGAAATTACAGGAAGGAGAGAACGCATACACCAGACGTCCCTGTGTGTTTACAAATTACACATGTACTAAATTATCATGCAAGTGAGATTCCGCCAACGACAGATTTCATTATATTTGGTCCCTAAGATCCTCAAGGCATGTAAAATTGTGTTATTTGGTGATTCGAATTTCAATAAGAAATCTACAGATTGTAATAAAACCGAACTCAATTTCAGCGTGGCTTCCGGGCTTATTTTATCATATTTCCCTCCTTCATTTACAATTCTGTTCAGTAATAACACTTATTAGCCTAGTAAAATTCACCGTTGTCATCAGAGGGATAGTGTAGCAATCATGACCTTCAGGTTTGACCTCCGCGTCCATTCAATCACTTTTCATTGGTGAAAGTTCTATTCGCCTTGTGCGTGATGTGTAATTTTCAGTCAATGGCATCGTTATTAGATAAATTTGTCTCTCTAATGAAACATTTGTGTAGCTGAAGTCTGCAATCACATCTAAAGTTGAAATAAATGTATCGTGTTTTTAATGTGAAAATAAGATATACATTGATAAAAGCTGGAACCACTCAATTGGATCTTGCATTTCCGGATTTAACAATCCTTTTAAGAATCTTCTTTTTTTCAATATAATGATGTTCAGGGGTTTGAAACATTAAAAAGTACTCTGAGAAAATTGCATCGAGCAATGACGTCAGCACACGACTAAATTCCAATCAGGCTCACTCTCAATCTACACATGGATAGTGGTATGATTGTTCTTGGCATGGCTTTTTAAAATAATCAAAATTTATCATGAATGTGTTGATATGTTTAACGACTCTATCCCCATAGAAAAATCAAAGTTTTTTATTATGATTGAATAATAAAAATACATTTATTGTTTCTTCCTATGATACAGTGTTTTCATTTGATGGACTTGGTAACTTTGCTTAATTAATACAAAATTGTACGATAATAATACCGTGTACAGAGCAGCAGATATAAAATTATGCCCAAGTTTTGGAAAAAAGGAGTGATAAATTGATAATGGAATGATCTGATCTTTCCATTTCCTCTCTCTGTATTTTTGTCTGTCTGTCTGTCCGTCCTACCTTCATGCATGTCCAAGTCCTGACCAAAAAATTGAATCATGGCACACAACAGGATGTCATTGCCCTAATCTAAAGTCTAATGTCAGGATCGCATTGTTAATATGTCATTAATACAATAGAGTCTCTACTGGGTTGGGTCTATCATTTAAAAACAGCTGTTTCTGACGCATGTATGTACATGTGGCTCGCGTAGTAGTAGTAGATGCAAAGTGCGACGATGCGAAAGCTAAGGACCGGTTCAATATTGCTTCTTAACCATCGTATTGTCGCATTTTCGCCATTCAATCTTCTGACTCTCTCGGAACTTTTCAGCATTTGGAGATTCTAAAAGTCTCACGACAAAAAAAAAAAACAATAATAAAGTGTAATTTTGTGTTCGAGACCAATGACGTGTACGACTGCTGTGCGATACCAATTGTTGGATATTCAATGTTGATTTAAAAGTCGATTTAAAAGTAGTTCAAGTCCAGTCAAAATTCTTATGACTCGCAATTTGTATGCAGCATGCCTATAACATTAAAGAAATAAACAAGTTCTCATTTTATCTTTCATTTTATTCATATACAACTTGACATACTAGATGAGTTATAGAGCCATTTATTTCACCCGTAGAGATCAAGGTCCAGTTTCCTTCCTATGTCAGCACAAAGGGCATTGACTTAGATTGGGTCTGCATACTAGCAATTTCTGCACGTCTTTTGTATAATGTAATTAATTTAATAATTCAGAGCATGATCGACCAGAAACTTAATATTATTTATCAATGTAGTAGCATACAATGATAAAGCAATTTGTCCAACTTAATGGAAATTCATTTCTTCCTTTTCCATTAGGCATGATGGTGTATTACAAACAATTATCAAATTCATGTAGACTAATTTTAAAAACTAATTCAAATACGTACTCTGAATATCGTTGGTTCAAGGAGATCGTATCAATTTCATTTGCGTGATACCCAGCAAATGGATATCTATTGCGAGTTTTATTACTGTTAATCATCGCAGCGATGGCCGCAAATTTTTATGTACATTGTATATGGCTTAGCACTCAATTCTAAGGAAATGGAGAGGCGATGACTTAAGATGGTACATAATGTAAGATTAATTTCAATTTGCAAATGAACGGAAGCGATACATGATCTTGCGGGTCTTCAAAGAGAGACTTGGTCCTAAAGCTTAAGGTTTTCTATAAGACTAGAGTACATGTATGTACGAATATTAATAGTTTTTTTTTCGTTTCCCGCGGGTTTTCATTTAATACAGAGAGAGAGAGAGAGAGAGAGAGAGAGAGAGAGAGAGAGAGAGAGAGAGAGATAGAGAGAGAAGGGGAGCATTAACTGGTACATGATCGTTTTTCATTACTATAAAGAATAGCCACCCCTTGGCCATCTTTTTTAAATTGACCCCCCTTTTTATTATTGACTTTAAATGTACGTGTTGGAGCTTAATTATATATATGTATAAACTTCATCACATCTAACAAAATAACTCCAAATATACTACAGGATGTCTAACGTAACATCCAATAATATAAATGTACATTAAATAAATGAAGTTTTCTTAACTCTTCCTGGAACGCCCGAACATTTGGGAGTACATCCCGTATAACACGGGATCTTTATTGTACCAAAAGAATAAACAGTAATTATTCATGACGTTATCATTAGCCGCCTTGGCCAGTTACATGTACATGTATATCCAAATTGTTTCCACTCGCTTTATCTTTTCCTGTGAAACCGTATGTCTTTGAGCAATATCCGTTATCATTAGCCGCCTTGGCCAGTTACATGTACATGTATATCCAAATTGTTTCCACTCGCTTTATCTTTTCCTGTGAAACCGTATGTCTTTGAGCAATATCCATCCTTAGCTGTAGAGACTAATTTAACTTCTACATCATGGCGAGAAATATGCTAAATACCGGTATTTTGTTTTACACCAAAAGTGGTTTTAGTTCATATTTTTGTTATTTTCAAAATACTCGCACTTATGTTTCATTGATCTATAAACTGTGAGTAATCATCTTATTTTTGAACGAATTTCAACACTAGCTACTTAAATGAATTGATCTAACTTTAGCCACCCCCATCATACGGCTCTTCCGAACGCGGAGCAGTGTTCAGTTCACACGGAAAAGCTAAGGTCTTTAACTTTCCTTCAAAATCGCTCCTTAAATGTTTAATTGAAATTTTTTAAGGTCTTATTTATAAAAACATGATTAAGCTTTCAAATGGTACAAAAATCTAACAAATCGAGAAAGAACCTTTTCTGCAGTTGGTGTTCAAACAAAATCTTCGATAATTTTTGCAAACAAAAAATTTAAGTAACAAGTTTGACCGCTGAACGACTTTGAAACGCAATTTTAAAGAATAAAACTGTCAAAATCATTAATCTACATTCTATCCATTTTTTAAGTCATTATCTTAACTTTGTAATTAATTATTGGCGTTTAAAGGGAACAGGGTCGATAAAAATTGGATCGTACGAACGCGAAGCTAAAATTAGTTGCTTGGTTGGCTTACCTTTCAACAGCGTACATTTGTAGCTGCTTCGTAGCCCTACATGCATGTAGCAGCTACGATCTTGAACACAGCGCTAGCCCAGTTATTTAAACAATAAAATGCTCTCTTTGGTGATTCATGCGGGATATGAAGGTGCATGGCGACATTACAGAAAAAATACATAACCCGCTAACGCGGGTTATTTAAATTTTTTTCTGCAATGATCGCTATACCTTCCATAACCTGCATGAATCATCACATCTCCACAACGTCAAGGCTTTGTGATTACGGAACTCCACACAAAGCCTTGACATAAGTCGCTATTTAAAAGTCGGGCTCACGCTCAACAATATAATTCTAAAAATAAAATGTCCAAAATAACTCCTTTTGAAACGTAGTTTGCGGTTGAGCACAAGGATGGCTGATCTCATACAAAATTATGCGAAGCATTCAATAATATGTTTTACGGTGCGACCGTTGGGGCGAGCACAGCATGTGATCAAACAATGAATTATGATAAATCAATAAAAATAAAATTAACAATGTAAATTAATTTGATTGCAAAATAAAATAAGACATACCTATTTTTTCCGTAAATTTCCATTATCCATAGTTTATAAGTTTTCATATGTTATAAGATTTGTTTTTTTATTTATTTATAAGTAGAACAATAGTTTAATCTCAGATACAATGCTGTTGAATAATGAAGATTTTAATATAAATGTTCATTGCACTGTATCTCCTATTTTAAAGTGATTAGTTCATCCCCTTATTTTGCAGTCGACATTTTTCTTATTAATTTTTAATTTTTTTTTAATTTACGCTTAAAAATATTTGCTAATCATATTAGTTGCCCGCCCCCCCTCCCCAACTTGGTATTGGGAACATGTAATAAATAGAAGTGAAAATAAAGAAACCACTGAACTGCTAAAGAGCTGAAGGATTAGAATTTCGGAATTTTGACAATTAATTTCTTTTTCTTTTTGCTTGTAAAGATTTTTTGGATGAGGCTGTCATCCACCCCCCACCCCCCTTAAAAAACGGATGCTACGTGTACGTTCCTGGAAATTACAGTAATTATAGTGAATAAAATAAGTGTGAGCATTCATCCAAATGAGTGCAAGTTACAACTGTTTCCTATATCTGAAGAAATGTCCTCATTCTTTAGCGAGAGGATTTTGGTAATTTCAGCAGATTTACAATAACTTCAGTTAGAGTAATTTCCCCTTATTGTGACGTCAAAGTTCGCGTTTAAGTGTCGTCTGACTCTTTAAAACTCCCCTGAGAAATAAAAGTAAGCGAAGTATACTGTTTTATTTACTTAAAAAGCATGATGTTCTTAAAATTACACATCTTCTATGCTTCTCAAAAGTTTTACTTTGATTCTCGCGAGAACGTGAGGACTTGAAAACCATTGGTACTATGAATTGTGGGTCCAAATTTACTGACGCCGAAAAAATCCATCGGATCAATGTGCAAACCTTTGTGACGTCACTCGATTATTATTTTTTTTTTTTGATTGATAGTGTACTGAAGTGAACTTTAGAGGTTACGTTGACTGTATGTCGTATACATCGTTATTGTTTTGATTGTCTTGCTGATTCTCGTGAGAGTGTGAAGTGATAAAAATTGCCTTGATTACAGGGAACTACTGGGACGATTAAAACAATGCATTACTGGTCCGATTTACTGACGCCAAAAAAATCCGTTGAATGAATGTGCAACTGGTATGAATTTTCTATTCACACACGCCTTGCCGTTAGAGCTCGCTGCGCGCCGGCTCGCTGCGCTCGCTATTAATTGTCTCACCTAAAATCAAAAGCTCTCGATATCATGTTTAATAGATAATCGGGACGTATTAATTGGAACTAAGCACATTTGACGTGCGTATGGTGATTTTCCATCGTTTTCCAAAGGTATGCAACGTACATGTATTTATAACTTCAGAAAGCTGTTCTATCACAGTGAACGATTTAAAAATAATTAATCAGCGATACTTGGTTCGGTTATATATGGGTAATCGTGTTCAAAAATCTAGTCATGTTAACTTGTAAATTCGAATATGCAATCGTGTTGGTGTGTGAGCCTGAGTATGAATGTGTGTAATTCTGATCGTGTAATCTATAAAAACACTCTAAAGTTGACTCTGCAGACCTTCAATGTAATTCTTCCCACAGATGTACATTTGCAACTTTAAAATGCTGTTTGTCATTTACATGTAACGTGTCACTATACTACACATTTTCCATAGGCAGTCTCTGCATTTATATCTCCGTTTTCCGGAAATAGCACAGTTGACATGTTACAATCGACAAGGCCATTGCAAGTTTTTTCTTTGTTTAGCGTCCACCCCAAAATCAAAAACCTATCTTTCTATCAGGAAAATAAACACAAACCTTAGAAAAAACACACAACTTTAAAGGTTCGGCAAAAGAAAATTTATTTAATATTTTGAAGTATTTTCTTTATTTTGTAACAAAAATACAAAAATAACAAATAACCACTATGGTTTCCATTTTGAATGTTGTTATAATTAATATTTAATTTCAGATCCCAATTTAAAAATGTGATCCCGAGTCCGACATATGAAAAAGCGATCTAATTTTATGAACAACCATTGTGTTTTTTATTTATTTTTACATCTCAAAACCAATCCGTCCGCGGACGCTAAACATAGAAAAACTTGGAATGGTCCAAATGTAAAGTCTACAAGTTTGTCGAAGTTTGACATGACCATATATGGAAACAGTGACGTCACAGATAGCTGCAGGAAAAGGCCTGCCGTAATCGCCGGAATGGGCACAGAATGAATAAAAAAATATTACATATCATATTATTTCTGGATAACAACATTTCTTTAGGAAGTACGATTTTTTTAAACAATAGATTATAGGCTCGGTGTCCATTATATCAAGAGAATCCAAAAAAGATGCGAGCGAAGAATTCAATCGGCATCAGATGTCTTAGATCTGGAAAATTTTAAATATCATGCTCTGTTTAAATGTATACACTCATTTCTATTGTCTTAAAGTACATTTAACAAATCGTGTAAGTATACTTAGAGTTCGGCTGAATAAAGAAAATATCACCAAAAGCATCCTTATCGCTACCACAATGTTGAGACAAGAGCCCCCCCCCCCCCCCCCCACGAAGAAGAAAAAATTACGGGGTGGTGGGGGGGGGGTCGGCCTGCTGATTTATTAAAGAACTGAATTATCGATAAGAAAAACTATCTACCTGAAAACAGTAGTTTTAAGATTTTGATTTAGATGAGACATGAGTAGCGGCACCCCCTCTCTTTTAAATAAAAAAAATTCCAACCATATGGTTAACTGTTATAACAAAAATGTTTTGATATCAAGCAATTATTACGGGATATAAGTATGGCGTCATGAATCTCAATTCAATCCAGACACACTCAGTGAAGTTGGTTGATCAAAATTTTACAGCTTTACAGCCACTTGTGAACATGTACTGATTACCATAAAGTAGCTACTTGGTTTTTTAAAATTACTGTCATTACAGTATATATTTATAAGATTTTAAAATTAAAACTCTACCATTTCATATAGAACCAAATCTGTTTAACCCACTTGTTCCTTAATTTCAGAAATTCGATTTTCGAAGAAAAAATTATAATTATAAAAACATACTAGTATCCCTTATTTATTTCTTCAAAACCTTTCAATTTCTGACAACATTTTGTACTTTAATTAATGATTATAAAACTTCTTTCATAACAGTTTCAGATTGTTTTATTATGGATCATGCACTTGCACAACAAAGTCATTTTGATATTTGAAAAAAATATATAGATACATACATTTTTCCGCGAAAAATTACCAAATTTTTTTGCAAGTCGTTTAATTTTAAAGAAATAAGGAATATAAAATTCACTCTCAAAATTCTTAACATTTAGGTAAGCAGTGAAGCTATATGGGCTTCACGGCGGTCTCCAAACCCTATGCTGCACAAAAGATACTCACCCCCTAGGAAATTTCTTGATCCGTCTCATTTCTAGAAAAGAGCACGTATTCAACTTTATATTTTTCAGTTTAAATTACATGTCAAATTATTTTAGCAATATTGGAATAGATTTTAGACATTTTTTGAAGTATATTTTTTTTTATCGTATATTACATGTACCAGTGTCCATGGGAATTATATTACAGAAACCAGCGCATTCGTCACACCGGCACCGATTTTTACAAACATTCACCTCTTCTTGTTTGGTCCAGTTCCAATCATACCTCAAAATCTTCTTTTATAAAAAAAAAAAAAAAATTTTTGATCCAAAGAAAATAGTATCGTTAATCAAAACAGTTTAACTGAATTTTAAGTTTATTTTAGTCCATTCCGGCGATTACGGGATGCCTTTTCCCGTAGCGAGTATTTGCCATGTAAGGTCATGTCAAAATTTTACATTTGTCAATTTGTAACATGTCAACTGTGCTATATCCGAGGGTGAAGATACAAATGCAGAAACTATGGATTTAAAATGTGCAAAGTTGAAGGTTCAATTAACTAACAAAAACAATTAAGCAGCAAATGTGCATCATACAAAGGAACTGAGTCAAATATTAAAGTGTTTATGGTCGAGTTTTTATAGGTTACACGATCAGAATCACATACATTCATACTCAGAATTACACAGCAACACGATTGCATATTTGAATTTACAAGTTTACAGATCTGGATTTTTGAACACGATTATACGGAAACGTATAACCGCCTCTTGATGTTGTGTTAAAACTCTAAATAGCAAATAAAAATTAGCGTTATCTTGTTATAAAATGTATATATTGTCAAAATTATGTCGACTTGTACAAAGAGATAAATACAAGTCGATATATTTTGGATGATTTAACCGCTCAGTTTAAGCTTTGTTGACTTTGATCAAGTCATAATATTATTTTGCGTTATAAATTTGTCGCATTTATATAAATTCGTAGAAATTTTCTCGCAGTCTTTTATAATGAAAATTAATTATGTTGAAATAGTATAATTTGTTACGCTTTTGCGTCCATATTTTGGTGACCTTTTGTCTGTTAACAAGGAATGTCAACTTAAGTTTTTCGTCTAAAATTTGAGCAACAATTTAATCCAATTATAAATCACAATAATATAAAGCTGTACACATACTGTAGTAGCTACTTGCAAAGCTCCAGAGCGTAAGAGACATGGGCGTAGCACATTGTTTTGTAAAAACAAAAAAAAAAACCCCAAAACAAACAGACCCCCCCCCCCCAAAAAAAAAATAACAACATACAAACTTTAAAATGGAAATAAACGAATGCAAATATGAAACAAATATGATACAACCAAGATTTAAACAGTTTTTGATTATTTCAGTATATACTTTAAATAATATATGATACTAGTTTAATTAAATTTCTGAGAGAAATATACATTCCTGAATTGAAACTTCAATTTAAAAGTAAAAAGGAAAGACTGAACCTTTGGGTAAGGAACAATTTTTACTTCGATTATTTTATGGCAACGAACCAGTGTAAAAGAAATCACAAAGAATACAGTTACTGAAATGTTAAATGAATAGTACCTGAAACATATAATGTTATTTTTTAAATTAAATTAAGTTAATTTCAGTCGGTATAGATGGTCTTAACCTGACCTTTGATTGTTCACTCAATTTAAGGGTATTCCTCCCCCTTCCCCCCCCCCCCCCCACAAATCGCTTTAGCCCCAAAGCATATGGGAAGTTTACCCTCCCCTCTCCATATCATAGCATTCTTTAAGTAAACTAATTATTCTAGTTCAAATTTTTTGTGAATAATCCTCTCTGACTTAGATAAAGTCGTCTACGTGAATTCGCCATACACAATATGTTGCAATAAGTTCGGCGACATTTAATTTTGGCGGCATAGTTTTTATGCTTTATTTTAGTGCGACTTTGCGGAATTCGACTTTAATAGATTAAAGTGATTAAGTCGTCAAAATCATGTCAAAAAAGTGTTACTAAATAGTGTTTATTGTCAGAATTAATTTGCTAAACTTTGAAACAATCATATACGACAATATATTTATGTGAATATATCGCGTTCTTACGCAATAACACGAGGCGGTTATACGTTTCCGTACGATTACCCTCCATAGTTATTATCCATACAAATGCGACAAGAAGATCGAAAACTTGCTATTTTCTGGGATCAACATGTGCGCAGCCACATTTGATTACATCGTTTCTGATATGAATGATAACCGCATTCTGATTGGCTCCAAATTGAGACTTGGAACCAATGAAATACGACGGCCTAAGCCCGACTTTTAAATAGCGACTTATGTCAAGGGTTTGTGTGGAGTTCCGTAATCACAAAGTCTTGACGTTGTGAAGATGGAATCATCAAAGAAAGCATTTTATAGTTTATTTTTACATCTTTATTTGAACAAATTAATACATTGATTGTAAAAAGTAAATAAATTTCACTAAATCACTGTTAATGTACATCAGTACGTTAGCCAAAAGAAACAGCCAAATCTTCTCCTATGGGAATTTGAGTCTGACATCATCATGATTATTTCATGCAGTCCGTGATTTTCTTAGGTCGCTGTAGGTTTCGACCGATGATAAACAGCTACATGTAGGGCGTGTTGATTTCAGCCCTGTCAGTTTCAGCCGTTGTACATGTAGATTTCGACCAATCGATAAACGGACGTGTAGATTTCAATTTGGTTGTTTCAATACTGAAATGAATGAACTATAAGTTTCCGTAAGAAATAGAGGGAATCATATTCGGTAGATGTAAATATATCATTATATGTACATAAATATCTACGGTTTTATTATGTCCGTGTCATGTCAATTTCGGTTTTTTACCATTTTTAATGATTTTTTAGTCTATTTGCAGTAGTACTAGTACTCAATATTCTAAAGTGTATTAAAACTTTTCAAAGAATCACACATCCCTATGATAAATTTTGTTTTCATTTTGATTTCATCGTTCAAAAGTTTTTCATTCTTTGGTGTATTAAGTCTGCGTTGTGCCAAGCTCTAACTACGATGCATTTCTTATTTTTTACAACATTTAAAGGAAAACATCTTCGTGTTTTTTTGTTTGGTAAATAAATTTCCCGTTGTTTTCATTCAACCGAAGTTCTCTATATTTCAGAAGTTCATTTCCATGGTTTTCAATGCAATTGTCTATTATATCTTTTGAATTGTGTTTTGTTTCTGTTGATAGGAAGTTATAGCATGCAAACCGCTGCATCTATTATATGTGCTACAAATGAAAAAAAAATTACACGTTGACATTTTCTTGTTCAATGATATCTGGGCACTACAAATTAAAACATGCCGATTTTATACAGGTTGGTCAATCTCAATATAAAAAAGTCGCATTCTGCAATTGTACAAGGCATTTTGACAAGTTTAGCAGAACCAACATTCACGTTCGTACGATCCAATTTTTGTCGACACTGTTCCCTTTAAACGCCCATAATTCATTACGGAGTTAGATAATGACTTGAAAATTGGATAGAATGTAGATTAAGGGTTAGAATGTAGATTGAGGTTTGAACACCAACAGCGGAAACAATTCTTTCTCGATTTGATAGATTTTTGTACCATTTGAAAGATTACTCATCCCTTTATGATTAAGACTCAAAAGAAATTTCAATTAAAACATTTTATTAACGAGTTTGAAGGAAAGTTAAAGACCTTAGTTTATCCATGTGAACTAAACACTGCTCCGCGTTCGGAAGAGCCGTATGATGGGGGTGTTAACAGAGTCCTGAGTATTGCTGCCTTTACGATATAATGAAAAATACACATTTCTTTTCCAAACGTTCATCTGTTCCCTGATACACGAATAGGGTACTGTATATAATTTGCAGAACGATTCATGCAGAAACATGGTTTTTTAAAATATTTCAAAACCTAGGATGACATCACGGAACCCAAACATTCTCAATTATTTCTTTAATAATGTGTTTTGATTTGTTTTCTTTTTCAATGACAATTCATCTCATATTTTTTCTTAACTACCTATTTACTGACATCTTCCCAAATCTAGTACTTGTCTAGTACAGAATTCGTATATAAACTGAAATATGTCATGTCAATTGTTTAAATTACTATTAAAGTCGTTATTTACGCTGCAGGTTAAAAATGCGTTTTCTATAGTCAAACAATACGCGTGGATATTAAATACGCGGATGCGTGATTTATCACTCTTAAGTTTTGATATATTTTTTCCAAACGCGCGGGGGGTATTTTAAGGCAGTTTTAATTAAGCTTAGCGTGTTAGTAGTGTAAATTTCTTCCACGCGTAAGTAATGTATGTAAAAGTGATGTCATTTTGGGGAACTAGTATCGTTCATAAACTCTTCTTTTAGAATTATATATCTATTCAAAACGCGCGATGATGTTCACTTGCACACATATTAATACTAAACTGGCGATTAGCAAAGAATTAAGGTGAAGCACATAACATGTATACATGTACAACCTTCGCAAAATACATTTAATTAAGGTTACATATACTATAAGCAAACATGTATGTAAAATGTAAATTATTTATGAGAGTTCACATGCATATGTTCAACGATACCAACACAGCTTAATTCATTTAAAACCAAATAATTACTTTATTAATCACTTAAGGAGCTACATGTATTTAGGAACATTTCACTCTCATCTTCTTAGTATCCTTCCCTCTGCACTACATTGTCTGTGCGTTCCAAACTTTATCGTGCAAGTCATGGCCTAGTATTTTTAGCAGATGCTGTGTATCCTCGGCGAGTGGCACGAGAAACAATACTTCCGCACTCTTTTGCTATACGAGCTCTATGCCACGCATTCTGCATTGTTGGCGAAGCAGAATAAAATGGTTTATAGAGAGCAAGATATTTGTCTCATTAATTCGTTTCTTTTTTTTTCATCTTGTTTTATTATCTCGAATGCAGGATTAAAATATTTCTGATGATTTCGGATGTACGTTCAGCGATTGCGCCATCAATTTGCGACTGCATGTGAACGTATTGTAAAAGTAAATTCCGAATAAAAGTTAACTATAAATTTGTATATATAATGTTGATGTTGTGAGTCTTCAGAATCGGCAAAGGAAACATCAATTTTATTTTGATCAAACGAACTAATTGTATGTGTAAAAATATTTTAAAAAGAAAGTGACACCATTCATTTTGATTATTGACAACTTGAAAATAATTATTTTTAATTTTCTATTCCGCGTAAGTTGATGAAATGTAAAAGAATGCACGTATTTTTTTTAAAATAGATACATGTAAAATAAGTGTTTATAATTTTCGAATATATGTTGAAAGACTGTATCTAAAATCCAAATGAAACCAAAATAATTGTAGTGAGGCTTTTTATAATGTTCACAAGTTATTGAACTGTTACGTCAATTAATGCACAAAATTACGAAAGCGGTGAAATTAGAGTTTGTTTCGTACTTCATGCTGCTTCAGTAGGAGGATGAATGTTTAGAAAATGACTTTTTAATTATGTAAATCTCTTGTTATTCAGTTTTACGAAATTGCATTATGATAGTGTGTTCTCTCCTATGATCTTCTATCAGGAGCAGTGCGCTGCGAAGCATATATAAAGATGACCTAGCCTTTCCTTTACTGATCTATTGGAGCTAGCTCGTCACTGAGAGCGGCGCGGCTATTGCTGTTTCTTCTGTTAAGATATTCCAACATTCTCTAAGTTATTGATAGAAAAATCGTCCTCGCATTCAGTTTATTTCACGAAACATTTTTTAAAACATCGGATTTTTTTTTGTATTTCAAAAATGAATGAAACTTCTGGGAATTTATCAGTCTTCAACATCTCCCTGCATAACAACAGCCAACAGATCCTGGATGGAAAAGATAATAATACAGCTGAAAAGTACGACCCAGTAAGTACCTTATTATTTCTTCTTTTATATACATGTGTATTGGCCCCAGCATGCAAGTAAATTATATTTTTTCTACAGACTAGTACACTGTACGACAAAATACTGTAAAATATACCACAATATATTGTTCAGTCTATAAACGTCAGTTCAACAAAAACTACTTGCATACATACATAGGTGGTTTAGAAGACTTTCGAATAAAATATTTTAATAAAACCTGAATGAAATCATGCTAGGTATATATATACATGTGCAAATCATAGTCTTACGCGAGAAAACTATGTAAAAGTACTGTAAACGTATTATATTTGGCGTGTACGATATTTGGCGAAAATTAGTTTTTGAACTAGTTGGCGTGGATTTGAATTAGCGTACTCATGAATGTGACTATTCTTATACATACATATATGCATGGCATTTTGCAAAGTACTAGTCTTGATTTAGCGGAAGCCGCATTCCGCCAAAAGCGCTAAAAAAAATACACGGCCAAATGTAGTACAATTACAGTAAATAAAATGGGGTTGTCTATTAATAATTTAGAATTAAAAGTACTGATAAATCACTCCACAAAAGTACGTTAGAAAAAAACTTTTTTATATTCGAATTAAATGTTCTGTTTGCGTCTTTTTTAGTGTTTCATTCTTTTCGAACATGCGGTAAAAACATATTTCAAAAATTGTACGTCAACGTAGAAATGTGGTCTCTCTATCTCAATACCAATAGCAAATATCTTGAATAATTACTTTCTGTTATTCGCATCTCATTTCATTGTTATCCTAAGGATGCAGAAGAGATGGCTAACAATTCTCGAACTAGTTTTAAATCTTTTTTTTTTTTTTTTTACTTTTACACGTGTTCAACATTAATAAGTCGTAATTACGACTATGAAACTCGTAATAACTACTGTCAAGAAGCCTGATTATCTCGTTATTACTAGACTATATTTATTATAACGACTTTTTAAAGGAACAATTTTCTCAACACTTTTAAATTGACCTCACTAGCTACACAATATTTTACCGCAAAAAAATTCCTTGGCAGTTAGGACGGTTTAATTCAGCAAACGGAAATGTTTGAATATTTAGAACATTTCAGAGGAAATCCAGGTTAATTTTATATGCATCATTGACTGACTACAAATAATAAGTAAGAGCTCGAGAGGTGCTGGCAAAACATTTTTATTTATATTGCTTGTCAGTTTCATTAACACACAAAACACCTGCAATACATCTTTAAACACAACAAGCTTGTCTAACACCAGTGTATACTTTACTTTAGTGATACTACATGCATATTGTTATTTAAAAATTTACCCAAAACTTGTGCATCTTAAGATGCAGATTGAAGATTAAAAAAACTTCTAGACAGATCTTTCTTCTTTTGAAAGATGCACAGGACATTCCAACAAAGCAACTGAGTTTGTTTACGCAACAGTTGCACATATATTGCTCCTCCTAGTGGCGTCGGAAGCAAAACTTGAAAAGGGGAGGGGGGGGGGGGCTAGAAAACTCGTAGCGTAGTATATCTATAACTCCAACAAAAAATCATACCTCCCAAAGAATTTTTTTCCCAAATTCATGACATTCCTAATCCGTTTGGGGGGGGGGGGGGGGGGGGGAGTCTACCTTTAACTGCAATTTTCAATATTACTCCTAATATTTCCTTATTTACATTTCAATTCCTTACATTCTACCGAAAATGTTAGGGCGGGGGCGGCAGCTTCCTGATATTTCAATTTTTTATGCATAAATTAAAAAAAATAATTTGTTTGCTCCAAGAAAAAGTGGGGAGGGGGGGGGTGGCCCCTCTCTGATGTTATGTGCCTGATGGTGAGGTTAAACTTTGCAAACAAGAGGCCCATGGGGCACATCGCTCACCTGAGGAACAATAGGTATGATGAAATCAGCTTAATGGACTCATAATACAAACTATCTGGGCAATGTAGTATAATACATGTAGATGCTGTATAATTGAAAATCCATTTTTCCCCCTGCATATTCTTATTTTTATTATCATTAGTCCCTTTTCTAACAGGGTTATTTTATAGTCATAACACATGTTGAGCATTGCAGTTTTCAAAAAGATCCTAAACAATTGTTTATGTATGGGGTATAAACATACATCAACCTCTGAACCCCTTGTGAGGCTCAAGAATCATCAAGGGGCCAAAGTCTAAACAATTTTAAAGAATCACCTGGCTGATTAGTTTCTGAGAAGAAGATTTTTAAAGATTTACTCTATATATTCCTATGTAAAAGTTTGACCACCCATTGTGGTCTCATCCTAACCAACAGGGTCATGATTTTCACAACTTTGAATCTGTATTATCTGAGGATCCTTCCACACAAGTTTCAGCTTTCCATACTAATTAGATTCTGTGAAGAAGATTTTTAAAGATTTACTCTATATATTCCTATGTAAAAATTCGACCCCCCCATTGTAGCCCCACCCTACCCACCGGGGTCATGATTTTCACAACTTTGAATCTACACTACCTGAGGATGCTTCCACACAAGTTTCAGCTTTCCTGGCTAATTAGTTTCTGTGAAGATTTTTAAAGATTTACTCTATATATTTCTATGTAAAAATTCGACCCCCCCATTGTGGCCCCACCCTACCCCCCGAGGTCATTATTTTCACAACTCTGAATCTACACTACCTGAGAATCCTTCCACACAAGTTTCAGTTTTCCTGGCTGATTAGTTTCTGAGAAGAAGATTTTTAAAGATTGAATCTATATATTCCTATGTAAAATTTCAACCCCAAATTGTTCCCCACCTACCCCTGGGGGTCATGATTTTCACAACTTTGAATCTACATTACCTGAGGATGCTTCCACACAAGTTTCAGCTCCTGATTGATTAGTTTCTGAGAAGAGGATTTTTAAAGATTTACTCTATATATTCCTATGTAAAAATTCGACCCCCATTGTGGCCCTACCCTACCCCCTCCCCCTGGGGTCATGATTTTCACAACTTTGAATCTACACTACCTGAGGATCCTTCCACACAAGTTTCAGCTTTCCTGGCCAAATGGTTCTTGAGAAGAAGATTTTTGACAATTTCTCAAAAATTCTCAATAATTCCTAATTAACTCCCCTTGAGAAGGGGTGTGGTCCTTAATTTTCATAACTTTGAATTTCCTTTGCCTAAGGGTGCTTTGTGCCAAGTTTGGTTGAAATTGGCCCAGGAGTCCAGAAGATGTCGAAAATGTGAAACGTAAGCTCCCCCCCCCAGCACCCCCGGTTCCGACGCCTATGCCTCCCCACCCCCATCCCCCTCTTGAAACATTTTGTTTGGCTTCAAAAACGTTTTACGGTCTCGTTTTATTAAAAACGTTTAATTTTAAAAACAGATATCCAAAATGTTATTTATCATCTCATAAATAGAATCAGACCTTATTGCGGTCGGATATCGGTAAATTAAAGGGCATTTTTTCAAGATTTTTTCTTAACCATATAGTAAATAAAGATTTACAAATTCTTTGATAAAATTAATTTGTATTAAGGTTTTGATAAATTTTTTATCCAAACATCTTAACTTATTAGATAAAATAATGTCAACAGAAGACATACGTGTACAGATTGTTGATGACACAAAACAGAAGACAGATACCGGTAGCTGATGACACAAAAACATTAAATACCGGAAGTGAATTCCGACAGTGGTTGCCATTTTACTGGACTGTTTTATTCTCTTTTAAAAATGAAAAACAATTCTACTAGTAAAGCAAATCTAAAAAAAAAATAATAGAAATCGACGATTCTACCTCTTACTACAGGTGTGTAAAAAGATGCTTTATGAATTAAATTTATTTTCCTTTCCCAAAAGAAAAAGATGTGGCCCTTCCATTTAAAAAATTATGAAATCTCTTCTTAAAAAAGATTCTCTGCAGCAATTTACGTTGAAATTTGCTCAGGAGTTCTAGGGAGGAAGGAAAAAAATGTTGAAATTCACAGAGAAACGGACGGACAGAGGGACACCTCTCATCGCAGGTTACATGTAGCCTGAATGAGTATTTTTATTTTGTCAAGAGAACAGTGAATGTGAAAAATCGGAGGATTTACTCACTATAATTATCTAATTACCTAGTAAAACTTGCTAAAAATATGTTTTACGATATAAAACTACCGTTAAAAAACGTGTTGTGAAACAGTTGAGACAGATCAGTGCATGTTTATTTATAAATCAAACTACATTATCTTAATCTTCAGACATCTTTGCGATGTCTAAATCACTAAATCTAAAAGATAATTATGTTCATGTCATAAAGATGAACGTTTAGCTTCAGCTGACAACTTGATTGATCCAAATATTAAAAAAATCAATTGTGTTATTATTCCAATTTGAAGTGCAGCGATGAATCATTTCAAATAGATCCATAATTCTTGAAAATAATTTTGCACTATAAATCGGCCTTTCTTGATAAAATGCGAATATTTTGTAAGTCAGACAGTATACCGTGGATTATTTTTGAAAAACCTGGAATCAAATTTCAAGTTACACGTTATACGGGTAGCTAAATGTGTACAATTTATTTTAAAAAAAAAAACCCCAGTCTTAATATTGATTCCAAATAAACATGCAGGGAACCAAGAACTGTATATAATCACAAACGAAGTCATGTGCATTTCATCCACACATATGTACATGTACAGTCTGAAAGTTATAAGATGCATTGTATTAAAAACGCAAAAAGGAGGGGACTAACATTTGTATGTTGTGCTCTTGAAAGCCTTTTCTTCTATCAAGTTGAGGATTTGGATGAATTGGCAAACGTATTAGCTATTGACAAATTATTTCTACTTCCTCTAATCTCCCTAATCTGTCTCCATCTCGCTTCATCGTAATCATTTTATTGAGCTCTTGAGAATATCGGCGTCTTTTTCTTTTATAAAACTAGTACATTGGGTCGTATAAAATTCGTCTAAAGGCAAATTCAATTCCAGCACTCTTCAATCATATAGCATCTCTTTCATTCGAAAACAAGGCGGCCTCTGTCGCAAGGGGATTCTTAATGTACCCAATTTTTCGACTGATTAATTCATACGATTTTCCATGTTTTAACCGTATTAGGTTAGAAATTAGTTTACAATTTCGTAAAAAAGTCGAACACACGCTGTTACAGACAAAGTTACTTTTTGATGACAACTTATGAGCGCTTTCAATTCACCCGACAACGAACAAAGCCCATTGCTTCAATCAGTTCATTGCGCCATCAGCTTTATTATTGAAAAAAAAAATACATTGAACATGCAAATGAATTATTCTAATCGAATGAAGATTGCTTAAAAAGTATGTAACATGTTTACACCGTGATGCGGTCAGAAAGACAGATGTGCATTCATTCTTTTTTTTCTTTTTCTTTTTGGCTTTATACTTGTGGGATTCTGAAACCCGGTTGTACTATTGCTCCGAATCAATACTATCCTCTGTCAGACAAGATGAGCTACGACAGTAAATCCTCACTGTCAACGAGAGGTTCTCTGTGCCAAACCTTGGTCAAATACCACAAAAAAAAAAACCCCGGTATTCTAGAACGATACCAAAAACACACTTCTATCGTCAGTTGTTTATCGAAAGGTATACCAGGAACTGTGGTTTTGCGTCTAAACAGCCCATAAAACATCCCCCCCCCAAAGAATAATGAAACGTATCACTACTGAATTGGTACTGCATTATCTTAATCTATATCGATTTAGTATCTTTAATTGAATTAAATTTATTTCATTGCCATAAATTAAAGGGGCATGGTCACGATTTTGGTCAAAAATAATTTTTTTCGATTTTAATGTTTACAATGTTTAAGTAAGGGATTTTTAATGAGCAACCAAAATTTGAGTGTCATTCGTTGAGTTACATGTATAAGCGAGTTACAGACCTTACAATTCTTTGCTATGTAAATGAAGCTTTTGTTTACATTTTGAATGTTAAAGTGAAATTCCAGTTTTTGACCTAAAACGAATGCGTTTAACGTTAGTGACTTTTTATTTATGCTTAAAATAAATAAGAAGATAGACAAATCAACTTCAAAAAGATTTTTTTGTTGTTGCTATATTGAACCTATGTAAACGAAAACAGGGCACGAGCCTTGTTTACATGACAAAGAATTGTGAGCTCTGTATCTTGCTTACAAGTCAACGACTGACTTTCAAATTTTATTTGATCATTAGAAATGGCCCCCCAGTCCAGCACTCTACCGATCGAGCTAAAGGGTTAACCCACTAGCCAGAGCTAGTAGGAATGCCGTATGCCTGACTCTACCACACATACTCGTGACCATACCATTTTAAACTTGAGGAGACGTTGGATGCTTTAAATCTAGAAATTCTTAAGGTCGTTCAGAACTATCGGGTTTTTTTTTTTACTGCCATATGCATGTTTTATGTTTTATGCACGTTTTATGTCTGCCCGCACCTAAACAAAAAGATACAACAAAATCACAATTTGAATATCAAAATTTTTACATATATTGTTTATTAGAATAGGAAATACATGTTCCAAATAAAACTACAAAATGCTAGATTGCACCCGAAACCAGAGGTGTGTAATTAAGATATTTAAAAAAATCACTGGGATATGAAGTTGGTTGGTCACGTGATCAAATCCTGTGAAGCCCGAAGGGCTTCTCAGTAGATTTGATCACGTACCAACCGACTTCATATCCCGGTGAACTTTTTAACATTGCTGTTTATTACTTATATTTACGTTTTAATATGACGAATCGTTCAGAACTGTTAAATACCGAGATTTTATGTTTACAATAATCCAACCGACAAGCGATAAGCACGTGCTATGATCATTGTGACGTCACGAAAACGTTCATACAGAATTGAACGTTTTCGCTTTTCTATAGGTGCATATAAGGACACATATTTGCAAATGTAAATATTCTGTCTTATTGAAAAAGCGGGATGGCCGTGGCCATTTTATCCCATATTTACCTTCTGTAAAAGAACTCTGTATGAAAATATAGGAAAATTTCAAATTTTAAAGCTAAAATATTTGGATGTTTTTCTTTAATAAACTAGAGGTACTGTGAGCAATTTCACAAATGATACCTCGCTAAGAATCTATGATTACTCAAGTAATTCTCTAGTGGAAAGTAATGGAGGCACTATTTTTCTTATAATGACCTTGTACAAATGACCAAAGTTCATGCTCAGGACATATTTTTAGGTCACAGGCAATCTTTGTGTCAAATTTAAGGTTCTTATCAATTTACATCACATGATATGTCCTAGGCAGAAATTATGCATATTTTTACAATGACCCTAAACGTGTCTAAATGGCCTTTGGCCAAAATCCTAAAACAACCTCAGGTCTTTGTTAGATCAAGCAATCTTTGTGTTAAGTAGGAACCTCCAATGCTATCTCTATAAGAAATAAATAAACCACACACGAATTATGCACTTTTCCTTTCAGTGACTCTGAACTTGTCCAAATGACCTTGAATCAATATCATGAGACTTCCTCAGGTAATAAGCAATCTTTGTGTGAAATAAAAACTTCAAAATAATGTTTCTGCATTGAAAAGTCAAGACGGGACACAAATTATGGACTTTTCCTTCCAGCCCTGAGTGACTTGGAGCATGCCCAATGACTTTGTATCAAAATCATGACACACCCTCAGATCATCACCAATCTTTGCGTGATGTAAACACTCTCAATGTTTCTCCATAAGAAAGATAAAGACCGGTCACGATTGCACAGATCTACAGACGGACAATGTGATTCCTATAATTACCCTACCCCAAAACTTTGTTTGCGGGGGTATATTTATAGTTAATGACCAAAAACATCATGTTAAAAAGTTTAAGGCAGATTTGATAAATTATTTGTAGACCACTCAGCCTCCTTACGGTGGAATAACACATGTTAAAAAAATCACTCAAATTAACAGTAAATTATTTGATTATGAAAGATATACATGTAATGATAAATAAACTGTACAAATGTCAAATAAGGGAAACATTTGCAGTTTGGGGATAAAAAAATTCAATTTAGTAAGTAACAACAAAAGTCCCTGCGGGATTCGAACTCGGGATGTTCGGATCACAAGCCCGACACTTTATCCACTTTGCTATGGAGTAAGTTACATGTTGATATCGATGAAATCCTTTTAATAAAACAAAATGTCGTTTCGATCAGAGGTCAGCCATTTTGTAATGATGTGTTATTCCACTTTAAGACAAGGAAAAATTATGGTTCACTTTTTAAAAAACGACAGTAGAAATCATTCTGTACAATTAAGAAGAAGTGGCAAGTTAAGACTTATAAAAACTATGACATATTTTAAAAATTATGACAATGCAATGTAAAAAACTTTAAAGACCAAAAGTTTATAAGCTAGTCAAAATTTGTAGAAATGAAGTGTAAGAGAACAAATATAAGTAATGCTTATGGACATCCTTAGTTTTTTATTCTTGTTTTTTTTTTTTTTGCAGTGTACATGATTTATAGCCTATTTTATTTTATCTAAACAATCTTTAAAAAATAGAACAAGCTAAAACTGAATAATGTATATATTTGAAACAAATTAAACATTTTTTTTTTACCTTTTGTTTGCAATTCTTTACTATTTTATTTCTGGATTTCTTTCTGATAATATATAAATCCAAGCAAAATTGGATTAAAATATGTTAAAATATGAGTTCTGTGATCAATGTAATGTTAGACTTCTCTTGAATCCTTTTTCATTATATCGGAAATCTGATGAAGATTTAACAAAGATAATATAGTTTCTAATCGTTACTAGAATTTCGACAAAACAATATCAGAAATTGATTTCAATTTTTCTCACAACTTCATTAGATAATGTTTACTATTCGAGCTGCTTCCTTTTAGATTAAGTTAGGGTTATCGGTAAATCAAGAGGGGGTATAAATATCGTCATCTTCATCGTTTGACATCAAAACAAATTAAAGTAATGCACAATTTAGACGGAGAACTTACAGGGAATTAGACCACGATCGCTTTAGTTCTTTGATTGCTGATTGCATTGAAATAAATACTCTTGAGTAGCTCCTTTATAAGAAATTCTCTCTCTCTCTCTCTCTCTCTCTCTCTCTCTCTCTCTCTCTCTCTCTCTCCAGCGAGATTTTTCAGTAAACGATGATTGACGTTGCATCCTATCATTTTGCAGTGTGAAAAATAAATTTGTGATACCACAATCAAACCAATTTTTGTGTGATTCCAAACACCATGAGCAGGATATCAAACATAAACAAGGCATGTAACGTTCCGCTTCTTCTGTTACGTGTGATGCAGTTAAAACCTTGAAAAAAAAATATACCGTGTGATCTTGATTCAACAAGATTCAACAAGTGGGGAAACGATTATAAAACGATTCACGAGCAAAAGCGATCAAAATAAGAGGAAAAGCAATACAATATATACACAGATCCACGCGTCTGCGTTTTGCATGTACATTGTTAAAGCTGCTCTATCACGTGATGCTTCTATCTACTAAATACTAAGACAGACTATACGTAAAGGAGAAAAGGATGCCTAAGAGTTATAATTTAAAAGAATTTAAAAGTACCGCTAAATGAACATAAATACAAAACAGAACAGCTAGATGCAATCATACTGACCTCCAGACATAATAACAGTCATAATACTAAATATTTTTATTGTTAAAATTATTTGTCAGAAGGGCCATCCAACGTTACGGTAAATGACAGAGAGAGATTTCAAATTTTCTCTTGAACGGACATAATTTCGAATATGATCGGGGAGATGAAAGCATCCTGCCATTAATTCCTAAATCTGTCAATAGAGGCAGTTTAATGTAGTTTATCATTATGTTCATGCATGAAATCACCAGATACACATAACCAATATCGGGAGAAAATCAATAATTCAAAGGATTTGTATACTTTATGTCCCTTTTACGTTCGATGATGCCTATAATGTGATTCGCCAGACGTGAAGAATAGATCGGAAATTCTGTCAATAAAGCTGAGTTATATAATTTATAATGCAGGATGCCATTTTCGATATCATTCTTAAAAATACATACTCTTTAATTAATTCTGGTTTTTAAATGCGGCTTTGAGATCGTTTTGAATTCAAATGATGTACACAATCGAGAGAAATGGATGCATTCTTCGATCTTCTAAAGCTAACACATCTTATTGCCGCTTAGCTTTGAAATTCCTTTGTGCCTACACACCTACTAGTTATCTCATTCTGTAAGTATTTAAATAGCATAGATTCCGTGTGGTCTACTTGTATCAATGAAGAACAGTTTAACTAAGAGCTAACAACTCTAGTAATAGAGTAGTTTTTCGTTTTAGCTTTAAACTAAACCTGTAAGTACTTACATCTATCACAAATTCAATGGAGCCGCTTGTACATGTATCCTTGAAAAACATTTTAATAGATAGGAAACTTGACATTCTTCAAATACACTCTCTTTTTAAACTTGACCGATCAAAAAGTTGTTCCATCAAGTACAACAGAGTTTTTATTCAAAGCAACAACATGAGGATTTCTGTATTTTGCCAAATGAAGCCACCTTTATGCAATATAAACAGTTCTGATCCACAAAAACATTGGTTTCAAAGGGGTTGTGGTACAATTTGAATACTGTTTTATTTTGTTAAAGAGGGGGGCACTAATTTGCTTTACATTAAAGTTTTTTTTTTAATTTAAACTTACATAAGTTTAACATAATTATTTGAAAAAAACACACCCCAGAGCCTACAAGCCGTATAAAGTTCATCTGAATTGTGTTTGGGATAAAACTAATTATTGTAGTTAAAAACACAATAAGACAACATGTATAATATCTAAAATGATAAACAAACAATCACAGGAATAGCAATTATAATGTTTTTCTGCTGGGCTTGACAACTTCTCCCTCTCACAACAAAAGACTCTACCTTCGATGGAAATTCTACCGACAAAAATTAAAATGTATGAATTTGAATTGAAACGAACTGATGCTTATCCAACATTTGAATCAAAACGCTTTATGTGAGGGAAACATGTTTATAGCATGAACTGACTATTTCCAAAGCAAAAACTAGTTTTTGAACTTTATTAACGCGCAGAGTATATCAGCGGAACATCCTTAAACTATAACCATAAATCATCATATACAATGTAAGGAAATAGAAACGTACAAGTGTCATGTTGTAAATTTTGAATTTACTGGGTGGGTGGAAATACAAAATTTACAACATGACAAGTTGTCATGTAAATTTTGTATTTACACCCACCCAGTAAATTCAAAATTTACAACATGACACTAGAATGTTTAGAAAAAGACTCTAAGCATTAAACTCAATTGCAAAACTCTCAAATCGCAGTATGTTTAAGGAAGGAAAAAGAGAAGTGCAGAGAATATTCCTGACAAGATTTTGTCTCTGTCATTTATCATAGGCAAACATATATTATACAGATTTTAGGTTCCCTTTCTGTTTAATATTTTGTTTTATTTCAGACACCATCTGTCGCATTCTTGGCAACCATTTTTCCTCTCATGGTCGCCGGAAACATATGTGTCCTGACTTTAATATTCCGGAAAAGGGGATCTAAAACGCGCATGGACATACTGTTTGCAAACACTGCGTGCGCAGGTAAGAAATAAAACTAAGACCAAAACTTACATGTACATGTAAAGTCAACAATTACATTTACACGAGTATTCAAATGTGAAATCTGTCGTTATGTTTATAACTGGTCATTAAACATTGATTGCTGGGAATTTCAAAAATCACGATAGACTTTATCATGACAAGTTAACCCTTAAATTTCCTAAACGTCAGAATATTTGTTACAGATCAAAGTTATTTGATTTTGTCTAATTTATAAGAATTACAACATTTAAATACACCAGTATGCGTTGGCAAAGAGAACAAAGATTTCTTTGGAGTATAATCTCCCATCTATTACTATGGTGTCTATGTAATACGTTTCAAATGCGTAATCTGCGCGCCCTCTAGAGAATTGGTTTGGCAGCTCAGAACACTTCAGGATCTCTGCGACCCAGCAATATAATTGGTATTTCCAGCTTTTCCACGGATGTTTTCATTTACATACATCAAGAAGATTGTTTGTCAGAAAATAGATAATCAACTGACAACGCGATTCGTTTCATCTGACCTGAAAAAAATCTGAATGACAACGTCAAGAAATTCCGTGTGAAGAAATTCATACCATTGATTTCGAAATCGGAAATTATTTATTATCAAAAGATTAAACATGCTTAGTTCATCAGTACCATGACAAAGAGCACACGGCGGGTGTGACCGGTCAGCAGAGGATGCTCACTCCTACTAATTAAGCACCACTGATCCTACCTCTATCTTTTTGGAGGTCTGTGTTGCTCTGCTTTGAATTTGTATTTCGTTTTATGGATTTTTGAGATGGTTGACATTTTGTTGTTGTCATTTTTTTTTATTACTCCTTCTAATGCACCGGTTTTATAGAGATTACACAACTATCACAAAAAGAAACACTCGTTGAAAATAAATAGCTTTAATCTTTGATTAACCTTTAAAATGTTTGTTTCGCTAATTGCAAACGGATGTAAATATTAAATTATGATTGTCTTTTAATTAACAAGACATCTAGACAGTACTCATAATTATTAATACTATGGGCTATATTTAGTATATGGAACATTGTACAGTAACTATGACTATAAAAACTAACTGTAACAGCTGGCTGTGTGAGACCGGACCCTTATACTAGCACAGCCGTTTCATAGTGGTTAGTTTATGAATGATGAAACTGTTGTCGAAAGAACGATTTTTATTTATAAATTGTGTTAACATATTGCAACAGTTTTAGACTGACGAGTGTGCGGGGGGCCAAGCGTTAGATGCAAGACAGGACGTCTTTAACAATAAAACAAGAGGTCCATGGGCCACATTGCTCACTTGAGCAACACTGGCTTTATATGGGCGTTCAAAGGATATTGTGCCATTTGGCCCATCGGCAGATTAAGAAAACATAAATACCAGAATTTACCACTTATTTTTGCATATACTTAATCTTTGACATAAAATTTACCATCTTGGAATACCATTTTTACCGAAAATAAGATCATATGCAATATATATAACTACATTGTCCGTAGGGGTTCACGGTTAACTTCCAGTTCCCTTTATTTCAGCCCCCCCCCCCCAATAAAAAACAACCTATAAATCGATCAAAATAACAAAATAAATAAGAGCATAAAGGTACATTTTCTCCATCAACTACTTACTAGTTATTGTATTTTATAAAAAAAATTCCTATATATGTGAAAGAAGTTTGTACCTCAATGCGCTTAAATCCTCAAATTAAAAACATTGAAAAATTTAATTGGTCTTCTCCATTATAAACGATTGTCGTTTACCTGGCGGGAATTCATTTCGTTTGACGTTTCATAACCTTATTCACATGACTGATGAATAAAATTAACTAAAAAATATTGTCACATGATATGTTAAAGAGCTATAATTTAATCAATGTATTGACAGGCATATCGCTCTATTGTACTAAGGCCCACTGTTACAACGCACTTTGAAAAATTACGCACTTTGAAAAATTTTTTCAAAGTGCGTTAAATTTGGGACCATCTTAACGCACTTTGAAAAAATATTTTTTTTTTCAAAGTGCGTAAATATCGACGATATCAACGCAAACAATTGTCGATTTCTTGAACTTTCAGATAAAATTGGTAGTAAAATTAATTAATGTTATACCGTCCAAGTTATATATATATATATATATATATATATATATATATATATATATATATATATATATATATATTACCAGTTTTCCCGTTTCAAACTATCCTGAAATGTTTGCAGGGCAACAACGATTTTAAAAAAATTGACGTTAGATGAAAGCTTTATGTTATTCCATCTTGATATAAAAAAATTCATGAAAAATGTAGTAATATTTGTCCATATAATTTGAAAAGTGTTGTATCATTACTGTGTGCTAGTAATTAATTGTCTCGCCTAAATATTACAGTATTAAGACTACATTTTAAAATCAAAGTACTGACGAGAGTTTATTTTTTTTATTTACGAGTTAATCCTTTCTGGCTCAAGGAATGGATAGTTGCCATTTACCTACTTTGAAGATAATGTGACTCATGACTTAGTATTTAAGTATAGACATGCGATTCTTTTTAAAGCAGTAATTCTAAATCAAATTAATTCTTTTTAATTTCAACAAAGACATACATGTTAATAAAGTATGTCTTTCTTCCTTAATTTCTTCCTTAATTTGTTTGTGCATAAAGAATACATATTTTAAAAAACAAATAGCCATCGCTCATATTACATATATTATAGATCCATATTTCAAAATATTTCAAAATCTCTGTCTACGCGATTCTTGGTACGAGTTCATATTTTTCTTTTCGAATTGAAGGGCTATTTCAACAGAAGTAGCCGTCAAATTACTTAGTGTTAAATTTAAAATTATATTTTTTATAACGCAATTGGCTGAAATGTACCTTCAGTATAAAGAATGTTAAAATAGGATTACAAAAATGAATAAATTCTTTTAATGAGCCATTTTATAATTTTGTTTTCATAATTTGATGCTAAAAGATCTTCTTAACTCCATATAAGAACCGAAATTTAAATAACGACTGAATTAAATTCAAAAGCTAGCGACGTTATACTTAGACATCATGAACTGGGTTAGAACAACGTTTTTAACGTTTATAAATAATAATACTAGTTTGTTTAAGAAAAAACTGAATATAAAATTCATTGTTTATTCTTTTATGTGGTGTTAACTTGATTTGAACAATCATCGCTTTATAACCCGCAAAGTTGGGAAGGGAAAGAAATATGAATGTCATGTACACATTTTGATTCCCAATATTCTAAATTTTTGTAAAGGACAGTAGGATTAATGATCTATGTAGGAAGGTCATCCAGTATGGATCAGCGCATGAGAAACGTCCTTGTCAATACGATCTGACGCTATTATCTCCCTTGCTGAAAGAATGGATCGCCGTATCGCTTCATCGAAAACGAAATATCAATTAATATTTAATATATTAACACAACTATATATCTAAATGGTTATAAAATAAATTAAGAATTTAATTTTAAAAGTGCGTTAAGTGTCATGATGTGAAAAAATGTTGGTCTAAAATCATAACGCACTTTAAAAAAATATTTCAAAGTGCGTTGATTTGGACCAAAATATAACGCACTTTGAAAAATTTTTTCAAAGTGCGTTAATTTTCTCCCAAATTTAACGCACTTTGAAAATTTTTTTCAAAGTGCGTAATTTTTTCAAAGTGCGTTGCCACAGCCCACCCATATTTTCATCTTTATTAAAAAGCAAAAAATGGCTACAAACAAAGATGATTTTCCGCTGCAATATTTTTTTAAGAACAACGATAATGCTTTATCCTCATAATAATAATGTGTCAGAACTATGGAACCTGTTGAAAAGACGTCGTTTTGTTTTTATTAACTTGTGTTAAAAAAACTATCAAAATTGGTGTAGATTTTATATAATTCATCGTATAAAAAGGGGCACCAGAAAGTAGTTACAGTGTATCATCCTATTAGCAAGACATTTCTAATGATCAACCAAAATTTCAGCGTCAATCGAAGAATTATAAGCAAGATACAGAGCTTGGTTTGAGTCATGTTTTTGTTCACATGAGTTTATTAAATTCAACTTAAGATTTTTAAACTTGGTATTTCCTATTCAGCATTTAAAATATAAACGATCTAAAGCATGACCTTAGCTCTGTGTACAAACATAGCATTGTGTGCAAAGCTCTGTATCTTGCTTATAACTCGAAGCTTGACACTCAGATAAGGTTTGTAAATAGAAAATTGTAAATAATTAAAGCAAAAAATAAAAAAACCCGTACTGTTCATTAAAAAATTGAAGAAAAAAAAATTCCAAACATATTGATTTGACATTGTCATTTTTAAGATATATAATTGATTCCTACAAATATTATAAACAAAAAAAAATAAATAAATCGAAACATGAAAACTAATGTCGTATTTCCCTATGTGCGCTTTATAACACCGTTCCATAAAGACCGGCTGCTCCTGCGGCCGGTAACAAGAAAGAGTGTTCAAACAGACGTAATGCACGCCATTATAGTAAATTACTGTTGTGTTTTCTTTCATAGCAGAATAACATTGTTGCAGTCTATGCAATTGCTCTTTCATGATAAGATTCTGTGTCTTTTCATAACATACTTTAGTTATTTCACAACAAGAAAAATATTTTTGCAGGATATGCATTTGAGTTCTTCATTTGTTTGCTTTTGCGTTATATGCTTTGGTTCATTCATTATAAGCTGGTTGTTATGCATAAGATCTCGTTAATTTAATTATCTTATTGATGATTTTATGCCTAATTTATAATATGATATACTAGGTTTCTCCATTATGCAGAGACATAATATTATAGCAAACACTCGTAACCCAAATTTAATGGGATAAGAAGAACTTGACTTTTTAATATACTATAGTTAATAGCACATTTAAAAATAATTCTTAAAATTATGTTTACAAATATGTTATATCTGATGAAGTTTTCAATAACGGATTAATTAAGTCGTAACTGAAATCATATAAATAATACAACAGCATCTTAAATTGATACAGGAAAATAAATGCCAAAGCATAACACTATCATGAAATAACCACAACACACAATGTTTCACGTAGTACATGTATATTATTATCTTAGCTCTAACCGAATCACATCAGGAAGCTTAAACCTTTGCGTTCCATTCACTGTCACACGGAATAGAATGGAAATATGATGGCAAGTTACAACCGAAAATGTTTTTTTTTTTTTTTTTTTTCATTTTATAGAAAATTATTATTTTACTTAAAAATAGAGAAACAACCACTTCACTTTGAAAATATTTTTTAAAAAGATTAATCCATGGTCTCTAAATAGTTAAGTCTTGGCACTACATTCTACAAAAACGATACTGAATGCATTGTCAGGATGAAAGACTGATAACTAAATGAAATCTTATCTTTATACTCAATTGTGAGTGAATATGCATTGTGTTTGCCATTAGATTCATATATAAGTGATCTTTCTTGCTTAAGGTGGGTCGCGGGTTTACCCCATAGAAAATCTTATGCCCTAAAAATTTGTCAAATCATTGTTTAGGATTTACGGTTCATTATATAACATTTTTATCAAATTTGCTTTAGTTACATGTATTTTTTTTTGTCATACAGCCTTGAACTTGGTATTGCTGATGGTGCTGTTTGACGCTTTTCCAATGACATATATACATGTAGGAAAATGAGCATTTTTCGAGATGGAGTTATTTTGAAAAATTGCAAATTACTTTTAAACGATATAGACAAATTGATCAACTGTTTCTGTGCGTAAAGAAAAAGCGATTTAAAAATAAATTATGTAAAATGAATTATATTTGTTCCCGCTAGATTGTTTGCTATTTTATCTGTATTTCTGATTATTTTACCGAAAATTGCCGTATTTTCGTATTTTCCGTGGTTAGCACGACGTCAATTTTGTTTAATCTTTTCCACTTATTAAGTGGTAAAAATCACTTAAAAATCAAATAAATTTAGACTGCTTAAGCTGAAATTAGAAACTTAATTTTCTAAAAAAAAAAAAAAAACAACCAACCAATTTTGAAGAATATGAAAGAGATTAAAAAAGCATATTTTAATATGAATTCGAAATTATAAGGGATGGGGGAGGACACAGCCTCCCGGGTACCTCCGGTTTGTATGGGTCTGTAAATAACGATGAATCTTCATTTTTTTGTATTATAAACTTTTTAAGACATTCTAAAAATCACTGATGAGATCTGTTTAGTTGCAATTAAGAATATTAATTTAAAAAGCCCAATTTTAGCCTTATTCTAAATCAAAGAATGCAGAGCATAATTATAGTTTTTTATGTTTATAATTTAGAGGAAAAGGGTTGTATCAAATTTGTACACTGTAAGTATGTGCAAGATTATCCGGTTTCCCTTTTCCACATTTTCTGAGTTGAAATATTATAATTAATGTAAATAATCTCAAATAGTGTCAAATCTAGAAAACGGATGATATTCGTAAGCTTTGCACTCAATTTATTTTGCTTATCAAGATTTTTTCAACTAATTTATAAAATGATTGCCGGCTTTGCTCCTCCCTTATTTTCGGTCAAAATCGTTACGATATACATGTAAGTACTCTAAATGCTTGTAACGTTTAAGAATTATTACCGTTTGAGACTACATGACTCATTACTTAGTTTTTATGTACAGTTTTACATAGAGTGAAAAAGTAACGCTCCAATTATTGCTGATAATCTACGTATTTATGATGTATTTCTTCCAATCTGCATTTCCAACTTATGATTCGTACATGAAAACTTAGTATGAATTACTTATAAAGTATTTACACCATAGATCTACATGTACATGTACATCGGACAACTTTATTAGAACTCCGAGCATTTGGCGTTAGAGAAAGTGAAGTGGGAGATGTTTCCGTTATGACGTCATAAACGAATGTGCACAAAACGGCCATTCGAGTTGTCTAAGCTGCGTACAAAATTTGATGACGAAAGCAAACCCGCGACCTACCTTATGAAGGCTCAGTGGTCAACAAATTAACCATCAGATCTACCTCATATTCTTAACATGATTTGTTTAGCTATATAATATAATTTAATACACAAAAAAATCAAAACATTTATTTTCATCTCAAAATTTGAAGGTGTTCCGATATCTTAATATAGAGCTCTTCTTTTTAAGGAGATTTATAAAGTCTAAAAATGGTAACGACCATCTTAAGTTAACGTTTACCTCTATTTACAAAAAATAGTACGTTCCGAGATTCTTTATATATCATATACCTAGTAGTGTATCAGCCCTGATACACGTGTTTTGGACTAGGTGAGACAGCAACTAAAAGCTAGGGCTGTATCGCCCTCGGGGCTGAGATTTCTCTGTCTCAGCCCGTCGTCAAAGGGGTGTATTGCCCTCAAATTTGAAATCGCTAATTCCTAAATATGTCTGCTTTAATTTAAGACTTGTTTGTGAAATAACGATAGAATATCAAATAAATATTACAAAGCATCACCTTACACGTCTAAATATTTTTATTTATTGCTGAAAATTGAAAATAAAAATTCAAAAATAGCGCCAAAGCGTGATATGTATCTAAGTAAGGGGAGGTAACCTACACGACGGTTGTGTATTTAGAACAATATCACGCTTTATTTAATATCAATCAACATTTAAATTAGCTTAGCGCTTATAAACGCTCTCAAACATATGGCTTTTTATGAATGGAATCTGACAGGAAACTTACGAAATCCCAGTGAAAGAATTTGACTCATTACGAAGTTGCGTAGGATGGAAGTTTCTCTCTCGATAATGTTGAGTTATAGAAGATAGTGCTTCATCTCAGACGACAGACTCGAAGGGAGTTTTTCAAACGACGATGGTTTGTCAACAAAGTCGGACAATTCTTACAGTTCTTAACACATATAAAAAGGAATAAAAACGAACGAGTTCTCTAAATCCGAAAACAAATCTATAGCTTCTTCATGATCTTGATAAATAATAATTCCTTATTTGGAATTTGAATTTGAATAAAAGTCTTTGATTTTAGATAAATGATATAAACAACATCACACTGTTGTTTTGATCTCGTCCCTGGCATCAGCCCTCGGATGGTATCGGCCCGCGCCCTTCGGGCTTGGGCCGATACCAACCGCTCGGGCTGATACCAGGGCCGAGATCAAAACAACAGTGTGATATTCTATATTTCACACTTATCAAAATATTTTAAATAACATAAATTTCTTTTTAGATCTCTCTGTTGCATGCTTCCTGGTTCTCAGTGATTTGTTTTGGCATCAAGCAGGATACTGGTATTCCGGTAATGCCATATGCAAGATTGTTCGATATTTTGCAATGGTTGCCACTTACAGTTCAAACTATGCCATCGTCGTTCTGAGTTTAGACAGATGCCACAGTGTTGCAAGACCAATGCAATCTTTTTCAAGAGGTAATTATGGGTGCACGTTTAATTGTGGGGTACGCATTATTTCACGATTTAACTTAAGAACTTTTAAATTTTAATTTTTTTTTTTAGTTTGATGTTAGGAATGCTTAATTTAGGTATTTGTTTTATTATAGACAAACTATGAGTGTCATTTGTCGAGTTTAAAGCGATAGATGTAAACTATATAGAACTCACTTTGTGTTGTAATTCACTTGTAAACAAAGCCATAATTTTATTAAGACATTGAATGTTGATTAAAAAACAAGATAGACACGAAAAACTGTTCATTTGTAACGAACTAGCAGGGAGAAACGAATTTTTACTAGTGTAATTAACAATTGTAAACAAAAACATGGCACATGCCTAATTTATATAACACAGAATACTAGTATAGTTGGATTTGTATCTTTCATAAAACTCAAGAACTGACGTTCAAATTTTGATTCAATTTGTCCATTAAAAATACGCAGTAAAGCATTTAAAACATTAAAAATAGAAACTAAAATAAAAAATTTAAGAAAAGTTTAATTTTCCCTTTAAACATTAAAGTCTATATATAATAAAGATCGTATGAAGCTTAATTGGTACCACCAAAAAAAACTTTCGTCTGAACAATGTTAATCGCCAGAATAGAAAATTTCTACTAGAAAACATTTTCTAAAGCATTGTAATATTATTAATAAATAAAATTTAGTTTTACGGTTGTTTTTTTTAAATTTTAGCCAATCATAATTTTAATAATCTCCATCGATTTGAATCGTTGTTAAATAAAAGTTCATCGAGACCCTATTATGAGAGATAACTCATACTTTGATAAACAAATTAAACGATTTCTAACAAATTCTCCCCCTCCCCCTTGGTTTGCCGAAACCGGGTTCATTTTTTACTACATGTAAGTTGATGTATTTGGGTTTCTTTTTAATCGTCAAGAAACAACACATTATAGTTCTACGCAAATAATTATATAAACCTTATTTCATTCATGCACTTGTGTCTCCTACCACAGGTTTGAAAGGCTGCAGATGGTATATTGGAACGTCGTGGGGCCTGTCTTTTCTATTTTCCATATCGAGTTTAGTCCTATTACAAGTGAACAATGACGATGATGGTCAGCCACAGTGTGGATACGTAATGAACGTTATAGAGTGGCAGGTAAAGCTTGTTTCCCTTTAAGACAAATTAATCTCTCTCTCTCTCTCTCTCTCTCTCTCTCTCTCTCTCTCTCTCTCTCTCTCTGTAGATTATTTCAGTAATTCAAAGAGATAGTTGGCAAACGCTTCTTCGTTAGTCATTGAATTGGGAACGAGTCCAATGTTTTAAAACAATCCAAATTCCTTATTGTCGTACATGTCAGGTAGTTGTTGCTTTAATTTGTTTTGATTAATCTGTTGTTCCGTTGAGATGCCACTGAAGTAAAAATAGTATGCGGAAGTTGTCCATTCTGAATATGATATATAGAACACCATCTAAGTTTATGGATGACAAAAAACGTGATGCAAGTAAACCGATATTTGAGATGTTCTATTTGAAAAATGTTTTACATTGACGTCAGAAAATGTCTGCTGTAATTGCAATGACACCTCTGTTCAGGTACATAGGCATTTGAAAAAGAAAAGAATTTTGAACACAGCACTTGATTTAAAAGAAACCAACAACCTAAACGTGTCACATTCATTAAACACTTTGCCAGATAGTTATGCCATGCAGTGCCAATATGATATTTTGCATCCGTCTGTGTAACTGTTTCCAAAACACGCATAATTATATCTGTCAATTGATAAAACAATGTCTAAAGAGTGTATAAAAATCTTTTTCATTACAGTGTGTCTCTTGATCATCAGACAGTTAAGAAATCTAAGTTTTAAACTTTATATCTAAGAAAATTTAATTTATATAATTTTTAAGGTGGATTTTTCCCTACTGGACATTTTGAAAATTCTGAAGGGTTTTCTTGATTATAAATTCCTAAAGGAATTTTATTTCCTGTACCATAATAGTAATTTCAACCGAAACTTAAATTTGGACAGGTAGTTTTCGATTAGGAAATTTTCTGACCGGATTTTCAAATCTTAACTGAGTTTAAATTGCTTTAGGAAATAAACTTTTTCATTAGGAATTTTTTTATGTATACATTAAAAAAGGTTTTTGCCGTTTGAATTATTGTTTTCTTAAAGGATTTCAATTTCAAAAGGCAAATAACTCACCTGCCAGGTTAGATACACTGAAAACCTAAGTGGGTAGGCAATGGTATATCACAAGGCATATATGACTTTGTTGAATACAACAACTTTGACGGGTGCAAAAATACCACCTTAGCATTTGCATGCTTATTTTTTTAAAACTGTCTCAAATTTGTATTCATAATATGTATTATTGCCATGCAAAACTGGTTTTGCTATACTTTGAATCGTTGCTGATTGTCACAACTTAATTTCAGATATACTTTACACTTGGTGCACATATGGCTTTGTTGAATACAACTTTAACGGGTGCAAAAATACCACCTTAGCACTTGCATGCTTATCCTTTTGAAAAAAGCGGTTGTAAATTTGTATTAATAACATGTATTGTTGCCATGCAAAACTGGTTGCGATATATACTAGCGGAAAAAAGAAACTGTGCATTATAAAATTTAGTATACTTTTTCTATATCTATTGTTTGTTTTTATAAAATTTAAACAATCGATAATGGTATTGTTTTTTACAATATCGGATGGTAACCGTCCGGGTGCACGGACTTTTTCATAGTTAGTGAGCACCTGTTGTTTATTGAAGAATTTGTACGCACGAGTTTTACGGGCCAATACTGTTTGAAATAGGAACTGCAAAGGATTTGTTTAAACTTTTTTTGTTAAGGAAATAACTTTAGTTTCAACAAAATTTACCCCTATGTCATGCCACGACTCAACGAAAACCATCGTAATCGTGCTGTTGGGATGCTGCAAGCTGGAATGGCACAAAATACTGTAGCAAGACACTTTGGAGTTCATTGGAACACCATCCAGTCATTATGGAACAGTTTTCAACAATCTGGCAACACCCAGGATCGACCGCGCTCTGGGCGACCTCGTGTGACGTCACGTCAACAGGACAACCACATTAGACTTGTGCATCTGAGAAATCGTTTCCAGACAGCAAGTTTGACTGCCCGTTGCATTCCAGGGCTTCGACCAATTAGTCCAAGAACTGTGCGTTATCGTCTGCGCGAGCAAAACATCAGACCAAGACGTCCAGCGGTGCGCCCAGTACTGCTTCCACGTCATCGTATCGCCAGACTAGCGTGGTGCACACGACATCTGCGATTCAAAATACAGGACTGGGTCAATATTTAGTTCACTGATGAATCCAGATTTCATTTGGATAGCAGTGACGGCCGTTAAAGGGTGTATCGTCGGGTTGGGGAGCGTTACCAGGACGCTTGTGTTGTGCAACGTTGACAATTTGGTGGAGGTAGCGTTATGGTGTGGGGTGGAATATCAGCAAGTGGAAGGACCCCTCTACAAATTGTCAATGGAAATCTCACCGCCGTACGCTATCGAGATGAAATTATTCAGCGTCATGTGATACCCTTCATACAGAGACATCAATATCACATCACTCTGCAGCAAGACAACACAAGGCCACACGTTGCACGTGTAGTCAGGGACATGTTTGTTCAACAGAATGTCGATGTTTTGCCTTGGCCAGCTGTTTCCCCCGATTTGTCGCCGATCTAGCACGTCTGGGATGAAATGGAAAGACGTTTACGCCGTTTACCAAATCAGCCAGTGACATTGGCTGATTTAGGCCAGGCTTTAACCAACATCTGGAACAACATCCCTCAAGCATTTCTGAACACTTTAATGAGGCGTCGCTGTCAAGCATGCGTGAACGCAAATGGTGGTCACACGCGTTATTAATTTTGTTAATTCAGTTTCAAATAACAGTGACTTTCGAGTGTGCTGAAATTGACGTTATTCGACGTTGACATTAATGTGTTATGAGATGTTGTTACGAATACATGTGTTAACAGTACTACCAAAAATAAAATTTGTTCATTGTAATTTTTAAATGTTTTTTCATACATGAATATAAAATAATGCACAGTTTCTTTTTTCCGCTAGTATAATTTGAATCGTTTCTGACTGTCACAACTTAATTTCAGATCTACTTTACACTTGGTGCTATTTTGATGTTAGTTATACCTGCAATAATAATCACCATCTGCTATACAATCATCGTCGTTGTAGTGTGGAAAAATTCTGCGTTTACTCCATCAGACACAGGCAAGTGATTTTTTTAAATGCTTTCTTTGTAGATTTTTAAATGTCGGTCGTTTGGCTAGTAAACCACGTCACGTTCTGTCCAACTGGTATCATTTTCTGGTTTTCGAATCGATTCATCAGAAAAAAAAGAATAAGGATTCAAAACTCTCCATTTTATTCTTCCTTTCGCAACATGACGTCATGAATATGTTGAACTTATTTAATGATTTCTTACAAATTGTTAAAACTGTCATAAATAAAATGAACATGATATATGGATGGTCCATGTTTTATTAATTATGACGGAGGAGACCATACTTATATCAAGCACTAATTTTTGGCATTTTAAATGAAAATTCACTTGGTACATGTAATAACGCCACCAAAAAAATCAAATGGTTTTTTTTGGTTAAAGTTTAGAGTGGATTTTAACAAGCACTTTTTAAAACACCATTATATAATTATACCCCTCGCAAACGAAGTTTCGGGGGGGGGGGGGGGTAGGTATATAGGAATCACCATGTCCGTCCGTCCGTCTGTCTGTGCAAAATTCGTGTCCGGTCCCTAACTTTCTTATGGAGAGACATTGGAAGTTCTTACTTCACACAAAGATTGCTTATGACCTAAGGGTGTGTCATGACCTTGACCCAAAGTCATTCGGGCAAGGTCAAGGTCGGTGGCAGAAAAAGTGCAAAATTCGTGTCCGGTCCATATCTTTCTTATGGAGAGACATTGGAAGTTCTTACTTCCCACAAAGATTGCTTATGACTTAAGGGTGTGTCAATACCTTGACCCAAGGTCATTCGGGCAACGTCAAGGGCAGAAAAAGTGCAAAATTCGTGTCCGTTCCATATCTTTCTTATGGAGAGACATTGGAAGTTCTTACTTCACACAAAGATTGCTTATGGCCTGAGGTTGTGTCATGACTTTGACCCAAGGTCATTCGGACAAGGTCAAGGCCACTGGCAGAAAAATTTCAAAATTCGTGTCCGGTCCATATCTTTCTTATGGAGAGACATTGGATGTTCTTACTTCACACAAAGATTGCTTTTAACCTCGGGGTGTGTCATGACCTTGACCCAAGGTTATTCGAGCAAGGTCAAGGTCACTTGCAGGTAAGGTGCAAAAATTTTGTACGGTCCATTTCTTTTTTTGGGAGAAACAATGGAAGTTCTTACTTCACATAAAGTTTGCCTATGACCTGAAGGTATGCCATGACCTTGACCCAATGTCATTTGGGCAAGTTCAATGTCATTGTTTAGAAATGCTTAATTCTTATATGTGTCATGTCTTGTATGAATGGAAATGATTAGAATGATCAAAATTTAACACAAAGCTTGCTTGTGTTAGGCGAATTTAATTAATTGTAAGATTCTCATCGCTGCCCGCCACTCTGAAAATGGCCCGCCGATATATATTTTATATTTTTTCGAAAAAAAAAATGGTGTGGAAAATTTTTTTCGGTACAAACATCGGTCTCGGTATACCAAAAATTGTAAACATTTAATAGCTGCTTGACATGATTCCAGTAATGTTTGTTATCATAAGGATACAAATGTCTTCATGCATTAACAGTTAAGTTTTAATAAATGGGAATTTAAAGAATAGAAATTGGTTTGTGTACTCATATTAGCATAAGCAATTTAAAAAAAACAAAGCAGTTGTTATATAATAGAAAATGGATTGTTAAATAGATAGCATCCATCATTTTCTATAATAGCAAACTACTTGAGTTATGATTTTTTTCTTAGCGGGGGGTATCAATTGTGAGCTTGCTCACAGTACCTCTAGTTTGTTTTTGTTATGTTATTCTAAAATAAGATCATAATAAGGACTACATTTTAGCCAAGTTTAAAGTTAAATTTCCATATTTGTAAAAGTATAATAACGTCTGACCCCACCCCACTCTCCAAGACTCACGGATCCCTTTATAATTCATAGGTTAGTTAAGAAAATGAAAATGTTTCTAATATGTGGATGTCAAACAGTGTTAATTTCAGAAACTCTTAAAGTTTAAAGAATTTCGACCATTATAGTAAATTGAAGAGATAATTTAGTTCCTACTGAAATTTATGATTCGGTTTTTTTATACTATCGAAAATATGTTCGTGAAAGTAACATGAAAAACAACTCGGTATTATCTACATACATTGTATATTGTACAGAATACTGTATATTTCAATACCATGCCATTTTCTGACGATTTCATCTCTATGGTTTACTCTTACAGATTGCAAATTGAATTCCAATGCAACGACACTTATCAAAGACACGACCACGTTTCCAAACGGGCGAAAAACTTTTTCTCGGGCCAAAATAAAATCAATTAAGATTACTTTTGGTATAGTTATTGGTGAGTACTGAACAACCAAATCAATGTTGCTATATATATTGTGAACCATCTGTTAATTTTTGAAAATAAATTAAAGAGTAATAAAATACAAGAATAGGCAAAAACAGTATAATTCCAATATTCTATTGTTGAAGGTATTGCGATAATGATGCATGTAAAAATAGCTATGGATACCTTTAAAAAACGAAGCCTATTGACTTTTCTAAACAAAGTTAAGACTTGTATGATTGAAGTATTTTTGGGGTTGCCTACACTCTTTAATTTCCTATATACGTTTTCTTTCAGCATTTATTCTGAGTTGGAGTCCTTATTTTATATTTAACTTTTTGGTTGTCTACCATCACATCAAAATTGATAGCAACAGGAAGTTCCAAATGTCTGTGATGTTTCAAACCCTGGCGCCAATAAACTCTTTAGCAAATCCAATAATATTCCTGATATTTAATGGCAAGAAGTACTTACAGTTGTGCAAGAATACGGATCATATTAACTTCTATACTGATAACCATGCTACTGGTGCAACAGTGTGAAAGTCTAAATGCACTACCAGTTAAAGTAATCAAAGGAACGAGTTGCGATGATCATCATGTGACCGATTTTTTTTAACATTTAAAGACTGATCGGTAAAGACCATTCATGCAAAGCTTCAATGAAGAAATCATTTTGTTTATTTATTTATTTTCAAGGATTGTCATCCCCTTGTTTAGTGATAGAATAAAAATGTTCTAACATGCAGACATCTTTCAACAGGAGAAAAAAACTAATTCTCGTGAACAAACATCGGTGATTGTTTGGCTGATGAATTGAAGGCTTCACAGAGAAGTGGAAGAGACCATTAATTGACATCTTCATTAAATAGACCGAACGTTTCAATATTTTTTTAATTTTTGAATATCGGAAAAACAGGTTACTTACGAAATAAATCAAATATTTTGTTCTTAATTAAAAGAAATCAAAACATGCTGTTTTAAAAGTTTTTTTTTTTTTTTTTAGTTTGATTGGTGGAACTCTTTATCCGTGTTTTTTACAGGTTAAAATCACGTCCACGATTATTTAAGGAGGCTGGGTGGTAAACCAATTAACCATCGAATCTGTCATAAAATTTGATATATATGATATTTTTGGCCATAAACTTACATTTAAAGAAAAAATCAAATATTTTCGCTTTAGAATAAGATCACTTTCCGATATCTTTATACAGAACTCTTCTTCTAAGGAGATTAAAAAACTCTAAAACTGGCCACGACCATCGAGCCCTCTTAAGGAGGTAAAGGATTTATCAATTTTGTGACATGTCTTCATTAGACATAGCTCTGTTTATACATTATCATTAGATATTAACAAATTGGCGAATTTTGTTAATTATCACTCACACGTCTAGAAGTCACGAGTATAATACCGGCTTGAGAACTTACACGTTTTACCATTGCATGCAATTTCAAAATCTATTTAATGGTCAAAGTTGTATAATTTGAAAATCTTATAGTTTGAATAAATTATGATATTCAATGGAATAATAAACATTTGTGGTGTCTCAATTTTCTTTTGATTTCTTGGATACCCCTGATTCACTTGTTATATCGCAGACGTCCATGCCATCATAAAATTCATCGTTAATACTACACTTTCTTTGGGCAATTATTGATCTATAAATACAACTAATTGATGCTTCATTGCTACAAAATGAAATAAATTGATACTGTAGTTAAAGAGGCCGAGTGATCAACAAATTACCTATAGATCTAATTTTTAGATGTGATATTTCAAGCTGAAAACTATTGTTTATTAATAGTTTGTCCCAAGTTATTGCTTCCATCACTTTTTGATAGTTTTTAATTAAAATACACATACCTGTGAAAGAAGTACAGTTGAAATCGAAGAAATGGAAAATATCTAAGATATCTTCATTGACAAATTATCCCTTTTCACTGGAACGAAAACAAATTCCTTACGGAGATTTATAATGGGAAATGTTTACATCTTTTCTCCATTCGGAAGTACTCGGGACATCTCGCGCAATTTTTCAACGTTATCATCCTGGTTTATTAATTTGCTGATGCAATGCAAACTCTCCGTAGACTTTCTATTTTGGGATGTGTATTGAAACCTAAAGCGGTAGAGGGGGCGTTTCAAAACAGATAATCTGGACATTTTTCATATTAGTGGATGAACGTAGTTTGAGCATAAAGGTATTTGTTATTATCGAAATATCAAGCGAAAAGTGGTGGAAGCAAAAACTCGGGACATAGTACAGTAGGAACATTTTTTATCAAAGTTTTAAAGTTTGATTTTCCCCTTAAATCTGTATACAAGGGTCTAAAAAGTAAACAAAACAGTAATTTTAATAAGAAAAAGAAAAGAGTTTTCTTGTTTCAGAAATTAATGTTCGAGTGGTTTAGATGAAATACATCGAGTATTTAAATCTTTTAGTAACCTTTGAGTATATATACAATGTCTCATTTTGGATGTTGAAGGAGAAAAAAACCCAAGTAAGCTACAGGGAATAAGAGAGAAAGTAGGATTAATTTCTAAATATATGAATGTGTTCATTGCAATTATTTTCTTAAGTACAATTTTAATTTTTTTTGAGACGAATTTGTAGGTTTACGGTAAATTGATTGAAATTTGTGTTTTAATCAGGTCTCGTGTCACAGAAGGAGCTAGCACAAAAAAGAAACCCTCGCTGAGCAATTGCCTTTTGCGCGGAGTATATATCAATATCCAATGCCTTCATCTGCATCTGGTGGCAACTCTGACTGACAGAATTCCGATGGGACGTTCAACAACAATCAATAAATCAAAAATGATAAAAACAGTTTCTTGAAAATATGAAGACAAACAATAATGCAAGAAGCCAGACGAGTTTGCATGTTGATGCTCAAGTTTGTCGGACGAGAATCGATCAGTCATAAATGGAAATTTGCGTTCAATGCTTTGAACAAAGCATAAAATAAATGACAAATTATCTCTTAAATCATTTTTAATATGTCTTATAATCTCTCAATTATCTGTTCTGCAATCCGAACACTCCTGAATTGATGAATCTTTGCTGTCTTTATCAAATAATGGCTTCCTTTTGTATTTTAAGTCAAGACATTCATTTCTCACTAATGCAGTTTTCAAATTATGGTGTTAAATTATGGTGTTAAACTTATCTAAGTAGAACAATTTTTATTCAGCATTGTAGAACAAATAACATGCTAAACATGTTTCAACATTAGGCCATTCCAAGTTTTTTCTATGTTTAGCGTCCGCGGACGGATTGGTTTTGAGATGTAAAAATAAATAAAAAACACAATGGTTGTTCATAAAATTAGATCGATTTTTCATATGTCGGACTCGGGATCACATTTTTTTAATTGGGATCGGAAATTAAATATTAATTTTAACAACATTCAATGGGTTTTTTTTTTGTATTTCTGTTACAAAATGAAGAAAATACTTCAAAATATTCAATAAATGTTATTTTGCTGAACCTTTAAAGTTGTGTGTTTTTTCTAAGGTTTGTGTTTGTTTTTCTGATAGAAAGATAGGTTTTCGAGTTTTGGGTGGAAGCTAAACAAAGGAAAAACTTGCAATGGCCTTAGACTAAGTACATGTTCTTACATTGAAGTTGGATATTGAGTACACGTCATATCAAACAGGATATTGAAAACTGTTTATTCCGTTTTGTAAAATACTAGTCACATTCCTTATAGTTACCTTTTTCTGACGGGCTAGCAGATACTTATTAAATATTTTTTTGGTCTCCTAGCTGAGTCACTCAGGTGACCCATAGCTATTGCAATTGGTCTTGGGTTTTCGTCCGTCCGTCCCAGGGCGGGGCCAATATGGACATACGGGTACATTGTATACCAGTAGTGAAAATGTATTAAAGCTTAGAAAATCTACTTCTTCACTCCCATATACATGTACATGTGAGGAAAACAAAATGCCAGTACGACCACATACTGTAAAAGTGGTTATTTACGCTTAGAGGAAATTTACAGTAGTTGCGCGACAAGGTTAGCTTTTTAAAAAGCTAAGAAAGTCAGCCAGCGGAATTTTAATTTTTTGGATCAAAAGTGAATACACAATCTATTAACATACAAGATAAATAGTTTCCATAACAATAATAATATGCAAGTACACATTTAGTTTGCACCCTTATTTTTATGGCTGTACATGTAGGTAAGGAGATAAGCGTGTAGTGGTATACATGCAATGTATGACTGCACTCCTACTTAGTAACTTTGTAAACATAGCTCTCCGAATTTCATGGTCTCGTCCCAAACCACTGCCAATATATTTACTTTCCAATCTCACTAAGAGAGTCGGGAAGATATACGCGGACTGTAGCTGCAGACGATTCCCATTGGCAGTTGTTATGTATCGTTAGAACACAGGTAGCACACAACCATGCGGATGTAAACCATTTAACAAGTAATAGCTTTCCAAAAAGCTTGCCTGACTAAACGTATTTATTTCATTGCAAGAACTTGGTTCTATGAATTTTAATCTGTCTTTGATTTGTAGTTCGTTCTTCTCGCAGTCTTCCAAATGCGTCTCTAAAGTTGGACTGTTTCAAATTATATTCACTAAGGGTTTTTTTTTTTTTACTTTAAATGAATTTTACATATTATTTATTTTGAACCTAAAATATTTTGCGTACATGTAATTTTCTCTTAAAACTTTATTTGCCGCCAACAAAATAAAAATATAGCAATTAAATTAAACTTAATTACGAACACAATACACTTGTTAGAATAATGCTTAGCTTCCCATCATGGATTATTCCACTGCTCCTAAGATTTTGACAATATGGCGCGGAGTAGAATTAATCCTGTGCCTCCTTTTATGCAGATTGGAATTGCCCACCGAGTTAGTAACAACTTTTACTTGTTAAATATTAATTTTACTTGAGTTTAGCAAGAATCAATCGATAACTATGCACTAATTATTTACATTGAGTAAAACACGGAAGTTACACCCCTTTTACAATGAATGAAATCCCTCAAAGCACAGTAAACGACCATGCCCGCTTCGTTTCTCTAATGAATATAAGCTAACGTAACAGTACTTAGTAAATACTTTAATACAAACTGGCAGTTTTGTTTAGAAATGATAACCGAACACAATTATAGTTAACATTCTACCGTGTAATATTATAATCATTAGGTACAACTTGTAAACAATTGCGTGGCCCCCCCCCCCTTATTAACCGTTCGGACCTTTCTGTTGGATTGCACACGTGTACAGTGAACTTGCTCAATGCTGCTTTTTAAATCCAATACAACAATTTTCTTTTTCTTTTAAACAAAAAAAAAATAATAATAATATCAACCGATGCATGTTTAATGTGCCGGCCTTTAATTGCCTCGTTAGGTAATAACTTGTTGTGATGAAACCCCCTTCTCTTCAGTGCTATCTATTTTTAAGCATGACAAGGTTAGCTTTTTAAAAAGCTAAGAAAGTCAGCCAGCGGAATTTTACTTTTAGGGCAAAAGTGAATACACAATCTTTTAAAATACTAGGTAAATAGTTTCCAGAACAATATAATAATATGCGGGTGCACATTTAGTTTGCAGCCTTATTTTTATGGCTTTACATGTAGGTGACGAGATAATCGTGTAGTGGTGTACATGCAATGTTTGACTGCACACCTTCTTAATACTTATAGTTGTAATTTTGTTGACATAGCTCTCTGATTTTTATGGTTTGGTGGCAAACTACTTCCAATATAATCACTTTTCAATCTCACTAAGAGAGTTGGGAAGATATAGGCGGACTCCGGACTGTGGCTGCAAATGTCTTCCAATACATTGATGCGCAGTTTGACCTAGAAACTGACCGGTTTCATAACGTCTTCGAATATTTCTAACACGAACTGTCTAATTTCTTCCCAAAATTCCAACTTATGCAAGCGCAATTGAAGTTTCATCCTAACTAAATATAGTCAGTCCGAGTTACGCACGTGTACAGTGAACCTCTTTTTTGCTTTAAACACTTGCTCACTATTGCTTGATTGTTTCATCCATTACAATGTTTTCGTTAATTGCGAATTTGAAGGTCGTCACATTATTAATATGCATTGATAAATCTTTTTTCAATGAAAAATGATATTGCTAGCTTCCATTGTTGACTGCACTGTTTCGGATGTTGTAACCTACATAAATCCGGAATACTACACTCCTCCCCATCTAAATATGATGGACATCAGACATTTATGTTACTATGATTGTTTATCATCAATTATCAAGTCCATATAGAGGAAGACTACACGAATTGACTAGATTACAATTGACTAGTAAGAACTGTAAAACTCAATAAAAGAAAAAGAAAAAAAAAATGCCTCACACAATGGCACATCCATGCATTATCTTGCATATACGAATAACATTTCATACAACATTACAAAATAATATCATGCAACATGAACACAATTGTCTATATACAGTATTCACAGTTCGCCTCTAGTCGTGGTACCGTTTTAGGAGGGTGTTACGCGAAGATCGGATTGGATAGCGCCTTTCTTGTGTGGGTGATGGCGGTATTAACGGCAATCGCATGTCACACGACTCATCCTTATCATGGAATTGTTCCGTAACAGCATTTTGAACAGTTGACGAAGTTGCAGGGTTATCGTCAGGTACTAATACTGGCGAAGGTAATGGTGATGCTGCGAAGTCGGCCGATCTCAGCTGGTCAGTATGTCTTCTCCATGTGGCCCAAGGCGCGATTTCCACTTCATATGAGAGCGGTCCTGTTTTTGCAGCTATGGTTCCGGGGTTCCACTTTTTTCCTTGTTCTCTGTAATCACGGACTGCCACATGTGTGCCTTTTTCAAACTGACGAGCCGATTATTGCGCGCTTTTGTCTTGCTGTAATTCTACTGTTTCGCGGACACTTGGTTTAAGACGGGTTAGTCTTGTACACAGTTCCCTCCCCATGAACAGCTTGGCAGGAGTTTCACCAGTAGTTGTGTGTGGTGTGTTTCTATACGTCAAAAGGAAATTCGCAAGCCTCTTGTTCAGTGAGGTTTGATCCACTTTTAAGGCTCGCAACGACTGCTTGAGAGTCTGCACTAGTCTTTCTGCTAACCCATTTGTTCGAGGGTGGTATGGTGCCGAAGTTGTTATGTCTAATACTATTGTACTGCATGAACTGACGGAAGCATTCAGAGACAAATTGTGGTCCATTATCTGATACAAGCTGGTCTGGCAATCCATTTCGAGAAAATATTCTTCTGAGTACGTCTACTGTTTTCTCTGCTGTGGTTGACGACATTTGAACTACTTCGGGCCATTTTGAAAATGCATCCACTACTGCCAAGAACATGGTGCCTTGGAAAGGTCCAGCGAAATCAACATGAATGCGTTGCCATGCACGTTGGGGCCATTCCCAAGGGTGAATGGGTGCTTAGGCGGGCATGGGTCTATTTTCTTGACATCCCTGGCAGCTCTTGACAAGTGTCTCTAAGGCTTTGTCAATACCAGGCCACCAATCACAGCTGCGGGCTAGTGACTTCATCTTAACTATTCCTATGTGTCCTTCATGAAGTTCATTCAATACTCTTGATTGAAGGGAATGGGGTATAAGCACTCGAAGTCCCCACACCAAACATCCTTGATGTATGGAAATTTCGTTTCTCCTTAAGAAATATGCCTTTAGACCTTCTTGCTCTTCATCTTCGGGCCATCCGGTCATTGTCAATTCATACACTAGCTTGAGCAAAGGGTCTCCTAATGTTTCCCTCTTCACCTCCTTTCTATTCACTGGTAAGCTGTCCATAAGATGTATCATGTATAATTCTGTAGAATCATATTCTTCATCGCTCTGTCCATGCTCGGGATTCACAACTGACAGTCTTGAGAAAGCGTCTGCATTACAGTGTTTTTTGTGCTTTTATAATGGATGTCATATTGGAATCCTGATAAGTATAATGCATATCTCTGCAAGCTGCCGTAGTCACTGGGACTCCTTTTTCAGGGTGGAATATGGATACTAACGGCTGGTGATCTGTTAATTATAACAGGGTGAATTTCCTCCCATAAAGATATGTATGGAACTTTTTTACTCCCCACACGATTCCAAGCGCTTCCTTGTAAATCTGCGAATACCTTGATGCAAATGCAATTGGTTTTTCAGATCCATCCGGCATAGTGTGGAATAAAACTGCTCCAAGTCCATGGGGTGATGCGTCAGTGGCTAAGGTCACCGGTTTTTCCGGGTCATAATGCACCAATACTTGATCCGATGTCATCATTTCTTTGATTTTCTTAAATGCTTTTGTACAAGAATCTGACCACTCCCACGCTTGATCATCCCTTAGGAGGTTATACAATGGAGCAGAATGGGATTACAAGTTTTCCATGAAGCGGCTATAGTAATTAACTAGTCCTAGGAAAGCTCTAAGGTCTGAAACGTTTTTCGGCACTGCTGACACCTTTGTTGTGGTTTTATGTAGACCTTCAGAGTCTATAACATGTCCACAGAACTCTATTCTGTCCTTCAGAAATTCACTTTTCTGTACATTTGCTCTCAAGCCATATCGATCTAAACGTCTCAGTACTTGTTCAAGATTGTTTAGGTGTTCCTCTGTGGTTTTTCCCGTTATTATCATGTCATCCATATTACAATGCACTCCCGGAAGACCTTGTAATACGGTGTCCATAGCCCTTTGCCAAATAGCTGGAGTTGATGCAACGCCGAACACGAGCCTATTGTACTGAAATAGCCCACGCTGGGTGTTTATGGTGAGGTAGGGTCTATCCTCTTCTGTCACCATTTGTGGGTATGCGTTCTTGAGATCCAGTTTCGTGAACTGTTGGCCCCCAGCTAAGCTTGCAAAGATATCCTCTATCTTCGGAAGTGGATACTGATCCACATTAATGACAGGGTTTAAGGTAACTTTAAAGTCCCCACAGATTCTCACTGACCCGTCCTTCTTTGGTATGGGAACAATGGGGGTAGCCCATTCACTGTGCTCTACTTTACTAAGGATTCCAGCCTCCACTATACGATGTAATTCCTTGTCTACCTGGGGCCGCAGTGCGAAGGGAACCGCACGAGCTTTACAGAACTTTGGTGTCGCTGACTCTCTAACTTTAATCCTTGCATTGATCCCCTCAAGAGCGCCCAGTTCATCACTGAATATATGTCTATATGTGTCCAACAAGCCATCGACGCCTTTTTTCAAAGTCTCTACAGCCTTGATTTCTGCCCAGTTTAATTTCATGTTTCTTAACCATTCTCGGCCAAACAATGGGAGTCCTACCTTTCGTACAACATACAAGTTCAAGTTCTGCTTTTGATCATTCAAGTCTACAGTCACACTCCCAGTGGTACGATACTTTCACCTGAATATGTTCTTAGATTAATGTTAGTGTCTGTCAGATTCACATCTGAAAATTTTTTCTTCGTACATTTCCTTGTTTATAACGGATATAGCTGATCCTGTATCAAGTTCCATAGGTAACAATTTTCCATTTATTTTAGGGTGTACCCAAATTGCAACTCGAAATCCTCCTACTGCATTTATTTTCAGTGAATACATAGGTTCCTCTTCGACATCTAGCTCATGAACTTTGGTTTTCCTGGCTTTTCGGTCATATTTCGGTGGCCATATTACAGGGTTAGTCTGACACGCCCGTTGAATGTGACCTGGCCTGCCGCATGCCCGACATTTTTCCAGCAGAAATCTACAGGAATCCGCCGGATGATTTCCATAACATCGGAAACAGGACTGGGGGGATGGATGAGGTCGTTGGTGGTTGTAGTTCTTGTCTCTCTGCCTTGTTGGTTGTGTGTTGATCTTGTCGACACCGGACGATGGAAGATGCTTACTCTGTAATTCCACCGCATCATTCGATGCGGTTTCCATGGCCACTGCTATGTCAAAAGCCTTCTTGTACAAATGTACTTAAGATCTGGCTTTGACAGGAGCTTCTTCTGAATTTGTTCGTTTCTGAGACCGCACAAAAATCTGTCTCTCAAGGTATCGTTATGTGCGTCTTTAAACTCACAAAATTCACTAAGCTTTCTCAAGGCTGCATTATACTCTCGGACATTCTCCCCCTCCTGTTGATCACGTTTGTGGAAACGAAAACGTTCCACAATAACTAACGGTATTGGTGCGTAGTGTTCTTTAAGAATCTTTGTGAGGTCCCCCTAAGTGTTTTCTGCCGGTAATTTAAGGGCTGTTAAGTCTCTTTACAATGCGTACGTTCTGGCGCCTACGAGGCTCAGTAGAGCGGGAACTTTCTTCTCGTCTTTTAAATCGTTTGCAACAAAATAACTGTCCAACCTCTCTTTATACGAGGTCCACGTTTCCTTTGTTGGGTCGAAAACATCAATTCTTCCGATTCGGCCGGCCATCCTCGTAGCCAATGTTATGTATCGTTAGGACACAGGTAGCACACAACCATGTGGATGTAAACCATTTAATAAACAAACCGGAATACAACATGTAATGTCTAAAACCCTAACATGTAATCTACATAAATCCGGAATACTACAACAGTCGTCCAAAACATTGATGCGCAGTTTGACCTAGAAAATGACCAGTTTCATAACTTTCTTCGAATTTCTCTTACACGAACTGTCTAATTCCTTCCCACAATTCCAATTTACGCAAGCGCAATTGAGGTTTCATCCTAACTTAATGGGCGGGCTAATAAGCTTAAAACCGCGCGTACGACTGTATAACACAAGTTTAGAGTGGAAAATAACGCAAATCCGTATTGTTGAACTACTTCTCTACTCATATATAAATTTGAGATAAACTGAATGCATGGTTATGATATTCATGAAGCCTTCTATCTAAATTACATGTATAAACTTCATGTCCCCTGTGTCGGGTAGTTCAGGCCCTAGGGCGGGGCCAATATGACCATTTGCCATACTTTTTTGTAACTCTTGGTATTGATTAGATAAAACTATTTATTTGTATTCAAGTAAAGTGGGTTTTTTATACATGTATATCATAGAATGAAAAATACATATGAAATACTGATCATAAATCTCTTCATTATATAAAAGAGTCAAATCAAGATATTAAACTAGTTTTCACAAATAAACATTTCAGTAGAACTCAAAATATGTGTTCGAGTGGCAGAATCACAAATCAATTGAAATATGTAAAATATATTGATTAAGAATTAAAACATGAATCCATTTTATGGAATTTACTGCTATATATCAGATGTGACAAACATATTAGTTAATATTTATTCGAATAAACTATAATGCCATTGACAACTTATCAGGGGAAATGTTGACAGGAAAAATGTTCTTCATACGTGAGTACTTTGGAAAAATAGAGGAAACTTTGAAATATAAAGTATTTAAATATATCTTATCATTTTATTGTTTTGAAATGCGCCTCCATTTTTTTTCTTATCATCTAATGATATACAATCAAAAGTAGATTTTCTTGATTATTAGAGTAAAGTTTGTTTGCATTAGTTTAATTGCTACGTACTTTTAATATATATTCTGTTAATTTTTAACAAGAACTGCTTTCTGGAGTGAATTTTCATTAAACTGAGTACATTGTACAATTAGTCAAACAACAAGAGCAACATAAAATATCGCTTTCGCATTCATATGAACATATTTTGTTTGTTTAATCAATCGCTTAATGTTTTCTGAAAGAAAAATTATTCGACAACAAGCCGTTTCATGCTTTAAAACTGTGAAAATGGCGGGAAAATGTTAATTTTTGATGTCATATTTCAAAATTGCAGGCATTTGGATCAAAATGAAACTTATGAAAAACTTTGCAGGTATATCCGAACACCGGAGGCAAAGAATTGCAGTACATGTAAATTGATGATGTTTATTTATGGGGACCATATTAGGCCCATATCATATATAGTCCTAACAATAATAACCAGTTTCAAATGTAAATGATATTGATAATTTCGTTACATTCCATGCAATCAGTGTTCTACATTTTCGTCCAAAAGGATTTTGAGTGCAATCAAAAGCTGCATTGTACGTAAGGTAACTAAAGAATAATGCTAACTTAGCATATCTGATCTTTACAGCATATTGATTTATTTTACTTAAAGACGCCATATTTTTTTTAATTGACTATTACCGTCTTGTATATTTTATGGTACCATCATGAAAGATATCATTAAGAGTGCAACTTTTAACCCCCTCCCCTTAACTTATGCTCAGTCTGTCTCACAACTATTTTTTTGTGCCGTAACGATAGGATGTACATAATACTTTTAGGTCATACAGTTACCTGAAGATTAAATAAATAATTATATTAAAACAAATATGTATTTTATAAAAACTAAAACGAATACAGGACTGTAGTCTGCCCCGAGGTTTTCAAGACCATTTTAATAGAAAAATCTAAAAGTCTATGATATTGATTAACAAATAGGAAAAGGATTTTAGAAATTTAATTAAAGAAGATTTACGGATTGTTTCCAGTTCTTCCTTTAAAACGAAGTTAAACCGGGATTTTATACCCCCGCAAACGAAGTTTGGGTTGTATACTATCCTTCCTGTTCTTCTATCCGACATAAGACATAATTTTGTCGACACATGAACTTGGAAATTACCTTATGGAATAATTTGAAATGTTTGACGTATGTTAAATCCCGACTGGAGATGAACAAATGCAATTTTCATTTAATAAGATAAGACAAAATTTAATGATTCTATAAGAGTTTTCTTTTTGCATTAATCTATATATAATTGTACACAAGTGTTAAAAAGTGAAGAAGGTAATCCTTATACATGTACATGTAAATTTTGTTAAACCATACAACAGTTAACACCTCAAAATATAGTTTACTTCATCCACAAACTTGTCTCTTCTTACTTCTTATTTCATAATATATATGTTTTATTAGTATTCATTCAACTCAATAAAACAATGTTACTGTTTAATAATAAATGCTAAGGAGTTAATCAGAACTTTCAAGACAAGTGTAGCTGAATTGATTTGTCCAAGGTGGACATTATCCATGTTAGAGGAGCAGAGCCAACACGGACCTCTTAAAAATAGAGGTAGGATCAGGTGCCATGGAGGAGTGAGCATCCTCTGCTTACCGGTCACACCCTCCGTCGTGTGCTCTTTGTCGTAATCGAGAAAAACGGAAAAGTCCGTACACAATTAGGTGATTAATTATGGTCTAACAATTAGTATGAAAAACGTCAGTCAGCATGCGACCCAGTCGAAGATTGTATTTTCTGACAAGATCGTTGTATCGACCATAGAACTTACGAAAAGATGGCTTCAAACGAGACTGTTGATAGTCCTGTTTTATCAACTTGTTTGTTAGTAGCTTGAATCGCCTTAGAAACTGTTCATACGAAGAGCACGCCCTTGCGTATCGAATTAACTGAGAGACAAAAACACCTTACGCAGGTGATGAAGAAATATACATGTAAAGAAATGAATAAGTTTGCAAAATAGTGTTTAAAAGCTGTATAATTTAAAAGATAGAACTAGTCAAAAAATGGTCAATTAATATAAATGACCCCATGTGTTTATTATTTACAATTATTTATACTAGTCTAGTACATGATTCCAATTTTTGTTTGTAATATTATTATTTTTTTTCATTTCAATAATGCAAGCCTCCTTATTCTGATAATGTTTTGTAAATTATACCAAGTAAACAACTGAGTTAAGCTCATCAAAGAAAATCATGGTCCTATGGGATAATTTATTTAAATCATTGAGTAACATTATTGGGAAATTTGAGGACAATTTTGATAAGACTAATATAATTTGTCATGACTCGGATTAGAAACGTATGCAAAAGAGCTTTGATTGGCTATTTTCATTAATTGAAGCGGAAGGGGACGAGTTATACAATTTTTACTTTCAACGTTGACGCAAGTTTAAATGTATGTTGCTCGTCAAGACATTGCATGTTTCAAAGATAGAGAAAATGGAATATCGTCACTAAATCCTATTAACTGAATCCTCCACTACAACAATAACAATGCATCGACGTACACTAGCTGCCTCCTGGGAAGGGAAAATTTTTCCCTTTCTCTAAAACCTTGAGCTCGCTCCGAGTGATCTTGCACTTTTTCCGCATGTAAAAAATCAGCTCTGGAAGGGACCCATTTAGACCACTTAAAGACATGTTTACATGTATATCACTACTCATATGATAATATGTAGATGTATTCCAGAAGTATATAATCGACACCTGCTAGATCTTTAGGGAAGCGTAACGTCTCAAAAGAATCATTCGGTGTGTTGCAGCGTGGCAACTAACCTAACCTGGCAATTTATAGTATTTGATATAATAAGTATTATGATAAAATTTTTAATTCATTGAAACTACCATTTTCTTCATGTCTGATTTTCTTGTTTTACACTGACTGTTACATGTATTTATTTTTCGCAACTGTGACATTACTTTTGGATAACCCTTGTATAAATTGTCGAACAGACATTTCTTTTGGATCAACCCTTTTATAAATTGTCGGAAAGTAATCACTCACTCAGACATTTGCTAAAACTTCAGTTAACCAAGCACTGGATAGAGCTATAATCTCATCAATTACAGTCAAACATGTGGACGCCAAGGATGAAGTCAGCCTGTCGTTTATACTGTAGTTGCGTCATCACGTGGATTAGATGATTCTTATAGGAAGATGGAACATCCTGTAGCCTATGCATCTATATTCCTAAATATCACCATGAAAAAAAAGTGTGCTCAAATAGAGAAAGGGATGATTGAAATACAATAAAATTTAGTCGAGACAGACCATAGACTACTAGACAGCATATTCAGTACACATTTTATAGTAAGCCCCAAAAGACTACAAGGTTCATCTGCATGACAATATTGTGAAATAAAAGAAGGCAAGGAACTATATATTATGATACATAATAAAAATTTAAAGAACTTGAAGAAGTTGATCGGAAATTAGCAAATTGAAGTTCATATGTGATAGATACACTATTCCAAAGAAAAAATTACACATAATAAGTTTTAGAGTAAATTTATTTTTAAATTGAAAGATATTTCAACATGGGTGGAAAATATACAAAAAGGATAGAAATTTAAAAAAAAAACTTAGTAGACTTTAGAAATTTAATAAGCATTACAGGGAGCTTACTTGTAAAGGGGACCGCTGATTTCTGATTATCACATAAGAGCAGCTTTGAGAATTCTGCACCGCAGTCATCTGAGACAAAAGAGATGTATAAAGCGTGCCATTAAGTTAACACTATTTGGATAGACACTTCCACACAGTAAAAGGACTTGATGTTTTCAACCGCTGCATGAAAGGTCAACAAAACGACCAACGGTACTTCAGATTTCAGATCGTCTGTGGCAGAAAGTTGCAGTTGATATTATGTTTTTTAGAAATGAACGGTACATGATTGTATATTAGACAGTCGCAAAGATACACAGTAAAGTAAAGTATAGCCTAAAATATGTTTACAAAGGCAAGGATCCCTATACAAGTGCCTTTCATGAAGTTTAGGAACTCTAAAAACTATCACATGTACAGCTTTTGCTCGACGTACGAACCACATGAACTCGAACACTATCTATGAAATCCATCTTAAGCTCAATAGGGTTTAATCACATGTTCGTGGGGAACTTTAGAACATAAAATACAAACTACAGTCTTATTTCGAAATTACACAGAAGAAGTAACATTTTTTATACATGTAATAACGAACGGTTACTCTTCCAGCTTTGATATCTTACTTGAACCATTAATACACAGAGTTTTCGTTCTTTGTCATGGTGTACCTAATCTTACCTTCATTGTAAGTATGCTACAAATTATCTTCTACAACATTTAAAGCTTCATATACATGTACTTGTCCTTTTAACCTCGCATGGAAACGTATTAAATTTATAATATATCTTTTTAGGAATATCAGTATTTAGATATCAATTATTATAATGTGTTTTAATTGAGATATTACGTCAAACATTTTGTTCTTCTTTCAAAGTGTAGGACAGAAGCATATTGATCATTTGCTTCTTTTAACAATAAAAATGACTAAACACTTTGATTTGAAACAAGACTGAATAGCACAGATAGGTTTTTTAAGCAGCTGGTTATTTGCATTGCATGGATAAATCTTATCACAGACACACTGACAAAGTGACGTCCGCTGAATAACTATCTAGTATAAAAGTGTTCTAACGTGTGGGTCGTATACTCTGACTGAAAAAAAAACATTCGAATTATTCGTTTTCCAAAACGATGTGACAAATATACACAAATACAAAAGAAGCTTTATTTAATTTTTAAACCCAACAAGGGGTTGTAAAAACCAAAATCCTGAAGAAAAAAGCTGACCAAATTTCGTTCTATTTTGGTAATCTGTGTATAACGTGTGTATGTCGTAAAATAGATCAAGTTATATATTCTTTGCTAAATTGAATATATCGCAATTTTCCTTGTTTATAATGAGTCGAGTAAAACAAGATTTACAGAATAGACCGTCTCTTGTGGCCTAAATGACCTTATCCTTTCGAAAAAAAAGTCGATTAGAGCAAACATATTGTCATTGAGTTTTCTAAATTTCAATACCGCTGCATCTTTACCATAGTTCGTCGAATCCCATTTCTCGCCTTGTTTAGAGGACTAAACATTGTTGCATTTTTACCATAATTTTCCTCGTTTTTCCGTTTTTTTACGTCTTCAAATGTAAAATGTACATTTTCCCATATAGGATCAGATACCTTACTAAACTGAAAACTATTCCTTAGCAAGTTTGGCCAAGAGCATGCTATTTTACGCCTTTATACATGTTCATGATAATTTTTATTACGTTCGGATCAGCTATTGTCTTCTCTATATAGTGACATAGTTAATGGATCTCACAAATTATCTTTCCATAACATCGTTCGCTCTAATTTGAGATTCACAATATTCAAGAGGAATATATTTTTTTCTTATGCGTCGGATTAAAAGACACGTAACAACACATATTCTAGTATCCATCATCTAGACTCATAAATTAATAATTAATAATTATTTAGGAACCTAGCACGCTGGTCGCTCACTACACGGTCGTTTGAGATACAGGTGGAATACAGTTAAACGACAATTTGAGAGGATTGGGATGATACACATTGCATAGATATATACATATAATAAGCACAAACATTGCAATAACTCTTAAATTGACATATCCCAAAAACGACCGTGTAGTGAGCGACCAGCGTGCTAGGTTTCGTTCGAATTCGTCATCGAAAGAAAGCTTTTTGTCTTGCCTAGATGGCCGAGTGGTTAGCGCGGTGGCCGCTCACTGCTAGGAGAATGGGATCCAGAGGTCGTGAGTTCAAGCCTTGGCCGGGGCGGAGGTAGACTTCCAATAAGGTGAATTTCTCTGTGCTTTATGTATATTTCGATCATTCACTATGGGCAGGTATATGTCAATTTAAGAATTATTGGTTGTTTGTGCTTATTTTATATATATATATATATATATATATATATATATATATATATATAATGTTGAAAACCTAGCTTGTGTTTAAGTAAATTAAGTTGCATTAGTCATATTCACACATGACATACCGACCTGAAAAAAAATATAGTGAGCATGGCGGTCCTATTTTATTTATAATCATTTAAAAGTATCGGATCTAGCTCTTCGTTCTCATTACGAGATATCAAATACCACCAAGGTATATAAAACATAGGTCCTTTTGGCAAACGAAGAAAGATAACTACCAAACTACAATATCAATTGCAACTTTTCGAGCCTTTCCGGCAGGCTCTGAAAAACACCTCGAATGTATAACATAGGCGTCCTTGACAACCCCCCTCCCATCCCCGCCCTTTTTAAAGCGCTAAGCTTAGCTCAGCGCTTTATTGTCGTTAGTCTTCTACTTCCGGTGCATGGAATAACCGCCCTCTATAAGCAGAAATATATATAATTTAAACTAGTTAGTGAACCAGTTTCAGGGGTTTACGCACATAATTGCACGGGCTATTGTGAATCTAATGTGCGGGGCTTACTAGTCCGAAATATCTGACGTTTTCCTGGCTCTTTTAACGATTTTGACATTTTTCCTGGCAAGTAAAAATATCAAAATCGTTAAAAAAGCCAGGGAAACCTCAGATATTTCGGACTAGGGGCTTACGTACATCACTGCAGGGGCTGCTACACAATGATAACTAAGGAAATGTAGTGCGTATACAGAAGCTAAAAAGTAGAAAAATCAAATAATGGAGGCATGATAAAAACCGGCTTGTAAATGTCATCAATATAAACATGCCAACTTCCGATTACTTTAACTTTAAAAAAGATATATGGACACTACTTCTCAGTTTTATGATGTAGCATCCATAGATGAAATTTCTATGCTTTCTTCTTCCATTGCTGCCAAAAATTCAATTTTCTTTGATAATTTACCAAGAAGTAGTTCTACCTGTCACTGAATTATGATAAATCATTCTGTAAAGAATTGTATTCATTTAAAATTTTCATTTAAAATTCAATTTCTGATTTCTAAATTGCATGAAAACTACATATATCCTCCAACTATCACATACGGAAGTTTTACCTTGTATGTTGTATAAATATGTTGTAAATAAATAATTCATTATTCAAAGAAATTTGATTTGTTAAAACAATACTTTCATCAGCAAATAAACGTAATCTTTTCTCATTTCGTGTCATTTATTGTTAATTGCAAATTTCTTTCACACCTCCGGTAACTATTATTACATGTTTTTTAGAACTTTTATTTTAACACAGTGTTCTTGTTGACAGTTTAGCTATGCTGCAAAATAACCTTTAAAAGTGCCAGTAGAGGCAAAACAAAACAAAATTTAGTAGTGGTATTTATGGTGGAATAACACACCTGGAAAAAGTCACTCAAACTGATAGTAAATGATTTAATATAAAATATATCATGATAAATAAACTGTACGTATTTCAACTAAGCAAAACATTGCAATTGGGGGTAAAAGAAATGAATATCTAATAATTCAATTCATTACGTACCAACAAAAGCCCCAGATTCATTCGTACTCAAGATGAACGGATCATAAGTCCGACACTCTAACCACTTGGCTACGGAGTTAGTTCCATGTTACCGCCGACAAAATCCTTTTGACAAAACTAAATGGCATTTCGATCAGAGGTCAGCAATTTTGTGATGATGTGTTACTCCACCTTAAAGTGCTGAAGACAACTTGTTGTAATGCAAATAGCCATAATTCTTGGTGCTCGTCGCTCTCCAAACAGCATGTATATAAGGAACTGACTAGACACTTCAAGTTTGCATTGTACATCTCACTTGTGTGGACGTATATCTTGCCTAGCTTACATTTTTTACTTAGACGCAACAACTTACCAGCTAAATGCAGTACATATGCACAAGAAGATTCAGAACATCAATTATAATGGTCAATGCAATACATTTATTAAGAAAATACACGTATAACAATATAAAAGTGCAAACATTAGACAAACAAATGTATCTAACATTTCGCACACACGATCCAGGTGTGAAATCGAGTGTAACAAAATCAAAGGTTTTTATATACCATGTTTCAGTGTCCATTTACAAGTCATGTTCAGCTTTGATTTACATTAACTTAAGTGTATATGATAAATCTATCTATCTATCTATCTATCTATCTATCTATCTATCTATCTATCTATCTATATATCTATCTATCTATCTATCTATCTATCTATCTATCTATCTATCTAAAGAAAACGTAATTCAAACCAAATTTAATTAAATAAGGATAAATATGGATGAGTATTACTACAACGCCATTTTGACCTATCTGGCCGTGGATACATTCATTTGATATTGATTAAACATATGCCAACATTTCAATAAGTCTCATTTCTAACTAAGCTTGCACAAAGTAAATTTCCTTTAGAACCAAGCTAGGTTAGCGCTTTTCAGTACTTTCAGTACTCTGATTTTATTAAACTTGATCTAAACACGATACATTTTACGATCTGTTGAGCTAGACTTCATTAAAGTCAATGATACACCCTAAAATATACTACAATAGAGACATGCAAGGCTGTCTAGCAAATACTTAAACTGATGGGAAGCGATTGTATTTTGTATAAAATTATAGAATTCGGTGTTATCTTTCCGAGCCTGCCGGAAAGGCCCGAGAAATTGCGATTGACCACAATATATGATACAAGCTTATCTTTTAAAAAGATTGGTGAGCTAGCGCTATAGCCATTATATAACACAAAAGTAGATTTTTAAACCATTGGTTTAATTTTCTGAATCGATTTATTATTAATAGGAAGGCACAGTGGTGCACTGGAATTGTGTTGGGATGGAGAGGGGGGATCTCAATTCAGAATGGCGAATCTATAGAGTTGGCTTCACATCAGTAATGACATAGCCCATTAACTTCGCTTAAATTATGCATTCTGTATTTACTGTAATTTCAATTTTGACGTGACAAATCATAGACCAGTAGAACCAATGGTACTCAAGATTCGGATCTTCTCGGGACTTTCCGGCAAGCTCGGATAACATATCCGATGTTATTTTACGAGCTTGAGGGTAGTTAAGAAAACTGACTATTTATTATAATTTTAGATAAGCTTTGCATATAAATCCTAAACTACTGTTGAAGATGATAAAACAAAATTCACATAGTTTATCTACAGTAGAATTCCCAGAATGCCCTACCGTGAAGTTGAGCATGCGTATTCCAGTAAAAAGGACTAACGTAGTTGCTAGCGCTCGAGAGCGCTAGCAAAAAGAATAGCTGCCATATTTTTTCTGTACGAGGGTCAATCAAAAAATACGAAGACAATGTGGCTGTCTACCATAATTTTTCATTAAAGTCATAACTAACAGATTAATTTATGTAATGATACTTATTTTATTGATAAACGAAGTTTCATTCCATTTGATGAAAATGTATTTTTGTTACCCGATTTTAAAATCAACACGTTTTGTCACCACGGCGCACGATAACGTAGAAAACTATTACTATCAACATAATATGGTTTATTGTTTACGGAATACAAAGTTTGACCTTGCGCCTTGACCACATTTTTGCAGGATAAGATTCTAAATAATTCTTAGAAATGAAGGAATATATGAACTTTTTTTAGTTCAAATTGTTTGAAACAGTTGCTTAATTTTATCTACTAAATTTAATTATAATATGACGTTAAATAACATAGCTATGGCAAAAGTCTTCGTATTTTTTGATTGACCATCGTAGATGGATCAACTAAACTTGTGTACGTATTGTCATTTCTGAAATTAAATTTGCAGAAAAATAAGTTTAAAACACCAAAATATTTGAAAATGACAATGAAGTGTTATTTAATTCATTTAAAGCGAGCTCTTTATATTTTTCAAACACATAATACATTACTATATATTTGAAAACACTTTTGAGGTTTGTTGTCAATTAAGAACACAACCTTTCTATCAAACAATTGAACAGAATATATAATTTAATTGAATGCGTTGGGTTTATTTTAATTTGCGAGCGCTTTCCTTATTTACATAACTTGTCAGACAAAATAAGAGCGCATTATTTGGAGCTTAATAGTTTTTGATGTACTTTTAAATTGCTCTTCATTATATTCAATGAAGCGTTCTGTTTGAATGCTGCGGCTGCGGGTGCATATCGAACAAGTTTAATAAGTGCAAAAGATACATTAAATCCTTCTTTTACTGACGGATTCCTGAAACAAAAAGCATTTGTATATACCGTTTCTTGTTTTATTATTCTCAAGACGTGGGAGCTCTTCTAAAAATAGCACAATAAACAAGCTCTTCTCAAAGCGTCAGACAGCCAAACATATCATGCTGAGAGCTTCTTCTTGACTGCAGTGGAAGATAGCAAAAATTCCTATGATCGCTTCTTGCTTTATTAATGATTCGGAGTCAATGTAAATCTCTCTCTCTCTTTCTCTCTCTCTCTCTCTCTCTCTCTCTCTCTCTCTCTCCCACACACACACACACACACACACACACACACACACACACACACACACACAACATGTTCCGTATTTAGCCAGCGCGTCTGCATTTTTACATGCATCATATTTAATATTTCTTTATTTAGAAAGAAAGAACCTTCGTACACAATGAAAGACGAGAGAGACTTCGTACAGAATAAACGATTTAGGAGAGAATATATTTAGTAATCATTTCTTAGCTACATGTATTTGGCTTATCAATTTGAAAGGCTAAGTGAATATATCTTAATGTCAACCATTTTATTTATTTATTCCGTTTGCCATTTCCTCTTTGTTAAAACAGGTGGATTGAAATAAGATTTGATCCACTAAACGTGAAAACGATTTCTATAGTAAACAAATTCAACTTCTCATTATTATTGGGGAGAACACGTTTTTCTATTGTCATTGATTTGTGTTACAGCGTCAGTATGGAATGTTAACTGCTGTGCGATTAATCAATATACTTCCAAGGCAGCGACTTCATCCTAATGCATTTCATCAATACTATTAACGTCATCCCCTTATTTGCACATGGATTGCAGCATCGCATTTTCATCAATGGCTTTACGAATCTAATTAATAATTGATGAGTGATCCTCTAGCATATCCAACATCTAACTCTTAAAATATTGCAGAAACTTCTGCGTTATTAAATTTTTAGTGCTTATCTTCCAGAGATGTGTATCTCATAAGATGACAATGTGTATCTCATAAGATGACAATGTGTATCTCATAAGATAACAATGAACAACGGAACTAACAAATAAATGGCCATAACTAAGGGATATAATAAGGTTGTAACCATAGCATCAGCATCAAATGTGCACACAAGTATAGACAGATCAATCTTTTTTTTCGTATTGATTTTCTGGGTGACTGCCAACAGTTTCAGACAGAGAATAGGAAGAAGACGGAATCGGGCGGAATTATAAGCATCTTAGAAGATAAAGGTAAATTTTATTTCATTCAGCAATTATTGAGTAACTGTTTGTATCCAGTGATGCTCAAGAGAATTAAGTTTGATTTTCTTATATTATGGGATACTGTTGTAGTTAAAACGATGTTGTTGTTTTTTCAAATTATCATAAATAGCACTTAAACAAGCACTGTTTAAATTTTTCTTAACTTTTTAACTATAAAGCAAATGCATCTATTTCAAAGATTTGATTTTCAAAAATTCAAGTAACCCATTTTGCGCCTTATAGGAATTTCTAAGACTGTTATCTTCAACACATTCTGATATAATTTCAGTAGTGTGTACCGTGTACTTCATCATGTGTACTTGTTCTTAAAAATTTGTTGAAAAAAAAAAAATGAATTATTTTGATATATTATAAACCAATCGAGCTTTTGGCGACAAAATGTGTTTAAGAGTAACTATATGCCTGTATACTACTGAATCAATACAAAGCTAAAAAATTTTTTTGCTGCATCTGTTGTTTAATTAGGCACATGTATGAGATTACGGACACAATCCGATACTAAAGTTGCATGTACATGTTTCTGTACCCTTCTCATTCTATTCCTGAATAATTTTAAAAGCTAAACACTGAGAACTTAAACTCACAATGAGCGAAATTAAAATTTTTAAACGTCATAACAACGGAAAACAAAAGTTGGAACCTTCTTGTTTCTGTTTAGCATTTAAAGAGAAAATTAGTTTCTGTAGTCGGTTTTAATTTTATGATTCCCCCCCCCCCTTTCTAAATACTAGTAATTATTTCAAGTGTCACTTATGACATGTATAATTAAATACTAAAATCCAGTTCGTTCTGACAGAACACTCCAATTTGAGGCAATGTATATATAGTATTTACATCTACCGGAACCAAAGGGGGGAGGGAGGGCTTAGCCCCCCCCCCCACTCTTTTTGCAAAGTTAGACATAACCCCCTTTTTTTGCTTGTCAAAATTTCTGACAAGTCCAGCCCCCCCCCCCCCCCCCCCAACTTTTAATTTGCTTCCGACGCTGCTCTATAATTTCTCCTTTTTGTCAAGGAAATTTATAGTGAATTCAAAGCTCTATAGAACTGACAGGACTGAAATCGACACGCCCCGTTTATCGATTGGTCGAAACCTACAGAGACCTAAGAAAAATCACGGACTGAACGAAATAATCAGAATGATGACAGAATGATGATGTCAGACTCAAATTTCCATAGGAGATGATTTTATTGCTTAATTAAATTCAGTTATAAACTCTCCGATATAATAGTATTATTGAATTTGAGTACAGTAGTTTAAAAGGAAAGACACCACAATTACCAAAATTTCTCTCTCTCTCTCTCTCACTCTCTCTCTCTCTCTCTCTCTCTCTCTCAAACAAACAAATTGAACATTCATTATTCTTTCTATTTTTGTTGGGACACGTCCTTACAACTCGAAACTTTTAGCAAAACTTTAATTTTTTTCATTTATCTATTTTCTAGATGCTGAAAACAATAGCTCTGGAGAATTTTGTGCATTTCAAAGACAAGATTGTTATTGATTTTGATACAAACAAAAAACAAGGAGTTCATGCAACAAAACAAGTGACCGCGGATTGTAATGCTTTAAATATTTTTGTAGGTGCTAATTTCTGTGGAAAAAGTACTGTTTTAGAATTAATAAGACGTTGTATGACAGATGAAATAAATGTATCAGTAACTAATTCTTATGATAAAAACTCAGTTGCATATGTATTCTGTCATTTCAATTTGCCTCCGTATGATGAAGTTATTTCTGGAATCATCAAAGAGCCAATGACTGATGTGATGTACAAAGTTTTCATTTATACAGACGAAAATCGCACTTTTCTCCGATCGAAGTCGTCGGAAAGAATTCAAACCTTTAATGGCTTGGTTCACAAAGATGAAATGAAAGCAATCCGATCAATTTCTGAAAGTAAAGGAGTAAGTGATATTACTCATATTCTCGATATAATAACATTTTCTGAACCTGGAGAAGATTGTTTACCAGTGGAACCAAGCTGGAAAACTATCGAAGACAAATATGTGTCTACACTACCTCTAAGAGGTATTGGAACTGTACAGTGGACAAGAAGTGAGAAAATCAAGAAGGAGCACAAGGAGAGCAACTACAAGATGGCATGTGAACGAGCAGAAGTTATATCGACATTGTTGTCGGAGGACCATAGAAATGAAATTGATGAAGTGTTGGAGAGAGATATTTTTCAATTTATTACATATCCAGAAAGATTTGAATTCATAAAAGAAAAAGATGGACTATTTTATGTTCAACATAACAAATCAGAATTCCCCTTCCCTTTGTTAAAGACATCTGAAGGAATATTAGAAGCCAAACTGACATCTTTGCTCCTGGCGCACAAAAACATTCAGACTCTTTGTCTGGAAGATCCTGATCGAGGGATGCATCCTCAAATGATTGAACGGTTAAGAACGGTTTTGTACAGAGAATCATATAAAAAGGCAATAATTGTTGTGACGCATAGTCCCTATTTAATCGACACCATTACAATCGATAAGACGTATGTTTTTTTTCGAAAAAAAACAACAACCAACAGTTACGAATGTTTTGTGAGAAATGCTGGAAAAAATAAGGAACTGTCCAAAGTATCAGACATCGAAACTCTGAGAACCTTGTTGTTTGCAACCAAAGTTTTGTTAGTTGAAGGACCAACTGACAGGGAGATTGTGCAAGGTATTTTTACCCAATACAAATGCAAATTGTTAGAAAGGAGATTGATTGAAAATAATGATATAACCACATATCAAATTATTCCTGTCGGCGGCTGTGAAAATACAAAAAAAGTACAGTCATTTTGCAATTTTATTAATCTTCCGTGCTTGTGTTTATGGGATCTAGATAAAGTTGTGAAGTTTGATAAAGAAACATGCCAAATACAAGACTTTTTGGAGATAGGTAAGGTTAATAGAGATAAGTTAAAAGCAATATACTTTGATAAACCACTTTCACTTTTCATTGATTGTGATGAAGATTTCGAAACAATTACAACATCATTAGAGCAACAAAAGATGTTTGTATGGAGACATGGTGCTGTGGAGGATGCAATTTTAAGCTCTAAGAACCGTATCGAAGAAATTTGCTCATCCATTAACCGCCCCTCACTGACTAACAAGAGCCTTAAGAAAAAACTGAAAGAACGACTTGATGAAGAAGAAAGGAAAGCATTTTATGCTCAGCTCATGGAAGTCTCTGAAATACAACGATTCATACGATTTATGGAGAAGGAAGAAAACAAAAGGAAGGTTCAATAACAAGTACACGTACACTTCTAAAAAAAACTATGGTGACCTGAAAATGAAAATTTGGTCATCCACAATTTTTTAAGACTGATATGTATAGTGTTTCTGGTTCAAAAGTTTTAAAACCCAAACTTTTCGATGGAATCTACAAACGCTTGCATCTCACTTCGAGTGAAAATGTGTTGATAAAAATTATGGATTAATGTTCAAGAAATTTATTACACATAAAAAAGACATAATTTTACAACACAATTAATTATTTGATACAACAAGTTTAAGAACTAACGAATAGTTATCTTTTTATTTTAAAGAACTAGGTAGGATAGGGTCATATTTGGCCCCCTCTGCAAATCTATTAATTTTTCTTCTAATTTTCTGGATATTTTCCAGGAATATGCATTCATTTCGTCCATCTAATTTCATTTTAGCAACACATGCGAAGAAATCAAACATGTTTTATAGTTAGTACTTGTTATCAACTTTATAACGAATATGAAATTCGTTAATGTGCGTGAAGTTTATTTTATAGAAAAACTGGGGGCATGTACTTCAATATATGTCCTATCTAGTTCTTTTAATATGTATAACGGTGCAGCCATTGTGGCGAGCGCAGCAAGAATGACACATACCTTGCATCATTGTCAACTTAATTATATTTTGACAGTTATCAACTAACATCAAAGATTGATTCGAGAACTTTCAGTGTCACAAGTGACCCCCAATACATTCTTTCCGTTTTTCATTCATTTTTAATGAAAACAATAGAGTCAGATTGTGTTTTAAACATAGGAAAATTGGATTTAATTACTTAGAGTCATAAAACGTTGATTAGTCAAGAAATTTAAGACTTATTTTTTAACGTTATCATCCGGGCTTACTAATGGCTGATGCAATACAAAATCCCCGTAGACTTTCTATTTTGGGATGTGTATTCATACCTGAAGCGGTAGAGGGGGCGTTTCAAAACATATAATCTGGACATTTTTCATGTTTCATATACATGTACATTGTATGCAGATAAACATTTAAATAAAGTAAAAACATGGTTTTGAAAAATATTTTCCGTTCTTTGACTTTCCTTTTTATAAGTCTTCATAAAGCTTGGGGATTTTTCTCTTGATAGAGATCATTAGAGTGACCATTTTTAGACTATTTTAGTCTTTCTGAGAAGTGTTCAGCATAAAGATATAGGAACAATTCAAAGCTAAATTGTATGGAATTTTTCTTCTTCACAGCTAAAATATCATAATAAAAGGTATACGGTAGATCCGATGGTTAATCTGTTGACCACCTAGTCTCCTTTATTGCATCTTACTTTGTTTAATATTAAAACAAGTTGGATTAATTAATTTTTCAGCATCTAAAATTAAATTAGTATGCTACTAAAATGTTTAGCTCTAGAATTTTACCGAATATAAATCAAATACTGTGGAATCATTAAATTTCGTGGGGGCCAATTTTCGTGGATTGCTTAAATTGTACAGGTTTTTTGGGACGTAATTTCGTGTATTCTCTTATATCTACTAAAGGAAATGTTACTTAAATACCCTATTTTATTAATTCGTGGAGGAAGTCAAATCGTGGATGAGAGGTACCCACGAATTCCACGAAAATTAAGCCACAAAGAAATCTAAATATTCCACAGTAGTATCACCGTGCAAAATTCACTGTTCAATTATAACTTTATTTTGGACTTTACTTTTAAAATTCAGTTGTATTTGTAATATTTTCCACAGTTTATTTCGTACAAAGTTACTTTTCAATTAGTGATTGACACTTTTCGGACTCTATGTGTGATCATGATTTCAAAGAGACAGAGTGCCATGTCTCAAGGACTGCTAATCTGTACAAAACAACATTGTACAATTATCAGGTTTTTTATGTCTTTAACATCAAAGACTCATTGAGTTTATTTAATTATTTTATAACTGTGAACCTTTCACTCAGCTTACTTATGTCATCACCTGTCAATTTGTACTCATTGTTCAGATTCTTATATATAGATATGTACAATTGTCAATAGGCAGTCCGGAATACGGCGGACAACCTCGGCCAGTCGTCTTGAGTCCGGAGGCCAATACTGGCCATATCCAACTTTTTTGTAACATGTCTGTCTTGTTGTAATGCTGACATCGTTTAGTCTCGTCCAATAAATTCGGAATCATGCATCAATAGCCTTTTATTTCTCAGGAATTGCATATTGGAAGACCTTCGGGAATACGGCAGACCTATCCTTCGTTTATACCTTACGGCCTAGTGCGCACCTCAACCTTTTAGCTTGTATCCTCTATGCAACATTCCCTCACCCCGTTCGTACTGCACAAGACAGACGCAGTTCCAGATTAATTCCCTAGCACCGTATAAATCTACGCGGTCACAGTAGTCTTCGTAGTGAAATATACGAAGATAATCAAAATTTGCTATAATTTTAAATTTTGTGTTTCGTATCAATTGTACCCAAAGTTTCTTTTTTTACCAGTGAATTAATGGAAGTGACAATCAATGTATTGCTTTTCAAACTAAATAACTGATAAAAATTATATTCAAAACTTGTTTTGCTTCAACATTGATTTGAGAACTATTATACATGTAATAAATTAAGGTTAGCTGTTAACTAGTCCGAAATATCTGACGTTTTCCTGGCTTTTTAAACGATTTTGATATTTTACATGCCAGGAGGACGTCAGAACCGGCGCCATTACAAAAACTGAAAATTCACTGCCCCCAAATGGAAGCGGCATTCTAGGCTCGATTTTAAATAGATATATATTTAAACTAAATAATATAGCTTAAAATATAATTTTACTGAACAGTTGATAATCACACTGATAAACAATATTGTTGTTGACATATTTTCTCGCGAGATTTCAAAAATGCACGAAATCAAAACACATCTCAACAGTTTGATAGAATGTGTTCAACAGCCTGGTATGGGACGTAAGTACTCATAAAAGCGATATTAATGAGCAGTAAAATCATCATTTTATTAAAAAGTTGTGAATGAATCATTTTATTCAACTCGTAAATATTTAAAATCGAGCCGAGAATGCCGCCTCCAGTTGGAGGCGGCGAATTTCCAGTTTTCGTAATGGCGCCGGTTCTGACGTTTTCCTGGCATGTAAAATATCAAAATCGTTAAAAAAGTCAGGAAAACGTCAGATATTTCAGACTAGCTGTTAACGTGAGATGAGAAAAGGAATATATGTATTGTAGAGAGTTTGGTAAAAAAAAATTATAAACAGTTAAGACGTGTTTTTTTGTTTGTTTTTGTTTTTTGCTTTAAATGTCATTCTAATGATCATAAGAGAGAACAACTCACTTTAACCCAAATCGTACCATGTAGGAACCGTTATTCAATTCTTTGAAATGCTATATACATTCAAATCTCCCATTTGTATAAAAATATGCAGACATTGTCATCGGCTTTTCGCAGAGCTAAGTGTTCCATATGTTTACTTTCGTATTAAAATAGCGTTACACAAAAATGTACACTTCTGTTACTTCACTGTGCAGTTAGTGTGGCTGAATTGTAATTTAGAGTATTTGTCAACTGAGTGACACTCATATACCCATCGATTCTTATGTCTGAAATATCCGTCGAATTGATCAATGCCGTAAACTTAGCGTTATTCTCACAACAGAGTGTGTTATTATAATAATAACTTAATCGTCAGCTAAAAATTAACACAATTTTATTTGTGCATTATACTGGCAACGCTACGGAAGCCCGTTGGTGCCACTAAGAAAAATATTTTATCTGGCGGCCGCCAGATAATTATGTGGCGGCCGCCACTTATTATCTGGCGGCCGCCACATAATTTTCTGGCGGCCGCCACATAATTATCTGGCGACCGCCAGATAAAAACTGGCTTCCTGATGCGCGCGCAAGTTTTAATGGGAGCTTTTAGGGAGTATTGGATACACTCTAATCTATTAGTTATATTAATAATGCAGAGCTTAAGTTTTGAAACCCGGGTAGAGTGGAATGTACATTAGACTTTATTCAAATCTAGAATGATTTAGATGTTACTTTGTGCCTTGTATTATTTGTTGTACAACACTGTATTTCAGAGTTAATTATAAACTTTTAATACTGAACTAAACACCCGTTCAGGAAGTCTTAAGAGGGGTCGATGTTCGTGGCCATTTTAAGAGACTGTATTGATCTCCTTTAGAAAAAGAGCTCCAAATAAAAAAGATTGGAAATTCCAATGAAATTTAAAAAGTAAAATATATGGATTTTTCTTTACTTAATAATAGTTAATAGCAAAACAAATCATATCTTAAAATTTTAGGTAAATGTGATGGTTAATTTGTTGACCATTAAGCTCCTTAATAATAAAAAAACCCTTAACTTTAGCTAGAGGACTGTTATGTAAAGATGTATAAGTAAAAGGAACGCACTGCCTTCTATATGTTTTAATTTTGATATAAGAATTTAAAAACACAGATTACAGTCAGGGTTTTTTTTTACCACGACAGCTTGCACAGACAATTTCACGAGTGCGGATCCAGCTATGACTTCATAAAGATAAACTAAGATACTAGTAAATGGGTACTAGCTTTTGTGGCCATATAAATGAAACATTTCACTGACTGTATTAAATCTGTGTTGCTAAACTGTTAAACAGCGGCTCTGTCAACATCCATCTTCTCAACCAAATATAAATACAACAACACACACATTTCTGCAAAATAAATTTTATGGCGGCCGCCAGATAAATTATGTGGCGGCCGCCAGATATTATATGGCGGCCGCCAGAAAACTATCTGGCGGCCGCCAGATAAAATATTTTTTCACCTGGCACCAATGGGCTTCCGTACAACGCAGACTATGCCCATCATAGTTACATGTACTTGGCTTTGGGGTTTATCAGTAGGCTCAATGGACATGGTAAAATGTGCTAATATTTTGAGTTAAACTGTTTTATTTTTAGGGATGCCAATCGAGGCTTTATAATGGTGCCTCAATTATTCCACTATTAAGCGGCCATTGCCGATTTAATCTAAAAAAGAATTCGGCTTTTCTTCTTTTTTATTGCATATATCAGGGGTTTACTGCCACGTCATTTCAGTCAACTTCAATTGATCGATATCCTACTTTGAACACTAATTTAATGATCTCGTTAAACGCAGCGCAGACTATATCCGTTCTTATATTAGTTATTTCCAAACTCGCAAATTTTAATGTCGTTTTTTAATTGTGATTTTGAAAAAAAAAACAATTTTACAGTAAGATTTTGCAATACTTACTGTTTAGCAGGAAGATGATTAAATGACAAATTCTGTAACATTAAGCTTTATATAGGGAGCGAAATTGATACTATACTTGTGTTGTTCGCTCTATAAGTATATTTAATGTAAAACTTATATCAAATATCGATATATTTTCTCGTGAAAAAATAATGAGAATAGGATGTTTTACATTACATAATCATCAAACAGGGAACTTGATAATGCTTTTACTTCCTATAACCGAATGCAAACAGCTGTACTCTCAACATTATGCGTTGAACATACCGAAAGTCGACGGATTAGAGAAGTCATCAAGCTGATATGTAAAACAAAATTCGGTAAGTTGCCAGATTTAATGATTTTTCACGACCAAGTTGATGTGTGTTTAAAGGTTATCGTAGTGATAGTTTATATTACTTACAAGTACTATGACCATTACAATACTATGTTAACTCCTTTCTGATTTTTCATTAAGATTTTGATCTCTGTGGTGACAGATTATCTTAAAGACATACTCGTAGACCCGTCAATTCTTTTAAACGATTTTTCTACGTATGGACTGTTATTTATTAAACATCGTAGTTTAGAAATCAAGCTATCGCCCAATGTATTTTTATATAAGTAGATATAACATATAAAAGTTTAGGGATAGGGATTTACTGACTTGATTGATATCAATGGTGAAGAATCTCCTCTTTTCGAATCCTAAGTCCTTCTGGGGACTTGAACAATGCTTTCTTTAAGAATTGCACGCAGATTGCAATTCTCCGCTAGGTTTCCATAATTAAAATTAATTGATAAAAACTATTGTCTTTTCATTGCATGGCCAATTAGATCCGCCCTAACAAAAAATCCCTAATCCTGAAGTCATGAAACTTATAACATTGGTACATATAAAGGCCGCTTTGCTCATGATTACCATATACTGAGATCATCTCCTAGAAGCTAGTAGATAAGTGAGACGTAATTTAAAATGATGGATTTTTATTTTTTAACCAAATAACGCCATCTAAACCTCTTGACATGAAGTCATAAAATGTAAATAATTGTTAAAGGTTCGTCCTAACTAAAACATTTGCATACGAAATGTTCATGAGTGGGTATAAATATTTCTGAAGAATAAATGCATTTTCACTAAATAGTTAATAATCCCGTCGCAAACAAAAAGCATGACCCCATTAACAATTGAATTACAATGTTAGCAAATTTACCTCAAGTGACCTAAAGAAATAAATATGTTACAGTTAAACTATTTTCTTTACTCAGAAATTATTCTTGAAAGTATAGTGACATTTTAAAGTAATCATGCACTTATAAATGAACCCACATTTTCATAATTTTGGTAAAAGGAACCGTTGTTCATCCACGCCATTTACTCATTTTGCCGGGAATAAAACCATTTATATGGGACAGTATTTAAAAAGATTTGTATAATTATGTCTCTAATAAGTCTACCATATGACCCATAGAACCATATTTTATCACCTGATTGTCTACAGACTTTTCCGGGTTTTTCTCCCGATTACGACAAAGAGCACACGGCGGGTGCGACCGGTCGGCAGAGGATGCTCACTCCTCCTAGACACCTAATCCTACCTTTATCATTTTAGAGGTCCGTGTTGCTCTGCTTTGAATGTGTATTCCGTTTTATGGATTTTTGAGATGGTTGACAGTTTATTATTGTCATTTTTCATTATAACAACGGAACTCCTATTACAGGAGCCAAAAATGTTACAATCTGTGTTGGACAATTATTCTTTATCTTAACAAAGCAAACTGATTGCATGTCCAATGCTCAAAAATGTAAGTGGTATTTTCATATATCAATGCCTGTACAATATACAATATACAATATATGACCAATATATAGATCCCCTCCTCTCCCAACTTGTTTCTAACGTTATAGTATTGAACAACTATCCGGTAAAATAATTCTTAATTTAACTTACATTATTCCATGGGGGTCATTTTACTTAAGTTTGAAACGTGCTATTTTTCAGGTGGAATGCACCACAAAATGTTAAAAATCATGATAATAATATATCATCAATGGTTGTTTACAGTGCAATTTATACATGTACCCATGTGGAAATACAAAGGTAGAAAGTCATTAGGTTGTAATTTCCGTGCCTGATATAAGCAAATACACATACCTGCTTCATGGAAAAAAATAAATAAAGGTTAACTTTATATTCTTTTGTTCTTTTGTACGTAATTCGAACAAAAACCATTAATTAAGGTCAAGATCCAGTAAATAAAAGATGCCTACAGGTTTACGGGATAAAAATTCTTTCAATGATGCTTTATAACAATAGCCGTGTTTCATATAGTGTACCGGGGCTTGAATTTTTGGTAAACACAATGAAAAATCATGTTTTTAACTGTCAATTTCTATGTAATATGAAGGAAATAACAAATCTCGGAGTTTTGTCCATTTTTGCATAATGAAATATATCTAGAATGCTCTATTAAAACGGCATTAAACAAGCTTTTGACCTCCCCTCTAAAATGATGTTAAATTGAACATAGGTATTGGGATTACTTTTCTCATGATTTAAAGGGACATGGTGACGCACAAACTCATGATTTAGCAAATATCGAATTTTGACACGATTTCCACATATTTTAAATATCATATGAAAAGATGAACTTTTGAAAAATCACGGTGTTTAAAAGTAAATAAATTTAATTAAAAAGAGAAAAATAGAATTAAGCGTTGGGCCAACACGAAAATATTGAGTTTTTCTTCCGCTTCATAGCCACGCAAGCACAGGGGAATGTAAATACTGCAGCGTGGCATACATGATGAACCAGAGGCCTCTTATTGAACGACGTTGTCTTCAAGAACTATATATTTATTAAGATGCATTCTCTATTAATGCATATTTTTTACTACAGACATCGAATAGCTTCAAATTCAAATTCTTTTTTCAGTGTGTCAATCCCACTGTAACTATTTTTAGACAGAAATCGAAATCACGTGACACTAAACCAATGTCCAAAACATTTCGGTTTGTTTACATGTGCAATTTCCGGATGAGTTTTAATGACAGGTGATGACTTATGATGCGTGAAACCTTCCGTATGATGAAATTTCGAGAAGCTCTTCTTATTTCCGTTGTCATAATCAAAAAGTAAAACATCTATTTTGTGTCACCGTGCCACTTTAATCATTTTCTACATAATTCTCTCAAAGCCGTAAAGTACGGGAAAAAGATTTAACAAATCAATTATGACGTCAAAATGGTTCTCGCACCAAAAACATTCTTTGGAATCATGTACTAGATCTTGACCTTAAATTGGCATCATGCATGTACAGCTAATATTCCAAATGTCTTATATTGTGCTTTATCATTCAGAGTACAAAATTGTATCTTTAATTCAGTGTAATGCATTTATTTACATGCAAAATTATCAAGTATCAACTTTTTACAATTCGATAAAGTTTTAAATAATAAAGCTCGTACCCTATTCCTTTACATATTCCTGTATTGTAAACTCGATTATGTGCCCGTATCCGCGAATTCTTTTTAAGAAACACAAGGCAATTTAAAATAATTTAAGTTGTAAGCGATCTTGAAAGGGCACGATGTCATTCTCACTGACAAAACACGTTTGAGTGAATACATATCAATTTGAAATCAATGTATGGTATATAACAAGCTACAACATCTGTTCCTAATAATGATATTACAGATTCGACTGCAAACTTTAGTACTTAAGTCACATGTACATAAAATGTACCAATTCCGTTTTATAAAAAAGGAGGTATCTATTTCATTTCAACTACTTCTAAAAAGAGAAACTCTCGGCCAACTTTTACAAGGAATATATGACAAGTTGCTTTCATTAATAAGCCAGCAATATAAAAACCAAAAGTCTGTGCTTTTAATGATATGTGTATCTTAAAGGGGTTATTTATTCATCACTATAATTCAATCTAAACGTGAAACGATATACTACGGGTTAGAAATAAAATAGTCTAATTTACCCTGTTTTGTCGTATCTGAAGATTGTCCCTCATATCTTGATTTAAACTTGTTTAAGGTATCACTGTTTAGATATAGGGTTTTAAAAGGGTCATATCTTGAATCCTATCGAATACATTTTCCAGTTCTTTGGTAATGCTGCTTAAGTAGATCCATGCTTGCCAATGATAAGCCAAATTTGAAGTCATAGCAAACCCTAAAATTATTAATGAACATATATGGTACGATCCCAAAGGCACAGTAGATGATAAACCATTATTTTTCAAAAACTTTGTTAATACAGGATACAGAGAGAAATTAGAAACGTATACGTATACAACGTACTAGTATAAAGTCATTTTAAAATGTACTGCACAGAACAAATCTAGGTTTTCCATTTAAATTTTTACGTATAGGGTTTTTGATTGCATGTATTAACTATTAAAATTTAAAAGCTGACATAATTTGCAATCGATCTGATCTAAAAAAAAAAAAAAAAAAAAAAATAGCCCATTGTCATTCTGGTTAAAAAATATAAGTATAAATCAATAATAAGTAGAGAACAAACAACAGTTTTTGCTGTTTACAGGTATTATAAGACGTCTCCAATTTTTAAAAACATTGAGTATTTGTTCAGCTATATTCCAGGTGCATGCCTATTAGTTTGATAGGTTACAAATTACTGCAAAGAAGATATATAATAAACAACATCACAAATTTAAATAGACTATCCTGACATTTTAACAACTATTCTGGAAAGTTAAAAACACTTAAAAAGTAACTGGTAAAATCAACTGGTTTCAACCAAAGCCGATGTGCATATACATGTACCACCTAAATTCAAATTACTTTTAAAAAATCATCGTAGAATTCTCTGTATACAAACATTTAGATATTTAGTTTAAGGACGTTGTTTACTCAGGGTTTACTCGGATTGTTATAAAGTTCAATGTCATGAGTAAAATTTGTTCTAAACACAAAACGTATTTATGAAATGAATTATTATTGACATAATATTCGATAATTTTACTATATTATGGAATTATGCTCAAACAAAGTTGGACTTTTAGCAAAACAGAGGAAATTCGGACTGAAATTTTCAGATTTTGTTTTTCACTGAAATATTTTTGGTGGTACTGTAATATTAAAAGTTAAGATTTTATTTGTTAATCAACATTATTTTGCATATTTTTTGTCCGTTTTATCTCACTTTTTCAATTAGATAATCTAATGGCACACACTACAAAAATATTGAAAAATGCTTAAAAACGATAAACGACACCATATCTCAAAATTTTGATCATTGACATCATATAAATTTTAAGACTGCAGAGTAAGGTCAATATACTTAATTTGATATTATAAATGTTTTAGTATTATCATCATTCAGTTTTTTGTTAAATTTAATCAAAAATGGGTATGGATTTGAAAACTGAAAGAGGAAATTCGGACTGGAATATTTATAAAAATTGTGAATGAAAACTTAATGCTTTGTGTCTATTTAGTGTCACTACCATTCATAAACTGTATTTCATTTTTAAAAGAGTTTAGCAATTTGTATTATTTTAACAATTAAGAAAATCTCAATCATAGTGTAAAATTTTTTGGGATTTTTCTTAAATTTTCAAAAAATATTCAATGGCCATTAACTCAAAAAGTAGGTCATTGACCTACTTTTTTGAAAGTGAAAAATAGCACTACCATGAAAGGTCAATAACACACAATAGTTGGTTTTTCATTATCATCAGTGGAATTTTTTTTCATTCTGAGTAAACGTATACCTTAATAGTTTATACCAAAATAATTTAATTCTGGTTGTAACGCGGCATTTGATTGGATAGAAAAATTTATTTAAATTTGTATAACCTGGTTTGCACGTCATAAGACACGTCACAATGTACCAACGTCAAAAACTTACTAATCCGCTTGACGTTACGTTTGAATTTTGAACAGATTAATATAATTTTTTTTAAAGTAGAACGCTCTCAATTTGTACAGTAAATTACAGAAAATTAAATTATAAGGAATGAACTCGATATCAATTACAAACCATGTAACTAATAATACATCATGATGTGTACCTCTTCCCGACTGCTGTAGGTGGCTGGGGACAGTCTCACACGAACGACCCCGGTTAGAATTTTGAAATAAGTGGAGAACCTGAAGTTTGGATGGTTATTTTTAGGGGCATAAACAGCTAGAATATTTATTGCATTTATTTTGTTTTCATTTTCTTGATATTTGACATTTTAGTACTTGCTGCGCTTTTCATCAGATATGGAAATAAAATGAGAAAATGTGGCCAAACTTTTCAATTTCGGTTTTGTGGTTGAAAAAGAGGGTGGGATTAGAACACGAAATGTCACTCGAAGGGAAGGTGATTGACCATATACCCCCTGCATGCAAACAAATTTTATCAAATTCCGGACTTATTCCTGATTTTTTTTAAAAACTTTTATCAGATGTCATATATGCATGGCGTACAAGACAGTTTACACGTGAATATTTTTGACCTGATGCAATGAAAATCTAATTTGGGATATGCAAATATTTGCTAAAATTGCAATTGTCGCTTTTTATAACAAAGTTTCCGCAATATTTTCACAAAATATTCTAAATTTTATTTCCATTTGTTGAATTTTTACTGGCACATTTATCATGCATTTCATCAATACTTTTACTTGATCACCTTTTAGGACATGCAATTGAACTTGTTCATCTTTACTAATAAAATGAATAATCTTTCTAATAATTGATGTTAAGTCCTGCTATCCACCTCTCTACAGTTTGTGTATTGGGTATGAGAGTTCGTTCTCCGTGATCGACGGTAATTGTATGTGGTGGTCGTCCGCTTGGACACGTGGGTTTTCTCCGGACAATCCGGCTTTCTCACACATAAATGACCCCCCTCGCACTTACATCCGTGGCAACGAAATATATTAATATAAGATGTAGAAATTGTTTATCAATCGTTGTAAAATAAGTTCAGTTTCAGGGGTTTTTTTTTACTCTAGAAATATTGCATGTGCATATCATCCAAAAATTTATTTCCACTGAGACATTGCCTAGCAATAGAGAATGCTATAAAAATTCTTTACATTAACTATAAATAATTAATCGCCGTGTAATTTCATATTTATTTAAAGCACAACATGCGCAGCATTTAACACTCAAGAAAGCAAATACGCAAGTTTAGACAAATCAACATTTTTTCGTATTGCTACTGACAACCGTAACAGACAGAGAAAAGGAGGAACACGGGATCAGGTGGAATTGTAAGTATCTTTGAAGGTAAAGTATTAAAGTAATTTTATTGTTCCATTGCTACGTTTGGTTTTGTATTTGTATCACTGATTCTCAGAAGAATGAGTCTGATTTTTCTTTAGTCTTAGAAAACTGCTGTAGTTGAAACAATGACCTTATTTTTTTTCAAATTAGCTATTATTTACTGTTTCTGCTCTGTGCAATTTTTCTTAATATTTCTATGTAATTTGCCTTTCTAATTCCTACGTTTTCGAAGTTCAGTTTAAGAATTCAAAAGAATAGTCTTCACGCGCCATATTGTTAAAAAAAGTAAAATCCTTCTCAAATGAAGAATATTTCTATATGAAATTTGTCTTTCTAATTCCTACGTTTTCGAAGTTCAGTTTAAGACTTTAAAAGAATAGTCTATACGCGCCATATTGTTAAAAAGAGTAAAATCCTTCTCACATGGCACATGCATGTTTATCACCGGTTTCCGTGGTGATAATCGGATGACCCCTGGATGGGACACCAGTTTATCGCAGGTTAAATATCAGCGTAAGAGGTATCCATTTTCAGCTAGGTGGACTGTGATTATGTAGAAAAAGTGTCCTGTCATCAGGCACAGCACACAACATCAAGTGACCACAGGGGGGCTTGAACCAGTGACCTCTGGCTTACATATGCTCTAATACGCGCTTATATTGGAAGTGCAGTCATTTGGGGTATTCTTGTTTACTTTTTACATGATTGTAACATAAGTCAGGAAACAGATCTTTGTCACAAAAAATCTATCTTTGAAGAAGCGACTTTGGCAGAGATTTTTGTGACAACAACACTTAAGTGTATTGTGGGTTGCTACCGGGTACTTCCAATCAGTAGCTAAAATAGAACAAACAAGTCTGAAAAACCTAATATTTAAAAAGAATTCGTTCATCTTTCTTCCCTACGTTCTAAAAGTAGTAAAAAAACCCTCATTATCTATCTATACTACTATATTAAAATAATAGACTCGAATTTTTGGGCTTTAATACCGAGAAATCGGAGAAGTACTGTCTTTTGTTTTATATTGTTTAATCATCATTGGTACTTGAAAATTACCAATTTGTTTTTATTTTTCCTCAATGAAGCTTCGCTAATTAATAATCAACAAAAATTCCTTTAAAAAAATCCGGAAATCACCTGGATTTTTTTAATTTTAATATCTTGCGCATGCGCATTACATTCACGCTTAATCACGGAAGGTTCTTTATTTCATGTTTCCACAATATCACATTTGCATGGATAAACTCAGAAACGATAATACAAATACGTGTAAATTTTCGTTGGAAATTTGCTATATATTCTGTTCATCAAAGAAAATATGGGAGATAACTCTAACTCAGTGCATTTAATATGAAAAATCCCGAGAGTTCCGAATGTCAACATGGTGTGAAAAAAAAGTTGGTGAAAAAGTGTTGAATTCTTCATTAAAATGATTAAAATTTTCAGATGAAAGGTATTTACTGCCTCAACTTGGTTTGTTATGAATAATTTGACTGTTATTTTCAATGCAGCTTCATTAATTTTCTCCAAAATCTTTTCGGAGCGATTCTGCAATTTGTTGCTACATTACGGGTATATGGGAGGCATTTTAACTGTGGTGAAGGCCTGTCCCGAGACACAGTTAGATTATTGCTAGCGCTCTCGAGCGCTAGCAACTACGTTAGTCTTTTTCACTGGAATACGCATGCTCGACTCCATAGTAGGGGATTCTGGAAATACTGTACTACTGTAGATAAACTGTACCATGTGAATTTCGTTTTATCTTCACATGAAGTTTTGTGTTGTATTGTAAATGTCAAAAAGTAACAGTAGCTTAGGTCTTATAATGCAAAGTTATTTTAAATATTATAATAAATAGCTAGCTTTATCTTAACTACCTTCAAGCTCGGAAAACAACCTCGGATATGTTTTTCGAGGTTGCCGTAAAGGCCCGAGAAGATACGATTGCTACAAAACAGTACCAATGGTTCTTGAAAATTTTCACCTTGAAATTTGAATTACAGTAGATACATAATGATTAAGGCACAGTCAATGAGCGCCATTGCCGATGTGAAGCACACTCTAGATTCACAATTTTTAATTGAGAGACCACTCCAGCACAATTCCAGTACACCACTGTGCCTCCCTATTGTTAATTAATCGATTCAAAAATTTAAACCCATGTTTTAGAAATCTGCTTCTGTGTTTTATGATGGCTACAGCGCTAGCTCACCAATCTTTTTAAAGATAAGCTTGTTCTAATTAAGCAGAGTGTAGTGAAATTATTAATAGCAATAGTGTAGGCCTAAAGCTTGGTTATGTAAATGTCAACAATACGGTATATCGATGTATCTATTTCGTAAATTTCCGATATCATATGCAATTTCAACCCGTGCACGCACGGGTCAAAGTCTAGTTTTAATCATTCAATGCTTTTAAATACTTTAGATTTAAAAACACCCATATATATGCATCGCCTGTACACACTATTTGTAAAAACACAGAGGAAACGTGTAGATACCTGTACTAGAAGTAAACCCTCATCATTCAAAAAGATTCTTTTATAGTCCTAGCATAGAAAGATAATTGTTTTGCATAAGCAAAATCAGTTAAACGAAATATGTTTAATACACATGTGTTTTGTAATACGCCCTGATTTATTTGTGTGCGGTCATCGTGTACATTCGATATACCACAAACTGAAGGGATTGGAAATGCATGAATTGGGTCTACATTACCACGGTTGGATAGTTTCATTTATTGGTGTTTTGTTTGTTGCACAGCGACACTTCAAACTTCCAAAAAACAGGAAGCGCGATGTGATTCGAAATACCCCAAATGACTGTATGAATAATATTTCTTATTAACCCATTCGATGGGGTATTTGATATTAAACATGTGTACAACAAATGTAAATAAATTTGCTATAAGGTAAACTAGTAATCACTAAACGATTAGCGAATACTAAGACTTTAAACTACACTTGTCGGGATAATGTATAAATCTCTTACGGTTATCATATCGCTTGTCAGCTTGAATATATACAGTAAACGTGTACTACATCAAATATAACAACAAAAAATAATAGAACCTCCATCCTTGATTGATCGAACTGAGAGCACATATCATAATTATATCAAGTGTCAATCTCTTCTATTTTTCTTTTACGGAAATTAACGAAGTCATCGTACATGAAATAAATAAACTATATGTATAGTATATATTCTAGTACAAACTTATGCCTGACAAAAAAATTTCTAATTTTAGGCAATGTACACACAAAAGACATGTCTTGCCTCGATAGCCTGGGGCGCTTTTATATATATATATATATATATATATATATATATATATATATATATATATATATACACACACACACAATGTACTATTAAGCTTATTAGTTGGACTCATAAAACTGAAAATTATTCAAACGTGTTTCCAGCTCTACGTGTCGTCCTAAACTAGCTTTAACAAACTACCATACAGAAAACCGGTTCTATTGAACCGCATGACTGAACATACCTGTAAAGGTATTCGAATTGAAATTTTATATTTCTGGAATACATTAATTACAATAACCAAGTAGAAATTTATTTCTGTCTTTTTCGTTCCTCAAACGAAAGAAATCACATTTCTCCTTTAAAACCCATTCATTTCTGATACGAGATCAGTAATAAAACAACAACACATTCAATGGACTAGCAACGACACGCAGCAGCTAAAAAACAAAGAACAGGCGGTAAACATACTGAATAATGAATATGTAAATGAATCCAACAATATTATATTTCATTTATACACACAAAAACATATAGCAGCAAGAACACTGTTAAAGTCCAAAATTTTTAGACACGCTCAAGCGGTCTGTAAGTGGGTCCTTAAAGCTGACATGAACTCATGAAAGCATTTGGTCGCCATATTAGTTTCGATCGCTCCTCAACTGCCACTGGGGTATATACATGTATACCGGTCGAGAAAGTTACGGTCGTTTGATTTCGGATCGAGGCATTCATGTTGCACGGAATTCTAATTGCATTGCATAAACTACACCATTGTAGTAAAATGTTTGTAAAAAAAAAAAAGAATAAAGGAAATTACAATCAATAAAACAATATAAATAAATATTTATTCTTTGAAAGAATTTCAAGGTATCCGTAATATTTTGCAGAGATTGTGCTGCCTTACTTACTTTGCATGCACATCGAACACGTGTGTCGCTCATACAAAGTGCATAACGTCTGCATATTTTTTTAGACCCGTCGGTACTATTCCAACACAGTAGATAAATAATAGTAAATCCATGAAATTAACAACATAACATCGTTTCATTCGGTTTCTACAAAACACTCCGTTTCTAAAATCCATGCGGTCATTGACATTGCTCGATCTGCCACAGTGTGTGCAACGTGGTTTGCGCATGTGCGATGTTATAATATACACAGGAAAACGTTCTACAATTATCGAGGATTTTTTAAATATGTGTGCCTGAATTTCAGTCTGTCTTGTTTCGTCGATCATCGGATATTCCTTACCATTGCAGTGGTTGTTATATTATTTTTGTTCAAAGCGCGTTTCTACAAGTCTTTCGTCCAATGTAACGTGTTCGGGTGAATGAAATACCTGAATGCGGTGAAGCATAATAAGTGCTATCGGCCTTATATAGGGGGTGTGTAGCGATGAGCAGAACAACAGAAATCTACAACTAATATGGCGGTAGTCGGAGATAAAAGTGAAATAATACGTATTTATGAATTCGTGTTAGCTTTAACGTAGCCGTCCTTCGCCGATTCTGACTTCTATCGTCCATATCTTTTAAACAGCCTATCCAGAATCCCGCGAACGACAGACGTAGTAGCGCCACCGGATCTAAAACTGTGTAGTCCATCTATAGTACTATATTAAAATAATAGACTCGAATATTGGCCTTTAATACCGACAAATCGGAAGAGTACTGTCTTTTGTTTTATATATTTTAAACATTATTGGTACTTGAAGATTACAAATTTGTTTTTATTTTTTCTCAATCATGCTTCGCTAATTAATAATCAACGAAAATTGCTCAAAAAATTCCGGAAATCACCCGATTTTTTTGGGATTTTACAATCTTGCGCATGCGCATTGCATTCACCCTAAAACACGGGAGGCTTTTTAGTTTGTTTCCACAATATCACATTTGCATAGATAAACTCAGAGATGATAATACAAATACGTGTAAATTTTTATTGGAAATTTGCTATATATTCTGTTCATCAAAAAAAAAAATACGGGAGATAACTCCAACACATTTCATTTACTATGAAAAATCCCGAGAGTTCCGATTGCCAACACGGTGTGTAAAGAAGCGAGTAAAAAACGTTGGTGAAAAAGTGTTAAATTCTTCAGTAATTTGAATCAAATTTTTAGATGAAAGGTATTTACAGCCCCAACATGGTTTGTTATGAATAATTTGACTGTTATTTTCAATGCAACTTCATTAATTTTCTCCAAAATCGTTTCGGAGCGATTCTGCAATTTTCTGCTTCATTACAGGTAAATGGGAGGCATTTTAACTGTGGTAAAGGCCTGTTCCGAGACACAGTTAGATTATTCTAACCAAGCTGAGTGTAGTGAAATTAATAGCATTATTGTAGGCTTAAATTAAGCTTGGTTCTGTAAATGTCAACAATATGGTGTGTCGATGTATCTATTTCATAAATGTCCGATATCATATAAACGGGTCAAAGTTTAGTACTACTTCGAGCTGAACACCGCTCGTAAATAGGCACCATCACACAGGTACCTGGTGTATAAACCCTCCGATTTCGTTACACCCGATTGCCCACCTGAAACTCGTGACCGACATGTAGTATTGGTGTGTTCCCGTTTTGCACACATTTGATAATTGGGTATAGAACAATAGGTGTGATTTGTGTTGTTGTAGCAATTATAGTCTGCTTTCAATCCAAGATTTTACCTGGATTTTTACCTGTGTTTTATCAGAACATTAACGATGAAACAAGAAGAATATAGATATTTTGTTGTGTTTTAGATTTAATAACTAATACCTATCAGCAATTTTTTCATTTGATAAAATAAAGATAATGTGGGTTTTTTTTATTCTTAAATTTCCGCTCATTGATAAGAAAAATAGCGATAGATGATTAAACTTTAAATTTTGTTTCCATTTTAAATGGCATTTACGTTAAATACACAACTGAATGAATTGAGGAAAATTAGTCGGTCAAATGCCAATTGAAAGCTGATTCAATGGACAATTATAGTATGAAGGGGAAAACTACAGTCATTTGGGGTACTCCGAACCTCTTAATACAACTTATTTGCAAAATATCAACAGAAAGGAGATTATGTAAGGAATCAGATCTTTGTCACACAATATTTCAATCTTTGAAGTAGCGACTTTGACGGTAGTTCTTATGACATCACCGTTTTAGTATATTGCGGGTCACTTTCTGGTATTTCAAATCAGTAGCTAAACTGGCACAAAACATTCCGACAAAAATAATATTTTTAAAATTTATTCGATATACCCTAAACTGAAGAGGGTTGAAAATGCATGAGTTACGTTTACATTTGATAGGTTTTGTGAAATAAATCTTTACAGTTTTTGAAGCATATAAATATGCTGATTTATCATCATACAGTTTGTCAATTTTCTTCGATTATTCCAGCCACAGCATAAATGAAAAATATTTAACAGCGTTTTTACTAGACAAATTTCCTCCATTGATGTTAGCGAAAACATCTATTAAATATTATCGTTAGATATTTTCTCTTAAAACTTGTAACAGATAACTGATGACTGTAGGGTAGTTTTATCGGTTAATGTTTTGTATATTGTATAGCGACACTTCAAACCGTCGGTATCTCATTGAAGATTACTCCTCATCCAAGTTAGATATATTATCTTGTATGGAATGTCCATCCAAATGCAAATTATCATTATTATTTGGATTTAACTCATTTAAGTTAAATCAGTATATTAAAGCTAAAATTTTGGTTTTCTCAACCTGTATATATATATATATAGTAGTTTATGTTATCCTTTGTACGTGCACACGTTCTCCTGTAAATACACTACCACCTCATGTTATACATATGTTATACTGATAAGCTGTAAAGCTTTTAAAAAAGAAATAAAGAATTGAATACTTAAATTCTGCAAAATATAAATATCAACGCAATTGCGAGTAGATATGTTTTACTTATTCTATTGTCAAAACCCTTCACAGGAACTGTGATACAGACTATAGCAATTAAGCAATTATCTCACCTGGTCAAATTCCCATTTCGCACACATTTTTTCGATACCTGATTTTCAAATGTGTGCAAAACGGGAACAAACCGTAGTATTCCTTTCGTGGTCTTTGAATTTTATGCATTTATTTCATATTCTATGTGCATATTCCGTTTGTAAATAATGCATTGACCAATTTATTTGATGTTAGTATTCTCCTGGCTTGAAAAAATTGCGTAAAATTTGATAATTTCATCGCGACCGAGTAACACGGCAAGGCAAGATGTACGTCCACACAGGTGAGACCTCTACAGCAAAGTACTTTGAACTGTTTAGATGTCTGCCCCTTATATAAGGGTTGTATGGACATTAGTAATGAAGAGAAATGTGGCGGACAGTGCTTATTTACGATCGGTGTTCAGCTTTAATATCATCGACAATCCCTGTAAACGCTTCAATGAAAATTTCTCGAACTCTAGTATAAGAAAGAGGTTTAACACAATTATAACCATTCTAAGATTTCGTATCGGCAGCAAACACATAACCCTGTGAATCTTCTGGAATACCAACCTAACTGAAATATAGTTAAAGATTTCTGACTGAACACAAATCAGACAACAATTTGGCGATAACAACTCTTGTTCCGTCTCTGTATATATCCGTTTTGCTGGACTCGATAAATATTTCAATATGATGGTCACTGAATAGGGACACATCCGATCTCTTGATATTAATGAGTTCTTTACTCTATAAAAATCACACAAAAGATAATAAACACATACATATGGTGCGTTGAATTACGGTCAAACAATTTTAGATACACTTTTTGCAAAATGTCAACTGTTATGGGTTCTTTCTTTGTGACATGCTTGTATAATATACGTTTAGACCCCTCTAAAATGATCATCACAAAACGGTTATCGGTTGGAGACGGACACCAAGCAATAGCATGCGCCCATTTTATTCCGTAATATGCTTCAGTATCAGAAGATGGAGAATTTGCTTGCTGTGCTTAAATCGAGACGTGTAAAACTTCAGAAGGAAAACATTCACTATCCGTAATTCCTTAGGAAATGGCCCATTTCTTGAACCTAAGAAAACTACCACAATATATTAATATTTCCGAGTTTATAGAATCCGTATGTGACACTGTGAGAAAACCAGGAAGTAAAGACACCCTGTCCCGCAACTTTGTCGGTAAATGTAACAAATCGTTTCCAAAAATCTGAAAAAAAAAACAAAATAATGTATTAAACTACCCAATAAGTATTTTATTGTTTCTCTTTTGATTCTAATAAGCTATATTGAACATAATTTGTCAGACAATGACTTATCCATAGGCTTTACACAATTAATAAGCAACCAAATTATATTTCAGTAATCATAATATACTTGTCAAATGACATCAATTTCAAAAATTGATTCCAACTTTAATGCCAAATGGCAATACGTACAATTGCGCAACAAATAAAATTATCAAAATTCCTAGGCCTATCAAAAGATAGAATTGAATATCAATCTATCAAACAATAAATCAACTTCAAATATTGATTTCAGATGCTTATGCCAAATGCAAATGTGCACAAAATGTGTAATTAATCAAATGTTGATCAAATGATAGAATTGCAAACCATCAATATTTTTTATTTTTAAATGTTAACTTTAAAGCCAAATGGCAATGCGCACAAATTGTTCAATAATCCAAATTCAGATTAAGTAAACATAACATAGACATAACTTAAATAGAATAAACACCTGAATCATTATCAAGTTCATTCTCTAAATTCAAGCAAAATTGCAAGCATTCGAAATTTTAAATCTTCTTGACCAAAAATACCAGATTTTGATTTTCCAGAAGTGTAAAACCTTTTCTGAAATGGAAGATCTCCCCAATCTACAATATGTGCTTTGAAAATATCTGAAATCAAAATAGGCCAAACAGCCGAAGATTCCCACAAAGGAACTATTAACGTGCCAAATCCATTACATCTGCGTAAATATTCTAAAACCCTAGAAATCAAATGAATTGGAGGAACTATCCAAGCATCCCAACTAGTCCAATTCATGGTAAAGGCGTCCACTGCCAACGAAAATGGATTCCAATATCTGAAACAAAATTTTTCATTATAATCCCAAGCAAATGAATCTATGACGTAAGGACCCCATACTCGAGAAATTTCATCAAATAAACTTTGAGCTATACCCTAATTCTCAAAATCTACGATACGACTTAAATTATCTGCTTGGTCATTCATTTCTCCAGGAATCCATTCTATTTCTAGACGGATTTTATATACAAGACAATTTAAAAAAATACTTTCCTTTCTTACAATAGACACAACATTTGTATTATCTGTAAACCATTTAATATTTTCTCCTTCTAAAAAGGTTATAAAGAGCACAACACTCTGTTCAGCTACTAGTTCTCTCCATGTGGAACTCTTCTTTCTCTCACTTTTTTCCCATACGCCATTAGACACAGCGTTTCCTGTTTGAACACAATAACCACCATATCCCGTCTCACTTGCGTCAGTATATACAATCCGATTGGAACCTGAATTATACTTCATTTCTCTGCCATTAACTTTTTCTTACGTGTTTTTCCCAAATGAAATTTGATTAACACTTTCTTCTGACAAATAGATCATTCTATTCCAGGATGTTGCAGATAATATATCAATGCTAGACATCTCGTCATAAGTTGAGAAACATTTCCAATAACAACAGACATTGAAATTATCTGACCAACAAAACTAGCTACACGCCTTACCTTCACGGGAAGATTTTTACTCAAGAAATATTCAATTTTCTGAATAGTATTTGAAACTTTGTCTAATCAACGTGTAGGCACATGAAAAGTACCCTGCTCGCAATTTAAATTGTATGCCTAAAAATTCTATAATTTGACAAGGTACCCGCATAGAATGTTCTGTCTTTGGTATAAAACCTGATGAAACAATCTGCATGAACTTGCCTGGACATTTCACAAGCTTTTTCATTCTCACAATTGCAACTTAACCCGTCATCTGGTCTTCCCTTCACTGCGCCGTTTCTTAATAAAAGGTCTAGAAAGCTTAGTGAATATGTATCGTGCCGAGGTAAGACCAAACGGCAAAACATTGAACTGAAAATAGTGAAGAACACCATCAAAATTCAACGAAAATCCTAAATATTTTCTATGATCTGAAAAAAATATCTATGTGATGATACGCACTTGTGATATCAAACTTAAAACACCAGCTATTCTTATTCATATAGAGCAATGCTGTTCTTAAAAAATCATATTTAACTGATTGTTTCCAAATACACATATATGTTTATTTACTTCTCTCAAATCTAAAATGAGTCTTCTTTTACCGCTCGAATTCACTGAAACGGAAAGAGGATTGGTGACAAAAGGCACTTGATATTGCTCCGAGATTAAACCATTATCCAATAGATCTTTTATCGCTCCCCGTACAAATGTATCCTTCTGTAAAGCAAAATTGTTATTCTTGGAAAATCTACCCTGTGGTAAAGAATAAAATGAAATTTTGTAACCAGAATCAATTGTATGAAAAAATGACAATAACAAACCGTCAACCATCTCAAAAATCCATAAAACGAAATACTAATTCAAAGCAGAGCAACACGGACCTCCAAGAAGATAGAGGTAGGATCAGGTGCCTAGGAGCAGTAAGCATCCTCTGCTGACCGGTCACATCCGCCGTGCGCCCAATGTCATATCGGTAAAAATGTCATTATCGGGGAAAATGTCGTAATTTGGGGAAAATATCATGATCGGGAAAAAAGGAGAAAAATCCGTGGACAATTCAGTATTCAATCAACAATCGAGAGCAGAGCAATCACGGACCTCTGAAAAACCTCAGAGGCAGGATCAGGTGCCTAGGAGGAGTGTGCATCCTCTGCTGATCGATCGCCGTGTGCTCTTTGTCGTAATCGGGGAAAAAACTGAAAAGTCCGTAGACAATTAGGGGATTAATTATGGTCTAACAATTAGTATGAAAAATGTTAGTCAGTATGCGACCCAGTGGAAGATTGTATTTGCTGACAAGGTCGTTGTATCGACCATAGAACTTACAAAAAGATGACTTCAAACGAGACTGTTCATAGTCCTGTTTTATCAACTTGTTTGTCAGTAGCTTGCCTCGCCTTAGAAACTGTTTATACGAAGAGCATGCCCTTGCGTATCGAATTAACTGAGAGACAAAAACACCATATGCAGGTGATCTATATGTATCTGTAATAAACTTGCATGCATCAATATTTTTCCAAAACTGAATGCTAGCTTTTAATCGACCTCTAACACAAACTTTACCGTTTTCTTTGTATTCGTAACAATCCCCAAATTGGGGGGCTATCAACATAGATATTTTCTGTAGAATACTTATCTTTTACAAGATCAGCTTCTCTCTAAATATTACTTGCTGGGTTTAAGTTCTGGGCAATATTTCCTTTGATGGTTTGGTTTCCACAATGGAAACATCCGATGGGGAATCTCGGTCCCGACATTCCCGGAATTCCAAACTGAAATGGCGCTGGTCCACGAAATGGCTGCCTGGGAAAAAGAAAATTGAACGGAGCATAGCCCTTAATATTAGTAGAGAAATTAATTCTAGATTTCTGATTTTATTTTCTGTTTTTCTTTTTCCTTCTTCTATTTTCAGCTTTGTTGATTCTCTTCTCATCGTCGGAATCATCTGCCAGAGGGTTTGAAATATAATTTTTAACTGTGATCCACCCACCAGGAGATGTGTCGGCCATTTTAAAAAGTTTATTGCGTTTTTGACAAATTTCATTGGCTTCACTTTAAGTTCTTAACAATATTCATGTTTCTCATTATTCAGCGCCCGAAAAGCTTGGTTAAAATATCAGAAACCTTCACATTATGCTCGTATTAATCTCTATTATCTGAGTTCTTCCAGGCAGTACCTTGATCAGTTTTCAATTTCTTTACTTCCGAAGAAACAGAGGACGTCGCTCCTTGCAATTCCTGTTTGAATTGGTCCAATTGCATCGCCATTGTGCGTTCCATATCGGACTTTTGCTCGTTCATCTTGTTAAGAAGGACTTGAAGTCAGCCTGAACCCCGCCCGACATGTCGTGGTCACTCTGCATGATTTTGAACATGTTTCCAGCTCTACGTGTCGTCCTAAACTGGCTTTAACAAACTACTATACAAAAAACCGGTTCTATTGAACCGCATGACTGAACATACCTGTAAAGGTATTCGAATTGAAAACTTTATATTTCCGGAATACATTTATTACAATTACCAAGTAGAAATTGATTTCTCTCTAATTCGTTCCTCAAACGAAAGAAATCACATTTCTCCGCAACCTGATAACATATAAAAGATTTCTGTTTTGACATGATATGTTGTTGTTAAAGGTAAACAGTTTCCCACCAAAACTGAAACGATGTCCTTGTTTAATATAGGGGCAAGTAACTTCAAATTTCAATTTTTCTTTGAAACTGGATTTGGTAAGAATGCGTCGAAGATTCTTCGGCTGTCATTTTTTGTTTTTCAAATATCTTATACATTGTTTCATCAGTCTTCAAGACGTCGTTAATGTGGTGAACAATCGGGGCGATGTTAGTATTTCTGGGATTATGGGTGGTTACCAGTTGCAATATATTCGATTTTTATTGCGTTTTGAACGGGATGGAGGGGCTCATTTCTGTCTAATTTTATGGGTCTTAATAGCATCATCAATTATTTTTTCCGGATAACTTTGTTTCTTTAGATACTTTTTTATTTCCTGTAATCTCTGTATTCTGACAGACTCGTCGTTAACGATGGTACATATTCTTCGAGATAGGTTATACGGTATTGCTCTTTTCGTATGTCCTGGATGACATGAGTTGTAGTGTAAATACTGATGAGTATCAGTAGGTTTGTAGTTACTGTATATATCCGTTATAATGACTTCGTCTTGTTTGGTCAACAAAATATCTAAAAATGAAATTCTATTCAAGATTTTGTCCGCTGTTATTTGATATCTGGATTAAGTTTATTCAATATTTTTTTAAAAACTGACATATTGTTGTCTCCGGAATTCCAAACAATAAAACAGTCGTCTAGGTACCTTTTCCAGTGATAAGTTATATATATTTCTGTCCCTTCGTTAACTAATCAATTTATTTCCTTATACATTTTCTCTTCCAGGTATATATCCCAATGTAAGGGCAGCATACGTAGGAGGCATTTTAGTGCCCATGGCAGATCCTATTATTTGTTTAAAATGTTTTCCGTTGAATGTTATTAGCCAAAACAATTTCTGCAGCTTCTGAAATCAATTCTTTTAAAAACCGATTGTTGATTTTTTCAGGAATCCTATTGATCCAATATTACATCGCATTAAGTCCCAGAGAATTTGAAATGTTGCTGTACAAATTGATGACATCAAAATTGACGAACTTGCTATTCTTATTAACTTTTTTAGGTAAATGACCGAGAAAATCTAGATCATCTTTCACGAAGCTTTTGACATCAGTACAAAATGGTTATAGCAGAGTGTCAAGTAAATTGCTAAGTCTTTGAGTAGGTGCTGAGAGCCCCCCCCCCACTCACCTTACAATAGGTATAAATATGAAAACATCTGGATATGGACAATGGATGTATTCAGAACACTGGGCTTTGATAGAATCTTTAATTTTTATTAATTATTATTAATAATTATTAATAGTTAGAGAAAGTGTTGGTAATGCGGTCGATCCTTGAGATACATAAAGATTTTAACAATCTCAATTTCTTTACCATTGTAATGAAAAGCATTATTTTTTCATCCGTCCCTTAATTTGTAAAAATAACTATTTTTGTTTTTTTCAAAATCAACTTCAAGTCTCCATTTTGACAATATAATAGGATACTATTATATTGCAGATCTTTATGTGTTTCTGAGAGCAAAATCGTATCATCAGCATACAAAATAATCAACAATCTTAACAATATCCCATGCTCATGTTCAATTTCAAATGATTTTGTAGAAACACCAATATTGTTAGATGTTATCAAAAAGGATTCTACATCATTAAGAAATAAAGCAAACAAAAACTGCGATAGATTTTCCCCTTGTCGTTCTCCTATTCTGCATGAAAAATATGCAGAAAAATTATTATTTACAGCAATTCTCGACTTACATTCAGAATACATATTAACTATTACATCAAAACATTTTCCAGTATTACTATTTGTATAAGATTCTGTCATCGTTCTACTCTCGAGCTCCATACATTGTCAAAGGCAGCTTTAAAATCTATAAATGCACAATACTTTTCTTTTTTCACATCAAAGATAATTCAATCAAAGAATTTAAAGTAAATATATTATCTATAGAAGAATAATTTGATCTGAAACCACCTTGATTCTCATTCAAAATATTTTGTTGATCGGCATATGTGTTAAATCATTAAGACAATATAGATATGAATAATTTAGACTTAACTAATAATAATTACTAGTATATCATTTAATGTGCTTATGTAATATCAAATTCAAATCTAAAGTTGTTGTCATGGTTTGATCTTTGCGTCTGAAAAGTCAATCCAAAGAACTGTCACTCTTACTTTTTGGCCCAGAATGGGCGCTAAAGTATCTAGAACGTGATATCATTTGAAACTGAAACCTTACTTAAGTTATCTTAATATATAAAAAGCAAATATTATTTGCCTAAAACTACAGAAGAATACTCTACGCACATTAAGATTAGGTGGTTATGATAAATTCATATTTACATTTTAAAGTATTATTTACCATTTTTGTTTAGGGATATTTGACATTTTGAGAAGGTTTTTAAAGCAGAACTTTGAAAATGTCCGAATTTCAAGTTTCAAGGTTTAAGGTCAGACGCGACCTATCTTCAATTTTTTTCTGTTTTTTTTCCTATCTCCACAATAGGAAGATTTCCACTAAGTAATTCCATAATTATATTTTCATGTTATATGATACTTTTTTATTTAGATATAAAGTGTTCAATTGAAAATATATACCTTGACTTTATTTATAAGCATGCTAATGCGTTTTACATGCTATTTTAAGGAAAATTCTAAATATTCTAGCTTCAAAAATAGCCTTGTAATGTACCCTAAATTATTAAGAATCAACAGGTTTAAATATTAATAAATAAGGAATGATATATCAAAGAAAATTATATAAAATTGAGGAACGTCTCGTCTGTCCTTTAGAAAATCACCGGTAGCCTTAGTACTATTTGGTTACAAATGTTTAAGTTTCTTAAATCACAATTACAGAGCCTGAAACGTGCTACTACACCTCTAAAACGAACCGTACCGTTCCGTGCAAGAAACGAACCGTACCGTTCACAAAACGAAACGTACCGTTCACAAAGCGAACCGTACCGTTCACAAAACGAACCGTACCGTGCAAAAAGCGTACAATATAATTTATGCAAGACCCGCCCCAAAACGGCCAAAAAAGCGTACCGTACCGTGCAATAAGCGTGCAAATCCCATATACGGCTTTTGACTTATGTCTGTCGATGAATACGGACGGAGATTATCGCTGACCAGATAAGTTCAATATTTTGCTAGATTTTAGTTATACGGGATTAAAAAACACATACTAAAATTTAACGATGTTATTTTTATTAAAACCGTTACAAAAATGTTTTAATCTAATTTCCTTTCTTAGACCTTAGTTTTTTCTTTGCATAACGCCATAAACTGTCAATACATGTCGTAAATTGTGAAATGAACAGGTGTCTGGAATCAACTTAACAAATCAGTTTTTCCTTCAAATACATGTAATAAACTCATCATACATATATAAAGTTGTTGGTTGCTTTAACGCACATTGAATCATAACGTGTTATATCAGTATGCTTTCTTGTGTATATAAAGTTTAAGTCGCGATCATTTCCTGTGTATAGTGATTAACAAACCCGGGGTATAAAACGACATGCCCTCGGGTGTTTTCACACCTGTTCACGACAAAAGAAAAACTACAAAATTGCGTACGTCTTCGTCTTACCGTACAACAGTTCTTACCGAAGATATTTTCTATATCTTACAGAAGAGGCGAGAGAGAGAGAGAGAGAGAGAGAGAGAGAGAGAGAGAGAGAGAGAGAGAGAGAGAGAGAGAGAGAGCGAGCTTGTGTGTTAATTATATTACTTAAATTAAAGTTTTATCACTGAACCATTGTTTCGCTTTAGGGTTTTTATAGTCGGTCTTTTGAGCGGGATTTTATTTCAGGACTCCACGTGCTTCGCCTGTCAATCAGTTTTAGTATTATAGCAGTACAGATCATGCCATGCGCCGCGTGCTACTTGACTCCTCCTACATAGTTAAAATAAAATTATCGAATGAAAACGTTTTAGTTTTATGTTTTCTTAAATCCTTATTTTAAATAGTGCTCCTATTTGAAATTATTCAACAATCATTTACTTCCGATTACATGTATAACTCATGTACTGGCGATCGGAGTCTCTTTCCTTCGCTGTCGTACTTTTTTGTTACTAGATAAATTCCTAATATATTTATCACTTTTAACATTCAGTTGTTAATTGCCGGGCATTTTTCCGTGTCCTGTTTACAACAAGTATGTGAGTAAAAAGGTTAATAAAATATAAACAGGTTAGCCAGCATTTCTAGAACGTCAGCTAAATCGCATGCATACCGTGAAGAGCGGCGGACATTTGTCCAACAAAATGATAAATATCACGATTAAAAGCTATTGACTTATTGTGTGTATCCAGTTGTGTACATAATAATTAATCGTAAGAAATATGGTACATGTACATGTATAGTTTCACTGTAACTGATTAACAAAAACTAATAGTCATATTTTGACTATACACGCGATGTTATTTCAGGTAAGAGAAGCAATGACAGGTTACATGTACATGTAGGTGTGATCTGTGTAGACGAACAAGTGCAGAAAATCATAGAATCAATATTTAAATGAATAAAAATCCGTGTCGAAAAACTTTAAAGCATTTCTTATGAATACAAAAGTAGAAAGATGCTTGTAAATATAACTAGCCGAAAATCAAGACAGCGAGAAAGAAAACTAAAGAAATATCGGGAAAAGTTGGGGCAATTTTTCATAGCAATTTTAAATGGATTTGAAATATTTAATGACTTCAATACAAGTACATGTATCGAAAAAATAATCTTAAGATGCTTGTTAGAATTATCGCCAGATCGCTTAATTATAACAAACATATATCGGATTTAAGTCAAACAGTTCTTTAAATCTATTGTAATAATTGCATTTATCTAAAATTAAATACGAATTAGAACAGACTAATCAAAATTAAAATTGCCTTCCGCATCCCGGTTTTCAATGAGTAAACGTTTCACGAAACGTATCAAAAACGGGAGAACGGATAGAAGTTCTGATTTTAATTAGATTGAAATACATTTGTAATATATCATATAAATAAAGAAAAAAGGCTCGTCATAATTACCACCTTGCTGAAGTCAACCGGGCAAAAACTTAACAAAATCATATCGAGAAAAATCAAAGCGTTCAGGCCACGCCTACCTCATAAAAAAGCGTGCAAACCATTCACAAAGCGTGCAGCTATTTTTAGCAAAGCGTACCGTGCAAGAAGCGAACCGTACCGTTCACAAAACGAACCGGACCGTTCACAAAACGAACCGCACCGTTCACAAAGCGAAACGCACCGTTCAAAAAGCGTACTGAACCGAACCGTGCAACTGGTGTAGTAGCACGTTTCAGGGTCTCTGTACTATCAGCTGACTATCGTGGCTATTTACGGATATTAAAAATGTACAATTATTCCTGCATTTATTAATGGTGTACAATAAATAAGTCACCAATAAAGAATTATGCAGTTAATTTGCTTGTTTTTGTATGCGTATGTATGCCAGTCTATCAATACTGATCGATTTTTGAAGCAACAATTGATAAATTAAAGCAACAGTATTTTTCAATGTGAGCATGGAACAATGTCTACGGTACGTAATCTTTCCTTTTTTACCTTTTAAAGTAAAAATCAAGTTTTACGAATTTTCCGGCAAGCAATTAAATATTGTGTATAAAACAGCCACAAACCACGTGTATGTGTTGAAAGTAAACACGTTGTAGACCGTCATGCTTTGCGACTCATTCACTGGATTGGAGAACCTGTTTGACGTAAATATTGTCACATGTTAAATAATGCTATCCATATAAGGTAGTGTACCCGTCCTGTTTAAGGGGCGTGTAGTATTCAGTCCTGTCAGTTTCTACAGAGCTATGAATGTAAAATCAATTTCCGTAAGAAATAGAGGGAATCATACCTAGGTAGTAAATATAAACGTTTTAATTAATTTTCATAAACTATTTTTAAATGCATTGTTTAGCTGATCAAATTTTTTAAATTATCTGAAGAGCTATAATGATTTTTACATCCTTCATTAATCTTTTGTATATGTACTTTTGATGTTAAATTTGCGTGATTCTTTTTCTTGATTGAATGATTATATTAAACCTACATCGGGATCACGGACTGCACGGTCTTGTACGGGTTGAATTCAAACTTCCAAGTAGCTATGTTATCATTACCATGGTAACTTTCACATAAAAGGAAAATGGACTGTTCCTTCTGTGTTACGTTTTGACAGTTATCGTAATTTACGTATTTTTATTAACTTTTTATGAATAATTGATAAGATACATCATAGGTAGAATAAAATTTATAAACAGTAAAATGCTACCTTTGGTGATTAATAGGACTATTATAGTAGCAAGCATATCAGGATATATAGTATATATTATATATACCAATTGTGCCCCATTGTTAGCAGACCTATTTTTGTATTTTTATGAAGCAGAATTTATTCAAAAACTTGTACGTGAAAAAAATAAATCACTCGCTGTGGCCTTCAACTCAACATCAGGTATATCGAAGACGTATTATCAATTAACAATTGTTATCCCAGTGAACTTGAAATAAAGGATACCACAGAGTCTGCGTCATCTGTTTTATATTTGGATATTTTACTGGAAATGGACATTGATGGTAACCTAACAACAAAACTTTATGATAAACGCGATGACTTCAATTTTTCTATAGTCAACTTTCCTTACTTATGTAGCAATATACCTTCATCACCTGCATTTAGTGTGTTTGTCTCTCAGTTAATTCGATACGCAAGGGCATGCTCTTCGTATGAACAGTTTCTAAGGCGAGGCAAGCTACTGACAAACAAGTTGATAAAACAGGCATATCAACAGTCTCGTTTGAAGTCATCTTTTCGTAAGTTCTATGGTCGATACAACGACCTTGTCAGACCATAATTAATCACCTAATTGTCTACGGACTTTTCCGTTTTTTCCCGATTACGACAAAGATCACAGGACGGGTGTGACCGGTCAGCAGAGGATGCTCATTCCTACTAGGCACCTGATCCTACCTCCAATGTAATGGAGGTCCGTGTTTGCTCGAGATTTGTATTCTGACTATCACAAACAAACTAAATTATCAACGTTTCGTTTCGTTTCGTTTTTTCTCTATTATGACATTTTCCCCGATTTTGACATTTACCTCGATTATGACATGCCCAATTGTGACAAGGAGCACACGGCGGGTGCGACCGGTCAACAGAGGATGCTCACTCCTCCTAGGCACCTGATCCTACCTCTATCTTTTTGGAGGTCCGTGTTGCTCTTTGTAATTCGTTTTATGGATTTTTGAGATGGTTGACTGTTTGGTATTGTTATTTTTAAATACATACGTAAACCGACAACTCGGTTATGAACTTTTCTTCAATACTAGCCAACATCATACCCGTTTTAATCACCAAAGAACGTACGTTATGTTTTCCGAAAAACGACCCCCCCCCCTTACGTTGCCGTTACATCTGAACAAAAAATGCTTCGACTATTTATTTTTCCTAAAATTTGTTAAGATTTTATTGTTGCACTTGCAAGTTTGATCATTTGATCGACTGATTCAACTGTCTTTAATCCAAAACAAGTCGTATATTTTACAAATTATGCATACTTTGACTACTCATTTACGGTGAATTTGAAATCTGCCAAATAGTTTCGAAGTGTTTGAGACTACTAGACGCATAGAGCACTAGTACTCGGACAAATGACCAACACAAAGTTTGATTACCGCTGTCTTCCGTGCGGTATATATTGTTTTTGAAATACTTATTATAAAAACCTACAAAAGGCCTGACCTAAATCCCTCCGGTCTTCGAAGCGGAGAAAATCGACTCCCACATACGTTGGAATGGGCACTCTCATACTCTTTGTCGACTCCCCCGCTTTAGGGGTTGTATACGGTGATATATGATATATATTCTTTGTTTTCTTTGTACACATTATACATGTAAAGCCCCTTTCACAATTGGCGCAGCAGAAGCGACAAAATATTCGTGCGACCGAAAAAATAGATATGGTTCGTTAACTGTTGCCAAAATAATCCAGATGAAAGAGTATTTGTACAAAACTCGCATGATTCAGAGCGACCGTTGTGCGATGTAAACGCACTGAATATTACTATATATCTTGCGTCCATATGCGAATGTTGTACAATGAAAGCAACTGTTGTAAGATAATGAGATAGGATCGAAAGATCAGATGATCGGACGATTGAACGTGCGCCAATGCATCCGATCATGCGTTTCATCGTACGAATGCTCATACGAGTCAGAGGGGGTATATACTGTATACCGCCCATTTCCGATGCTCTTCAGTAGAGATATTTAAAGCAAGAGAAGATACCACCAAAGAAGATGACAAAAGCAACAGCCAAAATCAAGGTCAATTGTGGCCTGATACAGATACAGTGTAAACTTTATAAATGAAATATTCGTCTCAGTTTTATTTTCGCTCATTTCGCTCTTTTTGTCAGTTAACGGATTAAGACTTGAGGAATCCCAATGTCTCATATCATCTCCTTTTTTACTACAACATTGTTGGGACGAATTCAAGATAAGGCAAAACCGCAAGTAGAAGCGAAAATATCACGGGGCGAAAATAACACTGTATCCAGTACATACTAGTGGCAAAGCATGTAAACTGAAACCGATAAATCTTGCATTGATAGTAAAACGTTGCAAGATTACATAGTCACTTTGAGCAACAGTCTCATGGTTGTACAACACACGCATAAACAGATGGGATTTATCTTACGATCTTTAAAAATCGTGCATCGCTCTTGCGGGTTCTCGTGCGAAGCCAAAAATTTCCGATCGCAAATTATTGTAAAGTGCTCATGCGCCAATTGTGAAAGGGGCTTAAAGTTATTTTATATTTTTCCTTTTGATCCAAATGCCCACAATTTAGAAATGATTACATCACAAAGTTTACCTTTTCCCGTCATTTTTCTATTGTAGCATAAAACGGCTGGCTTGTTTTTAAAAAGATTTTTGTGTACAAAACATTGAGCGCATGCGTGAACAAACAATTTTTTTTCATCAGAAATGTATCTACATGTATCCAAGACTAATAAGGGACAACATATTTTCCTTGTTCAAAGTGTCGCTCTATATTTTCCATTCGAAATAAAGATAAGAAAATTGTAAAATTTTGATTAAATTATAAAAATTGCGTAACTTCTGACGTCATAAACTGCCAGAGAGTGAAAACAATTGAAATAAAAAGATAAAAAAATATATGTTATATCAACTTTTCTAAAATATAACATAAGAATTTAATGTACCTGATATACTTTTAAAAACGGCGAATTATGGGGGCCAAATATATAGTTCTCTGAGTATTTTCCTATATTTTAAAATACAGGTCTTCAACTTCATGCAATTGAAATCAAATTTTGATTATGTGGATATTTGCTAACGTTGCATCTAAAAGGTCAAATTTAGTTTCCGCAATATTTGACTCAACAAAATAATTCATAGAAAACACTTCATCACAAAGTAATCAATTTTTATCGTGACAGCAAAAAGGTAGATACTGCATTAGGCAAAACACGTTCTACGCTTTTTTCAATTGGCTATCATCGATTTGTGTTTCAGCGTCAGTATTATGCCTTAACTGCTGTGCGTTTGATCAATAGACTTCCATGGCAGCGGCAATGTTTTCTGATATCATCCTAATATGCATTCTATCAATACTTTGAACGTGCTACCCTTATTTGGACATGCACTAAAACTTTTTCATCCTCATCAATGGCTTTACGAATCTAATTAATTATTGATGTGCTATTCGCTAGCATACTCTCTTACTGTTGTAAAGTGAGTATGCGAGTGCATCAAACATCTAACCCTATATAGATTCTATAAAATATTTGCGGTATTAAATATTTGCATCTTATCTTTTAAAGACTTGTTTTTATTTAGACAATGGTTTACAATGAACAACACTACTCACAAATTATAAAGAATAAATGGATGGCAATTACTTTGCAATATCATAATTGGTTTGCATAACAGACGCAGCATGAAACACATGAGAAAGCAAATACACAAGTTTAGATAGATCAATTTTTTTCATATTGATTTTTTGGGTGACTGCCAACAGTTTCAGACAAAAATAGGAAGAAGACGAAATCGGGCGGAATTATAAGCATCTTTGAAGGTAAAGGTAAAATTCAATTTTAATTGAGCTAAGTTATTCTTTGTAGTCATAGATGCTTAAGAGGATAATTCTGATTTTCTTTTACGATGATAAACTATTGTAGTTGAACTGATTGGGTTTTTTTAAATTACTAAAAATTGCACTTTACCTAGCACGTACATAGTTTTTTTTAACTGTTCAACTATAGAGCAAGTCTATATTATGCCTCTAGTATTTTGAAGTTTGATTTTCAACTAACTCAACTGCCCATTAAAGAAAGTTCTTTTAATTGTTATCAGCACCTCTCTCATTTTATTAAAATATAATGTACCATGTACATTCTATTTTGAACTTGTCCATGAAATTTTGAATAAAAGTATTATTCAATTCGAGTATTTTTTAAGTATATATAGACAACGCAACCACCAAAAAAAAATAATCAATACCCCCTCTCTCTCTCTCTCTCTCTCTCTCTCTCTCTCTCTGACACATTCTCTCTCTTCTCTTCCTCTTACACACACACACATACACTCTTATTCTCTCTCTCTCTCTCTCTCTCTCTCTCTCTCTCTCTCTCTCTCTCTCTCTCCTATTTTTTTAGGGCCTATAACTTATAACGTCCTTAAAACTCAAAGTTATTGAAAAACTGATTTACATTTAAATTTTATTCATTAATTTCTTTTATAGATGCTGAAAACAATAACTTTGAAGAATTTTGTGCATTTCAAAGACAAGATTGTTATTGATTTTGATACAACTCTGAGGGTGAAACAGAGTAAAGAAAGTTTGCATAAAGAAGCAACTTCTTCAGATGCAAGTGCAAATAAAAAACAAAGGCGTGATCCTGAAATAGAAGTTACTGCTCAAAAAGTAGATTGCAGTGCTTTAAACATTTTTGTAGGAGCTAACTTCTGCGGAAAAAGTACCGTATTAGAATTAATAAGACGTTGTATGTCAGATGAAATTAATGTATCAGTAACAAATTCTTTTGATGAAAAATTAGATGCATATGTATTCTGCAAATTCAATTTGTCTCCGTATGATAACGTTATCTCAGGAATTATCAAAGAACCTGGGATTGATGTGATGTACAAAGTTTTCATATATTCCGACGACAGTGGCACTTTTCTTCGCTCGAAATCATCGTCAGAAAACATTACAACCTTCAATGGTTTGCTTCACGAACGTGATGTGCAGGAAATAAAATCAATTTTTGAACAGAGAGAGTTTCCTATTACCAATATTATCAGTATGATAAGATGTTCACAAAAGGAGAAATTAGTCGATCAGGGGAACCAAACTGGAAAACTATCGAAGATAAATATGTGTCTACACTACCTCTAAGAGGCATTGGAATGGTACAGTGGACAAGAAGTGAAAAAATCAAGAAGGAGCACAAGGAGAGCAACTACAAGATGGCATGCGAACGAGCAGAAGTTATATCGACATTGTTGTTTGGAGACCGTAAAGATGATGTTGATACGATGCTTGAGAGAGACATTTTTCAATTTATTACATATCCAGAAAGATTTGAATTCATAAAAGAGAAAGATGGGCTATTAAAAGTTAAACATAACGAATCAGAATCCCCATTCCATTTGTTGAAGGCATCTGAAGGAATATTAGAAGCCAAACTGACATCTTTGCTCCTGGCGCACAAACAAATTCAGACTCTTTGTCTTGAGGATCCTGATCGAGGCATGCATCCTCAAATGATTGAACGGTTAAGGACAGTGTTGCATAGAGAAGCATATAAAAAGACAATAATTGTTGTGACGCATAGTCCCTATTTAATCGACACCATTACAATCGATAAGACGTTTGTTTTTTTTCGAAGGAAAACAACCACCAACAGTTACGAATGTTTTGTGAGAAATGCTGGGAAAAATAAGGAACTGTCCAAAGTATCAGACATCGAAACTCTGAGAACCTTGTTGTTTGCAACCAAAGTTTTGTTAGTTGAAGGACCAACTGACAGGGAGATTGTGCAAGGTATTTTTACCCAATACAAATGCAAATTGTTAGAAAGGAGATTGATTGAAAATAATGATATAACCACATATCAAATTATTCCTGTCGGCGGCTGTGAAAATACAAAAAAAGTACAGTCATTTTGCAATTTTATTAATCTTCCGTGCTTGTGTTTATGGGATCTAGATAAAGTTGTGAAGTTTGATAAAGAAACATGCCAAATACAAGACTTTTTGGAGATAGGTAAGGTTAATAGAGATAAGTTAAAAGCAATATACTTTGATAAACCACTTTCACTTCTCATTGATTGTGATGAAGATTTCGAAACAATTACAACATCATTAGAGCAACGAAAGATGTTTGTATGGAGACATGGTGCTGTGGAGGATGCAATTTTAAGCTCTAAGAACCGTATCGAAGAAATTTGCTCATCCATTAACCGCCCCTCACTGACTAACAAGAGCCTTAAGAAAAAACTGAAAGAACGACTTGATGAAGAAGAAAGGAAAGCATTTTATGCTCAGCTCATGGAAGTCTCTGAAATACAACGATTCATACGATTTATGGAGAAGGAAGAAAACAAAAGGAAGGTTCAATAACTAGTACACGTACACTTCTAAAAAAAACTATGGTGACCTGAAAATGAAAATTTGATCATCCACAATCTTTTTAAGACTGATATGTATAGTGTTTCTGGTTCAAAAGTTTTAAAACCTTTTCGATGGAATCTACAAACGCTTGCATCTCACTACGAGTGAAAATGTGTTGATAAAAACTATGGATTAATGTTCAAGAAATTTATTACACATAAAAAAGACATAATTTTACAACACTATTAATTATTTGATACAACAAGTTTAAGAACTAACCAATAGTTATCTTTTTATTTTAAAGAACTAGGTAGGATAGGGTCATATTTGGCCCCTTCTGCAAATCTATTAATTTTTCTTCTGATTTTCTAGATATTTTCCAGGAATATGCATTTATTTCGTCCATCTAATTTCATTTTAGCAACACATGTGAAGAAATCAAACATGTTTTAAAGTTAGTACTTGTTATCAACTTTATAACGAATATGAAATTCGTTAATGTGCGTGAAGTTTAGTTTATAGAAAAACTGGGGGCATTACTTCAATATATGTCCTATCTAGTTCTTTTAATATGTATAACGGTGCAGCCATTGTGGCGAGCGCAGCAAGAATGACACATACCTTGCATCATTGTCAACTTAATGATATTTTGACAGTTATCAACTAACATCAAAGATTGATTCGAGAACTTTCAGTGTCACAAGTGACCCCCAATACATTCTTTCCGTTTTTCATTCATTTTTAATGAAAACAATATAGTCAGATTGTGTTTTGAACATAGGAAAATTGGATTAAATTACTTAGAGTCATAAAATATTGATTAGTCAAGAAATTTAAGACTTATTTTTCAACGTTATCATCCGGGCTTAGTAATGGCTGATGTAGACTTTCTATTTTGGGATGTGTATTCAAACCTGAAGCGGTAGAGGGGGCGTTTCAAAACATATAATCTGGACATTTTTCATGTTTCATATACATGTACATTGTATGCAGATAAACATTGAGATAAAGTAAAAACATGGTTTTGAAAAATATTTTCCGTTCTTTGACTTTCCTTTTTATAAGTCTTCATAAAGCTTGGGGATGTTTCTCTTGATAGAGATCAATGGCGTGACCATTTTTAGACTATTTTAGTCTTCCTGAGAAGTGTTCAGCATAAAGATATAGGAAAAATTCAAAGCTAAATTGTATGGAGTTTTTCTTCTTCACAGCTAAAATATCATAATAAAAGGTATAAGGTAGATCCGATGGTTAATCTGTTGACCACCTAGTCTCCTTTATTGCATCTTACTTTGTTTAATATTACAACAAGTTGGATTAATTAATTTTTCAGCATCTAAAATTAAATTAGTATGCTACTAAAATGTTTAGCTCTAGAATTTTACCGAATATAAATCAAATACTGTGGAATCATTAAATTTCGTGGGGGCCAATTTTCGTGGATTGCTTAAATTGTACAGGTTTTTTGGGACGTAATTTCGTGTATTCTCTTATATCTACAAAAGGAAATGTTACTTAAATACCCTATTTTATTAATTCGTGGAGGAAGTCAAATCGTGGATGAGAGGTACCCACGAATTCCACGAAAATTGAGCCACAAAGAAATCTAAATATTCCACAGTAGTATCACCGTGCAAAATTCACTGTTCAATTATAACTTTATTTTGGACTTTACTTATAAAATTCAGTTGTATTTGTAATATTTTCCACAGTTTATTTCGTACAAAGTTACTTATTCAATTAGTGATTGACACTTTTCGGACTCTATGTGTGATCATGATTTCATAGAGACAGAGTGTCATGTCTTAAGGACTGCTAATCTGTACAAAACAACATTGTACAATTATCAGTTTTTTATGTCTTGAACATCAAAGACTCATTGAGTTTATTTAATTATTTTATAACTGTGAACCTTTCACTCAGCTTACTTAATGTCATGACCTGTCAATTTGTACTCATTGTTCAAATCAGATTCTTATTATAGATATGTACAATTGTCAATAGGCAGTCCGGAATACGGCGGCCAACCTCAGCCAGTCGTCCAACTCACCCAGAGTCTTGAGTCCGGAGGCCAATACTGGCCATATCCAACTTTTTTGTAACATGTCTGTCTATTAAATTGTTGTAATGCTGACATCGTTTAGTCTCGTCCAATAAATTCGGAATCATGCATCAATTGCCTTTTATTTCTCAGGAATTGCATATTGAAAGACCGGGAATACGGCACACCTTTCCTTCGTTTATACCTTACGGCCCAGAGCGCACCCCAACCTTTTACCTTGTATCCTCTATGCAACATTCCCTCACCCCGTTCGTACTGCACAAGACAGACGCAGTTCCAGATTAATTCCCTAGCACTGTATAAACCTACGCGGTCACAGTAGTCTTCGTAGTGAAATATACGAAGATAATCAAAATTTGCTATAATTTTAAATTTTGTGTTCCGTATCAATTGTACCCAAAGTTTCTTTTTTTTTTTACCAGTGAATTAACAATTGACAATCAATGTATTGCTTTTCAAACTAAATAACTGATAAAAATTATATTAAAAACTTTTTTTGCTTCAACATTGATTGGAGAATTATTATACATGTAATAAATTAAGGTTAGCTGTTAACTAGTCCGAAATATCTGACGTTTTCCTGGCTTTTTAAACGATTTTGATATTTTACATGCCAGGAGGACGTCAGAACCGGCGCCATTACAAAAACTGGAAATTCACTGCCCCCAAATGGAAGCGGCATTCTAGGCTCGATTTTAAATAGATATATATTTAAACTAAATAATATAGCTTAAAATAAAATTTTACTAAACATTTGATAACCACACTGATAAACAATAGTGTTGTTGACCTATTTTCTCGCGAGATTTCAAAAATGCACGAAATCAAAACAAATCTCAACAGTTCGATAGAATGTGTTCAACAGCCTGTTATGGACGTAAGTACTCATAAAAGCAATATTAATGAGCAGTAAAATCATCATTTTATTAATAAGTTGTGAATGAAACATTTTATTCAACTCGTAAATATTTAAAATCGAGCCGAGAATGCCGCCTCCAGTTGGAGGCGGCGAATTTCCAGTTTTCGTAATGGCGCCGGTTCCGACGTTTTCCTGGCATGTAAAATATCAAAATCGTTAAAAAAGCCAGGAAAACGTCAGATATTTCAGACTTGCTGTTAACATGAGATGAGAAAAGAAATATATGTATTGTAGAGAGTTTGGTAAAAAAAAAAAATTATAAACAGTTAAGACGTTTTTTTTTTTTGTTTTTGTTTTTTTTTTTTGCTTTAAATAAGATGTCACTCTAATGATCATAAGAGAGAACAACTCGCTTTAACCCAAACCGTACCATGTAGGAACCGTTATTCAATTCTTTGAGATGCTATATAGCTATATACATTCAAATCTCCCATTTGTATAAAAATATGCAGACATTGTCTTCGGCTTTTCGCAGAGCTAAGTGTTCTATATGTTTACTTTCGTCTTAAAATAGCGTTACACAAAAATGTACACTTCCGTTACTTCACTGTGCAGTTAGTGTGGCTGAATTGTAATTTAGAGTATTTGTCAACTGAGTGACACTCATATACCCATCGATTCTTATGTCTGAAATATCCGTCTAATTGATCAATGCCGTAAACTTAGCGTTATTCTCACAATAGAGTGTGTTATTTCGAAATGAATTAATATTGAACCACTGTTGCACAATTATATATAGATATTGCGCACTTTTTTATCTTAAATTAAAATAAGAACTTAATTGTCTGCTAAAAATTCACACAATTTTATTTGTGCATTCTACTGGTAACGCAGACTATGCCCATCATAGTTACATGTACTTGGCGTTGGTTTTTATCAGTAGGCTCAATGGACATGGTAAAATGTGCTAATATTTTGAGTTAAACTGTTTTATTTTTAGGGATGCCATTCGAGGCTTTATATTGGTGCCTCAATTATCTCACTATTAAGCGGCCATTGCCGAGATAATCTAATAAAGAATTAGGCTTTTCTTCTCTTTTATTGCATATATCATGGATTGACTGCCACTTCATTTCAGTCAACTTCAATTGATCGATATCTTACTTTGAACACTAATTTTAATGATCTCGTTAAACGCGGCGCGGACTATATCCGTTCTTATAATGGTTATTTCCAAATTCACAAATTTTAATGTCGTTTTTTAATTGTGATTTTGAAAAAACAACTTTACAGTAAGATTTGGCAATACTTACTGTTTAGCAGGAACATGCATATGATGAGTGACAAATTCTGTAACATTAAGCTTTATATAGGGAGCGAAATTGATACTGTAATCGTTTTGTTCGCTCTATAGGTATATTTTTGTGAAACTTATATCAAATATAGGTATATTTTCTCGTGAAAAAAACCCATGAAAATAGGATGTTTTACATTACATAATCATTAAAAAGGGAAATTAATAATGCTTTTACTTCCTTTAACCGAATGCAAACAGGTTTATTCTCAACATTATGCGTTGATCATACCGAAAGTGGACGGATTGGAAAAGTCATCAAACTGATATTTAAAACAAATTCGGTAAGTTGCCAGATTAATGATTTTTCACGATCAAGTTGATTGGTGTTTAAAGGTTATGATAAGTGATAGCTCTCATTACAAACTCATCTCAGTACCAAGACCCTTGCAATACTATGTTAACTCCTTTCAGATTTCCCATTAAAGGTCATATGAAACGATATTCTGACCATATTGAGTTATATGCGGGAATGAGTTCATAAGTGCCTATTTAATAAGACTGGCATTGTTTTTTGGATATTTTATGCAAAATGTCAGCGCCACAGTCGATCAAAATCACTCAGTCGAGAAAAGGAACATAGACTTACGCGGCTTACCTCCCTTGCTTATGGCGTCAGTAAGACCCGATGACCTTATAACGCTCTGTAGTGAATACAAATATCCATGTCATTTTGCAGTATTTTAAAAGAAAAAAAACTATTTTATATAAAAACTTATATAATTATACAAAAATTAACCACGGCAGTATATTTTCTCTCAAGAAATTAAATCGTATGCTTTTATATTTGATAGCGTGTACTAATACAGTTTAGAGACTGGAGAATTATGAATGATTTTCTTCATAGATCTACATGCAAGTATAATGTAATTTTAAATATATGCATGTATATATGTTTTGTTTCAGATAGTTTTAATGAAATTGTCAAATTCAAAAATAAATAATCGTTTTTCCCATTTGCACGTCCATGCAATTTATAATTTTTTTTCTAAACAGATTATAGGCAACATGCTGCCTCATTCGCTTCACGATTAAATTGTTTGTTTCGTTTTCAAATTCACAAATATATTACCATTTAATTATTTTTAGTCAATGAGAATTTTTTTCAAATGTTTTGATTTTGTATGTGCGGTGTTTTGTTTTTACAACGTGTATGTGCGGTGTTTACTCACAGATCCCTTCTATCGCCCTTTCTTCCGCAATTTTTTTCTTTCGTTCTTTGGTTATTATTGATGCTTGTTCTTAATAAACATCTGTTGATTATCTACACATTCGTTCACATTTATTTTTATCAAACAACCGATTTATTTTACCGGTACATTTCCAAATCCTTAAATGGCATTTTCCGCGATCTAATTTAATAAAACGTTAATACACGTGTACACAAAGTATTTTCTAAAGATATTGCTACATGTATATATCAATAAGTAAGAAATTTATAGGCCAGATTAATTAATTAGAATTCATCAATAGATCTAATTTTGAAATAAAATTTAAGAATATTTTTGCCGGCTTTTAAATACAAACTTCTACACAATGCCTCAAACATTTTCATTGGCCTGCCTTATACTTTTTCATGTGACAAAATAAATCAAATAAATTAAAACGCTTTAATTCTCTTTAAATGTAGCTCAATCATTATACGTATCGAAGAAGAAAAGGATGTTTCTGTTTCAAAAGGATTAGGATAATTTATTAATCAGCTGTTAATGGTTGGATAATTTCTTTCGTTAAATTTTCACTGCAGTACGGGATCTTCATCATGATTATACTCTTGTCAAAAGCCGATAGTTTTATTCATTAACGACCAATTAAAACTAAGTCATCTGTACTACGAAATCAGATGATCTCATCTGGAAAGAAAGACAAGTTCATATATGCAAAAATTACAAAAATCAAATCGATACACTACTGTAAAATTACACTAGTTTTAATGCATTGTTTACATAGGTGGGTCTGTGTGACGTCATAAATTCACAAAATCAAGAACAATAAGCGGGGAAGAATTTTTTCAAGTGCTGAGTTTTCACGGTTATATCTCAGTAATGCAAAGGCAAAAAAATTTTACTTCTCGTATTTTAACATTCGTTTATACCAAGCTTTATATCTATGAAAGAAAATCATAGTGTTAAAAATCGTTTCATATGACCTTTAATTCCCGCGCTTGCGCGGGATATCATCTAGTATATAACAAAAAAAAAGGTCAATATAAATTTATTAAAAATTCGGTAAGTTGCCAGATTAATGATTTTTCACGATCAAGTTGATTGGTGTTTAAAGGTTATGATAAGTGATAGCTCTCTTTACTAACTAGTACCAAGACCCTTGCAATACTATGTTAACTCCTTTCATATTTCCCATTAAGATGTTGACCTCTGTAGTGACAGATTAGATTAAAGTGTTAGTCGTAGACCCGTTAATTCTTTTTCTATGTATGGACTGTTATTTAAAAAAGCTTGCCTGACTAAACAAATTTATTTAACAGGATGCATGTATCATTAGGCAATCTTATAAGAATTTTTTTTAAAGAAGATGGGGGAACAAGATAGCGCAAATGCCCATTTGGTTTAGTCGTAAAATACAATTTCAAATTTAATTTTTTTTCAACTAAATATACTAGATAATGTTATAATACATGTTTACAAAAGTACATTTTCTAACTATATTCAGTTTTGAATATTTTAACAAACGGTAAGAAAAAAAAATAAATTCTAAAGTTTTGATAGTATCGAACCCACAACCTAAAAACCCTAGCTTTATAATATAACCTAATGTCTGCTGCTCTAACCACTGAGCCATTTCAGTCACAACAAAACTCCATTGTTAAATGCTATATGCGACTTCAACCACGAATTTACGGACTTGTATTAATTTTCTAAAACGTTCAATTGTTGTGATACAAAATGACATTTTTAAAGTATAGTGGGTCATCTCTCCACGTTTTCGTTGATTGAAATCGGTTTGATTTCCTTTAAACCTTATATAGACTATGAAAAAAATATGGAGCTCAGACCCACTCTATAAAAAAAAGGCATTGAAAAAGGCATGACACTATTTGGAGGTTTTGGCACGCATACGTCAGTTTGAATCAACCTATTCCAAATATTTAACTTATTTAAGGGTTATAAATCGATATATAAATGTTATTGTAACTATACATTGTTTTCAATAATGTAGAAAAAAATTATGAGATTTGTTGATATTTTTTTATAGTACCTTATCTATCCTTATATAGGCAGTTTACATGCCTTATTCACCCATCTTCTTTTGCTGCTGTTCATAAATACATAAATGGAACGTACATATTCAAGAAACAATTTTAAGTATTATTCTTATCCAGGGTATATACATGTATATCACTTGAAATTAAATTATTTCATAATTTCAAATTATTTAGGAATGTACATATATCAAATAATTGTATTTTAGAAAGAGGAAAAGAAATCTGTCAAATTTGTTTTTTAAAATGCAAAATCAAAGGCCTTTATGTCATTTCCAACTATAGGAAAGTAATAGGAAAGCTTTTTGTTTTAAAATAAAGCTGGATATGTTCACACGGTGCGCTCTGGAGTATTCTCATGATCTCAATATAAACTCGGCCACTAATCGGTGCGTAAAAATTATGGTTCAAAGACCTGCTTATCCTTCCACCCAAAGGATAAGATCTTCATTGCTTTGAATAAACTCATCCATGGGAAGGGGGTCAATCAATTTTATGATATTTGTTTTGTAACAACGATATATATTATACTTTTGATCGAATATATTTAGAATGAATCTATCGAACGAATTAACATACAAATTAATAAAAATAAAATGTTAAGTGTACAATCAGGAAGACACGCAAATGATACCCCTTTCAAGAAGAATGAATCGCCCAGTTATTGAAAAATCGGGACACGCCCCGCTTCGGCAATTAAGTTACTTTAGCAAATATTCAAGCAATATGAAATATAATTATTTTAATCTAAACTGATGATTTTGTGTTTATAATAATAATCCAACATAAATCATTACTGACATTCTATCGTAAAAGACAATATTTACATTTTCAAATGTCTTTGTCTGCGATAACATTACGAATCAATTTTGAAGCATATAACCAAATAATTTCATAAAAGGCTGAGCGACACAAAATGAGCGTGTCTTATAGCATAACCGAAACACTGTATTGGCTGCGCCGCGTAGTACATGTAATACATAGCATGTGCTACATGTAAAAAAATCGTGATTTTAGAATGTTGTTTTAAACTGTAGACATTGGAAATAATATAAATATAAGTAATAAGAAATCATTCTTTGAATATTATGAGGTGATAATTTCGGTCGGAGTGTGGTCAAATCTATCATAAAGCCCTTCGGGCTTTTATTGGTTTTGACCACGCCCCGACCGAAATTATCTAAAAAAAATTGCATATAGCTGCTTCATTGAAAAAGTCAATAAAGGTTAACATTCTTTTGTTCTTTGTACGTAATTCGAAAAACCCCCAAAATTAAATTGGCACCCTGCATGTACAACTAATATTCCAAATGTCTTAAATAGTGCTTCATCATTTACAGCACAAAAATATCTTCTATTCAATGTTATGCCTTTATTAAACAGATTTAAATTACATGCAAAACTATCAAATATCAACGTTTTACAATTAGATACAGTTTTAAATAATAAAGCTCGTATCCTATTTCTTTACATAATTTTGTATTGTAAACTTCAGTATGTGCCCGTATTTGTGAATTCTTTTTAAGAAAAACAAGACATTTTAAACTGATACAAGTTGTAAATGATATTGAAAGGACACAGTGTCATTCTCACTGACAAAACAAGTTTGAGTGAATATACATGTATATCATTTTGAAATCAATATATGGTACATTACAAGCTACAACATCTGTACCTAAAAATGATATTACAGACTAAACTGCAAACTTGAGTACTTAAGTCACATGTACATAAAATATACCTATTCCAGTTGGGTAATGATGGATCCATTTCATTCCAGCTACCTCTGATATATGAACCAAAAGTTTGTGCTATAAATAATATCTTAAAGCTGTTGGGTGGTCAGCAACCTATCCATCAGATTTACCTAGAATTTTAAGACATAATTTGTTAAGCTATAAACTATTATTAAGTAATGAAACAATCCATATATTTTATCTTTTAAATTTGTGTATTTTTCTTATTTCTATATAGACCTGTTCTTCTAGAGGGGACTAATACCTCTAAAAATGGTTACAATAATCGAACCATCTTAAAGGTGTTACATGTATCTATTCGTCACTATTATTTAGTACTAGAACAAGAGACCGTGCTATAACCGATATCTTAAATCGGTTATCTATTTATCACTACTATTCTGAATGTGAAATTTTCTTAAAGATTTACTACAGGTCAAAAATAAAAATATACTTTAGTATAATTTACCTTGAGAACAAAGAAATCAAAATACCAGTTTGTCGTATCTGAAGATTGTCTCTCATATCTTGATTTAATTGAGAAGGGTCATCGAATTAATTTTCCTTTCTTTAATATTGTTGTTCGAGTACTTCCATGCTTACCAATAATGCGCAAAACTTGAGGTCAGAGCTGGATGGTGTTTATTTTATTAGATTATTTTCTTTAAAGGCATTAGCTGCAGGTCTGTAGCTTCCAGTCTGAAAAAAATTCGAATGGACGACCTTGGACCAGGTCGTCCATCCGAATTTTTTTCAGACTAGGAGCTACAGACCTGCAGAAGCAAAATTAATTGTAGTGTCATATTCACATTCCTGGTGCAATAAATCGCATAAACCACAACAAAGACTGAGTTCCCATTTAATATATTGCATGTTGCGGGTATGTTCATGTTAATTCAATGTCATCACAATTAATTCCGATGTCAGTAAATAGCAAACTTAGCTATCCGTACAGTCTGTTGGGTTTTGCTCTTCATACAAAGTTCATAATGAACCAAAATACAATAACAAGTTAGTTATCGATAAGAGAAAAGTTTTCTTAAGATTTTCGTGTTTCTTTTACAGCGACGTTGACCTCGTGACGTTACAGTTCATCTCGCGCCAAATCGGCTTTTGATTCAAAAATTGCTCAGGTGTGTAATCGGGGTTCCCAAACTATCTCCAGAATTAAAAAAAAATTGACCGCCATTGCAGGTACCCTTTAAATGTTAAAATTTGCTTTAAAATATAAGTACTGATGATAATATCATTGTTGTTATCAAACAAAAAAACATAACAGATCATCACTAGGCAAAATGATTCAACACAACCGAAGCATAAAACAGTCGTCAAATGCACAAGTTTAAACGAGTCAATATTTTTTTTCTGCAATATAGCTGACAACCGCCACATAGGTAAAATAGAAAGAAGACGGAAACAAACGGAAATGTAAGCTCTTTATTATAATAATCACATGTACATTTTAATGCTTTGAATCAATGCCAAATATTAAGTTTTAATTATTTATACCAAAAAAATAAATATTATTTTATTTTTCGAGAAATTATGTTCAAATCATTCCAGTGATTTTTGGCTGGATTGCCTTTATACCTTTTCCTAGTACTTAATCTTTTTTATGTTTAACTCTTTCAAGTTATGTTTATTTTTTCCAAGGTAAGTTTTGAGTTGTCTGTTGAACATTTAAAAAAGTAGTTCCGTTTTGCTTGAAGATTGATTATTCGGATACGAGTTTTCTCGTTTAGTTATAATGGCACCTAAAGGTATTATATTTCTTTTAAATGTACTGCACAGAACAAAATTGATCTAGATTTTCCATTTAAAGTATAAGATTTTTGTTTGTGTGAATTGCTATGAAGATTTTAAAGCAATCTATGTCGATGTTATTTGAAAACGACCCAATCCAAAAATATATTAGTTTGGTTTGGGTCGTTTTTCATATAATTCTTTAAACAGTAATATTATTATAAATTAAATCAATACTAAGCAAAACAAACTTTAGTACGTGGTTTGGTCAATTATTTTATTACAAATCAAATTAAAAAAATAAGTTCTTGATAAGTTATATTTTCGGGTACCTGTATTAATTCGATAATTTACAAACTACTGCAAAGAAGACATTATAACACCATAAAAACGTTTAATGGATCGTCCTGTAAAATAACCAAATAACTATTCTGGAAAGTTTAAGAACACTTAAACATAAATAACAACTGATTTGAACCAAAGCTATTGGGCAGATATCACATAAATTCAATTGTACTTCAAAAACTTCTTCGTAGAATTTTCAATGTACAAGTATTTTTTATAATAATTTGTGCCAAAAGACAAAAATAAGCAAATGACAGATATTAATATAAAGAATTATTCCATTACCTTGTGTATTTGAGCAAATATATTTTAAAAAAAATAATTTTAATGGTGTTTAGCGCTACCTTATAAGCCTTAATTATGCATTAATCTATAATGGAGTTTCTTGTGTAGTAATTTGTGAAGTAGATTCAATAGAGGATTTGGAAAGGGGGAAGGGTCCGTATCACCTCTCCCTGGAAAATTCCAACTTATTAAATTCACATAGTAAATTTTCTGAAAATAGGCCTGGAAAACAAAATTATCCCTCGGACCATCGTCCCCAAAAAAGGGTTTTTTCTCTTTTTTCTGGATCCGCGCAAACACATTATATAATTTATTCAACCTTTTTTGTACACTAATTTAAGCAAAAAACCAATGATGAGATATTTTTATCATCAAAGTCACGATTAAAGTCTTTTCAGGCAGAAGATGCCATGACGACCAATCATTAAGTATGAAGAGTTGTTTGTACTTTGTACTGTGTACTTCAGTGCACTCATATGATCCAAAATTTTAATGAGATTTATTTAACAAATTAAAGAGCTTGTTGGTATTGATATTATGAAATAAAATTCAATGTGGAGTCTTTTAAGGTAGATCCAGCCTTTCAAAAACACAGAAAAACTGGCCAAACACATAGAAATGAGTGCAGTTGCACCCACTCACCCTTTTTAGTCAAGTTACACAGTTTTAAGACGTTTTAATGAATGATCAAGATCGTCGATGTGCGCCATAACTATTACAGGAAACTTATCATGCCATGTAAAAAAAAAAATAAACTGACACGAAAGCCAGTAGAGAAAAATCCTTAAAAATTAATTTGGTATTTGGGAGTATTCTAAGCTATCATATCCGCTGTATGAACTACTCTGAATAAATATAAAATTATTTGTCATTGAATACCCTCTGTACTTCTATATTAGAACTAGATTTTGATATCATCAAACTATAAACAGATTAACTTGCAATTGTATTTGTTTAATTACAAATCAAAACAAACAATTTAATCATATTGCATAATATTTACATGTATGTCATACGGAATATTAGGACAAAAAAATGTGACGCTTGATAACTGAATATCAGCTTAATCTTTCACATGATATGCCAAACCATACACGAACTATATCATCCGGGTGTTTTAATATGAATATCAAAGGTAGACTCATATTTACTTTGAATGCTAAACGTTGCATGAAATTCAAAGTACTGATATTAATATAATGGTTGTTATCAAACAAAAAACCATAACAAATTATCACTCGGCAAAAATGATTCAACAAAATCGACGAAGCATAACACAATCGGCACCTTAAAATATATCAGTATCGATTTTCTTCGCAATTGTTGACATCCGCCACAGAGATAAAATAGAAGACTGAAACAAACGAAACTGTAAACTCTTTATAATTATAAATATTTATTTTTAATGTTAACTGATGATTTTTTGTTTATAATGATAATCCAACATAAATCATTACAGTAACTGACATTCTACCGTAAAAGACAATATTCACATTTTCAACTCTATTTGTCCGCGATAACATTACGAATTAGTTTTGAAGCATATAACCCAATAATTTCATAAAAGGCTGAGCGACACAAAATGAGCGTGTCTTATAGCATAACCGAAACACTGTATTGGCTGCGCCGCGTAGTACATGTAATACATAGCATGTGCTACATGTAAAAAATCGTGATTTTAGAATGTTGTTTTAAACTGAAGTCATTGGAAATAATATAAATATAAGTAATAAGAAATTATTCTTTGAATATTATGAGGTGATAATTTCGGTCGGAGTGTGGTCAAATCTATCATTAAGATTTTCGGGCTTTTATTGGATTTGACCACGCCCCGACCGATATTATCACCTCATAATACTAAAAAAATGATTCCTTATTCCCTAAATAGGTAACAACTTGTTGCGGTGAACCTCATTTTTACTTGAAAACTCCTGCTCACTGTTGATTATTGTATTCCATATAACATTTTCTTTATTTACAATGTTGGAATAGGGAACCGTTGTTCATCTCCCCATGCAAACATTTTACCTTGTAAAAACCCTTTCTTAGGGGACAATATGAAAACATATATTGGCATAATTATGTCCAATAATTAGCCGTACCATATGACCCATTGAACCCTTATAAAAACAGAACCCCAATTACAGGAGTCATCAATGTCATAATCTGTTTTGAAAAATCATCTTAATAAAGCAAACTGTGCACGTCCAATGCTCAAAAATGAGAATAATATTTTCATATATCAACGCCTGTACAATACATGACCAATATAAAGACATCCCCTCCCCTCTCAACTTGTTTCTAATGTGATAGTATAGAACTACTACCTGGCCTCAGGATCATGAAGCAATCTCCGATCCCCAGCAATGTTCGATAACTGAAAATTATCCGGATTTCTTTTATCCGTTCCATATATCTGACTTTTATACATACAATTTTAATTAGTATTCTAGTGTTAGTATAACCATTAATTACACAACTACATGCTTGGCGTAGTGGATTGACGGAAAACTTCTTTTCAATTCATGATGGTAAAGAGTTCGAGCCACCGGTGCACCGGCACTTTTTTCAAACTTGTTTATTCCATTATATCCATCGTAGGTAAATTTGCAATAACTTTGTAAAAATATAAAAATTTCATTCTATTTCATTTCAATTATTATGTTTAAAAGAAACATAACACTTTTATGATAAAAAGAAATACTTTGCGGCTGAGGATCGGAGAACCTTAAGTAAAAATTTCAGTCAGTCATAAAATGATTGTTTTTCATGAAATGACGATTAAAATTTGTAATTAACAACGTAATATCAAGACAGTTTTATAAGTAATTGCACTTTAATTTTGTCTGTGTTTTCAATCAATAGACATTAAGACAGTGTACAATTTTTGACTTACGGCTAAGATTGCTTCATGATCCTGGGGCCTGGTAAAATAATTCTTAATTTAACTTACACTATTTCATCGGGGAAATTTTTTACACTTTAAAATGTGGAATGCACCACAAAATATTAATAAAGAAAACAAAACCATGAAAATAATATATCATCATTGCTTGTTTACTGTTGCAATGCACTTTATACAAATACTCATGTAGAAACACACAGGTAAAAAGTCATTAGGTTGTAATTTCCGTGCCTGATCTAAACAATTGCCCAGAGCTGCTTCATTCAAAAAGTTAATAAAGGTTAACATTCTTTTGTTCTTTGTACGTAATTCGAAAATCCCCAAAATTAAATTGGCACCCTGCATGTACAACTAATATTCCAAATGTCTTATATAGTGCTTCATCATTTGTAGTACAAAAATATCTTCTATTCAATGTTATGCCTTTATTAAACAGGTTTAAATTACACGAAAAACTATCAAATACCAACTTTGTACATTTAGATAAAGTTTTAAATTAAAAAGCTCGTATCATATTGCTTTACATATTTCTGTATTGTAAACTAGATTATGTACCCGTATCCGCGAATTCTTTTTAAGAAATACAAGGAAATTTAAAATAATATAAGTTGTAAGCGATCTTGAAAGGGCACGATGTCATTTTCACTGACAAAACAGTTTGAGTGAATACATATCAATCTGAAATCAATGTATGGTAGATAACAAGCTACGACTGTTGCTGGTAATGATATTACAGATTCGACTGCAAACCTTAAGTACTTAAAGTCACATGTACATAAAATGTACAATTCCGTTTTATAAGAAATGATGTATCTATTTCATTTTAACTACTTCTTAAAAAGATAAAACTCTCGGCCAACTTTTACAAGGAATATATGACATTGCTTTCATTAATAAGCACTGCAATTATACATGTATATAGACCAAAAGTCTGTGCTATTAAAGATATAAGTATCTTAAAGGGGTTATCTATTCATCACTATTATTCTAAATGTGAAACGATTTACTAGAGGTCAGAAATAAAAATAAAGTCTAGTCTAATTTACCTTGTTTTGTCGTATCTGAAGATTGTCCCTCATATCTTGATTTAAACTTGTTTAAGGTATCACTGTATAGATATACGGTTTTAAAAGGGTCATATTTTGAATCCTATCGAATAAATTTTCCTGTTCTTTTGTAATGCTGCTTGAGTAGATCCATGCTTGCCAATGATGTGCCAAATTTGAAGTCATAGCAAACCCTAAATTATTAATGAACATATATGGTACAATCCCAAAGGCACAGTAGATGATAAATCATTATTTTTCAAAAGTTTTGTTAATACAGGATTTATTTTTGTTGGAAATATACTTAATATAGAAGGAAGATTTAAAAGCTTTGAGGAATTGAAACATATTAATCCAAAGACAAATTTTATAGAGTCTGCAAGTTTAAGAACTGCAGTTATGGTCAGACTGTTTGCACAATATTTACACTTGCTAAATTTACAATAAAAATAAAACACAACACGGAACAATTATCCCTTATCAAATTTTATCGTTTATTAATACATGTAGAGATTGTAAACCCATGTACATCTTACTATTAGATAAAAAAAGTGAAATATGTACATCTATATCAAAATTGAGAAAAACGGGTAACAAACGGCTTACAACTATTCAGAAACAGCTTGGAATAAATTTTTTGAACTCCCATTAAAGTCTACACATGAATCAAACTGCATTGGCTACAATATACAAAATACTTCATAGGAGTGTTCCTACAAATAAATATTTTTTTAATATTAAAAAAACAAAGTTTGCACCTTTTGCGAAATAGATAAAGAGAGTATTAATCACTCATTTAATGAATGTAATATTATAAAAGAATTGTGGGATATTGAAGAGTGGACTTTGAAACAGTTTGAAATTTCAATTACATTTGATATACAATCAATTCATTTAGGAAAATATAAAAATAGAGAAATATTTAACTTTTTTTTATAACTTAATCGCTCTTATTTTGACACAATTTTGTTTTCATGTAAATATATCCATTACTAATGTACATGCATTGAAAAATGCCATTTTAGATAGACTTTTTACTGAGAAATATTTGCTGTTGAAAAACAATGTAGATATGAGGAATATAAAAGTGACTCGCAGAATATACACATGTATGTGAAAATTGAAGTTATGCAGATACGTTGATTTGTTTGGGGTTTCTTTTGTATTTTTTCGGGGGGCGGGGGGAGGGGTCCATTTCTGTGAAACTTTATGGAACGCCTCTTATGTATCTTATGTTGATAATCTTCATAATATGATGATACTTTAACATTACATGATGGTACTTCAACATTACGTGATGTTGCTTTAACATTACGTGATGTTGCTTTAACATTACGTGATGGTACTTTAACGTTACGTTATGGTACCATAACATTACGTGATGGTACTTTAACATTACGTGATGATACTTCTACATTACGTGATGCTACTTTATCATTACGTGATGATACTTCAACATTACTTGATGGTTATTTAACATTACGTGTTGGTACTTTAACATTACGTGGTGGTACTTTAACATTCTTTATTATATGATGGTACTTCATTTTGCGGTGGTTCTAAAAATAGGGAAGCGTCGCCTCGGGATCGAAATACATGTACGCTAAAACTCTAAACACATGGATGCCTGTGAAGTTTTTTACCACTGGGCTAATTCTCTGTTTCAGATATTGATCAGATAGGACTATGGTCCACTGAGACTAGTTTAGATCAACAAATACCACTGTTTTATTAAGTGTTGCCTTCAACTTTTAAAAGGGTCATTTTAAAGAATGGCTGCTTGGTGAGACCATTGAGCTTCCCATCAGCACATAAAAATCAGGGGGTACGAAAAGTCCCCCAGGGGATTTTTGGTCCAAAAATGTGCATTCAGAACCCAATCATTTGGCGCTTGGTCAGAACAGACTGCTATAAATTTTAATAGCACCTTAATAAAGACTCCTGTCATCTATGTTAGATTGGACTTATGGGGATTGACGGGCTCCCCCTGTGTAGGAGTGGGCAATGTAACAGACACGTAGCATCAGTCCCCCCTCCACACACACACACTTTTCAACATATAAAAGGTTTATCAAGGAATTGCCCCCCCCCCCACACACACACTTTTTTGAGACAAAGCGAAAAATTGAAAAGTAAAAATAAGAAAATGAACAATGAAATTTAAGTTAACGGTGTGCTACGCTAACCCCCACCCATCCACTCCCCCCCCCCCCCCCCCCCCCCCAACGGACTAGGATTTTTATGATTTTGGGAAGTTGCCTTTTTTCTTTTTTTTCTTGTCAAGATTTTTTGTATTAGTCTGCCCCCCCCCTCTTTCAAAAACGATGCTACGTGCCTGTGTTAGCACTGATTTGTTAAATTCAACAGTACAGTTACTGCTAAAATCAGATTCAACAGCAATGCAATGCTTTATCCTTTGCACGGGGCCGTGATCTTATAAGCTGCATGTGTGGTTGTTAAATGCCTAAATACATTGCACCCAAACAATGAGCTGTACTGTGCACTTCCTTAGTGCCAGCAGTATTTTTTTATTCATGTATTTTGTCAGATGCTATAAGTTACTGAAATTATGCAATATAATCCCTGTAAATGCTTCATGAAGCCAAACTTCTTTTACTTACTATCTTTTTAACCAACACGCTTTTTGTGGAAACATACACAATATAAAAAAAAGTTTTAACGAACTGACCATTTCATTTTTTTTAAACAATGTGAAAACACATATGTAAATATGGAATTCGATCATATGTAGATTAATAGATCAAAATATTTTAAAATTCGGGTAACTGAAACCCCACCCCCTTTTTTATTTACTTGTCGAGATTGAGTAGTAGTCTCCCCCTCCTAATAAAAGATGCTGTGTGCGTGCACTGGGATCTACTGGATGATTGCTCGTACATTGATTCCCTTAAAAGTCATTTTGGACAGTAAGTCACTGTTTGATGGCGTAGAAGCGCCAAAACAAAAAGACCTGGATAAGAAGTGATAAAACAAGCGCCAATTGAAGGTGCCCGCTTGCAGGATTAAAACAATTACCCTACGACATAAAACGTACTTATAAAATTGACATCGAATTTGAAGGCACCTAAACAAGGTCGAGTAATAATCATGGGACTCGGAAGTCGTTTGACACAAAGAGATTTCGGCGCAGGTTTCAACAAATATAATGAAGGTGACCGTGCCACAATTCCCTCCAGAATCCAGTTTCACATGAGCGACACACAATCTAGTTTTGGCAATATAGATTTTAATAACAACCAATAGGATTCGAAAAGTGTCCATTTTTATCTAAGGAAATAACGATAAATGAAGTTTGTTTTAATTGTTGTTTAGCTTGATTATAGTCCTATACTCTCTTCGTAGGTGCTATTAAAATTTATAGCAGTCCGCTCTGACCAAGCGCCAAATGATTGGGTTCAGAATGCATATTTTGGACAAAAAACCCCCTGGGGGACTTTTCGTACCCCCTGATTTTTATGTGCTGTTGGGGAGCCCAAATGGTCTCACCAATCAACCATTCTTAAAAATGACCCTTTTTAAAGTTTAAGGCAACACTTAATCAAACAGTGGTATTTGCTGATCTAAACTAGTCTCAGTGGACCTTAGTCCTATCTGTTCAATCTCTGAAACAGAGAATCAGCTCAGTGTTAAAAACTTCACAGGCATCCACGTGTTTAGGGTTTTTAGCGTACATGTAAAAAAGACAATAACAAACCGTCAACCATCTCAAAAATACAGAAAAGGAAATACAAATCAAAGCAGAGCAACACAGACCTCCATGGAGGAGTAAGCATCCTCTGCCGACCGGTCACACCCGCCGTGCGCCCAATATCATATAGGTAAAAATGTCACTATCGGAGAAATTGTCGTAATTTGGGAAAAATATCATGATCGGGATAGACGGAGAAAAATCCGTCGACAATTCGGTACTCAAAAAATATTTGAAAGCAGAGCAACACGGACCTCTAAAAAGATAGAGGTAGGATCAGGTGCTTAGGAGGAGTGAGCATCCTCTGCTGACCGGTCACACCCGCCGTGTGCTCTTTGTCGTAATCGGGAAAAAACGGAAAAGTCCGTAGACAATTGGGTGATTAATTATGGTCTAACAATTAGTATGAAAAACGTCAGTCAGCATGCGACCCAGTGGAAGATTGTATTTGCTGACAAGGTTGTTGTATCGACCATAGAACTTACGAAAAGATGACTTCAAACGAGACTGTTGATAGTCCTGTTTTATTAACTTGTTTGTAAGTAGCTTGCCTCGCCTTAGAAACTGTTCATACGAAGAGCAAGCCCTTGCGTATTGAATTAACTGAGAGACAAAAACACCATAAGCAGGTGATGAAGGTATATTGCTACATAAGTATTGAAAGTTGACTATAGAAAAATTGAAGTCATCGCGTTTATCATAAATTTTTGTTGGTAGGTTACCATCAATGTACATTTCCAGTAAAATATCCAAATATGAAACAGATGACGTAGAATCTGTGGAATCTTTTATTTCAAGTTCACTCGGATATATCGAGTCGACGTAAGTATGGAAACAACAGTTGTTAATTGACAATACGTCGTCGATATACCTAAATGTTGAGTTTATTTTTTTCACGTACACGTTTTTGAATAAATTCTGCTTCATAAGAATACAAAAATAGGTCTGCTAACAATGGGGCACAATTGGTACCCATGGGAATTGCAACAGATTGTTAGAAGACTTGATTTCCCAAAACTACATAGATGTTGTCTATCAGAAACTCAAGCATCTTTTTAATGTCAACTTCAGAGTACTTGTGTGTGCAATCAGAATGGTTTTTAACAAAATAATTTTTTAGATTCCCAATGACAAGGTAAGCATTTTTACGACTTCCATTTTTATTGAAGAAACAACTGTCGATGATATCAAAAATGATAGATTTTAATTTGTCGTGCGAAATGGTTGTACAAAGCGTTGAAAAATCGTACGTTTTGATGCTATTGATTTTGGTAAGGTTTTGTGACCTCAAAGTTTCTAATTATTCTTGAGAGTTTTTTAGTATCCACATCTGATTCACACCACTTTTGGAGTATATTGTTGTACAGTACTCTTGAAGTTTCTACTTCACTATTGTAAGAATTTTTGTAAGGAGTTAAGAGAGAGGTTTGGTAGAACATTTACTGGGACCTGCTATATATCTCTGTTTGTAAGGACTTTTGTGAAGCTTTGGAATCCAGTACAAATAAGGTAAATCAAATTCATTTTGTTAATTGGGGATATTAATGATATCCATAACCGATTTATGATTTTGAAGTATTTCCTGCTTGGAAAGGCTGCTATGGGTGTAAGTAGGATTACCATGTGTAGAATCGAAACTTAGTTCTTTGAAAATGCAATTAATATAATGTGCCTTACAAACAAAGACAATGTTGTTACTTGCCTTATCAGCAGGGACCACTACATACTTATCATGCAATCGATCTAGTTCTTTTCTCACTTCTGCTTTATTGAAAACAGAAGGATGGATGGTTTTCATTTGACCTCTCAGTCGTTTAATACGAGATTTCAATATACATCTGCTTTTAACCCACTCTGACAAGGTATCAAGGTCTTCTTTTTCAGATTTTGCCCATCGCTTGGCGTAATCTTCAACAGAATGCATGATATGTATAAAATTACGACGCCATGTGAAGAATATAGGCTCCCTAAATTTTGGTCCTTTCATAATAAGTGATTTTAGGTCTTTGTTGTCAACTAAATTAACATCACCAGTAATGACGTGTCCGGCAGGACTATAGTTGTAGGGTGAAGAAGAACATGAACACGTTGGAGGGTTATCTTTCAGATGTTCGATATTAAGGTCTTGTAGAGTTTGTAATTGAAGAGTTTGGAAGCAATGGTTGAAGTATAATTGTAGGAAATACAAGAGGTTGACTTTATCTTGAAATATGGCGGAATGCATGACTGAACTTTTTTGTGATTAAGAATATTGCTTATATTAACGGCATCGATTCCCTTGTTGGCATACTGCAGTTTGAAAAATAACCTGGTGTATGAGCAGTATTTTCTGTTTGTGTAGGTTTAAAAAGCTATCCATAATCATGGATCCGAGTCTGTATTCCGGTGTAGAAAAATCAAAAAGTGGCTTTTCCTTGACTTTTTCAAGAAGATTGTTTAACTCTTTCAGGGACAGAGTAGAGTTTGGTGCGAATGTAATAAAGACCTAATTGTTTATTTACATAGGGTAATAATGAATCAAATGAAACATCGTGTATAATTGGTTTGTTAAAAGACCGATGTCCATGACTACGCCGACGTCTCTTTGTGTTGTTAAAAAGTCCCATTACATTAACATTAGTACACTGTGGACTTGAAAGATTCCCCACACTTTCAACATTATCGTTGCATCCATACGGAAAGGCCGTACCTAGTTTTCTTATCCAATGTTCTTCTTGTTGTCTACGGAATGGCGTACTCAGCGATGGGATATTGGTATGATGGTAAATTTTGTCTAGAATTCTAACTTTCATAGACAAAACAGAATGATCAGGGGAATTAAAATGTTTGTATAAAAGTTGCTGACCGCCGTTATTGATTTGAAATCTATGACCCGACATTCGTTTGTTCAGTGAACCTTGGTTTCGCCAACATAGATGAGTCCACAGAACGTACATTCAATTCCGTATAGAACATTAGAGGTTTTACAGTTCAGATTTTCCCACGTTTTGTTATTAAAACTTTTCCCAGTTAGATTGCTTGTAAAAGAGATCCTTGTGATCAAATTGTCACAGGTTTTACAGTTTTTGACAGAACATTTCGAAAAAGAACACATAGGATCAGAATCTGCAAATATATCTGTGAGAGAAACATGGCGTTGTTTTAATACATTAAAGTAGCCGTTGTTTTTGTACCCAAAACTGGGAATCTGTTGACTGTACATATGACATATCTTTATTATCCCTAAGGACAATCCGAGGGACACCAAGTGAACTCTTAGAGTCTGTATTATACTAGGCGACGCGTCTGCCAGTATGGTAGTGTTATATGTCGTACTGCTCATGAAAGAGGAAGTGCCGAACGACAAGTATCTTCGGGGACAGACTGTCCACCAGCAAAGATACATGTTTGGTGGTTAAAATGAAAAAATGACAATAACAAACCGGCAACCATCTCAAAAATCCAGAAAACGAAATACAAATTCAAAGCAAAGAAACACGGACCTCCAAAAGATAGAGGTAGGATCAGGTGCCATGAAGGAGTAAGCATCCTCTGCCGACCGGTCACACCCGCCGTGCGCCCAATGTCATATCTGTAAAAATGTCACTATCGGAGAAATTGTCGTAATTTGGGAAAAAAATATCATGATCGGGATACACGGAGAAAAATCCGTCGACAATTCGGTACTCAAAAAATATTTGAAAGCAGAGCAACACGGACCTCTAAAAAGATAGAGGTAGGATCAGGTGCCTAGAGTTAAAGTTAATGTATTTCGATCCCGAGGCGACGCTTCCCTATTTTAGAACCACCGCATAGTGAAGTACCATCATATAATGAAGAATATTAAAGTACCATCACGTAATGTTTAAGTATCACCACGTAAGGTTAAAATATATGTAACAGCCACATCATGGTTTTAATATTTGTTTTGAAAATTTGTATATTCTAGCTGATTTTATTAATTCATGTCTAATACGTATTTCTTTTTCGATATCGTCAACATCGCGATGTATACAATATTGACACAATATCGACATAACATCGTTCAATATTGAACCAATATCGATTTTACATTGTCGACATTGCCGATATTTCTTTGACCTTAACATCGTCGACATTGTCGATATCGCAATGTATACGATGTTGACCGATATTGAGTTTACATTGTTTACATCGCGGATATTTCTTTAACGTTTACATCGTAAACGATGAAAAAAATACGATGTAGACACGATGTTGGTTAACATTGCGATATTGACAATGTCGACGACGTTAACAGGATATATGAGGTACGCTGTAGACATGATGTCGACTCGATATCAATCAATACTTCAATCAAGAAGGCGCATGATGTAGCCACAATGTCGACTCAATGTTGGTCAACATTGCGATATCGACAATGTCGTCGATATAAACAGGATGTAAGAGGTACGATATAAACACGGTGTCCACTTGATGTCGATCAACACTGCGATGTCGACGATGTAAACAACAAAGAAGGCACATGATATAGCCACAATGTCGACTCGGTGTTAGTCAACATGATTCCACACAACCGTAGCATAAAACAGTCAGCAAATGAAAAAATTAAAATGGGTCAATATCGATTTTCTGCACAACCGCCACAGAGAGAACTTAGAAACACATACAATCATTTTTAAATGTACTGCACAGAACAAATCTTGGTTTTCCATTTAAATTTCTACGTATAGGGTTTTTGATTGCATGTATTAACTATGAAAATTTTAAAGCTGACATAATTTGCAAACGATCTGATCTAAAAAAAAAAAAAAAAATAGCCCATTGTTATTCTGGTTAAAATATCTTAGTATAAATCAATAATAAGTAGAGAACAGACAACAGTTTTTGCTGTTTACAGGTATTATGAGACGTCTCCAATTTTCAAAACATTGAGTATTTCTTCAGCTATATTCCAGGTGCATGCCTATTAGTTTGATTGGTTACAAATTACTGCAAAGATATAATAAACAACACCACAAATTTAAATAGACTGTCCTGACATTTTAACAACTATTCTGGAAAGTTAAAAACACTTAAAAAAGTAACTGGTAAAATCAACAGGTTTCAACCAAAACTGATGTGCATATACATGTATCACCTAAATTCAAATTATTTTAAAAAATTCGTCGTAGAATTCTCTGTATACAAACATTAAGATATTTAGTTTAATAGTTCATACCAAAAAAAATTTAATTCTGGTTGTAACGCGGCATTTGATTGGATAGAAAAGTGTATTTAAATTTGTATAACCTGGTTTGCACGTCATAAGACACGTCACAATGTACCAACGTCAAAAACTTACTAATCCGCTTGACGTTACGTTTGAATTTTGAACAGATTAAGATCATTTTTTTAAAAAGTAGAACGCTCTCAATTTGTACAGTAAATTACAGAAAATTAAATTATAAGGAATGAACTCGATATCAATTACAAACCATGTAACTAATAATACATAATGATGTGTACCTCTTCCCGACTGCTGTAGGTGCCTGGGGACAGTCTCACACGAACGATCCCGGTCAAAATTTTGAAATAAGTTGAGAACCTGAAATTTGGATGGTTATTTTTAGGGGCATAAACTGTTAGAATAATTATTGCATTTATTTTGTTTTTATTGTCTTGATATATGACATTTTAGTACTTGTTGCGCTTTTCATCAGATATGGAAATAAAATGAGAAAATGTGGCCAAACTTTTCACTTTCGGTTTTGTGGCTGAAAAAGAGGGTGGGATTAGAACACGAAATGTCACTCGAAGGGAAGGCGATTGACCATATATCCCCTGCATGCAAACCAATTTTATCAAAAATTCTTCCACTGAAAAATGGATATATGATCACTATATATTTGCTTCACAGTCTAAATTTTTAAAAGTTATACTCTCGGACTTAGTCCTGATTTTTTGAAAATGATCTTTGAAAAACTTATATAAGATGTTTCAATTAATACATATATGCATGGCGTACAAGACAGTTTACACGTGAATATTTTTGACCAGATGCAATGAAAATCTAATTTGGGATATGCAAATATTAGCTAAAATTGCAATTGTCGCTTTTTATAACAAAGTTTCCGCAATATTTGTCACAAAAAATTTTAAATTTTATTTCCATTTATTGAATTTTTACTGGCACATTTATCATGCATTCATGCATTTCATCAATACTTTTACGGTATCACCTTTTAGGACATGAAATTGAACTTTTTCATCTTTACTAATAAAATTACTAATCTTTCTAATAATTGATGTTAAATCCGCTATCCTGCTCTCCACAGTTTGTGTATTGGGCATGCGAGTTCGTTCTCCGTGATCGACGGTAATTGTATGCGGTGGTCGCCCGCTTGGACACGTGGGTTTTCTCCGGACACTCCGGCTTTCTCAAAGATAAATGACCCCCCTCGCGCTTACATCTGTGGCAACGAAATATATATTTATATAAGATGTAGAAATTGTTTATCAATCGGTGTAAAATAAATGAAGTTTAGTTTCAGGGGTTTTTTTTACTCTAGAATATTGCATGTGCATATCATCCAAAAATTTATTTCCACTGAGACATTGCCTAGCAATAGGGAATGCTATAAAAAAATTCCTTACATTAACTATAAATAATTAATCGCTGTGTAATTTCATATTTATTTAAAGCACAACATGCGCAGCATTTAACACTCAAGAAAGCAAATACACAAGTTTAGACAGATCATCATTTTTTCGTATTGCTACTGACAACCGTAACAGACAGAGAAAAGGAGGAACACGGGATCAGGTGGAATTGTAAGCATCTTTGAAGGTAAAGTATTAAATTAATGTTATTGTTCTATTGCTGAGTTATGTTTTGTATTCACTGATTCTCAGAAGAATGAGTCTGATTTTTCTTAAGTCTTAGAAAACTGCTGTAGTTCAAAACAATGACCTATTTTTTTTTCAAATTACCTTAGGCTATTATTAACAGTGCGACATTTAAGTCCGGATACGACACAATCCGGACTTTCAGCTACCCTTTCGGTTAGACATATATGTAATTTACTTTTATTTATATATTTTGGTGGGACCTTTTACTTTGAACCTATTATGTCAACCTGAATGTACGGATTGCACTAGTTTTCCTATAATTGTCTCTCAAATATCAAAATCCCATGGGAGAATGGTGGGATTTTTCATCCCATCTGAAATTCCACCAAAATCCAATGGGAGAAAAAAATCTTGTTGGATATACACTCCCATGGGATTTTTTCTCCCATCATTGGTGTTGATAGGATAAATAATCCTCTATAAAGCTTTATAGGATTTAAAATCCTATAAAGCACCATGTTGGGATATTTTATCCCAGAGGATAAAAAATGCTGTATATATCATCTTAATAGATGGCATATTTGGGGTTAACTAAACAATTATGATTCAATTGTCTGATCATATTGTCTAGTAACAGCAATATTCAAACAACCAATTGAATGGATTGACCTTATATCCATCCAATCGAATTACTAACAATTGATCATTTTCAAACAAATTCCTCCATCTCACCCCTAAATTACAGCAAATCTCAATTTAACCAATTTATCTTTAGGTATTTTGTCAAAAATCATTATTATATGTACCACCAATAATATATTCTTCTTGAAATGACTTAAAAGAGGTTCTAACAATAAAGTTTAATAAATTCTGAGAAAATAAATACCAAAACTTACCAATTCTATTTAATACTAATGAAATTATTTCCGTCTATGTAAACCCTCGATGTACACTCAGGTACATGTTTGTTTTCACAAAATTTCATTAAAAGGCCACAGCAAGAGTGTAATTTTCAACATACTAGTATGATGTCATTGATATGTTCTCTCAAAGATGCATCAGCTGACAAAGTATTTTGTCTTAATTATTATAGCCTCACATAGTGTTCAATAAAAAGGAAAGAATAAGTACAGTACTGAATTCAGACCCAATCTAACAGAAAGTAAACCCCGACTAAACTCTGGGTCTACTTTCTGGGTTTACTCCTGGTTTACTAGAGTGGGCCCAGAGAAAAACCAAAGTAAACCCAGAGTAGATGCAGACAGTAAACACCGATCAGAAATGCAGAACACGTCGTATACCCCTGAAAGCAGACGCTACATGTGTATTCAGAATATACAAGGGGCAGGAATGACAGGCAGTAAGATGTCAAGATAAATTTGAAAGAAGGGTCTACTTTACACTTCAGTGCGTACAGTTGACCCCAAAAGCAATTCCATTGTAAACCAATAGTAACCCATCAGTACACCTAAAGTAAGCCCCGAGTGGTCCCAAATTTTCAAAAAGCAGACCCAAAGAACCGGTAAACCCCAAAAGTAAACACAGGTTTAGTTGGGGTTTACTCTGGTTTCTGATTGGTACTGTAGTTCAAAGAAACATACCCTACACTCCCCCATTACTTAACAACACTACACACAATGAATGGCAGAGTATGCATTAAGGTGGAATAACAGACCTGGAAAACGTCACTGAAATTAACAGTAAATTATTTGATTATGAAAGATATAATGATAAATAAACTATACATACCGGTATGTCGATAAACAAAAAATGTGCAAACTGGGGATAAAAATGAATATCTAAAAAATTCAATTCAGCATATAACAACAAAAGCCCCTGCAGGATTCGAACACGGGGTGTAGGGTTCACAAGCCCGACACTTAAAAATTTATTCACTTGGTTATGGAGTAAGTTATGTGTTGCCGTCGATAAAATCCTTTTCATAAAACAAAATGTTGTTTCGATCAGAGGTCAGCCCTTTTGTGACGATGTGTTATTCCACCTTAAATACACAAAAAAAGTTAATAAAGGAGCATAACTCCTCAAAAATCATCACATATCAAAGCTGTAAGTTCCAGCAAATATTCACATATATATTTTAATCTTTACAACAAAACTCTGAATTCACATTTTGCCCTAATTCCCAACAAAGTTTCAAAATAAATTGCGCAGTGGTTGTTGAAGAGGAGTTGTGTTTACAAATTAGGTGTTCATTACTACACAAATTAAGTGTTCATCACTACATTCAATAAATGGCCAGAAGACTACCAGTAATTGCAAAAGAGCCAAAATTCTAAGAAAAATAATGGAACTGGAATATCCTGGTTATATGCACATCTACATGTTGTGATCTATTTCCTTACAAACCTTCCACTGAGACATTGCCTAGCAATAGAGAATGCTATAAAAATTCTTTACATTAACTATAAATAATTAATCGCTGTGTAATTTCATATTTATTTAAAGCACAACATGCGCAGCATTTAACACTCAAGAAAGCAAATACACAAGTTTAGACAGATCATCATTTTTTCGTATTGCTACTGACAACCGTAACAGACAGAGAAAAGGAGGAACACGGGATCAGGTGGAATTGTAAGCATCTTTGAAGGTAAAGTATTAAAGTAATGTTATTGTTCTATTGCTGAGTTATGTTTTGTATTCACTGATTCTCAGAAGAATGAGTCTGATTTTTCTTAAGTCTTAGAAAACTGCTGTAGTTGAAACAATTACCTAATTTTTTTCAAATTACCTTAGGCTATTATTTACTTTTCCTGCTCTGTGCAATTTTTTAAAATATTTTAATGAAATCTGTCTTCTTATTCCTACGATTTCGAAGTTCAAAAGAATAGTCTTTACGCGCCATATTGTTAAAAAGAGTAAAATCCTTCTCACATAAAGATGCACAAGGCCGATGCATGTTTATCACCGGTTTCCGTGGTGTTAAGCGGATGATAGTCATTTACTCCCCCTGGATGCGACACCAGTCTATCGCAGGTTAAATATCAGCGTAAGAGGTATCCATTTTCAGCTGGGTAGACTATGGTTATGTAGAAAAAGCGCCCTGTTATTAGGCACAGCACACAACATCAAGTGACCACAGGGGGGCATGAACCAAGTGACCTCTAGAATGTGCTCCAAAACGCCCTATATTGGAAATGCAGTCATTTGGGGTATTCCTGATCACTTTTTACATGATTGCAACAAATGTAAAATGATTTTTATAATTGGTTGTTTAGAAGAAAGGTGATTATGTCAGAAAAAGATCTTTGACACAATAAATTTTATCTTTGAAGAAGCGACTTTGACAGAGGTTCTTGTGACACCAACACTTTCGTGTATTGCGGGTTACTACCGGGTATTTCCAATCAGTATCTAAAAAAGAACAAAATAGTCTGAAAAACCTAATATTTAAAACGAATTCTTTCATTTTACTTCCCTAAGTTCTTAAAGTTGTAAAAAAATATTTAAGTCCATGCTTTTGACTATTTTAAATTTGGTAATACCCCCTATGCATCGTCTGTATGCGCTATTTGTAAAAACACAGAAGAAACGTGTAGATACATGTACTACAACGAAACCCTTACCAATCACAAAGATTTTATTGTATAGTCCTAACATATTAATATATGTTTTTTGCATAAGTAAAATCTATTAAACGAAATATGTTCAATACACGTGTGTTGTGTAATAAGCCCTGATTTGTTCATGTGCGGTCATCGTGAACATTCGATATACCACTTACTGAAGATATTGGAAATGCATGAATTAGGTCTACATTACCACGGTTGGATAGTTTCATTGTTGGTGTTTTGTATGTTGCACAGCGACACTTAATACTCCAAAAACACGAAACGCGAGGTTATTCGAAATGCCCCAAATGACTGTATGAATAATATATCTTATTAACCCATTACGATGGTATATTGGATATAATACATATGTACAACAAATATCAATAAATTTGCTAAAAGGTATACTGCTAGTATTCACTAATCGATTAGCGAATACTAGGACTTCAAATTACACTTGACGGGTAAATGTATAAATCTCTTACACTTATCATATGGCTTATCAGCTGGAATATATACAGTAAAAGTGTACTACATCAAATATCTCAACAAAAAATTATAGAACATTCATTCTGGAATGAACGAGCTGATAGCACAAGTAATAGAAGTTAAATTGGTAGAAGTTGTAATCTTTCAAGGACATGATGTCATTTTCACTGACCAAACAAGTTTGAGTGGATATATTACATTTTGAAATCAAAACATGGTAAATAACAAGCTACAACATATGTCCTTAATAATGGAATTACAGATCCAACTGCAAAGTTAAGTATTAAAGTCACAGCATACAATGCACATTAATTGGTTTATAAATGATGTATCCATTTCATCATTTCAATGCAAACTACTTCCTTAAATAGGTTATTTTAAAATATATAAAAATCTGGACCAATTTTAACGAAGAATAATAAGCACTGCAATATATGGACCAATAGTTTGTGCTAATCTGTTATCTTAAAAAAACCTTATTGTTGAGAATATGTTTAATATAATACATTTATTTTCAATTTCTTTACAATTATACTAATGCAAGATAATTCATCAATGTGGTTTTTTGAAATTCAGAACTTTTTTTAACTGCCTGATATTTGTATTTTATTTAGTCATCCCATTGTATAATTTGAGTGTTTAATTATTCTATCAACACTCACAGGGTGTGTGTGTGTGTGTGTGTGTGTGTGTGTGTATATATATATATATATATATATATATATATATATATATATATAAACTCATCTCTCCAATAATTTTCTTGAATCACTTTTAATTCTGACTTGAATTTCTTCGTCCCATGTACAAACCTGGGAGACACAAAGGTCGCAGTATTCCGAACTCAAAGTGGTTGTACAATTTATACGTTTATGTTATGTGGAACAATTATTTAACAGAGAATGCGCCATTAAAATTAAAGTTTAAACAACGTTTATATTTTTTCATAAGACTGTAAACATCAAATGTAAACATCAAGTAAAAGTTTGTAAAAAGATTAAATTGCGATAACTTTTTTTTCAAAACATTAGTAAACGGATTCGAATAATGTTGAACAGCTGAACAGAAAATGATGAGACGGACTAAATGTTTTAAAAAGAGACGACAACGGATCAAACAGACCTCGAAATGAAAAAGGGTTACAGAATGGAAGAGAAAATTGATTCATTATAGAATAAACACCAATAAAACTCCACCACACCCCACCCAACCCTTATCCGTATAAAATTAGTGGATTTTATTGCAGGTGTATCCCTGTGATTAAGGATAAAATTAACTCGTGCTTAGTTTAAGACTAAACTAGGGTCTTCCCAAATAAATACAGACTATTTGATATAAAATCTAATAATAATAAGTATGTGAATTTGGTACAACGAATCTGATCATATGGATGTAAGTGGAGCATGTGTGATAGAAAGTTCAAGCTACTAAGTATTTCAACCCTTGTTTTGGTTTTAACAAATGATTGAGAAAAGAAATATCAGCGGCATAACTAGTATTTATCTTATCAAATTTAAGGAGGTTGGCACCTGAAATAATAGTAATGTCAATCATCCGAAAACCACTTAGATATAAAGATGGGGACCTATAATATTCATTTTATTTGTGACCCATGTCACATGCCATTTTTTGGAAATAAATGGCCCCCAAACAGAAATGATAATTTTTCTGAAATTTTTGCTAAAATTTGACATAGAAATCAAACAAATAATTATAGTTTGAACTATTATTTAGTTATGATTTTAATACAGTTTGAAGTTGAACACATGTAGTGACTAAAAAAGTAAAATCTAAGTCAAAGTTTAAAAATTCTTGCTTTACTGGTGGCTTCAAAGGCCAGTATATAATGAACGCGACAACAGATGTTACAAAATTTTGGGGTAATCAAATTATAACGCAATAAAAAAAATTATAGTAATGTCATTTATCCATAACTTTGCATACAAATAGACATACATTTAATATCTCATTTAAAAGTAAAACTAGTAGGGGTCACATCTCAAAAATTTTAGATATAGCATGAAATAAGCTAATTTTAGGCCAACATTGTAGTCAATTTTTTCTTAACTTCTATGAAATATAAGCTAAATATGCCAAAATATATCGATAGAAATATCAAAATATTGTTTAAATATGTTTTTTAGAACACCATGAATATATCATAATACACAAACTTTCTAGAAGTTTGGTCTGCCCTGATAATTAGGAAGTTAAGTAACAGTACTCTAAAACTAGTGAGTTTTGAAAATTGTTCATTTCCTTCTTGAAAACCTTCCACCACAAAATATAGTCCCTTACTAAACCCTGTTAAAATGTAATTTTTTAAAAACAATTTTATTCAATATAGTTTATTTGGCATTGTTAAATATAAATATGCTACTAGAAATAATATGTGATGCAGAATTTTTAGACTAGAGGTGACCCAAAATGGCTACCCAAAACCTAAGGAGCGAACCTCTTTAAGGCAGTTCACAACAAACAAGACAACATTATATAGTTTAATTTTTCTGAAAAGTTTATTTTTTGTTTTATGGAATGAAGAATGTAGAGTATTGATATATAAAATAAGTGAAAGACACTTTCTCCATATTGCTTCAACCCTACCATTTCAATCTCCTTTCAGTAAAGTGTAAAATGAAAAAGCCATTGTTAGAATTTGCATTGCCATGAATTTATTGTATGAGATATTACAAAATGTAATGTTTGTGCTGCTATATATAAAGAATACCTATTTGTTACTTTAAATTATTGCAGTTTACAGTAAATTATGTTGCAACGTAATGTAAGAATAGTGATTGTGAATAACCTTATATTAACATTCACTTTCTTTCCCCCAATTTGATTGCATTGATTGATTTGACTGATATTTACACATAACACAGAAGACCCAATCACCTAATATGGTGCGTATGAATAAAATCTTCCTTCAGTATTTCTCGAATGTGAATGTTTATTACTCTCAAACCATATCAATGGTTCGAAGAACATGACTGACTCTCCTCGCGACTTCAAACCGGATCAAGACCAGATATCATACTTACGCTGATAAACATTTTATTGATGTGAATATTTTTTAACAGTTAAATGAAGTCAATTCTTTAATTTATTATGATACAAAAGGTTATATTCATCAAATAACAGAATGAAAAATAAAATTGTGTTATTAGAATTTATAGCGCTGTGCACTATTGTTGTCAGCATAATTCGGCTGTTCCAGCGGCTATTCCTTTAATTGCGCATTACTCGTAGAATAAGGCAGAAATTTTGAAAAATAAATCATAATTGCGCAAAGGAATAAAAGGTTAAAAAACGTAAAAATAAGGTTGAATTATTATTTTTTGAAAGATGTGGTCTCATAACTGCAACGGTGTGTGCAAACAAATTTTCATAACGCGCTAGTGCGCGTTATTCAATTTGTATGCACACACCGTTGCAGTTATGAGACCACATCTTTAAATAAAAAATGATTCTATGCTTAAATATGACGAAAAATTATTTGATTCAAATTCTTATAAATTATAACAGCATAATTTCTTGACTACATTATTACGATTCGTCATAAATGATAAAATTTTAACAATGAGTTTTAGATAAATAAGGGTTTTAAAACCTATCCCAAATGCGAAAATTGATAAAAATTGTAGATGACCTAATCATATTTGACCTTTGACATTTTGATGCTACCATGAAAATCGATGTGATTAAAGTATAAACACTAATAATGACTGTACTTTCTGGTATTTACTATAAAAGAAACTCACATTCTTTATTGATAGAAGGCCAAATTGCACATAGATCAACAGTTATGAACACCATTTAAATGTAGGTTTCCAAATGCGATACGTGGTACATCGATCGTTTTTAGAAAATAAGAGGTAATACTTTTATAATTTTTTTAAATAATAAAATATAAAGAATTATTCCGTTACCTTGTTTATTTGAGCAAATAACTTAACAACTAACTTCATTTGTGGTAAGGGGGAGAGGTGTGGTCCGTATCCACCACCACCCCTGGAAAATTCAAACCTATTCAATTCACTTAGTAAAATTACTAAAAATAGCCCTCGACTCCCTTGAAAACAAAATTATCCCACGGAACCCGCACCCCCTCCCCTGAAGAAGTTTTCTGGATACGCGGATATATAATTCCTACCAATTTCAAAGAAGAGGAAGTGCAAAGTCCAAAGGGTGTAATACATTTTAACACAGACACTTGACGTTACATAATTATGTGTTTATTTTTCTCGTAATAAAACCGGATACCCTCTATTTTTTATTAGAAAAATATCGTCCGGTGGCTGTGTCCAAGGGGGACATTGAAATGAGTAACCAGAGAAACAGCTAGTGTATAAAAATTCCATCGTGATAAAATATGTCAGCTATATATGTGTCCCTTTTCAGTAAACAAAAACCCTAATGATGAGACACATCTTATTATTATTATTAGCAGTAGTAGTATTTGGGCAGAAGATGGCAAGGCAAAAATAATTCGAGCAGAAGAGCTGTTTGTACTATGTGCTACCTATTATGAAGAATTACTTGTACTTCATCGCACTTATATGGTTCGAAATTCTAATGAGAATTATTTAACAGATGTAAGAGATTGTTGCTATTAATATTGTGAGATAAAATCCAATCTTTAAAGTGGAAAAAATGCTTTCTATTAAATGTCCTTAAGAAATTGATTTTGTATTGTCGACTATCACATCCTCTGTATTGTTTACTCAGAAGTAGAAATAAAATTATACATTGTATGTCAATGAATACCATAAGGACTTTGTACTTCTATATTACAAATTAGATTTCGATATCATGAAATTGTAAACAGGTAAACTTGTATTTGTTTTATTACAAATCAAAACAAAGAATTTAATCATATTGCATAATATTTACATGTACGTCATACGGAATACTAGGACGTAAAAGATTGTGACGTTCGATAACTAAATATAAGCTTAATCGTTCACATGATATGCCACTCCATACACGAACTATATCATCCAGGGTATTTTAATATAGATATCAAAGCTAAACTCGCATCTTTTTCAAAGGCTGAGTAAAGTACTGATAATAATATTATTGTTGTTATCAACCAAAAAACCATAAAAGATTATAACTAGGCAAAAATGATTCAACAAAACCGACGAATCATAACACAGTCGGAAAATGCGGATTCAAAAACGGATCAATTTCGATTTTCTGCGCAGTAGCTTACAATTCCACAGAGATAAAACACCGTAAAATAGAAGACTGAAACAAACGGAATTGTAATCTCTTTATAATTATTTGTTCATTTCAATGCTTTAAATCAATGCCAGATAAGTTTCTATTATATATGCTATAAAAGTACATATGATTTTATTTTTTTCGAGAAATTATGTTCAAAACAAGAATTTTTGGCTTGAATTGCCTTTATACCTTTTCCTAGCACTTTATATTTTTGGTGTTTAACTCTTTCAAGCTATATTTCTTTTTCCAAGGTAAATTTGTGTTTTCTATTAAACATTAGAAAAAATTTCTATTTCGCTATATTTAAAGATTGATTATTCAGGTATGAATTTTTTCGCTTAGTGATAATGGCAGCTTTAAGTATACAGTCATTTTAAATGTACTGCACAAAACCAATATAGGTTTTCTATTTAGATTTTAAAATATAGGGTTTTTAATTGTGTATAAACCATGAAGGTTTTACAAACGATCCAATCCAAAAAAAAGCCCGTTGTTAGTCTTGTTAAAAATATGAAGTTCTATTATTATAGATCAATAATAAGCAAAATAAACTTCAGTATCTGTCGTGTTCAGTTATTCTATTACAGACCTAATTTAAACATTTAGTTCTTGTTAAGCTATTTTTCCGGGTGCATGCATTAATTTGATCCTTTACAAACTACTGCAAAGAAGACATAATCAAAATCATAGATACGTTTAATGAACCGTCCTGACAAATCTTAACAACTATATATTCTGGAAAACACTTAAAAATAAACTGGTAAAATCAATTCACGTCAAAAAAAGTCTTTGTTGAATCCTTTATTTGCATACATTTAGATATTTAGTTTAATAGTTTGTATCAAAAGACAATAAATAAACCATCACTAGGTCAGATAATAGGCATACATAAAGACCAATTAATCAGGTCCCTAAAGAATTTAAATTTTTGGATTTTTTTTTTTTTTTTTTTGATTTTCATAATAATATATATACCATGTAAAATTTTTTGTTGTTCTAAGCAATATTTTCAGGACGTGTGAGAAATTAAAAAACAATAAATAGTAAAAAGATTTATGATATATCGTAATAAACGAGGTCTTCTGAAGGCGGCACATAGCCAAATACATCGTGCTGTGACCCTCTACCTGACTACTGAGAGCAAAATTCTTATGAACGCTTCTTTTGTTATTTTGTTTCAAAGCTAATCTTGTAAACTCTCTCTCTCTCTCTCTCTCTCTCTCTCTCTCTCTCTCTCAAAATAAATTAAAACAAATTATTTAAAGCAAAACCAGTATCACCATTTATTGAATTTTACCGTGATATTTACTGCGTAAACAATTTTAATTACACATAATCGTTTCAATGAAAAATTTATTTGTCTTTGTATGTAATTTTAAAAAACCCATACATTAAATTTGGCATCATGCATGTACAACTATTCCAAATGTCTTATATTATGCTTCATCATTCAGAGTACAAAAATCTATCTTCCTATTCAATTTTATGCCTTTATCAAACATGCTTAAATTACGTCTGAACATATCAAATAGCAACTTTCATAATTAAATAAAGTTCTATAAAATAAAGCTCGTATCATATTGCTTTATATATTTCTCTTCCAAATCTCGAGTTTATATGTGTCTTTATCTGTGAATTCTTTATAAGAAATATAAGACATGTTAAAATAATATAAGTTGTAAACGACCTTCCAAGGGAATATAGCCAAGCTCACTGACAAAACAAGTTTGGGTGGATATATTTAATTTTGAAATTACACTTGGTAAAAAACAAACTACAAAATCTGTTCTTAATAATGATATTACAGAATGATACAACTGCAAACTTGAGTATTAAATACACAAGAACATACGATGCACGTATTCCAATTTATAAATAATGTATCCATGGAATGTCAAGGTAAAAATTTAAAGTGGCATGGTCACGATTTTAGTCAAATTCTAATTTTCTGTTTCTGTTTTTATTATTTACAATGCTTCAGGAATGCATTTCTAATGATCAAATGAAATTTAAGAGTCAGACTTAGAGTTATAAGCAAGATACAGGGCTCACAATTCTTTGTCATGTAAACAAGGCTCGTGCCCTGTTTTTATTTACACAGGTTCAATATACCAGATAAAGTCTTTTTCAAGCTAATTTTTCTATCTTCATATTCATTTTATGCATAAACAGTTCCTAACGTTGAACACATATATTTTATGTCTAAAACGGGAATGTGTACGTCAACATTAAAAATGTAAACAAAAGCTTTGTTTACATAGCAAAGAATTGTAAGCTCAGTAACTCGCTTATAACTCGACAAATGACACTCAAATTTTGGTTGCCTATTAAAATGCCCTTACTGAAGGATTGCAATCATTAAAATCAGAAAAATAATTTTATACCAAAATCGTGACCATGTCCCTTTAAGGTAGATCACCGAGCCTCCTTTAGTAAACTAAAATGTCGTTGAATACACATTGTGTTCTACACTCTTTCTATTTTCTGTTTTTGTTAATTAAAATAGTATGATATAATAAACAGATACATGTAAACATAATTCTGTTTGTGTTACACATCAAAACAAACTGTTTGCCTACGTGTTGCAAAATATGTATAATAAAAAGAATAAAAAGGATAGGGGAATGTTATGATACTGGAACATAAAGATAGTGACAATCGATTACTGTAGATCAACTTAATCTCTCACATGATGTGTTGCTGTTTACACAATTGCAACTTATATAAACTTTTATGTAATGTAGATACCGAAGGTAGAGTCATATTTACTAAAACTGCTAAGTATCTTGTTAACGTTTTGATAATAATATACCTTAACTAAAGATTATCGTTAGACAAATATTACTCCAGGAATTTGGCAAAGCATAAAACCGAAAGCAATGCACAAGTTTAAATAGATCAATTTCTGATCATATCTATTTTCTGCAGTATTGCCAGCCGCCGCAGAGAGAAAATAAGTAGAAGGAGATTGACTCAATCTTAAGTTCCTTTAAAATGATAAGTACATTTGTAAATTTCATTGCAATGAATAATTACCAAAAGTAGTTGAACATTTTTACGCAACTGAATAAGTGTGATTTATTTATATATTTTTGAGAAGAAAATGTGTTTAAATCAAGCTTATGACATTTTGGCTTAATTAGACGTTCAACCGTTATCATTTTAGCACTTTATCACTTTAAGTTTTGCACTCTTTAGAGTGTAGATTCTTTTTAAATATTTAAAAATTTTGAACTTTCTGTTAATGCGTCTTTTTTTTTTAAAATGACTCTATTTTGTAATACTATAAGTGTGTATATTTGAATAGGAATTTTTTTTTTGTTATAGTGGTTGCTTTAAGCAATGAGCTAATTTTTAAATGTCTTTGAATAAAGAAAATATTCATTTCATTTTGTCATTCCAATAATATAATGTGTTAAAATGAAATTGTACATGCCAGGTAATACCACATATATACATTCCCACTATTTCTTACGGAGACTTATAGTTAATTCATAGCTCTATAGAAACAGCCAGATTGACATATACATGCTCCGTTTATCGATTGGTCGAAATCAACAGCGGCTGAAACTGACAGGAAACTGAAAGGACTGAAATGTACACGCCCTGTTTATCGATTGGTCGAAACCTACAGCGACCTAAGAATAATCACGGACTGCACGAAATAATCATAATGATGTCAGACTCAAAGTCTCACGGGAGACGATTTGGCTGTTTCTTTTAGCTAAAGTACGTTAACAGTAATTTAGTGAATTTTACTTACTTTTTACAATCAATTTATTAATTAGTTAAAAGAAAGATGTAAATATAAACAATAAAATGTTTTCCTTGATGATTCATGCAGGTTAATAAGGTAGCGATCATTGCAGAAAAAAAGAACGACTGCATAAACTTTTTAAAGAAGAATTTTTCTTTCAATTGCAGAAATGATCAACATCCAAACTGCAACTTTACGTAATTGCATTAAATAAAAGTATGCTGTTATCAAGTACGAATATGTTTTCATAGGCAGGGGACATCACGATTTTTTGAATCTCCATACGATAATGAGAACGCCCACTTTTATACTGACTTCATACATAGTCAGCGCATGTTTGTCTATTGTTCTCCGTTTAACATTAGTTCTATATTTGCATTTATTTATCTAAGTTATGTCAAATGGAGATTAATAGACAAACATGCGCTCATGGTTTAAACGAGAAAAACACTTATTCTTCTTACTTTCACTTTCTCTTTTATAACCAAGGGTTGATACATTTTGAATATTATAATTCGCCACGTGATTTCACACCTCAGCTGGTAACTTTGGGAATACAAACTTGTCATGTGACGCGTAAGGAAGCATGTTATGTGCTAATTAGGACAATGTTTTCGAACACGTTAAGTTGACAAACATTGATTTAAAGTCTTCTGTACTTACACGGGCGTGGTCTTATTGTTGAAACCATAGTAAATAGTATACTTGTACCATATAGAATAGAAAGGGCTATGGTGAAAGAGTGATCACATGATTTTTAATACATGGGATTGTTATTCATGCTAGTCTAATTTTAGTACTATTCTGATAAGCGGAAAAAGCACTCTACACATTAGTGGACTTTTTATGTTCAACCAGATTTATTTTTTTATTTTATTTTTTTTTTTTGTCGCTTTTGCCTGTTACGTATGCAGTGTATTGTTGCAACTGGAAATATTATTTGTCGCATTATCTATTGCATTAAATCTCAATCATATTTACATGCATAAGGATTTTTATTTCAAAACGGGGATGGGGTGTATAGTGCATCGTATCCCTTTTCTTGATTTTGTTCTTTAGATCAAATTTCACTATAATTTTTAACACTGCCCCCCAAAATTTTTTAATTATTTATTTCAACTTTGAATAATAAGCTAATCAGTATTGCAAAAATATATACAAAATATAAAAAGTATGCGAGGCACGCAAAATGCGAAGCCAGTAATTAGAATTTTAAATAAAAGCAAGTTTTGATAAAATGGGGAGGGGGTCAACCTTTCATCCCTCTGTTTTATGTGTACATCAGGAGACGAGGTGTCAAATCAATCTGTTCATGGTTCACAAATTAATATATATGATTTTCAACAAATCCATCATTGGTATAAAAAAAATATATTTAATCTAAAATCGCGAGTGCATGCATATTTATTATATATTTTATTTGTCTGATCTAACGTATCTGCTCGATGCACAATAAACTCGTCCTAAACTTTTCGCCATGTTGTTTATTGGTCAATCCGCGTTCTTGGTTACCCTGTTCTGGAAAGTTATTTTCATCAAAACAAAAATCGCACATTCAATAAACGAATTGGCTCGTTTGATTTTTCCAACATTTGCTTTATTTTTTATGTATACTCTAAATAGGTTCCCGGTAAAGATATTCACTTTTACGTTATTTTTCAAAATTATTTCATTATATTTCATATATTTTAATACAAACTCCCACTAACTTGAATCTGCCAAAGCATGTCCACCACCTTTCTCTCATTTTTGCTTTTAAAGGCCGAAATAAAAAAAAAATAAAAGTGGGTTTTTAATTAATTTAACAATAATAGCAATTCAATTATAGTTATGATTGATGGATCTAACACATATTTAAATTCTGGGGCGAGCATTTTATAATTTATTGACAAAATATCTTCATGTATAAGTATGGATGATTATTATTAAACCTCATATCATGAATTTTAGCAACCAACACATTCTCAATCATAGATACGTTATCTAGAAAAGGACCCTCACCCCAAAAGGATCTTGAATTTTCAGTAAATATTAATATAATATTTAATATCCCTTCTAATTCTGGGCATCTAGCATACAAATTAGGGGGAAGACCTCTATCAAAATTGTTGAATTCGTGACCGCAGGGTCCGTAATTCTGGCGTGACGATGGGACTATTTGGTCATACGCAATAGTGGATTTGTATTTATTCTCTAAAAATCAATCTTGCAACTTGGAAACTAAATAGCAGGCTAAGTAAAAGAATTTAAACGGCATTGCTGCCTCAATTACACATGGAAAAATGCATGGCCTCGGGAACAAACCAGGAGTTCTGTTGTTAGAGCGGGTTTTATTTGCCACACAGTGAACATGCATTTATTTTTTCAAAATCTTTTTCTCCATGAAAAAAGCAATTTGCAGGCAAGTTGAATGCATAAATAGGATGAGTATTGAAGTCTCTACCAAAAATGTAAAACAAAATATTACCTAAGAGTGTTAATATGGTGGAGCATTTTTGAACATGCATTGATATTATCGTATTGCGATTTGTTATAAATACGATATTAAAATTTCTTCGATCCTCGGGATCTGATTCGTCCTTTGTGTAACGTTGTTTAACCCTGGAATTATCTCCTCCTCAACCTGGGGAGTAGCCCTTTTTCCCTGTACAAAAAGAGGAGGCAAAATACAGCTTCCAGTTGACTACTGGAGAGCTGCATTCCCCGCACCTCCTTTTATACACCCGGACACCGCACCTCAAATCTCCTTACCTTATAAGTTCATAAGATCAAGTTCATTCTGATCTTCTGACTCACCGAGGCCAGTGTTCGCATCTGACCCGGTTTCGACAGGCTCATCACTGGTCTTAATTGCTTATTTTTCCATTAACATAAGTAAACATACGCTATCTGTATAACGCCTGTACTTTTACCAATTTCTATAGAATTTTCTTAGTATTTTCGTTACGATAATATTTTCAAAAAACTTCCATTGCCTCAGAGTCAGAGGGTTTTTGTGTATGGGAAAGACTTTATTGGTCATAAAGTAAACATGGCTCAATTCTTTTAAAATTTCACTTCCCTATAACTGGGTATGTGTCTAGAGAGACGCTAATTTTATAGTAAGTATGATTATAAGTCACTCTACCACAATAAAGATTTAAGAGTTAATGTATGCGGAAAAAGGATATTGAGGATTTGAGGAAAGAGGATATTGAGAACATGGGGAAGTAACAAACATGTTGATAAAAAAAGAAACATACAAAATTATTTGAAATTTAAATTCCATTTATGTACATATACGATGTGTGAAATTCTTTCATCTTTTAAGATAAAAAGTATATAATATGTATTGCTGATTTGTTATTTTATATACAATTTTTTTCATAATAGGTATTTAATGAGTCTTTACTTCGTATAAGCATGTTATTAACTCTTGTATAGAAGGTTTGGCACGCATAGTGCCATATATTTTTTTTAATATCACTATGAGGCATACACATAATTATTCCCATCATAAACTTACCAAAGGTTGGTTTGTTTGGCAAATATGTTACAATGGATTGACATACCCATTACTCAAAGGACAAAATGGTCATGTTTATCTCTCACAAAACAAACAATTTGCCTACGTGTTGCATAATATGAATATTCAAAAAGATAAGGGGCTGTTGTGATACTGGAACATTAAGATAGTGACAATCGATAACTGTAGATCAACCTAATCTCTCACATGACGTGTTGCTCTTTACACAAATGCGAAAGATTATAAACTATTATGTAATATACATGTAGATACCAAAGGTGGACTCATATTTACTTAAACTGCTATGTGTTTTGTTGTTTACGTTCTGATAATGATATACCTTAATATCGCTCGACAAATATTATTCAGTGAATTTGGCAAAGCATAAAACTGAAAGCAATGCACAAGTTTAAATAGATCAATTTCTGATCATATCAATTTTCTACAGTATTGCCACCTACCGCAGAGAGAAGATAAGAGGAATAAATTGACTCAATCGTAAGTTGCTTTAAAACCATAAGTACATTCGTAAATTTCATTGCAATGAATAATTACCAAAAGTAGTTAAACATTTTTACGCAACTGAAATTTTCAGGTTCAACCACTAATGGTACACCACTACCAAAGTGAAAATATGTGATGTGGTCATCTTTAGTTTGTGAGATATGAGGCCATAAAGAAAATGCGCTATTCATTACAATGAGGTTTACAACAAGTTTATGAGTTTCGGGATCTTACTGAAAATACATTTATACTATTATTAAATACTATAATTAACTATAAACACTAATTACTTTTGCTACTGATAATCAACCTTTAATAGGTCCTGAAGAAAAACAGATAAAGATATGTGAAAAAATGACAATAACAAACCGTCAACCATCTCAAAAATCCATAAAACGAAATACAAATTCAAAGCAGAGCAACACGGACCTCCAAGATAGAGATAGGATCAGGTGCCTAGGAGGAGTGAGCATCCTCTGCCGACCGGTCGCACCCGCCGTGTGCTCCTTGTCACAATATTGGGCATGTCATAATCGAGATAAATGTCAAAGTCGGGAAAATGTCATAATAGGGAAAAAATGAAAAGATGGTTTGTTTGTGATAGTCAAAATACAAACCTTGAGCAAACACGATGGTATAGGTTAAAATTGAGATTTAGTATGAATATTGATAATGAATAGCTTAGAATTATTTAGCTGCATATGGTAATAACTTTTTATGGAGGGATGTTGCATGCCCACATGGGTCATTCTTTATAGACGTTAGGCCTCTAACCATTAGGTCGCTGGTTCATGCGCCGATGTGGTCACTCGATGTTGTTTGGGTTATTTTTTTTTTGGTTTTCTAAGAGGCACTTTATTTACATTATCTCAGTCTATCCAACTGAAATTGGCCTTACGATGAGAGTTAACCTGCGATAGACGGGTGTCCCATTCAGGGGTAGAAGGAGGGGGGTTAATGACTCACATTCACTTAGCACAACTGATAGTAGGTATAAATGTTAGTACCAGTCTTAGGCGCCTTCATGGCTCGGAGAAAACTTTAATGGACGGACGTGGGCAATCGGTCTCTAGACACTTATTTAAAAGAATTCATCCTGTAAACATGTAGATCGAAACATCATCAACGAAAATAATTTCACTTCATCATGCAAATATCAAAAAATTATCATATTTTACATTTTTAATAGATTTCACTGACTAAAAACATTTAAAGTTTTATATTCGTGTTTATTATACCTCTAAGTTTTTTAAAGAGTAATTACATGTATTTCGCTGATTCCCTCAAAATCGCCGTAAAAAGACTGATTCCCTGTAAAACAGACTGATTCCCTGCAAAAAGGTGCGTTAGTTCGATGAACTGATACACACCTATTCAGAACACTTAGTAATTTCTGTTAACCAGAAGAAAAATTCCGAAATATTCCGAATAAGATCATGAATATTCATAACCACATGATTTAATTCTAGTTGCAATATCCTTTTTGATTGGCTATACTTATTTATCTTTATCGTATATCATAACTTGCTTACGTCACAATACGTCGCGTGTGCAATTTAATTCTATTTATTTTGACGTTATAACTTGTTGGATACACAAAGAATTATTTAAGAAATAAACGTCATGTTAAAAAGTTCACAGAATATGAACTTGGTTGGTCACGTGATCAATTCCTGTGAAGCCAGAAGGGCTTCTCAGAAGATTTGATCACGTACCAACAAAGTTCATATTCGGGTGAACTTTTTAACTACCTGTTTAATTATTAGCGAGCGCAGCTCGCCGGCGCGCAGCGCCGGCGCGAAGCGAGCTCTAACGGCAAGGCGTGTGCGAATAGAAAATTTGGACCAGTTGCACATTCATTCAACGGATTTTTTTGGCGTCAGTAAATCGGACCAGTAATGCATTGTTTTAATCGTCCCAGTAGTTCCCTGTAATCATGGCAATTTTTATCACTTCACACTCTCACGAGAATCAGCAAGACAATAAAAACAATAACGATGTATACGACATACAGTCAGTTACCTCTCAAGTTCACCTCAGTACACTCTCAATCAAAAAATAAAAAAATAATCGAGTGACGTGACAAAGGTTTGCACATTGATCCGATAGATTTTTTCGGCGTCAGTAAATTTGGACCCACAATTCATAGTACCAATGGTTTCCAACTCCTCACGTTCTCGCGAGAATCAAAGTAAAACTTTTGAGAAGCATAGAAGATGTGTAATTTTAAGAACATCATGCTTTTTAAGTAAATAAAACGGTATACTTCGCTTACTTTTATTTCTCAGGGGAGTTTTAAAGAGTCAGACGACACTTAAACGTGAACTTTGACGTCACAATAAAGGGAAATTACTCTAACTGAAGTTATTGTAAATCTGCTGAAATTACCAAAATCCTCTTAAATCTGGCAAAGCTAAAGAATGAGGACATTTCTTCAGATATAGGAAACAGTTGTAACTTGCACTCATTTGGATGAATGCTCACATTTATTTTATTCACTATAATTACGGTAATTTCCAGGAACGTACACGTAGCATCGGTTTTTTTTAAAAGGGGGTGGGTGGTGGATGACAGCCTTATCCAAAAAATCTTTACAAGCGAAAAGAAAAAAAGATAATTCTCAAAATTCTGAAAATTCTAATCCTTCAGCTCTTTAGCAGTTCAATGGCTTCTTTACTTTCACTTCCATTTATTACATGCTCCCAATCCCAAGTGTGTGTGTGTGGGGGGGGGGGGGGGGGCAACTCCATGTTCCTTTAATATGATAAGCAAATATTTTTAAGCGTAAATCAAAAAAAAATAATAATTAATAAGAAAAAATGTCGACTGCAAAAAGGGGATGAACTGACGTTACAATTACTTTAAAAGAGGAGATACAGTGCAATGAACATTTATATTAAAATCTTTATTATTCAACAACATTGTATCTGAGATTAAACTATTGTTCTACTTATAAATAAATAAATAACAAATCTTATAACATATGAAATCTTATAAACTATGGATAATGGAAATTTACTGAAAAATAGGTATGTTTTATTTCAAGTTATTTTGCAATCAAATTTATTTACGTTGTTATTTCTATTTTTATTGATTTATCATAACACATGCTGCGCTCGCCCCAACGGTCGCACCGTAAAACATATTACTTATATTTACTTTTGAGTAAGGCAAATCGTTCCTAATTATTCACATATCCGTGTTGTTATTTAATAATGCAACCGTCAAACGATAGGCGCGTGCGATTATCATTGTGACGTCATTAAACATTGAATGTGTTCACTATTTCATATGTTCATATAGGGAAGCTTATTTGCAAATGTAAATGTAAATATATTTATTTGAACTTTTTCTAACCTATTGTTTGTATCGGTATAATAAATCAGTTAAAGTATACCAAGGATGGACTCATCAAGATTCCAGATCCCCAAAAGCAAGTTTATTTCCCGAGATGAAGCCAAGGGGGGGGGGGGGTGCGTAGTAACTACAATAGCATAACTTTTTATAATTTAACCATATGTAATTTACACCAACTCTAGTATAGGCTATTTGGGAAGTTTCAAGAAAATCTATCATCTGGTTCTTTTTTAAGGCAGGTAAATTTACTATCGGAATATACATAATACTGTCATTTTCTGCACATAGAAGGAGATTTAAAAAATACTACTATCGCAATTTTCCTCAAATTGTAATTTGTAATTAGTTATATTATTTTCTATCTTATCTGTAAAAATTACTACATTCTACTGTCTGGTTTTAAATGAGGGTCATCGGAAAATATCAAAATGCACCAATTTTGCTAAATATTTGGAGTACTACAAATGTAGATTGGTACAAATGATTCAATTTAAAATTAATATAGCATTGAATCATGATTTTTTGAAGTATACAGTCTCATAACTGCAGCGATGTGTGCATACAAATTGAGTAACGCGCGTTAGCGCGTTATGAAAATTTGTATGCACACATCGCTGCAGTTATGAGACTGTATACTTCAAAAAATCATGATTTAATGCTTATATTTACATTTTTTTAACTTCATGCCTTGTCTGCAAATGTGATTTATACCTTAAATTTCTTATCTTATCCTAAGGGTGAGTTCATATTAATGGAAGAGCCACAGTAACAGCCACAAGCGTGAACTTTGATTTTCGCTTGTGACGTTGCAGTTTACAGCGTTCAACGTTTGTGACGTTATAACAAAACTCGTCATTTCAACCTTTGAGTACCCTGTGTGCATTACAGTGCTATAACTGTCGTAGCTTTCAACATACTTATGTGGAATGTAAATATAAAAAAATAACACTAGGATAGCATTATTTTGTGTTTACAGTTTCAAAGGCGTGCACATTTTTATCATCACGTCATAAAAGCACAATGACAACGCTCGCCTACAAAATAACGAAAAAATCGTTTTAAGGATGACGTTACTCAGAATGAAAAAAAAATTTACCGATGATAATGAAAAACCATCTTTTGTATGTTAGAGACATTTGATTTTAATGTTATTTTTCACTTTCAAAAAGTAGGTCAATGGCTTACTTTTTGAGTTAATGGTCATTGAATATTTTAATAATTAAACTATTTCAAAAATGAAATACGGTCTATGAATAACAGTGATACTAAATACAAATAGATACAAAGCATATAGTTTTCAGATATAAATTTTAAAACTATTCCAGTTCGAATTTCCTCTATACGTTTTCAAAATTCCAACCCATTTTTTATTCAATTTAACAAAAAACTAAATGACGATGATACAAAAACATTTATAGTTTTAAACTACTTATATTGACCTTATTCTGCCTGCATAAAATATATATTTGAGGTCAATGATCAAAATTTTGAGATATCATGGTGTCTTTTATGATTTTTAAGCATTTTTCAATATTTTTGTATTGCGTGCCAGTGATATAGAGAGATAAATCCAATAGAAAAACATGCAAAATTATATTGATTAAGGTATTAAATCTTAACTTTTAATACAGTAATGCCAAAAATATTTTAGCGGAAAACAAAATCTGCAATATTTAGTCCAAGTTTCCTCTGTTTTGCCATAAGCCAATTTTTGTTTGAGCCTAATTCCATTATATGATAAAAATATCGATAATAATTCATTTTATAAATACTTTCTGTGTTTAGAACTAGTTTTATTCATGACATTGAACTTTAAAACATTCCGAATTTGAATAAGAGAAAAGCTGTCAATGTGACAGCAAACCTGGTTTTCTTTTGTGTGAACAGTATCCATAATACATTTGTCAACCCTGAATTGATGAACTCTACCTATCCAGAGAAATAGGGTACTCTTTATGCAATATTTTTTGCCAAAAACTGACTACGATGCATGATGAACTCGTCCTAAAATTTTCGCCATGACGTTAATTAGTCAAACCACGTTCTTGGTTATCCCGTTCTGGAATAATAGAATCATTCATTATATACTCGTCTGGGATAATGAAATTCCACCGAGGGGACGTGATTCACGGTCTATAAAGTTAAGCTTTTCAGACCACTTTTTGTGCGGCGTCCGTCTGTCAGTTAACTCTTGACATTTTTTATTTATTTCTCACAACCACTGGGCTAAATATTAACTAAATTGGCTCAAAGCATACATAGGTGAAAGGGTTTCATATCTGTTAAATAATGGGCCACACGATAATGGGAAGATTATTAAGAATTATTTTTTAAAAAGTGTTCACATCTTTTAAAAACCTTCTCAAAAACTTTTTAAATCAGAGGCAGAACCCTCATGTCACAATATTAGGGTTGAATTTTTATATAGGAAAAAATAGAGAAAAATTTTTAAAAATATTCTAAAAAACTAAATAAACAAATTGGCTTTAATTTCAACATTTTAATAGGGAATCGAGAAAAACTTTAAAATCTTTTTAAACTAGATATACTCCGACTACTATATTGTACAGATATTATGTACTTGATACCATAAAGGTGATTTGATGACAGTTATGTCTTTTGTTGGTGAGGTGAGCGATTTGGCCGACAAGGCCCCTTGTTTTATATACACTTAATGATTAAAAAAATATGATATATGCCACGCCTTTTCTAGTCGTATGTCTGGAAATGATATTTTAAAAAAACCACTTAAATCGATGCATTATTCTCGCTTAATTTCACTTAGTAATTTTCCTGGGTGACAATGAATGAACCCAATAAAGTTTCTTTAGTCACATTTTACTATTTGTGTAGCAAGTTTTAACGACAGTTATATTCAAAAAACACTAAATGTTATTTGATTTATATGTTCAACAAATTTAGAACACATGATCAAGACGAGAAACTTTATCCATTTTAAAATGATCAAGACAACTAACAAATTTCAAACATAGCTTTACAATAAATACTAGACAATATCATAACCTTTTAGCACAACTGGTGCAGCACAAAACACATGAGAAGTTAAAACGAATACTGAAAAGCCTGTGTTTTAAATGAGGTAAGATATATCTCGTTTTGCTCCTTTAACCTTTAAGTTGAGCACTATCGTAGAGGGAGGATATTGAATATCAAGCGTAGATTAAATTGGTTTTCAATTCATTATTTAACTGTAAAATATTTTTTCCTTGACTATGCCTATAAGGAAAAATTTAAAAATCTAACTTCCTTCTTTTCTTGATATACTTCTTAATTTCACTATTTCAATCAGCTTCAAAGGATGATTGTCGACTTTTAGTGCAGATGATAAATCGAAGATTTCATTTTTCAACGTAAGTAAAAGTTGACCACTGTTGTAAAATTGGCTGGAAAACGGGTGGAGGATATTAAAAAAATTTGAGTTTATTTAAATGTTTGCACAAAACTCGGTCATACGGTAATGCAAATTAACTGAATTGGTGGGGAGTTTATGGGTGCGGTGTAATTTATGAGACAGTTCGTAGGTGAAGTAATACATTTCTGACTGGCACTGAGTTCGTAAAAGATGTAGCTAAATCTGGCCGACCTGTGAGTGTATCAGGCGTGGCAAATATCTCAAAAGTCAGGAAAATAATTGAAAGTGACGGCAGATATACAATTTGTGGTATAACCAGAGCTGTTGGCATATCGCAAATAAGGATGCATTTCATTTTGAAGCGTATTTTGAAAGTACGACAGATTTATGCCAGATGGATTGACAGATGATCTCAAACGGGTACAAGTACAAACTGCTAAGCAATTGCAAAAACTATATCCTAAATGCAAATAGTGTTACTGGTGATGAAAAACATGGGTTTACTATTTCGAACCAATAAAATAAATTGGAAACGAAAAATATATCTAAGTAAATACGGCGGAAGGCCTGCGGTTGCCAAAAGAACTATAAGCACAAAGAAGGTTCTTTATTGCATATTCTTCCCATGTGATGGTATAGCCGTACAAAATTCCGATGCCGAAGGCCAAAAGTGTTACAATTCCGGAATAACGGAGTTGTTAATTAAAAATGCTCAAGAAATATTTTTAGCACAATTAGCCTAACATACAAACGTGCTAGGTTTCATCACAGTTAATCTAACTGTACTCTTTCAGAATCTAAACTATAAACTATTCTTGTTTTACTTTTTTAAGACAATGCTTTTTCGATAATAAAGAGATGGTACTGACATGCTAAAAAATAGAAATTTACACATATAGCTGTTATCGAGATCACGATTTTGGTCAAAATTTATTTTACCGTTTTTAAAGCTGGTCCGACTTTTTTGTTATTACAGTATCAAATTATTTGCCATACAAACTAATTATCTAAGAAAGTTATAGACTCTCGCCTACTTACACCAGCAATTTCGGTCTCCTTTCAAAAGTAGAAATATTCAAAGTAAACAAAAATAATTTTTTTAGGGACATAGAAAAACAAACCAACCAAATTCATCATGAGAATGTTTAGAAAAGGGAACCGCTTGGTTTCGTCCCCCAAATGTTTGGGTTTATTCAAACCGCATGTTATGCATCGATTGTAAACAAAACAAACTCCAGAAATAATAGTACACAGGTTTAATTGATTTGCCAAAACATTATGACTTCTATTGAACGCGATGTCAAAGTCGTAAAACATATCATCCCCGCTTCCACGTCGGGGTCGCGATACACTTTTTGTGACGTTTGTTTTGTAAAAAAAAAACTTGTACATCCTTTTTCATTGAAATATGGCTTAATTGACCGGGAAACTTTTGCATTGTATGTTATTATACACATACTTAGCATAACTATCGTTTAAAAGCGTACGCAAAATTTGATATAAAATCGGACCTAAACAGCTTTAATTTATAATGCTGCAGTAAAGCATTTTCAATAGTCAACCAAAATGTGAGTGTCGTTTGTCAGGTACAGCGTCACAATTCCTTGTTATGTAAACAAATTTCATATCATGTTTTTGTTTACAGTTTGAATGTTGAAAAAAAAACCTCCAGGTTTAGACAAAAATGAATGTGACAAACGCTAGAAACTGTTAATTCATATCCAAACGAATTAGCAGATAGAAAAATCAGCTTGAAAAAGAACTTTTACCGGTATATCAAACAAATGTAAACATTTACATGGCACGAGTCTTGATTACAAAACAAAGAATTTTTAGATGTCTCTTGCTTACATGTATAACTCTACGACTGACACTGGCATTTTTGGTAGATCATTAAGGTCTTCCGTTTCCAACGGAAGACCTTTATATTATTGTGCAGATTAAGATTATTCTTATTTTTCTTTTTTTTTTTTTTCTTCCTAGACGCGAACTTTGAGGCTTCATATCTTGCTCATTTCTGAACGGTTTTTGCTCAAATTTTCAGGGTTTATAAACTTTACAAAACACTATCTAAACCATTTCATAAATTTTAAAAATCCTCTTCCGTTCACGAGTTATTCCCCTTTTTAAAAAATTTAGGGCCTTTCGTTTCCAGACAAAGGCTCCGAGACTATGATAGCAGGGAATGGGAATCCAACGAATTTGAATAACAGAGACATTGAAGTTTTGCACATCGGTTTTTGTTTTTGGATTACTTTCTTTATTTAGAAAAAGGTAGGGGTCAAAAAACAAGGTTCCAAAAAGTGCGAAAATTTAGACATATTTTCCTTTGTATCTTTTAAACAAAAAATATTTTGTTACGACATGTAGAATAAAAGTTGTGCAGAATGTCAAGGACTTTCATTTGACACCAATAAAAAAGTGCTGGCCCCTTAAATTAAGGGCCAAGGGCCCTTGAAAGTTTTTGCTAAATAACTAAAAAACGGCTAGGATTTTGATATAGCTGTCGCTGGAAAAGTTGTTTGTTGGGATCCTATAAATGTCGTTACAATGTTATTTTGTTGGTGAGTTGTGTAGTATGAGTGTAAAAAGCTTTACATGTTAACATGTACCTGTGTTTATTTGGCAAGTTAACGAAAGTCATTGTGCGTACAACTGACATTAAGTTACGACAGACAGTATGCCTGTTTAAAAGGGAGGCTTTAATTCACCAAAAAAAAAAAAAAAAATTTTTAGGATACATGCTTTTATGTGAGGAGTTTAAGTCATCTTCGTAAATTCTGCACAATCCTAAAAAACGAGAAACAGAAAATATAAACATTCTTTTTCTTTTCTAGTAAATCACACAAACTACCGGAAAAAAATAAATCTATGTGATACATTTTAGTTATCATGCTGCGTGCATTTAAAATATATCTGGAATCAGAGCTTTGTGTGTGAACCATTACGTAAGCTATCCCTCGCTTGCGGCCGAGAAAGTCGGTCGCCATGGTCGCGGCTGGACTACCTAGCGGTCAGCGGTTATCTAATACACCGGAGTCACGTCTCTCAATTTATGAGTTCATTTAGCCAAAAACAAGAATTGTTTTAATTTTGATCACACATAGACGTTTATTCTTCTAAAATTGAATTAAATGATAGAGTGTCAATTAAGAAAACGTGTTGTTAATTAATAAAAGAAATGTCATTCTCAATCGGAAGTAATATCAGGCATAGATCAATTGTGGATTTTAAGTAAAAAAAATAATATCAACTTCTATTTGGTAGATTTTAGTCATTATTATACTGCAAACATTTCAAATCTTCCTGGGTTCTGAGCTGTGTGTGTTGTAACTTTACGTAACCTATTCCTCGCCCGCGGCCGAGGAGATCGCGGGCTCCTCGGCCGCGGGTGCACTACCAAGCGGTCAGCGGTTACCTAAATAACCTAATACACCAGATTCGCGTCTTTCATGTACTTGTTTTGAGTTTATATAGCCGCAAATACAGGAACTGTTTTAATTTTAAGTTATTAATGTTTTATTTAAAATGAAAATTAAGAAGTCATTCTGAAAATTATAAAATCCGATATTATTCCTAATCCAAAACATCGTCAGACATAAATCAATGGTGGGTTTGTATAAGAACTGTACTAATAATGTTTTAGATCAACAACAAAAAACCCACAAAGATTACCCCTTTAAATGATGATCATCCCTCGCACGCTCGCACATGGCCGAGAAGATCGCGCGCGAGGGGACATCTACATGTACATGTACCTTATCACACGTGTATGTTTATTGATATTTTGTACGAACACAAAACTATTTGTTTATTTTATTTTCATTTATATTGGTTTTAGATGAAAGATGAATTTATCTCCCTTATTCAGTTCATTTAGCGTTGATTTAAACGTCAGGGCGAAAAATCTTATAAAAACCTATCATTAATTGAATAAAAGTAATCTATCAATTCGATTCTAAATATGCAAGGCCGATTGTATAAATAAAAGATTAAATATAATGAAATTCCGAGATATTTACCGCATATGTAAAATTGATATGTGTTTAACTTACATGTAAGATTAATATACTGCATCGTCGGAACCCACGGGTTTTCTATCCGTTACACTGATTTCAAGCAATTTAACGGATGGAAAACCCGTGGGGTCCGACGATGAATAGACTGTAGTTACTTATGATCATTTTTTTACTTTTTACAGACTTTAACACTTTTACGACAATAGTCAAACTTTCCTGGCCATCGAGTCATATATGCACATATACTGGTGTAAGAATTAATATTCGACCAACACAAAAATTAAATAGTGTAGAAAGTAAAAAAAATCATTAATTTTCGAAGCGTTCTAGGAAGTTTAAAAACAGTCATCTCCGTGCTGCTCCCCCCCCCCCCCCCCCCCCCAGTGATTGGCGAAAATCAATTTTTGGTGACTCCTTATTTGTTAACGTACTTCCTAATGTGTTTCACTTTGCAATCTGTGTGTTTATTCGGCCAGTCTGTGTGTTAATTCAATCACCCCGTGCGACCGAAAAATAAGCACCGCCTTCAAATTTACCTGGTCAGTGTAACCCTTGTTAATCAACTAAATCGAGGCCCTAGTTTGGATATTAGAAAATGATTGGCATTTGTTTACGAGTCCTGTGTATACCATGCCCAGCGCTCGCGACGACGGTGCAATAAACTTTTTTCTTTTGATTTGATGCATACCATGACGATAAATCGCTATCTTTATGCACTTTAAACAAAAGAAATATTAAAAGATATGAATTAAAAATTTACTCGTACTTGGTTATGTACCACACTAAATGCGCTGATCACCAATCATGTGGTGCCGATCATGTATCCATGAAAGACGTCGTTTATCAATAAAGATGTTTGTGAATAATTGAGAATAAATAATTAAATGAAATCAAATATTGCGTTCACGATTTATATCGTTAGTTATCACATTTCTTTGAGAAATTTCACGAGCTGAAACCGGAATAGAAACAAGTACAGACAGCTCGGGTGCATGCGCAGCTGGTATAATTATTTTGCACTTTAATTTAGCAGCTGATCGGAAAAGATTTACAAGCATTGGTTGCAAAGTTGCATTAGTATTTGAGTACGGTGGGGTAATTGTATAATTCACAAAACATCAGGATATATTCTCAGTTAATCCCGACAGAAACTTGTTCAATCAAACGAAAGATTTTGCACATGTCGCACGCGGTTTTTCATGCGTTTATATTCATTTCAATGAAGAACAATTTGTTTTATAAGTACATATACATGTAAATACGATATTCTTTTTAAATAAACGGAAAAACTCTTTTGAGAGCACTTTAATACTCCGTGTATATAGACATGTATACACAAGCGAGCGTGTTTCCCTCGGGGTTTCACACCTCTTTCAATATAGGCTCCACCCCTACCTGAACTTACATAAGGTAAACAGACCGGTTAAGTGCACACATAGCCATAGGTAATTTATGGATGCAGATCATCAATTGTTATGTAATTAAAATACACTTGGAAGTGAGCTATCACTGTAGTGGTCAATTGTTGAATATAAGTTTAAAGTTTTAAGTCAAAGATGTTAAATAATAATTATTTGTTCTCACGTTTAGAAGATATGAAATACGTTATTCAATGCAGTCGGTCGCCATAGAAATCATCAGAGTACTGCAAGTGTTGACAGTTTCTTATTTCTTTAAAATACCTTAGGACATAATTCACTTGACTTACAGACTAGCGACACAGTTGCCTCCCAAAAATGTATGCACTTCTCAAAGTTACAATTAAATGGTATAGATATGTGTTGTTCAACGGATTTTATTAATTGTTGCATGCGGTCCGCCCCCCCCCCCCGAAAAATGAGAAGTTATTAAGTTTACATAGTGAAATTATCGCAAATACGACTCGGACCCCCCCCCCCCTGGAAAACACATATATGTTTTGGAAAGGCGTCGGAAGCGGAAATATTAAGAGTGTTATTGAAAAAAATGCAGTTATAAGCATATTCGCACCCCCCCCACCTCCCCACGGAATAGGCATATCATGAATCGGATTAGGCATATCATGAATATGGGAGAAAAAAATTTTGACAGGTACAATTTTTTCAAGTTATAGGCATACTACGTTACCGCCCCCCCCCCTCCACGGATTAGGAATTTCATGATTTTGGGAAATAAGTTTTTTTTTTTCTGTTTTTTTTATTTTTGCTTGTCAACATTTCTGATGAATAGTGTAGCCCCCCCCCCCCCCCAACGTTCAATTCGGATCCCCCCTGCAAAAATTTTCTGGATCCGCGCATGTGTTGTAAATGTTAAAGTTAGAGAAATCGTATTTTCTGGAGGTTGACATTATGTAGAACTCTTTTGTTTAAAAAACAAAAACAAATTGCTTTGACGTCACACCATCTCTTTTGGTTTGGTTTGAATATACAATGTACACAGTGCTCTGAACAAAACGCTGGTTTATGCCTTTCTGTTACTCAAGTAAAAAAACTGAACAAAATTGATTACTTTTAGGTTTACACGTCACATGTTAATACATGTATGCATAAATATATGATTTTTATCAAATAAATGACATTGTATCTTTAAAAAATTCCAAAATATTATAACTAAAACATGTATATGTGACATGATAGAAATAATTGTAAACCAGAGGTCTCTCTTCCTGTCACACAAAAGTGACAAAAAGGATTTTTGATTCAGTTGGAGTTCTGCCCCCACCCCTGCCAACATTTTCTGAAATTTACATTTAGAAAATTAAATTTGGGGGTATTGACACCCCCACCCCCACACACTTTCTAGATGAGCGCTCAAGGCAAAAAAAAAATATTGGGATATTTAAAACAAAATCCTATTTGAAAAAAAATGAAGTTAGAGATGCCTCACAACCCCTACCACTGCCGCGGATTATGATTTTGAAGATTTATGAATTTCTTTTACTTGCTTGTGAAGATTTCAGATAAATATACTCATCCTTTAAAAAACAAAACTGAGGCCTGTATGGCCAAACATTATACGGATAGTTATCCCTACCACTGAGCACCTCAGTCTCGTATACTAATAGCGCACCCTCAGATGGGAGAAGGCATTATTGTTTATTTACAATTGGTGTTCTTTTAACACTGCACTTTACATAAACTATTCCATGTTTTAGCGGTAGAGGTTTAAGTATGAATATAGGGAATCAAAATGTTTATGAAACATAACACTTTTTTCCATGCATCAGCGCAGTGGATTTTGTGTTTTTACACTTATGATATAGGCATACCAGTAGTTTGAATCCTGTCATCAGTTGTACATACATGTAAACGTATTTATCGATTTTCTGGTTGGAATAATTAAATACATGTACATATAAGTGATGTGTTTTAAGTTATCATAAATTGATATTACCGTGAAATGAGTTAAAAGGAGAATTTGTCTGGTAGGAAAATAATACTTTGAAAGTGAGCCTCGTTTTCTGAACTTACTATTATCATATTGACAATCCAGTTTAATGACAGCCCACCCTTGTCTCCTTACACTCAACGGGGTCGGATAGGTATCAATAAGAGGTCACCTTTCTATGACCTTTAAATTTGCATACAATCTAAATATATACCCCTAGCTTATTACAGAAATGCCTTTATCTGTTTTATGAGAAGTGTAACTCTTCAATACTATGCAGTCTGGAGGTTGCAGTAATATATAGAAAATAGGCATGAATTAATTTTTCTGTCTCCCTTTGAAGAGTTAAAATTGATTTTCTAAAGCCCTGATTGGTCAGAAGTTAAGGTAGTGTGAAGATGACCTAATATCAATAACTGTCAGACCCTGACAAGTGTAAGAAGAAGAGGGGTGGTTTTATTAAGACTGAATGACAATCCTTTCTTGACTTGCAATCTGATTAAAATTTCTATAGTCGCTATACGATGATTTGAAGAAACCCCACTTGAGGTCACCTCCTGGATAACTTTGCTTTGACCAATGAAATCGTCGGTTCCATTCCTCAGTTACATGATTTGGAAGTTATGCCAATACATTCTTTAGATTCCCTAAGGGCGTCTAATATCAACTTATGCTCCATCTCTTACTTGCTGATACCGAAAGATTCACGAACATGTGACATCATTTCGTCGTACAACTCCATTTTTGTTTGTAACCCGAAATTACCGTTTCTAACACTTGCTCTGATTGCTAGAATAACTCATGTATATTTATAAACAAACGTTCAACAGGGGTTGATCTCAAGAGGGGTTTCTTCAGATCCTCTTGTAGCGAAAATAGAAAAACAAGGAGGGGATCAAGGATATGATTTTAATCAGATTGTCTCGACTTGAAGCTGTAACGGAAGACCTTCTCGTTGCTTGCAACGAGCTCGGCTCTAGTTAGATATACATTAGTAAAGCATTGTCAACAATAAAAACAGAAAAATAAAATTTGACCAAAATCGTGACTATGCCCCTGTAAGATTATTTCACCTTTTATTGTCCAGCAATTACTTACATGTAATTTGCCGGTAAATTAAGTTAAGACGATATCAAAAACAAGTGTCAATTTTGTCACATATAAGCATCTTGAAATTTTTAAAACAAACTATTACGCCTGTTTCTCTAACTGAGAAAAAACTGAAACTTGTGTTATGCAGCTAAGTTTAAAACTTTTTGATTTTATAAGCAACATATACTTCTTCCTCATCTACTCATAAATAATCAAATTCTTCGCTGCAGCTGATCGAAGATGATTACATATGAAGTATTTAGCAAATATCATAATATTGTACAATCTTTTTCTCTTCCATTTTAAATAAAACCTATTGTGATTTATAATTCTATAGAAAAACAAATAGGGCTGAAATCTACATAATCAATTGCTAACCAGTTTATTGATCGATCTATCGAAACATTCAGCAATCCAAAAATTCAGGAATTGTAGATAATAGCGTCAAACTCCAAAAATAGAAGTATTTTACTATATCTAGCATACAGATGTACATTAACGATATGATTGCTCTTTATGATTAGAATTTTACACTGGATAAAGCCTTGCCATTCAATCAACTAAATTATGACAAAGCTATTCCATTTAGTAACAGTTCGGGTACCTTTCAGAAACATTTCAGTTGATTGGTTGACAGGGGTTTATCCCGTGTCATTTAAAAAAATGTAAATATAAACAATAAACTGTTTTTGTTAATGAACATTGCGGGCTGTGAAGGTAACAGTCATTTCAAAAAAATTACATAACCCGCAAAAGAATATAAAATACAAATCGTTCATTACACAAGTGGCGGGGGGGGGGGGGGGGCAAGAGAAGAGGAGAAAAAAAACCGCTTCTATTCTAGTCGACAATTATCTTGCCGTTTGGACTATATGAAGAAAATTTATTGATTCAATTAAATTCAGAAGGGTGGTCATAATATATATAATCGACTAAACTTTTCTATTAAAAAATACGATAACTACTATATATTTCTCTGCACTATTCAAGAACGTTGCATAACCAGTAGGGAGTCCACAGCAGCAAGGTTTTATTCCATCGATTGATTAAAATTTAAAAATATTTACGGTTTTAAATACAGTACATGATAAATTGCCACGGTTTCTTATTTTTCAGAAAATGTTTTTCCATCCAAAGATTCTCTGGCCTAGAACAACAAAAACGCATTGTTCATGTTCTGTACTAGAACATACAATTAAAGGGACCTAGACACGATTTCAGATGAAAAAATTATTTTTGATTTTTATGTATAAAATAGTTTACCTGTGTATTTTGAATGATTCGCCAAAATTTGAATGTTAGAAGTCAATTTACAAGCGAGATACAGAGGAAAGAAGTCGTTGTAATGTAAACAAAGCTCGAGTCTTATATTTGTTTACAATGCAAATAATGCAAAGTACAGAAATTGCCATTTGTTTGACAAAATAAATTGTGGAGACAAGAAAAACATTCAGTGTGTTCATAACTTATTTTATCAATGGCAAAAAAGAACATTAGATTGAAACTTACACCAATACAACATATATGTAAACAATAACAGGACTCGAGCTTTGTTTACAAAACAAAGAATTCTAACCTCTGTAACCTGCTTGTAACTCTATATCTGACTTTCAAATTTTGACAAAGTATTAAAAACATCCATATTGACCATTCTAGACATCAAAAATGAAAAAATAAATTTTGAAAAATTTGAGCTCAAATCGTGTCCAAGTCCCTTTAAGTTATATTTGAAAAAAAAATTAATTCATTGGGGGGGGGGGGGGGTATAGGTATTGGCTCATGAAATTTTGATCAATACGATTAGTACTAGCAATTTTCAGTTAAGGTTTTCCACCCTCTTAAAGTTGGGGTTCATTTCGTCCCGTTCAAATTTCATTTTTCATACATGTATGTGTATTTAAAGAAAGCCACCTTCCAAAATAAACTGGCACTGACCCCTTGTTGCTACATGCCTTAATAACTGTGAGTTAACAGAAACAAAGTGAACTCTCTTATCAGAGAGACATTCCACCTTAAAAAGGATTAGTTTTGAATGAAATTGCACATTGCTTTTTTGGCCGAACGCCGTTGTTGTGCTCCTACTCGTAACAAAATTTCGTATTTTAAGGGTGTAAAGTGACCTTGAACCAAATTTTAAGATCTAGCGTAAAGGTCTTAGAAGACATTTATGTAAAATCTTTTTCCAACCATATACTCTATGCACCCCTCACCCACCCTCAAATATGGCTTATACTATATCAAAAGAGTGCTTTAGAATAAATGGTGTAAATTGACTTGAACCAAGTTCTATGTTAAAAGTCAACGTCTTATATTAGATTTGGAACAGTCGAATACAACGACAGGTCTATTTATTTTTCAGTTTTACAAACTACCGGGCGAGATGAAAGCTTTCACGTGACCACTAATAATACACCAGCGAACCCATAGCTTAGGGTAAATACAGTTATCATAATGTCATCACAGGTTCAAAACTATTATGTTATACCAAACATAAATGATAATGTAACATAGCTCTCCGAGTGAACGCAATAATATTTCAAAAAAGTTATTTTCACGTTAGCCTAAAAACTTGTTGCATCGTCGGTTCATAAATAATTTGATTAACAAATATTTTAGTTGACATATATTTTGCACATTTCGTAGCAAATCTCATGTTCAATTTTAAAGAATATTCATTAAATTCTCTTTCAGATGCTAAAATCAATTACTTTGGAAAATTTTGTCCATTTCAAAGACGAGACTGTCATTGAATTTGATGCACCTAATGAATCAGCAGATGGTTGCAATTCTTTACATATTTTTGTAGGAGCTAATTTCTGTGGGAAAAGTACCATCTTAGAATTAATAAGACGGTGCATGACTGACGAGATAAATTTGTCAAAAACAAATCATTGTCTTGAAGATTCGGTTGCATATGCATTCTGTAAATTCGATGATGAAGTCATATCTGGAATCATCGCAGAACCCCACCGAAAAGAAAGTCGTTCGCAAACGGTGTATAAATTTTTCATTTATAACAAAGAAAATGAAACATTTTTTCGTTACAAGTCGTCAAACAACTGTGCTGATATCTATGGTGATGTTGTTCAGAATGACACGGATAGGAAGGTTATAAGGAAATTTTTCGAAAGAAAACCTGATGAAACAAGGCAAATTGAAAAAATTCATAACCATGAAAACATTACTAATCTTCTCAAGATGATTAAAAAGACTAGAACACCTTGTTCTGAATTGCAGGATAAACCAAGTTGGAAAAGTATTGAAAACCAATATATGGCTTCATTTCCTCTGAGAGGAATTGGAATTGTACAGTGGACCAAAAGTGCAAATATCAAAGATAAAAGCAACTACAAGAAAGCTTGTGAACGGGCAGAAGTTATATCAACATTGTTTAGAGAAAATAAATTTAATAAAGAGAAGGAGAAAGAAATTTTTGACTTTTTAACATACCCGAACGCATATACTTTTACACAAACTAATGGATATATATATGTTCAAAAAGACGGATTGAAATTCCATTTGTTGAAAACATCTGAAGGAATATTAGAAGCCAAATTGACGTCATTGCTCTTGGCGTACGATGACATTAAAACTCTTTGTCTAGAGGAGCCTGATCGAGGAATGCATCCTCAAATGATTGAACGGTTAAAGACAATGTTGTTCAGAGCAGCATATGACAAAACAATTATTGTTGTCACACATAGTCCCTATTTTATTGACAATATAACCATCAAAAATACGCACGTTTTTTTTCGTAAGAACCACTCAAATGTGCCCGGTATTGAATCAATGCGGTGCTTGTTAAAACCAGAAACAAGTTCTAACACCTGTTCTCCTAAAAAAGCTAGGAGTTTTCCGGATCTCTCAAAAGTGCCCGACATTGAAAAAAGGCGATGTTTGTTGTTAATAAGAGAAAAAACAGCAGATTTTAGAACACGTTCTCTTAAAACAGCTAGTTGTCCGGAGCTCTCAAAAGTGTCAAAGATTGAAACAATGCGAAGTTTGGTGTTAATAAGAAAGCCACAAACAGATTCTAATTCATGTACTCTCAAAAAAGCTAGAAGTTCTCCGGAACTCTCAAATGTGCCCAACATTGAAAAAATGCAAAGTTTGGATTTGATAAGAAAACATACAATTAACATTTGTTCTAGTAAAAAAGTAAGTGATATGAAACTTTCCCAAAAAGTGTCCGACATTGAAATAATCAGAACTGTGTTGTTCGCAACGAAAGTTTTGTTAGTAGAAGGACAAACTGACAAAGAAGTAGTGCAAGGTATATTTGCACAGTACAAAAACAATCAGCTTTCAAATAGAACGAGTGAGATAGGAGAATTCAACACGGATATAACTACTTATCAAGTTATTTCTGTTAACGGTTGTGAAAATATGAAAAGGGTAAAATTATTCTGCGACGAAATGCATCTACCATGCTTGTGTTTGTTTGATCTTGACACAATTGTGAATTGTAGAGATGACAAAAAGTCGTCTGAAAAAGACACAAAACCGATTAAGGGGTTTTCGAAAATAGGTAATCAAGAGGATTTAAGTAAATACGTCGGTAAACGTCTGTCTATGTTCATTGCTCATGACGATTCGTTGAAAGCGGTCAAGTCTTTGGAGTCCAAAGAAAACACTTTTATATGGAGACACGGTGCTGTAGAGGAAGCAATTTTAAGTTCGCCAAATTCGAAGCTGAATGAAGAAATTGCCGAGATATTTTGCTGCGTATCATTAACTCCCAAAATCCTAAAGACAAAATTAAAGGAACGACTCACCGAAGAACAATGGAAATCATTTTATTCTAAATTGTTGAAAGTCGAGGAAATTGACAGATTTATCACGTTTTTGAAAGAGAAAGAAAAATGTCAAACAGTCGACAAAAAGCATTGTGAACCAATTATTTCTGAATGGAAGTTTTTTCACATTTGCTGTATTTTGATACTTTTTGGATTATTTGTGTCTAATTATTTTATTTAAAGGTACATACGTACCGCTTAATCATATTTTTTAGTGTCTGTGTTCATAATAACATGTCATGTAAAAAAGTACTTTGAAATTGACAAATTCCGTATACTTTGTTAATGATATTTAGTGATTCATTTAATAATAATAATACTAATTTTGATAAGGGTTTCGTTCATTATTAAGAGATAAAAAGATTTTACATGGAATTAAGCAATTAGCCTTTGCCCCATGGGACAGGAGTTTAGTCTCATGGGAGGGGGATTTTTGTACTTTAAATGGCTATATTTTTTTCTTTAGAGATGCCATCTTCCCAAGTCAAGGGTTTCTGATCCGAACCCTTGACAGATTTAGCGATAAAAACTGTGGCTAATTTTCATTGGTTCCAAGGGTAAAGCTTGGATCCAATGAAAAGATATCTCTCATAATCCAATGATTATGCAAAAACAGTAATGGCTGCCTCCGTAAGTGGAGGCATGTGCCGACTGTGTTTGGGTCCGGTACCATTAAAATACCGGCGATTAATCTTTTCATCATCATTTAAGGTTTTTAAACAACTGACAGAAGTTCTGAATTAGAGCCCGAGTCAAAATGACGGACATTCCCATTATTTATGTTATGTATGTTTCAACGAGTCTTGGTAAAATGGGTAGGCAAACCCGGGCCGGGGCAAAATGAAAGCCGGGGCAGATCGAGATTTTTAAATTTTCTTCGTTACTATTCTGCCAATATCATTGAAATTTTCAGGATATGTTACGGACTGGTATATTTGTATTCGCTGTAAATATTGCTGCACAACAATGCGTATTATTGATTTTATTGACGATTGTTGATTTTCAAGTTGGTAAAATGGGTAGGCAAACCCGGGTCGACATTTTACGGGTTTGTGGACTTATTTAAGAAGAAACTTAATAATTCATGTTATATTCCGTTAAAACATAAGATATACTTTTCAAAAATAAAGATTTCTTTAATGGAATTTGATATTTCTGCGATTATTAACCAGTATTAATAAAAACCGGGTCATTAAAACCGGATCCGATCACCCGGGACAAACTTGATAATTCCGTAATAGTTGCTTGCCTGTGTTAATTTAAATGGTTTCAGGCAATAGTATCATCAGAAATGTGCAGGTTTAACAAACTCAGGTGATAATTTCCAATTCAACTGTCCACAATGTGCATCAGCTTTTCATACAGATATGTTTAATATATAATTTCTTATAAAAATGTTTTTATTTCTATCCTAATATTTTAGCTTGTTAGATATTGGGGTTTTTTATAGGCAAACTGAGTATGTGCCCTGGTAGGCGCCGTGTTACAGTACTTGTTTACAATATAATAATTAAAAAAACCACAATATAAATATAAAACCCTTAGCATGCTAATTCATTTGTATTATCACTCTTTCAAATCATTAGTTCTAAATAAAACTTCAAAAACTATAATGAATAAAAACAGTGTCGGCTTAAAATATATTCATTTAATAATTTGAAAAAGTAAAAATTAATGTGTAGCACCCAAAATGATTATTATAATCACTTTTCTCAAATTTATCAATTAAAGCTCTAATGAGGATACCTCCTTGCGAATTGGCAATGTCACAATATTGTGATAGCTAACATCCTCATTTCGGAGAATGCTGGAGAAAACGTACCCAGGAGAAAACGTACCCAGGAGAAAACGTACCCAATTTCTAGGGTACGTTTTCTCCAGGAGAAAACGTACCCGGGTACGTTTTATCCTGGAGAAAACGTACCCAATGAAAATCATAAATAATAGTTTTCATAAATATTCTTAGATAAAACAAAAAAATATATACAATAAACATTTGTATCATTTGTTGCTGTTGTTTTTAAATACATAATAACGTACATAAATTATTCAGAGAATGATTTGTTTTATTAGACAATAATTTGTTACATACACGAACATCGCCTGAGCAGTTTAATTAGTCGGCAATTAATCCACCATAAACGAAACCATTAAATAATTAGTTTTTATTGCATTTTAATTTGAAGAACTATAAATGATGAGAATCCCAAGAAGTCGATAGCGCGTTTTATCGTTTACATGTTCTATGTATATAGATTGTAAATAAACGAAATAAATTATATATGTCACCTATATTAGGTGTTTTTGTTTTCATTGCTGAAATGTCTCTAGAATTGACCATACTTCGAAAGTCCCAAAGGTCTATAGCAGATTACTTATAACGAACATGGACATTCTATCAACTATTGAAAATTATTTATAAAACTAAGTTGAAAATGTTTAGCTCAAATCAAGTCCAAGTTTTTTAAATATTTGTTTGATTCATATCACTTTCAATTTGCTTCCGATGCCACTGACATGTATAATGTGTGGGGAGTGAATATTTCTACCTCCTTAGCGCGGGGAGGCAATACATAATATTGCATAATAATAACTGCTCAGATATTTAATTGATTATCACTATAATTAAAAGGCAATCAGGGGATCTCGCATAGAGATACTCAAATATGTAATGCTAACGGTAAATGGAAAACTTAGAAAAAGTAGACTGATAACACTTTGTGACAGGTCATTCGTACTAAAATAAAAGTTGCTACAATTATTATTAAGATATTATTTATATAATGAATATATTTCTATATATTTATGCATTAAAATATGCGTACGTTTTCTCCTGGGTACGTTTTTTCCTGGGTACGTTTTCTCCTGATACCATTTCGGAATTTTTGAGTTTGCCTTCTCCCAGATACTGGAGGATACTATGAACACTACCAAGCCTGTAGCTTTGGTATCTTCAGCAGCAGTTATTTTGCACCACAGAAACCAAAATATGTCACTTATTCACCATGCTGTAGGTCAGTTATTAGACCATGGTGGAGCCACTGATGAAGTATGTGCATTTATTCAATTATTCTCACTAGTATCACCTTCATTCTTAGGTTAAGGACTTAAAAATACAATCCCTAAACAAACTCATTTTTACAATAATCATTTCCAGTTTTACTTTTTTCATCTAAAATTAATGCAATCTGTAAAAAAATACCCAAAATATTCAGGACACAAGGATTATATTTAGGATATTCATTACTCACTTTAATCATCATTTAAACAGCTAATTTACTCGAAGTAATTTATTTGTTTGTTTATTGTTGATTGTATCACCCTACCTCGTAGGTTTTATATTTTGAAACATACATGAATTAGATTTGGACAGCCTAAGTATGATAACAATTTAATGTTCAGACTGATGTAAATTCATTATGATTTTAAACATATCACTTGCCATTGTTTTCCTTATCAAATTACAATTAAGATTTAGATTTGTGTTAATGTGTTACTGCACATAAGTATGTATTACATGATCTACATTTCATTTCATATTAGACAATAGATTTGCTGAGATGCTTTGGATTTTCTGTGGGCTGTTTGGCTACTCACAAGAAGCATGTTTCACTGATTGACATTCAGAAGAAGAAGATAGAGAACACAATTCTATGTCAGGTGCATCAATCAAGTCTTCAGTTCAACAAGAAGAAAACCAAAGAAATGGTATCTGCACTCCATGAACAAGATGTGACTGATAGTTCCAGTTATTTCACAGACTCCAGTCAGCAAGGTATATGTTCTAGAGTGACAATGCACTCATACTTTGACATGAACTTTTCAACTGCCTACGTCAGTGACACAGCCACTGCTTAGTCAAATACGTCATATGCTACACAACATATTCATGCAACTATACATGTACATCTACCGTCCCACAAGCTTGCCATCTTCTGCCACTTAATATATTCACTAAAGTTGGGTTGGTACAATGTCCTGCTGTGTCCATGTGCTCAAGCTTTAAGGTAGATCCAAGTAGTTGTGTTGCCCAGTCAAATGACAAGTCCACAAAATGTTATGGGGAGAAGTACATTTCTCGAATTGAAAGTCAAACCATTCATTTTTACCCAATGCCCAAGACATCAATAGTTTGGAAAGAAACATGAACCATCATATACTAAATGTTATCACAAGACATGTTAAATGCTTAAAGTCTTTTGCTCATTGTGTTCCAAAACACATTGATCATCCTTTCATGGAGGAAACCTCAAAAAAGTCAACTCATTTCATACTCGATTTGCTTGACAAAAATGAAAATTTGCACGATGACATAATTAGCATATTGGAGCACATTCATCAGAAGTACCGGTATATAGCACATACTCTTGGGGGAAAAGCAGAAGTTTTAGAAAAGAAAGTATTTGGTGGTGATGTGCTTACTAATGAGCGAGCATACACAGCACAACTCGCAATGCAGAACTGTGAAACAGATTATTACAAACTGGGAGGACTTATTCACAGACCAGAGGGCCTTCACAGAATGATGAACTTTTTGCTGGTATTCCCCTTGATTGATATTCTGTTCCTGTTCTAAGAATTGATTCAGTTCCTGTTTTGGAGTTGTTGTTATTTGGATGGTTTCTGCTTGTGTTTGTTACTCTTGTAAGTGTTCCATTATCATTATTTTATTACAAGTTGATGAATTACTGTAGAATTATTATTATTTGTGATTTCAAGATTTTTGGACACTCACCTGTGAATTTACATGCTTGATAAATGAATTTATAATTCATTTTTAAACAAGATAGTAAAAATTCTATGAGCCTCAAGTTTAATATAAAAAATACAATGAAGTAAAAAAATTAACCCCCACACATATAAGTGATTTCACAGTCAAAATGCATAGGTATTGAAAATGGATGCTGGTAGTTTAGCCACCACTTTTTTTATTAAAGTTATGCAATGCCTTAGTATGAATTGCTTCATTTTTGTTTGCATGAAATTTGAAATTTAACTAACATTGCATATTGTTCACAAATTAAAGCCTACTAATAGTTGAAGTGAAAGAATTTGTAATGTTTGAATTGTCAAATTTACTTCAAAAGAATCAACTATTTTTTTTCTATGGCACATCAATCATAAAAAGTAAAACTCTTATGAATAATGTTTTCTAAAAAGGCATACTTTGTTAATATATATATTTCATATCAGTAGTCAGTACATGTATATCAGGGATATTATTTAATATATTTGCAATTCATTTTATTAATCTGATACATGTATCAATAATTGCTCTTGTATTTTCTTGACTAGTTTATATACCAGGAGTTCTAAAAACCATCCTCTGCATTTGAACAAGGAACACTCTATCAACTTCGAAATGTCATTCACAGAGTGGATGTTACTGGAAAAGATAAAGTTGTTGAAGCATACAGGTATGTCTATTAATTGGTTTAATTTTCCTAACTTAAGGAGATAAACACAGATATTTATTGTCAGTCTGTTTTGGTTTTGTTTGTTTTTTGTGTGTTTATTTTGGGTGGGGGGGGGGGGGGGTACTGAAAATTGTACATGTAGTTATACATCCATATAATCCATAAAATTTTCATAGAGCTACTATGATAACATTATTGATTTAAACCACTGCTATTTGTATTCATTCAAACTAGCAATAAATTTTTGACCAATTCTTCGAAGTTGCCCTATTTATACCTTTTAGCTCAAGAAGGGAGTCGCGTTATTTCGCCTCATGTTAAAATTCGCCCCTGACGTATAGACCGGTATGGTTGTATAACGACTTCGACATCGCTATAAATAAAGGTCATAATGTTCAGGTAAATTTTAAAAAAAACGTGTACATTTTGTTCGCCAATATTTCTTAAGTTTGCTTTGTTTACAATCAATGCATAAGATGCGGGTTGAATAAACCCAATCATCCGGGGAACAAAACCAAACGGTTCCCTTTTCTAAACATTCCCGTGATGCAGTTTGGTTTGTTTTTTCGTTTGCCCAAAACGAAATTATTTTATTTACTTTACATACATGTATTTCTAACTTTTAAAGGAGACCGATTCTGCTGGTGTTAATAGGAGAAAGTCCATAACTTTCTAAGATAATTGGTTTGTATGGAAAATTATTTGATACTGTAAAAATGATACTGTAAAAACAAAAAATCAGACCAAGCAGCCTTAACCTGTGTAAACATGAAAGGGTTAATGTTAACCCTGCAGTACTGTGGTTTTATCAATACTGTAAACGTCTTTAATTCCACATGTCTAAAATTGCACGATTTTCTGTGTAAGTACCTTTTGTGGTATTTTTAGTTTCAAGGATAATCAATTTCTTTAATGTTAGATAATTGATCATGGTTTTAAAACATTCTTGTGCGTAATGAACATACAACCGTACTTACTTCATGTAGACAAATGCAGTTATCATAGTATACAAGTACATGTATACAAAATGTAAAAAAAAAAAAACCAGTTTTTGCTCCTTCCTGTCCATAAGTGATATTTTATATGTATTTACATAATTGAAAAACACCTCCCTCTTTCCAATTTTCTCCATTAACATTACATGTAGGATATGTAAATGTACATTTGACCTTGCAATAACATCTGCTATGATAATTACTTTTGAAATGAACAAGAAACAACATATTTTTACCTTTTTATTGTATATGCATCAAAAGTGTAGAAAAACATGTAAAATTTGAACATTTTTCATGGAATTCTCATCTGTCTCCAGCTACCTGGGTGTGTTTGAATTTGATTTTAATTAAAGGCAGGCATAACACTTGTAGGTCTTGCTGTTTATCATGGTTAAAATGAGACTAGAAACCAGAGTAGAGAAGATATTCACTAAATATGCTTGTTAGCTTACTTTCTCATAGAAACAAGAAATCACCTGTATGACTGCATGTCTATTTGTGAATAAATCATCCAATTTCCCAAAAAAGATCAAGTATTTACTTCACTTACTATAAAACATAAACAACATACATTCACAATGTATGACAGCCAGCCAAATAAAGTCAAATGACCTCCATAACCTGAATCTGAAGCATCACAGAACAATGTGATTTGTCAGCTATCTGACTCAAATGAGTACCTTTTGCATTCATGCTTTCTAAATTGTTTTCCCAAAACTGAAGCTCATCCACTGCCTCCTGACTCAGCATAATATAAAAATCCCAATAAGATCTTACTGGTATGCAATATATTACAAGTATCTGGTTCTTAACCTAACCATGTTACCAAACACAGTCTGTGTTGAAATAATCTGTCCAACTACTGATGCAATGTAAGGAACTTCAAACCACTTGAAACCCGTGTATAGCCTTCCAAAATGTTTTGGATATTTGCCTTAAGTTTCTGAATTCTAGCATTTGACACTGATATGTTGTTAATTTCTGTGTTCCATACTAACCTTAATCAAACTATCTCTTAAATAGGTTTCCACTGACATTTATCATCAGCCAAAATAAAACCCAAAGCATTCAAGTCTGCCTGTATTTCTGAATTAAGAATTTTAGCACTCTCAAAAGTTTTAGAACCTCCTATACCATCATCTAAATACATGACAACTTTGTAACCTTTTGATCTCCAAAAGTTGACCACTTCACGCAAAACTTTTGTAAAAATGTATCCAGCAGTACTAATACCAAAAGGTAGATCATTAAAAACATACTATTTTTCTTTCCACTTAAAACCCAAGTATTTTCTATCCACTTCATTTATCATAATGTGATGGTAAGCGCTTTTCAAATCAAATGAAAACAAATAATCCCCCTTCTGAAACAACTCTTGCAATGTACTGGCGTCTTCATACTTGTGTTAATGCTTAAACAAATGTGGATTTACATGCCTTGCACCTAAAACCAGCCTTTGTTTTGGTTTGTTACCTGCTACTGTTAATGGACTAACCACTTTAGGTTTTCCTACATTACCTCCTGCACACAACCCTTCCTTAACAACTTTTCTATTTCTGACGACACAAACCTTCATTGTCTATTGCAGATTGCAGATTTGTTGTTTTTAATCTCTACAGAACTTGGTGTAGTAAATAACGGCAAACAATAGTCAAATGTTTTTAAAATATAAAAACGTTACATGATAACCTGTATATTTGAACATTTTACTTTGCAATTATGTTTTACGACAGTAATGTGAAATACCCTGTGCAGAGGGCGCAAAATTTTAAACTCGCGACTGACCTTAAAGGCCGAACATTTTTTACCGGGTGGTAAATCTCAGGTGGGGGCGGGGCTTATTTTATAGAGGTGTGGAAGCCTCTGGGGCTTGTAGTCTACCTTCAGTCGTGAACGCTGCTAATCTTTATACACAGGGGGCAAATTAATACACAGGAAATAAATAATTAGTTTTAATTAGGATATTAGGAGTTTGTTTCCCAACTTGTGCACCAAGTGCCAATTGCCTGCTTTACCAGTAAAAAAAATTTAGTAGCTCATACGTTTGTTTTAAAAAAAAAAATTGGCATATTTTGGAGTTGCTCATCTTTGTGGAACTTACAAGGTCACGCAAATTCAAGTATTAACTGTGTAAATTTAATTACTAGATGATTAATTTTCATAATCAATTTTGGTAATGTTAAAAATCAAATTTTTATTTCCCCTTTTATACGCGACGGAAGATATCAAAGATAATGTTGTTTATTGCTAGTAAACAGAATTCCATGGACCTGGCCAGATCACGCTTGGAATATCACGTCAATCAAACTGGGCGCTATTGTTTTAAACTTGATTGACAGGCGGCATCGTTTTGAAGTTTGTACAGGAAAAAAAGGGGGCGTTTGTAAAATGTTCGGCCTTTAAGCTGATTTATCATACCTATTGTTCCTCAGGTGAGCGATGTGACCCATGGCCTCTTGTTTTCTGTATTTTCACAGTCGAGGGAGATAAACTACATGCATTTGTTATTAATGTCCTTTTCTTAAATTTTGAAAACCACTGCTCATTTGGGCAGGGGTTCAGGCATTTGTTTGAGGGGGGAGGCAAATATGGCCATAAAGTGAACATGACTTGAGTCGCTCTTATCCGTTTACAATTTTACATTAGGCTATGGTATTAAGTTTACTGTCAAGGCCTGTGGGCATCTTGTTAAAAATCTTCTTAAAACCCATTTGGCCAAAAATTTAAAACTTATGTGAAAGCATCCCCAGGTAGTGTTGATTCAAGTTTTTTGAAATCATGATCCCCGGGGTAAGGTAGGGCCATAATGGGAAGTGGGACAAAATTTTATATAGGAATATATAAAGGAAAATCTTTAAAAATCTTCTCATAAAATGTTTGCCCTGAAAATATGAAACTTATGTTTAAGCATTCTCATGGATTGTAGTATCAAATTTGTTGCAATTTTTACATAATTAGGAATACATGGAGAAAATCATTGTTTGCTGTATATGGGGATATGAATAACTCCTCCTACGGTTTTTAAGATAGGAAGTCGATGTTTTCAAATCAATTGTACATATATCAGAGATGTGCATATTACTTGGATTTTGATTTTTGGTAATTTATGGGAAAAAAAACCAGCTGTTGAACTTAGTCTTTCTTGCAGAATATTGCATATAGGGTACACCTATTGTACGGATAACTCCTCCTACAGTTCTCAAGATAGGATGTAGAAGTTTTGCAGATCAATTGTACATATATTAGATATGTGCATATTACTTGGATTTTGATTTTTGATAATTTACGAAAAAAATACCAGCTGTTGAACTTAAGTCATTTTCTAGCAGAATATTGCATATAGGGTACTCCATTTCTCTGGATAGGTAGTGGGTTGACAAATGGATTATGGATAAAGTTCACATAAAAGAAAATCCGGTTTGCTGGTACATTAACAGCTTTTCACTTGTTTTGACAATTACAATGCTTTATTGTAGCATTTTCAATGGTCAACTAAAGTTTTTGTGTCAGTCATCCAGTTAGCAATATACAGAGCTCAAAATTCTTTATGTATATAACAAAGGTCCTGTCTGCATGTTTCATTTCCATGCAGAATGCTGAATAGAAAATACCAGGTTTAAAACTTAAATTTATGTGACAAACACTATAAAATGTTCATTTGTATTCATAGCAAATTGAAAAATCTGCTTAAAGCCAAACTTTTACCAGCAATTTTGACGAATTTAAACAAAAACATGGCATTAGCCTTGTTTTCATAACAAAGAATTGAGCTTCCTATCTTCCTATAACTTGAAAACTGATGTTCAAATTTTGGTTTATGTATAAGTAATGGAAATGAAATGATCCAGATAAATGAGGCTCCACTGTTTATATTTCTTAAAGTCCATGTCATATGAAATGTTACCATCCTTAGAATGATGCAATCAAAATTCCACTATCAGATAATACATGCAAAGAGTAAAATATTTTATCAATTGTTAATTATTGCTTTATTATCTCAGGATTAATTTAGTTTGTTATCTTTGAGATTATAATTTTTAATTCATTTCTTTGTAGGTTATTTTTTGTCGGAGCCCAAAACAAACAATTCTTTACATTTATGTCAATGATTGATATGAAAAGGATGACACCATCACCATCTTTGCTAGTTATTGTAAGTACATTTGCTGTATACATATTTATTATGCCCCCCTTCGAAGAAGGGAGGGCATATTGCTTTGCTGCTGTCGGTTGGTCGGTCCACCAATGGTTTCCGTTCATTTTCTTCGCAGAGGTTGCACATACTGAAATGAAATTTAGCATACAGATTTATCATAAGAATATCTAGATCAATTTTGATTTAGGATATGATCGAACAATTTTTGACAAATTTATGCCCCTTGGACTTAGAAAAATTCCAATCATTTGCAGTTTCCCTTCATTTTCTTCGCAGAGGTTGCACATACTGAAATGAAAATTGGTATACAGATTTATTATAAGAATATTTAGATCAAGTTCGATTTGGGGTACGATCAAACAAATTTTGACAGATTTATGCCTCTTGGACTTCATTTTCTTCGCAGAGGTCAAATGGAGGGGGGCATAAGTGTTTTACAAACATCTCTTGTTTCCAAGGGGATGTATTTCTGTGGATTTACTATTTTGGATTTTGGTTCAATTGAACTCAGGTGACCTATTGCAATTGGTCTTTGTCCGTTGTCGTGCAATGTGCATCGTGCGTCGTCTGTTGTGTGTTAACAATTATACTTTTGTAACAATTTATATATTTTTATTATTCTATTGCTATCTGTTTTCATCCGTCGTCGTGCGTTAACAATTTCTTCTTAAAAACTACAAGGCCAACTGTTAACATTTTGGTGTGAAGCATCTCTATGGTAGGAGGAATCTAAATTGTGAAAATTGTGAAATAAAATCATGGCTCTACCTGTCACCACCGGGGTGCCACAAGCAAGGCCAAATATGCAAAAAGAAGCCAAATTTTCAAAAATCTTCTTAAGATTGTCTCATTATATTGTATCATATGTAAGATACAATGTTGTATCAAATTATATTAGGTCATATGATACAATATCATGTTATGTATCAAATATGATACAATATCATACAATACAATATCATACAACATTATACATGTACAATATAATATCATATGTTACAATATTGTGATGTATTATGTGATATAATATTGTGTCATATTAAACTATATTGTATCATATATAATATATTATGATATTGTATTATATGATCAAATACAATAATTTATAACATGATACAATATGTTACAATGTTATTATATGATACAATATGATAATCATATTGCATCATTATTAATTACAGTATTATATTGTATTTTATGATAAATATTGTAAGTATCATAGGATGCAATATCATATTTCATATTATTGTATTTATAAACATTGTATCTTATAATACTGTATAAAATGAACATATGATTATCATACAATTTTTTAACATATGATATACGATATTTTATCAAAACGGTATCCATGAATATCAAAGTTCATTAACTATGATAAAGGTGGTCTCATAAAGGTGATGTCTCATCTCGGTGAGCTTTGTAATCTGTGATTACCTATGTTTCCAGATAGTTATTGTTACAATAACTTTCTTTCTATAATGCATTACAAAATCTTGATCATTTTTGAGTTATTTGTAGGAGATTTTACGATTCTTTTGGCCCCTAATTAAAGGGGCCAGACCTTTTTTCTTGATATCGTAGGAAAGAGCTTTTATTTCTTTGCCACTTTTGTTATATATATATCAATTGATAAAAAGATACAGATCAAAACGTATAAAAATTTTGATTAAAAATTTTGTACCCAATTTTCGTACCATAGCGAGCTACAAGGTATAAAACAAGTACATGGTGCACTTGACCTTCAATCTATATATAGTCTACCTATTCGTTGAAAATAGAAGTCCTTAATCAACAGTATAATCACTATAAGGTCTTCCACATGGAAAGGAAAACCTTAAAAATCCCCGCAATCCATAATAATAAAAATAAAAAATTGCCCCAAAATTGCATGTGAAATAAACCTTGCAGGTGTATTAGTCTCATTATGACAGTTTGAGTTAAACTGACATTCGAAATTTGGTTCAGCAATATTACCATTCAAAATGGAAAAAATGAAAATTGAAAATGTTTTGCTCAAATCAATACCATGCCTCTTACAATAAAATATAGTTTTCTTACGGTTAATACTGACCATGTTGTATGTGTCTTCCAAAGACATATTTTTCCTTATTGAGATGGAGGGATTCGGATTTGCATCAGTTCTTACTATGGTGTTTGCAGGGCAGGTTTATCTCAGGTATAAGGAGCCTTCTATTCCAAGACCTATCAAGGTAAGTCTATTATAAATAAAAAGAAGAGTTTTGGATAACATTTAATTTTAAAGCTTATAGATAAATATTACTAATGATAGTTTCTGGCTTTAGAAAATCATATCTAAAATTTTAAGGTAGATCTGATAGTTAATTTGTTGTCAATCCAGCCTCCTTAAGGTTAGGATCTAGTAAATGAAAGGTGTTTACAGGTTTATGAAATTCAAGATATAAATTCTTTCAATGATAGGGCCACCATGGGGGTCAAGGTTTAACATTGTAATATAAAGAGATTTTTTTTTCGAAAATCAATAAATGGAAAAGCTGTTACTTGATTGGAAGCATCTTTAGGTAGTGTTGTACCGTATATATAGAAAAAAAATCTTAAAAAATCAAATAAACAAGAATGAGACTTTAATTTGGGGTGGTCGTTTAGACTGTGGCCCTGGATAATTCTTGGGCCACACAAGGGATTCATAGTTTGATGTAGGTTTATCATGAACAGTTGTTTAAGATCTTTTTGAGAATGGCAATGCTCAATATGTGATATAACTATGATATCATCCCGTTACAAAAAGGGCTGATCAACATAAGAACATTTGAAGAAAATTTTGAAAATCTTCTAATACAGGATCTATTTTATTCATTCATTGTCCTGATAATTTGGATATGACAGCATAAAGCTTATTATGCCTAGTGTTGCTCAGGTGAGCAATGTGGCCCATGGGCCTCTTGTTTATAAATCTCACACCAACTTGTGATTTTCAAGTTGCCTTAATAAGGAAAATTCACAAGATCTTTTGAAAATGAACTCTTTGGGGATATTAGTCCCAATAGGACAGCTCTGATTTTGTCATTTTATAGCTGACAAGTTTTTGTTGGATGCCTTGAATGTCTATGTGAAAATGTTTCTTTTACATTTTAGGTACACATTGCTCTTCCAATCATACTGTTTTTGATCAATTTAGGAATTGTAATCTTGACATTCTACCAAAAACCAAAGGAGAGCTTTATGGCGCTTGGCTTGGTTGCTGTTGGAATTTTCTTGTATTTTATTGGAACTTGGAAACAAAAACCAAAAGAAATAACAGATAAGATAAGTGAGTATATGTGTGTGTGTCAAATTGTGTCTACACTCAGTATCTCTGATTAGAATCAAAGAAATCAATTTTATTCTAGGTATATTTCAATATTTGCAGATCAATAGTTATGTGTACAGAAAACAGTTTTGCTGAAATTTTAAAAAAAGTTCTTGTTTGTTACGTCTTTTTTCAGACTCCTTCAACATTTTAATACAGAAGCTTCTGATTGTAATACCCCCAGATAATGCTGATGAGGTGGATTGGAATAATATCATAACCAGAAAGAAATAAACACAAATTCTACAAAATGAAATTAGAATAAATATTTTGTAGGTGGAAAGATTTCTCAGTAAATCTTCAGAAAACTTGAAAATATTTTTAATTCTTGTGTGTGTGTTGTGTGTTCTATATATTTTTCATTTTAAAGATTTGTCATCATTAGCGTTGTCACTGCTTTGGTATCTAATTGTCCCCCGCCGCAATGCGGAGCGGGGACATAGAAATGCCGGGCGTCCGTCCACGTGTCCGTGGGTCCGTGTGTCTGTGGGTCCGTGTGTCCGTGGGTCCGTGTGTCCGTGCGTCCGTCCGTCACACTTTTTTGTAAGCGCTCTCATGCCTACAAATTTTGACAGATTTTCATTACATTTATACCAAATGTTTATACACCTATTACCTTGGTCAAGTTCGAAAATCAGCATTGGTCGATACTTTTTGTTGGAGTTATATGACTCTGACCACAATAATGACTCCGTTTTATCCAAAAATTGACCTTGTAAGCGCTCTCCTGCCTACAAATTTTGACGGTTTTTCATTAAATTTATACCAAATTTTTATACACCTATTACCTTGGTCAAGTTCGAAAATCAGCATTGGTCGATACTTTTTGCTGGAGTTATGGAACTCTGACCACAATAATGACTCCGTTTTATCCAAAAATTGACCTTGTAAGCGCTCTCATGCCTACAAATTTTGGAAAAAATGGGTGGTCGGGGTAAAAAAATGTTCCTCCCAACCTCCCCACACATTTAATTCTGGAACAGCCCTGAATGTTTGAAAATATTGCAATTTCATATACTGTGAAATCATTAGATTTCGTGGTGTTTCAATTTTCGTGGAATTCGTGGGTACCTCTCATCCACGATTTAACATCCTACACGAATTAATAAATAAGGGTAATAAAATCACATTTCCTCTGTAGGTTTTAGAGAATACACGAAATTACGTCCCCACGAACCTGTAAAATTTAAGCAATCCACGAAAATTGGCCCCCACGAAATTTAATGATTCCACAGTACAGTATACTAGTATACTGCTTCAACGGCGGGGGACCCAGGAATTCTATTCTTGTTTTTATTATCTTACTTGTTTTATATTACATCTATCTGTAATTGATTCATTTAACAATAGGTTTTAAAAAATCTAATCACAGAAATTGAAAATTGTTGCTTTTATAGGGAATTACCACTCCCCCTTTTGCAAAAAAAAATAAAATTGCCCTCATGCCAAAAACTTGAGTGAACTATTCTGATCACCTGTCTGTCCATCTGGCCTGGTGTTCTTTTCACAAATTTCGAATTCTTTCCTTCAAGGGAAAGATAATTCACAAGAGGGAACCAATGAATAAGATATATTATGCATAATGAACCTTATGCATAATCTTCCTTATGTATTATAGATTCTAAATATTTTTAAGATGATTGTCACTAGTAGTAAATCAAATTGGGGTCAAAGTTTGGATTTATGGTGTAATATTAAAGAAGAACCCCCCCCCCCCCCCCCCCCAATTTGAAGCAACGTTTTATGCGTACATCATTTATCCATATAGATTTCATATATACAGTTGTGTTGTCAACGCAATCTGTTCATTGTTCACAGATATATAAGACTACCAGTTTGTTACTGGTATAAGTAATGTATGTAATCTAAAAACGTGAGAGCATGCATAATTATTTGTAATTTTAAACCAAAGTTGCCGATCCAAGGTATCTTGGTTACCTCGTTCTAGAAAGTTCTTTCCATCAAAACTAAACTCGCGCATTCAAGAAACGAATTGGTTCAATCTGATTTTTCATCATTTGTCAAATCTTAATTTCTATGTACACTTTATATAATTCCCGCTAAATATATTAACTCTTTACGTTATTATTCAATATTTTTTTTATTGCAAGTATATATTTTGACACATTCTCTTTTTGACTTGGATCTGACGAAGCGTGCATGACCACTACCTTACTCCCTTTTTTGCTATTTCGGGCTGGTTTATCAAAAATGAAAGTAGGATTTTAATTTATTTCACAATAATGTTTATGTATAATTCAATTATATAGTTTTCGGACATTATCTTACATGTGTCGAAATATCAACGGTGTAAGCAGTTACTCTGGTGCAGGCATTTCGTGGAGGCAATATCTAAGAAGAGTTTAATATGTAAAATTTTAAAAAAAGATTCAAGAGCTGTTGTTTAGATGTGAAAGCAGTATTCCTGCTCCTTCGCACTCGGGTATTTCATTCACCGGAAAATGTTTCATTAGACAAAAAGTTTGTTGAAAAAAATGACAGCCGATGCACTCTAGGGAATATCCAATGATCCTCCAAGAGAGGTTGATGTTTTCTGATCAACATCTTGAGAGCAACTCTTTTACATGTCTTCAAACTACATGCATAAATGCACAAGTTAGCCTTGACATGACTATTGAAACAATTATGTTCAAAATAATTTCATTACTGTAAAAATATACTCTATCAACTGAAAGTGCATTTATATTGTCAATTTTCAAAAGGATCACTAGTTAACTAGGTTTATTAGGTCTGATCATTAGATCAGATTTAACTAGGAATATATTAGCCACAACTAACTATAATCTCATTATCATTCGAAAATTTTTAAATCTGATTTTACTGTCTTAGTTTTACATGTATCTATCATGTCTGATTTGTGTATATTTGGGATAATTGTTTCAAATACATTTTTAACGGATATGTCATGGCACCAATGTGTTAGATTAAAACTTACTTTGTTATGATCATTTTTCTAGTTATAAAACTGACGTTTATTTATTGAAAAAAAAATGTTTAGTTTGAAAGTATCGATATTTTATGATATACAAGTATTATTCAGTGCGATAGTCTTGTCATAACATATTTTATGCCGGTCTGGACAGATTTGTCCCGTTGCAGACACATGAGAGAAAATACGTTCTAAATCGCACCATTTTCCTTTAGTTTATTTGACACTCTTCAAGTTTTTGAAAAATGACAAAATTGTTCGCCCCTTATTTCCATGACAATATAATCCATTGTCATGTAATGTATGTTTTACAATAATTTTTTGTTCACGAATCAGCTGAAATTGTTATTTTCTGAATATTTCAAATATGAACATGACGTAAGACCTTTTAGACACGGATAAACAGTTGAAATAGCCCTTTAATAATAAACGTGTTGCAATTTGATAAAATGAGTTTGTGGGAAAAAAATTGGAATCGTGTTCATTACAAGATAATTCAACAGCTTTGTTAACATTTTATCAAGATGAAAGATCTTATTGTTTCAAGTTGTCATTATATGTTATACTAATTAAGGTTGTATGTTGCCACTTGAAACGTGCATAATATCTGCAGTATTATACATAGGCGATATGTTAGAAATAAATATCGAAATATTTAAATAGATTTGTTGCGAATAAAGATTGTATCGATGCAAAGAAATCCAAATCTCATTCAGTGCATTGACGAAATTTTGTTGTCATGATATAAGGAATCATTATCTCTGGTTTTAGATAGCTCCATAGTTGACTTGTATACATTGGTATTATATTTCTTAAAAATAACAAATTTAATAAACTGTATTGCAAAAGTAGGAAATTTTGTTTTACGTTTAATATTTTGTGCATTTACTTAACGTAACGTAACAGAATTGAATTGTAAAAACACCAACAGCAGTTTAGGTATTATTGAATTCAACATAGTCTAGATCAACAAATAATACGAGTAAATGTGACATTTTTTAGACCAGGTTTTATTTTGGGAAGTATTATAAAAATAGATTATTTACAGTTTGTTTTCGATATTGATAACAATATCGAATTTGATGCAAGAAAAAAAGTTATATCATTAGTCAATTATAGATATGAATATGTGTTCAGTTATTGTAATATATGTATATGTATATGTAATGTTATGAAAGTAGTTTTGTTATTAATGAAACGCAGTATATAATTTCTGAGGAAGGGACTGATTGTTTCAAAAATATGACAATTTTAATCATACGTATCGTTTGCCATTTCAAGTGGTTTATCTTAAATGTGTCGGCCGATTACCGCGTGGCCTAGACTTTCCCAAACATTTTACTTCAAAACTGTACATACTGTAGTAGCCGGTTTTTTTTATAGTTTCTTTGGCTGTGTCAGTTTTCTTTGTTTTCTATTCCATGTATTTTTTTGTACCCTGAAGGGAATATTTGTCCTGCACATTTGTCAATTTCAACTGTGTCGTTAGCCATTTTCAGTGCTTTATTTTATAAAGTTATTTTGATTTTGCTGTATTATAATCTAATATGATAAATACGTATATAATAAATTGTGTGTGCATGTATGTGTTCTGTTATTTTACTTTTTAGCTCACGTGAGCTGAAAGCTCAACTGAGCTTTTCTGATCACTTTTTGTCCGGCGTCCGTCTGTCTGTCTGTCCGTCCGTAAACTTTTTACATTTTTGACTTCTCCAGAACCACTGGGACGATTTCAACCAAACTTGGCACAAAGCATCCTTAGGTATAGGGGATTTAATTAAGTTTGTTAAAATGAAGGGCCATGCCCTCTTTCAAGGGGAGATAAAACTTGTGTGGAAGCATCCTCAGGTAGTGTAGATTCAAGTTTGTTCAAATCATGATCCCGGGGGTAGGGTGGGGCCACAATGGTGGGTCGATTTTTACATAGGAAGATATAGAGTAAATCTTTAAAAATCTTCTTCTCTGAAACTGATCAGCCAGGAAAGCTGAAACTTGTGTGGAAGCATCCTGAGGTAGTGTAGATTCAAGTTTGTTCAAATCATGATTCCCATGGGTAGGGTGGAGCCACAATAGAGGGGGGGGGTGTCAAATTTTTACCTAGGAATATATAGAGTAAATCTTTAAAACTGTTCTTCTTAGAATCCAATCGTGCAGAAGAGCGGCAACTTGTGTGAAAGCATCCTCAGGTAGTGTAGATTCAAGTTTGTTCAAATCATGATCCCCAGGGGTAGGGTGGGGCCACAATGGAGGGTTGAATTTTACATAGGAACATATAGAGTAAATCTTTAAAAATCTTCTTCTCTGAAACTGATCAGCCAGGAAAGCTGTAACTTGTGTGAAAGCATACTCAGGTAGTGTAGATTTAAGTTTGTTCAAATCATGATCCCTGGGGTTAGGGTGGGGCCACAATGGGGGGGGGGTCGAGTTTTTTATATAGGAATATATAAGGAAAAATCTTTAAAACTGTTCTTCTCAGAAACTGATTGGCCAGAAAAGTTATTACTTGTGTGGAAGCATCATGAGTTAGGGTAGATTCAAGTTTGTTCAAATCATGATCCCCAGGGGTAGGATGGGGCCACAATGGGGGTCGAATTTTTACATAGGAATATATAGAGAAAAATCTCCTCAGAAACCGATCGGCCAGAAAAGTTGTAACTTGTGTGAAAGCATCCTCAGTTAGGGTAGATTCAAGTTTGATAAAATTATGATCCTTATGGGTAGGGTGGGGCTTCAGTGAGGGGGGGTGAATTTTCTCATTTGAATATATAGAGAAAAATCTTTCAAAATCTTCTCAGAAACCGATCATGCAGAAAAGCTGCAACTTGTGTTGAAGTATCCTGAGGTAGGGAAGATTCAAGTTTGTTCAAATCATGATCCCCAGGGGTAGAGTGGGGCCACAATTGGGAGGCGGGGTCAAATTTTTACATAGAAATATATAGGGAAAATCTTTAAAAATCATCTTCTACAACACAAATTGTCTAGAAAAGCTCCAACTTTAGTTAATTCAGATAGTGTAGATTAAAATTGTCAAAATCATATTCTTCAGGAGTAGGGTTGGGCCACATTGGGGGGGGGGGGTTTCCAATTTTACAAAGTAAAACATTTAAATTATTCACAAAAACTCAAATGTTATTATATATTTATATATGGGTGGTTTTACTTATATGCAAACATTTTGACATATTGTTTATTCTTTAAAACTGTTTAGACTCTTGCCTCTGGACAATTCTACGACCTCACAAGGGGTTCAAAATTTGATGTAGGTTTATAATACATATATAAATAGTTGTTTAAGTCCGATCATCTTCTTGAGAACTGCAATGCTCAATATGTGATATGACTGTAAAACCATTCTGTTACAAAGGGGCTCAATGATAAACATAAGAATATCCAGGGGATTTTTTTTTATACAGGATCTATTATACGACATTGTTGAGATATTTTGAATATGACTCCATAAAGCTGATTTTATTATGTCTATTGTTGCTTAGGTGAGCGATGTAACTCTACAAAGATCATATACTTTTTAAATTAAAACTAAAACTTCGAAAAATTTTAAATATTTCCGGTTTGGACTGGAAGTGAGGGAAGGCAAATTCCAGCTTTGTGTCTCAATAAAAATGATAAATGTATAAGCACAGAAAATTTCAACTCTCTATCTTAAAGCGTTTTTGAAAACCTCCCTTGACAAAATCACTTTTTTAAAATTGACGTAACGTAAAAAAAGGAAGTGACGTTGTAATTAAAACTTTACCGTCTCGAAGGCACGATCAAGATACATAATTCCTGGAAGTTTCATTAATATCGGTTGAAAACATTTTGAGATATGAAGCTTCAAAAAAGTCACCATAATAAAGAGAAAGAATATGGTATTGAATAGATAAACAGTTGTACAATGAACATTTTTGCTTCTATAATTAATAACAAATTATTGTTCAGTATATAGTTATTATAAGAAGACTTTAGAGCCCTATTGGCCCCTAATTTGAAAGGGTCAGCCCCTTTTCCTTGATACCAAGTAAAAGGTCTCGTAAATATAAACACATTTAGTTCAACAAGTGTTCAGTAGCTGTTGACCGTTCTAAAGGTATCTGAACTGTGTTTTAGGGGCCGACCCTTAAACCCCTCACCGGGGCCACCAACACAAGTTTTTTTAGGTATCGTATTGTTAAGAACAATATTCCAAGCTTTTTTTTTTGTTTCTAATGATTTTCAAAATAGTTCTCCTTTTCTACATATTAATGATCAAAATTTTGGACATCTGGCCCCCTAGAAACCCCTAATTACGTAACATATGATTTAAGTATGGTACTGTATAGATAAACAGCTGTACAATAAACATTTTTGCTTCTATAATTAATAACAAATTATTGTTCCGTAAAGAGTTATTGCAAAAAGACTTTAAAGCCCTCTTGGCCCCTAATTTGAGGGGCCAGTCTCTTTTTCTTGATATTAAATGAAAGCCCGTGTAAATTGAAACAACTTTTGCATTACACGTTTAAACAAAATATTTATACGTCAAAAGATACTACAGAAAATGCGTGGACAAAATGACCCTTTAAAAATTACAAAATCCTCAGTATCTGAAACCGGAAGTGACGTCATTCAACCCGACAAGCTGACATGAATTCATTAATATGCATTATTTCCTTTTTTCTCCGACTACCGCCATATTAGTTGTCGATTTCTATTGTTATGCTCATCGCTTCACATACCTAAACAAGACTGAGAGCACTATTCATGCTTCATGATCATCGCATTCAGGTACTTGATTCATTCAACACGTTACATTGGACGGAAAGATTTGTAGAAACGTGTTTTAAATAAAAAATATGACAACCCCTGCATTGGTAAGGAACATCCAATCAAAGACGAAACAGAACAGACTGAAATCCAGGCACACATATTTCAAAACTTCTTGATCATTGTAAAAAGTTTCCCCGTGTCGTACTGTTAAAACATCGCGCATCTGCCATGCGCAAACCACACACTGTAGCAGACCGTGAACCTGCACTGACAGTATAGGCTTTCGAAAACGTAGTGATATTTGTAGAAACTAATTAAACGATGTAAGGTTTTTACTTTCTTGGATTTATTATTTACATGTATCTACTGTGTTGGGCGTTTTGCGACTAGGGTCTACAATAAGATGCAGACATTATGCGCTTATTTATTCTTACATGTATTTATTGTAGCTTTCTTTATTCTTTTTTAAAACATATACTACAATGTATAGTTCATTCATTTAGAAGTCCGTACAATCTGAATGCCTCGATAGGAAAGCAACCGACCGTTACTTTCTATACCCCAGTAGCAGATGATCAGGAGCGATCGAAACTAATATGGCGACCAAATGCTTTTATGAATTCATGTCAGCTTTAACTTGAAAGGTATATATATGCCGTTTGAAATGAAAATTTGAAAAGAAATATCTGCGTTTTTCCATTAAGCTATAAAAGTTATGCACTTTCTGAAAATTATAAAGTTTAAATCAAACGCATTTTAAAGTATTAAATATAAATTCTAAATAATTTATTTTCTGACCGAGCCGGTCAGTAAACGCCCAACTTTAAAATATTCATAAACACGTGATGTGACAAGCTAAATTTAGAATGTACACAAGATGTCGACGCGAAAACGTGGTTGGTCCGTTGTCAGTGAAATAACGTGTTCGAAGAGAAAAGAAAAGAAGAAGCAGCTTGACAGAGAACGTTGTAAAATGAGAATCTATATTGGAGACCACTTTGAGCAGTTAATACGTGTTAAAACCTTCATGTTTAACTATGGGCTTGCCGGCTTCTTGTTAGAGACAGGTGGGTCACACAGCGGTGTGTTTTCTTTGTTTAATAAGATATTGGGTGCGTTCATAGTTCTACCAGTGGTACCAACTTTCAAATAACCATTGTTGCAGTTGGATGACAATGGTACCAATTGTACCAATAAACCCTTAACAGTTTTGGCATACAAATGCTATTAATTTTACCAATGTTACCAATGGGGGGTCTAATGGAAACGTTGGTAAAATTTATTACAGTTTTGTAAACATGTCAAACAACAAACATCTTTTCACAGCCCAAATTATACAACAATATTTTCATCATATATTTCATCCCAATTATCATAAAGTGAAATCGCTTTCCCAAAACCGGGAACTAATGTCTTGATTTTCGGCGCCATGTCTATGATGAGTTGTGACGTCATTTACCAATACTTCCCACACTCTAGATCGTCTGCAGAAAAATATACCATTGGCAAAAAACATTGGTACCAATGGCATGCCAATGGTAGTTAATTTTACCAACAGCAACATTTGTCTACCAACGGCAGAACTATGAACGCACCGGTGCCATTTACTCATAAAAGGAAAAGAAGCTTATGTGTATGGTACGATATTCATTGTCTGAATATGATAAAAACTTGTATAGCTATCACTCGAATACTTAAAATCTGTAAATTGTATGTTTTGAGCCGAGTGGACCCAGAAGAGATAATTTTGACGTTCTATTTTATAATTATGTTGTCAAATGTATGAAAATAATGGTCAACTGAAAAAAAGCTCTCATCGATTGTCATCGACACCGATACGCAACCATCCTCATAAAATGCAGATCTATATGACAATATCTGATATTTGTTCTGTTAACAGCACACAAACCTGTTTATATAAATTCAGACAACTGTAAACAAACATGTCGTATTACCTCGTTCTGCATAGGGTACTGCTTTTCTGAATTACTATTCACCGCAAATTCACCTCAAATGTTAATCGTTTATGAATTTGCATAGGAAAATAGCCGTTATTCATTTATAAATTATGGCTAGTACCTCGTTAATATTATAGTCTGTCCCAAGTTATTGCTTCCATCACTTTTTGATGATTTTAAATAAAAATACACATACCTGTGAAAGAAGTACGGTTGAAATCGATGAAATGTAAAATATCCAAGATATCTTCATTGACAAATTATCCTTTTTCACTCGTAAAAGTTCACAGGTCTTACGGAGATTTATAATGGGAAATGTTTACATCTTTTCTCCATTCGGAAGTTCTCGGGACACCTCGCGAAATTTTTCAACGTTATCATCCGGGCTTATTAATGGCTGATGCAATGCAAAATCCTCGTAGACTTTCAATTTTAGTATGTGTATTGAAACCTTAAGCGGTAGAGGGGGCGTTTCAAAACAGATAATCTGGACATTTTTCATATTAGTGGATGAACATAGTTTGAGCACAAAGGTATTTATTATTATCGAAATATCAAGCGAAAAGTGGTGGAGCAAAAACTTGGGACAGAGTTTAATAAAAAAATTGCAAAATTATCTATAAACTTCTTTTTCATATATCTAGTCATGCTGACAAAATTCGGGTATGGTTTTCAACATCGCAAAATTGCCGTTTAAAACGGCATATATACCTTTAAATTTAACAAGACCAAGAGTGGTATAACTTTGAATATGTCCTGCTTTATCCATAATGGATAAAACCGTTGATATTTTTTCAGTAATTGTACAGCAACTTGTCAGTCAAACGTCACAACTACCTATAACGGCACATCGGTATACAACAGTCAGCTTGATAATTATAACAAAATGTTTTGTTGTGTATATTATATGCATATACATGTAATAGTCAAAGTTTGATGTACATGTATAATGTACTATATATCAAACCATGACTACTATTTAAGCAACGTACATGCACACTACAACATGTACAACACTAGTACTATCATATAAATACAAATACAAACTACTGAACAAAAAAATTACTGATATGTTGATAGATTTATTCTGTAAACGAAACCTGTAATGTCAAGTCGAAGTTCTTTTTTTTTGTACTTTAAATGTATTTAGGATGCATCGTCCTAAATGAGTACTGGATTACCGTAAAGTCGCGTGTATAACACGCACTTTTTTCAGCCAAAATTTGATCTAAAGTTGGGGGGGGGGTGCGTGTTGTACATAGGACCAAAATTTTCCCCAATTTTTTCAGACCGTAATTCTGGATAACACGGGAGTAGTGACTGCCGATATCGCGTGTTATGCAAGTTGTATGAGTGTATACTAAACTTACTGTGTCAGAAATACCTTATTCTTAGTTTTATTTCCATGTATTGAAATATTTTTTCCACTCTCACCACTATTCCTTGCATTAAACAAGTTATTGCCAGTGTATTCGCCATTACGTAAGCAGCCACCTGTTGTACGACTTGATAATGACGATATACGACAGACAAACGTTTCTTCACAATGTTTATTTAACAACAATCAAAGAGATTGACTATAATTAATCAATTAAATCATTTCTCTTGATGTTGTTTTGGTTTAGATCTGATTTAGATTTGACATTTTTTGGATGCGTATTATACATAAGACCTGCTGTTTTTTCGTTGGTCAATTTTGGGATGTGCTTATTATACACGAGTGCGTATTATACACGATACTTTAGGGTAGGTGTAGCAAAGAATAAAAAAATGTATAATTTTCACAATCAAAAATGATAAAATCTGGAATGTGTTCGAGTAGTACAATTGTGGACTTCATTTCGATCTGTCTCCTCAAAATATACACGTATAATTAATAATTACTACACATGATACAGATTGTAACGGTCGATTTCAATTGGGCGAAACTGTAATGGAAAGAGCCACAGAGCTGGATGTCCTGAAACAAGAAAAAGGAAAAAATCTATGTTAAGATTCTTTTAAAGTTCAAAATAGTCAATAAATCAGTATATGTACATACATACTTAAAATGAAGGAAAAACATTCATTGAACCTTATACATATGTAGATAGCTTATAGAAGGCAAATTTTTGTTATAATAAAGTTATATTTTCAGGCATTTGAATTCTGGAATCGGTATTGTAATCACTCGACAAAAGCTTCTCAATGAATTATAAGTATTTTCTTTAGCTTATGCAATTTACAAATATTTTGTATTAAGTTTGTTGAATGTTTTCATCATGAATCGTTTCGCTGAATTTGCCCTTACAATTAGGCTTTAAGAACGTTTGTGACATGTTTTTTTTTAAGAGAAAATCTTAAAACACCGAGAAAAAAATAATGAAAAACAAGACTAATATGTAACCGGATTGTTTATTTCCATTTCGTTTAATGTATTTTTTGTGTCCTTACGAAGGGACATATTGTTTTCAAAATTTGACAATTTCAATTGTTAGTGCCATTGACCATATTTCTAGTAATTACTAGTATAATTTATGAGTTTGCCGGCTTAATTAGTATCTAATAATTAGATCAATCACTTTAAGGTAGTTCAATGGTCTGCTGACGTTACACTAGGAGTCGACGTAGAAAGTTGACCGTCTTAGCAAAATCTTGCATGTACAATTTAAAAGAAAACAACAAATAAATCTTAAACATAAATGAAATATTTGAAAAAGCTTCAAGACAGTTTTTACAAACAAGTAATAAACATTTTGACAAAAGGCCAATGGGCCACATCGCACCCTGAACAATAGTTCTTGTGTCATTCTATTTTGAAATGTTTAAATATGAAACTTTTTAAAAAGTATAATTAAAAACTCTCTTATATTACAAGATTCGACAATGCATTAAACAACATATTTAAAAAAGGCCTCCTTTTTGATTACCATATCGTAAGATCTAAAATGCATCAACTGGCCAATCTTATTATCCAAGGCCTCAAAGTATGAAAGATAACAAAATCATAAAATGAACTATACATAATTATAAAAAGTGAAAGGTCACTGTGACCTTGATATGAGGACATGAAGATAAGAGGATGCTACATACATAGTAAAATACTATAACTAAACGTAGTATTGTATTTCTTGGGAAGATTTTTTTTTAATACATTTTCTGTGATGAACTCTGAACCTATCTTAGCTAGGCACCCAATATTGGTCTGGGGGTCACGCCGGTGACGGTTTTAACAATTTAGAATTTACTAGTACACAGTCTTGTTAAACTTTGTTACCCCTCCTCAGGCCCTAGTATTGCCCTGTGGGTCATGATTTTAACAAATGAATTTAGAATCTACACTATCTTAGGATGCTTGCATAGTAATCTCACAAACTGTAGCATTGTAGATGTTAAGAAGAAGATTTCAGAACGTTTACCTTATATATTTATATGGTAAACTTGAACCCCTCCTGGGGCCCCAGTATTGGTCCGGGGGTCACAGTTTTAACAATTTAAAAGCTTCATTATTTAAGGATGCTTGCATAGTTATCGGACATATAATAGCATTGTAGTTCTTGAGAAGAAGATTTCCCTATATATTTATATATTATACGTTAAACTTTGAACCCCTACATCTTTGTCAATGAAATCTAGATAGAAAGTATCTAATTTTGGTGATTTTAATTTTGGTGAATTATTCAAAATCGCCAAAATAGGCCAAAATGATATCCCCGCCAAAAAAATCAGCAATACGATATCATTTAAAACAAAAAATTATTGTATCATGTGAGACAACAACATCATATTAAAAGATACGATTTGATATTGTATCATGATATCATGATATTGTATCATGTAATGATATTGAAGCATATCATATATTACAATATTGTTCATATGATACTATATATATATCAAATAATATCATACGATATTGTATATTATGATACATTGCAATATTTATCATTTGATATATTACGATATTGTTTAATGTCATACAATACGATATTGTATTAAATACACACTGTATGATATGCAATTATATCTTATCATAAAGCAATTATATTATTTTAAATTATATGACTCAATTTTTAAATGAAATATTGTTTTATATGATACATCATATAATGAAATTGTAAAACACATCATCTTTTTTATAATAAAACAAGAGGCCCATGAGCATCTTAGTTCACCTGAGGAACACTAGCCTTAAAAAATAAGCTTTTAGGAGTCATATACAAAATGTCAGGACAATTTAGTAAAATTATATCTTTTTATAAAAAAAATTTCAATTTTTTTTCCAGATATTCTTATGTTAAACAGCCCCTTTTGTAACTGGATGAGTTCAGAGTCATATCAAATACTGAACATTGCAGTTTTCCTCAAGAAGATCCATTAAAACAATTCTTCACATAACATATTCATATAAACAAACATCAAATTTTGCACCCCTTATGTGGCCCAAGAATTGTCTAGGGGCCCCAGTGTAAATAATTCAGAATCAACAAATGTCAACATGCTTGCATAATTATCACATCTGAGTTTTAGAATAATTAAATTTATTCCTATGTAAAAATTACCTCCCTATTTAAAGATTTTTTCTATATATGTTGTAAAAATTTGACCCTTCATTGTGGTCCCACATGAATTTAACAAAATTGAATTTACACTACTTAGGGATGCTTCCACAGAATTAACAGCCTGCCGTTTTTAAAGATCTTTGATGATTTGGTTTTTGAGAAAAATTTGAAGATTGTTCAGCTTCTCTACATATTCCAATGTAAAAATTTGCCCCCGCCCCAGTGTGGCCCCACCCTACCCCCGGGGATCATAATTTGAACAAACTTGAATTTACAGTATCTAAGGATGCTTCCACACAAGTCCAGCTTTTCTGGACAATTGGTTTTAGAGAAGATTTTTTAAAGATTGTTATCTATATATTTCTATGTAAAAATTGATGCCCAACCCTCACCCGGTGGTCATGATTTGAATAAACTTGAATCTAAACTACTTGAGGATGCTTCCATACAAGTTTAAGTTTTTTTGGTCAATTGGTTTTTGAGAAAAAGGTTTTTTAAAAGTACCAACAAATTTTCATTAATTCTTATTTATCTCCCCTTGAAAAAGCGTGTGGCTTTTGATTCTAACAAAAAATAAGAAGTCAAAAATGTGAAAAGGTTAAGATGGACAGACAAATAGCCATACAGAAAGACGATGAACAAAATGTTATTAGAAAAGCTCACTTGAGCAATTACGCAAATACTTGAGCAAATATTGCAAATTATATGATGCAATATCAAAGAAATCATATGATGATATCATTTATGTATTTATTTAAGTTATAGTAACACGTGTGTATATCCATACATGCATTTTGTTTGAATATAGTGTTACCGGAAACCAAATTTCATTGCTTTATATTTAAGGCCTAAAAAAAATAATGGTTTGTTTCCACTTTCATGCTGAAAAAAAGAAGGGTCAGTCGGTCGGAAATTTTTTCTATTTTTTTCAAATATTTTTTTTCCTTTAATATTGCAGTATCCATACATGCCGGTTAGATACTGACACTGCTGAATGGTATAAAATGAGAAATACTTTTAATATCATTCCTGACTATTAAGCTGGTCTTAAGAAAACACAAAAATGATATTATATATCATATACTTCCTCTGCCAGCGATGAGAGCATTATTTAAATCTACAACACATGGAAACATACAGCCATTTTGAAACAAAACGTTTGAGTTACACTGATTTGAAAAGAGTAACTGCTTCAAGCGTTTTTGTGACCAAAATTTTGAGTAATTTTTTTCCAAATCGGATAAAAATGGAAATAAACGATTTTCCATCAAAAATCCTTAAAAAAAAGTTTTGAGTCGGGGGGTAAAAGCTAGGGTCGGTCGGGAAAGCGGAAACAAACCATTTTTTTTTTTAGGCCTAAGTTTATGGTACCTGTTATACAGGAATTTATATTAGAGAAGCACTGCTTCTCATGATTTTGTAAATAAAGAATGAGTCTTATTCGAAGGTAGTTAGACATGGCACCCACCTACCTACAAAGTATTTATGAACAACAAAAGATTTTTTTTCAAGGAAGATGTTCTATATACTGTAAACAATAAATTGCACTATTGAGAGTGCTTTTGTGCCTACACACTGTGTTTATTTATTTATTTTTATTGGCAATTTTTTCAATTTCATTTTTCACATTCATACATACACAAACACACAACAGACCATAAGTAATTATACTATGAAGTTGATACAATCAGAAAAAAAAATCTATGTAACTTTTTGCTCTTGTATAGATTATATATTACAAAAAAAATTCCATTCAGACCATATTGTAATATGTTTGTAGCAAGAAGAATTTCTAATTGCTACACAACTTTTAAATTCAAAATAAAGCAAAACTTCCTGTTTCTTTACATATAACCATCTTGTTTTTTTTGTACATTTTGTAGATTTAAAGCTCACTAAGAATATGTATCTTATTTAGAAAAGTGAGAAAAAAGAAAAAACAAACTCCTACCTGATCACATCCAATTGCTAGAACAAACATTCCAAACAGAAGTGATTCCACAACAAGTAACACAGAATGAATTCTATAAAAAAGAGAAAAATAATGATAAACACAGTTTTAAGTGTAAAAAAACAAAAACAAATGATAAGCAACCAGAAGGCTCACACGCTTATAACAAAGTGCCAGGGACCGGCGATTTTGGTTCTTTATAAGCGTAATTCATTATATCCGTCAAGTTTACAACATGTCATGAAGTCACGGGAAATGATAATCACTTCGCTGTAAGTGTCAATTCATCATAAGCATGTTCGCTATAACCGTGTTTTACTTTATTTCTTTAGACCGGGAGAGAGTTATCTTTTATTATCAAACCTATTTAATTACAAAACTGTTCATTGGTTACTTCTAAATTTATTATCAAATCGCGATACAGCTAAAGTTTACTTCCTTTCTACCATATATTTACAATGACTTTACAGGGTTTTTTTCTGATTGTTGCTGGGTATACATATTGATTCTGAAAGAAAAACAATTGGAATTTTATTATGTCTTAAAATCTAATTCCTTTATAACATATCAATCGATACATTAACTGTCACCATCTAAATAGGGTATGACCAGTATTTAATTCATTATGTAAACAGCTCCAAGAAGACCCTAACACAAATTGAGTTGTTCTAAAATCTTAGACCTGATTAGGCATCGACCTGGATAATCAAGATCACTCTCCGTAATTGAAGCTAGCTCTGTAATTTATAATTTGAATAAGTAAGGATCTTTTTTTATAAATATGTGACCTGCTTCAAAAACTTAAACCTGTTTGAAAAACCTTAACCTTCTCCTACATCCGAAACCTTTTGCTTAGATTTAGCATCTACGCCTGTCTTGTACATCAATATCACAAGATACATCATCCATCTAAGTTTGGTACATAATAACAGACTGGTCATCAAAGGGCACCCGCACAATAAAGAACAGTCACTATATTTGATATGGTCAAATATCTGCCCCCATTTTAACCAATTTTAAATAGTCTCGTATCAAAATCAAATCTTCATAAAACATTTTACAAAGGATGTCTATTGATTAATCTTGATATAATCATCATTGTCCAATAGCTGTTCATCTGTGACGTCACAAAAAGTGGCTACTTCCCGCAATATCACAAACAGATGAAAATATTGTCATTTTTCCTTCATATTTTGCCTTTGGAAGTATAGAGTGCAGTTCTGTTTGAGTGTGATTGTGTTTGTTAATATTATTATACACATCATAGTTAAAATGGTACTTGAGCAAGCATGCTCTTGATGTTTCCTAGTCAAATCAAAGTACTTAAAGTACTGACACGAGTTGATGTTTCAGGAATCGGACATTTATTGACCCTTTTCTGCTCTCAACAAGCAGAATTTGAAATAATCATTAATAAAGTTTATAAGTAAGAATATATAAGAAATGCTTGAAAATATATAGCCCCAACCGACCTTTAGATTATGGCAATATAAAACAAGAGGCACAAAGGCCACATTGTTCACCTAAAAATACGTCACATATCTCTTTTAAAAATATTGTATACAAAAAAATGCGCTCAATATACAAAATAGGACAATTATAAAAAGAAGTCTATTTTGGACATCCTATTTTAAGATCAAAGATGCATCAACTATCTGGAATCTTATTCTAGGCCACAACATATCAAAGATAAAAAAAATCATGAAGTGTGAAAGATCATATTTTAATAAATAATTATAAAGAGGAGGATATCTAAATATGCTACTGACAAACAAGTTGATAAAACAGGACTATCAACAGTCTCGTTTAAAGTCATCTTTTCGTAAGTTCTATGGTCGATACGACGACCTTGTCAGCAAATACAATCTTCCACTGAGTCGCATGCTGACTGACGTTTTTCATACTAATTGTTAGACCATAATTAATTATACCTAATTGTCTACGGACTTTTGCGGTTTTTATTTTCCCGATTACGACAAAGAGCACACGGCGGGTGTGACCGGTCAGCAGAGGATGCTCACTCCTCCATGGCACCTGATCCTACCTCTATCTTGGAGGTCCGTGTTTCTCTGCTTTGAATTTGTATTTCGTTTTATGGATTTTTCCTTTTCCTTTACATTCAGAATGGTTAATTTGGGTATATTTTTAATGTCTTGTCAAAATTCAGAAGTCATATTTTGAGTTCAAAGCCTGATACAGAAATTATTTTTATTTACCATAAATATTTCTAACTTTGAAGGAGATCAATTCTGCTGGTGTAAATAGGCGAGAGTTTATAACTCTCTAAGATTATTGTTTTATGGAAAAGTAATTGATACTGTAAAAGCCAACACAGGTGCTTGGGGATGGGACACCCCCCCCCCCCCAATATTCACCCCACATTCCCGAGTTATTTTTTTTTTCATCATTTATTTTTTAAATTATATGTTGATGTATGCTACACTAAAAAAGTTCACAATTGACGCGAAATAAGCTATGTATAAAAAATGTATATACTTCTGGTATACCAGTGGTATATACATTTTTTGTACATGATGAACTAGTCCTGTCATTCCGCGTCCTTGGTTACCCCGTTCTGGAAAGTTCTATCCAATTTTTTCACCAGAGTCGTGCTTTGCAAAACTGAACTAAAATCGCGCATTCAAGAAACGAATTGACTTTAATTTATTCACCATTTGTCAAATCTTAATTTCTATGTATACCCTAAATATGTTCCCAGTAAATATATTCACTCTTTGCGTAATCATGCAATATTATTTCATTGCAAGCATATATATTTTGATGTAAACTCCCACTGCCTTGAATCCGCCAAAGCGTGTCCACCGCCTTACTCTCTGTTTTGCTATTTCGGGCTTGTTTATCAAAATGAAAGGTTTTTGAATTATTTCTCAATAATTATTTTTAGGTAAAATTCAATTATAGCTTACAGACATCATATCACACGTGTTGAAATACTAAAGGTGTAAGCAGTTACTCAGTTACTCTGGTGTAAGCGTTTCGTAGTTTATTGGCGAAATGTCTTAATTTATAACTATAGATTTAAAGTTATTCTACATTGAAATATATGATATTCTAAATATAAGATTCAAATCAATGCACAAGAAAGCAAAACAAAATGACAAGATTCTACCCATGTCCAAAACGCATACAATTAATTACAAGCTGCCATTCTATAGACTATGTAAAAATACCTTGCCTCTGATTATCAAACCAATTTGTAAAAAAAAACGTTATGTACAGTATATGATAATTATTTATTAATCAACGCTGCTAAAAACTGTAAATCGCCACACAGTAACTACCACGCTAATCTACTTTTATATTATGACGTAAATAAACAGGGGCATAGTTTTCCCGATGTGCATGTTCAAGGGCCGCACTGACCTTCAACTCGACGAAAGATCAAATAACATATCCCCCCCCCTCCCCAGCTCTTGATTATTTTAAACTCTTGTACTTAACTTTTTGTTTTGTCACACTAAAATGATTTCACGTCTGATAAAGTGTAAATAATGAAACGCACATGTTTTTGAATTTCAACTCTTGTGTGGGAAAACGTCCACCATTGAGCTTATCTCATTTGCATAAAAGCGATTACAGCGCGGGCATCACTGAAGTTTCATATACATGCAAATACGTCAAATTTAATTATAGCGATAATTTTATATGTCAATAAAAATGTTCTGGGTTATGAAGAAACATACTTGATATGCTTTATGCAATTTATTGATGGCAGCAATAATGTATCCTAGCTTAGTATATGAAATATGTCAGAAGATTTTCCTTGAATCTATATTCTTGTGCGGATTGATATCAATTAACAAAAAGAAAACCATGATTTTCTCTTGATTAAAATACGATGAAAACAAATTTTACCTCTGATAAACAAAGTCATTCTTTTATGATTCATATCATTGCATTTTGATAATTGATATATTAGTTTGACCATCAATACGAAAATGTGATTTAACCCAGTGATGGGAAACCCCTTTGCAGTGACTATACTGAGTTGATATACATCAACTCGTAAAAACTGTTTGAAAAAAACTCATTTTGCTCCAAAACAAATAAGATACTGTAAACGTATTTTGTTTTCCCTTGGACTGAAATGTCACACTTTCATATTGGTTTAAACATAACACATGATTGCCTCATATATCTCTATGTAAGTTCGGTGAGAATTAATATTAGGCAATATGGCTGTCATTGGCCGACGCTTCACCTACTCATATTGACATTTCATAGTATTTAATACAGAAACCGCATGCTGTAAATTCTTAAATATTTGGAGTAGTTTCCCTTTGAAATTCTTTAAAATCAGAGTAGTTGCCCTTTGAATATTGACGTCACATTGTTGTGTCTGGAGCAGAACAAAATGGCAGCATCGAAATATGCTCAAATATCTGCAGAACAAAGGGAGGAAATGTTTAAAATTGAATAGCAACAAAACATTTTAAGTAAACATGGGTGAAGCGACGATCTTTAAAAGAGTTTTTGAAAGGCGAGATTGATACTTTAGAAGAGATTGGACCAGATATTAGGCATCTTGTACATGGCTTTGCATAGATCAACGCTATTTGTGAATAAATATGTCACTTGATAGTCTTCGGGAAAACAAAACACTTATTAGGTTTGTTACTGACTGACTACAGAAATATATTGAGTTAATCAATCTCATACACAGCTTAGCTTCGCCTCGCCATCTATGAGATTGATCAACTCAATATATTTCTGTAGTCAGTCAGTAACAAATCTAATAAGTAATAATATTTGGTGTGAACGATATAAGGCGAAAATTAGTTTTTGAATAAGTTGGCGTGAATTTGAATAAGCATATTAATGAATGTGACTATTCTTATATATATGCATTTCATTTAGCGATGTACTTGATTTAGCGGAAGCCCCATTCCGCCAAAAACGCTAAAAAGAATACACAGCCAAATGTAGTACATTTACAGTACCGTTATCTTCACGACGTCATTTCTACATTATGAAGTCACTGGGGTAATACCTTTTATATAGTTATTTTCAATATAATTTCAATAATCTTCAACCTTATTTTTAAAGCTCTCTAAAGAACTTTAATGAGCAAGCATGCTTGGGATATGTTTCCTAGTTGAAAAACTGTCGGAAAAAACATATATTTTGCTCCAAAACATCAAATTATAAAAATAAGATCATCTTCATGACGTCTTTTATACATTATGAAGTCACTGGGGTGATACGTTTTATATAGTTATTTTCTATATAATTTCAATTATTTTCAACCTTATTTTTAAAGCTCTCTAAAGAACTTTAATTTTGGTGACAAGAAATGCAAAATACCGCATGTAGTCCTCTAACATGCTACAAAAACCTTAACCTCTAGCATCTGAAATCTATGACTCAGATTCAGCATTCAACCCTGTCAAGTGCATTAGTATCACAAGATGCACCATACAGGTAACTCTCGATAACTCGAAGTCCTTGGGACCGAGGAAAAACTTCGAGGTATCAAGAGTTCGAGTTTTCAAGAGTTCAGAGTTTTTACGGGTTGACCGACGGGTTTTAAAATTAGTCTTACCGTGTGTTATGATTAAGCCATTTATTAAGTGCTTACCTTTAGGCATGTGCTAAAACAATGTTTTCTTTTCAGTTAAATATACAGACCTGGATGTTTTAAAAACTAAATATAAACAAATATTGAATAAATTCATGATACACTAATTATTTATTTTATGCATCATCTGTGATCAGATTGCTCAGTACTACTGGACTGCGAGACGACATGTCATAAATTAGATAATTGAATATCACCCATTGTTCCCACTTTACGGGTCCTTCACCAGCTGTAAGAACTTGTTCAGCAATAATCATTAAAATGACAATGATGCTGATAAGCATAATTTCTACAGTTTTATAATTTAAAAATTTTTACCATGGCTAAAAATTATCATTCCGTCTCAATTAATTTATCATTTTCACTGCGCCTTCAAATTATCGTAAAACAGTCGGTGTTAATTATAGATTAGGTACTGGTATGGTTAATCATCAAACAATTATCACCTGGCAGGACAATTGTCGCCTGAATAAACAACCCATGACACGGGTCCCGCGTCTAACACCTGGAGCCATTTAAATGACCAAATGACTAAGTAGGTGTTATCGCAAAACTTACTTGGATGTATTCGCTGCGAGCGATAAACTGATGCGTTGAGTGACGACACTATTGGGATCGCGAGTTGCAGTTATAAAACAAGCATTTTCATTGGCCGTTTTAGTACCCGCCCACTCTTACCTGCTAACGTGGTATTGATAATTTATGCACCAACTGCCAGATGTGTCGTTAACTCTGTATCTGAACTGCAAAAACTAAATCACTGCAAGAATTGACTAAGAGTTCTCACAATAATCGCATCTTCTTTTTTGTGTAAACAATTGTCAAAAACACGCTGTTTAAACAGGTTCAATCCCCAATTCATTTTTTCAATATAATGCATACTTCATCGATAAATTCAAATCATTTTATATAACTGTTTAACGCATCAATTTAAGATGAGGCAGTATTTATTTTGTTGTAGCTTATTCCAAAGAATTCACAACAGATATTGACAAAAAATATTACATAGCCTATATTGCATTTTATTGAACTTTGACCGATTAATATGACACACTTAAAACTACAAGTGTGCACGTGTTTTCAATCATACCAAAAATTTGAAATTAACGGCATGCAAACGTGTTCAATTTTGGACTTATCTGTGATAAACGTTATTTTGTAACTCACTTTGTCTGTAGAAACATTAAAGCTATACACGCTATAATTTGCGTCAATTTTGAATGACAATGAAAACGCATGTGTTTGTTTACTTATAAAAGTTAACTATATTCTGTAAATTACAGTGGTTAATTCTTTCTAGTTACAAAGATATAGAATTTTAATTGTTTATTTTCCTAATGCTTTTTCATGAATATTGATGAAGAAGGAGCGAAACCGACCTCATTGCGCATGTCCGCGGGAAATCAGGTAGCCGTTATTGTTTGCCTGATTACATATCCGTCTCGATTTTATATACAGATTTAACAGTTGTTACATGTATTATGAGTGTTATACATTTGTCATTCACGGTACCATTATTTTTTAACGTTTAAATAGGATAACACTCACACGAACTAAAAATAGCACTTAGGGGAAAACACATAAGCCTACGTCATTGTTCAAAGGAAGTACATGCATGTACATGAACATGCTCACACGCTTGTGTTTTTGCTTTCTTTAATTCGTACTCGTATATAGGACAAATTTATGCTTTACTGAAAAAATTATATCCTTTCCTTCGTGAAACTACAACAATTATGAAGATGTTGACCCCCACCAAGTTTTGTGTGATTGTCTAAAATTAGCTGTCGATATCACGTGACAGATTGATATTCATGAGAAGGCATTACTTTCCTGGCAGGAAAATAAATATTTTTTATTGTTTAAAATTTGATATCTTTATTACGTGATCGAATTGGGCATTATAATTAACAGCATATAGATAACTTTTGTAAGGAATCAAACACACGTATTTTCCCCGTCATTTAAAATTGACGCAAATTATAGCGTGTATAGCTTTAATTTTATTATATGTTCTTCGATATTCATCACACAATATTTACTACTGACGTTGACACTGACTTTCTCTCAAACACGCTAATCGACCTCGGATTGTAAAATTCACGTGCAGATCGAGTCGCAATTTTCCCAAGTATATAAACAAACCACACTTCTTCATTTTGCGAAGGTGTTGACGATGTTTCAAAGATTTTCAGTACAGATTTATTGTAAACAAAACAGTGAAGACATATGCTGTAAAACGTCTAATGGATTTCACGGCGTGTCAACCCGAATTTTCCCGTGGATCTACATTTTGCAACAAGTTTTTTGTGAGGAAAAACTGTTCAACTCATGCGATTTTCCATACATACAGTAAATGGTACATTATGAACGGTAACGTAAAATTTATTTGTTCACTAAACAGTTTCTGGCGATTTTTTTTTCACAATAAACTGAATAACATAATTCGATAAGCGAAGTACAATCTGTGACTGATAATCTATATGCGCCGATCCCTGCTTTTAGGGAACTTTTCTTTTTCTTTTCATTTATATTATTTACACATGTACGTGAACATCGCCCCGTTTGTTTAATATCAAATAACTCTGTATGTAATTTTTTAACTTGCTAGTACAACTTCATGAGATGTTTTCTTTCTCCGACATATCTTTCCACGTGTAAGCATCATGTTCTCAACATGCATTTGATAAATGGGCGGGTCTATATAAATGCGCCAATCAGAATCTTTATTTCGAATCGCAATTGAAATACACACCGATTAGAAAGTGTCATCACTCAACGCAATGCTACATCGGTCGTAGCGAATACTTTCATGTAAGATTTGCGATAATTAGGTTACGCTTGGATATACACAGCCACTTCGAGGTATCGAGAGTAAAAAACTATAGATTATGAATAACGGGAATGCAGTTTGACTTCGAGGGATCAAGAGTTTCGAGAGATCAAGAGTTTGAGAAATCAAGAGTAAATTTGCTTAGTTATATAGGGAAAAAAATCGGGACCCTAGACTCACTTCCAGCGATCAAGAACTTCGAGCAATCGAAGTACGAGCTATCGAGAGTTACCTGTATGTGAAAGCTTGGTGAACAACAAAAACTACACATGTAGTAATAATTTAGATATCATATCAGGATCAAAAGGCACCTGCTCCAAAAACCTTAACCTTCTCCAGCATCTAAAATTTTAAGGCTCATATTCAGCACCCAAGTCTGTTTAGTCATAAGTATGCCCAGATGCACCATCTGGCTATATAGCTATATAGATCAACTGTACATATACTTACAATTTAGAATGTTTGTCTCTGATTCCTGGATCTACAATCCAAGTTGCTATCACTAGCGTTGTTGCATAAACACTTGTTAAACCTAACAAGAATATAATAGAAAGTAAATTATTAATTTGATTGGTCTCTTAAATATGCATAATATTGTATAAGGACATGACATTTTATTTCAATAATTTAAAGCGAGGGCTCAAAGGACTCCAATGTACGATGGTCATGCCATAGACCAAAAGTCATGCTAAAGTATTATGGTCTGCAAGTTCTATTGTTGGTACTTTTAAAAAATCTTTTTCTCAAAAACCAATTGACCAAAGAAAAAATAAAACTTGTATGGAAGCATCCTCAACTAGTTTAGATTCAAGTTTATTCAAATCATGACCACCGGGTCAAGTCTGATGGTTCAATTCCCAAAAAACTACTGAAGCCAAAGTACTAAGGTCTACTATGCCAAAGTCTGATCCAGTTCCACATATATGTGCACCTTACCAAATTCCAATGTTTCGCCTTGAGTTATTTTTTAGTTATTTAAGTTATTTGTAAGAGTTTACGAGGGTCTTGGCCCCTAATTAAAGGGGCCAGCCCCATTTTCTTGATTTCCTTGAAAAGATCTTACATTTGAGAATACTAACATTTTTTGTTCTTACATCTATCTAAAATTGATGTTCCTTTTTGAGATACAATTGATTGAATCTTTTAGGGGCCATCCCTTTAGATCCTTAATGGGGACAGGCATTGGTGTTTTGATCAGTGGAATCAATTAGAATCATCAATGCATACATTTTCTCTTCTACAATGCTTTACAAAATATGTCATCTCTCTTATAAATATATTGCATCAAAGTTTAAAGACTTTGGCCCCTAAAAATCCCTAATTACGTAATAAATGAGCATTGCAATGATTTTTTTCTGATAGATATTGTTACATGTATATATGATCAACAACCTTGCTTCTATAATGCATTACAAAATCTTTATCGGTTTAAAGTTATGTATAATAGAGTTAACAAGGTTCTTGGCCCCTAATTAAAGGGGCCAGCCCCTTTTTTCTGATTTTGTTGGAAAGAATTTTTTTTTATAAAATAAGTAATCAATACTCTTTCATCTCCTTTGCAAAAAATGTAAACAGCAGACTCTGCTTTTTGTATATTAATAAATATTTATTTATTGGTTCATTTTCTTATTGGTTTGTAACTTTTGTATCAAAAGTTTTATTCTTGTTAATGCAGTCCAAGCACTCCATGGATCAAAGTGTTTCGATTACTCAAAGTTTAAACATAGGTAATCACAGATTACAAAGCTCACCGAGACGAGACATCACCTTTATGAGGCATCACCTTTATGAGACCACCTTTATCATTTTATATGAAAATCATAGTTAATGATCTTGGATATTCATGTAAACTGTTTCGACACAATATCGTAAATCATATGTTAAAAAATTGTATGATAATCATATGCTAATTTCATACGGTATTATAAGATACAATTTTTATCAATACAATAATATAAAATACGATATTGCATCCTATGATACTTACAATATAGCATCATATAATACAATATAATACTGTATTAATAATGATGTAATATAATATTGTAACATATGATATGACATTGTATTATGTCATACATTATTGTATTTGATCACATAATACAATATCATTATATAATATATGATACAATGTAGTATTGCATGATACAATATCATATCACATAATACATCACAATATTGTAACATATGATATTATATTGTATAATATAGTATGATATTGTATTGTATGATATTCTATCATATTTGATACATAATATGATATTGTATCATATGATTTGATACATCATTGCATCATATGATAAAATATCATGTGATATAATTATATTTTATAATACAATATCATATTATACAATATTGTATCATATGATACAATATTATATATTACAATATCATATAATACAATTCATATGATATAATTATATATCATATAAACAAAATATCATATTATACAATATCATATCATATGATATTATATATTATACAATATCGTATCATATGATACAATATTACATATTGCAATATCATATGAAACAATATCATGTGATAAAATTTCAAATATATCATACAATATCATATTATACAATATATAATATATAATCATAATATTCAATACTATACATAACAATAACATGACACAATATCATATCATAATGTACAAAAAAATTGATATAATATCTTATTGTATCATATAACTTTTTACAATATGATATAATATTGTATTATATAAAACAATAGTGTATCATATCATATACATGTAATACTATATCATAGGAATCATGTTATATCATTTAACAACAAACACATCTATCAAGCAGGTTTAAGTGAGGTAGGAGATTTTTTTAGCATCCTTGATAATGGAGATCAGGCTCTGCATCTGAAGCTACCTCTGCGATTCATTTATATTAGTGTTAAATCAACTGTGCAAGTTTGAAATAGTACTAATATCTATAAAACATGTGACCTGTGTGGCAACGCACTTTGAAAAATTTACGCACTTTTAAAAAAATTTTCAAAGTGCGTTAAATTTTGGACAAAATCAACGCACTTTGAATAATTTTTTCAAAGTGCGTTAAATTTTGGACCAAGTTAACCCACTTTGAAAAAAATATTCAAAGTGCGTTATGAAGGTACATCAACATTTTTTAGTATCGAGATACTTAACGCACTTTGAAAAAAATATGTTTAAATCACAAATTGTGAAATTAAATTCTTAATTTGTTGATAATATGATGATTTTATACTATTGAATCTAATTTACGGTCTTAAAAATCGGGGATAGGGGTGGGAGTGGGGGTTAACCAAAGATACAGGTCAATTACCAGTGCTTCATTTCATTGATTACGTACAGGAAGGTCCCCTACCCCTCTTTTTGCCTTCCAAAACGTGTTTGATATTCAGCAATTTAGAGTAAATGTATAAAATCAAAAAAAAGGAATACGCTTTGTTGTAAATTAAGTACAGTGATATTGAAAAAAAAACGAGCTGGTCAAACAATTATTTCTCCAATGGTATGTCAAAGAATCTATAAGTGTTTCAATATAAACCCTCTTTTCAAATTCTAATTAAATAAATCACTTCATTTTAAAAAAAACTCCATGTAAATTGACAAACATTAAATTATTATAAACTTAAAAACTGATCCTCTAAAAGATCATGTTGTTTTTGATAACCATAACTAACGTATCCTTTTTAAAATCATGTTTGTTTATAAGCACATGCAATTGAAGACAGCTGAAATATGTTATACATTATCTTCATTATCAATAAATAAATTAAATAATTTTCGTTTCTGGCACAGCACAATGTACCAGATAATTAGTAAGTTTGCTGCATACACAAAAAAGGAAAATGCAGTTGCTAAGCGATGCAGTTTATGTCATATTTGGATAATTCAGATCTCCCGAGTTGTTCTTTATGTAAATTGTCGAACGGCGTAAACCTATAAAAAAAAAAGGAAAAAAATTCTAATCGAAAAACTGTTAATCAAGTTAGCTGAGAATGCAGTGGGTTCTTTCTAAAGTATATCCCATTAAGCTACACAAGGTTAAAACAATTACTTATTGTATCTGGAATTAAATATTATTTCAACTAAACCCTGAACAATTTTTTTTCAAAGTGCGTTAATATCGACGATATCAACGCACTTTGAAAAAAAAATATTTTTTTTCAAAGTGCGTTGACTTGGTCCAAAAATTAACGCACTTTGAAAATTTTTTTCAAAGTGCGTAATTTTTCAAAGTGCGTTGTAACAGACCTGTTCCAAAAAACTCAACCTCATCCAGCATCCGAAACCTATGACTCAGATTCAGCATTCAAGCCTGTCAGGTGCATCAGTATCATAAGACACATCATCCATGCAAGTTTTGTGAAGTTATGACCAATAATAACTAAGATATAATCATCAGAGGGCACCTGCTCCATAAACTTTAAACAGCTCCAAAAACCTTAACCTCCTCCAGCATCCGAAACCTATGGCTCAGATTCAGCATCCATGCCTGTCAGGTACATCAGTATCATAAGACGCACCATCCATGCAAGTTTGGTGAAGTTAGGACTAGTAGTAACTAAGATATATTTTTTAGCATCCTTGATAATGGAGATCAGGCTCTGCATCTGAAGCTACCTCTGCGATTCATTTATATTACAGTTAAATCAACTATGCAAGTTTAAAATAGTACTATTATTTATTAAACATGTGACCTGTTCCAAAAAACTAAACCTCATTCAGCATTCGAAACCAATGGCTCAGATTCAGCATTAGGTGCATCAGTATCATAAGACTGACCATCCAAGCAAGTTTGGTGAAGTTAGGACTAGTAATAACTAAGATATAATCATGAAAGGGCACCTGCTTCAAAAACTTTAACCAGCTCCAAAAACCTTAACCTCCTCCAGCATCCGAAACCTATGACTCAGATTCAGCATTTAAGCCTGTCAGGTGCATCAGTATCATAAGACACATCATCCATGCAAGTTTTGTGAAGTTATGACCAATAATAACTAAGATATAATCATCAGAGGGCACCTGCTCCATAAACTTTAACCAGCTCTTTAAACCTTAAACTCCTCCAGCATCCGAAACCTATGGCTCAGATTCAGCATCCATGCCTGTCAGGTACATCAGTATCATAAGACGCACCATCCATGCAAGTTTGGTAAGTTAGGACTAGTAGTAACTAAGATATATTTTTTAGCATCCTTGATAATGGAGATCAGGCTCTGCATCTGAAGCTACCTCTGCGATTCATTTATATTAAAGTTAAATCAACTATGCAAGTTTAAAATAGTACTATTATTTATTAAACATGTGACCTGTTCCAAAAAACTAAACCTCATTCAGCATTCGAAACCAATGGCTCAGATTCAGCATCAAGTGCATCAGTATCATAAGACTGACCATCCAAGCAAGTTTGGTGAAGTTAGGACTAGTAATAACTAAGATATAATCATGAAAGGGCACCTGCTTCAAAAACTTTAACCAGCTCCAAAAACCTTAACCTCCTCCAGCATCCGAAACCTATGGCTCAGATTCAGCATTCATGCCTTTCAGGTGCATCAGTATCATAAGATGCACCATCCATGCAAGTTTGGTGAAGTTAGGACTAGTAATAACTAAGATATAATCATTAAAGGGCGCCTGCTTAAAAACTTAAACCAGCTCTAAAAACCTTAACCTCCTCCAGCATCCGAAACCTATGGCTCAGATTCAGCATTCATGCCTGTCAGGTGCATCAGTATCATAAGATGCACCATCCATGCAAGTTTGGTGAAGTTAGGACCAGTAAAAAATAAGATATAATCATTAAAGGGCACCTGCTCAAAAAACTTTAACCAGCTCTAAAAACCTTAACCTCCTCCAGCATCTGAAACCTATGGCTCAGATTCAGCATTCAAGCCTGTCTGGTGCATCAGTATCATAAGATGCACCATCCATGCAAGTTTGGTGAAGTTAGGACCAGTAGTAACTTAGAAATTGCTATCAAAGGGCACCTGCACCAAAAACTTTAACCTGCTCCAAAAACCTTAACCTCCTCCAGCATCTGAAACTTATGGCCCAGATTCAGCATCCAAGTCTCTCAAGTCCATAAGTAGGTCCACATGCATCATCCATGCAAGTTTGGTGAAGATAGGACTAGTAATAACTTAGATACAGGACCTGCAACAAAAACTTTAACCAGGTCCGGACGCCGACGCCGACGCCGAGGGTATAGCATAAGCTCCCTCCGACTTCGTCTCGGTGAGCTAAAAATGTTCCATCTATACGGAGAGCAAATCGACACCAACAAGATTAAATCCTGTATTAAAATAGCTTTTAAAAAACTACTTCCCATGACTATCTATGTATCTAATAATAAATAAACTTACCAATGTAAAATAAAAACTGGACAAAATACTTCTGGTTAAGCTCTCCAACACAATTGTTTATCCTATCAAATAGATTTTCAAGCATAAATTTGAAGTTTCTAAAAAATAAACACATAAAACAATTAAGGACTATCATTGCTACCTACCATGGACAATGATGGTCCATTTTTTTGACACATCTTCTGCAGATTCGACAGTGACATGAGTGATGTGCCCTTGGTGGTCTATATGCTTCACATTTCATGCAAACGCTCCAGCCATCTTTCTATAATGCGAAAGGATCAACAGAGGTAAATATACCGGTAAAAATTCTTTTTTAAGCTGATTGTCTCTATTTGCTAATTCGTTTTCAACATACATAAACAGTTCTAGCGTTTGTCACATTCATCTTAGATCTAAACTGGCCATATCCAACTTTTTTGTAAAATGTCTGTCTGTTAAATTGTTGTAATGCTGATATCGTTCAGTCTCGTCCAATAAATTCGGAATCATGCATCAACTGCCTTTTATTTCTCAGGAATTGCATATTGGAAGACCTTCGGGAATACGGCACACCTATCCTTCGTTTATACCTTACGGCCTAGAGCGCACCTCAACCTTTTACCTTGTATCCTCTATGCAACATTTCCTCACCCCGTTCGTACTGCACAAGACAGACGCAGTTCCAGATTAATTCCCTAGCACCGTATAAATCAACGCGGTCACTGTAGTCTTCGTAGTGAAATATACGAAGATAATCAAAATTTGCTATAATTTTAAATTTTGTGTTCCGTATCAATTGAACCCAAAGTTTCTTTTTTTTTTTTACCAGTGAATTAATAGAAGTGACAATCAATGTACTAGTATTGCTTATCAAACTAAATAACTGATAAAAATTATATTCAAAACTTGTTTTGCTTCAACATTGATTTGAGAACTATTATACATGTAATAAATTAAGGTTAGCTGTTAACTAGTCCGAAATATCTGACGTTTTCCTGGCTTTTTAAACAATTTTGATATTGTACATGCCAGGAGGACGTCAGAACCGGCGCCATTACAAAAACTGGAAATTCACTGCCCCCAAATGGAAGCGGCATTCTAGGCTCGATTTTAAATAGATATATATTTAAACTAAATAATATAGCTTAAAATATAACTTTACTGAACATTTGATAATCACACTGATAAACAATAGTGTTGTTGACCTATTTTTTCGCGAGATTTCAAAATTGCACGAAATCAAAACAAATCTCAACTGTTCGATAGAATGTGTTCAACAGCTTGTTATGGGACGTAAGGACCCATAAAAGCGATATTAATAAGCAGTAAAATCATCATTTTATTAATTAGTTGTGAATGAAGCATTTTATTCAACTCGTAAATATTTAAAATCGAGCCGAGAATGCCGCCTCAAGTTGGAGGCGGCGAATTTCCAGTTTTCGTAATGGCGCCGGTTCTGACGTTTTCCTGGCATGTAAAATATCAAAATCGTTTTAAAAGCCAGGAAAACGTCAGATATTTCGGACTAGCTGTTAACGTGAGATGAGAAAAGGAATATCTGTATTGTAGTGAGTTTGGTAAAAAAACAATTATAAACAGTTAAGACGTGTTGTTTTGGTTTTTTTTTTGGCTTTAAATAAGGTGTCATTCTAATGATCATAAGAGAGAACAACTCACTTTAACCCAAGCCGTACTATGTAGGAACCATTATTAAATTCTTTGAGATGCTATATACATTCAAATCTCACATTTGTATAAAAATATGCAGACATTGTCTTCGGCTTTTCGCTAAGTGTTCTATATGTTTACGTTCGTTTTAAAATAGCGTTACACAAAAATGTACACTTCCCTTCCTTCACTGTGCAGTTAGTGTGGCTGAATTGTAATTTAGAGTATTTGTCAACTGAATGACACTCATATACCCATCGATTCTTATGTCTGAAATATCCGTCGAATTGATCAATGCCGTAAACAGCGTTATTCTCACAATAGAGTGTGTTATTTCGAAATGAATTAATATTGAACCACTGTTGCACAATTATATATAGATATTGCGCACTTTTTTATCTTAAATTAAAATAACAACTTAATCGTCTGCTAAAAATTCACACAATTTTATTTGTGCATTCTACAGGCAACGCAGACTATGCCCATCATAGTTACATGTACTTGGCGTTGGTTTTTATCAGTAGGCTCAATGGACATGGTAAAATGTGCTAATATTTTGAGTTAAACTGTTTTATTTTTAGGGATGCCATTCGAGGCTTTATATTGGTGCCTCAATTATCTCACTATTAAGCGGCCATTGCCGATTTAATCTAATAAAAAATTATGCTTTTCTTCTCTTTTATTGCATATATCATGGGTTTACTGCCACTTCATTTCAGTCAACTTCAATTGATCGATATCCTATATTGAACACTAATTTAATGATCTCTTTAAACGCGGCGCGGACTATATCCATTCTCATAATGATTATTCCAAAATCACAAATTTTAATGTCGTTTTTAATTGTGTTTTTGAAAAAAAAATTACATTAAGCTTTTGCAATACTTACTGTTTAGCAGGAACATGATTAAATGACAAATTATGTAACATTAAGCTTTATATAGGGAGCGAAATTGATACTGTAATCGTTTTGTTCGCTCTATAAGTATATTTTTGTGAAACTTATATCAAATATAGGTATATTTTCTCGTGAAAAAACCCCATGAGAATAGGATGTTTTACATTACATAATCCTCAAAAAGGGAAATTAATAACGCTTTTACTTCCTTTAACCGAATGCAAACAGGTTTGCGTTGATCATACCGAAAGTGGACGGATTGGAAAAGTCATCAAACTGATATGTAAAACAAAATTCGGTAAGTTGCCAGATTAATGATTTTTCACGATCAAGTTGATTGGTGTTTAAAGGTTATTGTAAGTGATAGCTCTCATAACTGACTAGTACCAAGACCCGTGCAATACTATGTTAACTCCTTTCAGATTTCCCATTAAGATGTTGACCTCTGTAGTGACAGATTAGATTATAGTGTCAGTCGTAGACCCGTTAATTCTTTTTCTATGTATGAACTGTTATTTATTAACAAGTAATATATTTCCAAAAAGCTTGCCTGACTAAACAAATTTATTTAATAGGATGCATGTATCATTAGGCAATCTTATAAGAATTTTTTTTTAATTTTTGCTGCTGTTCATAAATGCATAAATGGAACGTACATATTCAAGAAGCAATTTTAAGTATTTTTCTTACCCAGGGTATATACATGTATATCACTTGAAATTAAATTATTTCATAATTTCAAATTATTTAGGAATGTACATGTATCAAATAATTGTACGTTAGAAAGAGGAAAAGAAATCTGTAAAGTTTGTTTTTTAAAATGCAAAATCAAAGGCCTTTATGTCATTTCCAACTATAGGAAAGTAATAGGAAAGCTTTTTGTTTTAAAATAAAGCTGGATATGTTCACACGGTGCGCTCTGGAGTATTTTCATGATCTCAATGTAAACTCGTCCACTAATCGGTGCGTAAAAATTATGGTTCAAAGACCTGCTTATCCTTCCACCCAAAGGATAAGATCTTCATTGCTTTGAATGAACTCATCCATGGGTAGGTGGTCAATCAATTTTATGACATTTGTTTTGTAACAACGATATATATTATACTTTTGATCGAATATTTTTAGAATGAATCTATCGAACGAATTAACATACAAATTAATAAAAATAAAATGTTAAGTGTACAATCAGGAAGACACGCAAATGATACCCTTTTCAAGAAGAATGAATCGCCCAATTGATTGAAAAATCGGGACACGCCCCGCTTCGGCAATTAAGTTACTTTAGCAAATATTCAAGCAATATGAAATTTATTTGTTTTAATCTAAACTGATGATTTTGTGTTTATAATGATAATCCAACAAAAATCATTACTGACATTCTATCGTAAAAGACAATATTTACATTTTCAACTGTCTTTGTCTGCGATAACATTACGAATCAATTTTGAAGCATATAACCCAATAATTTCATAAAAGGCTGAGCGACACAAAATGAGCGTGTCTTATAGCATAACCGAAACACTGTATTGGCTTCGCCGCGTAGTACATGTAATACATAGCATGTGCTACATGTAAAAAATCGTGATTTTAGAATGTTGTTTTAAACTGAAGACATTGGAAATAATATAAATATAAGTAATAAGAAATCATTCTTTGAATATTATGAGGTGATAATTTCGGTCGGAGTGTGGTCAAATCTATCATTAAGATTTTCGGGCTTTTTTGGATTTGACCACGCCCCGACCGATATTATCACCTCATAATACTAAAAAAATGATTCCTTATTCCCTAAATAGGTAACAACTTGTTGCGGTGAACCTCATTTTTACTTGAAAACTCCTGCTCACTGTTGATTATTGTATTCCATATAACATTTTCTTTATTTACAATGTTGGAAAAGGGAACCGTTGTTCATCTCCCCATGCAAACATTTTACCTTGTAAAAACCCATTCTTAGGGGACAATATGAAAACATATATTGGCATAATTATGTCCAATAATTAGCCGTACCATATGACCCATTGAACCCTTATAACAACAGAACCCCAATTACAGGAGTCATCAATGTCATAATCTGTTTTGAGAAATCATCTTAATAAAGCAAACTGTGCACGTCCAATGCTCAAAAATGAGAATAATATTTTCATATATCAACGCCTGTACAATACATGACCAATATAAAGACACCCCCTCCCCTCTCAGCTTGTTTCTAATGTGACAGTATAGAACTACTACCTGGCCTCAGGATCATGAAGCAATCTCCGATCCCCAGCAATGTTCGATAACTGAAAATTATCCGGATTTCTTTTATCCGTTCCATATATCTGACTTTTATACATACAATTTTAATTAGTATTCTAGTGTTAGTATAACCATTAATTACACAACTACATGCTTGGCGTAGTGGATTGACGGACTACTTCTTTTTAATTCATGATGGTAAAGAGTTCGAGCCACCGGTGCACCGGCACTTTTTTCCAACTTGTTTATTCCATTATATCCATCGTAGGTAAATTTGCAATAACTTTGTAAAAATATAAAAATTTCATTCTATTTCATTTCAATTATTAAGTTTAAAAGAAACATAACACTTTTATGATAAAAAAAAATACTTTGAGGCTGAGGATCGGAGAACCTTAAGTAAAAATTTCAGTCAGTCATAAAATGATTGTTTTTCATAAAATGACGATTAAAATTTGTAATTAACAACGTAGTATCAAGACAGTGTTCTTTAATTTTGTCTGTGTTTTCAATCAATAGACATTAAGACAGTGTACAATTTTTGACTTACGGCTAAGATTGCTTTATGATCCTGGGGCCTGGTAAAATAATTCTTAATTTAACTTACATTGTTTCATCGGGGAAATTTTTCACACTTTAAAATGTGGAATGCAACACAAAATATTAATAAAGAAAAAAAAACCATGAAACTAATATATCATCATTCCTTGTTTACTGTTGCAATGCACTTTATACAAATACCCATGTAGAAACACACAGGTAAAAAGTCATTAGGTTGTAATTTCCGTTCCTGATCTAAAAAAAATGCATATAGCTGCTTCATTGAAAAAGTTAATGAAGGTTTACATTCTTTTGTTCTTTGTACGTAATTCGAAAAACCCCCAAAATTAAATTGGCACCCTGCATGTACAACTAATATTCCAAATGTCTTACTGTATATAGTGCTTCATCATTTATAGTACAAAAATATCTTCTATTCAATGTTATGCCTTTATTAAACAGATTTAAATTACATGAAAAACTTTCAAATATCAACTTTTTACAATTAAATAAAGTTTTAAATAAAGTTTTAAATAAAGCTCGTATCCTATTTCTTTACATATTTTTGTATTGTAAACTTCAGTATGTGCCCGTATTTGTGAATTCTTTTTAAGAAACACAAGTAAATTTAAACTGATACAAGTTGTAAATGATATTGAAAGGACACAGTGTCATTGTCACTGACAAAACAAGTTTGAGTGAATATATATCATTTTGAAATCAATATATGGTACATAACAAGCTACAGCATCTGTTCCTAAAAGTGATATTACAGATTTAACTGCAAACTTGAGTACTTAAGTCACATGTACATAAAATATACCTATTCCAGTTTGATAATGATGGATCCATTTCATTCCAGCTTCCTCTTATATATGAACCCAAAGTTTGTGCTATAACTAATATCTTAAAGAGGTTGGGTGGTCAGCAACCTATCCATCAGATTTACCTAGAATTTTAAGACATAATTTGTTAAGCTATAAACTATTATTAAGTAATGAAAAAATCCATATATTTTATCTTTTAAATTTGGGCATTTTTCTTATTTTTATATAGACCTGTTTTTCTAGAGGGGACCAATACCTCTAAAAATGGTCACAATCATCGAACCATCTTAAAGGTATTACATGTATCTATTCGTCACTATTATTTAGTACTAGAACAAGAGACCGTGCTATAACCGATATCTTAAATCGGTAATCTATTTATCACTACTATTCTGAATGTGAAATTTTCTTAAAGATTTACTACAGGTCAGAAATAAAAATATACTTTAGTATAATTTACCTTGAGAACAAAGAAATCAAAATACCAGTTGTCGTATCTGAAGATTGTCTCTCAATATCTTGATTTAATTGAAAAGGTTTATCGAATTAATTTTCCTGTTATTTGGTATTGTTGTTCGAGTAGCTACAGGTCTGTAGCTCCCAGTCTGAAAAAAAAATTCGAATGGACGACCTTGGACCAGGTCGTCCATCCGAATTTTTTTCAGACTAGGAGCTACAGACCTGCAGAAGCAAAAATAATTGTAGTGTCCTATTCACATTCCTGGTGCAATAAATCGCATAAACCACAACAAAAACTGAGTTACCATTTAATATATTGCATGTTGCTGGTATGTTCATGTTATTTTAATGTCATCACAATCAATTCCGATGTCAGTAAATAGCAAACTTAGCTATATGTACAGTCTGTCGGGTTTTGCTCTTCATACAAAGTTCATAATGAACCAAAATACAATCAAATATTATTTATCGATAAGAGAAAAGTTTTCTTAAGATTTTCGTGTTTCTTTTACAGCGACGTTGACCTCGTGACGTTACAGTTCATCTCGCGCCAAATCGGCTTTTAATTCAAAAAATTGCTCAGGTGTGAGATCGGGGTTTCCAAACCATCTCCAGAATTAAAAAAAAAATTTACCGCCATTGCCGGTACCCTTTAAATGTTAAAATTTGCTTTAAATTCTAAGTTCTGATGATGATATCATTGTTGTTATCAAACAAAAAACCATAACAGATCATCACTAGGCAAAATGATTCAACACAACCGAAACATTAAACAATCGTCAAATGCACAAGTTTAAACGAGTCAATATTTTTTTTCTGCATAATAGCTGACAACCGCCACATAGGTAAAATAGAAAGAAGACGGAAACTAACGGAAATGTAAGCTCTTTATAATCACATGTACATTTTAATGCTTTGAATCAATGCCAAATATTAAGTTTTTATTATTTATACCAAAAACATAAATATTATTTTATTTTTCGAGAAATTATGTTCAAATCATTCCGGTGATTATTTGGTTGGATTGCCTTTATACCTTTTCCTAGCACTTAATCTTTTTTATGTTTAACTCTTTCAAGTTATGTTTATTTTTTCCAAGGTAAGTTTTGAGTTGTCTGTTGAACATTGAATAAAGTAGTTCCGTTTTGCTTGAAGATTGATTATTCGGATACGAGTTTTCTCGTTTAGTTATAATGGCACCTAAAGGTATTATATTTCTTTTAAATGTACTGCACAGAACAAAATTGATCTAGATTTTCCATTTAAAGTATAAGATTTTTGTTTGTGTGAATTGCTATGAAGATTTTAAAGCAATCTATGCCGATGTAATTTGAAAACGACCCAATCCAAAAATATATTAGTTTGGTTTAGGTCGTTTTTCATATAATTCTTTAAACAGTTATAATATTATAAATTAAATCAATACTAAGCAAAACAAACTTTAGTACGTGCTTTGTTCAATTATTTTATTACAAATCAAATTAAAAAATTAAGTTCTTGATAAGTTATATTTTCGGGTACCTATATTAATTCGATAATTTACAAACTACTGCAAAGAAGACATTATAACACCATAAAAACGTTTAATGGACCGTCCTGTAAAATAACCAAATAACTATTCTGGAAAGTTTAACAACATTTAAACATAAATAACAACTGATTTGAACCAAAGCTATTGAGCAGATATCACATAAATTCAATTGTACCTCAAAAACTTCTTCGTAGATTTTTCAATATACAAGTATTTTTATAATAAGTTGTGCCAAAAGACAAAAATAAGCAAATGACAGATATTGATATAAAGAATTATTCCATTACCTTGTGTATTTGAGCAAATATATTTAAAAAAAACTAATTTTAATGGTGTTTAGCGCTACCTTATATGCCTTAAATATGCATTAATCTATAATGGAGTTTCTTGCTTAGTAATTTGTGAAGTAGATTCATTAGAGGATTTGGAAAGGGGGTAGGATCCGTATCACCTCTCCCTGGAAAATTCCAGCTTATTAAACTCACATAGTAAATTTACTGAAAATAGGCATGGAAAACAAAATTCTCCCTCGGACCACCGTCCCCCCAAAAAGGGTTTTTTCTCTTTTTTCTGGATCCGCGCAAACACATTATATTATTTATTCAACCTCAAGGAAGAGGAAGTGCAAAGTCCAAGGGGTGTAACTATGAGTTTATTATTCTCGTAATAAAAAATGATACCCCCTATCGTCAGGTGGCTGTGACTAAGGGGGATGATTTAATTAGTAACCAAAGAAACAGTTAATAAAAATTCAATCGTAAAAAAATGTGTCAGGAAATATATATTTTTTTTGTACACTAATTTAAGCAAAAAACCAATGATGAGATATTTTTATCATCAAAGTCACTATTAAAGTCTTTTCAGGCAGAAGATGCCATGACGACCAATCATTAAGTATGAAGAGTTGTTTGTACTTTGTACTGTGTACTTCAGTGCACTCATATGATCCGAAATTTTAATGAGATTTATTTAACAAATTAAAGAGCTTGTTGGTATTGATTTTATGAAATAAAATTCAATGTGGGGTCTTTTAAGGTAGATCCAGCCTTTCAGAAACACAGAGAAACTGGCCAAACACATAGAAATGAGTGCAGTTGCACCCACTCACCCTTTTTGGTCAAGTTACACAGTTTTTAGACGTTTTAATGACTGATCAAGATCGTCGATGTGCGCCATAACCTTTACAGGAAACTTATCATGCCATGTAAAAAAAAAATAAACTGACACGAAAGCCAATAGAGAAAAATCCTTAAAAATTAATTTGGTATTTGGGAGTATTCTAAGCTATCATATCCGCTGTGTGAACTACTCTGAATAAATATAAAATTATTTGTCATTGAATACCCTGTGTTCTTTGTACTTCTATATTAGAACTCGATTTTGATATCATGAAATTGAAAACAGATTAACTTACAATTGTATTTGTTTAATTACAAATCAAAACAATTAATTTAATCATATTGCATAATATTTACATGTATATCATTAGGAATACTAGGACAAAAAAATTTGACCCTCGATAACTGAATATCAGCTTAATCTTTCACATGATATGCCAAACCATACACGAACTATATCATCCGGGTGTTTTAATATGAATATCAAAGGTAGACTCATATTTACTTTGAATGCGAAACGTTGCATGAAATTTAAAGTACTGGTTGTTATCAAACAATAAACCATAACAAATTATCACTCGGCAAAAACTATTTCAACAAAACCGACGAAGCATAACACAATCGGCACCTTAAAATATATCAGTATCGATTTTCTGCCCAATTGTTGACATCCGCCACAGAGATAAAATAGAAGACTGAAAAAACAAAACTGTAAACTCTTTATAATTATATATATTTATTTTAATCTAAACTGATGATTTTGTGTTTATAATGATAATCCAACATAAATCATTACTGACATTCTACCGTAAAAGACAATATTTACATTTCAACTGTCTTTGTCTGCGATAACATTACGAATCAATTTTGAAGCATATAACCCAATAATTTCATAAAAGGCTGAGCGACACAAAATGAGCGTGTCTTATAGCATAACCGAAACACGGTATTGGCTGGGCCGCATAGTACATGTAATACATAGCATGTGCTACATGTAAAAAATCGTGATTTTAGAATGTTGTTTTAAACTGTAGACATTGGAAATAATATAAATATAAGTAATAAGAAATCATCCTTTGAATATTATGAGGTGATAATTTCGGTTGGAGTGTGGTCAAATCTATCATAAAGATTTTCGGGCTTTTATTGGATTTGACCACGCCCCGACCGATATTATCACCTCATAATACTAAAAGAATGATTCCTTATTCGCTAAATAGGTAACAACTTGTTGCGGTGAACCTCATTTTTACTTGAAAACTCCTGCTCACTTTTGCTTATTGTATCCTATATAACATTTTCTTTATTCACAATGTTGGAAAAGGGAACCGTTGTTCATCTCCCCATGCAAACATTTTGCCTTGTAAAAACCTATTCTTAGGGGACAATATGAAAACATATATTGGCATAATTATGTCCAATAATTAGCCGTACCATATGACCCATTGAACCCCTTATAACAACAGAACCCCTATTACAGGAGTCATCAATGCCATAATCTGTGTTGAGAAATCATCTTAATAAAGCAAACTGATTGCACGTCCAATGCTCAAAAATGAGAATAATATTTTTATATATCAATGCCTGTACAATACATGACCAATATAAAGACACCCCCTCCCCTCCCAACTTAATTGTAATGTGATAGTATAGAACTACTACCTGGCATCAGGACCATGAAGCAATTTCAGACTTAACGATCTCCGATCCTCAGCAATTTTCGATAACTGTAAATTATCCGGATTTCTTTTATCCGTACCATAAATCTGACTTTTATACAGACAATTTTAATTACCATTCTAGTGTTAGTATAACCATTAATTACACAACTACATGCTTGGCGTAGTGGATTGACGGAAAACTTCTTTTCAATTACATGATGGTAAAGAGTTCGAGCCACCGGTGCACCAGCACTTTTTTCAAACTTGTTTATTCCATTATATCCATCGTAAGTAAATTTGCAATAACTTTGTAAAATGCATGGATACCATATAAAAATTTCATTCTATTTCATTTCAATTATTAAGTTTAAAAGAAACATAACACTTTTATGATAAAAAAAATACTTTGAGGCTGAGGATCGGAGAACCTTAAAGTAAAAATTTCAGTCAGTCATAAAATGATTGTTTTTCATAAAATGACGATTAAAATTTGTAATTAACAACGTAATATCAAGACAGTTTTAATTGCACTTTAATTTTGTCTGTGTTTTCAATCAATAGACATTAAGACGGTGTACAAGTTTTGACTTACGGCTAAGATTGCTTCATGATCCTGGGGCCTGGTAAAATAATTCTTAATTTGACTTACATTGTTTCATCGGGGAAATTTTTTACACTTTAAAATGTGGAATGCAACACAAAATATTAATAAAGAAAAAAAAACCATGAAAATAATATACATGTATCATCATTGCTTGTTTACTGTTGCAATGGACTTTATACAAATACCCATGTAGAAACACACAGGTAAAAAGTCATTAGGTTGTAATTTCCGTTCCTGATCTAAAAAAAAAATGCATATAGCTGCTTCATTGAAAAAGTTAATGAAGGTTTACATTCTTTTGTTCTTTGTACGTAATTCGGAAATCCCCCAAAATTAAATTGGCACCATGCATGTACAACTAATATTCCAAATGTCTTATATAGTGCTTCATCATTTACAGTACTAAACTATCTTCTTTTTCATGTTATGCCTTTATTAAACAGGTTTAAATTACATGCAAAGCCATCAAATATCATCTTTTTACAACTAGATAAAGTTTTAAATAATAAAGCTCGTATCCTATTTCTTTACATATTTTTGTATTGTAAACTGCAGTATGTGCCCGTATTTGTGAATTCTTTTAGTTGTAAATGATATTGAAAGGACACAGTGTCATTCTCACTGACAAAACAAGTTTGAGTGAATATATATCATTTTGAAATCAATATATGGTACATAACAAGCTACAGCATCTGTTCCTAAAAATGATATTACAGATTTTACTGCAAACTTGAGTACTTAAGTCACATGTACATAAAATGTAACTATTCCAGCTGGATAATGATGGATTGATTCATTTCATTCCAGCTACTTCTTATATATGAACCAAAAGTGTGTGCTATAACTCATATCTTAAAGAGGTTGGGTGGTCATCCATCAAATTTACCTAGAATTTTAAGACATACTTTGTTAAGCTATAAACTATCTTTTAAATTTGGGTACTTTTCTTATTTTTATATAGACCTGTTCTTCTAGAGGGGACCAATACCTCTAAAAATGGTCACAATCATCGAACCATCTTAAAGGTGTTACATTATCTATTCGTCACTATTTTTTAGTACTAGACCAAGAGACCGTGCTATAACCGATATCTTAAAGCGGTTATCTATTTATCACTACTATTCTGAATGTGAAAGTTTCTTAAAGATTTACTAAAGGTCAGAAATAAAAATATACTTTAGTATAATTTACCTTGAGAAAAAAGAAATCAAAATACCAGTTTTGTCGTATCTGAAGATTGTTTCTCATATCTTGATTTATTTGAAAAGGGTCATCGAATTAATTTTCCTGTTCTTTGGTATTGTTGTTCGAGTACTTCCATGCTTATCAATAATGCGCCAAACTTGAGGTCAGAGCTGGATGGTGTTTATTTTATTAGATTTTTTTTTCTTTAAAGGAATTAGCTGCAGGTCTGTAGTTCCCAGTCTAAAAAACGACCAGGTCGTCCATCCGAATTTTTTTCAGACTAGGAGCTACAGACCTGCAGCTATAAAGAAATAAGAAGCAAAATTAATTGTAGTGTCCTATTCACATTCCTGGTGCAATAAATCGCATAGACCATAACAAAAAACTGAGTTCCCATTTAATATATTGTATGTTGCGGGTATGTTCATGTTAATTTAATGTCATCACAATCAATTCCGATTTCAGTAAATAGCAAACTTAGCTATATGTACAGTCTGTCGGGTTTTGCTCTTCATACAAAGTTCATAATGAACCAAAATACAATAACAAGTTATTTATCGATAAGAGTAAAGTTTTCTTAAGATTTTCTTGTTTCTTGTACAGCGACGTTGACCTCGTGACGTTAAAATTCATCTCGCACCAAATCGGCTTTTGTTTCAAAAAACGCTCAGGTGTGAAATCGGTGTTTCCAACTATCTCCAGAATTGCAGGTACCCTTTAAATGTTAAAATTTGCTTTAAATTCTAATTACTGATGATAATATCGTTGTTATCAAACAAAAAACCATAACATATCATCACTAGGCAAAATGATTCAACACAACAGAAGCATAAAACAGTCGTCAAATGCTCAAGTTTAAACTAGTCAATATTTTTTTTTCTGCAAAATAGCTGACAACCGCCACATAGGTAAAATAGAAAGAAGAAGGAAACAAACGGAAATGTAAGCTCTTTATAATCACATGTACATTTTAATGCTTTTAATCAATGCCAAATTTTATGTTTTTATTATTTATACCAAAAAAAAATAAATATTATTTTATTTTTCGAGAAATTATGTTCAAATCATTCCAATGACTTTTTGGCTGGATTGCCTTTATACCTTTTCCTAGCACTTAATCTATTTTATGTTTAACTCTTTCAAGTTATATTTATTTTTTCCGAGGCAAGTTTTGAGTTGTCTGTTGAACATTGAACAAAAGTAATTGCGTTTTGCTTGAAGATTGATATGAGTTTTCTCGTTTAGGTATAATTGCACCTAAAGGAGAATTTGGAAAAGGGGAAGGGTCCGTATCCCCTCTCCCTGGAAAATTCCAACTTATTAAATGCACATAGTAAATATACTGAAAATAGGCTTGGAAAACAAAATTATCCCTCGGACCCCCGTCTCCGAAAAAAGTTTTGGTTTTTTTTCTTTTTTTCTTGATCCGCGCAAACACATTATATAATTTATTCAATCTCAAAGAAGATGAAGTGCAAAGTTCAAGGGGTGTAACTATGTGTTTATGTTTCTTATATTTTAAAATAGTATACCCACTATCGTCAGGTAGCTGTGTCCCCCATTAATGTTCCAACTAAAAAACAAGAGTGATGATTTAATTAGTAACTAAAGAAACTGTTAATAAAAATTCAATCGTAATAAAATGTGTCAGGATATATATACCCTAATTTAAGTAAAAACCAATGATGAGATATTTTTATTATCGAAGTCACCATTTAAGTCTATTTAGGCAGAAGATGACATGGCGACAAATTATTTACTGTGAAGAGTTGTTTGTACTTTGTGCTGTGTACTACATTGCACTCATATGATCCAACATTTTAATGAGTCTCTGAATGTAGATCCAGCCTTTCAGAAACACAGAGAAACTGGAAAAACACATAGAAATGAGCGCAGTTGCACCCATCCGCCCTTTTCCGTCAAGTTACCCAGTTTTTAGACGTATTCATGGCTGTCCTCTCCTTTTGAAAAAAAGAGAACTATGTTTGTAATGAAGTCACCGAACCATACTTGCACGAAACATTAAATCAAATACATGTCATATAATAAATGATCGTCTGATCAAGATCATTGATGTGCGCCAAAACCATTACAGGAAATTTATCACGCCATGTAAAAAAAAAACGGACACGAAAGCCAGTGGAAAAAATATCCTTAAAATATAATTTGATATTGTTGACTTTGGGAGTGTTTTAAGCTATCATACCCTCTGTATGGCCTACACTTAAGTAAATATACCCTGTGTAATTGTACTTATATATTAGAAACTAGATTTTGATATCATGAAATTGTAAAAAGATAAACTTGTATTTGTTTTATTACAAATTAAAACAATTTTTTTTATCATATTGCATATTATAATATTTACATGTACGTCATACGGAATGCTAGGACATAAAAGATTGTGACGTTCGATAACTGAATATTAGCTTAATCTTTTACATGATATGCTACTCCATACACAAATTATATTTTTTATTATAGATATCAAAGGTAGACTCATATTTACTTTGAATGCTGAACTTTGCATGAAATTTAAAGTACCGATATTTACATAATGGTTGTTATCAAACAAAACACCATAACAGATTATCACTAAGCAAATTTGATTCAACAAAACCGACGAAGCATAACACAATCGGCACCTCATGATATATCAATATTAATTTTCTGCGCAATAGCAGACAACCGCCAAAGAGATAAAATGGAAGACTGAAACAAACGGAACTGTAAGCTCTTTATAATTATTTGTACATTTCATTGCTTTAAAAATGCCAGATAAGTTTCTATGATATATACTCAAAAATATATATAATTTTTTGTTTCGAGAAAGTATGTTCAAAACTTATGACATTTTGGCCTGAATTGCCTTTATAACTTTTTCTGTAACTTTATCCTTTTTGATGTTAAAATCTTTTAAAATATGTTTATCTTTCCAAGGTTAATTTGAGATGTCTGTTGAATATTAAAAAAATATATTTCGTTATACCTGAAGATTGATTATTCGGATATGAATATTTCTCGTTTAGTGAAAATGGCAGCTAAAGGAATACATTCATTTTAAATGTACTGCATAGAAAAATATAGATTTTCCATTTAAATTTTAAAGTATGGGGTTTTTGATTGTGTGTATAAACTATGAAGGTTTAAAGCAACCATTTACAAACGATCCGATAAAAAAAACCGTTGTTAGTCTTGTTTAAAAAAAATGCAGTTCTATTAAAGCTATACACGCTATAATTTGCGTCAATTTTAAATGACAGTGAAAACGCATGTGTTTGTTTACTTTAAAAAGTTATCTTTATTCTGTAAATTACAATGGTGAATTTCATCTCGTTACAAAGATATATTATTTATTAGTTTATTTTCCTGGCATGAATTGAATGCCTTTTAATGAATATTAATGAAGGAAGAGCAAAACCGGCCTCATTGCGCATGTCCGCGGGAAATCAGGTTGCCGTTATTGTTTGCCTAATTACATATCCGTCTTGATTATGTTTATGCTTAACAGTGTCAATTTGAAATATGTACATGTATTATGAGTTTAATACTTTTGTCATTCACAGTACCATTACTTTTCATTTCTCAAATAGATAACACTCACACGAACTAAAAATAGCCCTTAGGGGGAAATACTTAAGCCTACGTCATTGTTCAAGGGACGATACATCTTTATATATGTATATGCTCACACGCTAGCATTTTCACTTTCTATTGTTCGTAATTTATATAGGACAAATTTATGCTCTTCTGAAAAGAAGTATATCATTTCGTTCGTGAAATGACAACAATTTTGAAGGTGTTGGCCCTCCACCAAGTTTTTTATGATAGTCTAAAATTACTAGTAGCTGTCGATATCACGTAATGGATTGATATTCATGAGGAGGCATTACTTTCCTGGCATATTTTTTATTGATCAAAATTAGATATCTTTGTTACGTGATCGAATTGGCCATTTTAATTTACAGCATAAAGGTAACTTGTTTATGTAATTAAACACATGCATTTAAAATTGACGCAAATTATAGCGTGTATAGCTTTAATACAGATCAATAATAATAAAATTAAACTACAGTATGTGCCGTGTTCAGTTATTCTATTACAGACCTCATGTACAAATTTAGATCTTGTTAAGCTATATTTCTGAGTGCATGTATTAATTTGATACCTTATACATTACTGGAAAGAAGACATAATCAACAACATTGAACCGTTTAATGGACCGTCCTGACACATCTTAACAACTATATATTCTGGAATACACCTAACAAACCTAATAAAATTAATTCACATTAAAAACTTCTTTGTAGAATCCTTTATTTACATACATTTAGATATTTAGTTCGATAATTTATACCAAAAAACACTAAATAAGCAATAGTCAGCTAATAAAAATACAGTAAGCAATTAATCAGCTGCCTAAAGAATTGAATTTTTTAAAAATGTTCATGATAATAAATACACCATGTCAAACTTCTGTTAAAATGTCATAAGCGCAATGATCTTTTAAAAACTTAAGATCAGACATATACCTGGCATACAAGACTATATTACATTGAAAAACTAATCTAAAATATGCGTTTAATTGTTAAAATTGCATATAAACGGTTAAAATTATCGCTTTTTATAACATGTCAAATAGAGTTTACGCAATTTTCGACTCAACAGATTATTCAAAGAAAAAACGTTATCACCATTTATTGAAATTTGACGTGACAGCAAAAATGAGACATATTTTAAAATAAACTCTCCGCTAGGGAAAACACGGTCTGTGCTATTTTCAAATGGCTATCATCATTGATTTGAGTTACAGCGTCAGTATTGAGCCTAAAAGAGACAGTTTGGCGCATTTTCTTAAAAACCGACCTGAAAAAATTTCCGATCGGGTTCGGTATTTTTGTACTACTGCTAAATGAATAAACTTTCAGAAAATTACAAATTTCTCCATGAAATAAATCTAATTATTTCATGAAAATTAATAATTACGAAGAATCCATACATATTTACATGCACATCGCAACGTGGTGTTACGGGGTTCAGCTTTCTATACTATAACGCATGCGTATTTACTGTAAACAAAACACAAGCAGGGCTCGCGAAGATTCTCCTGGACATGTTTGTTGATAGAAATATGTCTTTTCTACTTCTCCCAGGTAATAATTGTTCAAAGTGTTTAAAATAACTACAAGTATTATTTTGTAAGCATGTATTTTGCGTGTTTATCATAGGAGTTGCTATGACCTAAATTAATTTGTGTAAGTGAGTTCCCTTGAGGGGTTATGTCTGTTCATTTTATAATGAACCGAAATCGGTAAACCTTTAATAAATTATCGAGAAAGTGATGATGTGTTCCGTTTAGAGAGTCCCTTTTACCTCGTTTACCATGATGACCGTAGTCGGGCGAAGATCTTGTAGTTTTCAGCACGCGTCAATTACTGTAAATCAAAATCCATGTGGTATAAATTAACGATATAAGATTATTCCGGTTTGTACGACCCTTAAATTTCCGGAAACTAATAATTACATTAAAAGATGCTTGAATTTCTGATAGACAACATCTATGTAGTTTTTGGAAATCAAGTCTTCCAACAATCTGTTGGAATTTCCATGGGTACCAATTGTGCCCCATTGTTAGCAGACCTATTTTTGTATTCTTATGAAGGAGAATTTATTCAAAAACTTGTACGTGAAAAAAAATAAATCACTCGCTGTGGCCTTCAACTCAACATTTAGGTATACCGACGACGTATTATCAATTAACAATCGTTATTTCCATACTTACGTCGACTCGATATATCCCAGTGAACTTGAAATAAAAGATACCACAGAGTCAGCGTCATCTGTTTCATATTTGGATATTTTACTGGAAATGGACATTGATGGTAACCTAACAACCAAACTTTATGATAAACGCAATGACTTCAATTTTTCTATAGTCAACTTTCCTTACTTATGTAGCAATATACCTTCATTACCTGCAATAGGTGGGATTTGAAAGCAAGGGTAAGAGGTACAATTAATTATGTAATAAAAACGAGTTAAAAATAGCTTATCAAATATTTACATGTTCCTGAAAAACATCATATATATATATGTGTGTGTGTGTGTGTGTGTGTGTGTGTGTGTGTGTGTGTGTGTGTGTGTGTGACACGCTGCAGTTTTTACATTGATTTCCCTTTTGTTTGCGTGACTATGAAGTAATAAACTCATTATCTATGTGTTGGATCTATTAATAATTGGTAATTTTTTTTTTATCTCCGGGATTATTTTTTTTTTCGAAAAAATTCATCTTTTCACATAAAATTAATCTTTTCATATTTGATATGAAATGTGTATTAATCGTGAAAAATCGATATTTGGTAAAATCATAGGTATGTGCTTCACCATGACTTTTGAACCACGGGGGCTCGGTTGTTAAAATACCCATCATCTTAAAAGTGCATGTTATTTTCATTAAATAATTTATCATTATCCACCAATTTCTGACGAGATCAAGATACGATGCCTTAATACGGTGGCGTAAATTCTCCATATAATCACCGAAATGTTTCGAAAGCGTAAGAAAGTCTAGAGAGACCAACAAATCCAACAAATCGCTTTCAGATCTCCTCGGTGATTGATTAGAGAATTTGCATCAACTTCCGTGTGGAAGGTTATCCCTAGTAATAATTCAATTCAATTAATTTATTTCGATATTGTATAAAACAGCATAGAGAAATATCATACAAAAATCAAGATGTTTACTCTACGTATCAACCTGGAGAGTTGACTCTCTTATTTTTTATATTGATAAATTTACTAATGTTATTAATAGGAATTATTTTTTTCATAAAACAATTTAGAAAAATTGAAATCGTCTAAAATACATTGATGGTAATTAATATAAATAGCTATAGGTTCTTCTTTATTCTTTCAAAGCTGGACAGATTATAACATAGTGATATTCATAGCCAATGTTATTTTTACATAAATTACAAATAGTTGATTTCTAGGTATATTGTTCCATCTGCCTGTCTGAATTGACAGTTTATGATTGCTTGTTCTAAATGAAAAAATGACAATAACAAACCGTCAACCATCTCAAAAATCCATAAAACGAAATACAAATTCAAAGAAGAACAACACGGACCTCCAAATCTAAATATCTATACTTATAAATTATGACATTTGCCAGTAAACTACGAAATGGCTGCACCAGAGTAATTGCGTACACCTTTAGTATTTCATCACGTGAGTTGATGCCCGTAAGCTATAATTGAATTTTTCCTAATAAGTAATTATTGAGAAATAAATTTAAAACCTACTTTCATTTTCGATAAACCAGCCCGAAATAAAAAAAATAATAGTAAGGTGGTGGATACGCTTTGGCAGATCCAAGTCAGTGTGAATTTGCATCAAAAGATATGCTTTCAATAAAATAATATTGAATGATTACGTAAAGAGTGAGTATATTTACTGGGAACTTTTATAGGGTATACATAGAAAATAAGATACGACAACGTTGAATAAATAAAATGAGTCAATTCGTTTCTTGAATGCGCGATTTTAGTTTTAATAGATAGAACTTTCCAGAACGGGGTAATAAAGAACGCGGGTTTACTAATCAACGTCATGGTGGAAAGTGTATGGCGAGTATCGGGCAGTTATCTGACAACTTTATGCAAAGAAATATGTTTAAAATTGTCTAGCGTTTTTAAATCACAAACATTTTTACACCATTGCAGATTGGTAGTGAACCATATACATTACATGTAATTTGTGAAACATAAACAAATCGTGTTTACAACTCTACGTCTGTATGAATAGATGATGTATGCATAAACCGGGAAAGTTGAATTGGGTAGGATGGGGTTACAGTCTTTTATCTGAAATCTTTTTGAAATCGTTTTGGGGACAGTGATAATAGTTATAGTGAAATACAAAACGTCAAAGTTCGGGAAAACTGAATTAGACAGAAATGATAATAACGACATCAATAAATGTACACATACAAGGACTGGCTGGAATAAAGATGATCATATATACAGATATTAATGTTTGTTCAGTTTTTGGGAAAATAATTTAATAAAATAGTTCTCTTTTACAAGTCTCATCGCGGTTGAATCGGTTTTAAGTTTATAAAATGGGAATACTTGATAATCTCCCCTAACACATCTGTCAAAATGTTCACTGCAAGGGGTATTTCTGGTGCTGGGATCATTTATCTGTTGGCGATGGACACGCATGCGGGCGGTAAGTTGTGTTCCGGTTTGGCCGATGTAATCTTCTCCACAGTTGTTACAAGTTATACAATAGAGCAAATTTTTGAATTTACACGACATATTTTCATTAACATAAAAAGTCTTGCCACATTTAAAAGAAATAGAAGCTCCTGTCTTTAGATAAGGACACGTGCCGCACCTTGAATCTCCGCATTTGGAAACAGCGTATTTTTCTGGTGTTGTATTAAATTTAGCTCTTGTTAATATTTTCTTCAGGTTTGGTGGTTGTCTTTGGCTATGGAGTAGGTCATATTTTTTAATTAGTTGTTTAAGTTCTTGATCCCGCTCAATGATAGAAAAATTCTTTTTCGCTTCTTGAAATATATTAAAATGTTTGGGATTGTAGGTTGTAACAAAAGGAATTAAAAATGGGTCTTTTTCTTTTTTTCTGGTTGTTCTAAGTATATTCTGTGGTATTTTCTTTCCTATTTTTATAGTTTTTCGGGATAATTTTGAGCACTTAGATATGTTTTCAATTCCTTCAATCTTTGATCTTTGGTTTCTTCTTCACTAACAATAGTGCAAATTCTTCTTGATAAATTGTAAGGGATATTTCTTTTGGTGTGCGTAGGATGACAGGATTTAAAATTTAGATACTGGTGAGTGTCCGTGGTTTTGTTTTTTAATGTATATTGGTTTATTAATGTTTATATATATATATATATATATATATATATATATATATATATATATATATATATATATAATCAAATTATATCTGGAACATTAAAGTTTACATATAATTCATTCCGAATTCCCTCTATCAATTATAATATTCGAGGGTTGTTCGGAAATTATTTAGAACACAAATAAGTACGAATTTTGATGAAAATTGGAATACACATTGAAAAACACAAACAAGTAATTGTACCAAGAAATATTTAAAAAATATTTAATATTTTGATTACGACCGTACATAAACAAGTCGGTGGTCAGGGTACCCGTGCAGGTATAAACTCGGAGATTTAAAAACGTAAACAACTACATGTACTTCCTAAGTGTTAGTCTTCTGTACTACGAATAAAATAAAACAGTTTAAGGTGGTATGGGACATCTGTCGATATTAATGTGGATTAAAGTACATTATAATTAGAATACTTTCACCGGTTTAGAATTTTTAACAATATTTAACCAAAAAATAACTTTTTGAAAAAAAATTGAAATGTAAAAAATGTAAAACCTCCAGCGGGATTCGAACTCATGACTTACGGATTTGTAGTAAACCCTCCAACCCACTGCGCTTTGCTGTAATGCGGCAATATTAGGAAAGAAATTACTTATATAATTACACTTCATTTTATTGTTTATTTCGATAAACAATACGTCACAACATGGAGGTGTCCCATACCACCTTAACACCCCAACCCGATAAAGAACCTGATTGTAGTAATACAAAATAAAAACAAAAAAATATTATACTTGACACTATTTTAGAGAACTTATTTGTTTGTTAGAAGTTATGAAAGTAATGAAACAAGTAACACACGATATCGAGGTAGTTCGATCACGAACCATAGTAGAACTTTCTGTTTTTCACTACGCATGTCCGGCTTACTAGGGAGCTCGAACTCGATCCGATTAAGTAATCAGCTGATAATATGGCATCGATTTTAAGAAAGATGTGCTTGTTGGAAGTGTTTGATGACAACGAGGAGGATTTCCTTGTTCAGATAGCAACCAGATCCAGAAATGCAGCATTTTTACAAATTTTATTACGGTATGAGATTGAAGGATGTTAAAAAATGTATTACTCTTTTCTTTAAACGACATTTGTTTCCAGCAGAAATTTAACTAGGTTAACTTTTTCTTTTATAGAAGAGAATATGTACCAAAAATTGAAAATTATGTGGCTGAAATAGTTGGACAAATGGATATTTCAGAGCACGTTCACGATTTTAAAACGCATTTTCGTATTAGCAGAGATGTGTTTCATATTGTGTTGGAGAACATTAACGATTATCTAAATGGAAATGGACCCCACCAGAATGTTCCCCCAGAGAAACAACTTTTAGTGGGTCTGAGTTATTTGGCAACCTCCCAGTCAATGCGATAGACTGCACACATATTTTGTCTTTCAAAGTCAACAGTCCATCAAATAGTAAAAGATGTATGCTCTGCCCTCACACAGCGTTGTAATCGGGTGAGGCATATTTGAATTTCATTAGCGATGTAGATTTTTTTTAAATACATATACAATGACCCTTAACCTTTAATCAATTCCAAATAATTTTAATTTTACACTCTACTGACATTTTTCGCATTTAATCAATCAGGTTTTTTTAACTATGAAAAAAAAAAGAATAAAAATTCAATCTTTATTTATTATATTTCAGATTATTCGCTGGCCTCCACCACAGCGCCAAGTGGAAATAGCCACAGCTGTTGAAGAAGTGAGTTCTTTGCCTGGGGTGATATGTTTCATAGATGGCTCACACATCAGACTATCAGCTGCTTAGGGTGTCCAAGTAGCACAGTGGACAATGCACTCGCTTTTCACCGCTGCGACCCGAGTTCGATCCCCGTGATCGACAGTGGTTGTATGTGACAGGGTATGGTGGTCGCCCGCTTGGACACGTGGGTTTTCTCCGGGCACTCCGGCTTCCTCCCACAGCAATGAACCCCTCGCGCTAACATCCATGCCAACGAGAGATATTAATATAAGTTGTAGAACTTGTTTATCAATCGTTGTAAAATAAATAAAGTTCAGTTTTTTATCAGCTGCTTTAGGGGGAGAACAAGACTATTACAACAGGAACGGATACCCCTCCATGCAACTGCAGGTATATCTCTTAATTCATGATAAATAATTTGGTATTGTAGATGACTTATAAATTAATGTGAATTAAAACACTGTTTTTGTGTTTTACAGATAGTAGTGGACAACAAGTTGAAAATCCTGAATGCATACACCGGTTGGCCAGGTTGTGTGCACGATGCAAGAGTTTTGCGGAACTCAAGTCTGTTTACAAAAGCTGAAGCTGGGGAATAATTTTCTCAAGACCATCACATCTTTGGAGATAATGCTTATCCACTGCGCAACTGGCTTACCACCCCTTTCAAGAACTTTGGTAACTTATCAAGGCAACAAGTGAAGTTCAACCAAAGACTATCAGGAGTACGTCAAACTGTGGAGAGAGCTTTTGGACACCTGAAAGGTCGATTCAGAAGACTCAGAGATGTGCCTCTTCATAATCATGAAGACATTTGCCAATTGATAATGGCTTGTTGTGTTTTACATAACATATGTGTTATGAACGAAGATGAAATCGAAGAATACATTGAAGAAGACGATGTTGATCCAAATCACTTTCAAAATGTATACCAAATTGGAAATGCTGGCATCCTCAGACGTTTGCAACTTGTAAATGTACCATAATGACTTGTTTATAGTAACAGATTAGACAAAATTTTACCTTTGTGATATAAATAATGCAAGTATGTAATTAATTAAACTTTTATTTCACAACAAATCAAAATCTTATTAACTTCATTCTATCTGGAGTACTTTTAAATAAAAAAGTGAAATGTCAAACAAAAAACTACACCTTGTAAATAGTTTACAAGTAACATAACATAACAAAACTAAGAAGGTCAGACTAACATGACTATTGATCTGACAAAATAAATATGATTTTTCTAAAGTTACCCAAATATAGGTAAACAAGTGCACAAACGTTTACTTGGTAATACTTGCTATTTACCATTATTCACCTCTTGTTCGTACAAATCAAGGAGCCGATCAAGTCTAGCCTTTTTGTCCTTGTGAAGTTGCTCCAATTTATTTGTAAATTCAGTATTCTGTTTTCCCAATGTTTCCACAATGTCAGAGGCCTTCCTAGTTCTCTTCTTGTCCTTTCTACTATTTTTCTGGCAGGTCTGGTCAGAACGACTATTTTCATCCAATTTTTTCTGATTTGTTGGTTCTTTTTTATCTGTAGCTGTTTTTTCTTTCTTGTTGTCAAAAGTATCCAGGATGCATGCGGCTTTGTACTGGCCTTTGTTCCATAGAGTTGATCAAATGATTCCTTTTGCCTGAAATATTTAGCCTCTGACCCTGACCCTCTGCTGCCAGCTGAATCTATCACTTCTTTCCAACGCTTTTTTAAGTTATTGTACTTACAATGTATTAATGACTTGAAGTGATGAAATATTACATTTCAAGGAAGAGTTTATTTCGTTAGCAATCTGACACCAAAGGGACTGATGGTTTCTAGTTTTTAGAAATTCATCATTTTTTCATGTCTGATATGAACTAACATGTCCTCTTGTTGACTTGTCCACACATGAATTCCTTGATCAGACGAAGGCCCTGGAGTTTGGAATGACAAACAAGATGAAACTGAAGCTGATGACCCTGATGTTGATGAACTTGATGATGATCCAAAAGTTGATGATTTCCTTGAACATGATGATGATCCGGATGTTGATGATGATCCTGGAATAGTAGATGATGATCTGGAAGTTGACGATGATCTGGAAGTTGATGATCCTGGACTAGTAGATGATGATCCGGAAGTTGACGATGATCCAGAATTTGACGATAATCCGGGAGTTGATGATGATCCTGGAGTTGATGTTGATCCTGATAATGAACCCTGTCTTTGTAATGTTAATAATCCATTTACTATCAGTTCTTTGACAGATGGATCTGAAATGTTAAAAAATGTGACAGTCAATCAAAGCTGTTCTTAATACAAAATGCTTATATATTCCCAACACCCCCATCAGCCATTATCCAAATATTGCATTTGATTAATTAGACATTACAGATACAAATAAGTCACCAGTACCTATCTCCTTGGACAATAACATGTCAGAAACATCATCCGTGCACACAAGGGTTAATTTTTTTTACCTTAGTTTTAACTACTATGGTTTTCATTCTAAAAAAAAAAAAAGAAAGGAGAGTTAACAACAATATTTTCCTTTTTACAGGAATACATACATTTCTCTGTACAGAGTATAATTAACAATCATGATTAAGATAACCTATGTTTAACAATAATTATAGTTATATTATATCTTTAAAGTAACTTAAATGACATATTACCATAATTAACTTTCTTTGAATGAATCTGAATCTGATTAAAAATGTTTTAAATTGATCAATTACACATGTAAATGTATACAGTTTACTGTGCGTTTCAAAATCAATAATGCAAAAGTTGTTTTCTTCTGCATAAATACCTTGCTGAAATCTGCCTCTGTATATAGAACATCTACTGGTATGGTTTATCTGTAAATTTAAAAATACTTATTTATAAATAAATATAAAATATAGTAAAATTCATATCTAATACTTGGAATTAGATGATTGTGTATATCCCAGATCCATATTATTAAAAATTATTTGACCCAGATACACAACATGCACATTTAATTATACTCTGTCCGAAGGTTTTGCTTCCACCACTTTTTGCTTGATAGTTTGATAATCATAAATACCTTTGCGCTTAAACTACGTTCATCCACTAATATGAAAAATGTTGACATGTATCATATAAATGTTTACATGCATCTTAGCAGTGATATATTTACATTTTCCAGTGTCTTTGCCTGTGATAACACCACGTATCGATTTTGTACTATATAACCCATAACTTCAAATGACTCCAAATTGAGGCACCAACGGGGTTTTCTTATTTATATGTAAATATTTAATCGAACGATGGCTTAAAATTATATAAATATAACTAATAAGGAATCATTCTTGAATATTATGACGTGATAATTTCGGCCAGGGCGTGATCAAATCTATCATAAAGCCCTTCGGGCTTTATTGGATTTGATCATGCCCCGACCGAAATTATCACATCATAATACTCAAAGAATGATTCATTATTCCTTAATTAACTATGGAAGCGCATTAGGGACGCAGCAGTACTTTTTATTAATTTGTTATAACAAATTATCAATTTGTTATAACAAGTTATCAATTTGTTATAACATTATCAATTTAAAATTATTATAACAAATTAGTAATTTGTTATAACAAATTAATAATCTGTTATAAAAAATTAGTAAATAATTATTAATCTGTTATAACAAATTGATAATCTGTTATAACAAATTGATAATCTGTTATAACAAATTATTAATCTGTAATAACAAATTACTAATTTGTTATAACAAATTAATAATCTGTCATAACAAATTGATAATCTGTTAAAACAAATTAATAATTTGTTTAAACAAATTGATAATTTGTTATAACAAATTGATAATTTGTTATAACAAATTAATAAAAAATAAAAAAATACTGCTGTGGCCCTAATACGCTTTCTACGGAAGCCCATTTAGAACCTATCAAAAAATATTTTTGAATTCGATATAACGAATTCTTGAATTTGTTAAAACGAATTTAAATCGTTTTAAATCGTTATAACGAATTTAATCTGTTATAACAAATTTTAGGAATTCGTTTTTACAAATTTTGAAATCTGTTTTAACAAATTAAATTTGAAATAACGAATTCTTAAATTCGTTATTTCAAAGTTATGATTCGTATTTTCGGTTTTTAAAATCTGTTAAAACGTATTTTCATCCAATTTGTGATAACAAATTTCATATACTGCGGGAACAAATTAAACGGGGCGGACTTCATTTGTCCCATATAGGCATACGCCGAAATGCGCTGATCAATTGACCGACGTTAAAGGGCAAAATGGCAAATGAAGTAAACCGGTGTAAAAACAAAAATAGAGGAACATATTGTCACAGCTGTTGGTATAACATGGTGACAGATGTAACAATTCCAAAAGACACCTTTCTTTATTGGCTTTACTTGAATTCCTACATAGAAAGGAACTGTAAAATATGTAAGAACGCAATTTCACCAAAAGTACTAGGAATTACAGATTTTTTTACAGGTTTCTGCGCAAAATTTCAACAATTTGTTACATCAATGCTATCAATCAATGAGGATGCTGATTTATTAACAAATATCTGCATTTTTCATCTCATTACATCATCAAACTGTGTGATTACGTCATACTTAAAAAAGCGGTGAATTTCACTCCGGTCTGGCATAGAATTGATAATATTTTATATAACGTAACCAGGCATTATTACTAGAATGTGCGCATGCGTAAATCAACTTCTAATCGGGATCGGTAAACGTTTGGGAGAAATTCGAAAGCTTTTTGGAGGAACTTTGAACTGATATATGTGCAATTAAAAAAAAGGAAAACGCGATTTTTATATCATATAGTCATTAAAAGTGATAAGAATGTTATGTAGATTTGGTTTATGCTAAAAGAAATTGATTAAATATTTGAGAGGACAATAAAGGCAATGTTACAGGAAAACAACAGGCACGTAGGGGGGGTGGGGTGGCAGGAAGACAGGGGAGGCCTGCCCCCCCCCCCAAACCCTTTTGCTCGAAGCAAACATTTTCTTAAATTTACATATAAAGAAGTGAATTAACGTGGAGTTGCCCCCATGATTTTTAAAGCATGTAATAATTGAAGTGAACGGGAGGAAATAAACAGTGAAATTGAAGTTTAAGGTACACTTAGCGTTTTATAGCTACCCCTACGGTTTACGATTTTCGAATTTTTGAGAAGTATTTTTTTTTTTGCATGTAAAGAATTTTTGGGTGAGTCTCCTTCCTTTCTACTTTTCTACTATGCTACCTGTTTGAAGAAAATATCATTGTTTCGGTACATATACTAGTAAGAAAGAATTGGGTTTATATATAAACCAATATTATCTCCTGTATTGTGCCATTCACCAGGTTCTATAAACACCTTATCTTAGTTTCAATTAAAAAAAAATCCAAGGTTAGGAGGGGGAGAGAAGGATAATTTATTTTGTTTTTCTTTTCTTGTTAGGGGTTATGGGGGTAGGGGTGGTCAGGACACCGACTACTTGTAGATGTATCCATGACCCTTCACCAAGGTCTGTGTGCCCATCACCAGGGTCTGTATACACATAACTAGAGTCAGTATACCCATCACCAAGGTCTCACCAGGGTTAGTGTACGTATCACCATGATCTGTGTGCCAAGGTCAGTATACCCATCACCAGGGTCAGAGTACATATTACTAGGGTATGTGTGCCCATCATTAGGGTCTGTATACCCATAACCAGAAATTCACCTAACCATCGTCAGGGTCTTAATACCTATCACCATGGTCAGTGTACGTATCATCAGGGTCTATATGCCTATCACCAGGGTCAGAGTACGTATCACCAGGGTTTGTCTGCCCAGTGTACGTATCACCAGGGTCTGTGTGCCAATCAGCAGGGTCAGTAGACCCATCACCAGGGTCTCAATACATATGACCAGGGTCAGTGTGCCTATCACCAGCGTCTGTGTGCCCATCACTAGTGTCTCAATGCATATCACCAAGGTCAATATACATATCACTAGGATCTGGGTGCCCATCACCAGGGTCTCAATACCTATCTTCTGATAGATATTGAGACCCTGGTGAAGTGTATACTGACTTTGGTTTTGCGTATTTAGACCCTGGTGATACTTACACTGACCTTGGTAATACGTACACCGACCCTGTTGATAGGTATTGAAACCCTGGTGATGGGCACACAGACCCTGGTGATACGTATTCTGACCCTGGTGATGGGTCTACTGAGCCTGGTGATTGGCACACAGACCCTGGTGATACGTACACTGACCCTGGTGATAGATATTGAGACCTTGGTTATCGGAATACTAACCCAGGTTATAGCTATACAGACCCTGGTGGTGGGCAGACAAACCCTGGTGATACGTACTCTGACCCTCGTGATAGGTATTGAGACCCTGGTGATGGCCAAACAGACCAAGGTAATACGTACACCGACCCTGTTGATAGGTATTGAAACCCTGGTGATGGGTAGACTGACTCTGGATATGGTTATATAGACCCTGGTGTGGGCTCACTGACCCTGGTAATACGTACACTGACCCTGGTGATAGGTATTGTGAACTTGGATATGAGCACTGAACTTAGTTATTGGTATACAAACCCTGGTTAATGACAAACTAACCCTTGTGATACGTACACTACACCCTGGTGGAACAGTGTAGGTATTGAGACCCTGGTGATAGGTAAACCGACTCTGGTAATGGGCACACAGACCCTGGTGATACGAACACTGACCCTGGTGATGGGCAGTGAAACCCTGTTGATAGGTATACTGAACCTTGTGGTTTAAAAACCAAGGTGATACGTTTATTGATCCTTTTTATGTGTATAAAGACCTGTTGGCAAACAGACCCTACTGATGGGTCATGGATAGAGCTGCAAGGAGTCGGAGTCCTGACCATCCCACCCATCCCCTCTTATTACCCCTAAGAAAAAGAAAAACAAAATGTATTATCAAACTCACCTTCCTAACCTTGAATTTGTAATTGAATCCGAGCTAAGGTGTTTATAGAACCTGGTGAACGGCACAAAATGCAAGAGATAATATTGGTTTATATATAAACCCAAGTCTTTTTTACTGGTATACGGTTTGTAATGAAACCATGATATTTTGTTCAGGCACGTAGCATTGTGGCAAAAAGGGGGTTGGGGCCAGATCCATCCAAAAAATCTTAACATGCAAAGAAAAATACCTCTCAAAAATCCTAATCAGTGGGGGACTAAGTGTACCTTTAACTTCACAGTTTATTTTCACCCTTACACTTCAAGTTTTGAAAACCTTTGGGGGCAACTTCATGTTAATTCACTTTTTTATATGTAAATCAAAGAAAATTGTTTGCTGCAAGAACAAGTTGGGGGAGGGGGAAAGCTGCCACCTCCCTCTGATGCTATGTGTCTGTTGTTTTTCTGTAGCATTGCTTTTATTGTCTGCTCAAATATTTAGGTTTTAAACCAAATAAACATAACCTTTTTATCACTTTAATGACTATATGATATGAAAATTGCATTTTCTTTTCCTTTCTATTGCACATATATAAGTTCGAAGTCCCTCCAAAAGCTTTCGAATTTCCTTCTAAACGTTCAACCGATCCCGATGAAAAGTTGGTTCACGCATGCGCACATAATTATATAATGCCTGGTTACTTTAAATAAAATATTATCAATTCAATGCCAGACCGGCGTGGAATTCACCGCTTTTTTAAGTATGACGTAATCTCACAGGTTGGTGAGGTAATGCGATGAAAAATGCAGATATTTGTTAATAAAACAGCATGCTCATTGATTGATAGCATTGATTTAAAATTTTGCGCAGAAACCTGTAAAAAATCTGTATTTCCTAGTACTTTTGGTGAAATTGCGTTCTTACATATTTAACAGTTTCTATCTATGTAGGAATTCTAGCAAAGCCCATAAAGAAAGGTGTCTTTTGGAATAGTTACATCTCTTACCATGGTTACACCAACAGCTGTGACAATATGTTCCTACAATTTTGTTTTTACAACGGTTTACTTCATTCGCAATTTTGCCCTTTAAGGTTGGTCAATTGATCATCGCACTTCGACGTACGCATATATGGGACAAATGAAGTCCGCCCCGTTTAATTTGTTCCCGCAATATATGAAATTTGTTATCACAAATTGGATGAAAATACGTTTTAACAGATTTTAAAAACCGAAAATACGATTTATAACTTTGAGAAATTTAATTCAAATTTAATTTGTTAAAACAGATTTCAAAATTTGTAAAAACGAATTCATAAAATTTGTTATAACAGATTAAATTCGTTATAACGAATTCCTAAAATTTGTTATAACAAATTCAATTCGTTATTACGGATTCCTCAATTTGTTAAAACGATTTAAATTCGTTTTAACAAATTCAAGAATTCGTTATATCAAATTCAAAAATATTTTTTGATAGGTCCTAAATGGGCTTCCGTAGCTTTCGTATTTAACACAATTTTTATGTTGACATGCAACTTATTTATGATTACATGCAACATAAATGCTCTCCTTTCTGGTATTACAGTACTTAGAGCAAGTAAAATGTCAACATTATTAATTACGTTGCATTTTTATTTCATAAGAAACTTTATTTATTTCTTTGGAAAAAGCTCCTGTCAGCCCCTTTCTTTAATAATAGGTCAACATGTTTTGACCGATTAATTCAATTGTCAATACATTATTTTTACAAAACAACAATATACATTTCACACTCACCCGTCAAGCCGCCATGCTGTCAACCAGAGAAACCTTCGATTTCAAAAAGTTGAACCCTAGTTAATATGTGACGTCACTTTGGTTCGACCATAGACAGTTCGATCGTACTTTATTTCGACTACAGTAAACTATAGTTGATGATCGAACTACCTCATCATTACTGACCACATACTGGCCACGCTATTCAGTACACACCGAACCCGATAACGAACCCGACCATTAAAAAATTGAAATATTAAAAATAATTTTCTCGAAAATATGTCAACCAGACGCTACAAAAGTGTTAACTTTATCTGCTGTTTAACATTTTGAGGCTGTTCAGCAAGTTTCATATTATTCCTCAAAAGCATAAATTTGAATAAAAATGTGAAAAACTGAAGTGGGACAGACGGACGGACGGACCGACAGACGGACTGACGGGCGCAGAGGAAAGCTATATTCCCCTCCGGTGAAACCAGTAGGAGACTAACAAGCAATAGAAGTCTGACCACAACAGTTTATTAAATTTTGACGTCACGTCGGCGCAGCGAATAAACATCAAATTGGTGGGAATCTCGGAAGAAGACCTTTTCAGGTCAATAAATTGCTTATATAAAAACTATACAATGTAAAGGAGTCAAGGGCTTCATTTTATCGTGTTTTGCTTTACTTATTGTTTAACTAGAATTAAAACAAATAGACTAAATATCAAAAACTGTTTGCACACTAACTGTCAACAGTTCTAAAATATGAGCATAGTGACTGTAAGTGACGTATCACAGAAAGTTGACTTTTGGGTAGAAATAACTAAATTTTTTTACAAAAAATCAAAAATGGAGAGATAATATAGATGTTGGTATCTTAAAATAAAAACAAAAGATTAGAAATGCAAATATCTCATGTTTTCCGTTGTTTGAAAGGTGTTTATTAAAACAGAAGAGCAAGGAAACGCGTTAAAATGACGTTGTGATGAATTTGGGGTTGCTCCGGGTCACATGCTAAAGCAAGTTTGTCAGCTTACAAGAAATGATCTAACGATGTCTTTGAATGGAAAATTTTCATAAAAATAAACGGTATCCTGGTTTACCTTTTGGTAAAATTTCAATAGTTTATCCATTTTTTCAAGGGAGTGAGAGTAATTGTCTCAATAATTTCCGAACAACCCTTGTAAGCTTTAAAACATCGATTTTTTTAATATATCATTAATTTATTATATTTTGTTGTTATTGAAATTATGTGCATTTATTTTTTAAATTGTTCAGAAAGGGTAATCTGGAATTGATATTGAAATATTTTATAATATTTTACCTATTGCATGATAGCCAGTCTTTGATATTATAAACACGATTATACAAACACAATGTAAGACTTGTGATTCAAGAATAACTCCGGTTGTAAAATAAAATATGTATTAAATGAAACACAGAGTATGACAAAGTTGATATTTCCGACAGACGGACACACTTGCCTCAGACGACTAACGTCCATATACGCTTATCTCACTCGGTTCTCCTCAGCAATTTCAAGAACCAGTCAAAACTCACATGTGACCTCTGGCCAGACTAAATACCAGAAAACACAAATACACACTTACACTCCCTCCCCCCTTAAGAAGCGTTTACAATAAATCAATTAAAAAGTTAATAAAATGCAAATTGTAAGTTAACAGTTAATTCAAACAGAATCATCAGGCACAACTAAGTCCTTGCTAACGATAATTGTCTGTCTATTGACACTGTCATTCGAATGGATACGCAGGACATCCCCATACACTTTGGTTACGCGAAAACCAATCTGGAAATGGGTTTTCCGGAACTTTGGGCCACTTAAAGTCTTGAGTGCTTCTCGGTCACCAACTCGCGCGAAGGTCGAGTCTCGGTATCTCTCTGACGCGATTCTTTTGCATTTAAATGGTTGTCACGACACAAGTCCCATATTTCGCGCATACTTTCTTCCTCCTCACGCAGAATCATAATCTCATCTGGATCCAGAAAAAAGCTGTGACACAGAACTCTGACGACCATATAGTGCATAAAAGGCGTGTTGTTCTGTTTGGTACCGAATTATGAGCAAGAGCAATTTCCGGAAGTACGGAATCCCAATCGTCTTCTGCGGTAGCTGCTTTCTGTAGCGAACTTTTCAGGGTTCTATGTGAGCGCTCCACTGGGTTAGCTTGTGGTCGGACTATACATGTAGTTGTAAAACTTTGCTTCACACTCCAGTGTTCACAAAACGATGCAAAGTCTTTTGATGTAATGACAGATACGCTATCTAAATGTAACACACGAGGTGGTCTTAGGATGGAGAATAATATGTCCAAAAGGGCGATAGTAGTATAGACATTCGCAGCACGTAACGGCCACGCAATAACAAATCGGGTAAGGTCGTCCATCAATGTGAAAATGTATTCAAATGCGGATTTTGATCTAGGAAGCGGACCAACAAAATCACAATGAAGAATTTCCCATGAAGTGGATGCTGTGACAGTCACACCTAAGGGACTTTTTGGAACACAATGGGGTCCTTCTACACAGGTTTTGCACTGTGCGATGTAATCTTGATCTTCTGATAGGGTGATCTTATCGTTGACTAGTTTGGTATGTTCCAAAGTTTTCTGAGCACCAAAATGTTCTACGGAATGACATCTCTCGATAATCTTTAGCTCTCATCTTACGGGTTACTGCCATAACAGGTAACTTAATCTATAGGGGCACGACTTAACGCATCACTTACAGCATTGTCACAACCCCTCACATGTTCTATATCAAACTGATATTCGCTCAATTCAAGTGCCCAACGCGAACATTTTGGTTTTGATGAAGTCATAATAAAAGTCAATGGTTTGTGGTCGGTTCTGAGAAGAAACTTCCGGACATACACATAATCTCGAAACTTTCGAATTGCCCATATGATAGCTAATGCTTCTAGATGAATGGTAGAGTAGTCGCATTCTGTCTTGGTAAGTTTTTTTCGACGTATATTTGATAGCATGCTCGAGTCCATGATCATCAGCTTGTAATAAAACACCAGCCAGTCCAGTATCACTAGCATCAGTCTGTACAATGAGTATGTTTGCTGTGTCGCTAAAATCAGGGTGTTTCAGAACAGGTGATGACATCAAACACTGACGTAATACTTGAAAAGCAGATTCGGTAGACGAATTCCAAATGTATCGCTTCGATTCAACGAGTTTGCTCAATGGTAAGGCAATTTCTGAGTAGTTTGGTTTGAAACACATAAAATATGTACAAAGTCCTAGAAAGGATAGGACCTCTTCCCATGTCCTTGGTATTGGGTAATCTCTGATTGCTGTCAATCCTTTATCTCCGGGCTGAATACCCTTTTCGGATAACTTGAATCCCAAATAATTTACAGTGTCCATAAAGAAATGACACTTCTCAGTTCGTAGTGTATGTCCTGCACTTGTGAAATTGTCAAACACTTTTTCTAAGGTCTGTAAATGTTCCTCTAATGTGGAGGTGTGAATGAGACAATCATTAAGATAGATAAGTACATGCTCAAATCCTAAGCTGCCTATAACATGGTGCATTACTCTCTGAAATGCAAGCAGTGCAACTTTCAAACCAAAACACAGTCTTTGGAACTGATACACACCAGAAGAAGTCTGAAATCCAGTGAGACGACGACTGTCCTCCATCAATGAATCTGGTTGAAAGCGGAACACATGTCAATTACACTGAAGAACTTGGAGTTTTTTAGGTGCATCATGGCCTCCTGAGGGGTCATCAAAGGGAATGTTTCATCCTGAAGTTAAGTGTTTAAAGAACGGTAATCAAGGCAAATCGTTGAGTTCCATCGCGTTTCCATGCGAGAACAATAGGCGACAAAATGTCAGTTTTGCTGTGTTCAATCACTCCCGACTGTAACATTGATTGTAATTGATGTTCAATTTTAGCAGACATTTTAGGGTTGAACCTGTATCTACGAGATTTCACTTTAGACAGATAAGCATCTTTTTTCAGTTTCAGTTCATAGGGATATTGACGAGCACATCCTAGTCCGGTTAACACATACTCTTTGTATCTTGACAACAAATTTAATAACTTGGACTTGGACTCTTCCTCTAACTGACCAATGTTCCACGAAGGTTTGACAGAATTTTCACATGACACTTGATTAACATTACACTCTGTCTGATCAATGTTACTGTCGTCTAAGGTCAACATGTGATCTTTCACTTCTGTAGCCAATCCTACTGTCTGGGTTTTGTAAACAGACTTACTGTAGGTATCTGGGTTCATCACAATAATCTGTGGGTTGTCTGCGGACGACACTGTGCGACCAAGCAGTAATCCAAATTTCTCTTCAAACTCATTAAAACGTTCAATAAGGACAGACGAACTAGACGAACAATTGACTGCCACACGCAACACTCGCTGTAATAAGGGTGGAATGACTGAATTTTCAGTAAGACGAACATTCATAACTGAATCTGAGTTCTGTTCAATCACTGATCTAAACTCCACTGAATTCTCTTGCGGCTTAAGTGTTACTTGGTCAAAATTACATATAACGTCCCATCCGATAAGAAATGTATCATGGTCCACATCAAGCACATGTAAGGAACAAGGTACTACGTGGTCATCAAAACAAATGTAGGTTTTCACAACACCACTAGTCTTTAACGGCAATGATAACGGACCAGTTAAAACTGCAGTAGTATCGGTCAAGTCAAAGCCATACGGAAATGCCTCACAATGCATCTTGTATCAAATACACGAGACGGATGCTCCCGAATTAATGACTGCATTAGTGACGAGTTGTCCGTTCTTCACGGACTTTGTTGGATATGCATCATTCGAAGTTGAATCATGAACTTTATTGACTTTTCCATTTCTCTGTGGACCAAGGTAATTTTTGTTTTGACAGTTCTTGGCCAAATATCCCCGACGTGAACAAGAAGAACATTTAGCACTTTTCACACAGTCGACTGGCTTTCTCTTTTCCTGTTTGACTTGTTGATCTTTCTGTCGTTTGTGACACTTCTTAGCATAATGTCCAACTCTGTGACAGTAATTACATCTTACGTGAAACACATTCGAAGAGGGTTTAGAACTCTGAGTGTCCGTATCAGCTAGCTATACATCAATCAGATTGTCAAACTTGGGCTCCTGACAAATCACAAGCTGTAGCTGGTCCTTCAACTTTGGGTTGTAAATACCTTCAACAAATCGATGTGCACAAAGTTCGGAACGGTTTCCTTTAGCGAAATTCGGGTAGGCCTCCACACATTTACGATATATTCTATGTCCATAATCATCAATAGACTCACCTGGTTTCTGTGTTATCTTGTTGAAATCCGATGAGGCGGTCTGCCGCTTCTCGTCCGTGCGATCTATGTCCTTAATCAACGCTGCTTTCAACAAATCGTATGACTTCTTATTGTCAATGTGAATATCACGGAATACTTTCATGCACCATCCGGTTGGTAAAATAATTGCAAACTGCTTCATTTTCTTGTTAGCTTCCCAATCACATCCCAAAGATTTGATTTAAAAACACCGTCAATGTACTTGGAGAAAGTCATAGACTTCGGGTAGAACATCGGCATCTTCCGTTCACTAGACGCCACCATTGCTGTCGTGCTCTAAACGTTTCACGCACGCAAGTTCCAAGCTCCACGTTGCCACCAAATGTAATACTTGTGATTCAAGAATACCTGCGGTTGTGAAATAAAATATGTATTAAATGAAAATAATGATGAAAACACAGAGTATGACAAAGTTGATATATCCGACAGACGGACACACTTGGCTCAGACGACTAACGTCCATATACATTTATCACACGCAGACTCACACGCGGTTTACCTCAGCAATTCCAAGAACCAGTCAAAACTCACAGGTGACCTCTGGTCACACTAAATACCAGATAACACAAAATACACCCTTACAACAAGATATGCGAAATGCTACTTAAACACATAGAAACTTAACTTTTGCAATAATACTGCTTACAAATGAATATTCAAGCTAAAAATGGAAATAAAAAAGTCTAAATTTTCTTTGTTCTATAGTTTTTTTTCAGTAGTATATATCTTTGTAATAATCAAAACATGAATATCGATATCGAAATCAATAATATTTTTATAATATTGGTAATTTGGGTTGTTGACTTTAAACTTCGTTACAATAAGGTTTTTTTAAAACTCGAAACTTGAAAACATTTCCTTAAAATACACAAAGTCACTAAGTCCTACAAATCCATAAAGTCACGAAAGACTTTTGTTTAAAGAGTATATTATCATTTTATAGTTTAGTGATTTTCATTTGTAAGATGAGAAAATTGTATAATATAAAATGGGAAATGTGTCAAGAACGAATAAATGAGCTGTGCGTATATATTTTAACCATAAAGGCTGGCCAATCCTTTTTCCTCCTTAATTGCCATTACACTCGAAATTAATCATTGGAATAATTTACCATAGAATCATGCCTTTTATGTACGGTATTTAATTCACACTGCGAGTCATTGATACTTTTTCTTACATTTTAACTTAATCATTGTAGATGCTGAAATCAATTGTTTTTGAAAATTTCGTCCATTTCAAAGACAAAACAACCATTAAGTTTACTACTCAGAACGAGAATGCAACAATTACAAACGGAATTCAAAATCAAAATCCGGGAAATGACGAATGCCTGGATGGTTGTAATGCTCTAAATATCTTTGTTGGAGCCAATTTCTGTGGGAAAAGCACCGTGATAGAGTTAATAAGAAGATGTATGACTGACGAAATCAATGTTTCTGTAACAAGTTCATATAATAAAAAATCGGTTGCATATGCACTTTGCCAATTCAGTTTGTATTCCTATGGCAATGTAATTTCTGGGATAATCAATGAACCAAGAAATGAGTACAAATTTTTCATTTTCACCAATGAAAGTGGACTTTTCATGCGCTCCAAGTATTTAAACAGCTCTAGAAGTGCCTATAATGGTTTGGTTCAAGCAGATGTCACTACTATGCAAGCAATCAATACCCTTTTTAAAACCCCAGCTGCTGGTAATATGACTCATATACAGCATCTTCTCAATTTGATTAAAGAGGGTCAATTAAACGTAATTCTCGAAGATGAGCCAAGCTGGAAAACTATTGAAAAAAAATATGTCGCCACTTTTCCAATGAGAGGAATAGGAAGCGTGCAGTGGACTAGAAGTAAAAAAATTGGAGAAAAGGAAAGGAACTACCGTGTGGCGTGTGAACGAGCAGAGGTGTTATCAACATTGTTATCGGAAAAATATAAAAATGATATTGATGAAAAGCTTGAGAGAGAGATTTTTCAATTTATAACATATCCTGAGGAATTTCATTTTCATGAAAGAAAAGGGTGTATTTCTGTTGAACATAAAAATTCGGTATTCCCTTTGTTGAAGACATCTGAAGGAATACTAGAGGCAAAACTCACATCTTTGCTCCTGGCGCACAAAGACTTTCATACACTTTGTCTGGAGGATCCTGATCGAGGCATGCACCCTCAAATGATTGATCGGTTGAAAACAGTGTTGCACAGAGCAGCATATAAGAAGACAATAGTTGTTGTAACACACAGTCCCTATTTTATTGATCCCATTATAATTGAGAAAACGCATATTTTCTCTCGACAGAGGACAAAAAAATCCGATTATACTTGTTCCGTGACAAATGCTTTGCATGGTGGTTTTCTGTCAAATGTGTCCAGCATTGAAACACTAAGGGCATTGTTGTTTGCAACCAAAGTTTTGTTAGTAGAAGGAGTAACTGACAGAGAAGTTGTACAAGGCATTTTTACCAATTTCAAAAGCAGCATGCTAGCGAGGAGAAGGAAAAATACGAATTATTTTTGGAGAGACATAACTACATATCAAATTATTCCTCTTTTTGGATCTCGCAATTCAATCAAAGTTCAAAAATTTTGCAAATTAATCAATCTACCGTGTTGCTGTTTATGGGATCTCGACAACGTTGTGACAAAATCTAAAGATATAATAATGAGCATTAAGGGCCCAGATGAAATAGATTTCACAAATTTGAAAAAAGCATATAGGGGTACACATATTTCTACTTTCGTCAATTGTGATAAAGATTTTAATACAGTTTCAACGTCCTTGGAGTCAAAACACAACATATTCATTTGGAGATACGGTGCGATAGAAGATGCGATTTTTGAAACTTTTAAGACAGGTAAAGAAAATACAACCACTTTTCTTGATGAATCAAACCCAGGCGATCTTAAGAAAAAATTGAAGAAAAGACTCGATGAAAACGCCAGGCAAACGTTTTATGATAAGTTGATGGAACTCGATGAAATAAAAAGATTTATCCGTTTTTTGAAGAAAAGAGAGAGCATGAAATTATTGCAGTAAATTATTTAATAGATATTGGTTAAAACTAAAGTTGATTTGTAAATTTATTTTCATTTTGATCTAGCTTGAAAGGCGCCGAAGCTCGCCTGAACCCGAAAATTGAGATTAAAAAAACGTCGTAATTTCTTTGTTTATCTCTTTTTTGAGAAATATTTTGTTAAAACATGTAATCTATCAAAAGTTTTTATTTAAAAGACCTTTCATTTGATATCATGAAAAAGGGGCTGGCCCCTTAAATTAGGGAACAAAAGGGCTCTAAAGTCTTTAATCTGTATTTCTTTACTGAGTGATATTTTGTAAAAGGTTATAGAAGCACATATGTTTATCTCACAGTTATGTATCCAAGCAATGTAATGATTTTATCATGTGTTACGTAATTAAGGGTTTTTAGGGACCGAAAGTCCAAAATTTTGATCACCCATATTTCAGAAAGGAAAAATATTTTGAAATGCAGTACTGAAGAAAAGTTGTTCAAAATGATGTTCTTAACAATATGCAACCTTCAAAATTTCGTTAAACGGCCCCTTAAAGGAGATAAGGGATCGGCCCCTAAAACCTTCTTTCCCATATATCTCCAGAACGGTAACGAATTTCTAAACATTTGTTGACAAAATGTGTTCAGAATTAAATGGCCTTTCATTTGATATTAAGAAAAAGGGCCTAGCCCTTTAAATTAGGGGATCAAAGGGCTCTATAGTCTTTTATCTGAAGCCCTTTACTGAGGGATATTTTGTGAAATGTTATAGAAGCAAATATGTTTATCTTAGAGTTATGTATCCAAGGAATGTAATGATTTCATCGTGTGTTACGTAATTAGGGGTTTTTAGAGGTCAAACGTCCAAAATTTGATCACCCATATCTCAGAAAGGAAACATATTTTGAAATGCAGTACAGAAGAAAAGTTGTTCAAAATGATGTTCTTAACAATATGCAACCTTCAAAATTTCGTTAAACGGCCCCTATAAGGAGATAAGGGATCGGCCCCTAAAACCTTCTTTCCCATATATCTCAAGAACGGTAACGAATTTCTAAACACTTGTTGACAAAATGTGTTCAGAATTAAATGACCTTTCATTTGATTTCAAGAAAGAGGGGCTGGCCCCTTAAATTAGGGGATCAAAGGGCTCTAAAGTCTTTTAAAGAGCTATTTTGTGAAAAGTTATTTAAGCTGAATTAGGTATAATACGTTTATATATCCTAACAATATAATGATTTTCTCTTGCGTTACCTAATTAGGGTTTTAAGGAGCCAGAGGTAAACAAGTTTAATATTTTCTATCTTAATTGGAAGCAATGCAAATATTTAAAAAAGCAATATAAGAGAACTTATAAAATGCGATACAAAAAAGCATTAGTTCTTCAATTTTTTTTCCATATCATGTTTTTTTGTCGAAAATCAAAGTCGATGATGTCATATTTCCTTCTAAAAATCGGACGGAAGACCTCCTCGTTGCTCGCAACGAGATCGTGTCTAGTTAAATATTACGTTTTTAATCTCTTAAACCATTTCAAAACAATTCCTAATGTTGAAAAATAAAAACGCCGAATAACGAAAAATCTATTTACGTTTGTAATGTTAGGGATTTCAATTTTAATGTTTTAAAATAATAAGCCATTTACATTTTCTGTATTTTTAAATAGAACAATTTCATTTTTCCTACGACATTAAAACGAGTGATATTTATTTTGAACAATAAATATATATACGTGTATGTTCTGTAGAATTTTTTTAATTCTGTGAATTAATTATTTTTCATTAAATGTCAATATTGTGGATTTTAAAAACAAGATATATTTGTAAAATATCAGTTTATCTATTATATCGTGCCATTTTAAAACAACTCTTACCATTAGAGAAAAAATCCGAGAGGACAAATTGAAACGAAAATCAAAGCGTGTGAAAAACGAGCAAACCGTTTCGTGTAAACCGTTCATCGTATCGTGCAAACCGTTTAGCGTTTCGGGAAAAGTGTGTAGCGTTTCGTGTAAACCTTTCAGCGTTTCGTGTAAACCGTTTAGCGAGCGTGTGGTGTAGTAGAAGGTAATTCAAGGTCTGTAGATTACAAAGATATGAATGATTTTTTCAAAAAACTAGATTTTTAAGAAATATGCCTCCTTGAAACCAATCTGATTAAATAAGATCTTTGATCCGCTCCGACAAATTCGATGTCGCTTTGTTTTGCGACATAGAATTTGTCGGAGCGGATCAAAGATCTTATTTTAATCAGATTACCTTGCAACAAAAATCGGAAATAGCATATTTCAAGAAATTGTCTTACTCTAAATGTTAAGATAAAATTAATTTTAATCAAAGGATGCGGTTTTTCACAACAATTAGGATTCCCATTTTATAAGGCGTGAAATCTGCCACATTTGTCTGTGTAACTATTTTCAAATCTATTTCATGGTCGTATATAAGTTAGTACAAACTTTTCAGATAAAATTTTACATTGCTTTTATACAACGCTGCGTACAATAAAAGATTTTAATCAAATTCTGCAACTTTGTTATTTCAATTTTATCTGCAACTCCTTTATGGAAAATAAGCATAGGAACTGCAACGCCCTCTTTTAAGACTGCAATTAGGCAGTCTAAAGTTATAAACTTTGCTCTTAGTTTGCAAGTTCTACAAGATCGGGTCACTTGTTTTGTAATTTTTGTAAGTGTCTTAATCAGTCAAAAACTTCATTATTACACTTAGGCTTATTCATCAGAAAGTATACATGTATATATATCAAAGTAGATCAATAAATAAAAATGCGCATTACAGAGTAGATTTTAGAGTTACCTCTCTTGTCCTTTTTGTAAACAAAAGGGAAAATAATTCTAACTCAAATCCCTGTTGTAAACACTGGAGTTACTGTGCAAAGTGAATTCTCTCTAATGATCGATTAAGGTAATAATGATAAATGATTTAATGTTTTTTTATTGTATGGTATTAGATAATCAAACGTGAGATAGCACTTTGATGACACTAGTTTAGTTTTGGACTCTAAGTTTTAGGTAGAGTCTATAACATAACCCAGTCACGGTTTCCGGAAATATTATTTCCGATTTGTTTTTCTTAATACAACACACATTCGATCTTCGATCCCGATGCTTTGTCGACATCTGTTAGAATTTTGCTTTTGCATTCGATATGAACGCCATTTAAATGCGGAGGTATTTAATGGTTATTAATAATTACTGATTATTAAATTAATAGTGAATATTTACACATTTGAATTTATAAAACTATGTAATAATTTAAAATTATTATAAAGTAGACAGCTGATAGAACAAGAATTCATATAGTCTTATTATACTTCATATAAATTAATATTCCGCGAGCAAGAGTAAGACCTGTTAATAAAAGAGCAAGAGGACTGTATATAAAAGAAGTAATTAAAATATATTCAACTTATTATATCTTTATTTAATCATAACAATTCATACATACAAGACATAACGACTGCAATATATATAACAAAAGCCAGTAACTGAAACACAACCTGGTCACTAAACAACAGAAATAATTCCTTAATTAACAACATAGCCCAGTCACTTAGAAAAACAAACAATTAAGGTCTCCGATAAACATGCATAAACTGGTCATTGAACAACATATAGCCTGGTAACTGAACGACATAAACTGGTCACTAAGACACAAAACCCAATCACGGAACAACATATGTTGAAATGCATAATTAGGTCCTTTATAAACAATATAACTTATTCCTATAACCCAGTAAATGAGAAATTCAACACAGTCACTCATTAACGTAATCAAAACAACATAAACCCAGTCTTTGAGAAACAAAACCCGGTCACTGAGAAACATAACCCTGTCCTTGTATAACATATCCCAGTCACTGAGAAACATTACCCCATCACTGAGAAACATAACCCGGTCCTTGTATAACATATCCAGGTCACTGAGAAACATACCTGTATAAAATAACCCAGTCACTGTATAACATAACCCAGTCTCTGTATAACATAACCTGGTCATAACCCAGTCATGGAGAAACATAACCCGGTCCTTGAATAACATAACCCGGTCTCTAAAAAACATAGCCCAGACACAAAGAAACATATCCCAGTCACAGAGAAACATAACCTGGTCCCTGTATAACATAACCCAGTCTCCGTAAAACATAACCCAGTCACGGAGAAACATAACCTGGTCCTTGTATAACATAACCCTGTCTCTAAGAAAAATAACCCAGTCACAGAGAAACATAACCTGGTCCCTGTATAACATTACCCAGTCCCTGTATAACATAACCCAGTCATAGAGAAACATAACCCAGTCCTTGTATGACATAACCCAGTCTCTGAGAAACATAACCCAGTGACAGAGAAACATAACCCAGTCCTTGTATAACATAACCCAGTCCCTGTATAACATAACCCAGTCATAGAGAAACATAACCCAGTCCTTGTATGACATAACCCAGTCTCTGAGAAACATAACCCAGTGACAGAGAAACATAACCCAGTCCTTGTATAACATAACCCAGTCCTTGTATAACATAACCCAGTCATAGAGAAACATAACCCAGTCCTTGTATGACATAACCCAGTCTCTGAGAAACATAACCTAGTGACAGAGAAACATAACCCAGTCCTTGTATAACATAACCCAGTCCTTGTATAACATAACCCAGTCCCTGTATAACATAACCAAGTCACGGAGAATCATAACCTGGTCCTTGTATAACATAACCCAGTCTCTGTATAACATAACCTGGTCCCTGAATAACATAACCCAGTCATAGAGAAACATAACCCAGTCCTTGTATAACATAACCCAGTCTCGGAGAAACATAACCCAGTGACAGAGAAACATAACCCAGTCCTTGTATAACATAACCAAGTCCCTGTATAACATAAACCAGTCACTGTATAACATAACCAAGTCACGGAGAATCATAACCTGGTCCTTGTATAAAATAACCCAGTCTCGGAGAAACATTACCCAGTCCCAGAGAAACATAACCTGGTCCTTGTATAAGATAACCCAGTCTTGGAGAAACATAACCCAGTGACAGAGAAACATAACCCAGTCCTTGTATAACATAACCCAGTCCCTGTATAACATAACCCAGTCACTGTATAACATAACCAAGTCACGGAGAATCGTAACCTGGTCCTTGTATAACATAACCCAGTCTCGGAGAAACATTATCCAGTCCCAGAGAAACATAACCCGGTCCTTGTATAACATAACCCAGTCCCATAGAAACATAACCCGGTCCTTGTATAACATAACCCAGTCTCTGAGAAACATAACCCAGTGACAGAGAAACATAACCCAGTCCTTGTATAACAAAACCCAGTCCCTGTATAACATAACCCAGTCACTGTATAACATAACCAAGTCACGGAGAATCATAACCTGGTCCTTGTATAACATAACCCAGTCTCTGTATAACATAACCTGGTCCTTATATAACATAACCCAGTCTCGGAGAAACATTACCCAGTCCCAGAGAAACATAACCTAGTCCTTGAATAACATAACCCAGTCCTTGTATAACATAACCTAGTCATGGAGAAACATAACCTGATCACTGAACAACATGACCTGGTCACTGAGAAACATAACCCATTCACTGTATGACATAACCCAGTCACAGAGAAAGATAACCTAGTCTGAGAAGTAATACCCAGTCTCTGTATAACATAACAGTCTTTGAGAAACATAACCCAGTCACTATATAATGTAGCACAGTCTTTGAGAAACATAACCCAGTCACAGAGAAACATAACCTGATCACTGAACAACATGACCTGGTCACTGAGAAACATAACCCAGTCATCAGGAAACAAAACTCAGTCACTGAGAAACATGAAGATAGTTGGCAGACAATTACTTGTAAAAAGTTTTAAAAATATTATTTGATCCATAACATATGATTAACTTTTCTCAGTATTTTGATTGTACTTTAATACAAAATATGAAAAAAAACCCCACATAATATGTTGAACTTAAAAATTTGTAAACTAATTAAATATTGTAAAATAAGTCATATTGATTCAAGAAAATCAATCTATCAGATATGAACAACTCTACAAACTCAATTGAAACCAAAAATGCTATTTCATTGGGTATAAAAGTTCTTCAGCCTTTCTATATGGAAGGTCTTTAACAATGGCGGCGTATATGACTCTTGCTTCTACAAGCAACACGTCCTTAAAGTATCGCACTCCTTCATTCAATTTTTGACCAGGTCTGTAATAGAATGACAAAATTATAAAACAGTCTATAAAAAAAGATAGATTATAAAAAGTGCCAACATTAATTTACTTGTTGCAAATAGGTACACAACATGACTTTTTGTTTTCTATATATCATAGGCGAGTATAAACGGTCATACCCATCCTCAAGTGTTGTCATTAACTTCTCATTCCTGCAATTTTTCAAGCTGAGGTAATATCCTGGGGGACTGAAGAGACCACTAAAATAAATGTACATTTATGAAGGCGATGTCTATCAAATGAAGGCCTTCACCACTTTTCTCTTGATAAGCAATTGTATATTTCAATGTTTTCATATTACCTACTTAAATGTTTAACAAAATATATACTGGTAAATCAAAAGAAACATGACTAAATTAAGAGAGTTTGGATAAAATCAAGGTGAACTTAAAAATTTCAAAATTGGTAAAGTTCAGGAGATGATTAAATCTCTTATGGTATAAGCATATATAGCTCATTTACAAAACAAATTAAATTGCGATAAATACTTACATGATTGTTTTTGGTTTAAACAAGGCAAATTCTTCCAAAACCAGGGCACTAATTTCTGCAAAACTCTATGGTAAGGAAAAATAAGGTAATATTTTTTTGTCATTTTGTAAACACGATGCAATGTACATGCATGTATATAAAAAAAAATTCAATGCAGAACTAACAAGTAATCCTTCTAAAGGAATGATCAGCATGTAATATATCATTGGCAAGCTCTCTAAATGTAATGCGAAAGCATTATGGTACATGCAATAAACATGATATAGTGGATTTATCCCAATGTTTTGTCGATTTTCAAAATAGCAAGGCATGAATAAACTTTTTTCTTAGTAGGCAAATTGTACTTTCGGTTGATATTCTTACGCATGTAAAGAAAAACATGATTTTATCATCATGTAAGCCTGTAGAAATTTTACTATCAAGGCAAACATATTAAAATACTGGTTTTCTTTTTGTAATTTACACGTAATTAATGATTTACATGCTCAGAGGCTGTTACTGCATAGTAAATATAGGCGCAATGCATGCACAAATAGTTAAATTTGCCAGATGCCTCATATGGACAAAAAGTCATTCCTTAAAACATTCTCCATTATTAAACTTGAATATAAGCAAATGCAGTCAAAACTATGTAGAAATACACTGTGTATATATGTGTGTGTGTGTGTGTGTGTGTGTGTGTGTGTAAGCTAGCTACCTTTTTAGAGAAAAGTTTAATTCTTTCTTCCATTCCTTTAAAAGAGTTATTCATAATGTTGTGGTCTGTGAGATCATTTCTGTCAATCCACCGCAGATGTCTCCAGTGTGGCTCATAACACCTGTAATACAAGACACTTGTTTAATTTAAAATATTGAAATCATAATATTATTGAAACAGTTATGGTTACATTATAAAGAACATCATATGATATTTTATTTTATTGCCATAAAAATGATATGCAGATGACATATTTATTTTGGCTTCTTTTATTGTTTATCATTTGATTACCTCTTGTCACCTTCCTCTAATTCCATTATTTCCTTCAGCTTAGCTTTGACGTGTGTTGAAAACTGTTAAAAATTTTGAATACTGGTAATATAATATAAAAATATATATGAAATCCTTTCATTTCTGAAAATCAGTCTGCACTGAAAAAGTTAGTTATAGAACTCTTTTAAACATTTTCTTGATTGCTGATCTTTTGCGTGTGTGTGTGTACATGTTGATCCAGATACATGCACAACACACCATCATTGCCAAAGTTATGAGATCAATTAATTACCAAGGTTGCTATATTGTGGCCTAGTATGTTTGCTGTTCCCTTGCTGATGGGAAGATCCTTTCTTGGCCATTCGCACAAAATGCTGACCAGCTTCATGGACTGTTCAGTCTATTTATAAAATAAAAATCACATTAATCCAACTGAACTGCATGTAATTTAACATCTTTACTTTTATGTAAATACATGTATACAGTTTAAAGAAAGTAAGATGGTCATCAGAAATACTCATAAGGACATTTAATGACTGACAGATGATATAATTAAATTATTAGATAGAATCCATAGGGAATTTACTTACCATGCACGCATAAACCATATTAGGACAACTACAAACCATGTTACAATTAAATTGAATTGAACATTATTTATTTAACAACGATTGATAAACAAGTTCTACAACCTATATTAATATCTTTCGTTGGCACGGATGTTAGCGCGAGGGGATCATTGATGTGGGAGGAAGCCGGAGCGCCCAGAGAAAACCCATGTGTCCAAGCGGGTGACCAATATACCCTTTCACATACAACCACTGTCGATCACGGGGATCGAACTTGGGTCGCAGCGGTGATAAGCGAGTGCATTGTTCACTACGCTACATGGACATGTTACAATTATATCCTACTTACTGCCTTTGCATCAATGTATGGAATATACATGGTCTCCACATGACTCCTGTTAGCCAATAATTTCTTTACAAATTAGCAGGAGGTAAGTAACATGATAATATTGATCATAACTGTACAGTGATACTTACTTCAGCATTTACACTCTTGTGCAACCAAGCATTGCATTCTGCAATCTGTTCTGACGCCTTCTAGAAAAAGGAAAAATATTATGAAATGTGGAAAATGATTTAAATTTTTTTTGTAATACTGTCATGTACCTTAAGGATCCTCTACAACCGCGACTTCTTTTTTTTATTACAGTATGTCACAACATGGCAAATTTGACATTTGAAACAGTTTAAATTGATTTCGGTGACTATCTCTATGGCGCAATGGTTGTAGCTTAGGTCTATCAACCGACAGGTCCAGAGCTCAAATACTCCAGAGACTTTTATTTTTATGAAGAGCAGTAAAATTTTTAAAAGTTTTTTTCCCCCAAAAAAGAATTTTTGGGGGTCATTTTCAAGTCGAACACATGCTAAAAATCCATATCTTTAAATAATTTAGAAGAATGGGCCTGTATACAGAACTTTTCCAAGGTGTGAACCCTTAATACAGAATTGTGCGAAATACAAGGGTCCCAATGTATAGTAAAATTTAAACCAAAATCATATGCCAAAACTTTAGAAATGCCATGCTCTAAAGATTTTAGTAGCTTTTAACATATCTTCATAAAGATAAAAATGCATTACAAAATATGTACTATTAGTATTAAGTACATGTACACATTGCATATATTTTTAAAATCTTTAAAAAGAATATCAGTCTACAAGTATATCTTTTCTAGTATCATATAATTACAGAATCATATAATAAATGACTATGTTGATCAATTAACTTTTAAAATTTGTATTTTTCTTACCTTTTCTACACACTCATTCATTTGTTCTTGCTTTGGGTTATCTTCACTTCCCTCCTAAAACATAGCATGATTTGTTAATAAATTCAGAAGACTGTTAATGAAATGATCTCATTTATTGAAAAGAAATTGCTATCTGCATATTACTTACTGTAAAAGCTGTAGAGCTCTCTCTCAAATGCCTCAACTTCTTTAAATAAGGCAAATATCTAAAATTTAAGAGATATTTTTAGTTACAAAAATGAAACTCACAGACTGTATAAATAATCACATGATTCCAAAAATAATGCGTATACATGTTAACATTAACCAAATTTCTAAAACTAAGGTTTATATAAAGGAATATAATTATTATAATAATGAAAAACAAAAATGCATACATGCACATTGCAAATCAAATGGTTGTATTCATCATGTATTTACTAAATATATCATTATTAGTATAACTGATGCAACAATTTTAGTATGAAACTTTCATGCATAAGGATACATGTTGATAAATCTTGGGAATTCTAAAAGATTCCTATTTATAAACATAGCAAAGACTAAAGAGTCTTCATTGTTTGCTTATAACTGCATAAATCAAACTGCTAAACTTATGCTAAACTTATAGCAATTGCAACAAAATATCTAAACTAAGAACTTGTGTGTACATGTATTTCAAAGCACATGCTGAACTTCCATGTACCTTCCTCTAATATCTGAATATAAGAAAGATGATCTCTTTCTTTTCTGAAAAGTAGTAAGTATGAAATTGATGAAATTAAAATGTTGTTGGTTCTCCTTTATAATTACCCAAACATTTTGCAACTGACAATACACTTGTTATCTTGTTTAAAAGAATACTGGCTCGGTGGGACAACCATCTTTGCCATTTAAATGCCCAAGACATCAATTAACACTCAGGTATTCATAACTGAAGTTCTGTGAGAAAAAAATGTTTAAAATCTCAATGACAACACCAGGGATTTTTTGCCTAAATATTAAAATATTTTTACCTTTTTGGGGTCTTTCCTTAAATCATAATTTGCAGAAGTCTGAAAAAATTGACATGTAATATTAAATGATGAACTACTGTGAAATGGAAAACAACATAATGAACAAATTTACCCCAAAAATACCCCTTTGAACCAATTTACCATTTTTAGCAACTTAAATATTACATGACTGCAAATTAGTGTAGTTTAGTTTAATACAAGAGGCCAATGGACCACATTGCTCACCTGAGTTAATTATCTATCACAGCTAGTAGAGAGAGAGACCGAATACAAGTTAAAATGGTACAATTTTATACTGATCAACATCAGAAAAATTGTTAACAACACTTAAATAGTAATGTAAAGGTCTTCAATCTATAAAATTAATGGAAAAGAGTTGCAATCCAGATTTTGTACAGTAGTTTGGTTTAATTTATTTATTGAGAGGTATTAAAAAATATTACCAATGATTCCTTTGTAGTCGTTTCTTTCGTGGAACAATGGCTGCAGTTGCAATCAAAATCATCTGTTGATAAACAGGATGGAAAATAAATCAGTAAAAAGTTATGAAATGGTACTTTAAGAATTTTTTAAGAAATGAATAAGGTTATAATATAAGTGAGTGTTATCTAATTGCAAGACAATTACCACTGTTTTTTAACAGGACCTGTCCGATGTTTTCCCTCGCTCGCATCATTTCACCTTTTTGAATATCAATATCCAAATCCTCATCTTGAAGCAAACACTCTAGAAACTACAAAATTAATGAAATCAACTGTTTCAATTTCAAAAAATGTAAATAGTTTTTAAAGTCTATCAGAAAAAGATGTACTACATAATTTGTGCATGAATTTGTATAAAGCTTACTGCTGCTTTTACATACCATACCTGTTTTAGTTAAATTGCCAAACAATCACTTATCCTTTCTTAAAATGATCTTTTAAAAACCAACTTTAAAGCAATACCAAATTAGTTATTTTAAGGAGCAAGCAAAATCTAAAACTAAATACAGTTGAACTTTGATATCTCAAACACTGATATCTTGAATACAATGGATATGTCAAAACGATCTGTCCTATAAATCACTTATTTTTAAAGTATTTTACATGCGATATCTCGGATCCTCGGATATCTCAAAGTTTTTAAACAGTCCCATCAAGTTTGAGATAACAAAGATTGACTGTACATGTACAGAGTAACAGCTACCACCTTCAATACTATAACTCCACAGGATGTAGAATCTCTCTGACGTGGATGTTTTTTTTGGTGAACAAACCACTCTGTAGTGGATTCCTCTATGCCCAAATGTTCTCTTCCAAATAAAAACTCTCTGAAATAGTAAATATAAAAAAGTAATGGATAATAAAAAATTAACAATAAAATAAGTTAAATCCTTCGCCGTGCCATGAAGGGGCACAAGGTCAGTGCTTATCCCCAGTTTCCGTGGTGCTAAGAGGATGAGAGTCATTGACTCCCCCTGGATGGGACACCAGTCCATCGCAAGTTAACCCCCAGTGTAAGCCAGTACCCAATTTCAGCTGGGTGGACTGAGACAATGTAGATAGAGTGCCTTGTCTAAGTGCACAACACACAACATCAAGTGACCACAGCGGGGTTTGAACCAGTGACCTTTTAGTTACTGGTCTAATGCCCATGACCACTGAGCCATGTGCTCCACAATAAAATATTTCACAGATATATAAGAAAAAATAAAAACTTACTTCCATTTTTCATCAACACGTCTGAGCCTTTGGTATGACTCTCCTAATGGGTTGATGTAAAACAACAATTTATTCTTGGGTTCCACATACTGAAATAGAACATTGACCCTGGAACCACATTTTTCAAGAATCTGTATCTTATATAAAATTCATATTATGACCTTTTATCCCTACAAATATAAATGAAGTACACTGGGTGGTTTTTGAGAAATCACCTGCATAAATTTGTGTCTAAAAAAATGATGATAATAAATTAGAAAGAATAGAGTCACTATAAGGGCTTCCAGAAGATGGAAGACTTTAAAGTATAAACGTTCACATTAATTACAAATTCCGATATAGTGCGGTTTAATAAATACTTACTATTAGAGTCCAATGACAGGAACCTTCATTTAGGGCACCACAAATAACATCAAATTCATCCAACTTGGGCACCTATTACACAAAACTATATATACATGTATGTGCATATGTTAATCAAAACATACTAGTAACTTGTAGATCACCATTTCAATACAAACAATTTATTAAAACAGATATATTATATATGTGTGTGTATATAGCTATAGCTATAGTTTTTTTTAATAAGCCTCTCATTAAAAATCTAATTGGATAATTCTAATGATGAAACCATGCAGTGCTTTTAATATTCTGATCACTAAAATATCTTGCCTCTGTAAGGTAGTTATGCAATTCTGCATTCCCTTGAAATATTGCTGTCATAATAGTGCAATTGACATGATATATCCTCTTGCTCTGGAATACACATGATATTTTTATTTTTGATATATTTTAATTTCATAGACATTATTGTTAATACATTGTATATGATACGTACAGCTTTGTTAAAGATAGTGTTTAAAACTCATCACATAACTAGCTAGACATTTACAGTTTAATTGCAGCTTGTAAAAGGTGCCTATTTCAGCCAAAGATGCAACAATATGCTCACAACCTCAATCTTAAGACAAAAATTATACATATAAATTATATACCTCATGAGAAGCGGACAGCAGATACATATATGCATCAAGGACCTAAAAAAAAATTAAGAAAAATTAATATCTTTATAACTAAGGTACTCATAAAATACCATCTTGCTGCATCATGTTAAATAGAAGGATAACGAAGAAAGTACGTTACAAGCAATGAAAGGAATTATACCTCATCTGGAAGCATTGTTTTCAAACAATGGAAAGATCTGTCACTTAATTTGTAGTGACCTATTTTACTACACAGGTGTCCAACTGGCTTTTCTGTCCACAAGCTTTGAACTGTTTGAAGCAAAATTGGTGCATGATGAAGGTCATACTAAATTTATTACAACTTTTAAGTCTCTTTTAAGTAAAAATTGGTCAAAGTCAAATAAAAATAAGAATTACAAATTAGAACTACAATTAATTTATTAAGATGACAAACTTGTTACGGTAATATCATTTCTCTACTTAAACTATAACCTCTTATATTTAAGTTTGAAACATTTAACATAAAAAACAGGTGACTTATATTTAACATGCTATCTTCACAAATATTTACTTTAAAAAAAAATGGAAAAGAAAGAATTCCCTAAGGTTTTACATGTATTAACACACCTTTGTTTTTACTCTTTGAGTTCTCTTTACTGTTAAATTCCCCATCTTCCAAACTGTTATTAGCAGTCCAACTCTCAAAAGTTGTTTCTGGCTTCTATATACAAGTAAAGTACAAAGTACAACATTTAAGACAATAATTACTTTTATCCTGCAACTACCCCTTGCATTGACTGAATAAAGGTAACCCAATAAACCAAAGGTATATTCGGTCAATCCCCCAATATAGCCTCGTGCATTTAACCAACATTCAATTGCATTGTGACATCATCTTTCTTGCTTCGTTTACACCATGGCGTCATGGTTTCATTAGTCAACTGCAGATATGTAGCAAAATTTGTCGAAAAAAGCTCCTATGAGGCGTAAAATGTGATTTTGTGTTGCAGGATAAACAAAATAAACGATAACTGTCTTGAAATATAAGCGATATTTGGGCTCGGGTCAAAAACGTGAAGAGGGCTCAGCAAGCCTTGCCCTCTGTCACGTTTTCTTACCCTCACCGAAATATTGCTTATATTTCAAGACAGTAACCATTGTGTTTTATATTTATCATTGTTTATCATTGTGTGATTTCTATCCTCTCGACAAGGCTCAGGGTTAACAAACACAACTTGTTGGATAAAAATCATGATTATACCATCGCAAATCAGGAGTGATTATTTTTAAAAAGGTAAATTACATACAACATGTATATCTTTCGTAAGGCACATCTTGCAAATAAAATATCCTCTGGACATATTCTCATGTCCAATGCAGGCTTCAGTTCTGTGGAATGTTTTTGTGCACTTTTCACAAGCAATCTGAAAAAAAATTCAAGAGCTCGTTAGTCACTGTGGCATATTACATTAATATTTCACTCAACATGCATTTTCACCTACAATACATACCAGTTTATCCTGATTTGTAGTGAATCCACAAGAAGGACAAAAATCTGTTTGATATCCTAGGAAAAATGTTTAAGACTCAAGATTTAACATTAGCAAGGGAAAGATAACGATATAATTTTACAAATGACAATCTTAATATTACAGATCAATTAAAAAAAGGGAAATAGTCATCACAGTTTTTTTGGTTTTTTTTTATAACTATATTCTAAAAACCATAATTCATTATTTCTTGGTTGTCTATACATATTCTCTTTCCTGATATGAAAGAGAAAATCTCTAAATTTGCTTATAGTTTTAGTTTTTAGTTGAATGGTACCTAAGTAGGCATCTTATTCTCACCATTAAACATCATAAGAGCAGATGCAATTTTTTCTCTTGCACTATGAAGCTCAGATATAGCGATGTTGGTGATTGGCTCCTCGCTGAAATATCTTTCAGCAAACTGAAAAAATAATATATTGCATACATTTGAAAAAAGGTCAAATCAGTTATTGACAGCAATAAAGTTCTTATTTAAAAATGATGAAATGAATAGAAGAAATTAAAATGAAAGGTTACGTAAAATAATACTGAAAAGTCAGTACAAAACATTATATAAATGCATGCTTTTTTTGTTTGGATATCAAAACACACCATCAGGCAGTAAACCCCACAATTGTAACTGTCTTCCTGTTTAGAATGAGCCATTGTGTGGACAGTCCATTCTTTAATTTCAACCTCATTGTACACCAACATCCTCTCATTTGTGTACAAACTGTAAAATAATAAGATAATCAAGCTTGTGCAAGTCAATGAATCCCTTAAAAATGGACATCAAATAAAAATTACCTGCTAATGGAAGAACGATGAAACGGATGCAGCCTTTAAATAATAGTACTGCAATAATTTTACATGTTTACAAGCAAACACTTACCACCAGTTTCTTTGAATTTCTTCAACCTCTTTTTTTCTCTCCAACATTGGGTTGTAGTAATTAATAATACCCTCTTCAGGATTTACTATCTATATAATTAAATACCTGTATTTTTAAAACTTTAAAGTACAGCGAGAAGTTTCATTTGAAATTTAACTGCAAATTCTTAATTTTTTTTTACCTAATATATCTTGAAAATGTTTTTATACATGTACTTGAATGAATATATGAAAATTATGTACCACAAGTGTCCAATGTCTGTTTTGACAAATAGCTCCAAGTATTGCTGAATATCCATAGAGTTTCAACTGTTAAAGGCAGAAGTTTAATATTCATAAAGCTGATTACAGTAGTTTACAATATGGAAAATATTGTTTCAAATTAAATGTATAAACTTCATAATAATAACAATTAAAATTCTCATTGATCACTACCTTTCTATGGCAATTATTCACAGAGAAGGTTCCGTTTACAATTTGGGTCATAGTCTGTGATGAATACATGGTTATTTTGTTACCTTTCTCAATTTCTCTTTGAACAATCAAAGACAAATAAGCATCCATAACCTGCAAGAAGATTTGTTATATCAGAATTGTAAACCAACTTTTGTACACAACATCTTTATTTCACGATTGACCTGAGATCAATTGTTTTGAGTAAATCAATTAACTTTTGCAACCAAGCCTTTATCCACACAGTGAGAATTTAACTATTCATTACAATGAGGCTCTTTCAAACCTCACAAAAATTTCTCGCACATACAAGTTTATTTACAGTATTCTTAAACACAAGAATATACCATAGCATAACAAAGTGTATCAGAATTTGTGTCACTCATTTCACAGTAAATCATATCATGTAATAATACAAAAAATGTCTACCTGATCTGTTAACCAGTTTCTGCCACAAAGTGACCGCAAGTCATTGTCTGTAACATTAAAAGAAGACACTTTTCCTATGATGTATCCAGTTCCATTTTCAATCTGCCAAACTTTCTTCACCTCCTTCAAAGCTGTAATGATTAAGAATTCATAATTCACAATCCATTACCAATTCAATTTATTTCCTATTCTCTCTTATAACTGTCAATCAGTACCATAATGTATTTACCTTGATTGGTGTTCATTGTAAATATCTTTTCCCTTTTGCTCTCTTCCTGTACATAACCAGAAAAATGAACAGTCTTCTTTTTTTTATAGCTGGGTTCACTAGAGGTTTTTCTTAAGATTCCTTTTACATCTTAAATAAAAACAAAGCAACTGATGACTCTTCAATGGCCGGATCAATATTCCTATTAACTACTTTAGACAAGTACATTTTTAACAATAACGATTTGAAAATCATAAATTGTAAGTTGTGGATATTAAAACAAGAAATTGTTTTAACTTGATTTATTTTACATGTACCTGGTACATGCATGTATTCATCATCATCTTCTATAGTAATAACTTCCTCTTCTACAAAGCTTCTTTCTATAAAAATCAGAAGACAAAGAAAAACCTGAAGATTATTAAAATGAAGATAACAGTCAAGAAAAGTTCAACCAAAAAGGGTTTTTCTGAATGATTTGATTCATTTAATCTTCTACTGAGTGTTAACAATGAACCATAATTCTTTTTTGTTCACATTTGGACCTACCATTACATGTACTTTCCCTGAGGAGGTCATCTACACCCTTTGAGGAATAATGAAACTTCATTTTTTCTGCAGAGATACCATGTCTCCCAACACCCTTTTTCTTCTTCTTTGAAAGAGACAGCCGCTTTATGTTCAAAGGTTTAGTTGAAATATGGGTCATCTCTTTTTCTGGGTCTTCCAAAATAAGCTCTGATGCATCAGCATTTAGAGACAAATTGTGTTTTAGAACATCAATGTTTAGATGCAAATTTTGACACACTTCCTGTAAAATTTCAATATCTCTACAGTTATATGAATAGTCTTTAATTATTTGACAGTAGCTACTTATGTTGGAACGTAGTTTTGAAATTCTGGATTTACTAGGAATGCTAATGTCTTGAATTTTTGAATTTTCTTCCATGGCAATTCCCATTTTTGGTTGGTCATGATCTAACTGATTGATTTCCTCTTCATGATTTTGAATTGGGAAAGAGTTGAATTCCATCAAAACATTGTTATCAAGAGTAAGAAATGGATTATTTCTGTACTCCTCTGGTAGTTGTTCCCAATGCCAGCCATCTATGTGTCTGAATATAGCACAAAAGTGCTTGCAAACCATGTGATGTTTTGCCCAGTCATCACAATCACAGGATGGTATAGGGAATTCTGTTGAAGAAAAGTTCAGGCTGTAAACCTGCGAGCTTCCAGGAGTTTGGCTTTTCACAAGAAAATGTCCATCATCTAGTTGATCAATTTCATCTGGTGTTATATTGATAGACTCTTCCCATCTTCTGAAACAATGCTTGACTACATTTGTTGGCCTGTTTCTCAAAAAATCTGGGATACATGCACTGTATGTCTTTGCTTCTTCTGCTGCTGACAGATTTTGTCTCACATACCTGAAATAACTCTCTTTTGTTGTTAAAATAATTGGTATTAAAGCTTTACACATGCATTTAAACTTAAAATGCAATCTGTTTTAATTATTTGCATTACAATTATTTTCATTATATAAATTCATAACTGTTACAAAATTGACTCTATATAATGTTACCTACCTTTGGTAAGTATCAGGGAGAAAATCATTCCACAAAACAGTAAGAAGATGGCAGAGGGACTTTGCTTTTTTGGTATCCAAATACTCATATTTTAAAGACTTATTTTGTCTCTCTACACCATTGTTAGTATTTACAGATGTATTAAATCTTTTGTGACGAAATGCTTGAACCCATCTCTAAAAATATCATATTAATTCTGCATTCATTTTGTCAAGTAAAATAGTAAATTAAAAATTTCAAAAAACAAAAAAGTTTTATTAATCTCTTTACCTTGTGTTTGTTCAGCCACCTGCTTTCAAACCATCTTCTAAATCTGTTGTTGGCTTCCCAAAACTGACTTTCCTTAGTAAATGTAAAAATAATGTCAAGTAATGTCAAAGTTTTTTCTAAGTTTTTTTAATCTAAAAATTCTGGTATCATGTTCATTGCAGTTGGGTGCAACACTGCTAGCATTAGATTAATTTCATATACAAATTCATCTGTTTACAACAATTTTATTAACAAATATCATGCAGGATCTAGAGAGGGGGTCGGAGGGGTCCTGACCCACCCACCCCCCTGGAAAATGAAAATCTATTAAATTTACATAGTAAAAATTATTACAAATATGCCTTGGACCCCCCTGGCAAACACAATTATCCTTCTGACCCCCCCCCCCCCCCCCCGGAACAATTTTCTTGATCTGCACATGAATATACACAAAATACCAAACATATATACAGTAGTTATTATATTATCAAATCTATAAATTTCTCTATCTATGGCCATATATATTCACCATTTGTTCAAAGTTACCTGTAATTTGGTTTTGGCTATCTCAAACTCTTCAACAGTTTTTGATCTTGCAATGGATCGCAGCAAAATTAAAACTTCAGCTTTGTCCTTTCCAACTTCATTGTGAGTAGCTTTCAGCCAGCGTTCCCATGCTTGTTCCCGATGGAAGTCACATAAGTACACAAATGCCTCTAAATAATTAGATACATTTTTTTTTTACTCTGGCTTTCTGATACATACTTGCCAGTATAATTTATATACCACAAATATTTCCTTTTTAAAATGTCACTCACAGTGTGCACATATACTTGTCTGCATGTTTATCATAATAAATCAAACCATGTCTTTATAGTGTTAACAACAATAATGATTCTGATTTTACAAAAAATAATTTCTTTTATCATAGATCCAATATTAATGCATATTCATTTGTTAAAAATTGTTATACCTGTAAACACAGATTCAATGGCGTTTATTTCTTCTTCAGCATAATCACACATGAAATATGCCGGCTTCCAATCTGGATTCCAAGCTTTAATAATTGATAATGCTTCCTGAATCGAAAAACTGTCCTCTGTTTCCAAGATAAATGTTGCAACTGTCATGTAATTAACATTGGATGGAACACAGAGGAAGTACAATGGCAGGGAATACTTAGTGGTCCGATAAGTAGCATCAAGCAGACAAATCTCATTTCCGTACCTCTTTAAGAGCTGTCTCTGCCATGGAGTTTGATGAACATATAGGAATTTGTTGAGAGTCGTGTTTTGTCTTCCATTTCTTATTATAAAGTCTTCATCAAGAAACATGTTCTCATCAGGAACATCAATATCACTATCTAAAAATTATGTTTGATACATATATATATATTTTTGATATTGTAATCACTTCTTGCATTTATTTAATTGAATTATCATGATTCTAAAATTCAGAAAAAAAATGTTTTACCTGGTTCCTGGTCCTTTTTTATTCTGATATAAAATCGTTCATTTGGGTGCAGCTTTTTTTGTTCTTCAACCATATCAACAACTGATTTCTGGTAAAATTAAATAGAGAGAAAGTGTGTATGCCATATGTAAAATGGGTACATTGAGTTTGTCTGTTTAGTTTTAAAAAAATAATCTGCAAATTTTGCGTAATAATACCTGGTCAACACGGCTATCTCTCAGTTTCAAAAACTGTGCTGCCATATGATTGTATATATCCTTCAGTGATGGCCAGAATCTTTTATTATGCTTTGGTGGCATAGGAGCATTGGGAAAAATGTACTGTCTTAAAAACACCTCCAAAAGCAATTTCATTTTTAAGGTACTGGTAACCCCATGTTCATGTACAACTTTCTTTATGTAATCGGAAAGCCGTTTGTCCATTGGCTGGAGGATACTGGATGCCTGGTTAATAAAATTATGGCAGAGGATTATTTTTTTTTAGAAGTAGATCAAAATTTCAGAAGTCAGGCCATTAAATAAAAATGTTGGACACAAAATAGATCTTTTCACAGAGAAAACGTAAATGCAAAATAAACACCATAGCATGGATATATTTCATCATTTTAAATAGTCACAATATTACAGGTATATAGATTAAAATTTTACAGTTAAACTTCAACAATCACTCAAAATAACGAATTGTTGATAGCCAATGGTCTAAAGAGGGCTCCATGGACACTGCCATTTTTTGAATATTTTAATCTCCTTAATATTAACATAGAAGAGCTCTATATATATAAAGATATAGGAAAATGATCAAATTTTAAGAGATAAAATATTTAGAAAGTTTCTTAAGCAAATTATAGTTTATAGCTAAATAAATCATATCCTAAGATTTAAAGATCTGATGGTTAATTTGTTAACAACCCAGCCTCCTTACGAACATTCAAAATAAAAGTACCCATTTGTTTGCTTACCTCTCCTTTCAGGTGGTTTCTATGGTCTTTAACCTCGGGAAACTGAACATAAAAACGATGTTCTATATTCTTTACAGGCCTGATTCTTAAATCTTCTTTAAGATTTGCTACAATTTTCTTTTGATGGTGAGGAGTACATGATGTGTTTTCTTCTCCTGAAAGCTTTTAATAAAATTGTATATTGTATTTCTTTAAAATATTACAACTGAGACCAATACATTAGAAAGTAATCTTTACATTGATATTCAGATAAATAATCTGAAACATGTACCTTAATTCTTAACTATTATTTTTAAACAGTTAAATATTCATAAATCTTTATAAGAATACTAAATATCTTTTACTTATAACATGTAAATGTAATAAAATCAGAAGTCTATGGTGCAAACTAAAACATACTGAATAGCTTAAAAACTTCACAATGTGCCGTATTTTGATGCGAACTGGGCAAGCTTTCTTCTTGCTGCTTTGCACCAACCGGCGCTTAGGTTTGTATGTGTGGTCACACTAAAAGAAATGAAGAATAGAATGATATAAATATAAAAAAATATATGGTATGTTTCTCAATGACCGGGTTATGTTTCTCGGTGACAGGGTTACGTTATAGTGTTATACAGGGACTGGGTTATGTTAAATAGTGACCAGATTTGGTTTCTCAGTGATCGGGTAATGCTTCTCAGTGACCGGGTTATGTTATACAGTGACTGGGTTATGTTGTCCAGTGACCGGTTTATGTTATACAAGGACCAGGTTATGTTTCTCTGTGACTGGGTTATGATATACAGGGACTGGGTTATGATATACAGGGACTGGGTTATGTTATACAGGGACTGGGTTATGTTATGCAAGGACTGGGTTATGTTTCTCTGTCACTGGGTAATGTTATACAAGGACCGGGTTATGTTTCTCCATGACTGGGTTATGTTATACAAGGACTGGGTTATGTTTCTCCGTGACTGAGTTATGTTATACAAGGACTGGGTTATGTTTCTCCGTGACTGGGTTATGTTTCTCCGTGACTGTGTAATGTCATACAGGGACTAGGTTATGTTATACAAGGACTGGGTTATGTTTCTTAGTGACTGGGTTTTGTTATACAGGGACTGGGTTATGTTTCTCAGTGACCTGGTTATGTTATTCAAGGATCGGGTTATGTTTCTCAGTGACTGGGTTATGTAATACAGGGACTAGGTTATGCTATACAAGGACCAGGTTATGTTATACAAGGACTGGGTTATGTTTCTCTGTGACTGGGTTATGATTCTCGGAGACCCTGTTATGTTTTACAAGGACCGGGATATGTTTCTCTGTGACTGGGTTATGTTATACAAGGACCGGGTTATGTTTCTCTGTGACTGGGTTATGTTTCTCAGAGACCGGGTAATGTTATACAAGGAGCGGGTTATGTTTCTCAGGGACGGGGTTAAGTTTCTCAGTGACTGGGTTGTGTTATACAGGGACCAGTTTATGTTTCTCTGTGACTGTGTTATATTTCTCAGAGACCAAGTTATGTTATACAAGGACCAGGTTATGTTATACACAGACTGGGTTATGTTATATAGTGATCGGGTTATGCTTCTCAGTGACCGGGTTAAGTTTCTCAGTGACCGGGTTATGTTTCTCAGAGACAGGATAATGTTATAAAGGGACCGGGTTATGTTATACAGGGACCGGGTTATGTTATACAAGGACCGGGTTATGTTAAACAGGGACCAGGTTATGTTTCTCTGTGTCTGGGTAATGTTTCTCCGAGACTGGGTTATATTATACAGTGACTGGGTTATGTTTCTCAGTGACGTGGTTAGGTTATACAGTGACTGGGTTATGTTATACAAGGACTGAGTTATGTTATACAGGGACCAGGTTATGTTATACAAGGACCGGGTTATGTTATACAGTGACTGGGTTATGTTTCTCCGAGACCGGGTTATGTTATACAAGGACTGGGTTATGTTATAAAGTGACTGGTTTATGTTCAGTGACATTGTTATTTTTTATCTGTAATGAGATCACATTGATAAGTGACTTGGTTGTGTAGTTAGTGACTTAGGTACAGTGATGTAGGTGATAATATTTATTGAATGCATTTAAAAAAGTATTGCACACTTACATCTTCCCTGGCTTTGATTAGCTTCTTCTTGTTGCTTTTATTGTCTCTGTCACACCCCTGGTGACATTCTAATAGTTTTTTTCCCATTATGATGAAGGGAATGGCATCATAATCTATATGGGGCTCTGCATTTCTTTGTGAATCTACAAATCTGATGTGGGATTTCTTAATCTTTTCCACATCTATTGTCAAGTAATGAAAAAAGAAAAAGATGAAATTGTGGAAAAAGTTAAGTTCACCCAAATAAGAAATCCTAAAAAAAACCCAGACTGGTACTATTATTAATTAGTTAAGTTTACTTGATATTAAGTTATATATGTTAAGTCATTGATGCAGGTTACCTAAAATCAGTTACAATATTTAAAAGACAGAATCAATCCGAGGATATTCCTCAAAGTTGCATTTAATATTTACACAAAGTAAATAATCATACCCACATCCTTTCCAAAGAGTTTAGAACTTTTTAGACATCGAAATCTAGAGGAGGTGGCATAATCATACTCCTGTAAAAGTTCTTCTAATTTTGTGAGGGTGGTAACATAGCCAGAGAATGATGTTGATCTCACATCGAAGAGGTCTTTCCAAGTGTCACTACCAACACAACAAAGCAATATAAGACTTAACAAAATATTCGTCTTATTTAGTCAAAATCATTAACTTTAAGGTATTAATTCTTCGCTACGTTTTTCAGATTTTGTTACTAAAGATAATTTTCAACATGACCTTATAGGGAAAAATGTAAAAATTTGTTCAAGATTTTGACAATTTTTCCATATAAGGTCATGTATGTCCAATCATTATCTTTAGCAACGTAATCTGATGAAAAAAGTGCATCTGCTTAAATATAGCATAAATCAGACTGTTTGACCGGATCTATAATCAGTTAGATTGTTTTAAAAAGGTAAATTATTAAAATTCACTCGCGATACGACCTTGTTATGTAGCACATTCGTGTATTTAATAATTATAACAATACCTTGTGTCTTCCTCCATGTCAATTGTTACAGATATTTACTAGTTAAATTGTTCCATATTTGATTTATATATTAACACCAATTTTTGCCAATACAAGGGATAAATATTGGATTTCCCGCCTCCTGTCACAGAAAATACAATCGGGCTCGGTGTTCAATAAAATTATAAAGATGAAACTAAATCGGAAATAATATTTCCGGAAACCGTGACTGGGTTATGTTATAGACTCTACCTAAGTTTTATGATGATTAAATTTAATCCAATTTTCCTCTGTTATAAAGTTCATAACACTTTTCAATTTCATGACAGTTATATAGTATTATGCCAATTAATTCTTAGTGAGTTTATATCAAAGTGAAAAAGGTATGCAGTTTAAGTAGATTACGGTATGCTTTACTAAGTATTACTAAGTATGTTGCTTAGAATATTATGCAACAGAAACAAAGCATTTTGCTTAGCTCAGAATTCTGAAAATTTAAATGGTGTTATTGAAAAACCCGTAAAAGAAATTAAATTTTCAAGAGCAACGATCGGGGTTCTTGTTGAAATGAATGTATGTTGATAAATTAAAATTTTACAAATTATTTGTATATTTATAAATTTTTTAAAACTATAAGGATGATAAAACTCTTGAAATAAGAACAACATACGCGTTATGATGTGTTCCGGAATAATTAAAACTTGATTTTAAATAATGGCCACAGCAAACGCGATTGACGGGACAGTTATTAATCAAAACATTATAGTTTTATGAAAAACATTTATAAGTTTCATGAATCGCGTTCTTTGCGACCATAGTAAAAACTGTGAACAAATCCCGAAAAACTGCGATATTTAGAGAAAAATATTGGTACATGGTAAGGTTTTGGAATCTACGTAGTATATGTGTGACGTTTTGGCGCCATTTTAATACCGTATTTTGATAGACATAAGGTGTAGAACATAAATGAGCACTATAGAGCTGATGATGTCGGCGTTTATTTTTTGCAAATTTACTAAGCCGATATAGGTAACAGCCGTACTTTGTTCTTTGTGAAGCTTTCCGACAATACTGGAGATTGGCGAAAGTCAAGGTATGCCCCGGTTATAAGTTCTCTCGAAGTGAGAAAATTTGACAAAGAGCAAGCAATAGAAAAAGGACGTACCATAACAAATAACTTGGGTTATTTGTGTGTTTCTTTGAATGGCAATTGCAGGTACTATTCTAAATCAGTTCTTGTATATATGGCTGAACAAGTAAACTATCATAAATTGAGACATGGATATCAAACTTATCATGACAATCCTAGGTTTATTAAACAAAGGTCTAAAGAATGGTTAAATATCAGGAAGGAAGCTGAAATTATTGGAAGCACATGTAACAATGCCTTGGGCTTGGGGAAACTTAAGCAACAACAAGCGCATTTTTCAAAAGTTAAATTAGGGAAAGTGGAAGAAACTAAGCAGTGTTCGGCAGAGAAAAGCTCAAACATGGATTATGGAACAAAACATGAGATCGATGGCATTGCAACTATGGTGGCAAGAGTTGTTCCTGCACTGTTTCCAAGTTTAGATTTATTTAAAGAAGGCTGTATAAGAATGAGACTAGATGACAAGCGTCTTTTTTTTGTTGTAATCCCGGATGGTTTGTTTTGTTCTAGGAATGAAGCCCGTCTTTCATGTATGAAAACAAGTGTAAAATCCAAAATTCATTCTCTACAGATGTAAACTACAAACTTCCAAAATACTATATTCAACAGTTATTATGCAAGTTGAAATCTTATAACTGCAGCTCAATACTTTTCTCCTTTGGGTCCGAGACATCAACTATAGTGTTTATAGGGACTTTGATAAAGGATTGTGAGACGCTATCACAGCAGAATTAAGCAGTGTGTATTGTGGAGCTACCTGGAATTGTAAATACTTTTACCGAGAAAAATGTGCATTTTGTGGCAGAATTTCCATCCTGAATAGCTGTAGTGCGCTCAGATGAAAATGACAAAGATGAAGCAGAACCGCTTGACCCATACAAAAATATGGAACCAAGTTCTTTGACTGAATCTATTGTTGATGTTGGCAACATTTTGAACCAGTTGCATGCTACAACTAAGTGGACAAAAGAAGTATATAGTATCTGCAGAACAGTTGCTACAGAAATTCTAGTATTTATGATCAATGATCATGATAGGCTGTATTACCCCGAAATGAACACCGCGCATATAGTTGCATATGCTCTGAAAGGCCCGTCCATGACAAACGATATATTCAGGAAAATGGTTTTGTATGTTATTCGAGAATGTGAGAAGAAGGGTATGATTGTGCAAACAACTCACTGATGGTCAATTGCAGAGATATAGTATCAGAGACAAAGATGACAAGCCGCTTCCCATGTTACAGCTTCAAAATGATTTGTGGTCTTTACAGAAAAAGAAATCAAAACCTACCATTCTAAAACAGTTCAGAGAAAGGTACAGAGGATATTTTATTTGAAAAATTACCCCTTTCACCAATTATTAGTCCCCTACCGGTTTCACCGGAGGGGATTATAGCTTTCCTCTGCGTCCGTCAGTCCGTCCGTCCGTCCGTCTGTCTGTCCGTCCGTCCGTCTGTCCAGTTTTCCACACTTTTTTTCTTTATGCATTTGAGGAATAAAATGAAACTTGCTGAACAGCTTCAAAATGTCAAACTACAGATTAAGTTTACACTTTTGTAGCGTCTGGTTGACATATTTTCGAGAAAATAAATTTTTTATATTCCAATTTTTTAATGTTCGGGTTCGTTATCGGGTTCGGTGTGTATTGAATAAACGAGGCCAGTATGTAGTCAGTAATAATATCGTGCGTTACTTGTACCATTCCTTTTATCATTTCTAAAAACAAATAAATTCTGTAAAATAGTGTCAAGCATTGTTGTAAATTCAATCGGCAGGTTTTTTTTGTATTATTACAATCGGGTTCGTTGTCGGGTTGGGCTGTTTAACTGTTTGGTTTGATTCGGGGTACAGAAGACGGTAAGAAATGATATTGTGCATAACAGTGCATTGTTTTTACAAATTTTTACCACCGAATACAGAATAGACTTGGCTAAATTACAGGAGGTGAAATAAAGAGTATTATTTTACCTATTTTATATTTAATTTCTATATCAACTATATAGTTTTAATTTCCTCTGTTCTTTTATCTCTGAGTAAAGCATGACATCTCGTTTACAATAGCTCTGAAATAGTTGTGTGCTTGAAAGCTTTCATAGAGTAATACAAACCGGTAAGGGACGTGTATGGCTTATGCAATACTCTCGGAATGCTTGTTATTAATGGACATTGCAGAGATTCAAGTTTTAATGTTTTTGAGAGAGAAAAGCTCATATCATACAAACCACAGTCTCGCACCAAAGAGATACCAGAAGAAAATGCCACTCAGGAATGTACTTACTCAGGTATTTCGACTAGCAATGGTTCAAGTAGTCTGATGGAAGTCAATGCCTTTGTACCAGACGACATCTATAGCGAAGATGAAATTAACACCATAGATCATCTTCTGGTCGAAACGAATTCGAATCAAGAAGATCCCTTGGGTGATTTCAACGATATCTACTATGACGCATCCAATTTGTTTGAACCAACCCATGACAACAACGCATCTGTGAAATCAGATTCAGCAAATGCATCAAGAGAACATCACGATCAACTCAACGAAAGGAGAAGTTCAAAAAAAGGAAATACCATTCAACACCTGTACAATGATTCCTCATGTCTTGAAGATGAAGCCAGTTATATTGATGACTCGAATGTTCCAGTTTATGACAGGGTCATTGTGTCAGGCAGTGTTATGTCAGTAGAAGAGGATGATGTTGATACTGTATGTTCCGGAACACTTTCTAACAATAGAAGCACATTACAAAAACTATTAAGTAACGAACCTATGAAAGAAGATGTTTATGTAACAATGTTGACGACCCTGAAATCAGCATGTCTCGACAAATCCAACAAATGGAACACCAAAACACCAACTGACCTCCAAATGTCACTAAGAACACCACAATCAGCGTGTAAAGATCTCCAAAAGAAAGAGCTCATCATATGCATAAATGCTATAAACAATCAAAACAACAAATCATCAAAAATACCGACCTCTTGGAACAAAGCTAGACTATATGCCTTTTGTCTTTGATTAAAGGTGAAGAAATTCTTAAACCGTCACAGCAAAAACGTCGATACAATCCTCCTAAACCTATACAGTTAGTTTCACGAAAATTAAATTGCATCCAAAGAAAACACTCGCCGTTCTCTTCAGCGAAGACAAGTAGCAATCATATCATCAGCAATGGATGAGGGAATCGGAAGTAGAAATAAAAATAATCATTCCAAATTTTTGCGAGGATATCAGGTTCTTTTCGAAACCTTTGGCCGACATTTATGGAAGCATACGTTGCATTTCACAGATTGCTGTCATATTTTATCTTGTCTCAGAACTAAGATATGTACGACAGGAATTTCTGGTCTCAACAGAAATGCTTGGATAATGGCTACAATAAGTGATGAAACTCTACTCAATATAGCCATCGTAATCAAATGCATTGACAAGCAAAGTGTTGCATTTGCAAAACGGTTATTTAGAGAAGATGTTGAGCAGTTTATGATAAAGCGTGGATTTGAAAAGGAAGCAAACTCTATCAGATTAATCAGGCACTGGTTTGAAGCAGAAGACGAACCTGGAATGGAGGCTTTTGAAAGGTGTTCAAGACGCATTGAACTTAGGGACTATCTGTTAAGTGCTGTTTCCACCTTATACACAATACATAAAGGAATTCCAATTGTTACATTCGAGTCTTTACTGACAAACATAGACAAAACAATATTGTTGTTCAAACTTTTACCAAGCAACATGTACAACGTACGAGCTCTTGGTACACAGGAAGTGGAACAATTCTTCAGCACAGTAAGAGATCTTGATCCTTTTGGTCTAGGTACACCAAAACCAGATGATATTCCTTCCATGATTGGAGCAGCATCCTTGCTTGATAATACACGAATGAATCCAAACAGGTAAGTACAGATAATAGTTCGTATTTGTGAATGTTATCAAATAATGTTTCGAGAAAAATTACTGTGTAAATGATACTTGATATACAACTGTATTAAAACTGATATTTAAAAGTGTAATTTTTGTCTCAGGTCTTTTTACATGAAAACGACTAAGGCCGCTACTTATCCAGATGCTGTCTTCCATCACCCAGTAGATAATGGCATGTCTCTTAATGATAACGACGCCAAAATAATTACAATTCGATACGTATTTACACAAAACCTATAGGCCTAGATGGCAATTTTCGATATTTTTTTTTTTACCTAAAATATTTTTGAAATTTGAAGGAACCATTTCTTTGACAAAAAAGAGAGAAACAGGACAGTAGCAAAGATAAAAAGTGGCAGGGTTTCTCAACCGGATATTCCATCTAATCGTCCTTCAGGTGTCAGACATTACCATCGATGTGATGAATCTAAAATTTTGGCCCATCAGCGTAAAGGAATGGAAACTCTTGAATGAAGTGACATAAACTTAATTGTATTTCTTGAATGAAGTACTTTTTATGATCATCTGTTGTCAAAAAATATAAAATATGTATATTTCAAACAAGATGAAAAATATCTTATTATACTTTTATGATACATCCACTTAACAGCTGTTTAAGCAAAATAAATAGTTTGCTTTTTTGTTGATAATTAAAGTTTTAATTTTTATGTTTGTCAGTTTAATAATATGAAATCAAAAGACAGATTTTGCAAACAATAATAAAATACTTATTATAATTATTGGGGGGGGGGGGGTTAAAAATACAAAAAACGCTCAATGTTTATTGAGGTCTCATTTTAATGTAAGCATCTTTATACATCTGAAGAAAACAAAACATAAAAATGTTTAAAAAATATCCAAAAATGTAACGAAAGTATGAAAACGTACTCATAGGTTTTGAAAACCCAAAACAAATATTATAATTCAAAAAGATCTATTTGATAAATGTAGCTCCAATGATTAACGCAAATATTCTATAAATCCATATACAAAAAGGAACAACAAAAATCCAATATAAAGCAATCTTGAAACATTATTGATAAACTTAAACAAAAATGATTCAAACCCTGAGTATGGACAAACAATTAGGGTTTTTACCAAATAACGAAAATATGCACACTAAGCTATTGTAAGCAAGTCTTTCTGTGTCTACGCAGGTTGACTGTCCATCTAAACTGCTTTCCACATGCGCAGACAAACCATTGAACTTTGTTCTTACTCTGCATGTGCTCTAACAAAGTAGACTTTGCACAGTTTTCCCCGCATTCAGTACATAAGACTGTCTTCATACACTTTGCCTTGTGGTGCGAAAAGCAAGATTGGCTAGCAAAGGTTTTCTTGCACTCCTGACAGGAATAGGGTTTGACCCCTGTGTGGCTGTTAATGTAATCAGCCAGCAGTTTTTTAGAAGTAAAGTTCTTCTTACAGCGTTCGAATGGGCAGTGCTTAGTCCTGTCCCCATGCATATTCTTAATGTGCTGCTTCAGTGACAAATTCCGACTAAACGACTTTCCACATGTATCACACAGAAAAGGGAGGGAATGTTTTTCTGATTTATGACTTTGTATATCTTCTTCTGATTGATACACTTGAGTGCAGATCTTGCAAACGTTTTGTGCACTATGAACTTTGATGTGCCTTAAGAACGAAGATCTACGTTTAGACTCTCTTGTGCAGTGTCCGCATATCAAATTATCTTCATTGTTATTCACTTCTGTGGAAACAATATTTGATATATCCTCTTATGCATCAATCTTTGTGTCAATCGCATCTATATCTGTTTCGTTCTCTAGTTCTGAAAATGATGAGTCCTGTGGTTCTAATACTTCTGATGTCATTATAACTCTGCAATAAAAACAAAATTTGATTAGACAGATCTTGTTTTTAGTTTAAACATTAAAGCTTGATATGCCGTAATAATTACTCATTTGTTAAATAGTAACTATTAATAAGGGTTTTTTTCATTAAAAATAATTAAAGATTATTTAATAATTATTTCCTTTTATCTCCTGATTATAAACGCCCATTTATTTAAACCCTTCATGAATACTGACCCTCGCGAGCTGAATTTAGAAAGTAAATAGGTATCGCTACTAGAAAGCGTGGACGGCAGAAACAGAAAGACAGTGCGAAAAGTGAACAAAGAAAACTCTGATTTTTAAATTTTTAAATAGGTAAAAAGGTCAGTCGCACAACACTGTCTTCAAGGGGGGCAGAAACAGGATAGTTTCGGCTGTTTATTTTATCTATCTAGCCGTATCTAGTTTTAAAGCGACAATTTATGTGTTTAATTTTTATATTTCAATATCTACCTTTTCGTAAGGAATGCTGTACAGTCGAATACTTTTAATGAATATAATTATAGCATCTGATACGCGGTTTTACTTGTACAAGTACAACTGTTTTATGACTTCCTGGCTCTATTACCTGTCCCGTGCAAATGCTTAGATCCACAATAACTATGCATCCTTAATAAATATGTACATGAGAAGTTACTAGTTTTTCCATATATTGAATTATTACATGTATATTCATTATTTAAATCAACAACAAACAGTTGTCCCATTTACAACAAGCTTTTAATATTTACTGACAAAATTTAGATATGGAATTAATTAGGAATCAATTAAAGGGGCATGGTCATGATTTTGGTCAAATTCTATTTTTCTTTTTTTATTATTTACAATACTTTAGAAATGCATTTCTAATGATCTAATGAAATTTGAGAGTCAGTCATACAGTTTTAAGCAAGATACAGGGCTCACAATTCTTTGTCATGTAAACAAAGCTCGTGCCCTGTGTTTGTTTACATAAGTTCAATAAACTAGTAAAAAATCTTTTTAAAGCTGATTTTTCTATCTTCTTAATCATTTTAAGAATAAACAAACATCCACTAACGGTTAACACATTCATTTTATGTCTAAAACTGGAATTTTTACTTCAACATTCAAAATGTAAACAAAAGCTTTGTTTACATAGCAAATAATTGTAAGCTCTGTAACTTGCTTATAACTCAACGAATGACACTCAAATTTTGGTTGCCTGTTAAATATGCCTTATTAAAGCATTTTAAACATTAAAATCGGGAAAATATTTTTTGACCAAAATCGTGACCATGCCCCTTTAAACTAGGAAATTATAATCCGTTCATTGTAATTAGTACGTTTTTAGCTTCCTAAAAAAAAGAAAAAAACACACACATTTATCATGTTATTGTGAAATATATATGTCGCGTTTCATTGCATAATTATATAATGTAAACTTGTCGTTCAATTAATACGCTGATAAAGAGATCTGAAAAAATTAAATTCCTTTTAAAACCCTATCTTTTTTTGTGAAATTTGTCAATACACCGGAATTCAATTTTATCTCTGTTAAACATAACTATTTCATAAAAACCGTTAGTCATTACAACTTTTGAATGTATCATAAAAAAACTTTTGAATGGATCATAATAGCAAGGACAACGGACGTTGAACGTATCATTTTTCTTCGAGTGTATTTTGATAAAATTGAGATAGCAGCTACAGGAATGAACTTTAGAAGGTTTTGCAGATATCAGGTAAAAGCTTAACTAATAGGCTATGTTTATGTTATTGCAGTATTCTGATAGCACACGCCGTTCTAGTTTTATACTTGTCCAAAAATTCATCCAAAAAAAAATGCTCAAAATTCTTTATGTGACAATGTCTAATACAAAAGGAGATTGATGATGAAAGAGCAACTATATAACTCAACTGTTAACCAAATATTATGAGATTAATATTTGCTTAAGATTGACAATTAAGAACATTTCTTACCTCAGTGAACGTCTGCTGTCCAGGTAAACAAACAATTTTGAATGTATCACACGGCACATGAATAAAATGATTAAAAGAGGTTGTACGGTGTTCACTGCATTCAGGTATTTCATTAACCCGAACACGTTGCATTGAACGAAAAGACTTGTAGAAACGCGTTTTGAACAAAAGTAATACGATAACCACTGCACTAATGAACGACGAAACAAGACAGACTCAAATTCAGGCGTACATATTTTAAAAATCCTTGATAATTGTAGAACGTTTTTCTGTGTATGTTACAACATCGCACATGCGCAATCAACACACTGTGGCAGATCGAGCAATGTTAATGACCGCAGGGATTTTAGAAACGAGTGTTTTTGTAAAACCCGATGGAAACGACGTTACGTTGTTACTTTCTTGGATTTACTATCATTTATCTACTGTGTTAGATGTAGTGCCGCGGGGGTCTTCAAAAATATGCAGACGTTATGCACTCTGTATGAACGACACTCGTGTTCGATGTGCATGCGGAGTAAGACAGCCCTATTAGGCAAAATAATACGGATACCTTGAAAATTCTTTCAAAGAATAAATAAATCTATGTTTTATTGATTGTAGTTTCCTTTATTTTTTTTTACAAACAGTTTACTACGTGTAGTTCATGCAATCAGAAGACTTAGTCCGTACAACCTGAGTTCTTCGATCAGAAAGCAACGAACCGGAACTTTCTCGACCGGAATATACTCCAGTGGCAGTTGAGAAATTATCGAAACCAATATGGCGACCGAATGTTTTTATGAATTCATGTCAGCTTATACGCACGCGACGTCACTCAGTTCTAAGATCATTTTCCTTGATATACTATTTCTTCTTTATTTGCATTCAAACCTGTTCATGTCCCAAAATTCAGGGTGCATTACTATGCTATTTTTGAGTTAGAATATTTTGTAGAATTCCTTTGAAAGCATGCAGAATGCAATTGAATGCTTATTGATAATATTTTCAATTGAAACTATATAATATATTTAAATAAAAATACATTATATAACATGACAATATAAATTTAGAATAACGTAGTGGAAACCTTTGTATTGTGGAGATAGGAAAAGAGTCTTTAATGGAAAATAGGTCGCGTCTGACCTTAAATGCTTTAGAATTTTTTTCGTGAATTTCATGCCTGAAAGATTGCAGTTTGAAATGAATTATTCGTTCTTATTTTGTTTTCAGCTAACCTGTCACATTTTAGACAAGCGGAGACAATGATTGAAGAAAGGAAATAAGAACAACTGCAAAAGGTGCCGTGCCTTCATATCTGCATCAAAGCATGCGAGCTTTATTTGAATGTAGAGCTTAAAATGATATGGTAATGAGTAAATGTGGTTAAATAACAGTTAAACTGCACCAATATTAGTTTTTCGATGGTCCAAGGACAATCACGATCATATTTTTATTCGTATACAACAAATTATTCATGAAATATGCATAATAGTATGCAAAGTATACATCATCTAAAGCTGCTTGGTCCGATTTTTCATCAAATTTTGTATACGCTTTTAAACGATGGTTATGCTAAGTATGTGTATAATAATAGACATTGCAGTAGTCTACCCGGGCAATTAAGCCGAATTTCAATGAAAAAAAGTTATGTACAAAATTTGTTAACAAGACAAACGACATAAAAGGGTATCGCGTTATTTCGCCACTCTAAAATTCGCCCCTGACGTCCAGGCGGGTATGGTTGTATTACGACATTGACATCACTAAAAATAAAAGTTATAATGTTCAGGCAAATTAAAATTAAACCTGTGATATTTGTTCGCCAATATTTCTGAAGTTTGCTTTGTTTACAATCGATGCATAACATGCGGTTTGAATAAATCCAATTATTCTGGGGACAAAACTATACGGTTCCCTTTTCTAAACATTCCCATGTTGCGTTTTGGTTTGTTTTCTCGTTTGCCCAAAAAGAAATTATTTTTACTTTGAATATTATTAACTTTGAAAGGAGACCGATTCTGTTGGAGTAAAGAGGAGAAAGCCCATAACTTTTTAAGATAATTGGTTTGTATGGAAAATTATTTGATACGATACTCTAATAACCAAAAAATCGGACCAATGAGCTTTAAAGAGTCGTTTGTAACTTTAAGTGTCGTCTGAATTTTAAATGTCAATGCATCTGCTTAGATCACATAGAATCATTGTGACTGGGTTTTTTTTGTCAAATCATTAGCGTATTCAGTCGTTTTGTTATAGCTGAATTTTACAATCCCAACTTTTCGGGCCTTTCCGGCAGAGCTCGAACAAACACCTCGAGGTGCCGAAAAGGCCAAAGAACACCTTACTCATATTTATTCAAACTTTTTTTTTAATTATTATTATTATTTTACTTTCCAAGCCACATATTAACTAAATGTAATAATTTTTTTCAATATCCTTTCATTCACACATGCTCTCTCACTCACATTCAACTGTCTTGTATTGGAAGAGGCTGCTTAAGTTGAAAAAATAACCAAAAAATAATAAAAAAAAAAAAAATTTAAACAAAACAAAAAAAATACAAATATAAAGAACCACAAAAAAAAAACCCAAGATAAGAATGGTGAAATGAGGAAAATATTAAGACAGATGAAAGCACGTAAATAAATAATTAATAAACAGAAAGTAAATTAAGACAAATAACACGACTATGATTGAATAATAGTGTCAAAGATAGATAACCAGGGTTGCCAGGTATTGACAAATTTACCCATTTCAAAATTCTTACAAGCAATATATTTTTCAACCTTGTATTTGTTGAATAAATAAAATAAAAGACCAGAAAGGCATGGTAGTTTCCCTTGTTTTAAACAAATAAACAAATATTGCTTTGAACATAGAATAATTAAATTAATAACTTTGTTGTTTTTTAGACAATGGAAGTTCACCTAACAAGATATTAACTACATTAAAACCAATTCTTAAGGAAGTAGCATGATAAATATGCAAGATCAGGTTGCTCCATATTGTGCATACTTTTTCACAGTTTATGAAGACATGCTGAATTGTTTCAACTTCATGTTTACAAAATGAGCAACAGTCAGAGGAAACCACATTAATTTTTTGTAAGTAATAGTTTACAGGTAGAATTCTATGAAGTAATCAAAATTGTAACCATTGTCACTGAGTGTCTTTGGTTGTCTTAAAGCATACATTAAAAGCATCATTAACACATATTTCAGCTCCATATCGAACCAACTCTGATTCCCACTTGTTTATGGAAGTAGGAACTATATTACGAGAGTTTAAAGGGGCATGGTCACGATTTTGGACAAATTTTATTTTTCTGTTTTCATTACTTACATTGTTATATGAATATATTTCTAATGATCAAATAACATTTGAGAGACATTCGTAGAATATTAAGTAAGATACAGGGCTCACAATTCTTTGTAATGTAAACAAGGCTCGTGCCCTGTTTTTGTTTACATTTGTTCAATATACCAGTAAAAAATCTTTTTCAAGCTGATTTGTTTATTTTTGTTTTCATTCTAAGCATTATTAAACATTTCCTAACGTTTAAAACATTCATTTTAGGTCTATAACTGGAATTTTAACTTCAACATTCAAAATGTAAACAAACGCTTTGTTTACATAGCAAAGAATTTCAAGCTCTGTAACTCACTAATAACTCAATGAATGACACTCAAATTTTGGTTGCCTATTAAAAATGCCTTACTGAATCATTGTTTACATTAAAATTGGAAAAATATTTTTTGACCAAAATCGTGACCATGCCCCTTTAAGTGTCTATACATTACATTAGTACATTTATTATGCAACAACAAAGCTTTATAATATATTGAAAATATATGGAGTGATAAACACATTGTATGAATTTTTGGTAAGAATAGATTTAAGATATTTTGATATGGCAATAACTACACTATTATACTGCATAATACAGATATTCATATCAAATTTATGTTGAAAAATATCATGCGGTAAAAGATTTCCATCCACGTCAAAAAAAAATCACTGATTATTTTGACACCTTTTTCATACCAACTTTTTATAAATATTGTTCTCATACCCACTTTAATATTTGTATTATACCAAACAGGAATACTAGGGAAATTTTCTTTGAAAAAACTCCCATCAAAAGATTTTATAACATAGAAAGGAATTAAAAACATCTTGCCAAAAAACATTATTTTTTGGAATTACACATTCAGATATGAATGCATCGCCAAAATCAAGTAATTTGTGAACAATTTGTACACCATTAATAGCTTCAAAAATATCTTTCCATGATTTTTTACCTTTAATCAACCTTTTTAGCCATGAGCATTTCAATGACATAATAAATTTGTTCATTTCTATCATTTTTAACCCTCCCTGTTTATAGTCTTGAGTTATAACTGAACGCTTAATTTTGTCACACTTTGCATTCCAGACAAATTCAAAAATGTCTTTATTCAAAATGTTATCCATTTATGCATAAAGGGGTTTATGAGCAATGGCTTTTGGTATCGAAAGAGGAACCGTTTCAAGTTGTGAATGCCAACTGTACCTGTCCTGCAGGGTAAGCTTAGGGCAACAAAAACAAATCCAACAAGTATCATCAAATGTATATCCATCCTACTATTTTAAGGATAATAGTCACTGTAAATATATAGTGAGTTGTTCTAGAATTGTTACTTTTCGTTTTATTTAGGTCATTACACTACAGTGTAAATGCCTATTGATATTGTTCTGATTATTTTTAGTTTTCTTCTGTAAGCAAAAAGAAATTTTTGTTTCGCGACTTATCGAAACTCTTTCATTCACGTCGTACTGGTTTCGGAAAATTTTGAGGGCATTTGACCCTGCGTCTTAAAAACACCTCACGTTTCGTTACTATTGACGCGTGCACGTAAAAGTTTGTTATCGCTACTCCTCGGAAGCCGTGACACTTGCAAGTTGCAAACCTTCGCGGATGATGTCGGTCTGAAGGGTAGTTGAAGATCTCCGAAAGACAAAAGGTTTCGCATTCTCCTCTTAGAACGACTGCCTCTCAAATTTGTAAATTTTCATGAAAAATTAAAAAAATGAAACGACTAAAGGTAGAGCCACGAAACCACTTGCGATGGCTTCGAGGACCTTTTTGGCTGCACCAAAGGTCAAGGTCAAAGGTCAAGGTCAACTAGGACCGGTAAAGCTGTCTAATGCAAAAGTGTGTGATCTTTCGGCGCAGGCGAATCCCCTGAAAGTTGACCTTGACCTTTGACTTTGATCTTGACCCCTGGAGATATAGAGCCCCCTTTGACACGAAATCCAAGATTCTATCTTGTGCGACTAGTCTGTAAACACCCTTTTTTACTTTTGGGGTAACGGATGACCTTGACCTTCGACGTAAAAAAAATTATGCCAAATTATGCCAAAATGTTTGGTTTAGCATTCATAGTCAGATTTTGGCTTTGTCGAATGGTCTCGTGTCTTCTTTATTAGGTCTTATTTTTCTACTCTTTTTTTCCAGGGACAGCTTTTTTATTTCTAGAGATATTAAAACAATTTTTCTTTATGTTATTGACCATTAAAAATTATAGCACCAAGTGACCCTTTGCTTGATAATTCCCATAACTTACTAAGTTATTGCCCTTGTGTACGAAAAGCTTGTTATGGCCACTCCTCTAAAACCATAAGCGATAGAGAATTTTAACTTTTACCAATGTCTTCAGTTCACTTAGAAGGTTCTTCAATCTATGTATACCGAAAGGGTTTGAGACCCCCGTCAAGCAAGTATTTCCCCTGAAAGTATTTGAATTTCCATAAAATCACTTCTAACTTTTTAAAATTTGTCACAGAGACTTCGGACCACTTGGGATGGGAGCGTCTACCTTGGCCGATCAAAATGACATACTACTGTACGGAGTGCTTGTTATCGCTACTCCTCTGAAACCATAAGAGATAGAGACTTGGAACTCTTACCAATGTCTTCAGTAGACTTAGAAGTTTCTTCAATCTATTGACCCCAAAAGGGTCCGGCGTCCCCTTCTTGCAGTAATTCTCCTTTAAATTTCATTGATTTCACAAACACATACGAAATACAACCAAACCCAACCACCCACCTCACCCCGACTTTTTCCTTTGACCTTGACCATGACCTTCTGACTTTGATCTTTGAGAACTGATGTGTATATGCAACACATATATCAGATTCATTTATATGTGTACAATGAATTAGCTTAGCCCCGCCCCCTATTTTAAGGTGTGACCTCTGACCTTGACCTTTTGACCTTGACCTTTGACCTCTTACAACTGAGGTGTTATAAGTATATGCAACATATATATCAGATTCATTTATATGTTTACAATGAATAAGCCCCCCCCCCTATTTTATAGGTGTGACCTTTGACCTTTTGACCTTGACTTTTGACCTTTTACAACTGATGTGTTAAAAGTATATGCAACATATATATCAGATTCATTTATATCTACAATTAGCCCCCCCCCCCTCCTTTCTTTTGTAGAAGAATTTAATTCTTATATAATTTGACACTCGATATTTGAACTTAAAGTTTAATATTTCTTTTTAAAATAACACCTAACCAAGTCTTACAACCGTTTGTCAGAATTTTTTAAAAGTTTAAAATTCTGACTCCGATTTTACCCCAGACCGAGTTTTAGACTACGCCTCCGAATAAAAATTCCAGCTCCGGTAAAACTCTGCAGAACATGGCGAAAATTCATGGGATTATTCCTTACATCTTAATCTAAATGCCTGCCAAATTTGAAAGAAAATGAACCATATTAAAGAAAGTTATTCACTCCAGCGGCATTAAACCATAATCCAGAGAAATGAAGTTTCAACGCTTCGATATTTGTATCTAATAAATTCATGCTCCAATTTCACTGAAAATCTGTGTTTACATTTTTATCAGCAACCTGTGACGATATTTGTTGAAGTTCTACGAAAGATAACTCTTCCTTCCCAGACCCCGATTTTATATGAATTTTGTTTATATTTTCTTTCAGTGTGTTTTTTTTTTCTTTTTCCCGACTTGGCTCAAATACATGACTGGCCTTAATTCATTTCAGATTTTCCGTACTTGTAATCCACAAATGCATAACAGTCAATAGATTTCTGAGCACGTGCATTTCAAATCAACAGGAGAATGCGCATCAGTTAATCTGACGTGGCCTTCCAACACCTTCAACTGGCCGCTCGCGACAAAAGTTTGACCTCTCCCCTCGGCTGTTGCCGGGTTAATTTAGATATGCTTCTACATCGTGTGCACGGATTTAGAGAAGGGTTGGGAGTGAGGGGTCCAGACCCGCCCCCCCCCCCCTTGAAAAAAAATCATTTATATTAATGCATAGTGACGTTTTATAATTTTAAATTTTTACAATTCATGTATTTGGCCAAAAAAAAATAAGTTTTTAAAATTTTAGGGAATCTTAAGTAAAAAAAAGAAAAGCCCCAGCAGCATTTGAAATCTCTACAGACACGTAGTTAACGCTATAACCCATTGCACTTCACTGTTAGGTAACATTATTTTTGGGGAAAATATAATATTTAAGGTCTTCCGTTGGAAAACGGAAGACCTTATTGTTTTTCTTAGGTTTCTTTTTCCCTATTATTAGGGTCTTCCGTTTTCAACGGAAGTCCCTCTTGTTATTCTATTGTTTCTTTTTATTAAGAAAATGGCTCGAAAATTGAGATATCAAAAGCGTCGAGAATTTTCGTGTTTTTCTTTCTTTATCTCTTTTCTGGAAAATATTTTGTTGAAACATGTAATGCCAAAAAAGTTAAAATTTACAAGATCTTTTGTTTGATATCAAGAAAAAGGGGCTGACCCCTCAAATTAGGGACCTAGAGTGATCTAAAGTATTTCATCTATAGCCCTTAACTGAGGGATATTTTGTAATAGGTTATAGAAGCAAATATGTTTATCTTACAGTTATGTAACCTAACAATATAATGATTTTCTCATGTGTTACGTAATAAGGGTTTTTTAGGGGTCATAAGTCTAAAACTTTGATCACCTATATCTCAAAAAGAAAAAAATATTTTGATAAGCAGTAAAGAATAAAAGATGCTCAAAATCATCTACTAAACAGTATGCAACCATCAAAATTTCGTTTTGTTAAACTGTTTGTATCGTTCGATTCGGTTGTCTATCGTCGTAGCTCAGTGGTATTGGGCTTCTGAACCGCAAATCATGAGTTCGAATCCGCCTGGAGCTTTATTAAATTTTCGAAAATGTAATTTTTCATCCAAAATTGCACATTTTTTTGCCTATTTGACTTCTATACTTCTTATCCATTATGGTATCTATCATAATCAATTAATTTTCTGCTAATTTGAGAAAATAATTCAAGGTGTAGTGAGCCACCTTAAGTTAACACTATTTGGATAGACACTTCCACACAGTGAAAGGACTTGATGTTTTCAACTGCTGCATGCAAGGTCAACAAAATGACCAATGATACTTCAGATTTCAGATCGTCTGTGGCAGAAAGTTGCAGTTGAAATTATGTTTCTTAGAAATGAACGGTACATGATTGTATATTAGACAGTTGCAAAGATACACAGTAAGTAAAGGTATAGTCTAAAATATGTTTACAAAGGCTCAGCATAACAACAAGGATCCCTGTATACAAGTGCCTTTCATGAAGTTTAGGAACTCTAAAAACTATCACATGTACAGCTTTTGCTCGACGTACGAACCACATGAACTCGAACACTACCTGTGAAATCCATCTTAAGCTCAATGGGGTTTAATCACATGTTCGTGGGGAACTTTAGAACATGAAATACAAACTACAGCCCTATTTCTAAATTACACAGAAGAAGAAACAATTTTTATACATGTATTAACGTACGGTTACTCTTCCAGTTTTGATATCTTACTTAAAACATTAATAAATAGAGTTTTCGTTCTTTGTCATGGTGTATCAAAACTTATCTTCATTGTAAATATGCTACAAATTATCTTCTACAACATTTAAAGCTTCTTATACTTGTTCTTTTAGCCTCGCGTGGAAACGTATTAAATTTACAATGAAAAAATGACAATAACAATCCGTCAACCATCTCAAAAATCAATAAAACGAAATACAAATTCAAAGCAGAGCAACACGGACCTCAAAAAAGATGGAGGTAGGATCAGGTGCTTAGGAGGAGTGAGCATCCTCTGTTGACCGGTCACACCCGCCGTGTGCTCTTTGTCGTAATCGGGAAAAGTCCGCAGACAATCGGGTGATTAATCATTGTCTAAAAATCTGTATGAAAAACGTCAGTCAGCATGAGACTCAGTGGAAGATTGTATTTGCTGACAAGGTCGTTGTATCGACCATAGAACTTACGAAAAGATGACTTCAAACGAGACTGTTGATAGTCCTGTTTTATCAACTTGTTTGTCAGTAGCTTGTCTCGTCTTAGAAACTGTTCATACGCAGAGCATGCCCTTGCGTATCGAATTAACTGAGAGACAAAAACACCATATGCAGGTGATGAAGGTATATTGCTACATAGGTAAGGAAAGTTGACTATAGAAAAATTGAAGTCATCGCGTTTATCATAAAGCTTTGTTGTTAGGTTACCATCAATGTCCATTTCCAGTAAAATATCCAAATATGAAACAGATGACGCAGTATCTGTGGTATCTTTTATTTCAAGTTCACTGGGATATATCCAGTCGACGTAAGTATGGAGATCACAATTGTTAATTGATAAACGTCGTCGATATACCTGAATGTTGAGTTGAAGGCCACAGCGAGTGATTTATTTTTTTCACGTACAAGTTTTTGAATAAATTCTGCTTCATAAGAATACAAAAATAGGTCTGCTAACAATGGGGCACAATTGGTACCCATGGGAATTCCAACAGATTGTTGGAAGACTTGATTCCCAAAAACTACATAGATGTTGTCTATCAGAAACTCAAGCATCTTTTTAATGTCAACTTCAGAGTACTTGTGTGTGGAATCAGAATGGTTTTTAACAAAATAGTTTCTTAGATTTCCAATGACAAGGTAAGCATTTTTACAACCTCCATTTTTATTAAAGAAACAACTGTTGATGATATCAAAACGCCTAGATTTTAATTTGGTCATGGGGAATGGTTGTATAAAGCGTTGAAAAATCTATTGATTTTGGTTAGATTTTGTGACCTCAAAGTTTCTAATTATTCTTTAGAGTTTTTTAGTATCCACATCTGATTCACACCACTTCTGGAGTATATTGTTGTACAGTACTCTTGAAGTTTCTCCTTCACTACTGTAAGAATTTTAGTAAGGAGTAAAGAGAGAGGTTTGGTAGAACATTTACTGGAACCTGCTATATATCTCTGTTTGTAAGGACCTTTGAGAAGCTTGGGAATACAGTACAAATAAGGTAAATCAAATATACATTTTGTTTATTGGGGATATTAAAGATATCCAAAACTGATTTATGATTTTGAAGTATTTCCTGCTTGGAAAGGCTGCAATGGGTGTAAGTAGGATTACCATGTGTAGAATCGTAACCCAGTGCTTTGAAAATGCAATTAATATAATGTGCCTTACAAACAAAAACAATGTTGTTATCTTTTTAGGAATATTAGTGTTTAGATATCAATTATTATAATGTGTTTTAATTGAGATATTACGTAAAACATTTTGTTCTTCTTTCAGAATGTAGAACAGAAGCATATTGATCATTTGCTTCTTTTAACAAAAAAATGACTAAACACTTTGATTTGAAACAAGACTGAATAGCACAGATAGGTTTTTCAAGCAGCTGGTTATTTGCATTGCATGGATAAATCTTATCACAGACACACTGACAAAGTGACATCCGCTGAATAACTATCTAGTATAAAAGTGTTCTAACGTGTGGGTCGTATACTCTGACTGAAAAAAAAACATTCGAATTATTCGTTTTCCAAAGCGATGTGACAAATATACACAAATACAAAAGAAGCCTTATTTAATTTTTAAACCCAACAAGGGGTTGTAAAAACCAAAATCCTGAAGAAAAAAGCTGACCAAATTTCGTTCTATTTTGGTAGTCTGTGTATAACGTGTGTATGTTGTAAAATAGATCAAGTTATATATTCTTTGCTAAATTGAATATATAGCAATTTTCCTTGTTTATAATGAGTCGAGTAAAACAAGATTTACAGAATAGACCGTCTCTTGTGGCCAAAATGACCTTATCCTTTCGAAAAAAAGTCGATTAGAGCAAACATATTGTCATTGAGTTTTCTAAATTTCAATACCGCTGCATCTTTACCATAGTTCGTCGAATCCCATTTCTCGCCTTGTTTAGAGGACTAAACATTGTTACATTTTTACCATAATTTTCCTCGTTTTTTCGTTGTTTTACGTCTTCAAATGTAAAATGTACATTTTCCCATATAGGATCAGATACCTTACTAAACTGAAAACTATTCCTTAGCAAGTTTGGCCAAGAGCATGCTATCTTACGCCTTTATACATGTTCATGATAATTTTTATTAGGTTCGGATCAGCTATTGTCTTCTCTATATAGTGACATAGTTAATGGATCTCACAAATTATCTTTCCATAACATCGTTCGCTCTAATTTGAGATTCACAATTATCAAGAGGAATATATTTTTTTCTTATGCGTCGGATTAAAAGACACGTAACAACACATATTCTAGTTTAAGAGTTATTGGTTGTTTGTGCTTATTATATATATATATATATATATATATATATATATATATATATATATATATATATATATATATATATATATATATATATATTGTTGAAAACCTAGCTTGTGTTTAAGTAAATTAAGTTGCATTAGTCATATTCACACATGACATACCGACCTGAAAAAAATATAGGCCATAGGTCCTTTTGGCAAATGAAGAAAGATAACTACCAAACTACAATATCAATTGCAACTTTTCGAGCCTTTCCGGCAGGCTCTGAAAAACACCTCGAATGTATAACATAGGCGTCCTTGACAACCCCCCCCCCCCCATCCCCAACCTTTTTAAAGCGCTAAGCATAGCTCAGCGCTTTATTGTCGTTAGTCTTCTACTTCCGGTGCATGGAATAACCGCCCTCTATAAGCAGAAATATATATAATTTAAACTAGTTAGTGAACCAGTTTCAGGGGTTTACGCACATAATTGCACGGGCTATTGTGAATCTAATGTGCGGGGCTTACTAGTCCGAAATATCTGACGTTTTCCTGGCCCTTTTAACGATTTTGACATTTTTCCTGGCAAGTAAAAATATCAAAATCGTTAAAAAAGCCAGGGAAACGTCAGATATTTCGGACTAGGGGCTTACGTACATCATTGCAGGGGCTGCTACGCAATGATAACTAAGGAAATGTAGTGCGTATACAGAAGCTAAAAAGTAGAAAAATTAAATAATGGTGGCATGATAAAAACCGGCTTGTAAATGTCATCAATATAAACATGCCAACTTCCGATTACTTTAACTTTAAAAAAGATATATGGACACTACTTCTCAGTTTTATGATGTAGCATCCATAGATGAAATTTCTATGCTTTCTTCTTCCATTGCTGCCAAAAATTCAATTTTTTTTTATAATTCACCAAGAAGTAGTTCTACCTGTCACTGAATTATGATAAATCATTCTGTAAAGAGATGTATTCACTTAAAATTTTCATTTAAAATTTAATTTCTGATTTCTAAATTGCATGAAAACTACATATATCCTCCAACTATCACATACGGAAGTTTTACCTTGTATGTTGTATAAATTAATATGTTGTAAATAAATAATTCATTATTCAAAGAAATTTGATTTGTTAAAACATTACTTTCATGTTCTCTCTCTAAAATGAGTTGTACAAGGTCTTATTCTAAACATGATGGCCATCAGCAAATAAACGTTAATCTTTTCTGATTTCGTGTCATTTATTGTTAATTGCAATTTCTACCACACCTCCGGAAACTATTATTACATGTTTTTAAGAACTGTTTTATTTTAATACAATGTTCTTGTTGACAGTTTAGCTATGCTAAGTAGCCATTTAGCTATGCTGCAAAATAACCTTAAACAGTACCAGTAGCGGCATAACAAAACAAAATATAGTAGTGGTATTTATGGTGGAATAACACACCTGGAAAAAGTCACTCAAACTAATAGTAAATTAATTACGTACATGTACCAACAAAAACCCCAGATTCATTCGTACTCAAGATGTTCGGATCATAAGTCCGACACTCTAACCACTTAGCTACGGAGTTAGTTCCATGTTACCGTCGACAAAATCCTTTTGACAAAACTAAATGGCATTTTGATCAGAGGTCAGCAATTGTGTGATGATGTGTTACTCCAACTTTAAAAAGTGCTGAAGACGACTTGTTGTAATGCAAATAGCCATAATTCTTGGTGCTCGTCGCTCTCCAAACAGCATGTATATAAGGAACTGACTAGACACTTCAAGTTTGCATTGTACATCTCACTTGTGTGGACGTATATCTTGCCTAGCTTACATTTTTTACTTAGACGCAACAACTTACCAGCTAAATGCAGTACATATGCACAAGAAGATTCAGAACATCAATTATACTGGTCAATGCAATACATTTATGAAGAAAATACACGTATAACAACAATATAAAAGTGCAAACATTAGACAAACAAATGTATTTAACACGTGTGAAATCAAGTGTAACAAAATCAAAGGTTTTTATATACCATGTTTCAGACAAGTGTCCATTTACAAGTCATGTTCAGCTTTGATTTACATTAAAAATTAACTTAAGTGTATATGATAAATTATTATTATTATTATATATATATATATATATATATATATATATATATATATATATATATATATATATATATATATATATATATATATATATATATATATATATCCATCCATCTATCTATCTAAAGAAAACGTAATTCAAACCAAATTTTCTAAATTAAAAATAAATCGAATAAGGATAAATATGGAGTACAACTTCAACGCCATTTTTACCTATCTGGCCTTGGATACATTCATTTGATATTGATTAAACATATGCCAAAATTTCAATAAGTCTCATTTCTAACTAAGCTTGCACAAAGTAAATTTCCTTTAGAACCATGCTAGGTTAGCGCTTTTCAGTACTTTCAGTACTTTGATTTTATTAAAAAGTTGATCTAAATACGATACATTTTACGATCTGTTGAGATGTGAGCTAGACTTCATTAAAGTCAATGATACACCCTAAAATATACCACAAAAGAGACATGCAAGGCTGTCTAGCCGATACTTAAACTGATGGGAAGCGACTGCATTTTGTATAAAATTATAGAATTCGGTGTTATCGGTAATGTTAATACATTCCATGTGTTTTTCCGAGCCTGCCGGAAAGGCCCGAGAAATTGCGATTGACTACAATATAAAAGAATACCTGCCATATTTTTTCTGTAGATGGATCAACTAAACTGGTGTACGTATTGTCATTTCTGAAATTAAATATGCAGAATAATAAGTTTAAAACACCAAAATATTTGAAAATGATAATGTAGTTTTATTTAATTCATTTAAAGCGAGCTCTTTATATTTTTCCAACACAAAATACATTACTATATATTTGAAAACACTTTTGAGGTTTGTTGTCAATTAAGAACACAACCTTTCTATCAAACAATTGAACAGAATATATAATTGAATTGAATGCGTTGGTTTTTTCTTTTAATTTGCGAGCGCTTTCCTTATTTACATAACTTGTCAGACAAAATAAGAGCGCATTATTTGGAGCTTAATAGTTTTTGATGTACTTTTAAATTGCTCTTCATTATATTGAATGAAGCGTTCTGTTTGAATGCTGCGGCTGCGGGTGCCTATCGTACAAGTTTAATAAGTGCAAAAGATACGTTAAATCCTTCTTTTACTGACGGATTCCTGAAACAAAAAGCATTTGTATATACCGTTTCTTGTTTTATTATTCTCAAGACGTGGGAGCTCTTCCAAAAATAGCACAATAAACAAGCTCTTCTCAAAGCGTCAGACAGCCAAACATATATGCTGAGAGCTTCTTCTTGACTGCAGTGGAAGATAGCAAAAATTCCTATGATCGCTTCTTGCTTTATTAATGATTCGGAGTCAATGTAAATCTCTCTCTCTCTCTCTCTCTCTCTCTCTCTCTCTCTCTCTCTCTCTCTCTCTCTCTCTCTCTCTCTCTCCCACACACACAACATGTTCCGTATTTAGCCAGTGCGTCTGCATTTTTACATGCATCATATTTAATATTTCTTTATTTAGAAAGAGAGAACCTTCGTACACAATGAAAGACGAGAGAGAGACTTCGTACAGAATAAACGATTTAGGAGAGAATATATTTAGTAATCATTTCTTAGCTACATGTATTTGGCTTATCAATTTGAAAGGCTAAGTGAATATATCTTAATGTCAACCATTTTATTTATTTATTCCGTTTGCCATTTCCTCTTTGTTAAAACAGGTGGATTGAAATAAGATTTGATCCACTAAACGTGAAAACGATTTCTATAGTAAACAAATTCAACTTCTCATTATTATTGGGGAGAACACGTTTTTCTATTGTCATTGATTTAATTTGTGTTACAGCGTCAGTATGGAATGTTAACTGCTGTGCGATTAATCAATATACTTCCAAGGCAGCGACTTCATCCTAATGCATTTCATCAATACTATTAACGTCATCCCCTTATTTGCACATGGATTGCAGCATCGCATTTTCATCAATGGCTTTACGAATCTAATTAATAATTGATGAGTGATCCTCTAGCATATCCAACATCTAACTCTTAAAATATTGCAGAAACTTCTGCGTTATTAAATTTTTAGTGCTTATCTTCCAGAGATGTGTATCTCATAAGATGACAATGTGTATCTCATAAGATGACAATGTGTATCTCATAAGATAACAATGAACAACGGAACTAACAAATAAATGGCAATAACTAAGTGATATAATAAGGTTGTAACCATAGCATCAGCATCAAATGTGAACACAAGTTTAGACAGATCAATCTTTTTTTTTTTCGTATTGATATTCTGGGTGACTGCCAACAGTTTCAGACAGAGAATAGGAAGAAGACGGAATCGGGCGGAATTAAAAGCATCTTAGAAGATAAAGGTAAATTTTATTTCCTTCAGCAATTAATTAGTAACTGTTTGTATCCAGTGATGCTCAAGAGAATTAAGTTTGATTTTCTTATATTATGGGATACTGTTGAAGTTAAAACAATGTTGTTGTTTTTTTCAAATGATCATAAATAGCACTTAAACAAGCACTGTTCATATTTTTCTTAACTTTTTAACTATAAAGCAAGTCTATCAAATGCCTCTATTTCAAAGATTTGATTTTAAAAAATTCAAGTAACCCATTTTGCGCCTTATAGGAATTTCTAAGACTGTTATCTTCAACACATTCTGATATAATTTCAGTAGTTTGTACCGTGTACTTCATCATGTGTCCTTGTTCTTAAAAGTTTGTTTTAAAAAAAATGAATTATATTGATATATTATAAACCAATCGAGCTTTTGGCGACAAAATGTGTTTAAGAGTAACTATACCTGCATACTACTGTATCAATACAAAGCTAAAAATTTTTTTTGCTACATCTGTTGTGTAATTAGGCACATGTATGAGATTACATTGTTTACCAGTGGAACCAAGCTGGAAAACTATCGAAGACAAATATGTGTCTACACTACCTCTAAGAGGTATTGGAACTGTACAGTGGACAAGAAGTGAGAAAATCAAGAAGGAGCACAAGGAGAGCAACTACAAGATGGCATGTGAACGAGCAGAAGTTATATCGACATTGTTGTCGGAGGACCATAGAGATGAAATTGATGAAGTGTTGGAGAGAGATAATTTTCAATTTATTACATATCCAGAAAGATTTGAATTCATGGAAAAAGATGGACTATTTTATGTTCAACATAACAAATCAGAATCCCCATTCCCTTTGTTAAAGACATCTGAAGGAATATTAGAAGCCAAACTGACGTCTTTGCTTCTGGCGCACAAAAACATTCAGACTCTTTGTCTGGAAGATCCTGATCGAGGGATGCATCCTCAAATGATTGAACGGTTAAGAACAGTTTTGTATAGAGAAGCATATAAAAAGACAATAATTGTTGTGACGCATAGTCCGTATTTCATTCACATTATTACCGTCCAAAATGCTTTCTTTCGAAAGAGAACAACATCTTATTCTTATGTTTGTTCTGTGAAATGCTAGGAAAAGTAAAGAACTCTTAAATGTGTCTGACATTGAAACACTGACAACGTTGTTATTTGCAATCAAATTTTTGTTAGTAGAAGGATCTATTGTCAGAGAAATTGTACAAGGTATTTTTACCCAATACAAACACAAAATATTACAAAAGGAATCAAACGAAAAATAAAACACATTTTAAAAGAAAACAATGGGCGACAAGAAGTTAACAAAATAGATGATTTTCAAATAGATATAATAACCTTTCAAGTTATTCCAGTTGATGGATGCGAGAACATGAAAAGGGTACAGAAATTCTGCCAATACATTAATCTACCATGCGTATGTTTATTGGATCTTGACAAAGTTGTGAAATGTAAAGACAAAACAGTTATAACATGAAGACTAAAGTTATATCAAACTTTTTAGAGATCTCTTTGTTCATTTCCCATGAAGATTCCTTGACAGTTACAAAGTCATTGGAGTAGAACCGAAACATTTTTATGGAGACACTGTGCTGTGGAAGATGCAATTTTACGTTGCCCGAATTGGATTGAAGACATTTGCGAATCACTTAATTGAGACAAATTAACTCCCAAAGAACTTCAGAAAATATTAAAGGATCGACTCAATGAAAAACAAAGGAAGGAAAGCATTTAATTTTCATTTGATGAACGCTGATGAAATAGATAGATTATCACATTTATTGAAGAAAAAGAAAACTGCCTCTGTAAACATAATATGAATGAATGGAAATCGTATAATTTTTTCTCTTTCTAGATTGGTAGATTGGACGATTATAGTATGTAATAGAATTTCATCTTATATTTTATAATACTAAATTATGTGTAACTACACAGTTCAAAGACTTTATATTACTCCAATTGATGAGTTCTTTTAACACAGCCTTATTTTATTAATTGAATCATTTCTATAGAAATAACCTATACTCTACCCCAATACTTGTATTCTTAATTTTGTTAAGTTTGGAAGAACAATACGTCAATCAACCTTGATATTTCAACATTTAATACATCTTATTTACCAATTCTTTCCTAAGATATTTCCAAAACCAATACCAAGGAAATTCCAAAGTCGTTATGTTAGTTATTACAGGTTTGATAAAAAAAAAAAAATTTGATAAAAAAAAGATGCTCAAGACATTTTTAAAAGTCAGATGATTTAATCATCATATCTGTTTTTTGTTTATTTAGATCAAAGTTTATATATTTATTGTCAATACTAGTATCTTCAATATTGTTTTAGCAGATACCGGTAATTATTTTCAAATCATAAGGTTTACAATTAGCGAATAGATGTACATTTATGGGAAGGTATAGTTAATGATTTAGTAGATGCTGCGACAAAAAATTCGATGATTGAGGCAAACAAACGATGAATGAGGTATTTATAATGTGAAATAAAGTCTAAGGTATTTAATTCATGCATTCGAACAAAAATGTATGAGGAAAATTAAGAAAAAAGTGTATACGGTCTTCTCAATATTTAAATGTCATTAATTCCATAGACATTGATTAACGATCCCCCTTCTTGCACAGCACATTTCAATATAGTACATTCATGCTGGAGGTCTATGCAGCAGATGGCAGGGTGACGAACAATGACATATCGGGGATAGTTCGATTTTAAAGGACATGTGTTGTAGAGATATTACAAAGAGAAATAGATTTGAAAATCTAGGATTGGCTGAATGCTATACGTACCGATGCTTGCTTTTACTGGCAGATTTATGATGCGCTTATCAAGATGACATGCTTTGTTAAGAAACCCCGATGGAACATTGATTCGTTTTTATTTTTAACCGCTTTCGGAATTGAATGTATTGACAATGTAGTGTAACAATTTCTGTTAAATGTTAATTCATGCGCATGGCCTATGACGACTCTGTATAGTTTCCTAGCAACCAGCGGAGATTCTCACGTGACCCACAGAGGGTATATAAGCGAGCGCGTCGCAGTCGCAGCGTTCTTTTCCCAAGCACTGTTCAAGGAGACAGAGGAATTGCGAGGCTATTTAAGGTACGATTTTGGTAGGTGGATTGCCTTGAGAGAGAGGCTAGCCACATTGATAACTTTAGGACCAATCGTGTTTGGAGGCCGACTACTAGTCGGTTATTACAGAGGCTGTCCTCTTGGTGGCCAGCCTAAGTTAGTCGTCGCTGATACTCTAGTATTAGGGAAGGGGTACACCTTTAGTTAGAGGTAGTACACTGTCCGTCCTGCATAAGGCGTTAACACAGTGCCTCTGCTGAGGATTTACCTCTTGAGTAGGTTTTATAGCTAGGGGGTGCCGCGGGTAATCACTACCGCCTGAATAAGGCATAGTGTTTACCTCGTCATATTAATAAATTTCCATTCCGGGCGACCATATCAATTTTGTGATTTTTCCCTAAGTATGGGATGGCCATTTTGTAAATATTTGTAGGCCAATTGTAATCAACAATCATTTTAGATAGGAAAATTATTATTGTTTAATATTTTAATATTCAACTCCCAGACCCTAGAAATGACTATGTAACGTACCCCTCGACACGTTACAGTATCACCAAATGCACAATTGTTAAGAGAGGCTTCACAATTGCAAGAAAAAATGAAGAACCTCTGCAAATCTTTTTCAAAGTCTCGTAAACCAAAAGAATGGTTTTGCCAAGATCCTGGTGTGAAAGAAAACATTCCTAAATACTAATTATATGTAAAACTAGCAGCGCATGTGATGTTCATTTTTTAGCATAAAATGGTTTGTCTCTGTCGTTCATAATACCAAGTACCGATTTATTTGGTTCTAACCTTTTTTTTGAAATACTGTGTTCGATTGTTCATATCGAATTCATAATTTATGATATGACAATATGGCAGCATAAACGATTTAAAGAACTGCTTTTATTATTTAGTTATTTAATACTTATGAACATATTTTTTGTTTCCTACATGTATTTTAGAATTACGTCACAAGCATTCATTATCATATTACATTTCACATGCATTTATTTTTGTCTGTTGTGCTTATCAGTATCGACTTTTATTTTATTGAACCTTTTTAAGTATCAATTCTTTCTGGTTTTCCTTTAATTTTAGTCAAAGAGGACAAGTGTTTAGTATATACGATGATATATCTTAAACCAACGTATCAAATCATCATATACATGTATACCAGATAGGGAAACCATACATCTGAAAAAGTTTTGCATACAATTAAATTTAAAATAAATGTATTCTATAACATATGTACGATCAGTGTCCATATGAACTCATAAATTTTCAAGCGATATTTATTTGTTTAAACCTTGTCAATATAAATATAAATATATGATAAATTAAGCTGTTTTGCAATAAGGTGTGTTTTATTTTGATTCTTGGAGATTTTTTCCGAACATATAAAATCTTTGTATAAATTATGATTTTAAGTATTCGGGGAAGCTATATGTATAGTAGGATTCATAGTATACAGTTGTTGACTGGCGCCAAGGGCAACAGTTGATCTGTCGGACCTACTCGCAAACTGTTGCCCAGGGCCAAGGCCGCGGGCAACAGTTTGCGAGCCGGTCCGACAGATCAACTGTTACCCGAGACACCGTCAACAACTGTTTTGTTATACCCCTTCTAATCAATAACTCGTTTTCGTGGAATGGGAAGTCACCGGTCAACAGTCTTTTTTAACAGTCGATTTTAACAGATCCAATCTAACAGTTCCAGTCCAACAGTCAAATGTTGGATTTTTTTTCGTATAGAGTTATATAGTAACTGTTTTACAGGGGTATAACAATTTCATTTATCACCTAAAAAAATGGATTTTGTTTTTTTATTACAAATTAAATATTTTCGTCTATTTTGTATGTGCATGCAGTTTTGCTAAACTATTTAAACCGTTCTATTGAACTGCCGGCGGTCAATAGACGTCGATCTATTGGACCGCCGGTCAATAGACTCCGATCTATTGGACCGGCAACGTATTTCAGAACGCGGGTATGTTAAGACTTCCCGATTGATTTCACAGCAATGTGTAGAAAGTCTCTTGTCTGTACGTCATACGATATGACGTCATTACGGGCCGCCAGAAGGCGGTCTGTTATTTGATATACATTTAGATATTGTTACTGCGTTTCTGCGGGATAGTTTTTTTATAGAATTAATGGTTTGTTTATTTTTATGAATTAAAAGTGAATTTGCATGTAGAAATGTTATTTGCCTTTAAAAAATATGATATATTTTTTGTTTTACTCGTAAATGTAAAGTAGGTCATAGACTGTGGTATAAGGAGCATTTTATTGACACTATAATATATTCGGAAAATTTCGGAGTTTTTCATTTTGTATCGGAACATACTAAAGACCTGAAATACTAAATACCTGAATGACATAATTTTTTTTAATGATGATATATTTTAATTTTATGTTCTGCGTCAAATAAAATTACTTTGTGTGTGTATTTATTATATTTCCATGTGAAAGGTAGTAGAAAAATATAATGAAATGACATCTATATCAATTATTTACGCAAAAATATTAAAGACCTGAAAATTTGAATTGACCTGAAAATTTGAGCTGACTTGATTTATTTTTAATTCATTTGAGAACCTCATGCAATTAAATAACCATGATTATCTTCATAAACATAAGAGTTATAATTCCATTTAGGAAATAAATTATCCGGTTTATTTTTTACCTTTAAAATTGTTCCTACCGGATGAGCATGATCTTACATATACCTTTAAAATAGTACATTTCTATTTTATTATGTGGTCCCTTTATATCATATAATCTTGTGCATTAAGTTTTAATTCAATACAATGCAACAAAAAATACTTAATATCTAAGAGAATAATGATGAGTCGAACTTTGTATTAAAATAATGTACAAATCAATGTGTTATCCATTACTTCATACTATGGCAATGGTCATACAATTACATGTACCGTTAGAAACAAATTACCGTCAGTAACGAACTCGATTCTTAATAATAATAGTAAAATTTTAAACTTCAAAACGTGAAAATAAAAATTAGTACAACCAAGCCGTTATTTTCTTCTTTGTGGCGTGTTTTTGTTTTTGTTTATGTAAACAATGTTTTCTTGTAATTAACTTTGACGCCACGATATGCATTCTTTCGATCTTTCTCAGGGAATGTATCGTAACGTTATAAGTGAATTTTATTGAACATTAATAAAACAGCTTGTTTCTTTACATAGGCGCTGTTTTTAATACTGGTGTTACTAAATTCAATATTATCAATACATATCGGATGAAACTCACAATACACGTAGGGTTTTTTTTCCATGAGTGAACATTCACTTTGTTACTAAACCACTTTTTCACAATATCCTTATATAATAACAATTGAAAGATACATGTATGTGAAAAGGTAGCTGCAGGTCTGTAGCTTCTGGTCTGATTAACGACTTGGGAGCTACAGTACCTTCCATAGAAAAAACTGCAATTTATGGCGCACAAAAATTTGCGGTAGTTTTGGACTGATTAACATTATTTACACACAAACTCTCTGGGAAAAATTAGTACCATTACATAATAACATATAATTAACACTGGAAAAGCTATTAAACAAAGACCGTACCGTGCGACCCGCGAGCAAGAGCGGAGATTTCGCGCAGAGTCAAGGAACAATTAGACAATGACATCATTGAACTGTCAAACAGCTGATGGTCGAGTCCCACACGTTTTTGTTTGGAAGAAAAACGGCGATTAAAGATTTGCCGTAGATAACCGGAAGTTAAATTAGGTAACAAAACAAATGAATTTTCCGTTACCGCGCAAGGAAGACATTAGATACCCAAGGAGAGAGCAATGTGCAAATTTTCAGCTCTCTTGATATGTTCTCAAATTGGCAACTAAATCTAGATTCCAGAATAAAACATAAAACAGATTTTGTATGTCATGAAGATTTGTATTAATCATAGCGCATCCCCTTTGGTTTACAAGGAACTCCAAGCGCATTTATGTATGTGATGTCAGATGTACTGCGTGATGTACACTGGAAGTATTAATTCACTAGTTTATATGGACGACATTCTCATTTTCTCAAAGAATTTGAATAAACATTTATTTCACCTAGTTTGGTTTTTTAAAACTTAAATCTTTGAGTTTTAAAAAACCAAACTAAGTTGCATCAAATCACCAAAATGCAATATTCCTGTAAAAGAAGTAAACTATCTTGGTCATGTTATTTCAAAAGATGGAATTTCTGTAGATAAATCAAACGTAGAAGCTGTCAAATATTTCACTGAACTGAGAAATACAACTGACATAAAATCTTTTTTGTGGACTTAACGAATAATTACTGGAAATTCATTCACGGTTTTGCAGACACTGCTACACCACTCAATAGGCTGCTTGTAAAGGGAACAAAAGTTTATTGGGGACGAACCGTGTCAAAAGGCAACTGCTAAATGAAGCACCAATACTGGCATTCCCCGATTTCAATAAAACAATTATTTTGTAGACAGATGCTCTAGGATTTTGAATTTCTTATATTTCGGGGCGGAAAGATGCTACAAAGTGAAATATATAGTTGTAGCGTACGGTGGACGCGCATTCAGACCGATGTAAAGCAGAATAATGACCCCCGTAGAATAATGACCGAGGGTCATTTTTTGACGTAGACTACTGACCCCCCCCCCCTCCCCCGGTCTTTATTCTTCGGAGAACAATGACCCTTTTGTCTGAAGAATAAGTGTCATTTTCATAAAAATAAGCACACTCTACACGAAGAAAAGTGACCCCTGTAGAATAATTATCCCCCTATAATTTGAAGTGTTTCAGTATCATTTCTTGTTATTTGTGAAATAGTCTTTACACTATTGTAATTTTTACTGCAGTTTACAGAAAGTAACAGAAATTAATATGTCTTACGGTGCGACTGTTGGGGCAAGCGCAGCCTATGATTAAATATGTATTTACGTATCATTATAATAAATGAATTAAAAAAATTGTATGATTTTACAAATGGATGCAAAAAAAGAAATGAATTTATATACAATTTTATTCAATATACATGTATTACGCTACAGTATACATGCAATACTTCGAGGGGTTTTTTTCTGGAAAGTTAAAAACACTTAAAAAGTAACTGGTAAAAACAACTGGTTTCAACCAAAGCTGATGTGCATATACATGTACCACCTAAATTCAAATTACTTTAAAAAATTCATCGTAGAATTCTCTGTATACAAACATTTAGATATTTAGTTTAATAGTTTATACCAAAATAATTTAATTCTGGTTGTAACGCGGCATTTGATTGGATAGAAAAAATTTATTTAAATTTTTATAACCTGGTTTGCACGTCATAAGACACGTCACAATGTACCAACGTCAAAAACTTACTAATCCGCTTGACGTTACGTTTGTTAATATAATTTGTTAAAAGTAGAACGCTCTCAATTTGTACAGTAAATAAACAGGGAATAAACTGTTAGAATATTTATTGCATTTATTTTGTTTTCATTTTCTTGATATATGACATTTTAGTACTTGTTGCGCTTTTCATCAGATATGGAAATAAAATGAGAAAATGTGGCCAAACTTTTCACTTTCGGTTTTGTAGTTGAAAAAGAGGGTGGGATTAGAACACGAAATGTCACTCGAAGGGAAGGCGATTGACCATATATCCACTGCATGCAAACCAATTTTATCAAAAATTCTTCCACTGAAAAATGGAAATATGATCACTATATATTTGCTTCACAGTCTAAATTTTTTAAAAGTTATACTCCCGGACTTAGTCCTGAATTTTAGAAAATGATCGAAAAACTCGAAAAACCTCGCACTTACATCCGTGGCAACGAACTTTATTAATATAAGATGTAGAAATTGTTTATCAATCGTTGTAAAATAAATAAAGTTCAGTTTCAGTGGGTTTTTTTTACTCTAGAAATAGTGCATGTGCATATCATCAAAAAATATATTTCCACTGAGACATTGCCTAGCAATAGAAAAAGCTATAAAAGAATTCTTTACATTAACTATAAATAATTAATCGCTGTGTAATTTCATATTTATTTAAAGCACACCAGGTGCAGCATTTAACACTCAAGAGGGCAAATACACAAGTTTAGACATATCAAAATTTTTTTCGTATTGCTACTGACAACCGTAACAGACAGAGAAAAGGAGGAACACGGGATCGGGTGGAATTATAAGCACCTTTGAAGGTAAAGTATTAAATTTAATTGTATTGTGCTAATGCTGAGTTATGTTTTGTATTTGTATCACTGATTCTCAGAAGAACGAGTCTGATTTTTCTGAAGTCTTAGAAAACTGCTGTAGTTGAAACAATGACCTTATTTTGTTTCAAATTAGCTATTATTTACTGTTCCTGTTCCTGCTCTGTGCAATTTTTCTTATATTTCTATGAAATTTGCCTTTCTAATTCCTACGTTTTCGAAGTTCAGTTTAAGACTTGAAAAGAATAGTCTTCACGAGCCATATTGTTACAAAAAGTAAAATCCTTCTCACATGGCACTTGCATGTTTATCACCGGTTTCCGTGGTGCTAATCGGATGACCCCTGGATGGGACACCAGTTTATCGCAGGTTAAATATCAGCGTAAGAGGTATTCATTTTCAGCTGGGTGGACTGTGATATGTAGAAAAAGTGCCCTGTCATTAGGCACAGCAAACAACATCAAGTGACCACAGAGGGGCTTAAACCAGTGACCTCTAGCTTACATATGCTCCAATACGCGCTTATATTGGAAGTGCAGTCATTTGGGGTATTCTTGTTTACTTTTTACATGATTGCAACATAAGTCTGGAAACAGATCTTTGTCACAAAAAAATCTATCTTTGAAGAAGCGACTTTGGCAGAGGTTCTTGTGACACCAACACTTAAGTGTATTGTGGGTTGCTACCGGGTACTTCCAATCAGTAGCTAAAATAGAACAAACCAGTCTGAAAAACCTAATATTTAAAACGAATTAGTTAATCTTACTTCCCTACGTTCTAAAAGTAATAAAAAAAACTCATTATCTATACTACTATATTAAAATAATAGACTCGAATTTTTGGGCTTTAATACCGAGAAATCGGAGAAGTACTGTCTTTTGTTTTATATATTTTAAACATCATTGGTGGTTGAAGATTACCAATTTGTTTTTATTTTTCCTCAATCAAGCTTCGCTAATTAATAATCAACAAAAATTCCTTTAAAAAAATCCGGAAATCACCTGGATTTTTTGGATTTTTACAATCTTGCGCATGCGCATTACATTCACGCTTAACCACGGGAGGCTCTTTAGTTCATTTTTCTTTGGAAGTTTGCTATATATTCTGTTCATCAAAGAAAATACGGGAGATAACTCTAACTCAGTGCATTTACTATGAAAAATCCCGTGAGTTCCGAATGTTAACATGGTGTGAAAACAAAAGTTGCTGAAAAAGTGTTGAATTCTTCATTAATATGAATTAAATTTTCAGATGAAATGTATTTACAGCCTCAACATGGTTTGTTATTAATAATTTGACTGTTATTTTCAATGCAGCTTCATTAATTTTCTCCAAAATCGTTTCGGAGCAATTCTGCAATTTGTTGCTACATTACGGGTATATGGGAGGCATTTTAACTGTGGTGAAGGCCTGTCCCGAGACACAGTTAGATTATTCTAATTAAGCAGAGTGTAGTGAAATTATTAATAGCATTATTGTAGGCCTAAAGCTTGGTTATGTAAATGTCAACAATACGGTATATCGATGTATCTATTTCGTAAATTTCCGATATCATATGCAATTTCAACCCGTGCACGCACGGGTCAAAGTCTAGTTTTAATCGATGCTTTTAAATACTTTAGATTTAAAAACACCCATATATGCATCGCCTGTACACGCTATGCTATTCGATATAACACAGAGGAAACGTGTAGATACCTGTACTAGAAGTAAACCCTCATCATTCAGAAAGATTCTTTAATAGTCCTAGCATAGAAATATAATTGTTTTGCATAAGCAAAATCAGTTCAAAAAAGAAATATGTTTAATACACGTGTGTTTTGTAATACGCCCTGATTTATTCGTGTGCGGTAATCGTGTACATTCGATATAACACAGAGGAAACGTGTAGATACCTGTACTAGAAGTAAACCCTCATCATTCAGAAAGATTCTTTTATAGTCCTAGCATAGAAATATAATTGTTTTGCATAAGCAAAATCAGTTATACGAAATATGTTTAATACACGTGTGTTTTGTAATACGCCCTGATTTGTTCGTGTGCGGTCATCGTGTACATTCGATATACCACAAACTGAAGGGATTGGAAATGCATGAATTAGGTCTACATTACCACGGTTGGATAGTTTCATTTGTTGGTGTTTTGTATGTTGCACAGCGACACTTAAAACTTCCAAAAACACGAAACGCGAGGTTATTCGAAATGCCCCTAATGACTGTATGAATAATATATCTTATTAACCCATTACGATGGTATATTGGATATAATACATGTGTACAACAAATATCAATAAATTTGCTAAATGGTATACTGCTAGTATTAACTAATCGATTAGCGAATACTAGGACTTCAAATTACACTTGACGGGTAAATGTATAAATCTCTTACACTTATCATATGGCTTATCAGCTGGAATATATACAGTAATAGTGTACTACATCAAATATCTCAACAAAAAATAATAGAACATTCATTCTGGAATGAACAAGCTGAGAGCACAAGTAATAGAAGTTAAATTGATAGCAGTTGTAAACGATCTTTCAAGGACATGATGTCATTTTCACTGACCCAACAAGTTTGAGTGGATATATTACATTTTGAATTCAAAACATGGTAAATAACAAGCTACAACATATGTCCTTAATAATGGAATTACAGATCCAACTGCAAAGTTGAGTACTAAAGTCACAGGTACATACAATGCACATTAATTGCTTTATAAATGATGTATCCATTTCATAATTTCATTGCAAACTACTTCCTTAAATACGTTATTTTAAAATATATAAAAATCTGGACAAATTTTAACGAAGAAGAATAAGCACTGCAATATATGGACCAATAGTTTGTGCTAAACTGATATCTAAATAAAAACTCATTGTTGAGAATATGTTTAGTATAATACATTTCTTTTCAATTTCTTTACAATTATACTAATGCAAGATAATTCCTCAATTAGGTTTTTTTGAAATTCAGAACTTTTTTTAACTGCCTGATATTTGTATTTTTTTAGTCATCCCATTGGCTTCAAAGGCCAGTATATAATGAACGCAACAACAGATGTTACAAAATTTTGGAGTAATCAAATTATAACGCAAATAAAAAAATATATAGTAATGTCATCTATCCATAACTTTGCATACAAATAGACATACATTTAATATCTCATTTAAAAGTAAAACTAGTAGGGAACACATCTCAAAAATTTGAGATATAGCATGAAATAAGCTAATTTTAGGCCAACATTGTAGTTAAATTTTTCTTTACTTCTATGAAATATAAGCTAAATATGCCAAAATATATCGATAGAAATATCAAAATATTATTAAAATATGTTTTTAGAACACCATGAATATATCAAAATACACAAACTTTCTAGAAGTTTGGTCTGCCCTGATAATTAGGAAGCTAAAGTAACAGTACTCTAAAACTAGTGAGTTTTGAAAATTGTTCATTTCCTTCTTGAAAACCTTCCACCACAAAATAAAGTCCATTACTAAACCCTGTTAAAATGTAATTTTTTAAAAACAATTTTATTCAATATAGTTAATTTGGCATTGTAAAATATAAATATACTACTATAGAATTAATATGTGATGCAGAATTTTTATACTAGAGGTGACCCAAAATGGCTACCCAAAACCTAAGGACCGAACCTCTTTAAGGCAGTTCACAACAGACAAGACAACATTATATAGTTTAATTTTTCTGAAAATATTATTTTTTGTTTAATGGAATGAAAAATGTAGAATATAGATATATAAAATAAGTGAAAGACACTTTCTCCATATTGCTTCAACCCTACCATTTCAATCTCCGTTCAGTAAAGTGTAAAATGAAAAAGCATTGCCATGAATTTATTGTATGAGATATTACAAAATGTAATGTTTGTGCTGCTATATATAAAGAATACCTATTTGTTACTTTAAATAATTGCAGTTTACAGTAAATTATGTTGCAACGTAATGTAAGAATAGTGATTGTGAATAACCTTATATTAACATTCACTTTCTTTCCCCCAATTTGATTGCATTGATTGATTTGAGTGATATTTACACATACATGTAACACAGAATACCCAATCACCTAATATGGTGCTTTTGAATAAAATCTTCCTTCAGTATTTCTCGAATGTGAATGTTTATTACTCTCAAACCATATCAATGGTTCGAAGAACATGACTGACTCTCCTAGCGACTTCAAACCGGATCAAGACCAGATATCATACTTACGCTGATAAACATTTTATTGATGTCAATATTTTTTAACAGTTAAATGAATTCAATTCTTTAATTTATTATGATACAAAAGGTTATATTCATCAAATAACAGAATGAAAAATAAAATTGTGTTATTAGAATTTATAGCGCTGTGCACTATTTTTGTCAGCATAATTCGGCTGTTCCAGCGGCTATTTCTTTAATTGCGCATTACTCGTAGAATAAGGCAGAAATTTTGAAAAATAAATCATAATTGCGCAAAGGAATAAAGGTGAAAAAACGTAAAAATAAGGTTGAATTATTATTTTTTGAAAGATGTGGTCTCATAACTGCAACGGTGTGTGCAAACAAATTTTCATAACGCGCTAGTGCGCGTTATTCAATTTGTATGCACACACCGTTGCAGTTATGAAACCACATCTTTAAATAAAAAATGAATCTATGCTTAAATATGACGAAAAATTATTTGATTCAAATTCTTATAAAATTTAACAGCATAATATTTTGACTACATTATTACGATTCGTCATAAATGATAAAATTTTAACAATGAGTTTTAGATAAATACGGGTTTTAAAACCTATCCCAAATGCTAAAATTGATAAAAATTGTAGATGACTTAATCATATTTGACCTTTGACATTTTGATGCTACCATGAAAATCGATGTGATTAAAGTATAAACACTAATAATGACTGTACTTTCTGGTATTTACTATAAAAGAAACTCACATTATTTATTGATAGAAGGCCAAATTGCACATAGATCAACAGTTATGAACACCATTTAAATGTAGGTTTCCAAATGCGATACGTGGTACATCGATCGTTTTTAGAAAATAAGAGGTAATACTTTTATAATTTTTTTTAATAATAAAATATAAAGAATTATTCCGTTACCTTGTTTATTTGAGCAAATAACTTAAAAACTAACTTCATTTGTGTTAAGGGGGAGAGGTGTGGTCCGTATCCCCCCCCCCCACCCTGGAAAATTCAAACCTATTACATTCACTTAGTAAAATTACTAAAAATAGCCCTCGACTCCCTTGAAAACAAAATTATCCCACGGAACCCGCACCCCCTCACCTGAAAAAGTTTTCTGGATACGCGGATATATAATTCCTACCAATTTCAAAGAAGAGGAAGTGCAAAGTCCAAAGAGTGTAATACATTTTAACACAGACACTTGACGTTACATAATTATGTGTTTATTTTTCTCGTAATAAAACCGAATACCCTCTATTTTTTATTAGAAAAATATCGTCCGGTGGCTGTGTCCAAGGGGGACATTGAAATGAGTAACCAGAGAAACAGCTAGTGTATAAAAATTCCATCGTGATAAAATATGTCAGCTATATATGTGTCCCTTTTCAGTAAACAAAAACCCTAATGATGAGACACATCTTATTATTAGTAGTAGTAGTAGTATTTGGCCAGAAGATGGCAAGGCAAAAATAATTCGAGCAGAAGAGCTGTTTGTACTATGAGCTACCTATTATCAAGAATTACTTGTACTTCATCGCACTTATATGGTTCGAAATTCTAATGAGAATTATTTAACAGATGTAAGAGATTGTTGCTATTAATATTGTGAGATAAAATCCAATCTTTAAAGTGGAAAAAATGCTTTCTATTAAATGTCCTTAAGAAATTGATTTTGTATTGTCGACTATCACACCCTCTGTATTGTTTACTCAGAAGTAGAAATAAAATTATACATTGTATGTCAATGAATACCATAAGGACTTTGTACTTCTATATTACAAATTAAATTTCGATATCATGAAATTGTAAACAGGTAAACTTGTATTTGTTTTATTACAAATCAAAACAATGAATTTAATCATATTGCATAATATTTACATGTACGTCATACGGAATACTAGGACGTAAAAGATTGTGACGTTCGATAACTAAATATAAGCTTAATCGTTCACATGATATGCCACTCCATACACGAACTATATCATCCAGGGTATTTTAATATAGATATCAAAGCTAAACTCGCATCTTTTTCAAAGGCTGAGTAAAGTACTGATAATAATATTATTGTTGTTATCAACCAAAAAACCATAAAAGATTATAACTAGGCAAAAATGATTCAACAAAACCGACGAATCATAACACAGTCGGAAAATGCGGATTCAAAAACGGATCAATTTCGATTTTCTGCGCAGTAGCTTACAACCGCCACACAGATAAAACATCGTAAAATAGAAGACTGAAACAAACGGAATTGTAATCTCTTTATAATTATTTGTTCATTTCATTGCTTTAAATCAATGCCAGATAAGTTTCTATTATATATGCTATAAAAGTACATATGATTTTTTTTTTTCGAGAAATTATGTTCAAAACAAGAATTTTTGGCTTGAATTGCCTTTATACCTTTTCCTAGCACTTTATATTTTTGGTGTTTAACTCTTTCAAGCTATATTTCTTTTTCCAAGGTAAATTTTGAGTTTTCTATTTAAGATTAGCAAAAATTTCTATTTCGCTATATTTAAAGATTGATTATTCAGGTATGAATTTTTTCGCTTAGTGATAATGGCAGCTTAAAGTATACAGTCACTTTAAATGTACTGCACAAAACCAATATAGGTTTTCTATTTAGATTTTAAAGTATAGGGTTTTTAATTGTGTATAAACCATGAAGGTTTTACAAACGATCCAATCCAAAAAAAAAAGCCCGTTGTTAGTCTTGTTAAAAATATGAAGTTCTATTATTATAGATCAATAATAAGCAAAATAAACTTCAGTATCTGTCGTGTTCAGTTATTCTATTACAGACCTAATTTAAACATTTAGTTCTTGTTAAGCTTTTTTTCCGGGTGCATGCATTAATTTGATCCTTTACAAACTAATGCAAAGAAGACATAATCAAAACCATAGATACGTTTAATGAACCGTCCTGACAAATCTTAACAACTATATATTCTGGAAAACACTTAAAAATAAACTGGTAAAATCAATTTACGTCAAAAAAAAGTCTTTGTAGAATCCTTTATTTGCATACATTTAGATATTTAGTATAATAGTTTGTATCAAAAGACAATAAATAAACCATCACTAGGTCAGATAATAGGCATACATAAAGACCAATTAATCAGCTCCCTAAAGAATTAAAAAATTTTTGGATTTTTTTTTTTTTTTTTTTTTTTTTTTTTTTTTTTGATTTTCATAATAATATATATACCTTGTAAAAGTTTTTGTTGTTCTAAGCAATATTTTCAGGACGTGTGAGAAATTCAAAAACAATAAATAGTAAAAAGATTTATGATATATCGTAATAAACGAGGTCTTCTGAAGGCGGCACATAGCCAAATACATCGTGCTGTGACCCTCTACCTGACTACTGAGAGCAAAATTCTTATGAACGCTTCTTTTGTTATTTTGTTTCAAAGCTAATCTTGTAAACTCTTTCTCTCTCTCTCTCTCTCTCTCTCTCTCTCTCTCTCTCTCAAAATAAATTAAAACAAATTATTTAAAGCAAAACCAGTATCACCATTTATTGAATTTTACCGTGATATTTTACTGCGTAAACAATTTTAATTACACATAATCGTTTCAATGAAAAATTTATTTGTCTTTGTATGTAATTTTAAAAAACCCATACATTAAATTTGGCATCATGCATGTACAACTATTCCAAATGTCTTATATTATGCTTCATCATTCAGAGTACAAAAATCTATCTTCCTATTCAATTTTATGCCTTTATCAAACATGCTTAAATTACGTCTGAACATATCAAATAGCAACTTTCATAATTAAATAAAGTTCTATAAAATAAAGCTCGTATCATATTGCTTTATATATTTCTCTTCCAAATCTCGAGTTTATATGTGTCTTTATCTGTGAATTCTTTATAAAAAATATAAGACATGTTAAAATAATATAAGTTGTAAACGACCTTCCAAGGGAATATAGCCAAGCTCACTGACAAAACAAGTTTGGGTGGATATATTTAATTTTGAAATTACACTCGGTAAAAAACAAACTACAAAATCTGTTCTTAATAATGATATTACAGAATGATACAACTGCAAACTTGAGTATTAAATACACAAGAACATACGATGCACGTATTCCAATTTATAAATAATGTATCCATGGAATGTCAAGGTAAAAATTTAAAGTGGCATGGTCACGATTTTAGTCAAATTCTAATTTTCTGTTTCTGTTTTTATTATTTACAATGCTTTAGGAATGCATTTCTAATGATCAAATGAAATTTAAGAGTCAGACTTAGAGTTATAAGCAAGATACAGGGCTCACAATTCTTTGTCATGTAAACAAGGCTCGTGCCCTGTTTTTATTTACACAGGTTCAATATACCAGATAAAGTCTTTTTCAAGCTAATTTTTCTATCTTCATATTCATTTTATGCATAAACAGTTCCTAACGTTGAACACATATATTTTATGTCTAAAACGGGAATGTGTACGTCAACATTAAAAATGTAAACAAAAGCTTTGTTTACATAGCAAAGAATTGTAAGCTCAGTAACTCGCTTATAACTCGACAAATGACACTCAAATTTTGGTTGCCTATTAAAATGCCCTTACTGAAGGATTGCAATCATTAAAATCAGAAAAATAATTTTAGACCAAAATCGTGACCATGTCCCTTTAAGGTAGATCACCGAGCCTCCTTTAGTAAACTAAAATGTCGTTGAATACACATTGTGTTCTACACTCTTTCTATTTTCTGTTTTTGTTAATTAAAATAGTATGATATAATAAACAGATACATGTAAACATAATTCTGTTTGTGTTACACATCAAAACAAACTGTTTGCCTACGTGTTGCATAATTTGTATAATAAAAAGAATAAAAAGGATAGGGGAATGTTATGATACTGGAACATAAAGATAGTGACAATCGATAACTGTAGATCAACTTAATCTCTCACATGATGTGTTGCTGTTTACACAATTGCAACTTATATAAACTTTTATGTAATGTAGATACCGAAGGTAGAGTCATATTTACTAAAACTGCTAAGTATCTTGTTAACGTTTTGATAATAATATACCTTAACTAAAGATTATCGTTAGACAAATATTACTCCAGGAATTTGGCAAAGCATAAAACCGAAAGCAATGCACAAGTTCTGATCATATCTATTTTCTGCAGTATTGCCAGCCGCCGCAGAGAGAAAATAAGTACATAAAAAAATAAGGAACATAAAGATAGTGACAATCGATAACTGTAGATCAACTTAATCTCTCACATGATGTGTTGCTGTTTACACAATTGCAACTTATATAAACTTTTATGTAATGTAGATACCGAAGGTAGAGTCATATTTACTAAAACTGCTAAGTATCTTGTTAACGTTTTGATAATAATATACCTTAACTAAAGATTATCGTTAGACAAATATTACTCCAGGAATTTGGCAAAGCATAAAACCGAAAGCAATGCACAAGTTCTGATCATATCTATTTTCTGCAGTATTGCCAGCCGCCGCAGAGAGAAAATAAGTAGAAGGAGATTGACTCAATCTTAAGTTCCTTTAAAATGATAAGTACATTTGTAAATTTCATTGCAATGAATAATTACCAAAAGTAGTTGAACATTTTTACGCAACTGAATAAGTGTGGTTTATTTATATATTTTTGAGAAGAAAATGTGTTTAAATCAAGCTTATGACATTTTGGCTTAATTAGACGTTCAACCTTTATCATTTTAGCGCTTTATCACTTTAAGTTTTTCACTCTTTAGAGTGTAGATTCTTTTTAAATATTTAAAAATTTTGAACTTTCTGTTAATGCGTCTTTTTTTTTAAAAATGACTCTATTTTGTAATACTATAAGTGTGTATATTTGAATAGGAATTTTTTTTTTGTTATAGTGACTGCTTTAAGCAATGAGCTAAGTTTTAAATGTCTTTGAATAAAGAAAATATTCATTTCATTTTGTCATTCCAATAATATAATGTGTTAAAATGAAATTGTACATGCCAGGTAATACCACATATATACATTCCCACTATTTCTTACGGAGACTTATAGTTAATTCATAGCTCTATAGAAACAGCCAGATTGACATATACATGCCCCGTTTATCGATTGGTCGAAATCAACAGCGGCTGAAACTGACAGGAAACTGAAAGGACTGAAATGTACACGCCCTGTTTATCGATTGGTCGAAACCTACAGCGACCTAAGAATAATCACGGACTGCACGAAATAATCATGATGATGTCAGACTCAAAGTCTCACGGGAGACGATTTGGCTGTGTCTTTTAGCTAAAATACGTTAACAGTAATTTAGTGAATTTTACTTACTTTTTACAATCAATTTATTAATTAGTTAAAAGAAAGATGTAAATATAAACAATAAAATGTTTTCCTTGATGATTCATGCAGGTTAATAAGGTAGCGATCATTGCAGAAAAAAAGAATGACTGCATAAACGTTTTAAAGAAGAATTTTTCTTTCAATTGCAGAAATGATCAACATCCAAACTGCAACTTTACGTAATTGCATTAAATAAAAGTATGCTGTTATCAAGTACGAATATGTTTTCATAGGCAGGGGACATCACGATTTTTTTAATCTCCATACGATAATGAGAACGCCCACTTTTATACTTACTTCATACATAGTCAGCGCATGTTTGTCTATTGTTCTCCGTTTAACATTAGTTCTATATTTGCATTTATTTATCTAAGTTATGTCAAATGGAGATTAATAGACAAACATGCGCTCATGGTTTAAATGAGAAAAACACTTATTCTTCTTACTTTCACTTTCTCTTTTATAACCAAGGGTTGATACATGTTGAATATTATAATTCGCCACGTGATTTCACACCTCAGCTGGTAACTTTGGGAATACAAACTTGTCATGTGACGCGTAAGGTAGCATGTTATGTGCTAACTAGGACAATGTTTTCGAACACGTTAAGTTGACAAACATTGATTTAAAGTCTTCTGTACTTACACGGGCGTGGTCTTATTGTTGAAACCATAGTAAATAGTATACTTGTACCATATAGAATAGAAAGGGCTATGGTGAAAGAGTGATCACATGATTTTTAATACATGGGATTGTTATTCATGCTAGTCTAATTTTAGTACTATTCTGATAAGCGGAAAAAGCACTCTACACATTAGTGGACTTTTTATGTTCAACCAGATTTATTTTTTTATTTTTATTTTTTTTTGTCGCTTTTGCCTGTTACCTATGCAGTGTATTGTTGCAACTGGAAATATTATTTGTCGCATTATCTATTGCATTAAATCTCAATCATATTTACATGCATAAGGATTTTTATTTCAAAACGGGGATGGGGTGTATAGTGCATCGTATCCCTTTTCTTGATTTTGTTCTTTAGATCAAATTTCACTATAATTTTTAACACTGCCCCCCAAAATTTTTTAATTATTTATTTCAACTTTGAATAATAAGCTAATCAGTATTGCAAAAATATATACAAAATATAAAAAGTATGCGAGGCACGCAAAATGCGAAGCCAGTAATTCGAATTTCAAATAAAAGCAAGTTTTGATAAAATGGGGAGGGGGTCAACCTTTCATCCCTCTGTTTTATGTGTACATCAGGAGACGAGGTGTCAAATCAAATATGTTCATGGTTCACAAATTAATATATATGATTTTCAACAAATCCATCAGTGGTATAAAAAAATATATTTAATCTAAAATCGCGAGTGCATGCATATTTATTATATGTTTTATTTGTCTGATCTAACGTATCTGCTCGATGCACAATAAACTCGTCCTAGACTTTTCGCCATGTTGTTTATTGGTCAATCCGCGTTCTTGGTTACCCTGTTCTGGAAAGTTATTTTCATCAAAACAAAAATCGCACATTCAATAAACGAATTGGCTCGTTTGATTTTTTCAACATTTGCTTTATTTTTTATGTATACTCTAAATAGGTTTCCGGTAAAGATATTCACTTTTACGTTATTTTTCCAAATTATTTCATTATATTTCATATATTTTAATACAAACTCCCACTAACTTGAATCTGCCAAAGCATGTCCACCACCTTTCTCTCATTTTTGCTTTTAAAGGCCGAAATAAAAAAAAAAATAAAAGTAGGTTTTTAATTAATTTAACAATAATAGCAATTCAATTATAGTTTACGGATGTCATCTAACACATATTTAAATACTGGGGCGAGCATTTTATAATTTATTGACAAAATATCTTCATGTATAAGTATGGATGATTATTATTAAACCTCATATCATGAATTTTAGCAACCAACAAATTCTCAATCATAGATACGTTATCTAGAAAAGGACCCTCACCCCAAAAGGATCTTGAATTTTCAGTAAATATTAATATAATATCTAATATCCCTTCTAATTCTGGGCATCTAGCATACAAATTAGGGGGAAGACCTCTATCAAAATTGTTGAATTCGTGACCGCAGGGTCCGTAATTCTGGCGTGACGATGGGACTATTTGGTCATACGCAATAGTGGATTTGTATTTATTCTCTAAAAATCAATCTTGCATCTTGGAAACTAAATAGCAGGCTAAGTAAAAGAATTTAAACGGCATTGCTGCCTCAATCACACATGGAAAAATGCATGGCCTCGGGAACAAACCAGGAGTTCTGTTGTTAGAGCGGGTTTTATTTGCCACACAGTGAACATGCATTTATTTTTTCAAAATCTTTTTCTCCATGAAAAAAGCAATTTGCAGGCAAGTTGAATGCATAAATAGGATGAGTATTGAAGTCTCTACCAAAAATGTAAAACAAAATATTACCTAAGAGTGTTAATATGGTGGAGCATTTTTGAACATGCATTGATATTTTCAAAAAACCTCCATTGTCTCAGAGTCAGAGGGTTTTTGTGTATGGGAAAGACTTTATTGGTCATAAAGTAAACATGGCTCAATTCTTTTAAAATTTCACTTCCCTATAACTGGGTATGTGTCTAGAGATACGCTAATTTTATAGTAAGTATGATTATAAGTCACTCTACCACAATAAAGATTTAAGAGTTAATGTATGCGGAAAAAGGATATTGAGGATTTGAGGAAAGAGGATATTGAGAACATGGGGAAGTAACAAACATGTTGATAAAAACAGAAACATACAAAATTATTTGAAATTTAAATTCCATTTATGTACATATACGATGTGTGAAATTCTTTCATCTTTTAAGATAAAAAGTATATAATATGTATTGCTGATTTGCTCATGTTATTTTATATACAATTTTTTTCATAATAGGTATTTAATGAGTCTTTACTTAGTATAAGCATGTTATTAACTCTTGTATAGAAGGTTTGGCACGCATAGTGCCATATATTTTTTTTAATATCACTATGAGGCATACACATAATTATTCCCATCATAAACTTACCAAAGGTTGGTTTGTTTGGCAAATATGTTACAATGGATTGACATACCCATTACTCAAAGGACAAAATGGTCATGTTTATCTCTCACAAAACAAACAATTTGCCTACGTGTTGCATAATATGAATATTCAAAAAGATAAGGGGCTGTTGTGATACTGGAACATTAAGATAGTGACAATCGATAACTGTAGATCAACCTAATCTCTCACATGATGTGTTGCTCTTTACACAAATGCGAAAGATTATAAACTATTATGTAATATACATGTAGATACCAAAGGTGGACTCATATTTACTTAAACTGCTACGTGTTTTGTTGTTTACGTTCTGATAATGATATACCTTAATATCGCTCGACAAATATTATTCAGTGAATTTGGCAAAGCATAAAACCGAAAGCAATGCACAAGTTTAAATAGATCAATTTCTGATCATATCTATTTTCTACAGTATTGCCACCTGCCGCAGAGAGAAGATAAGAAGAATAAATTGACTCAATCGTAAGTTGCTTTAAAACCATAAGTACATTCGTAAATTTCATTGCAATGAATAATTACCAAAAGTAGTTAAACATTTTTACGCAAATGAAATTTTCAGGGTCAACCACAAATGATACACCACTACCAATGTGAAAATATGTGACGTGGTCATCTTTAGTTTATGAGATATGAGGCCATAAAGAAAATGCGCTATTCATTATAATGAGTTATGAGTTTCGGGATCTTACTAAAAATACATTTATACTATTATTAAATACTATAATTCACTATTAACACTAATTACCTTTGCTAATTTGAGTATAGTCAATGCACAATCGTTAAAGTGTTTGACTAAACATAGAAAGTGTTTTTGTATGGTTTTTAATGTTTAACGGAGATTTTGATTTGTGAATAAATGTCATATAAACCTACATTATTGTTTGATATCCAACTCAAATAAGATTTTAAAGACAGAGTAAATTATTCATGAGTGATATCAACATTTATTTAGTAACTGATAATAAATAATAAAATAAATAATTATAATAATAATTTTTATAGCATATATATATGATAAGAATATCACTCTAAGGCGCTTTACATAAAATGGACATAAAATGAACATTACAAAACATAGAATTGATAATCAACCTTTAATAGGTCCTGAAGAAAAACAGATAAAGATATAAGCTGGTATAGGTTTAAATGGAGATTTAGTATGAATATTGATAATGAATAGCTTAGAGTTATTTAGCTGCATATGGTAATAATTTGTTATGGAGGGATGCTGCATGCGCACATGGGTCATTCTTTATAGACGTTAGGCCTTTAACCAATAGGTAGCTGATTCATGCGCCGATGTGGTCACTCGATGTTGTTTGGGGTTTTGTTTTTTTTGTACAATTTTAAGAGGCACTTTATCTACATTATCTCAGTCTAACCAACTGAAATTGGGTACCGCCTTATGATGAGAGTTAACCTGCTATAGACGGGTGTCCCATTCAGCGGTGGGAGGAGGGGGTGACTCTTTAACTTAAACTTTAACTTAAAGGACGGACGTGGGCAATCGGTCTCTAGAAACTTATCTAAAAGAATGCATCCCGTAAACATGTTGATCGAAACATCATCAACGAAAATAATTTCACTTCATCATGCAAATATCAAAAACTTATCATATCTTACATTTTTAATAGATTTCACTGACTAAACACGTTTAAAATTCTATATTCGTGTTTATTATACCTCTAATTTTTTAAAGAGTAATTACATGTATTTCGCTGATTCCCTCAAAATCGCCGTAAAAAGACTGATTCCCTGTAAAACAGACTGATTCCCTGCAAAAAGGTGCGTTAGTTCGATGAACTGATACACACATATTCAAAACACTTAGTAATTTTTGTTAACCAGAAGAAAAATTCCGATTATTTTCCGAATAAGATCATGAATATTCATAACCACATGATTTAATTCTAGTTGCAACATCCTTTTTGATTGGCTATACTTATTCATCTTTATCGTATATCACAACTTGCCTACGTCACAATACGTCGCGCGTGCAATTTATTTTTACTTATTTTGACGTTATAACTTGATGGATACACAAAGAATTATTTAAGAAATAAACATTATGTTAAAAAGTTCACAGAATATGAACTTGGTTGGTCACGTGATCAATTCCTGTGAACCCTGAAGGGCTTCTGAGAAGATTTGATCACGTACCAACCAAGTTCATATTCGGGTGAACTTTTTAACTACCTGTTTAATTATTACTTATATTTATTTTTGAGTAAGGCAAATCGTTCCTTATTATTCACATATCCGTGTTGTTATGTAATAATGCAACCGTCAAACGATAAGCGCGTGCGATTATCATTGTGACGTCATTAAAAATTGAATGTTTTCACTGTTCCATAGGTTCATATAGGGAAGCTTATTTGCAAATGTAAATGTAAATATATTTATTTGAACTTTTTCTGAATTATTGTTTGTATCGGTATAATAAAAAAGTTAAAGTATACCAAGGATGGACTCATCAAGATTCCAGTTCCCCAAAAGCAAGTCTATTTCTCGAGATGAAGCCAAGAAAGGGGGGGGGGGCGGTTGGGGTGCGTAGAAACTACAATTGCATAACATTTTATACTTTAACCATATATAATTTAATTTTGGTTGTAACGCGCTTTCTGATTGGCTAAAAAATTTATTTTATATCGTATAAAGAATGTTGCTTGCGTCATAGTAAGACTAAAGTCAAACAACGTATCAATCCGCCTGACATTACGTTTGAATTTTGTACAATTTGATGTCATTTTAAGGGTCAAATCACCGTTTTTATCTACAATTAATAGCAAAAAATTAAATTATAAGCAATGAATTCAAATATTTATTAGTTTTATACGATATAAAATGGTTTGGAACAGTTTACGCTTTTTTATAAACCGCGAATTCAAATATCTATTAGTTTTATACGATATAAAATGGTTTGGAACAGTTTACGCTTTTTTATAAGCGGTTTATAAAAAAGCGTAAACTGTTCCAAACCATTTTATATCGTATAAAACTAATAAATATTTGAATTCGCGGTTTATAATTAAGCATTGAATCATTATTTTTTGACGCGCGTTACTCAATTTGTATGCACACACCGCTGCAGTTATGAGACTAAATCTTTCCAAAAATAAGGATTTAATGCTTATATTTACATTTTTTTTACCTTCTTGTCTTGTATACAGATGTGAATTATACCTCAAAATTACTGTATTATCTTATGGGTAAGTTCAAATTAATTGAAGAGCCACAGTAACAGCCACAAGCGTGAACTTTGATTTTCGCTTGTGACGTTGTATTTATCAGCGTTCAACGTTTGTGACGTCACAATTAAAACTCGTGATTTAACCTTTTAGTACCCTGTCTGTGTTATGGTGCTATATCTGGGGTAGCTTTACATGCAAAATATATGTGGAATGTAAATATTTAAGCATTGAATCATTATTTTTTAAAAGATATAGTCTCATAACTGCAGCGGTGTGTGCATACAAATTGAGTAACGCGCGCTAGCGCATTATGAAAATTTGTATGCACACTCCGCTGCAGTTATGAGATTATATCTTTCAAAAAATAATGATTTAATCCTTATATTTTCATTTTTAAAAATGTCTTGCCTTTTCTGCAAATGTGATTTATACGTCAAAATTTCTGTTTTATCCTAAGAGTAAATTCAAATTAATGGAAGAGCCACTGTAACAGCCACAAGCGTGAACTTTGATTCTCACTTGTGACGTTGCATTTTACAGCGTTCAACGTTTGTGACGTCCTAATAAAACTCGTCATTTTAACCTTTGAGTACCCTGTGTGTGTTACGGTCTTATAACTGCAGTATCTTCTTACACACTTTGCATGCAAAAAATATTTGGAATGTAAATATAAAAGCGTAAACTGTTCCAAACCATTTTATATTGTATAAAACTAATAAATATTTGAATTCATTCCTTAAGTTATTTACACCAATTCTAGTATAGGCTATTTGAGAAGTTTCAAGAAAATCTATCATCTGGTTCTTTTTTAAGGCAGGTAAATTTACTATCGGAATATATAGGAAACTGTCATTTTCTGCACATAGAAGCAGATTTTAAAATACTACTATCGCAATTTTCCTCAAATTGTAATTTGTAATTAGTAATATTATTTTTTATCTTATTTGTAAAAATTACTAAATTCTACCGTCTGGTTTTAAATGGGGGTCATCTGAAAATATCAAAATGCACCAAAGTTTGCTAAATATTTGGAGTACTACAAATGTAGATTGGTACAATGATTCACTTTAAAATAAAAAAAAATAACACGAGGATAGCATTATTTTGTGTGTACAGTTTCAAAGGCGTACACATTTTAATCATCACGCCATAAAAGCACAATGACAACGCTCGCCTACAAAATAACGAAAAAATCGTTTTAAGGATTACGTTAACTCAGAATGAAAAAAAAATCACTGATGATAATGAAAATGCATCTTTTGTATGTTAGAGACATATGATTTTAATGTTATTTTTCACTTTCAAAAAAGTAGGTCAATGGCTTACTTTTTGAGTTAATGGTCATTGAATATTTTAATAATTAAACTATTTCAAAAATGAAATACAGTCTATGAATGACAGTGATACTAAATACAAATAGACACAAAGCATATAGTTTTCAGATATAATTTTTAAAAATATTCCAGTTCGAATTTTATTAATTGCATTGTTAGTTATGCTTTTCGAATTTTAGTACCATTCTGATAATGTCAGCTCCACCTCTCATGCATGTTAATATCAATCTTATGTCCGATCAAGGGAAGATAAACGAAATTTTTTTTTCGAAAGTTGAAAGAGAAAAACATAGAATGAGTTTATTGTATCACAGTCTAAAATTTTAATTTATGTTGGAAATTCACAAGACACTTTAATAAAATAAACAAAAGTGATTTTAGGTTAAGAAATAAACGCAACAGAAGCTACCGAAAAAGACCCAAAACCAGGCGCTAAGTGCAGTCATCCTTTGACTTATTTTTTTATAATGTCAATGTAAGGCATACATGTATCAACATAATTATTCCTATATTATTCATAAACTTACCTAAAGTTGGTTGCTTGGCAAGTCCGTTACCATGGATTGACATTTACATTACTGAAATGAAAATATGGTTATGGTTTTTTATTTAAAAATCACACTTCTTCTGTTTGATTATTCGTTTCATTTAAATTTGTTTGTTGTGATTAATCTTCATCAAAGTATCAAAGCATCACATCTTAATCATTGAATGATACATTAAGCAAATGAAAATAATTTGTTTCTTTATTGTATCAAAGGCTTGGTATTTTTTGTGATAGCCTGTAAATTCTTGCGGACAGGTTGATGCAAACCGACACCAATCCTGAAATGCCTGGGTCTTCTGATATCATAAACAATCAAAACATGATGAGAAAATTATGTTGAACTTATTGATTCGATAGAAACAAAAATTATAATTTTACAAATTACTAACTTCTTACAACTCTTACTTTGATTTATAAATATGTGTTAGTTGTGTTCTTTTGAGAAGAAAATGTTTGAAATATCTAAATAAACACTAGATGATATCCCGCGCAAGCGCGGGAATTAACACTTTACACATTAATATGATACAATGTTTATATGTTGAACCATATTTTTTGTTCATTGTTGTGTATACCGTGTCCGAATTTTTCCGTAATTGCTTTCTTAACCTATTCTTTAAAATTTATGTAGAAAAACTAATTGCATGGCTGGATACATGTACTTAATGGCTGGATACTTAGAGGAGCTGACAGGGGTGAAATTCAAAAATCTAAACTGAAATTGATGTTTAATGCATATTCTTTTTGTTGCAGGATTGAAAAAAAAAACTTTAGTAGGTTTTAGTGCGTCGTATCTCTTAATTTTCCTTATAATTTTTTATCACTGTCTCAAATAAGAATTTCAGATTAAAGATGTTTTTTAAAAAATGTGGAAGGGGTGTCACACCCTTATTCAACTTCCCCGTTTTATGCATAACACAATTTGTTTATTGTTTACAAATTAATGTCTAAGGTTTACTACCAATCTGTCGTGGTATAAAAATGTATGAAATTTTAAAAAACGCTTTATAGTGTATGTATCTATTTGCGTATTTAAACCAAAGTTGTCAGATCCAAAGTATCTACCCGATAGTTAACTTGCACTACACTTTCCGCTGTTCCGTTAATTAGTCAACCCGCGTTCTTGGGTACCCCGTTCTGGAAAGTTTTTTCAATCAAAATTAAAATCTCTTTAATTTAAAATTTTATTTTTTTTACTAACTTTTTTGTATTAACCAAAGACGTCCGATTCAAGGTATCTGCCCGCGATGCATGATGAACTCGTCCTACACTTTTCGCCATGACGTTAATTAGTCAAACCACGTTTTTGGTTACCCCGTTCTGGAAAAATAGAATCATTCATTATATACTCGTCTGGGACAATGAAATTCCACCGAGAGGACGTGATTCACGGTCTAGGAAGTTAAGCTTTTCAGACCAGTTTTTGTCCGGCGTCCGTCTGTCAGTTAACTCTTTACATTTTTTTTTATTTCTCACAACCACTGGGCTAAATATTAACTAAATTGGCTCAAAGTATACCTAGGTGAAAGGGTTTCATATCTGTTAAATAATGGGTCACACCCTTTCTCAAGGGAAAGAAAATTAAGAATTATTTTTTAAAAAGTGTTTGCATCTTTTAAAAACCTTCTCAAAAACTATTTAAATCAGAGGCAGAACCATCAGGTCACAATATTTGGGTTGAATTTTTATATAGGAATAAAATAGAGAAAAATCCTTAAAAATTTTCTAAAAAACTAAATCAACAAATTGGGTGTAATTCAACATTTAATTAGGGAATCGGGAAAAACTTGAAAATCTTTTTAAACTAGATACACTCCGACAACTATATTGTACAGATATTATGTACTTGATACCATAAAGCTGATTTGATGACAGTTATGTCTTTTGTTAGTGAGGTGAGCGATTTGGCCGCCAAGGCCCCTTGTTTCATATACACTTAATGATTAAAAAAATATGACATATGCCACGCCTTTTCTATTCGTATGTCGGAAATGATATTTTAAAAAATATCACACTTAAATCGATGCATTATTCTCGCTTATTTTTCACTTAGTAATTTTCCTGGGTGACAATGAATGACCCCAATAAAGTTTCTTTGTTGATATTTAATGTTAGTCACATTTTACTATTTGCGTAGTAAGTTTTAACGACAGTTATATTCGAAAAACACTAAATGTAATTTGATTTATATGTTCAACAAATTTAGGACACATAATCAAGACGAGAAACTTTATCCATTTTAAAATGATCAAGACAACTAAAAAATTTCAAACATAGCTTTACAATAAATACTAGACAATATCATACCACTGGTGCAGCACAAAACATTTGAGAAGTTATAACGAATACTAAAAAACCTGTGTTTTAAATAAGGTAAGATAAATCTCGTTTTGCTCCTTCGTCCTTTAAGTTGCTATCGTAGAGGGAAGATATTGAATATAAAGAGTAGATTCAATTGGTTTTCAATTGATTTTTTTTAAACTGTAAAATATTTTTCCTTGACTATGCCTATAAGGAAAAATTTAGAAATGTAACTTCCTTTTCTTAATGTCTTTCTTAATATAACTATTTTCAATCAGCTTCAAATGATGATTTTCGACTTTTAGTGCAGATGATATATCGAAGATTTCATTTCTCGAAGTAAGTAAAAGTTGACCACTGTTGTAAAAATTGCTTGGGAAACGGGTTGAGTATATTGAAGAAATTTAAGCTTATATACATAACCGAAACACGGTATTGGCTGGGCCGCGTAGTACATGTAATACATAGCATGTGCTACATGTAAAAAATCGTGATTTTAGAATGTTGTTTTAAACTGTAGACAAAGGAAATAATATAAATATAATAAGAAATCATTCTTTGAATATTATGAGGTGATAATTTCGGTCGGAGTGTGGTCAAATCTATCATAAAGATTTTCGGGCTTTTATTGGATTTGACCACGCCCCGACCGAAATTATCACCTCATAATACTAAAAGAATGATTCCTTATTCGCTAAATAGGTAACAACTTGTTGCGGTGAACCTCATTTTTACTTGAAAACTCATGCTCACTGTTGCTTATTGTATCCTATATAACATTTTCTTTATTCACAATGTTGGAAAAGGGAACCGTTGTTCATCTCCCCATGCAAACCTTTTGCCTTGTAAAAACCCATTCTTAGGGGACAATATGAAAACATATATTGGCATAATTATGTCCAATAATTAGCCGTACCATATGACCCATTGAACCCCTTATAACAACAGAACTCCTATTACAGGAGTCATCAATGTCATAATCTGTGTTGAGAAATCATCTTAATAAAGCAAACTGATTGCACGTCCAATGCTCAAAAATAAGAATAATATTTTCATATATCAATGCTTGTACAATACATGACCAATATAAAGACACTCCCTCCCCTCCCAACTTGTTTCTAATGTGATAGTATAGAACTACTACCTGGCATCAGGACCATGAAGCAATTTCAGACTTAACGATCTCCGATCCTCAGCAATTTTCGATAACTGTAAATTATCCGGATTTCTTTTATCCGTACCATAAATCTGACTTTTATACAGACAATTTTAATTAGCATTCTAGTGTTAGTATAACCATTAATTACACAACTACATGCTTGGCGTAGTGGATTGACGGAAAACTTCTTTTCAATTACATGATGGTAAAGAGTTCGAGCCACCGGTGCACCAGCACTTTTTTCAAACTTGTTTATTCCATTATATCCATCGTAAGTAAATTTGCAATAACTTTGTAAAATGCATGGATACCATATAAAAGTTTCATTCTATTTCATTTCAATTATTAAGTTTAAACGAAACACAACACTTTTATGATAAAAAAATACTTTGAGGCTGAGGATCGGAGAACCTTAAGTAAAAATTTCAGTCAGTCATAAAATGATTGTTTTTCATAAAATGACGATTAAAATTTGTAATTAACAACGTATGTAACAACCGTTAATGATACAACGCCGCTTAATGATATAAATAGCATTAAGCGTTGCAATTGCAACGCTTAATGCTATAAATTCTTGCATTAACAGTTGACATCTTTAACCGTTAATGATAAATCGCCGCTTAATGATAGAATTGTATCATTAAGCGTTACAAATGCACAGCAGCCTTAACGCTTAATGAAACAAGCAAATATCGACACCCTCAACCGCTAATGATACAAACTTTATATCATTAAGCGTTGCAGTCGCACCCTCTAATGATACAAAGTTGTAAAAAATGAATGAAATAACACTGTTGTTAAGGTAACTCCAGTGTCTTTTGGATCCGGTTCTTTTTTTACACGGCGTGCTAAATTTCCGGTTATAATTTTGGCACACAACAAGTGTTTTAAAATAATTATGGTTTGGTCAAAAAGTGGAACATTTGTTAAAATATAGCATCTCCATCGTTTGGAGGGATCGGAGAAAGCAAGGAAAGCAGCGAAATGTTAAAAATGTAAATGAGTGTGTAATATAATTGTACGTATTGTACGCATTCTCCTCCAACAATTACACTGCGTTTATGTAGCTTGAGGACCTCATGTGTCCTCCGGGACAAGGAGAGGATAAGTAAGTACTTGTGTAATTAAAACTACATAACACTGATTGGTGTTTAATCTACAGATAAATATGTTATAAAACTGGGATAGAAAGTATTTGACAGAAAGGGGAAGGGGATACTACTGCACTCAACTATATGAGTTTTTTGGCAGTCTCGACCTTAATTTTATATGTATAATACAGTTTCATTGAGTATATCAATTTAAGTGACTGTTAGATTGTGTCTTTTTGGTACATTTTATTTTTTTCCAAAGTTTGCAAAAAACACCTTGAAAAATTTACATTTTCAATATGGGGGTTCACATGTTCAAGAGACTATCAAGCAAAAACTAGATGGTCAATTTTGATAAACTATGTTTTTTTGTTAACACAATATGTATCTCTTAATAAATATTCTTTAAAAAATGTATGTAAACTGAATAATTTTTTAGAATATTTCAAAAATATGCAATTTTGTGATTTTTTGGGGAAGGTCGTGGCAAGAAAAAATGTAATATTTTTTATATTTTCTGCAGAAAATCAATAAAATTTTTATGATTTAATGATAATCAATTGATTTGCTTAAATTATAACCTAACATGATGTATTTTGGTGCATAATTTAATAAATTATGAGATCATGCATCATGGTGTTAAACTTTGGCTGTTAAATTTTTGGACCTTGTGAGCTGAAGCGCACTGTAGGAAAACGAACGTGCAAAGGTATAAATATTTTGGTCTCTATAGTAAGTTTATAAGTTGTTTTAACTATTGAAATTAAAAAATGTTTGGTTTGACACGGATTTCTAAAACACTGGAGTTACCTTAATAAAGCAATAAGATGTATATCTTGCTCAAATAAAGAATAGTAATAAATGACTTAGTTGTGTATCCATACAGTATTCATACTAGATAAGAAAATTATATATGTAGACATAGTATAATCTAATCATTATACCTAATGCGTTTAAACAAGAATGATCTAATATTTCAACAAACATTTTTCTTAAATTTACATGAAAAAGTAAATTATAATGTTAACTGAAACACTAGTACCCCAATTAATTAATCCATGTTTTAAAATTTTTTTAACAAACTGTTTGATAATATTGATTCCTTAAACATTGAACAAACTTTTGAATAAAAAAAGCAGATATTGCTATGATCAAACAACAGAAGCGAATGCAGACACACTTTCACATGATTGTCTTTATACACAAGTAAATAAGCGCATAAAAACCTTGAATATGTAGATTTTTGAAACAACTGCGTGATTTTTGCGGGATTGCCTGGGAGACCGGCTGATTAATGGAAGCGGAATGAAAAGTGCTACAGACAGGGCTTTTCTCGTCATTTGACTCACGGACGTACATATATCAGTATTATATCCTCTATAAACTAAATAACTAGTTGTATGGATCGTGTGTTATCAAGAAGGAGTACTTAATGGTATCTTTTAGTCTTTGTTTATTAAGGTCTTCCGTTTTCAACGGAATAACTTATAGGGATTGTACTGTTTATTAAGGTCTTCCGTTTTCAATGGAAGACATTATAGTGATTGTAATGTTTTCAAGGTCTTTCGTTTCCAACAGAAGACCTAATTGTGATTGTAATGTTTTTCTTTCTTTCTCTTTAAGGTTGGAACGTAACGGAACACCTTACAGTGATTGTAATGTTTTTTCGTTCTTTCTTATTTCCCCCCTTTTATGTCGACAGAGTTTCTCAGAAATGACTTAGTAGATTTTCCTGAAATTTCCAAGAGGGGAAGAAAATGATAATACCTCGATGCGTTTTTTCTTATCAGTTTTTCAAAATTCATTTCCATTTGTTCGTTTCCTGTCTCGCGACAAAAAACCTTGTCTCCACGAGATCTAAGAAACTATAAAAAAAACCAAAAACTTGAACATTTACACTTTGTGGGGTGATAGACCTATGTCTGTAGATGTGTTTAAACTATTTTGTTTTTTTCGTTTGTAAATTCCGTTCGTCACCGGAAACACTTCAAAAATATTTTACGTATTTTATTTAATAGGTAATGTATTTTGAATAAAATGAAAACATTAGTATAAATCTTTACATATGTCATCTATGTGATGTTAAATAAACAAAAAAATCTATTTCCGGTGAGATATCTCAATAAGCTCAGGTAGCTTTTTAAAAACACATTTTGTACCCGCGAGATCTCAGACACTGTAAGTGATCGAGATGCGAAACTTACATGCACAATAGACATTTGATTGAAGATGTGTTTAACGGTTTTCATTTTGTCAAAGGCTTCATACATGAGTTTAACTGTTTTTCTTTGATAGTTTGGGTTAGTCTGATAAACAATAATGTGCGTTTACAAATGTTTAAGAAACACTAACTTATATTTTCAACGAACACTTCCGTTTGTTCGTTTCCTGTCCCGAGACAAAAAAAAACCTTGTCACCACAAAATCTCAAAAACGGTAAACAATTATACAACTAAACTCTGTGGGATAATGGACCTATGTATGTACATGTGTTTACACTATTTTGTTTCACTCGGCGTAACTTCCGGTTGTCACAGGAGAACTCCGAAATTTGATTTTTTTTAAATTGTGATGAAGAGAATATTTGACATTTATTTTATGAATGTACTGTAGTAAAAGAATTATGGACTGATGTTGCAGAATAGATTTTGAGACAGTTTGATTTTGTTAATAACATTTGATAAACAATAAGTTCTCTTTAGAAAATATATAAATAGACAAATTTATATTTTTTAACTTGGTAGTTCTTATTGTGAAGCAATATATTTTTTCTTGTAACTATAAAATTTAAAGTAATGCAAATCCAAATATACATAAATTAAATAATGTTATATTAATAAAAAAGGCTTTTGACCGAAAAATATGTACGGACTAATGGAAAACTGTAGATATAACGAGTATAAAAGCTATTGGCAAAAATATCTGATAAACTGTGGTACTGTAGTATATATGGTAAGATTGTTTCTTTATTGTACTTTTTTTTCTATTTTGTTTTGAACTGTAATGGTTTTTTTCTATTTTTTTTTATCCTCTTTCAAGTATGTATGTAAAACAGGGACATATCACGTGTCTCACATATCTCTCTCAATTTACTTTCACTACATAAGGACTGTGCAGTATAAATATCAATTTAGTCAAAAGTTTTCCAATATGATTGTGTCATTTAATGTAGGAGATACTGTAAACGTATTATATTTAGCGTGTGCGATATTTGGCGGAAATAAGTTTTTGAACAAGTTGGCGTGGATTTGGAATGTGACTATTCTAATACATAATTATATGAATGGCATTTAGCGATGTACTTGATTTAGTGGAAGCCGCATTCCGCCAAAAGTGCTAAATAGAATACAGCCAAATGTTGTACGTTTACAGTATGTCACGTATATACATGTATATGTTGTGGAGGTGGAAAATTCAATTTAAAAAAGTAAATAAAACGAAGTCATCATCACCATGTTGCATCTTGCATACAGAAAGTCGGGAAGGGGGGTTCTTTACAGTATTGCAGTGTACTTGACGGTTCGTTATATATCTAATTAGTTATAAAGTTTAATTAAAACAAAATGCATATGTCAGGTAAACAGCATTCGGTTTAATATAATGTCATTTTTGAATGACTGCAACATTGCATCCTCCAATAACTTGATTCAGCGATGCCATTAATCATTACCTTTTTATTAGAGTAGAGTTTCATGCATGTGTTGTTTGTATATTTAGGAAACAATTTAGGAACTTCAATATCTAAATTTGAACAACGCAAAACGTTTTGTGTCCTTTAATGTTGGTTGGAATAAAACAAACTGGTTTCTGCAATTATTTTGTTTCTCAAACAAGTATTTAATATAGGTATTGGCCGATACTGAGAGCAGTCTGAGTTTAAGGTATCCGATCCATAAAAGCCTCAGATTCAATGATTCTGGATGCATAACATATATGTATGGGCTTAATACTCAGTATACTTGGACATAATTTTCATGTTTAAGTATCAGTATGTAGGAGTGGAATGTGTCCTAATAAATGACCTTTTCCTGTTCCTGAAGAGTTGCCCCCCTTTGATTTAAATCTATAAAAATCAATTAAAAAAAATATATACCGTACAAAATTTATTTTCAATAGTTTTTGTACTCCAAAGGATTAAATTCATCTTTTCACCAAAGCATTTTTTGATATTTTTAGTATTTACTTTTTTATTTTAAAAAATGTGTTTGTCCCCATTGACCTTAATGCAATCTTCATTAATTAATTACTGCTTAGTTAATAATATTTTTGGAAATTTCTCTCGGTAAATCTTTTTCTATTCTATAAAGCTTTGAATTAATATCAGAGTATTTAATACATGATAGATATTCAGGGTTAGAAATATTAGGCCCTAATATGGGTCGGATACCTTAAGTACAATGTACATTGAAAAAAACCATGGTATTACAATGGCAGTATAATATTCTTAAATTACTTTGGAATTTAAAAGCAGACTTGATCAAAGTCAATTAGTCAATGACTCGTACATGTACCTGTAGTCATAAATATGTTTCAGTAGAATTATCACTATAAGACACTAAAAGCCATCTAGTGTTATGTATCATGTGTATTGCACTTAAATCAGTAAAATTCAATAAAATTATCAAATATGTAAATAAATATGAAAACAAAATAGAGGCCAAACATTTTTGTACATGTCAAATTTAAGGTCAGGCCAAAATTTGGGGTCAAGCCTTGAGACCAAAAGTCCTCATTCAAAAAAGTGTTTGTTTTTGTTTATTTTTTGCCAGCTTTTAATTTAAAGAGCTGGCCACTTTGTTTATGGGTAAAACAACGAAGTCGAATTCCAAACCTATCCTCCTATGGTAACATTTGTAAGTTTACAACTAAAAAATGGAATTTATTAGAAGCCCCCCCCCCGTCTTTGGATAAAAAATTATAGGAAGAATCCACCCACCCACCCACCCCCCCCCCCCCCCGCGCATTAGGATTTTGGAAACTGGCGAAAAATGTTTTCCTTTTTTTTTTCGATTGTCCTGATTTTGGATTAAGCTGTCCTATCCCCTTTAAACAAACGATGCTACGTGCCTGTACTTCCACAACTTAATTGACATATAATGGCGGCGATGCAGAGTTATCATACACAAATTTAGCGTAATCGTGATAAATCCAAAATTCGGAATTTACACGCGAGTCGCTGTCTTATGTGTACCTGTAAGATAAATCTAATAGTGTGACGGTATAATGTTTGATTGTCAGACATTAAGTGTAGCTATTAAAAAAACCGCTTTATTGTCGAAGTCTTGGTTTTTTCTTCTAAAATTTTGCAATACGTAGTCATTAAGTTAGGTTTGTCATCATCTGCTATAATAATGGGGCCTATTTAGCAAAGCGGGGCATAATGCACAAAGGGAGCGCATGCCAGCACATCATATAGCATATACATCGGGGAGGGGGGGGGGCACAACCCTAAAAAGGCTTAGCGAAGGGGATCCACAAGGCAAGCTGACAAGTACTTCAAGATAAACACAGACATCGTTTTGTTCAAAGTGATGTTATATATGTAAAAGGGTAAAACGGGAGGCGCATACTTAGTTATGTCTAATTTTTCATATGCTTTCGCTATCCCTTCCCACCCCCCTCCCGGACATTCGCAAAACACGAATGCTACACGTATCGCCTTTAATGTCTATTATTTCTATGTAGTTTATAAGTGAGGTCAAAATTCTATGGGGGTCAGTTTTCAGCGTGTTGGGGGTCGTAGATATACAGGTCTGGAATGGTTTTCTACTGTAGAAAAAAGACTCTACTTGTGATAGAATACTGACCCTGGGTCAGTTTTCTCCGTAGAAATTCGACCCCCGGGTCAATATTCTACGGGGGCACTTTTCGTCGTTACAGCGGAACTCCTATATACAATTTTGATTTCTACATAGATTTAATCTTAAACAGTAAAATTTTGATTGTTGAGCAAATTGAAAAAAAAAACTGAAAAGATTTATTTTCATTCATTCATACAATTTTGTATCATTAGAGGGTGCAACTGCAACGCTTAATGATATAAAGTTTGTATCATTAGCGGTTGAGGGTGTCGATATTTGCTTGTTTCATTAAGCGTTAAGGCTGCTGTGCATTTGTAACGCTTAATGATACAATTCTATCATTAAGCGGCGATTTATCATTAACGGTTAAAGATGTCAACTGTTAATGCAAGAATTTATAGCATTAAGCGTTGCAACTGCAACGCTTAATGCTATTTATATCATTAAGCGGCGTTGTATCATTAACGGTTGTTACAAACGTAATATCAAGACAGTTTTAATTGCACTTTAATTTTGTCTGTGTTTTCAATCAATAGACATTAAGACAGTGTACAATTTTTGACTTACGGCTAAGATTGCTTCATGATCCTGGGGCCTGGTAAAATAATTCTTAATTTAACTTACATTGTTTCATCGGGGAATTTTTTTACACTTTAAAATGTGGAATGCAACACAAAATATTAATAAAGAAAAAAAAACCATGAAACTAATATATCATCATTCCTTGTTTACTGTTGCAATGCACTTTATACAAATACCCATGTAGAAACACACAGGTAAAAAGTCATTAGGTTGTAATTTCCGTTCCTGATCTAAAAAAATGCATATATATAGCTGCTTCATTGAAAAAGTTAATGAAGGTTTACATTCTTTTGTTCTTTGTACGTAATTCGGAAAACCCCCAAAATTAAATTGGCACCATGCATGTACAACTAATATTCCAAATGTCTTATATAGTGCTTCATCATTTATAGTACAAAAATATCTTCTATTCAATGTTATGACTTTATTAAACAGGTTTAAATTACATGCAAAACTTTCAAATAGCAACTTTTTACAATTAGATAAATTTTTAAATAACAAACCTCGTATCCTATTTCTTTACATATTTTTGTATTGTAAACTTCAGTATGTGTCCGTATTTGTGAATTCGTTTTAAGAAACACAAGAAAATTTAAACTGATACAAGTTGTAAATGATATTGAAAGGACACAGTGTCATTGTCACTGACAAAACAAGTTTGAGTGAATATATACTATCTATCATTTTGAAATCAATATATGGTACATAACAAGCTACAGCATCTGTTCCTAAAAGTGATATTACAGATTTAACTGCAAACTTGAGTACTTAAGTAACATGTACATAAAATATACCTATTCCAGTTGGGTAATAATGGATCCATTTCATTCCAGCTACCTCTTATATATGAACCAAAAGTGTGTGCTATAACTAATATATTAAAGAGGTTGGGTGGTCAGCAACCTATCCATCAAATCTACCTAGAATTTTAAGATATAATTTGTTTAGCTATAAACTATTATTAAGAAATTATTATTAAGTATCTTTTAAATTTGGGTATTTTCCTTATTTTTATATATACTTGTTCTTCTAGAGGGGACCAATACCTCTAAAATGGTCACAATCATCGAGCCCTTTTAAAGGTGTTACATGTATCTATTCATCACTATTAGTTATTACTAGACCAAGAGTCTGTGATATAACTGATATCTTAAAGCGGTTATCTATTTATATGATTTGCACACAAGTACTCTGAAGTTGACAGTTTGTAGTTTTTGGAAATCAGGTCTTCCAACGATCTATTGGAATTGCCATGGGTACCAATTGTGCCCCATTGTAAGCAGATCTATCTTTGTATACATATGAAGCAGTATTAATAAACTTATACGTGAAAAAAAATCACTCGCTGAGGCATTCAACTCAACATTAAGGTATATCGACGACGTTTTATCAATTAACAATTGTTATTTCCATACTTACGTCGACTCGATATATCCGAGTGAACTTGAAATAAAAGATACCATAGAGTCTGCGTCATTTGTTTCATATTTGGATATTTTAATGGAAATGGACATTGATGGTAACCTAACTACAAAACTTTATGATAAACGCGATGACTTCAATTTTTCTATAGTCATCTTTTCTTACCTTGTCAGCAAATACAATCTTCCACTGGGTCGCATGCTGACTGACGTTTTTCATACTAATTGTTAGACCTTAATTTATCACCTAGTTGTCTACGGACTTTTCAGTTTTTTCCCGATTACGACAAAAAGCACACGGCGGACGTTACCGGTCAGCAGAGGATGCTCACTCCTCCTAGGCACCTGATCCTACCTCCAACGTAATGGAGGTCCGTGTTTGCTCAAGGTTTGTAATTTGATCATGACATTTTCCCAACTTTGACATTTACCTCGATTATGACATGCCCTATTGTGACAGCGAGCACACGGCGGGTGCGACCGGTCAGCAGAGGATGCTCACTCCTCCTAGGCACCTAATCCTACATCTATCTTTTTGGAGGTTCGTGTTGCTCTGCTTTGAATTTGTAGTTCGTTTGATGGATTTTTGAGATGGTTGACGGTTTGTTATTGTCATTTTTTCATAGATGTATATTACAGTGACGGTAATAATTGTGTATGTTAAAAGGTGTCCGGAAATCCATGCTTGAAGGCCATATTTCATAGGCTAAACAAACTGAGTCGGGAAATGCAAAACTCCAACTTCGTTTTCGTATGTCTTAACATGAGTGTATCCAAACATTGATAACATTCGTCAAAACTGTCTGAAGCTCCGAGTCTCTCAAAGTAATAAATGCAATGGTTTATAATTTATACGAGTAAAACCTGGATGGGAAAAATTATATTAATTAAACGTAATTTATTTTATAGAGGAAAATTTAAAAAAGTTGCTCTCAAAAATACATATTGAATTTGCACAAGATTTTAATTTAACCATATTTGAAGCGTTTTTCAAGAACATTATACCAGGAACGCAAGATCATACAATGTTAACATTTAATTGAATAAACCTAAAGATATCTCAATCATTTTTCTCGAGAACTTACAAACTCATAGTTCTAAACAAAAGCAAAAATTAAATTCATTTAAATTTTGCGATTTTATTCATTATTCATTCCAAATTACGAATATATTTATTCTTTTTGGATATTGTCGGATTTTTATCTACCCCGACGTAGAATTATTTATTTAATGATCTCCATGATCTAGCCAGATTCGATGAAGATGGGTTAAGGTCATAACATCCCATCAGGTTATGAGAAATCTTTGTGTGGCGTAGGTACTTCCAAGATTTCGCAGACAGAAAAATTACATGATTAATTAGCAATTTAAAATATTCGTTTCGAAATAAATACTATTAAGTAAATCATGTTCATTTACATATTCATTTTTTTCCATTTGACTTCCTAACATACATTTATAAAACAAAAACAATTACGTAAGCTTATTTCCAAATATCTGATTTAAAAATTTGTCTATATGAATTGGAAATAAAAACCTTAAAGTGTACATGTGAAGAAAGTAAATGCAATCAGAAGATGTATAAAACATCGATATTAATTTCAACTGGCTTTTTATAAACAATTTTCTAAACATCAGAAGAGAATCTTTCTATGGGAAAAATTTACTATATAGTAGCTTTTCCAGCTGGGGGATAGACTACTATATAGTAGAGGGGGGAAGCTACTTTGAGGGGAAAGAACCGGCTCATATAAAAGATCAAAATACTGATAGAAGCGGGTAGCAAGCTTGTTTGGAATACATGTACATGTATTTGCATCAAAATTTTATTTACTGAAAAAAAAATCAACATTTTAGGGTATGACTAGCCAAAACTTTCCCTTTACTTTAATATCGGTTTATGCGTTTTCTAAAAAAAAAAACTCAGTAAAGAACAACCACTATATTAGGATCATAAATGAAAATGTGAATTGGTCATTTTAATTTTTGTTCCAATAATTTTATTTTTATTTTGGTCCATTTATCTGTAACTGGATTAAAACTTTTCAATGTAATGCTGTGTCCTGTGTGTCCCAGGCAGGCATTTTATCAAACTTTTTTTTAACTTGGACGGGGCTGTAGACAAGGTGATCCAATATCGCCTTATGATTTTTTTTTATTATGTGCGGAAATATTGTCAATTAAAATTAAAAATAATGAAAATATAACAGTTAATAAAGTTAATAACACCAAATATTTAATATCATAATATGCAGATGATACATCAATAATCCTTGATGGATCTGAAAAATCCGTAAGGGCAACCATAAAAGAAATAGATGACTATTATAAACTATCTGGTCTAAAAATAAACCAAGAAAGAACTCAGATTTTGTGGATAGGGAGTAAGAAATATTCTTAAGAAAAAATTTGTTCAGAAATGAATTTTCAATGGACAACTCAATTCAAACTTTTGGGCATATATTATGATGTAGATTTAGATAAAATTATAAAACTTAATGATGACAAAAAACTTCTTAAGATAAAATTTATATTAGAACAATGGAGCAAACGACACTTGACTCCAGTTGGAAGGATAACACTGGTTAAGTTTCTTTTATTTCCTCAATTAAACCATTTATTTATAGCCTTACCAAACCCTAAGAGTAATGCATTAAAAGAATTAAACAATATTCTATTCAATTTTGTTTGGAATTCAAAATGTGATAAAATTAAAAGACAAGTCTGTTCTCAAAGGTTTGAACATAGTGGGTTAAGGATGGTTGATACAATTCCTTTATTAAAGGATTAAAATCTGCTTTGATTAGGAGATTAATTAAGGATAATAATTCAAAATGGAAAACACTGCCGAAGAATACTATTAATATAGAAAAGCTATTAAATACAGGTTCAGATTATATTATGCAAATGCAGAAGTTTTTAAGAAATGATTTTCGGAAGGAAGTTACCATAGCTTTTAAAGAAATCAAAGATAACTCAAATGTAAAATCTTGGAATGATTATTGTTGCCAGCCATTGTGGAACAATAATAAATTTAAGATAGGAAATCATTCCTTTTTTCTCATAAATATTGGTATGTCAAAGGAGTAAGATGTGTAATTGACTTGTTCGATGAAAATGAAAACTTTTTAGATTTTGAAATGTTAAAAAGAAAATTTAATATTTAAATGAATTATTTAACATATATAGGGGTAAGACATGCTGTACTCTCAGATTTAAGAAAATACAACTTTAGAAATGAAGTTTTCAAACCTTTTATACCATTTCACATTAAAACCTTTGTATTTACAAAATAAGGTTTAAAACCAATGTATGATATATTAAACAGACAAAAGTAACACCAGTGGAAAAGGAAAAATGGAGAAAACATTTTGTTATTACAGAAAAACAATGGATTTCAATCTTTCATTTACTGTGGAATCATTTAATTTCGTGGGTGCCAATTTTCGTGGATTGTGGATTTTTTGCTTGTTCGTGAGATGTAATTTCGTGGATGAGTCAGTTTTCAGTTTCAGTAGGTTAACGAAACCTTTTATAATTAGTTTTCGTTGAGGATGTAAATTCGTGGGAGAAGACTACCCACGAATACCACAAAAATTGAGCTACCACGAATTCTAATGAGTCCACAGTACCTTTTACTATTACCTCAGACTCTTAATTTCAATAGTTGCAGTACAGAATAAACCATTATATATTAACTACAAACAGATTTATGTATAAAATTAGTAACATGGATACTAATCTACATGTATGTACCTTTTGTGAAAATGCTGAGGAAACAATAAATCACTTATTATAAGAATGTCCAAAGGTACAAATTTTGAATACATAAGATGAGTCAATTCGTTACTTGATGCGCGATTTTAGTTTTGATGGATAAAACTTTCCAGAACGGGGTAGCCAAGAACGCGGGTTGACTAATCAACGTCATGGCGGAAAGTGTAGGTCGCGTTAATCATCGGGCAGTTATCTAATTGGATCTGACAACTTTAGTTTTTAGCTCACCGAGACGAAGTCGGGGGTAGCTTATGCTAAACCCCCGGCGTCGGCGTCGGCGTCAGCGTCCGGACCTGGTTAAAGTTTTTGTTGCAGGTCCTGTATCTAAGTTATTACTAGTCCCATCTTCACCAAACTTGCGTGGATGATGCATCTGGACCTACTTATGGACTTGAAAGACTTGGATGCTGAATCTGGGTCATGAATTTCAGATGCTGGAGGTTTTTGGAGCAGGTTAAAGTTTTTGGAGCAGGTGCCCTTTAATGATTATATCTTAGTTTTTACTGGTCCTAACTTTACCAAACTTGCATGGATGGTGCATCTTATGATACTGATGCTCCAGACAGGCTTGAATGCTGAATCTGAGCCATAGGTTTTAGATGCTGGAGGAGGTTAAGGTTTTTAGAGCTGGTTAAAGTTTTTGGAGCAGGTGCCCTCTGATGATTATATCTTAGTTATTACTGGTCCGAACTTCACCAAACTTGCTTGGATGGTCGGTCTTATGATCCTGTTGCACCTGATGCTGAATCTGAGCCATTGGTTTCGGATGCTGAATGAGGTTTAGTTTTTTGGAACAGGTCACATGTTTAATAGATAATAGTACTATTTCAAACTTGCATAGTTGATTTAACTTAATATAAATGAATCGCAGAGGTAGCTTCAGATGCAGAGCCTGATCTCCATTATCAAGGATGCTAAAAATATATCTTAGTTATTACTGGTCCTAACTTTACCAAACTTGCATGGATGGTGCGTCTTATGATACTGATGTACATGACAGGCTTGAATGCTGAATCTGAGCCATAGGTCTCGGATGCTGGAGGAGGTTAAGGTTTTTGGAGCTGGTTAAAGTTTATGGAGCAGGTGCCCTCTGATGATTATATCTTAGTTATTATTGGTCATAACTTCACTAAACTTGCATGGATGATGCACATGACAGGCTTGAACGCTGAATCTGAGTCAGATAGGTTTCGGAAGCTGGATGAGGTATAGTTTTTTGGAACAGGTCACATGTTTTATAGATATTAGTACTATTTCAAACTTGCACAGTTGATTTAAAAAAACTTTAATATCCAAGGTTATTAACGATGATTTTTCATATAATATGATAAAGGTGGTCTCATAAAGGTGATGCCTCATAAAGGTGATGTCTCGTCTCGGTGAGCTTTGTAATCTGTGATTACCTATGTTTAAGATATGCAAGAAATATGTTTATACTTATCTAGCGTTTTTAAGTAACAAACATTTTTACACCACTGCAGATTGGTTGTAAACCACATACATTAATTTGTGAAACATAAACAAATCGTGTTAACAACGTCTGTATGAATAGATGATGTATAATTTGAATCGGGTCGGGTAAAGTTATAGTCATTCTTTTTTGGGAGAGTGATAATAGTTATAGTAAAACTTGGCTTTAAGACCTAAAAATGAAAATTTAGAAAAGAAAATCGACGCACTGTAAAGCCACTTCCCGGTTTGAAAAAAAAATGAAAAAGTTTGCCTTTTTTTTCAATCAGCTGCAACAAAAAGCACGCGCGGATCCAGAATTTTTTTTCCAGTGGTGTGTGTGTGGATGGGTCCGACGGTTATTTGAGTTTGCCAGGGGGTTCGATGCATATTTTTGGTAATTTTGTAATGTAATTTAAAGAAATTTGAATTTTGCAGGGAGAGGGGGTCAGGGTCAGGACCCCCTCTAGATTCGTGCATGAAAAGAATAAATGTCATATACATGAAGCATTGTATCATATTTTAAAATGTTTAAAGTATTAATTCCCGCGCTTGCGCGGGGTATTATCTAGTCATGATAAAAAAAAAATACATATACAGAAGTAGATGCCAGAAAAACCAATTAACTGCAAAAGCCCTTATAAATGATTTAAAACAGTTACATAAAGTATTCCAATTCTGTGCAAAGAAAAGATGTGAGATAGATAGGATCAATCCAGACTGGGAAAATTGGACCCATGTTTTTAACTCACTCTAGAGTGCTCTCTCTCTCTCTCTCTCTCTCTCTCTCTCTCTCTCTCTTAATAAAAAATGTGTTTTAATATGTAATTTGTTTTGTTTTTCTAAGTAAACGTTCATTATGTATGCAATGTTGATGCAATTGTTTAATTGCACTGTTAAACACACTTGTGTCCTTGAAAATTTGTGATGTATGCAGAAGCAATTGGCTTTTTAATATGTTTGCATCATAAAATTTGAATTAAAAAAAATATACCGTTGGTAGCAAGTTTGGGATAATTTTTATAAATATGAAACAAATGCTTGTACATGTATATACGTTCGTGGGCAAGGGTTATCCACGAACATTATTCCCCCCACGAACAATGATGTAACATCAATTCAAATGGATGAATTACAAGTATACACATAAAAGTAGTAGGGGGGCGGACGGAAATATTTGGGTAGAGTTTTGAACAGAAAATTATGAAAGATGTGAAGATGAAAAAAATCAAAATGTTGACCTTCAAGAACCTTGTTAACAACGGCCGCCATAAGACAATTGTTGTTGGTGGTAATTTGATATGAAAATGAAAAGTATTTGTGCGTTTCTGTTGGGCTACAGTATATTAATAGCGTTTGTCGCATGGTTCCACTCTAATGACCGCAAATTTCCATTTAATTTCCCCAGTCACTGATGCCTGTACGGGTCTTTTTGAATGGAAAGTGTTAATTGATTAATAATTGGACCAATCACTCAAGTCAGCTATAAGATAGTATTTTTCATAGAATGTATAACAGACAAATTATTTAGGTAAAATATAAATTTAGAACATTAAACAGCGATTTATTGAAATCAACTGTACAAGTTCAATGAATGCAAAAAAAAGTTAAATTTTCATTCTGTCACTTTAAAAAAAAAGTGAATATATCTCAGAACACTGTTGACTGTTATCTAATACAGTCCTTACCAATCAAAACCTGATAAGATAAATCATTCAATCTAGAAACAAAGACCATGCGACAAAATGGTTGTTACACGCAAAGCGCGCCCTCGTCAAGCCGTTTAACAACCCTTACTTATTTTAAGCAGACGCTTAGCCTACGCAACACAGCGAAGAAGACCAATTTTTTTAAACTTTAAAACTTAAATTTATCAGAATTATGTATTGTGTTTCTTTGCATTCTAATCATTTTCAAAAGCAATAGGATTCCTGTTTACATTTTTTTCATATATTGCAAAAATCCGATCTTTTTCATTTCAAATATTTATTATTAATATTTTCTTGTTATTATAGTACAGGAAACTAATAGTATTTTATTATAAAAACAAATAGTTGATGTCAGGTGCTTGTCGTTAACTCATATAGAAAAACAATATCCTCTTGCTTGAAAAAAATTAAGGAAGGTACAATGTTTATAAAATCTAAAACAAAAGAGAGTTCTCTCCCGATTTACCGGTACTAGTAACTTAAAGCACAGCAAATCAATTCCAAAATTTTTATACTGAAGTATACACCTCGTTGCTTATAATATACTTTATACATAATATACAATATACATTAAAAATTTAAATGTTTTAAAACATGTCGAAGAACCTATAGAACATTTATGATAAAATAGTACAAACTGTCATTGCAATTTAGCTTTATTGCATCCTTTTTAAGAACTTACGTTTTAAAATTTACTCTTTTCAGATGCTAAAAACAGTAACTTTTGAAAACTTTGTCCATTTCAAAGACAAGACTTTCATTTTTTTACGCGATGAAAATAATAATTCAATACCTTCTGCCATCTACAGTCCACCTCGCAAAAACAAAGAGACAGTGAGTATCAATGGTCTCAATATTTTCGTAGGAGCTAATTTCTGTGGGAAAAGTACCGTTTTAGAATTAATTAGACGATGTATGACAGAGGAAATAAATGTGACTGTAACAAACTCTTTCAATGAAAATTTGATTGCATACGCGTTCTGCCAATTCGGATTAGACGGGTATGATGAAGTTATCTCTGGAATTATCAAAGAACCAGGCAATGAAGTAAAAGTATACAAAATTGTAATTTTCACTAACAAACAAGGAACTTTTCTTCGCTTGAGATCGTCGGACAAGAGTATTACCTATGATGGTTTTGCTGAGACAAAAGAAGATATAGAGACAATCCAGTCATTTTTCACAAAAAAAGATGCTACCAACAATATTAATCTTCTAGATTGGATAAAACGTTCAAGACCTATAGAAGTTTACAAAAGAGATGATGAGCCAAGCTGGATTACCATTGAATGCGAATATGTATCTACACTACCTCTAAGGGGCATTGGAATTGTACAGTGGACAAAAAGTGAAAAAATCAAAAAGGAGCACAAGGAGAGCAACTACAAGATGGCATGTGAACGAGCAGAAGTTATATCAGCTTTTTTGTCAAACGACTTTAGGGATAAAATTGATGAAATCGATGAAGAGGAAATTTTTCAGTATATTACCCATCCAGAAATATTTAAATTTAAAAAGGAAGGAAAACTTATTGTTGTTCAACACTACAAATCAAAGCATGATATTAATAATGTTAGACCTAAAGAATTCCCTTTGTTGAAGACATCCGAAGGAATATTAGAAGCCAAACTGACGTCTTTGCTCCTGGCGCGCAAAGACATTCAGACTCTTTGTTTGGAGGATCCTGATAGAGGGATGCACCCTCAAATGATTGAACGGTTAAAAACAAAGTTGTATAGAGCAGCATATAAAAAGACCATAATTGTTGTGACACATAGTCCCTATTTAATCGACACCATTACCATCGACAAAACGCATGTTTTCTTTCGAAAGAAAACAACAACCAACAGTTACGAATGTTCCGTGAGAAAAGCTATGAGAAATAAAAAACTCTCAAAAGTGTCCGATATTGAAACACTGAGAACGTTGTTGTTTGCAACCAAAGTTTTGTTAGTGGAAGGTGTTATTGACAGAGAAGTTGTGGAGGGTATTTTTACCCATATTAAACGCGAAGCTTTAGAAAAGAAAATGGTTGATGTTTTTAATAAGGATATAACTACCTATCAGGTTATTCCTGTTAACGGCTGTGAAAATACAAAGAAAGTTAAATCGTTTTGCGACTACATTAATCTTAAGTGCCTGTGTTTATGGGATCTTGACAAAGTGGTTAAGTTTGATAAAAAAACAGATGTTATAAAAGAGTTCGTGGAGATAGATGAAGATTCTAAACATGCCTATAACAACAAATACCACAATGAAAAACTCTCATCGTTCATTCAAAAAGAAGACTCCCTGAAAGTTGCGAAGTTACTGGAATCCAGAAAAAATACGTTTATATGGAGACACGGTGCTATAGAAGATGCGATTCTAAGCTCTAACAATTGTAAAGAAAAAATTCGCGAATCTCTTCATTGCAAAAAAGGAATGAATCCTGCAGACCTTAAAAACAAGCTAAGGGAACGACTCCATGAAGGAGAAAGAAAAAAGTTTTATGATGAATTAGTAAAAGTCAATGAAATAGACAGATTTTTAAAATTTATTAAGGAGAAAGAAGGGGTGGAAAATGAGGAAAACCACAGCACTCCTAAAAGAAATGAATGGAAACATTTTAAAAGTCTTCATTATATCTGTTACATCATGAATATTTTTATCATACTTGTTATCCTATTATTGTTATTTGGTGTATTCGGACATAAGTATGTTACAGGCGCGGATCTAGAGGGGGGGTCAGGGGGGTCCCGACCCCCCCTGGAAAATAAAAATTTATTAAATATACATAGTAAAATTATCGAAAATATGCCTCGGACCCCCCCTGGCAAACACAATTATCCTTCGGACCCCCCCTGGAAAAATTTTCTGGATCCGCGCATGTGTTACTTCAGGAAAACAGAGAAATGACCAATTCAAGAGAACAATTGGTCGGGAAAGTCACATTTTAACAATTTATTCTTTTATATTTTGTTTGTTTGTTTGGGGGGGGGGTTGGGGGGGCTATATATATTTGAATTTTTATTTAAAATTGACTATTTTCAGTTTTATAGTTAATATCACAACATTTTGTCCGTTCAAAACTCGATTAAAGCATGATTTTGGCCTATATAAAAGCAAGTATTGTTTTTATCTTATTTTCATCATAGAAACAACTATATCACTCTTATATAAACTAAAATGTATGTTTATTCTTGATGTAAAAGACATAAATATACAAATAAAAATATATATTACTAAAATGCAATCAACTCGAGCTCTACCAAGGTAAAGCACATTTTTTCAAGGACAAACACAATTCTTGTGTTATCGATATTGGCGCCACATACACAATTTGGTTCCAAAACTGCAGCTTTCTGGCCAAAATAGAAAAGAAATATTCCGATGGGCATCCATATAACCACAGTTTACAATTTATGGCGCAACATTTGTTGCATAGAGTTCGATATTTTGTTCTTCCACATTCCGACCATACTCTTTCAACTGTATGCATGAATATACCCCAGTAACACTTGAAGATTGATCCAAAATAAAATGGCGAGCATCGTGTCAGTTATAACAATAGCTAAGATGAGGGGACGTTTTATCATCAGATAATTTCCAATAACAAGTTCACAACAAAACGGTCTTTCAATGCGAGTGGGGTTTTTTTTAAAGTTGACCCACTACCAGATGTAGAGTTAGAGATAGGTAAAGATATTTCTTTCCCCAATTGATACAATTGTCCAAACAACACAAACATACCTATTGTCAGTTCACATTTAAAGAGATTAATGCTTGAACTATGCAAATGTATTCAAAGTCAAGGAAAAGCCGTTGCAAGCCATGAAAATAAATTTATTTTGAAGTGAATGCTAGTATTTGTTTCATACGGTTAGAATTGGCACTTTAACAATAGTTAATCATCATAATAGTTAATATGACACTTCAACTTTTACTTATTTAACCATTAATTAAGTGGTACTTAAACCATTTCTTTATCTATTAGGGATGAGATGTAAAGTTCACAATCTGCACATTTATGGTTGATTAAATTTTCAACACTACCATTTGTTAATTAAAAAAGTTTATCTGGCCATCTTTGACAAGCCTTAGATAATTATACTATGCATTATTTCAGATTAAAAGGTAACCCCAAAATAACCAGTTAACAAAAATTTCTTGTCTGTAAAAAAATTCCCAAAATCAAAAAAAATTAAAAAATAAATAAATCAGCTATTTTAAAATTGATGAAACATGCGAAATGATCGATTCATATATCTTATATCTTTTGGAAGGTCGGATTTTGCTGGAAAGGCAGTGTTTTCAATAAGTTTTTGAATAGAAGGAAAAAAAATTGGAACAGCAGGAAACCTAATCTCGGCGAGGGGTCTGCGGGTCCAGGGCAGAGCCCTGGTGGGGGGCCGGGGGGCTGAGCCCCCCGGCTGAAAACAAAAAAAATAATCATTTTTGAAGGTACTTTTTCTGCTTCTAAGGCCATCAAAATATAAGTTTTATCAATTGTCTACCGCTAGCAACTGCTTAATTTTACCTTAAATAGTGCCATTTTAAAGACTATTCTCTATTCACCAATTTGTAAAACAAATTCTTGAACATTTTTTTTACCAATTTACAGCTAATAAAACATATTAATTGTACTAAATTTTTATGATGAATATACTGTATATTTACTCCCTTTCACATGAATCTACATTCCAATAAAAACATCAATCAAAATTCTATTTTTTAGTACCTACAATTTTAAAAATAAAATCAGAAATCAGAAACGTATGAAGATCGATTTATGCAGTAAAACACTCACTTAAAAATGTTTCTGCAAATTCAAGCTAAAACACAGAGTCTAGGAAAATATTTTAATAAATATATTCAATATATTTACTTTGAGAACAAAAAAGTTAAGGTCTGAAAGAGAAAAAATTAGTACTTCGTGGTAGTCTGTTACTTAAATGTAGCAATATAAACTGACTTTCCTTCGAGTTACGTAACAACAATCGCGAGAAATTTCAAGTTATGAGGAAACTCTGGTTGATCTATACCTTGAAAGAATGTCAAATCATGAAGTTAAAAGTTACTTTATGTCAAAAAAGATAAACCGGTTTCTAGAAATAATATATAAAAACTATTCATGTAGCTTTACTTCGTTTGGAGACGGGTAGAAAAAAATGTTGATTTTCCTCTTCGACATGGGATATTCGATCGTCATTGACTCGATCGTTTGACATATGGTGGGAACCAGTTCACGTTGATCTGGGTCATTGACGTGTTACTATTTTGAGGCCCTATTTTCAAACGCATTAACAATAAGGATTTTGATATTAACTAAATCAAGCTCCTATATCGGCGGAATGTTTTTAAGATGGAAATCACAGCCGGAAAATTTTATTCTACAGGCGGTTAATTTTGCCGGTTGCCGGCTCTTATTGAAAACACTGAAAGGGTTTCCATAACCCCCGCCATATCCATAAGAAGTATAATCCCCTCCATAGGGATTGGCGGGGGGGGGGGGGGAATTGCTTTGGTAAGGATTATGCATTGTACTATTAACAAAATAAAACAGACATGCTGTATATTCCAAATTAAATGCGAGGAACTTTTTAGTTTGAAGTGGTTCAAATTATCAAATAAGTATGTTTTCAATGCAAACTCTTCATTGTTCTTCTATATGCTAATCACAAAACCCTATAAGATTTGATTGATGTTGTTGAAGACATTTAAGACTCTTTTTGGGTATAATAGTATGAATTTTCTTTCTTAAGAGACATTTTAATTAATGTTAGTGTGAAATACTGTACAAGTGCTATATTGTAGAGAAAATCGTAAACCAAGTGTGCTATACCTCTTTAATTCTTTATTTTATTAGTGCGATGCTGTTATAAGTATAATAGCAATGGTTATATTTCTGTAAAATAGAGGGAACTATTTATTTTAAATTGTTGAGAATCGATCCAGCAACGACAAGTCGCCTTGCAAGTGAGCTCCGGTGAAATTGAAGTTTTTTGATATGTTTTCGAAAGTTTAAAAACTTGCTGTAATAGAAATTGAAAATACCACTCTTCAACATTAGACTGTGTGTTTTTGGGGTTTAACCTCGTTGAAAATACTTTATTTCAAAAATTGTTGTGAACCGTTTGTGACTGGTATCGTGAGTTCAACTCACCATATGGAGCACCTGTGTAGTGTGGGTCTCGTCTAAACTAACTATTTACGTACACTTATTTTACTTGGTACTTGGTACATGTACGTAACCAGCCGATTTGTGACATTCTTTTCTGTATAGTCAACAATTCAATATGAATGAAACAACTTCAATTCTGTCAGAGAGCCGAGCAATATTATATGGGCAGACCGAATCAGAAAATGCCAATGACAACGAAAACGTCAGTCAATTCGACGAGAGGCAAATCACCTTAACATCTATACACTCTTTATTAATTCAAATGAACTCCAAACTTGCAAATATAGAACTTAAAAGTGATTCCCTTGATTCTAGACTCTTTGCAATTGAACAGAAAATGGCATCATTTAATGAGCTACAAGCTTCAGTGAATTCGTTAAAATCCCGAGTGAGTACTTTGGATGAAGAGTTCGTAAAGGTGAAAAAAGATCTTACGGACTTTGACAGAAATATGACAGCCCTCGGAGACGTCTTCGATACTGTGAAAGAGTCAACAGAAAGAAACACAAAACTGATGACAGACAGTAAGACACTCACAGATCAGTGTATTCAGGGCCAAAGAATCATGGAAAAAGAGCTTGTGTCAATAAAAGAAGTAAGTGAAAATCTACAAAATTCAGTGACAGACCTAAAGGCTCGTTCAATGCGAGACAATTTGATATTCTCTGGAATCCCGGAGGAGAGACATGAAGATACTGAAGCTGTCCTACAAGAATTTATCCAAAAAAAGTATAAACTGGATTACGAAGTTCCTTTCGAAAGGGTCCACAGAATGGGTAAATGGAAGGAGTACAGTTCCCAACCCAGAAATATTGTCGCCAAGTTTACCTATTTTAAGGATAGAGAATTCATCCGTACACGTGCCCCCCAGAAGCTCCATAAATCCAACGTTTGGGTCAACGAACAATTTCCCCCTGAAATCGAGGAAAGGAGAAGGAAGCTATACCCCGTTCTCCGCCAAGCAAAGAAAGACCACCGAAAAGTTAAACTGGTTCGGGACGTGCTCTATATTGACGGACAGGAATATATCCCACCTATAGGATCCGCTCCGAGAGCAGCTCCAACGCCCTCGCCAGCTCGGACGCAAGCCGCCAGCAATCAAACAGCCGAGCGACAGTACACCCCGCAAAACCCGACCAAAGACGATCGACAGGCTTTTAAACGTCAGCGTCAAGGATCCACCCCCGACCGAATCGGATAGGGAGACGCAGGAGAACAATTCTCGCGAACAGACAGCTATACGTCTCTGAAATTACTCTCGCTTAACGTATGCGGTGTCAAACAAAAGTTAAATTATCCCGAATTCTGTGATTTTATTGCAAACTATGACATTATTGGACTCTCGGAAACAAAAACTGATGATTCGGACAATATTCAAATTCCCGGTTACGTCACTTACATGAAAAATAGACACAAACTTTCTAACAGACGATCCGGTGGTTTAATTCTAGCTATAAGAGATACTATTGTAAAACATGTAAAAATATTGGAAACAGATTGTAAATTTATTTTTCTGTTTAAATTAAGCAAAACCTTGCTAAATATAAGTGAAGATGCTGTATGTGGGTTAGTGTACATTCCACCCGAAGGGAGCAGATATTCGATTTGATTTGATTTGATTTGAACATATTTTATTGTACAAAAATACAATTGGGATTGGGCACAAGTTCCATAACTTAGACCGCCTTCTCCCAATACAAAGATGTAATACAATATATGTGTACACAACATAAATAAAGGTCAGTGGATATAATGGCGGTATACATATATGCAATTGACATGTATATAATTTTCAACGGTGTACAAGAGTTTTAAGATCAGTTAAATCTTTCAGTGTTTTTAATATAAGTATAAACTAATGTAAATAAATGATTGTTTTCATTGTCACTTATTGCACTGTCACCCCAAAGTAAAACATGAGTGTTGACAATGTTAAGATTTACAATTTGAAAAATGTCATTAAATAGAACATTTCTAGCATCTTTATATTTATTGCATGTGAAAAAATAATGGTAAGTGTCAATTGTGTCACCCGCCATTGAAAGACATGTTGATTAACGTTATTGAAACTATGAGAGAGCACTGCGATTGAAAAGACAGGTGTGAATCCATACATGTACTGACCGACCATGACCTTCGTTGCGTAACATCAAGACAATAGTTGAAGGTAAAAACACAGTAAGCAAACACTTGAAAAAGTGTGTGCAAACAAATAAAGAATGCAAAGTGAAAAATAAGAAAGGAACAAATGAACAAAAACAAGAAAATGTAGAAAAAAAGATAAAGCAGATATTCCTCCCCTGATTGTTTTTCAGAGATTGAGCAAGAGATAATTAATGTAAATAGTAACTGTAAATATTTATGTTTGTTTGGCGATTTCAACGCCAGGGTTGGTAAGATGCAGGACTACTATACTCCTGATGATTTTTTAGCACACGTAACTCATTGTCAAATTCAACCCGAGGTCGCCACCCGTTCTACTGTTTTTGATAATTATCAGATTCCTTTAGATAGAATTGTACGAGATCATACTATAAATAACTTTGGTTACAAGCTTGTTGAATTCTGTAAGAATAATGATATTTATATTGTGAATAGTAGAGTTGGTAACGATAAAAAGATTGGTGGCACCACCTGTAAAGATAGTAGCACTGTGGACTATGTTTTAGCCAGTGCCAATTTTTTGCAATTTTAGAAACCGTTCTCGGATGTACACAATCCAATTTCTTTCTCACTTACCATTTGTATTGATGACGCTAAAAATAGCATTCCAGGTAAAAACCAACCAAGCGTAAAACTCTGGTGTGCGGACAAAGCAGACGATTTTCGCAGTAATATTAAGATGTCAGCTGTGTGTGAAATTGAAAGTGAACTTAACAGTCTTTCCTTTTGTATCAATGGTATTAGTAAAGAGAACATTTCCAAAATAGCAAAAGATATATGCACTGTATTTGTCAACACAGCCAGAGAGACGTTCGGCATGAGTACACATGTAGAGAATTTTAATAACAAAAAATGTAATAAGCCATGGTTTAATCGGGTTTGTAGAACAGCAAGAAGGAAATTTCATTTAGCAAAACGACTGTATAATAGAAATAATTCAACAAACAATAAAGAAAATTTGAAGGTATTAAGTAAGCAATACAAGAGAACAATGGATGATTGTATCAAAGAGTATAAGAAAAATATTACCAAAAAACTTGTCAACTTGCGCTCTACAAACCCGAAAGAATACTGGAGAATTTTAAATGGATCAAATCGTGATGAAAAAAGTGCTGTTAACATTGACGATATGTTTCAATTTTTAAAGGATATGAACGAGGGTTGTGAAAATGATGTATCTAATATTGATAACCCTGATTTTATTTTGAATGATTTGACTGACACATGTATGTTTGACGATATTCTTAACGGTGAAATTTCGGATGAAGAAATAGTTGCGGCAGTTAAGAAACTTAAAAATAGTAAAGCCGCTGGGTATGATCTTATTGTAAATGAACACATTTCATCGACTCTGTCTATTTTTCTGCCAGTGTATAAGAAGTTTTTTAATATTATTTTCTGTGGTGGGATCGTTCCAGATGAGTGGCTAATCGGTATTATCAAACCAATTTATAAAAATAAGGGGGATCCTACTCAGCCGGAAAATTACCGCCCTATATCTCTTTTAAGTTGTTTAGGTAAACTTTTCACTAGTATTTTAGCCAATCGTCTGGAAGCGTACGCCACCGAGACAAATCTCATTTATGAAAACCAAGCTGGATTTAGAAAAAACTATTCAACTATAGATCATATTTTGACAATACGATTTCTCTGTGATATTTTTATGAAAAGAAAAAAGAAATTATTTTGTGCTTTTATCGATTTTAAACAGGCGTTTGATACTGTATGGAGGACCGGCCTGTGGAGAAAGCTTATTTTGAATGGAATTAACGGGAAATGTTTTAGATATATAAAAAATATGTACATGGGTATTAAGTCGTTAGTAAAGTTAAATGGTATTTCCTCGAATTTTTTTGAATGTAACGTAGGTGTAAGGCAAGGAGAAAATCTTTCCCCTTTTTTATTTTCTCTTTACATTAACGACCTAGAAAACTTCCTATTGGAAAATAATATTGTTGGTTTGCAAAGTATACGTAACGAAATTGAAAACGATTTATCATTACATTTGAAATTACTTATTTTATTTTACGCCGATGTCACCGTCATAATGGCGGAATCTGCGGAAGACCTACAAAATGCACTCAACGAATTATATATATATTGTACTCGGTGGAAACTTAGTGTTAATGTTAATAAAACAAAAATAATGGTTTTCTCCAAAGGTGCAACATGGAAAAAGACTTTTTATTATAAAGGAGAAATTATTGAAAATGTTAAAGAATTTAAGTATCTGGGTATTGTGTTGTCAAGAACTGGTTCATTTTCTAAAGCAAAAAAGCATTTGTGTGAACAGGCTCAAAAAGCCATGTATGGGGTTATAAGGAAAATTAGAAATTTTAATTTACCATTAAATTGTCAGTTTGATTTGTTTGATAAGGTTGTTTTACCAGTTTTACTGTACGGCTGTGAAATTTGGGGTTTTGAAAATCTAGATATTATTGAAAGTGTACATTTGAAATTTTTGAAAACAGTACTTAATTTAAGAAGCACAACACCGAATTTTATGATATATGGTGAAACAGGGCGTTATCCTTTGTATATCAATGTCTATACAAGAATAATTACATATTGGGGAAAAATGTTAATAAGCCCTGATAACAAAATTGTATATACAGTGTACAGATATTTATTTTCACAACATTTGAATGGTGATTGTAAAAGCCCATGGTTAGACTGTATTCAAAGAATTTGGAACATGTGCGGGCTACAATATGTCTGGCAGAACCAAAATTTTGTCAATATAAAATGGTTAACTGCTACTGTAAAACAAAGATTAAAAGACCAATTTGTGCAAATATGGTCAAACTATATAAATTGTTCTTCCAGAGGTCATGTGTATAAAATTTTAAAACCCAATTTTTGCTTCGAAAAGTATCTCGATATTTTACCTGTAAAACTAAGAAAAAAACTAATTAAATTTCGTACATCAAACCATCGCCTCCCTGTAGAGACAGGCAGATGGTATAACATTCCTCGGAATGAGAGGCTATGTCTTTTGTGTAATAAAGGTCTCATTGGCGATGAATTTCATTATATTTTAGAATGTTCGGCCCTAGAAGAAATAAGGAAAAAATATCTAGACAAAAAATATTGGAAAAGACCAAACTTTTTTAAGTTCTCTGATCTCATGACCAACAGCAACTGTAAATCGCTAAGAAAACTGTGTGTATTTATTTCAAATATTTTCGATGCTGTCTGTTCCCCTTAGCTGTTTTCCTATTTTTATCCTTTATACCATAGTCTTAAATAAGTAGTGATTCTTTATATAGTTTGTCTTTTTTTTTCATATATTTTTCCTGTATGAAAATTTACCATTATGTATGTACCTCTGACGATTTATATTTATGTGTATTGTATATATATATGTTCCTCTTGTACCAAATGATTTGGTTTGAGCGAATAAACTGAACTTGAACTTGACAAAATCAAAAACATATATTTTGTCCTTTTATAAGAATAATTAAAGAATAGAAAGTTTAAACTTTCTAATCCGTTTTTTTTTTAATTCAAAGAACGCTTTCCTCTTGCATATAGATCCATTGCACATAGATGAGTTGCATTTTTTGGAAGTTGAATTTAATTAAAAATATATCACAGAGTTCTATGGATTTATATCTAATATTAGTTGAAATATGACAGAGTGAGCGAGTCATTATCCAATTATTAAATCAGTACTTAAAATCTCGCCAGATTCATGTATTTTTGTAAAAATAGATTCAATCTATTTTTAGAACAGGTACTTTCCGGAGTGGACGAAATCATCACGTGTTTGTAATCATTTAAGAGGTCTGGAGATGTGTTCCTGTACACATCTCTAAATTGCTTTAAAGGCATATTTATTGGTCAAGAATTTGAAGAAAGTCCTTGCTGCTACACGTCTTTCTTTTCGGATCACAATCACCGATAGAGAGAATATTTCTGTAACGGAAATGGTCGAATAAATAAGGTAAGGAAAGTTAAACAGGTCATGTTGCTAAACATTAAATTTTAGTACAAATGTATAGTGAATTTGTATTTCAATTTGCTTTTTTTATGCATATTCATACGGTGTAGGTATGTTTGTTAAATAAATCAAAACATCGCAAAATTCTAAGGTAATTAAAACTATAAATATCGATTGGAAATTCCGCAAGTTTCGAAAACGTTAAAGCCAGGTCAGTGATTTGAAGCAAACGATAAGCATAAATTCTTTTAAAATATACCATAATTGTTATAATTTTGGATCATATAAGTTAGGTCAAGCTGTATTTGACATATTTTTACTTTCATTATAGTTCAGGGTCAGGGACCGGAAGGGGGTGCTAATACGCGGAATGAAAAACGAAACGGAAAGCGAAACGGAAATTAGAAAAAAAAAATTACTTGAATATGCCATAAATTGGATTGAAAATGATCTGCTTTATATCAGCTGTTCATGATTCGTTACCGATTCAAGTTGTTTTATTCTTTTTAAAAATTATGAATTTATCTCGTATTTCTTTTGTACATTTTATACATTTTGCTCAGTGCATGTATAGCGATAGAAAGAATAATCTTACCGTGACCAGGCTACGCTCAGGTCCGTAGGACATCTGTCATTTTAACGATAGAACATTCTATCTAGTATAGCGATGAAATTTAACAATATTTATGGCTCTTTTCTACATTTTCATTACATACTAACACATAGGGCAGTTGAAATGGCAAAGCGTTTAAAAATTAACAGGCACCTGACATACGTTAAAATATTTCGTTTTATAGTAAGATAATTTCCTGTAATATAATTATCTTTCATTTTAACCTCAGGTGTCTGTCATTTGGCTGGACCAACAAAGTTATATAGAATTGTCTAGATATAACACGTTGGTTTTTTCTTTCAGTTTATGTATTAGCGCTCGTAGCAAACGTCCCTTGTTTTTTAAACGACATAGCATGTTCAAGCAAAGTAACTTAATTCATTTTCGCCTAAGAGTTTATTTAAAAGATACGGAATTACCATGATATGATCATATATCAGCTCCGGAATATTCAAAAAAGATTTCTTATTTTAAGTATTTACGTTTGTATAGTTTTCAGCAATTGAACAATTCAACATGACATGTTATTGTTGATATTTTAACGTTATTTTCATTTCGTATTAGGCTATTCGATTGCGCCCCAATATTACCGCACTGCTCATCGCGTTATCGGCTATTCGGTTGTTATCGGACATTCGGTGGACAACAACTTTTGATATTTGAGTAAATTATTGCAAATGTTAGATCACCGTGGATATAAAAAAAATGTTGATAGTGTTTTTCGTGTACACGCGACAGAATATCTTATTATAGTATGTATGAGTGTTTTGAAGACTTCAATGTCGAATTTTCTATTTTTCACCAGTTTTTGTCCGATATATATAATTGTATATAGTTCCATTATCAAAATCTTAATATTTACATAACATTTAATTATTGTACACAATAATGCATTATCAGAATCATGCCAATATCTAATCTGATGTCCCCATTTACATTGCGTCATTTTTATTCCTTGACTTTGCATTTTTGATATGGCTGTAACCGTGGTTGCCCTTTAATTTACTTTTGTTAGTATTAACTGTATATTATTTAAGCATAAAAGCAATTAGACTTTAATCTCAGGGTTGTTTAAATGAGTTTCTCAAAATAGTGTTAGTCCAAATATGATCTAGAACTCTAACGTTTAAGAAAGAAAGAGATTGACAACAGATTGTTCACAAAAAAACGTTACTGGGGGACTTCTTTTGTTAGAATATAAAAGAAATGGTTAAGTTTTCAATTTAACGTGCACGTGTTAAAATTCGGGGTTTTTTTAAGCATTATTTAACCTGCGCAAATTTCTTAAGAGGACATCACAGTTCTGTAGTGAGTTTTGTATTAGCTCAAATTATTTATAACCATCTACATAGATTAGTTAACAGAGTTTGAGAGCCAGTGAACAAATCATTTACACTCCGACTCGCTTCAATAGTCGTATTAAAAATAGAGTAAAACTTAAGGAGGTGATTGCAAGGGTCCTTGAAAAAATTCTATCCAATCAATTTTTCTCCTTTTTATATATATTATACCTTATATTAGTAGTAACATTTTGAGAAAATTTCAACTTTAATAATCGTTGATTTAAGGGCAGTATGGTTGCCATAGCAACCCCACTTTTTCCAGTATCTTATTTTTATTGGGTTATGATTAAATACACCAGGCAAAAAAAATATGAATTACAAAAACAAGTAATAACCATCAATTATTATTTAATACCATTCATAGTAAATAGAAATATAACTTTCATTCAAAATTAATCATACAAATTACAATGCCACTGCCTTGTATAATATGTACTCATCATAATTTGAACAACATTTTATAGTCCTGAGACATGTTTTTTGATCCTCAAAAATTTAATAACCAATCAAACTTCTTTATTTTAATAAATGTTATAAAACATATCTGTAGTAACATAAATGCAAAATATCAAGTGGGGTATTCGAGTTACTTTTTATACTACATCACAATACTTGTACACCCCCCCCCCAAATTTTCAGACTTTTTAATGCATTTTGCCCATGAACCAATACATGATGTTGACAATCAAAATAAATGAACATTCAAGGAGGGAAATGTAATAATTTTATGTTATAATTAACTCTAAATTCGTCAAATTTCATATGATTTTTGGCAAGTTTGCTACAACTTTTATGACCACAGAGTTGATTAAACATGACTCCTACCCTGTATTTACACATTCAATGTAGGTTAAATTTATCTTTCCCTAAAATACATATAATAAATCATTGGTCTGACATTACTGGATATCTAGTCAATTTTAAATGTTACATAGTATTTCAAACATATTCCATTTTTGTGTATGATATGGAAGATTATATACTGGTAAGTGCAAAAAGGTCATTTTGGTATGTTTCACATAAACGTTATCCAACATCAAAAATTAAATAAAAAAATACTGTCACATAACCATTTAATTAATACAACAAGAGAAAAGATGCTACTGTGACAGCAAACTGGGTTTTTGTGTGAACAGATATCCATAATCATTTGTCAACCCTGAATTGATAAAGACTACATATCCAGAGAAATGAGGTAATCTCTATGCAATATTTTGCAAGAAAATGAGTAAGTTCAACAACTAGTATTTTTCACAAAAGTTATAAAAAAATCCAAATCCACAAATATCCACATCTTTGGTTAATGCACAAATGATCTGATAAACAAAAACTTTCTATCAGTATCTTGAAAACTGTAGTAAGAGTTATCTGTACAGTAGGGGTATACTAAATGCAATTTTTAACAATAAAAAAGTTCAACAACTTGTATTTTTTCACAAATTATCAAAATTCAAAATTCAAGTAAAATGCACATCTCTGATGTATGCATGTACAATTGATCTGCAAAATAATTTATTAGAGTGTGTACATACATTTAATGGAGATAAATAGTTTTACAGAATACTCATACAACATTCAACAATAGAAAACTATAATATACATGTATGTAATACATGCCATAGTGGATTTCAGATATAAAAAAAAGAGAGCAGAGTTTCTGTGAAGGCCAATGAGCCACATAATTACCTGAACAACAAAAACTCTTCTAGAATCTGCAATATGTATGTGACAATGTTTTGCATAGTAATCTCAAAAATTGTATAAGCACTGAATTTTTTTAAAAGAAATTTTACAATCTACCGGTACTTATTTGAACCTCTCATGAAACCCCATGTTATAGATGGTTGGACAGACCAATGGGCAGAAGACAGACATCAGATGATCAAAAGAGCTCACCTTAACCTTTGGATACAAAGACATAACAATCTAGTCACTCTTCATGAGCTTTCAAATACTCAATCATTTTAGAAACAACTTTTCCTTTCATACCATGTTCTCCTAAAAGAGTTTTGACACCACTAAGTTCATCCCGCTTATGAGCAAGCATCATATGCCGGAATCCTAGACCAGATCCTGCAATTTTTCTGGATGTTGCGACTGACATTGCCTTCTTTTCCACCATAGTTTTGAAAGATTTCTGCAGGATATGAATATGAAAAGGAAAGAGATCCTCAGAATGGCAGGTCAACTTTTTAGTGAAAAGTTCATGCAGAATTTTGACATCCTCTAGAGAATTATGTGCAGCATAAGATTTCCCTAGCAAAATGTTCACTAAATTAGACTGTTTGTAGTTCCCTACATCTTCTTTCTTGTACAGTTTATGTGCAAGTTTAAGTGTATCTGCACATCCATAAACACACTGAATGAATTCGGAAAGCATGCTGCATTCATGTAATTTATGACAAAGGACGGGAATGTCATATGACATTATATTGTGACCTACAAGTATAGGGTTGGCATGACTTTGGAGATATTCCAAAAATTTCAATAAACCTAATCTCAAATCTGTTGATTCCACTTCTCTTCCATTGTAATAGACGGTGTTTTTTTCGAATGAGAAGGTAATACCAGATATTGCAGTAGCATTTTTGCTGATTGGCTGATTTGGTCGTATATAGACATTAAATTCTGTGATGTCATCAAATGCAGAGAGCTGAACAATGTCGCTGTCCCGACTTAAACCAGTTGTTTCGATATCAAACATGATAAACTCTCCCTTCTCTGGATCAAGTTTACCTGGAACAAAATTGTATAAATGATAATGTGTCATAAAGCTGTGCATTTACTCATCCAATCTTTAAAATACATTTGATTTATTATAAATTCAATTCTAAGAGTACCTAAAGGTGTGAATATTAATGTCTTGCTATTTTTCAAATACATGTACAGTATATCAATTATTTTATTTTAAAATTGGAATTTAAAATGTGGAAGGTTTAAAGAACTTCGATCCATGCATTCCAAAATTTGTGGATCATTTTTATGGGCCTTTTGCTAACAAATTTACTTCATCAACAAAAACTAACGGTACATAATGTGAATTCATTTATGATATAGTGCATGTAGTAGAATGGCTTTTATCTTTTTATTTACCTGGAATGCTCTCAATATCCACCTCTGCAGCAGTCTCTATATTGCTTCCATATGTGTTTCCTTCACGCAAATGAAGGGAATACTCTCTTTTTTGTTTTCTTTTCTGAAATGAAAATTATTGGTACATACGTGATTGTATTTCTTACAGTTCAATTAAATTATGTAAGTGTTAGTCAGTGGCATGTACATTGTACAACCTCTCTCTCTCTCTCTCTCTCTCTCTCTCTCTCTCTCTCTCTCTCAATAATGGTAAATCATTAGGTAGCTCTAGTGATTTTTCTAAGACACATTAGGTTAAATAATTAAAAATATCTGCAAGGAAGTGTGAAACACAGAGTGAAGAAGTAATTATCTGATTATATACTCATCATTCTCATGTGAACAAATTTTTATATTTTAAGTGAAAGTGGAAAATCATAATGAATGAATATAAACAATTTTATTCTATTAATTATATTATAAACAACACTTGTAGAGTATTTTTTATACAATATGTGAATCACATAATATTCATATGAAGAGTAATCGAAATAGTAATTATAATTACATATATATTAGCATTTTTTTTTAGCTGTAATCGATTAAATTTCAATAACAAGTAATCAAAATTCTCTTTGATTATAGATTACTGCCGATTACTTGAAAAAGAGTAATCATTACAATCTATTACGATTACTCGATTACGATTACCCCATGCCTGGTCATCAATATTCTTTTTGTGATGTAATAAATTTCTTATGTTCCTCAATCAGAAAGATATTTGAAACTGACATGATTGTATATAACCCCCCAAACCTTGTTTGTGAGGGGTATAACAAAATGCTGAATTTTCATGTCATGTTTCAGGTACTTCGATTTTTAAACTAAGGCTTTATAGAGCTTCCTTTCTTATAAAAAGTAAAATCAATTGTAATTGACCTGTGAACTTGACGCATGGCATTGCATTTTAGCTTTTTATTATTTTCGTGCATCATTACCTTTAGCAGAAGTCGTCTTCTTTTGAAAGCAATGGATGACTGTTGTTTTTTGTTCCATAGTTTCTTCTTGTCCATTCTAATGCCATGCAATTTAGAGACAACCCCAGGTGAAAGAAGGGCATCTTCATTAACCTATTGTTTTAGTAAAAAAAATGAATTAAGTAAATGAAAAAAAAAATGATTGTTATAGAGCCAATATGAAATATCAATGTTGGGTGACAAAGCAATAAAGAAGAGTATGACCACAATTATATATAGGCTTGAGTCCAAGACACTTCAGTTTAAAAATCAATTCTTAACTGACTGCACTGAAGGATTAATTAACCTTATCCTGTAGAAGGTGTGTGTCAGTTCTGAGCCTAATATACACAGTATCACATAGCTCTATACTAAATAGTGGCATCTTTTAACTAAATACATTTACAATATTTAAAAAAAATCATTTTATTCATACTTGACTGATATATGTATATCCTTCATTCTTCTGTAGAACAGCAGCTGATACTCTTGAGGCCAATGATGTTGTTCCCCCATATGCACTGAAATTAAATCAAAATATTTACATTCTACTGTGTTTTTCCATTAAATTCTGTGATCTTCAAATGCCTCTAAATGCAACAAGTAGTCAAAGGTTAAAATGACGAGTTTTATTATGACGTCACAAACGTTGAACGCTGTAAACTGCAACGTCACAAGCGAAAATCAAAGTTCACGCTTGTGGCTGTTACTGTGGCTCTTCCATTAATATTAACTTACCCTTAGGATAAGATAGTAATTTTAAGGTATGAATCACATTTGCAAACAAGGCAAGAAGTTAAAAAATGTAAATATAAGCATTGAATCATGATTTTTTGAAGTATACACTCTCATAACTGCAGCGGTGTGTGCATACAAATTTTCATAACGCGCTAACGCGCGTTACTCAATTTGTATGCACACACCGCTGCAGTTATGAGAGTGTATATTTAGCTTAGGCTTAGAGTTATTCTGTTTAGAGCTTCCCTCAACATCTCATCATTTAGGGGTTTACCATCAGGCAGATATTTCATTCTATCAACAGATTTTTAAGTATTTTGTTATACATGTATTACATGTACATATGGCTTCATATCAATAAATAAATCATTCTTCTCATATATATATATCTCTACCATTCATTTTTATCAGACTGAGTGTTTAAAGATAAAACAAATTGTTTAATAAAGATGTATATATGCTCCAAATCTACACTATAAAATCAAAGAGCTTACTAAATCTAACTACCAACCTGTAACTTTTCGGATTTCTATGGTAGGCACACCAGCTAGTCGAACACAAATTGTGGTCACCAAATATGTGGGGTACAACCATGTCTAATTTCTTTCCAACTTCCTCTTCCGATTGCCTTTTGATGGACAGAGGGTGCATATAACATTTTGTAACGTAAGAAATAACTCCTTCTTGCTTCAGTTGCTTATGGGATTTTGAGAGACTGTATAATTGTTTGGTTATGTTTTTCTTCAAATGATTTTTATCACATCTTTTTTCCAAACTTTGGAATTCTGCTTTCAGTCGTGCTGCAGTAGTGGAGTCACTGTCTGCATGAATGGCACTGATCTCAAACCCATCGTCCTTTAGCCTTCTCAACATACTTGCTGCCATGTCCGACTCCATTGCCTTACTTGAACCTATTGTAAAAAAAAAATCAGCCCTGTGTTACTCACTGAACGCTAATTAAAAAGAAATAAAATCCTAATAGTTCAGGTATATACCGAAGATACCTTGATTAGAGGCAATTAAATTAAATCGAATATCTCAAGTAAATCATGCAATTGTAGAAAAAGTTATTTTGACCGCACAGTTTAAAATCTATATTGTATACCATTACATGAAAGACTTTGTATTCCTATATACATGTGCAAAATTGTAAATCATACATACTGGTATTTGTATAATATTAATTAGATTTAAAAATATAGAATTTAAACGCATACGTATATCCTATATGATATGAACATGCAGTTATAAATTCAAATTAAAAAATAATAAATAAATTAAATATTTAGCCTACTTACCTTCCCAATTACTGTTACAGACATGAGGTGGAACTGTCTCTCTTCTCGAAAAATGATGAGTACAAATGCTGCATAACCGGGTTCGATAATCAAAGTCTATCACTTTATCCGTATTTGGTCCAATCATGCTACTATGGCCTGTAAAATGATAAAAAGATAATTTAAAAACTAAACCAAAATTCATTAACAGCTATATGCTTGATTTCATATATAATTTGGAGAGAGAGAGAGAGAGAGAGAGAGAGAGAGAGAGAGAGAGAGAGAGAGAGAGAGAGAGAGAGAGAGAGAGTGCTCTATACCAATAACCATTGGTTATAAAATAAAAGAAAAAGATAATGAGCACATAGATACATTAAACACATAATAACATCATATCTGTTCATTAAGTTGAATATCATATTACCTGTATTACTGTTATACTGGCATCCAGATCCACGTGTCTGCCATGCTGCGTCAAAGCTTGCTTCCATGCTGGTGCTCTCTGTGCTGTTTTTCTCTTTATCTCTCGCTCTATCACACGACTGTTTTGCCTTAAAACATGAATAATATGGTTTAATTATGTCCTGTAAAAAAACTGAAAATATTTTTTTTTACCTGCTAGAATGCATATAATTATCAAAAAGTATTTTTTTGAGTTAACAAATTTGTATGTTTGTCAAACAATTAATTTAGATTTTCCATACAACACTTAATGTCAAAATATATTATTAATTTTGGCATAATAAAGATTATAAAACTCAAATGGATAGACCTAGGGCTATATGATTAGAAAAAAAAAATGTTCTCTCAAGGGGAAACCAACCAAATTAAGTCATTATTAGGGTCTTCCGTTTCCAACGGAAGACCCTCTTGTTATTCTATTGTTTTTTTAAGGTCTTCCGTTTCCAACGGAAGACCTTATTGTTATTCTTCGGATTCTTTTTCTTCTTCTTCTTTTTTTTTCTTAACAATTTTGTGCACGCGATTTCTCAGAAATGGCTCGACCGATTTGCACGAAATTTTCAGATCTTACTAACTATGCTCTGAACCTTATCGGAAATTTTTTTGGTTGATGACGTCATTTCCGTTTTTGAGATATTGACATTTTAAGGATTTTAAGGGGGTTGATTTGTCCAAGAGTGTTCTCATAAACTACAAACGATATCGATTTCAAAATTTCAGGGATGATAGACAAAAGATTGTTTATCTGTACAAAAGCATTCATATTTGCCTAGCACAAGAAACACCGGAGCGCCATAGGGCTCGAAAATTGAGATAAAAAAAGCGTTGTAATTATGCTTGATTTTCTAAGTTTATCTCTTTTCCCGCAAATATTTTGTTAAGACATGTAGAAGAAGAAAGATTTTTATTTACAAGATCTTTTGTTTGACATCAAGAAAAAGGGGCTGGCCCCTCAAATTAGGGAGCTAGAACCCTTAAAAGTTTTCACTTTATAACTCAAAAACGGTTAAGATTTCGATATAGCTGTCGCTGCAAAAGTTGTTCATTATGATCTTATTAATGTCGTAGCAATAATATTTTGTTCGGGTATTGCGTAATATGAGTGTAAAAAGCTTGACTTGTTACCATGTATTTGTGTTTTATTTGGCAAAAAACGGGGTATTTGTGCGTATGACTGACGTAAAGTGTACCAGTTTACATACGGAAAGATTTTAATTATTTTCAAGTGAAACATTATGGATAAAAGAACTGCTTCTTTGCAATGCATTTGAGTCACATTTAAAATCAAGCTGGATTCCGAGCTGTATATCCGATCTCTTGCCCGCGGCCGAGGAAATAGGTCGCGGCTGTAGATAGCGAGCGGTCTGCCGTTATATAATACACAAGATTTGCGCCTTGCTGTAATGCACACATGGGTTTCTTTTTGTAGCTGCAAACACAAAAATTCCTATTTAAACGATTTTAATAGTAAACAAAAAAAGATTATACATTTACCTACTACCATCGATAGTGTACCAGCTTACATTTGGAAAGTGTTTAAACAGTTTAATTTTTTTCTAGTGAAACACATTATGGATAAAAGAACTGCTTCTATGCAATGCATTTGAGTCGCATTTAAAATCTAGCTGGATTCCGAGCTGTGTATGTAAACAATTATTCTTGCCTGCGGCCGAGGAAATAGGTCGCGGCTGGACTAGCGAGCGGTCTATCGTTATCCAATACACAAGATTTGCGCCTTGCTGTAATGCACACATGGGTTTATTTATGTAGCTGCAAACACAAAGAATTCCGATTTTAACGATATTAAAGAGTAAATAAAAAAGATTATACCTTTACCTACGAAGTAATGCTGTTTTAGTCTCGTAATTAAAAATAAAATAGATAGTATGACTGTCATTGAAAAAAGGCGTTCTTTGTGATCTTGTCTATGTCATAAAATAGTTTTATTGTTGGAAAATAAAATTCAGTTATCAAACTGCACACATTTTAAACCCACCACGTTGAGTGTACATTTACATAACACGGGCCGAGGAGATGCTGCGCTAGTGGACAACCGATTCGCTGTAGTCTAGGACACATGCTTCTCGTGTTTATACGGTATCACACATTTGAATGTTCATTGATTCTTTGTTAAATTATTTTCATTTTCAATTATATTGGTTAACGATGCATCAGACCATTGATTTAAATCATAGTGCGTAAAATAAAGAAAAAAAACTGCCATTAATGAATATAATACAACGTTTTACAGTCGTACGAATTGAAATGTAAATACATTCACCTGTGTCTATTTCTGACATTTTGCTGCTGAGAATTTAATGCATTACACTACCCATTTCAACAAAATAGGCGATATTCACAACATGATTATTCCAACACACACACAACTTAAGTATCTGTAATCTGTGATAATTCATTTGGCTAATATATTAGAATTTTTTATGAGTTAAGAGAGAGAGAGAGAGAGAGAGAGAGAGAGAGAGAGAGAGAATTAAGCAGGGTGTAGTAAGTAAAGTGAGTTGAAATATATTTAAAAAGCGTTCGAGAGATAAGGCATCTTAAGTGGTACAATGTTACATGCTTGCGGTAGGTGCGGGCACGATAAAACTAACCAATTTTAAACAAGTTGAAGTTTTATTTACATTCAGGCCGTAAAACAATAATGGTCAAACTATTGGTTTAACCTCTTCTGGATGGTAGTCCGATTCATTAAAAAGCATACTCATTGTTCATTTTATTCTTTCATTTAATTAAATTTAATTTTTTGTTATTGATTATGAAAGAATATGTGAGTTTTTAAAAAGTTTATGTACATTCGGTGAGTAAAATATTTGATTAGATTCGGACAGTTGAAGATCGAGTAGAGGACACATGGTTAAAAATACTACTTAGTAGATTAGGGAAATTTTCAAATCGAATGGGCTTTGCATATGCAGGCACACTCGAATAGTTAATACATAAATTATATATATTCTACTAAAACGTCTGTATGCTGTATTATGTATTTGCTGCCTGAATAGGACTATTCTTCACCAAAAGAAGCGCTCGGCGATCGCGTAAAGAAACTTATGTATAGTACAACACCTGATTGGAGTAAATGCTTATATATTTTTTCTTTGAAAGTTAACTTTTAACCAAGCGAAATTGTAGAGCTCATGGAGTCAATAAGCAAATCAAATTTGCCAATTAGGCAATAGCAGTTATCCAATGCTTATGATTGATAATTTTACAAGGTAAATTAAGTACATGTAAATATGAATTTTAAAGCAACCCCCGCCCCCTTGTTAAGAGCTTCCGTTTCCTGCAATATTTAAACAGCCCCTATAAGGAGATAAGGGATCGGCCCCTAAAACGTTCTTTCCCATATATCTCAGGAACGGTAATGAATTTCAAAACACTTGTTGAACAAAATGTGTTTAAAATTAAAAGACCTTTCATTTGATATCAAGAAAAAGGGGCTGAACCCTCAAATTAGGGGACCAGAGGGCTCTAAAGACTTTTTATCTATAGCCCTTTACTGAGAGATATTTTGTGAAATGGCATAAAAGCAGATATGTTATCTTACAGTTATGTATCCAAGCGATGTAATGTTTTATCATGTGTTACGTAATTAGGTCCTTTTAGAGGTCAAATGTCCGAAAAATTAATCACCCATATATCAGAGAGGAAAAATCTTTTGAAATGCAGTATACAGGAAAAGATGCTCAAAATGATATACTAAACAATATGCACCCTACAAAATTTCGTTAATCGGCCCCTATAAAGGAATAATGAATCAGCCCCTAAAACATTTTTTCCCATATATTTCATGAACAGTAACGATTTTCAAACACTTGTTGAACAAAATATGTTTAAAATTTTAAAAAGACCTTTCATTTGATATCAAGAAAAAGGGACTTACCCCTCAAATTAGGGATCTAGATTGGTCTAAAGATACGGATCAAGATGGGTCTAAAGTCATTTACTGAGATATGTTTTGTACTATGTTATATAAGCAAAATTAGGTATAATACGTTTATATATCCTAACCATATAATGATTTTCTCATGCGTTACCTAATTAGGGTTTTTAGGGGCCAGAGGTAAAAAAGTTTAATCTTTTCTATCTCAATTGGAAGAAATGCAAGTATTTAAAAAAGCAACATAAGAGAACTTATAAAAAGCATTGCAGGAAAGCAATAGTACTCAACTCCTATTTCAAGATCATGTTTATTTGTCGAAAATCAAAGTCGATGATGTCATACCACCTTCTAAAAATCGGACGGAAGACCTCCTCGTTGCTCGCAACGAGATCGTGTCTAGTTTTATTATTATTATTCTTTTTCTTTTTTCTTCTGACTCCGTTTTGGCTTTATATCTCAAAAACTACTCAACCGATTTTCATGAAATTTTCAGAGATTATGAGGAATTCTTGTCCCTCAACGCCTTCAAAAGCTGAAAGATGACGTCACTTCCGTTTTCATATTACGTCAATTTTAAATTTTTCAAAAAGCGATTTTGTCCAGGCATTTTCTTTTAAACGGTTATATATAGAGATTTGAAATTTTCACTGATTGTATATTTCTCGATTTACTTAGGGCATTTTGACAAAAAATCAGAATCCGTCACTTCCGGTCGAAACCGGAAGTGAATCAAATTTTTCGAAAAAATAAATTTTTTGATCAATTCAAAAACGTGTACGTGTTTTGTAGAGCTTATTTAGCTGAATCTAACACTGAAATCCGTTTTTAAATCGGATGATGCATCGCTGACATATAAGCGTTTGAAAATTGATTTTTCCGGAAATTTTGATTCCGCGTTCTTGGTTAAAAAAATAGTCTTATGTTTAAAGTTAAATTAACTCGTACCTAAAATATTTCGAAAAATTGCTAAGTCGTACTTGAACACATTCGGATTTTTTTGTTAAGTCGTTCTTGAAATCGCAAATGTTTTTGTCAATTCGTACTTAAAATCATTCGGATTTTATTAAGTCGTACCAAGAATTATTCGATTTTTTTACCTTTTTTTTTGTTTCTTGTATATTATTGGTTTAAGAACTCTGGTTCTTACAGGAACTTTAAGCTCTACTTTCGACATTAACGGAAGACCCACTCGTTGCTTTGCAACGAGCTTTGCTCTAGTCATAATTTATAATTATTTATTAGATTCACAGCAATTGTGGTTTCATTAATATTCAAGGGTATCAATTTTCATAGCTGCAGGTCTGTATAGCTCCCGTCTGAAAAATTTGGATGGACAACCTCCAAGGTCATCCATTTGATTTTTTTCAGACCGGGAGTACAGACCTGCAGCTACAATTTTTAGTGGATAAAGTGAAAATCACATTTAATTTCATGGATAAACTTAACAATGAAATCCAAGAAAATTTGGTATTCAGCAAATATTTAAGAAACCACTGTGACTGCTAGTATTTATATAATTCTGAGATTGATAAATAAAAAAAACCAAAATAATACAATCTAAATCATTTTTTTTTACCTGACTTAATAGGGATTTGGACATTTCCTTTTCTCGCCTTATGATTGTTGATTGGTTCGGTGGTGGGATGTTGCATGCAGCTAAAAAATTCTGCAAGTGGGTTGGCCCCATTCCAGAGTGAATCATGGCTAAAAAAAGAAGAGCTAGTGAAATAGTTTATAACTGATATTTATGAGAACAAATATATTTATAAAGGATGGTCCTAAAATTAACCTTAGTTTATTAAGGAAGTTTAAGATGAAATAACAAATATTAATATCAATGGCCTGACCCCCTTGCCAGCAAATATGTGCCAACTAATAAGATACAAGATCCCCAACAGTAATGTATGTATCTTTCAAACAAGTCAAATGGATTGCACACATTCATTCTGTGAAATATAAATGTTTATAATTATATATATACCAATAATTATTAATACTTATATATGAATCTTTGCTGTGTTGTAAAAAAATTAATTTCCATAATGCTTCAATTTCTCAGACCAAATGAATCTTGCTTGAATGCCAACAAAAAAAGGTTCTGCAGTTTTTGTCATTTACATGTATTGCTCCAGATTGTATATGTGTCTGTAATGAGAAGGAGGGGGTGTCATTACACAGTGAAACAAAGCATGGCTAATAGAGTTTGAATTGTTTTTTCATCTTTTTTACATTCATCTGTTCATGACTGAGTGATAAATCATTAATTGAAATTGTAATATGTATTGTAAACATTTCAATATATCGGATTTTCATTTGTAAATTTAGCAGTGTCAGACTTCGTACATTGCATGGTTTTACATATAGTTATGATTGTAGTTTATCAAACTTACCTATAGTGGCTTTATTATTTATGTCAAATACACCCTTCTCGTTTCTTTTGCCGGTGGTTACGGTGTTAATATAAAGACACTGGGGACTGGGGCACTGAATATGTAGGAAGCTTCCTAGGCCACTGATCTTTTCGTCTACGATATGAGACAGATGAAGGGGGTGAGAACACTTAATGCAAAACATCTGGTCAGCCATATGTTTTAATTCAACTATCCTCCTGCCGTCCCTCCATGAAATATCACTGTCTTCTGCCACTGTCTCCACGAGCGCAATGTCCGCATCGTAATAAACATCATGATCAGCTGTTTGTGTATTAAATACGTAATCGTCTGCTTCGCGTGAATACGAGTGCTCTGTTCCTCTGGTTTTACTCAGGTCATAATTAACTTTATTGAAATATTTTAAACGGTTTGATCTGCTTGCTGTACCTTTTTTAACAAATTTCCCTTTCACTCTTGGCTGGTCAGAAGTTGAACTTTTCGATTGACATTTGTTGACGTCTGCCATTACTTTCTTAACTCGATCATGCGCACGACGTTTTCCGGAAATGGTTACAGTAAACAATTCTTTTTTTAGACATCACATGAATAGGTCACGTGACGCCTTGCAATCGCTTTCTTAATTGCACGGATTTTTATCGAAAATGACAACTACCATTTGATCTTTATAGATACAATTTTAAAATATGACATATTTTCTGTATTTTGATGTTCACACAAAACAATGTGATATCTACTGTCCAGCCTATTATAAAATATTATTCTTTGGAACTACATGCATACATCTGATTCTGTTGTAATCAAAATCATCGCATAATTCAATAATATCCAGATGTCACATTTAATGTCCAAACTGTTTGCCATAGTTTTTACCTGTATATATATTTTAATCCAAATCGGGTGTCCATAGATTTATTTATAGTACCTTTAAACTCACCCAACTGGTTAGGCATTTAATGACCCGTGCTGGTGTAGTCAGTTTGGGCGTAGCAGGCACCTGAGAAGGACATGCTGTCCTGTACTAGAGTTTGTTCAACTAAATATTTACATCTGAGCATATTCTAACCAGGTTCTTCTCACTTCTGAGGTAAGAGAGTTTTATTTTAAAGTTTGTTTATTGTTAATTTACAGTTGCAAATGACAGCCAAGTTCCTTATTGTGTTTCGTTGATATTTTGTTCCATACAGTTGTCTTAAACTTAAAATATTGTTTACATACATTAAAACTGGTTATGTTTATAAAGTATACAAAGCTGTAGAGTAACAATGCTGCGTAAACATTGTAAAAAGTGTGTACAGTAATTGCGTGAATTCAGTGTACAAGTAAACATGCTATTTGCATAATATATATAGTATGTGTAAAAGTACAAGTATAAATATACATATATAAGTAAAATAATATATTAGTACAAACATGAGTAAAAGTATGCATGTATAATATAAGTAAATACATGTAAAGTATATGTGTAAAGTAATGTATATGTATGTGGAAAAACGTGCATAGTATATAAACCCAATGTATGGTATATACAGTTTTGATATGTATACTATCAATAGATCCCAGTATTGCAGTACCACAATTTGGAGTATTCCAGCATCCAGTATTACCAAATACCAGAACCACAATACTTCAGTATTCAAGGATCTCAGCCTTTAAAAAAATGGAACCACCCTAAACATTCAACAGTGAAGATTCATCAACTTTGGCCTGTCTTACACGGATACATGGACGGATGGTTTTGTGAGCCCACCGAGGCCGCCATTACGGACCAGCAAATAAGTGACACAAAACTTAAATATTTTCTTTGTAAAAACTAAATCACAAAATAAACAAATGTATTGTATTGTATTAAATTGTAGTAAAATGTTTAACTAGTTATTCTTTCTGACAACCAGCACGGCCAATCTGTGACAATTGGTGTCAGAAGTGGGATGTTAGTAATGTAACACAGAGCTGTTGTCAGAAATATATTTATCCTATAAAAGAATTGTCAAATATCTGGATTGTAATTGAAAAAAAATAATTACCATTTTTTTTTTATATAACCGTTTCAATTTTGTACTTTATACGCATTTACAACTTTTTACATAATATTGTAGAAAAAGAAATTTGGCGGTTTATATTGCTACTGGGATCCAGAAGTGAATAGAAGTGAATTTATCAACAAGAACTGTCCTTCCTTGGAATGTGAGTTTGAGGATCTGGTCAGGAAAGTGAAGTTTCAGCTGTTTGATTACAGACTTAAACGGTAAAGTTTAAATTTAAAAAAAACTGTTTAGGTACTGTGTCGCCCAAATGTAAGATACCATCTTTTTGCTTTAAAGTAGATATTTTGTAGTGATTACTCTGACAATAAGCCCTTGATAGTAAAACAGTGTAGTGAAAGTCAAGGTCACAGTCTGTCAGTTGTTGATAGTAAAACAGTGTAGTGAAAGTCAAGGTCACAGTCTGTCAGTTGTTGATAGTAGAACATTGTAGTGAAAGTCAAGGTCACAGTCTGTCAGTTGTTGATACATGTATAAGATCATTTGTAGTGAAGGTCAAAGTCACAGTCTGTCGGTTGTTGACCTTTTATATGTTGAATTGTCTGCCAGCACTATTTAACCACTATGTCATGCGGAAGTTTGAGCGAAATCATAGCTGCGGGGAAAGAATTAGGTTACACTGATCAAGAGTTGAAAGATTATGTGAAAGAGCAGCAAGATAGGCTGAGAGATGAGAGAATTCTTTTGAGAGAGAAAGAGAAGGAAGAGAGAGCGTTTAGATTAGAATTAGAGAGATTAGATCAGGTAGTGAAATTGAAAGAAATAGAAAATAAGCATGAACTTGAGATAAAGATGAGTCAAGGTAATGTTAAAAGTGTAGATACAGATTCAGGTATTAAAGCAAGAATGCCTAAAATTCCGCCGTTCGATGAAAGACATGATGAGATGGACAGTTATCTTAGACGGTTTGAGCGGTATGCTACGGTCCAAAAATGGGATAGAAATACGTGGGCAACTAGTCTCAGTGCGTTATTGTGCGGGAAAGCATTGGATGTGTACGCTTTAATGTCTTCCGAAACTGCTCAAAATTATGACGAACTTAAATCGGCTCTTCTTCGTCGATATGATCTGACGGAAGATGGATTCAAGAGAAAGTTCAGATCCAGTAGACCTGAACCAGGTGAGACGTTTTCGCAATTTACGGTAAGGCTTGGATCATATCTTACAAGATGGATCGAAATGTCTAAGATACCAAGAACTGTAGATGGATTATTTGATTTGATGCTACGAGACCAAATTTTGCATGTTTGTAACCAAGAACTAACGACTTTTCTACGCCAAAATGTACCAAAGACAGCAGATGAATTGTGCAAACTTGCAGATCAGTTTTCAGAATCTCGAAACACTAATGCGTTACATCTTTGTCAAAAATCTTTCAAGAAACAAGTAAGTGTTGATGTGAAAGGAAAGGATAATGTTAAGAATGGTAAGAACCTTCAGATGGAAAAACAAAAGCCGTTTGTACCAATATCAGAGCGGAAGTGCTACCTTTGTGAACGAAAGGGACACATAGCACCCAACTGTCCTACAAAAGGAAAGAGTAAGTTTTCTGGTGCCGTTCTCGAGGATGCAGAGAACCATGAGCAATCACTCGTTAATTGCAATGCTTTGATAGTCACTAATAACCCACCACTTGATTCTTGGGTGAGTAAAAATGATAACATGATTCTTACTTCAGCATGTCATAGCAAAACTCAGCAGTTACCTCTATCAGCAGGTTATGTTAATGGACGACCTGTTACATTACTGCGTGACACTGGATGCAAAAACATTGTGGTAAGAAAAAGTTTGGTTTTTAAAGATCAATTTACAGGTGAGCATGTAACTTGTGTTCTTGCTGACAGTACAAAGAGGGTAGTCCCTGTCGCTAAGATAGATATTGATTCTCCATATTTGACAGGTAAGTACAATGTCTGGTGCATGGACAATCCAGTATTTGATCTCATTATTGGTGAAGTTAGTGAAGCAAGGAAGCCTTACGATCCAAATCCAGAGTGGGAGTCCGTTCTTGCAGTAGAAACAAGACAACAGAGAAGAGAGAAAGCAAAGCCTCAACCTCCCCTTAAAGTTCCTGATATTGTGGTAGACGATATTCAACCTGATGACATTCACAGAGAACAAGAGGTTGACCCAACTTTATCTGTTATACGCGAGAATATAAAGGAGTGTAAAACATCCCCAGATGGAAAGGTTACCTGGTTTTCTAGAAATGGGCTAATGTACCGGGAATTTAGAGGTGACAAAACTTACATTCAGCTGATTGTTCCATCAAAATTCAGGAATACCGTTATGAGGCTAGCCCATGAATCAATCATGTCAGGACACTTGGCTACCAGTAAGACTATTAACAGAATCCTAACGGAGTTCTACTGGCCCGGAATGAAATCAGAAATAAAGAGATTCTGCCGTTCGTGTGATACATGTCAGCGGACTCTACCAAAAGGACGAGTATCCAAAGTTCCTCTAGTCAAAATGCCGTTAATAGATGTTCCATTTAAAAGAGTGGCTGTAGATATTGTGGGTCCCTTACATCCACCAACCGACAAAGGTAACAGATTTATTTTGACGCTCGTCGATTATGCATCTAGATACCCAGAAGCAATCGCATTGCCAGGAATCGACACAGAACGCGTTGCCGAAGCCTTGGTTGAGATATTTTCCCGAATAGGCGTCCCCGAAGAAATGCTCACTGATATGGGAAGTCAGTTTACGTCAGCTTTGATGAAGGAAGTAAGTAGACTCATATCCATGAGACAACTGACCACAACCCCATACCATCCTATATGCAATGGGTTAGTCGAGCGCTTCAATGGAACTCTAAAACAGATGCTGAAAAAAATGTGTATTGACCGGCCTAAGGACTGGGACAAATATCTGCCAGCATTACTATTTGCGTATAGAGATGTTCCACAAGATAGTCTTGGGTTTTCACCATTTGACTTAGTATATGCCAGACCGGTAAGGGGGCCAATGACAATCCTGAAGGAACTCTGGACAAAGGAAATCAAGGATCCTGAAATAAAGACAACTTACCAATATGTCCTAGATTTGCGAGACAGACTGGAGTCTACGTGTGAATTAGCATATCGAACACTTGAGGAATCATCAACACGATACAGGAAAAATTATGACAAGAAGACCAGAAGCCGCAGTTTGAAGGAAGGAGAAAAGGTTCTCATTTTGCTCCCGACAGATAGCAACAAGTTGCTTATGCAGTGGAAGGGACCATTTGTAGTTCAGAAGAAGCTTAACAGAGTTGACTATGATATTGACGTAAATGGGAAGAGTAAGAGGTTTCACATCAATCTTTTGAAACAATATGTAGAACGTGATCCAGAAGATGGCAATCTCCTTTCAGTAGTCACCGCAGAAACTATCGATGATGAGCAACCAATTGAATATTTCAGCTTTCCAAAGAGTGAGTCATATCTCAATGTTGACATTAACGCTGATCTCCAGGAGAGTCAACAAGAGCGCATCCAAGAAGTTTTGCGTCAGTATACAGATGTATTCACCGACATACCAGGTTCTACCAATGTATTGAACCATGAGGTGAGAACCACAACAGATAAACCTGTCAGGATTGCTCCCAGACAACTCCCATATTCAATGGTAGAGACTGTAAAAGATGAAGTTAAAAAGATGTTAGAGTTAAACATTATCGAGCCATCAGAGAGTCCTTATTCGTCTCCTATTGTTCTCGTTGTGAAGAAAGACGGATCGTATCGGTTTTGTGTTGATTTTCGTTCGTTAAACAAAATAACAGTATTTGACGCAGAACCAATGCCAAACGTAGATGCGATGTTTTCAAAATTGGCGGGACATGCATATTTCTCACGGCTAGATCTATCAAAAGGTTATTGGCAAGTTCCCTTATCTGTAGAATCTCGACCAAAAACAGCTTTTCAAACACCCCTTGGATTATTTCAGTTTACGAAAATGCCGTTTGGTTTAGTTACAGCACCTGCAACTTTTTGTAGATTAATGCGATTAGTTCTTCAGGATTTATCAAATGTAGAGAACTTCATTGTTGACATCTTGATATACTCCATGACATTTGAAGATCATGTTGTATCTCTTACAGAAGTTTTGCAGCGACTTAGAGAAGCCAATTTGAAAGCTAAACCGAGTAAATGTGTAATAGCTTACAGTAAATTGGAGTGCCTTGGACACATTGTTGGAGAGGAAATGGTGCAGCCACATCCTGATAAAGTGCGCGCAGTGCAGGAAGCAAATCGACCAGTTACAAAGAAGCAGTTACGATCATTTCTGGGTTTGGTAAATTTTTACCGGAAATTCATTCCAAACTGTGCTCATATATCACTACCACTTACGGATCTTACTCGGAAGTTTTCACCAAACAAAATACAGTGGACAGAGTCACAAGAAATATCATTCCAAAACCTGAAGAAAGCCTTGACATCATCCCCAATTCTAAAGCTTCCGAATTTGTCAAAAGTATTTATTCTGCAAACGGATGCATCAGATCGTGGACTCGGTGCTGTTCTACTTCAGGAAGATTCAGATCAAAAACAGCCTATTTCGTACATCAGTAGGAAGCTAAACAAAACTGAAGAGAATTATTCGACAATCGAGAGGGAATGTCTTGCAATAGTGTGGGCGATTCAAAAGTTTCACAAATACTTGTATGGTCGTGAATTTATTTTAGAAACGGATCACCAACCATTGCTTTATTTAAACAGTTCAAAACTCCTGAATTCTAGACTTATGCGATGGTCATTAGCATTGCAGCCATACAGATTTCGCATTGTCTCTATCAGAGGAAGAGAGAATGTTGGTGCCGATTTCTTAAGTCGTCTCTGATTCTCAGTGAACATTGATACCGATGCAAAGAGACTCTTGCGCAGTTATGTAAATAAATAAAATGTATCAATTGTGTTTGTTCAATTGTTGTTTGTGTATGAAAGTGTTTGTACCTTAAATGGGTTTCTTAAGTACTCCGTACTTCTTTAAGGGGGAAGGATTGTCACATTTAATGTCCAAACTGTTTGCCATAGTTTTTACCTGTATATATATTTTAATCCAAATCGGGTGTCCATAGATTTATTTATAGTACCTTTAAACTCACCCAACTGGTTAGGCATTTAATGACCCGTGCTGGTGTAGTCAGTTTGGGCGTAGCAGGCACCTGAGAAGGACATGCTGTCCTGTACTAGAGTTTGTTCAACTAAATATTTACATCTGAGCATATTCTAACCAGGTTCTTCTCACTTCTGAGGTAAGAGAGTTTTATTTTAAAGTTTGTTTATTGTTAATTTACAGTTGCAAATGACAGCCAAGTTCCTTATTGTGTTTCGTTGATATTTTGTTCCATACAGTTGTCTTAAACTTAAAATATTGTTTACATACATTAAAACTGGTTATGTTTATAAAGTATACAAAGCTGTAGAGTAACAATGCTGCGTAAACATTGTAAAAAGTGTGTACAGTAATTGCGTGAATTCAGTGTACAAGTAAACATGCTATTTGCATAATATATATAGTATGTGTAAAAGTACAAGTATAAATATACATATATAAGTAAAATAATATATTAGTACAAACATGAGTAAAAGTATGCATGTATAATATAAGTAAATACATGTAAAGTATATGTGTAAAGTAATGTATATGTATGTGGAAAAACGTGCATAGTATATAAACCCAATGTATGGTATATACAGTTTTGATATGTATACTATCAATAGATCCCAGTATTGCAGTACCACAATTTGGAGTATTCCAGCATCCAGTATTACCAAATACCAGAACCACAATACTTCAGTATTCAAGGATCTCAGCCTTTAAAAAAATGGAACCACCCTAAACATTCAACAGTGAAGATTCATCAACTTTGGCCTGTCTTACACGGATACATGGACGGATGGTTTTGTGAGCCCACCGAGGCCGCCATTACGGACCAGCAAATAAGTGACACAAAACTTAAATATTTTCTTTGTAAAAACTAAATCACAAAATAAACAAATGTATTGTATTGTATTAAATTGTAGTAAAATGTTTAACTAGTTATTCTTTCTGACAACCAGCACGGCCAATCTGTGACACCAGATAAATGTCTAATTTAGATAAACACGTTTAACAAAGTTATCCGTACATATTTTCATCTACGTATTGATTCATCGCCAATTCATACTTTTTGTTTGAAGTTTTGCTTTTAATGACATGCAGATGTATCTATGAAAACGAAATACTCAGTAATTTTCTTTTTAAAAGGGGCTTTCTTCATAGATGCGTAACTTGTTTTGAAATTCCTTGTTCAAAAGAATATTTCAAGTTTATAACGTGGGCTTCAGACAGTAAGAACGTTAAAAAAAAATAAGCACACAAGCAAAATATTACAATGACAATCGTTTTCAAATAACTTTATTCTGACATTAATTATTTAAAATTATCGATATAATACCTTTTATATCGATATAAAACCTTTTCATGCGACTTAAAAAAATATATCCGGAATTCGAACCTAGTTAAAAAGCAATTCTCAGTCATATTTATTCTAACTGCGTTACCACTTGCCTATCTAGATATGGTGTAAGTGCGGGAAATTCAACACAACGTTCTTCGATTTTTAAGGTATTTATGTTTACTTTTTCAAAAGTTTGATTTCAAAACAAATATGCCTCTTTGAAACAAAAATCGGAAATTGCAGTTGTCAAGACCCTAAGAGTCTTAACATCAAAATTTTTTTTGTTTCAAACGGGAATTTTTTCACATCAATGAAGATTCCCCTTTTAAAAAGCATGGAATCTGCCTCATTTTCTGTATAACAATATTAAAACTTATTTCATGGTCTCATTAACGTTGGTACAAACTTTCCAGATAAAATTCGGCACTACTTTATGTACAACGTTGCATGTAAAAAAAAAAAAAAAAAAAAAAGATCTACATTTTCAATTTTATCTGCAACACCTTATGGGAAAATAGCATAGGAACTGCAACACCATCTTTCATGGAAATCGCTATGGTAAAAATGATTGAAGTCCGTGAATATTCTTTTCATGCTTGATCAGTAAACTTCATATATTTTATATTAATTGTAAAAGGCAAAAACAATGAAATAACCAATGAAAGTTAGAAACTTCCCTGACAAATCAAAGACCTAATTTTTTTTTCAGAATGATGTTCTACAAGGCCATTCTGCATTATTATACTTGCATGTTAAATACTGAAATCTGATTGGTTTAGACGCAGTTGACAATCCGTTCTCTAACCCTCAGCGTTAGCAACACGCTAGGCAACGGGCCGATAGAACGAATTGTTACATGCGCGTAAATTATGCGCGTACGGTTCGCCGTTAAATTCACGTCATTTCTACATAAACGCAGTAAAATTTTCTCTAAAATTAAGATATTCAGTATAATAAAATAAATAGCGCCTGTTTGGGAGGGTAACAGTTGAAATTGACACCCCTCGAAAACCATTGTCGACCTCCGCCTTGCGTCGGTTGACAATGGTTTTCTCGGGGTGTCAATTTCAACTGTTCCCCTTCCAAACAGGCACTATGTATATATTATCACCTTCAACAAGTTTAAGTTCATTTATTCACTAAGAAACCAAGCTGAGTTATCACTTATTTTACATGGTAATATTCTGTTCTATATCAAAAAACCTAATATTTGATAGTAAGAACAACTTTCAAAAATCACGCAAAATACATTGCGATTGGATATGTAATTATTGACGATAAATTTCAATACTTGACAAATTAAACTGGTATTTCTTCATTTTTTAAAATTTATATTGAAACCGGGGGAAAATTTTCCAACCTGATTTCCGATAACGTACACCCGCCAAAACCGAATTATCCAACAACTATCAACCTTGTTGACAATAACATGTTTTTCACCTAACAAGGCATTTTAAATGTAGATTATCTTAGTCTTAATTTGGAATTTTATTTCTTTCTGCTAATCTAAAGCTTTGTGCTTGTGCATAGAATAGATAAATCATTTTGATTAATAGAACAAGCGAATTTTAACTTCTACAAAAGCTAAAATGTGATGGCACCTTCCAAAAATTTCATAAAATATCATTTTGAAGAGCTGTAGATCATTGAAAAAAGGGAGATTTGGTCTGTGCTTTTGGCTGGTTAAAGAATAATAATTTATCTGCTGAAGATAACAAACACTTTGATTGCTGAAGAACGCATTTGTCGTTGCATTAAGAAATTTGGACTCATCCACGTTTCTAAGCATTGCTTTCCTTTAACCGAATGACGCGTTGAGCAGTGTGGTACGTTACAAACTTCGTAGTTTTATCACAGACAAAGACACTTTAAAATGTACAACTAGATTTTTTAAGTGTAAATAGAGAGTGTTAAGCGCAGTCACGGCAGCTTTGATTTTAAACATTTAAGTGCTCATTTCTTCACGTAAAAATACATGTTTTTCAATTTGCTTGATTGATGTTGTATGGTTGCGGTTTTCAATCAATTATCACCAGTAATGATATTTGTTACATTTTATTCGCTTATAAAAAGGTTGTATGTTTATTATATACTTATACGTATACTTATATTGCATGCAAACTTGTTTATCGTGCATAATGTATACAATTATACTTTTTTCGTACAGAGAGAGATTTCCCAGACTTCCTGATTACAGATAGGCTTAATATAAATCGCAACATGGCACAAGCACCCGTACCGAAGAAAAAAAAGAAAAGAAACAAGGGTTTGTTTAATGAAATTCTCGAGAGTTTGTGTGGTTTTTTCTAACGATTAGTTAGATTTATTTTACATAATTATTATGTTTGTACGAAATAACTGGGTGGCTTAGCGTCTATATATGCCTATGTGGACGTCGCTTTGTGATAAAAATAAGATTTTAAATGAAAAATTAGGTTTCAAATAGGCAAAACACTGCTAGTGTTTTTATGACATGTCAAACGTTGCAATATTCGGTATTTTCCATTTGTATTGTATAAATTTTTATTTGTATTGTATAATTTTCTATTTGTATTCTATAATTGTCCATTTGTATTCTACAATTTTTCATTTGTATTGTATAATTTTCATTTGTATTGTATAACCTTTATTTGTATTCTATAATTCTCCATTTGTATTCTATAATTTTCCATTTGCATTGTATAGATTTCATTTGTATTGTATTATTTCTTATTTGTATTCTATAATTTTCCATTTGCATTGTATAATTTTCCATTTGTATTGTATAAGAATAGAATACAAATAAGGAATTTTACAATACAAATGGAAAATTATAGAATACAAATGGAAAATTATAGAATACGAATAAGAAATTATACAATACAAATGAAATTAATACAATGCAAATGGAAAATTTAAGAATACAAATGGAGAATTATAGAATGCAAAAGGAAAATTATAGAATACAAATACAAAATTATACAATACAAATGAAATTATAGAATACAAATGAAATTTATACAATGCAAATGGAAAATTATGGAATACAAATGGAGAATTATAGAATACAAATAAAAAATTATACAAATGAAATTTATAGAATACAAATGGAGAAATATAGAATACAAATAGAAAATCATACAATACAAATGAAATTTATACAATACAAATGAATATTTATACAATACAAATGGAAATGATCGAATATTGCAACGTTTGACATGCCATATTTTTTTTTTTTTTTAGTTTTTTTTAACTCCTTTCGATGGTGCATTTAAAGTTTCAAAACTATTAGCTGTCCTTTTGTGAAGAATTCCACTTTTAATATAGCTATACATGGAAGATATACATGTAAGGTTCAGTCACAACTCACGCTGAAAAAATAGTCAAACGGATAAAAACGGACTTCTCGTGATGTAAACGTTACGTACTCGTTTTAACTGACGGTTGTGCGTTTCCAAACAATCCGTTTCTAATCCTTGTGCGTTGCTTGTACAGAACATTTTTGGAAATTGTTACATCTGACAGCGACGGATTGGACTTTTATCAAGAGATTTCCAGTTATAGCGTTTTGTTTCATTATTGTCTATTACCACTTACCGTAAGAATTTCGTTAGAAATGCCAGTATTAATACTGATTCCTTAATTCATGTATTCTTTTTATTAATTTGAACAATTTGCAAATAAATACCATGCAGTCAATTTTTTTAATTTGCTGAAAACAAAACTTTTTATGAAAATCAACAATTTCCGAAAAGAACGGGTAATTCATATCTCATTTGCATGTCTAGAAAGTTACCCTTGAATCAAATTATTGTAGAGGACCCCGTAATGTTGATATGCTAAAAAATATTTCAAAAAATAGAGAGTACTAAATAAATATTGTTGTGCTGCAACACCGAATTCCTTCCTAAAGGGTCCTAGATCCTTAGGTTTTATAGCATACACTTCAGCATACATCCATCTATGGTTTTGTATATTATTCATTAATATGACTAATGTTTTCAGTATTTATTTAGCAGGCAAATCAACTTCTTTGCCGCAAATTGAAGACATCATATGCCCTGAGTTGGATAGTAAATCTTGGTTCAAACTTGGCATTAACCTGGGATTTGACCACGATCAACTTACAAAACTCCAGCAGCTATACAAAAACGATGTTCCCATGTGCTCCAAGCGCATGATACAAATGTGGAAACAAACAGTTGTCAAACACACAATTAAAATTATCCCTCTTTTGTACCAAAGTCTTCAATCTACTGGGCTTGGCGATCTTGCTGAACGTCTACGACATCAAACAAATGAAGGTAATTTTTCTCATCCATTTTGCCCTTAGTGCATTGATATGGAGCAAAACATAATGGGCTGTTTCAGTGCTCCTAATTTCAAAAACAGTTACAAATGACTTAAGATGTAGATGAAGAAACGGCTTTTAACTAATAAATGTTTCATTCCTGCATATCGGTTTGTAGTTTATGCAAAACACAAAATGTGCATGTAAAAAATATTTTTCGTATTTTCAGATAAAAATGGTAAGGAGCTTGTTTCAAACAATATACCGTTCTTATATCTTAGTGGTCAACTGATTAACCATATACATGTAACAATCTTGAGATGAGTTTGCAAACACAATAATTAAATAAATGTAAGATTTGAATAAGACGTTTCTTCAGCTTATGGATTACCGTGATAATATGTCAATAACAATGCATCCTTTGAAATTAGATTACTTTAGCAGGTGTGTAATTCGTTCAATATATATTAATTTTATATAATTTAAAATATGTAAATGGTTTTTTGTAAAGGCAAATATCAATTTACATGTACATTGACAGAAGTACTCATTTACGCATCCAAATATTTTCTGCTTCTTATCTGCAACTATATTTTAACACTATAATATAGCACAATAACATATACTTCAGCTGTACCAGTATTCAACATTTAGTTGATTTAGTAGTTTCATTATCTATGGGTATCATTTTTGTAAAACAACCAGGTTTGACGTTACGAAAATTCATGGACATTTTAACTGTTTACTATATTAAACATGTGATTTTATGCACAACAAACTATGGAATTTCCAACGAATAATGACTACATTAACACTTGTAGTTCACAAAGACAACACAGATCACACGTTAAACAAAAATATTTCATTATAATATCTACCCTATTATTAGATATTGATAATATTTCACATTCTGTGTATTTATAAATGTAGAATAATTCGAAGTAAAAAAAAAACTTGTATGTAAATCAGAAATCTAAAAGAGTATTCTAACTTTGGTTATAATTTTCTAACTCTCATGATGAAATTGTAAATTTTAATGGTAATTGATCAAGCCAAACGGTCAAGTTTAATAAATTTCAATTTTAAATAGTTAAATTTTTTTAATCTATTTCTAAAAAAAATTCTGATTCTTAAAACAAAATTCAAAATGAAATCAGTCCAATAAGAAAAGTTAAAAAGCAAATATTCCTCAGCTCTGAGAAAAAAATTACTGCTTACAGAATATGAGGCATCAAACCAAGAGGAAATTTGGGGAAGTTTAATTCAAGACCTCAATAAAGTTTCTTTTTCGGATACAGATGAAGAAGGTGAGCATTTATATTCTCTCTCTCTCTCTCTCTCTCTCTCTCTCTCTCTCTCTCATGATATATGTATTTATTCGTTCACATTGTTTTCAGAAATCCAAGATAGAGGAGGGTCAATTATTATTAAGAATTGTAATGGAGTTGCTATTGGTAAAAATTATATTATTTCGACTTCCCAGGCAAGCCGGGAGTTGGAAAAAAGTAAAGGTAAAATTACCCTTTATACTGTCGTCCATTATAAATACAGTTAAACCTTTTCTTTAGTTTGAAATCGTTCATCTTTTGAAAATAGAAATCACCAGTAGTGAATTTATGCACGTATTTGTTGTGAAAGATTATTACTAGTACATCTTTATAGTTTGAATATTTTGTGCAGTGAATTTTTGACAAGAATTTGAGTTAAGGTTAAATCAAAATTAAACTTTCGCTTAATGTGAAAACCGATAAATTTACATTAACCTTAAAGTTTATTAAATCTTGTCATTGAATATGTAAACACCACTGTTTATGAGCACGGAAAAAAAAATCAAAAACATTCGTGTGTCTACATTTCGATGCCTTGTATTTATCTCGTATTTTTCCAGTCTTACTTCTATAATTATATCGTACATACTAAATATATCAATATAATTTTATTAATTGTTGTTGATAACCAAAAACATAATCACGTGAGCAATTTGTGGCAGACAAAGAAGTTTAAAGATATTGAAAAATATTCAATTTTTTAACTTAAAGTATATGGATTTTTTCTTCACTAAATTAAAACGTTTTTGACCAAAATCATATTTAAAATTTTAAGGTAGATCTGATAGTTATTTTGTTGAGCTTCCAGCCTCCTTAAAACGATTTTTATTTTTTCGAGTCAGATGTAAAGATATGTTGACACGATATTGTTTACATTGTAACGCGATTAAAGTCAAATATCATTTGCAAGAAAGTTTACAAAAGTAGGTGAATAAAAGACATTTTCAAATTTTGATCACGCAAATATACGCTATATATTCCTTTAAATATTGAATTTGTATACCAACTTTTTTTCAGACGATATTTCAAAGCAACACATCATTTTAGCTGGCATGTTAACGAGCATTTTGAATCCAAACAATGGTGAAGAATCTAAAGAAATGGTTTTGCAAAAACTTGAATCTGCATTCACTAAACTTTATGGCACAAGAAGAAAAGAGAAAAAAACATTCTTTGAAATTTCTGGCGTTAAAATGAAGACATTTTTGAAAAATAATTCTGGAAAATTTGTTTTAAGAACGGATAAAAGACAAGGGATATGCTATGTTTCGTGCATAGATGTAACAGATAGGTGCGAAAGTGTTTTTGACACTTCGTCTTTGCCAATTTGTGCCGAAGCCAACGGAAAAGCAGGCTCTATCATAAGCGCTTGTTCGTCTGACAGACAGGATGTCGACAATTTGTCGGTAGGAAGTGTAGATAGCGGTTGGACTGTTGTCACTCATAAACGTCATCAACAAAAACTGAGAACAGAACCTGAACGAAGGCTGCATCTCTCAAATTCTCAAACATCGTCATATGCAGGGTCGTCTGTTGATACGTACGCATCTGTGGCTAGTGGAAAACGGCAAACCGTAAATACTCCTAATAACTCTGCATTTGAAAAAAGAAAATCTTTAGAGAGATCTGATAGAGTTGAAGATTTTTTAGAATACGTTCATAAATTCAAAAAGGGGAACTTTATATTATTCACTTCAAGACAACAACGGATAAAAGAGGACTGTATACGTGCACCTGGAAAGATCCCCCAATTCTTTCTCAGCACAGCACTCAGTGGTGTATGATTAAGGGCTCAATACAAGAAGCTGACAGCAAAACTCCAGACGAAGAAAAGAAATGGATTCAAATGGATTCAATACATCCGACAAAACTTTGAGAGGCACCTCACAGAAATAGCCAACTTTTGTGATGACTATACCAATCTGAAACTGATATTTCTATGGCCTAGCATTGAAAACGAAAACGATATTAGATTTATGCATAGAGCACTAATGAAAATTGAAGAGATTTTAGATCTTCAAATTATAGTTTGCGATTCGTTTTGGCAGAAGACCCCACAAGAAGAATCTTTTGCTAGTATTATGAAACCAAATTTTATTTCAAGTTGTTCCCTGAAAGATATCTGTAAATGTATTATCGATACACTCGGAGATCGTTTTTCTGTCCACGGTTTTAAATATAAGCTTCCTACCTCGGATGAAAAGAATATTCCATCCATTGACGAACCTTCTGCTGCAGAATTGAGGGAAGATTTGGAGGTTTTGTATTTAGAAAACCCCTATCGTAAGGGGATAGAAGGAGACTATACAGCAGAAGACCTTGAAAGAGAAGGAGATTTGTTCTTTCAAGGGGGAAACATTCCATGGTTTCTATTCTATGAGGCTGGTGCGGGTCACTTTGATGCAGAAAGGGATTTAACAAAAGAGATTGTTTCTAAGATCCAATCATCTTTCATTGATCAGTTCAAGTCAGGCAAGGTCATCCTTTATCACGCACCAGGTTCTGGCGGAACAACACTTGGCCAACGGATTTTATGGGAGTTGAGAACAGTAACTCCTTGTGTTCAAGTGAAGACAAATACAAGGTGTACAATCCAATCTTTGCTTCAGAAAATCGAAACTCTTTTTGAGAAAACAAATTTACCGATCGTTTTGCTTGTTGATGGTGAAGACCAACAGCGCATCACTCATCTTTATAAGCTTGCTGATCGATTAGTTGTCATATTTCTTCATGTAAGAAGAAGTACAAGAGAGTACAAGGACGAATTGATCCTTAGAGAAACCGAATATTTGCTACCAGGTATCGTGTCTGTCTCTGAAGCTAGCAAGTTGGGTGCAAAATTTTCCAGTAGATGTGATGCGCCTGAAAAAAAAGATCGAATTGATGAATTAGTACGCGATATCAAAAATGGAACCAGATACCATCTTATGTACGAATTTGGTATGACAGCATATCAAGAAAAATTTAAAGGGATACGATCCTTCGTAAAAGGATACCTGCAATTAGATAAAAACGAATCCTATGAATTTAATCCGTCTCAAAAAATACTAGGAATTTTGGCATTGGTATACTTTTATGGCCAGACATCAATGCCTTGTCAATTTTTTGCCTCATTGCTCGGCTGGCAAGAAAATTATAATGTATCAATAGAAGATTTTCCGTATTTAGTGCGACATTTTATTGTGCCTAGTCAACATGACAGTAGAGAAAATAGTATAAGAATTTCACATTATCTGGTGGCGAAAGAAATTTTGGAACAGCTGTTAACAAGAGGAAAACCTCGAGGTGATATGTCAATGTCATCTGGACTGTCGCATTCAGCAAAAGCTCATCTGTACGACTTTGTTATGATATTTATGGGTGAAATCCGAAAAAGAAAACCGAAAACCCACGCTTCTTCAAGCATTATTGCAGATGTACTTGCCAAAACTGTAATATTTAGAGACAATTTAGATGTTGCAGAAAATGAATTATTCACACGACGAAAGCTGTCGAAACTTTTAAACGATGTTGAATGTGAAGCACCATTTACAGAAAGAGTAAATATTATCAAAAAGTTAACTGAGCTTTTTCCCGAGGACGCAAATTTCCACGCTCATTTGGGAAGAATCATTTCAATTTGTCGTCCAGAAGAGGAGGAAAAGGCAGAACTTTGTTTTGAAACAGCTGTTCATCTTTGTAAGAGTCGCACAAAAGGGAAACCGAGTTCGGAACTTGACGAAGGAACAAAAAACACACTGAAGCATGTATATCACATGTATGGCATGTTCTATCTGCAGCGAATTATGAAATATACTGGCAGAACACACGGACACAAACCTACGACATCGGCAAATAAGTCAATTTCTGAAGAGCGTAAAAATATTCTTTTGCATTACGCAAAGTATGCGTGCTATTTTTTCAGAGAGACGCGTGATCTTACAATACTAGGATGTGAAGAGGCTCATGGATATGTCGGAGAAATATCAACAAGACTTAGGATTTGCGAAATGGTTTACCAATGCATGCCGAATAAAGAATTATCAGAATACCTGAAGACAACCTCAGATTCTGATATGTCATCGTTTGTGACGGAAAGTATAACCGTCATACTAGAACTTTTTATGCAATGCCTCGGCTTTGTAGATCATGACGATCTCCCGCAAGACTTCTTCCACAATATATGTTGGTACAACGCCTTGTTTAAAGACAAAACAAAGGAACTGGCTAGACTCGAGTTCGTTGAGGATATTTATTCAAGAAGAGTAAAAACAGCATTGATAAAACTGAAGTATGGGAAGGATGAAAATCTCGGTATTCTGGAAACAGTTACATCAAAGCAAGACATCTGTGAGATAGTCCGACTGTGTGAGTTGAATTTTCAGGAAATGGATAGTAGAGATATCACACTATCAACAGGAGCAATAGATTTGGAACACAAGGATTGGCTGAATGCAATACGTACCGATGCTTTTTCTGACATATACACAATTGAAGATGTAATGATGCGCATACGCAGATGGCATGCTTTGTTGAGAGGCCTTAATTCAACATTTTATTTATTTATATTTCTAACCGCTCTCGGAATTGGATGTTTAGACAACGTAGCACCAAATGCAGAACTTTTAAGAGAGGCTTCACAATTGCAAGAAAAAATCAAGAAGCTGAGCAAATCTTTATCAAAGTCTAGAAAACCAAAAGAATGGTTTGGCAAGGGTCCTGGTGTGAAAGCCATTATTCCTGCACACAGAGTACACAAGCATGAAAGTGGTGCTGTTCAAGCCGGAGACACATCTACCACTCACTTAGCTGTTTTTAAAGGAACCATATGCAGACCCAATACTAAGAGGCAAACAGGATATATCCAGATGGATATCGGAGACAATGTCTTTCCAATTAAATTGTTTTTCGTTCCCGTGAAAACAAATGAGCAGTTAGTTGGGAGTCGTTATGCCGGAGAACGTGTTGAATTTGTTATGGCCTTCACTTTTGCAGACGGGTACGAAGCTTACAATGTTGCAAGACTGAAAAAGTATGAATGCACCAGATGTAAAAAGAAAGTAGAGATTACGAGTGATAAGTGTTGGGTAACATGTTCCTGTGGGAAAACGGTGAACAAGCTGGACTGACAAAAAATATCCATTCACTAACAAGGGGGTCAATCTAAGTTTTCCAAAACTATTTCGCCAGTTACTTGTATCTGCTGAAACACAGACTAAATTTAAAAAGCATATCAATGATCTACAAATTCATCTGGATTGAAGTAAATAACATGACACTTGTCGATCAAATATAAACAATAGAAATGACCATAATTGGTATTTTTTACCAAACGTGATAGCTGGACTATGAGAGTGGATATCTTAACTGCAATTACCTAACCTGTTAAAAGGCTCAAAGCTGCGGCAAAAGAAATTGTTAAATGGTTAAATCAAATACAGGGTAACATGGAATTTTTACATGTATTTTTGAATTGTAAATATATAATTTTCAGTGAACTGGTATTTGAGACAGTTACAAGTGTTGCTTACCTGGTAAATAATTGGTTTATCAAACCCAAGTTGATGGTAAATAGTGGGATTGGATTTATATTCATTTTTTATTGTTAATTTTTTTTTTTTAATGCTGTATCATTTCTCCCTATTAGTAATAAGATTGCCTCTATCAACATTCCAGGATTTTCTAACAGCTGGAAATATGAGATTTAAAAAATTGCATTCTGAGAAAGCAAAGCTTGTATCCGATGTCTGAGTTCTTCGAAACTAATCATGTGTAAATCCTGGCAGTGTTATAATGTTTTACTATTTTGATAGGTATATTTCTAGTATCAAAATATATTGATTTTGTCATTGATTACTTCTAGTATTTTTTAATTTTATCGTTATGATATTTGGTTTGGTATTTTTGTTTTAAACACTCAGTGTTTTCGATGATTTATATCGAGTTTTTATAATGAATTTTTAAATACAAAAATAGGGCAGCAGAAATAGCATATCATACAGTTTATTGGATTATTGCTGATCTCAATTATTTTTATAAGGCGTTTTCAAATTACATTTCACAATGAATTTTACTCTCTCTCTCTCTCTCTCTCTCTCTCTCTCTCTCTCTCTCTCTCTCTCTATTTTACTGACCAACATCGTTTTTTAGTAATAGTTTTTTTTAAATACAACAGCTCTAACATTTAATATTATAGAACATTTGTATATTTGATATATACATTTGTATATTTTAAACCAATGCCTTCAGTCGTCAAAATACCAGATTGGGAATTTCTTTGACAAAATAGTTTTTTGTACAATTATAATATTGGATTATTGCTGATCTCAATTATTTTTATAAGGCGTTTCCAAATTACATTTTTAAAATGAATTTTTCTCTCTATTTTTTCTCTATTTATTCTCAGCATCGTTTTAAGTAACATTTTTTTTAATACAACAGCTCTAACATTTAATATCATAGTGTAGTTGTACATTTGATATATACATTTGTATATTTTAAACAAATGCCTTCAGTCGTCAAAGATACCGTATTGGGAAATTTCTGTGACAATATAGTTTTGTGTACAATTTTACATTTAAATTATTGTATGACCACATGTATATATACAGTCAGTAACAACATGTGCTAATAAATGCTCAGGTTGTATCTATATGTTTAAACATTGCCATTATATTAACTGTATATGCAATAAATTAAGATGTTTTGCATTCAGGTGTGTTTTATGTTGATTCCTGGATATTTTTCGAATATATATAACTTCCTCATGAGAAACATTTCTTATGTTATAAATCAAAGGGATATTTACATTAATTTTTAAATTTTGATGGACGAAGATATACTACATTCCAAAAAACAGGGTTTTTTTTATTTAAACAAATGATTTTTCGGTGATTCCTGTGGGATATGAGGTTGGCGACATTGCAGTAAAAAATTAGCGGGTTATGTAATTTTTTACTGCAATGATCGCTACCTTCATAGCCCGCATGGATTATCAAAGAAACAATTTAATTGTTTATATTTACATCTTTCTTTAAACAAATTAATGAATTGATCGTAAAGATTCAATAAAAGTAACTACATTTGTAAATTATTGTAAATGTACATCAGTACGTTAGATAAAAGAAATAGCCAAATCGTCTTATATGGGAATTTGAGTCTGACATCATGATTATTTCGTACAGTCCGTGGGTGAAGGTTTTGACCGATTGATAAATTGAAGATTTCATCCCTGTCAGTTCATTTCTACAGAGCTATAAAGCTATGAATCTCAATCAGTTTTCTTAGAGGGACCATGACGCGATTTGAGATCAATTTTTTTTATGTTTAAAATTGTTAACTTGTGCATTTTGAACGATTGACAAAAACTTAAATGTTAGAAGGCAAGTTACAAGCGAGATACAAAGGTAAGAAATCATTGTTATGTAAACAAAGCTCGATTCTTATATTTGTTTACAAAATAATGCAAAGTACAGAAATCACCATTTCTTTGACAAAATAACTCGTACCAAATAAGATAAACTGATTCAATGTGTTCATAAATAGTATTATCAACAAAAAAGCAACATTTGCTTGAAACTCATACCAAAACCACACATATGTAATTGTAAACAATTAACAAGACTCAAACTTTGTTTACATAGCAAAGAATTTCGAACTCTGCATCTTACTTATGATGTAATATTTGACTTTCAAATTTTGACCAATCATTAAAAATACCCATATTGACCATACAGATATACCAAATGAAAAAATAAAATTTGAAAATTTTGAGCTAAAATTGTTTTTTAAGTCCCTTTAAGAAATAGAGGAGAAATTATGTGGTACATGTAAATATATACATGTATATTTGACCTGCCTATTATTTTGTGATGTGCTAAAAAAAATCTAGCAAAAGTATTCTCTGACAGGACTTGAATATATATCATCTGATCAATGATTTTCACAAATTTCAAGTGAAACTTTGATAGGTTTTTTATTCATTATGTTCATGTGTGAACATTCACATTTACACATTTAAGTAAATACCATTTACACAATATCCTAACAGCTGAAAGCTAGGTGGAAAAATTTACCTATAATTGCTAAAAGTATACTTGTACATGTATATAGTAAACCCGAATGTTTTTTTCTGTAGAGGGAAGGGGTACTACACTATAAGAAAAGTTTTCTAAATGACACCGGATCCATGATGAGACTTGATTCATCATGATCATTTTGTAAAATCCTGGAGTAAAACTATCTTATATTTCCACTTTCGCATTCCATTATTGTACATGTAACCATGACAGTTCTAGGATAAATCACTGTTTACTAAACAGTATCATCTGCGACAATTAAAACCCTAAACCTAGTCCACAATGTGTTTCTGTACACCAATCTTTCCTCCATTGTATGATGAAGCAAAACAAGTACCGTAAGTTTTATAATTTTCTTTATTAAAAAAAATGTTCATGTGTATGTAGATATGCAAATACATGTAATAAACAATTTAAACTTAAAAAGGAAATATATACAAATTATAAATAGGTAAATGCATGTGCAATTTAAAAAAATCTACATATTCACAGTAGGTTTTTCCTTTCCATTGAAACAAGGACCCATTACTCGTTAAGTATAATCGTTCTTGTAAATTTAACATACTATATTTGAAGGAACCTCTGATGATCAAGAAGTAGAAATATTTGATGTACATAAGAACAATTTCAATGCCAATTTTTACTTTATATCATTATGCATACTTTCAAAAATTGTGTACATATACAAAATATAATCATACAGGACTTGTTGACTATGACAAAAACCAAAAAAAAAATGTCTATGTTATGGAACGATCTTCCAGGATTCATGACAACATTTAATAGAGTGTTTAACATCATAATCTTTACACATACATGTATATAGTATTAACATTGATACATATTTTAGATTCTATCTGACAAAGCTTATAAATACATGTAGGATATATTTTTGTGGAAAAAACAAATTCACAAATCTGTCATTCAATCCTACCACACAAACATTTCAACGTTCAGTATGTACAGGTTTAGAGAATATTAAATCTTCCCTGTAATGCTTCAATTTTCTTCTATGTCATATTTACAGGGCAATCTCTCAGGCAACATTGTAAAAAACATGTAATTGTACGTTATGTATTAATGCTGTTTTTAGGTCAGTACAATGTTTTATCTACCCGAGAAGTAAAAATTTCACAGAGCCTGAAGGGCTAGGTGAATATTGTACTTTGAGGGTAGCTAAATCCTCATATTGACCTCAAACACAGCAATAATTGTTTTATTATATGATTCAGTGACAAATTGATACAGACATATCAAATTGAGTGAAATTAAGCGAGGAAAACCTCATAACCTTTATAATTAAGTTTGTTAACGTCAGGTTAAAGAAATAACCGAACACAGCAAAAATGCGAAATTTCATTGGACAACAGGAATGAACTTTCAAGATAACCAAACATAGCATTGTAGAATTATTAAATGTTATATTCACCTTGTAGGTCACTTGCAAGTGAATATAACGCTCTGGGGTTTTTTTATTTAATGTTTGTTATTAGCTAATCAGAGAGCTAGGAATTAATCATATAATAAACATATATGTTTCATGTCCATTTAGGCTTTGCTTGTATAAAAACATGATTGTTCATATTTGTGCCTTATTTATTGAAATTTTAAAATTTACTAGTTCAGACTAATGAATAGGTTATTTATCATAGGAATAAATATCAATAAATAAAATATAACATATTTCTGCTTCCTCTTGCAAGCATCAATGTTTCATTGATTCAATGAAACATTTTATGGAAAGTAAAATTTCAGAAACCTGAAAAAGATAATAGATTAAATTTTATACAGTCATTTCATATTGAATAAATATACAGTCATAAAATTGTATTTACACTAAAATTTAGATAAAAAATTTGAAACATTTTTTGAAAATACAATGTACTTGCAAGGTCTGTATACCCCGTTGCAGCATAAATCTACAGTAGCTGACTTTCTGTGGTTTCATCAATATTCATTAAATATCAATTTTCTTATATTTCGTTGTTGAGTTGATGCACTAAACTAAATGTTCATTGAATTGCAACTTCTAATAACAAATAGGATTTATGTATCCTTGAAACAGTGAATTTTTCTAAATCCTTGAAAATTGATGCCCAAGACTAAAACTACTGAAACCACAGTATGACGTGTGACTCGAGACTTACCACCACAGCGACTCCTTTGTAGTATCCTCGGCCACGTTGATCTCTTTGTTTTTATCATACAGAAGATCCACCGTAATGTTGGTATACAGCTGTTCGGTGGACTTGCTGAGGACTTTGTAAGTCATGGTCTTAGGACTGTGTAGGCCGTCTTGTAGCCATCTTCCTCGCCAGCCCAGGAAACGCTCATATCTGGATGTTCAGAGACAAAGAATGTATTTGATTCTCATGAACTTTATAGCTTTATGGATATTTTAATCTGACATAGTGATGGTGTTTTTGATAACAGATAGGACACTTTTTAAGCGCAAAAATGTATGCTCTCATTTCTAAAAAAAAAAATCAAAATTTAATGCGGCAGAGAAGCATTATTTTTATTTTGTTTCAATATTTGCAAAGAAGACTAACTCAATGTTCATAGTATTACTAAATTTTAAACATTAAATTGCGTTATTCTTCTTTTTAAAATGGCCAAAAAAATTAATCAACGGGGCAGCATTTGATGCGGCGGAGCCTGAGAAACAAAACATTAGTTTTCTGGCCTAATGTTAGATAAAGGAGTATAAATTTACATATATACACATCAACTGTGGTTTAATCATTATTAAATGAGCATTACTTATCAAGTTTATCAAGTTTAGATGTTGAGATCTGTAATATGCAAAAAGGTCCCTGCTTGTGTTACGTGCTCTGGCTCATAACTGAGAAAGCTGACTGCTGCAAACAGCATATGTACAAGTGCAAACTTGATCACTACACCTGTAACTATATAGGAACGATGCATTGTGCAGGCAGGGAAGTCAATATACCTTTACAATCTCAACAGGTACTACCTATGTTAACACATGCAGGGATGACCGCACATTTACACCAAATGCATAAACTTAACGCAAGCAGGGAGAGCCTCACAGTTGCACCAGAGCAGAGATGACCTGGCACTAATGCTCCACCCCCAGAGTAAGCAGGGATAACCACACACTTATTCTGAGGCAACACTAAGAAGGAATGTATTAAAAAAAAATGTTTTTAAATTCAAGAGCAGAGCTGACACACTCTTTCTGTACCTGATTCCTTTTTACCCCATTAGTCTATTTTAAATAAACAATGTACACTAAAACCCAATATAGCTGCAGGCCAACATAAATGTGATGGCACATTTACAGCAAATGCATAAACCCATCAGTCTACATGTACCTCCAAAACAATTTACACTGAAACCCTATATAAACCAATGCCAGCATAAAACGTTCATTATTGTTTAAAAATTATCATCAGACACATCAATTGTTAATCAAATAATTAAGAATTAAAAATCAAAGGGAAATAACTCTATTCAAAGATACAGATTTTGCTGCGTCTTTCGGTTCATCTATCGATTAAATATTCACCAAAGTAAGAAATGAAAATGTAATATATTTGATATTGGCTCAATAACTAACATGATTTTTGTTGGTCACAGTTTGGTCACAGTTTGGTCAGAGTACATTTCAATGTAGTTACTTTAATATTCGTCAACATCAATTTATATGGAGAATTAAATTCAAATTCACAGTTTAAAGAAAACATACTGTGGAGTTTTTTATGATGGCCCAACAAATCAATATTTTTAGTTTTCTTGAAACTGTGAATTTAAATTATTAAATTAATCAGGAAAATTGATCATGATGAACAAAAATACTAATTTAAAAGCAACAGTAATAAAGCGAATTTTTAGATCACAGTGAGAGATACATCTATAAAACTGGGATGAATTACTATCCGCATTGCATTGTGTGCCTTAATTTCAATTTAAAATTTAGAGATTTAGAGAAATTTTCAGATACTGTATTTAAAAAACATAAAAGCAAAACTAAATATCAGTGTACATGAATAGAGGATGGTTATGCCTTAAATATATCATTTACCAAACTTATCAGCAATATAAACCAATAAAGTGTTATTTTATACAAAGTACATGTACAAAGTGGAGAGGATGTTATACTAAATAACAAGCACTCACCCATTTTCTGATCTTGACTCCTTTTTGTGGCGTACCATTTTATATCTCCCTATGTGTTCTGGTGGCCTCGTTAATAAATACCCTGCTTCTTGTATTCTTTATTTAAAAAGAAAATGTACAGTAACAATTACACATAGAGAGTTTCAATTCCATAACATTTCTCTTCTCAGGTTAAATATGTTTAGAAGATAGACATTTTGCTTGGGTTCATAAACGGATTAGTGATGGATGTTAGACTAAATTCATAGATGCTATATATACAAATACTCTGAAAATGCATGAAAACTCTCTCTCTCTCTCTCTCTCTCTCTCTCTCTCTCTCTCTCTCTCTCGTTCTCTCTCAAACTGAAGACACTAGTGATGCAATGCTATGAATGCTAGGCTGATTCAATCTGACATTGGTTCACATGAGTCTATAATATCAAGGCTTATATGAATTTAACTTCAATACAATATCAAGGGTCTCGTACCTGGCTGAGAGATCATCATCTTCATTTCCCCATCCCCAGTAGGAATTGGCATAACCATTAATTACTTTGAACACATCTTTTTTCATGGCAATTACTCCACCGGCATAATTATAATACATCACACTAATGAAAAAAAAATAGTTATGTATTTTCCTGGTCAATCCATGCAGAGATGTTGACTCATCAATGCTTGTTCATTAAATTGTTGGTTTCAATTTAGATTTAAGATAAAAAAAAAAATGTTGAAATGAATCAACCAATTAAGTACTTACTGATAACGCATCTCATCGATAGCAGATGACAAATGTCTTGCATGATCGTCGCATAGATACAAATTTTTGTTATTCTCTGGAATCATGTCAACGTCATGGAAAACGAAGCAGTCATACTGGTCCTCCTTTAATGCCTCCTTGAATCCTACATTCATCAGCTTTCCTCTGTTAAAGCTGTCATCTGTGGCCTATATTTCAACAGGGATTGAAATCATGTTACATGCTTCATTTGAAAGGCCTTGTTTAGCTTGTTGTACTTTACATCATAATAACAGTAAAATGTCAGGTTTAAATTTCTTTAAAAAGAGCATAAAGATAATGACATATACAATTAGCTTTAATTGTTTATCAATAAAAGCTTTAAAAATTGATTTGTACAATGGGAACATGGCTGAACTGGGCATACATGTATACCGTATCATATTACGCACACAATAATGCATATTTGTTAATTGAGATATTGAGCATACATATTATATATACTGGTAAATATACCTGTTCTATGACAAATATGCGGTAATGAATTTTCTGTTTCCTAAGCAAAGGATGAAGTCTAGAGAGTAACAATTTCAAATGGAAATATCGGTTTCTATATGGAACAATAATGGCCACTTTCTGGTATGACACACAGTCTTCTGGCTTTCCCTCTCCCCCTTGCAGCACTAATGGATTCTGGTGTTGAATTGAATTTAAATCATGGTCATGAAAAATGTCAACATCTTCAACACCTAAAATTAAAAATAAAAACACACATTTTTACCTTTGAATGTCATTGAATATGTACTTGTATATATTAAAATCTTTTAAAATGATGAATATGTTGAAAACTTTTGGAAATTTTACAAGCACACATTACACATTTTAAATTCTGGATATTAAACTGTAACATACAATGTCATAAAGATTTGTTTAGGGGGAAAATTCATTAATTTTTTTTCAATTGTTATCTTTGTACTTTTGAATTCTACATCTTATTCTTACATACACAGTGTTTTCAATAAGAGCCGGCAACCGGCAAAATTAACCGCCTGTAGAATAAAATTTTCCGGCTGAGATTTCCGATCTGCTGAAATCTGCCGATATAGGAGCTTGATTTAGTTAATATCAAAATCCTTATCGTTAATGCGTTTGAAAATATGGCATCAAAATAGTAACACGTCAATGACCCAGAGCAACATGAACTGGTTCCCACCATATGTCAAACGATCGAGTCAACGACGATCGGATATCCAATGTCGAAGAGGAAAATCTTTCTATAATTTGTATTGTAATTTTGAGAAAAAAATCTTCGTATTGATGTAATAGTAGGACTTTTATGTATTGAAGTTCAGTGAGCGTTATGTAACGGTGACGAATTGCTTCGATACCTCATTAACAATGGCGGACACTTCAAAGTCCGAGCGAAGTTGCAGGATGAGTGCAGGTGTTTTGGCAGATAAGAAATAAATGATTTTGTGAATAGACCTTTGGAAAATGTCAAGAAACTGTTTTATTACGTGTCTTAAATGCTCATCAACTTTTTGCTACAGCAATGCCATTCGCTCGTAAACGAAATTTTGTGTTTCAACTTGCTCACTAAATAAACGAGGTAAATAAACAGTTACACGGATAAACAGATAAAGCAGAATCAATCGCTGTAACAAATTATATACGGTAGACCCCTCGCCGAGATTAGGTTTCCTGCTGTTCCAAAATTTTTTCCTTCTATTCAAAAACTTATTGAAAACACTGATACACATGTATTACCTAGAGAATCCAATGGAATTCTACACAATTTATCTGCCTCCTCCTTTTCCAGTAAATGGTATTTTATCAGTGTGGATGGTTCCGTGAAAATACAGTGCATTCGATAATTAAATAATGCAAATGTTACAAAGCCTATGTACATCACCAATATTGCCATAGGCAAACTTCTTTTCCCAAGTGCCAAAAAGGACACAGCATATCGTCTGGATATTGTAATCTACAAAGAAAGAATGTAATATTTAGGCATAAATTGCTGACCGCAGGAAGCATAATATTACTCATTCAATTTGTTACAGAGTCTGACCGACTTTTGAAATATATCTGGTTGATCAATCTCAAAAAGGGCAAGACAAACCTGAGCCATCTACGTGATTGATCAACCCAATAATCTATTCAATTAACCATTAACATACATGTACTTCTCTCACAAATAAATTTGTGAACAGAGCAGAGACTGAAAACGAATCAATGAGGTTCTCCGAGGGCTATATAGTTTAAGTCAATAGATTTTAATCCTTGATAAAATTTCAGCGTATATGTGATGATATTCATTCAGTGCAACTATTAGGTTTATGTGGAAGTCTCGAAATAACACGTGATGTCTCGATCATGATGATTTCTGACACGTGCAGAAAAACAACACATAATCAGTGTACTCGGAAACTCTCTCATTTCCTCGTTGGGTTGGACCACCCAAAGATGTTAAGATCACTTTTCAAACCACCCAGGTAATAAATGACTATTCAAAATTCATAAAACTATTGAAACTCACCATAACTACGGACAATATTTTTTTCTACATCCTAACACTAAAGTCAAGCTACCTGCCAATAAGCTACCTGCCAATAACAAATTTTCATGTATGTTTATCGACTATAAATTGAAGCTTTTCGAACCCGATTACATTATATAGAAATTATAAACGGCGCCTAGCGCCCAAACTAGGAAGTGTGCCATCTAGATGAGATCGGATTCTTGGGGGGACGGACGGGTGTGCCCTGACGGAATCCGGTCTCAAAAGAGGCGATATTGACACCGATTTCCGGCGCCAGGGCGCAGAGTTGACCCTAAAATGCATTAACATAGGGTTTCTATACAGGGCGCCTAGCGCCCAAACTAGGAGGTGTGCCATCTAGCTGAGACCGGATTCTCGGGGGGACGGGTGTCCCCTGACGTAATCCGGTCTCAAAAGAGGCGATATTGACACCGATTTCCGGCGCCAGGGCGCTGAGTTGACCCTATCATACATTAAGATAGGGTCTCTATACAGGGCGCCTAGCGCCCAAACTAGGAGGTGTGCCATCTAGCTGAGACCGGATTCTCGGGGGGACGGGTGTCCCCTGACGGAATCCGGTCTCAAAAGAGGCGATATTGACACCGATTTCCGGCGCCAGGGCGCTGAGTTGACCTTATCATACATTAAGATAGGGTCTCTACACAGGGCGCCTAGCGCCCAAACTAGGAGGTGTGCCATCTAGCTGAGACCGGATTCTCGGGGGGACGGGTGTCCCCTGACGGAATCCGGTCTCAAAAGGGGCAATATTGACACCGATTTCCGGTGCCAGGGCGCAGAGTTGACTCTATAATGCATTAAGATATGGTCTCTATGCAGAGCGCCTAGCGCCCAAACTAGGAGGTGTGCCATCTAGCTGAGACCGGATTCTCGGGGGGACGGGTGTTCCCTGACGGAATCCGGTCTCAAAAGGGGCGATATTGACACCGTTTTCCGGCGCCAGAGCGCAGAGTTGACCCAATATTGCATTAAGATAGAGTCTCTAAACAGGGCGCCTAGCGCCCAAACTAGGAGGTGTGCCATCTAGCTGAGACCGGATTCTCGGGGGGACGGGTGTCCCCTGACGGAATCCGGTCTCAAAAGGGGCGATATTGACACCGATTTCCGGCGCCAGGGCGCAGAGATGACTCTATAATGCATTAAGATATGGTCTCTATACAGAGCGCCTAGCGCCCAAACTAGGAGGTGTGCCATCTAGCTGAGACCGGATTCTCGGGGGGACGGGTGTCCCCTGACGGAATCCGGTCTCAAAAGGGGCGATATTGACACCAATTTCCGGTGCCAGGGCGCTGAGTTGACTCTATCATACATTAAGATAGGGTCTCTATACAGGGCGCCTAGCGCCCAAACTAGGAGGTGTGCCATCTAGCTGAGACCGGATTCTCGGGGAGACGGGTGTCCCCTGACGGAATCCGGTCTCAAAAGGGGCGATATTGACACCGATTTCCGGTGCCAGGGCGCTGAGTTGACCCTATCATACATTAAGATAGGGTCTCTATACAGGGCGCCTAGCGCCCAAACTAGGAGGTGTGCCATCTAGCTGAGACCGGATTCTCGGGGGGACGGGTGTCCCCTGACGGAATCCGGTCTCAAAAGAGGCGATATTGACACCGATTTCCGGCGACAGGGCGCTGAGTTGACCTTATCATACATTAAGATAGGGTCTCTACACAGGGCGCCTATCGCCCAAACTAGAAGGTGTGCCATCTAGCTGAGACCGGATTCTCGGGGGGACGGGTGTCCCCTGACGGAATCCGGTCTCAAAAGAGGCGATATTGACACCGATTTCCGGCGACAGGGCGCTGAGTTGACCTTATCATACATTAAGATAGGGTCTCTACACAGGGCGCCTAGCGCCCAAACTAGGAGGTGTGCCATCTAGCTGAGACCGGATTCTCGGGGGGACGGGTGTCCCCTGACGGAATCCGGTCTCAAAAGGGGCGATATTGACACCGTTTTTCGGTGCCAGGGCGCAGAGTTGACTCTATAATGCATTAAGATATGGTCTCTATACAGAGCGCCTAGCGCCCAAACTAGGAGGTGTGCCATCTAGCTGAGACCGGATTCTTGGGGGGACGGGTGTGCCCTGACGGAATCCGGTCTCAAAAGAGGCGATATTGACACCGATTTCCGGCGCCAGGGCGCAGAGTTGACCCTAAAATGCATTAACATAGGGTTTCTATACAGGGCGCCTAGCGCCCAAACTAGGAGGTGTGCCATCTAGCTGAGACCGGATTCTCGGGGGGACGGGTGTCCCCTGACGGAATCCGGTCTCAAAAGGGGCGATATTGACACCGATTTCCGGTGCCAGGGCGCTGAGTTGACCCTATCATACATTAAGATAGGGTCTCTATACAGGGCGCCTATCGCCCAAACTAGGAGGTGTGCCATCTAGCTGAGACCGGATTCTCGGGGGGACGGGTGTCCCCTGACGGAATCCGGTCTCAAAAGGGGCGATATTGACACCGTTTTTCGGTGCCAGGGCGCAGAGTTGACTCTATAATGCATTAAGATATGGTCTCTATACAGAGCGCCTAGCGCCCAAACTAGGAGGTGTGCCATCTAGCTGAGACCGGATTCTCGGGGGGACGGGTGTCCCCTGACGGAATCCGGTCTCAAAAGGGGCGATATTGACACCGTTTTTCGGCGCCAAGACGCTGAGTTGACCCTATTATGAGGTTTCATCCATTAAGATAGTGTTTCTAAACAGGGCGCCTAGAACCCAAAGTAGTAGGTGTGCCATCCAGCGGACACCTGATCGTCTGAACTACGGGTGTCCCCTGACGGAATCCGGTCTTAAAAGGGGCGATATAGGCACCGATATTTGGCGCTAGGGCGCTGAAGGGCCCTATAACACGGGTTTTATACACAATATTAAGGTTCCTAAATAGGGCCCTTAGCGCCCAAACAAGTAGGTGTGCCATCCATCGGACACCGATGTACTAAAGTACTGAAAGTCATGCTTGTTTGGTGTGTCATTATTCAATTGTGTGGTACAAAATGTCTCTCTCTCTCTCTCTCTCTCTCTCTCTCTCTCTCTCTCTCTCTCTCTCTCTCTCTCATGCTTTAATGCTGTTCGTTGTTTTGTTTACTTTTGCAGTTGTGCTATTATAGAAACACTACAGCCAGGAAGCCCGGATAGTAATAAAATTGATTACCAATTTTGAAAAACATTGACAAAATCATCTAATCATGCAGGAAATTACTCAGTGGTTTGCTATTAATGCAATATTATTAAATCAGGGAATATACATGTACAATAATTCTGTGTATAATCAGTAATGATAACAATATAATTTTATACAGTGTATACATACAGAACTTTCAATAATTACGTTAATTGAGTGGATACCAACCTTAACTAATATTTTAATCTTTATTCTCTGGGTTATAATAATAGGTAGCGTTCACATGAAAAACTTATTATAATTAATTATTAAAATACTTACTTTAGATTATTTTTAATATCACTATGCCATTATAGTAAAAATTAACTAGACTTTGACCCGTGCGTGCACGGGTTGACATTGCATATGATATCGGAATAATCTAAGTTTATTCTAATAGAATAATCTGTGTCTTCACCACAGTTAAGGTAACTCCAGTGTTTTAGAAATCCGTGTCAAACCAAACATTTTTTAATTTCAATAGTTAAAACAAATTATAAACTTACTATAGAGACCAAAATATTTATACCTTTGCACGTTCGTTTTCCTACAGTGAGCTTCAGCTCACAAGGTCCAAAAATTTAACAGCCAAAATTTAACACTATGATACATGATCTCATAATTTATTAAATTATGCACCAAAATACATCATGTTAGGTTATAATTTAAGGAAATCAATTGATTATCATTAAATCATAAAAATTTTATTGATTTTCTACAGAAAATATAAAAAATATTACATTTTTTCTTGCCACGACCCTCCCAAAAAAATCACAAAATTGCATATTTTTCAAAAATTCTAAAATATTATTCAGTTTACATACATTTTTTAAAGAATATTTATTAAGAGTTACATATTGTGTTAACAAAAAAACATGGTTTATCAAAATTGACCATTTAGTTTTTCTTGATAGTCTCTTAAACATGTGTACCCCCATATTGAAAATGTAAATTTTTCAAGTTGTTTTTTGCAAACTTTGGTAAAAAAGAAATGTACCAAAAACACACAATCTAACAGTCACTTAAATTGATATACTCAATGAAACTGTATTATACATATAAAATTAAGGTCGAGACTGCCAAAAAACTCATATAGTTGAGTGCAGTAGTATCCCTTCCCCTTTCTGTCAAATACTTTCTATCCCAGTTTTTTAAACATATTTATCTGTAGATTAAACACCAATCAGTGTTATGTAGTTTTGATTACACAAGTACTTACTTATCCTCTCCTTGTCCCGGAGGACACATGAGGTCGTCAAGCTACATAAACGCAGTGTAATTGTTAAAGGAGAATGCATACAATACGTACAATTATATTACACACTCATTTACCTTTTTACATTTCGCTGCTTTCCTTGCTTTCTCCGATCCCTCTAAACGACGGAGATGCTATATTTTAACAAATTTTCCACTTTTTGACCAAACCATAATAATTTAAAACACTTGTTGTGTGCCAAAATTATAACCGGAAATTTAGCACGCCGTGTAAAAAAAAGAACCGGATCCGAAAGACACTGGAGTTACCTTAAAATGCCTCCCATATACCCGTAATGTAGCAAAAAACTGCAGAATCGCTTCGATACGATTTTGAGAAAATTAATGAAGCTTTATTGAAAATAACAGTCAAATTATTCATAACAAACCATTTTGCGGCTGTAAATACATTTCATCTAAAAATTTAATTCATATTAATGAAGAATTCAACACTTTTTCCCCAACGTTTTTTACTCGCTTCAAAGTTGACATTCGGAACTCTCGGGATTTGCACTGAGTTCGAGTTATCTCCTATTTTCTTTGATGAACAGAATATTCATAACAAACCATTTTGCGGCTGTAAATACATTTCATCTAAAAATTTAATTCATATTAATGAAGAATTCAACACTTTTTCCCCAACGTTTTTTACTCGCTTCAAAGTTGACATTCGGAACTCTCGGGATTTGCACTGAGTTCGAGTTATCTCCTATTTTCTTTGATGAACAGAATATATACATGTAGCAAACTTTCAATGAAAATTTACAAGTATTTGTATTATCGTTTCTGAGTTTATCCATGCAAATGTGATATTGTGGAAACATACACTAAAAAGCCTCCCGTGATTTAGCGTGAATGTAATGCGCATGCGCAAGATTGTAAAATCCAAAAAATCCAGATGATTTTCGGATTTTTAAAAGGAATTTTCGTTGATTATTAATTAGTGAAGCTTGATTGAGAAAAAATAAAAACATATTGGTAATCTTCAAGTACCAATGATGTTTAAAATATATAAAACAAAAGACAGTACTCTTCCGATTTCTCTGTATTAAAGCCCAAAAATTCGAGTCTATTATTTTGATATAGTAGTATAGATTCCTTAACTTTTGATTAATTATTGCTTAATTAAACCCAATTTGTGTTATAATGGTTGATTAGTGGTCAAACTACATTTGGAAAAGCTCCACAGAAAAGCCCAATTAGTTTTTGCTTTCATATCATATCCTAGTAACCGACCGTCTTCGGTGGTTGGAAAATACTTTAAACTTTAAAATTGCATAGTAACTGAACAGGGTTAAGCTACATAAAAAATTACCATACATAATATGTAACAAAAATCATATATAATCAATTTCTTAATTAAGATACACAACGTTGTATGCCGATAGCTTCACCATTTACTGTTCTAAATTGCAAAATTTATTTAAAGGATAAGTTTTTATTTATTTTAATTTTATTTCCGATTTATGAAAATGGAGCCTAGAACTATGAAAGGTAAAAATTCGTGGTTTTCACGAAAGCGTTTTACTTAATTAAAATAGTTATTCACCAGTACAGTAATATCTCAACGTAGTTCAGTCTGATACGCGGAGACTTTTAATCAATCTTCTCGGTTGAGAGAGTGTTCGAATCATAGGCGATGTTTTTTTTTAAATTGTTGTGCTTTTCAGTTAAACATAATTAGGATAGGGTTATTTTTTTTTTAAATCAGATAACGACCAAATTATATAATGTTAAACAGTGTTCTTTATGCCTAATGTCAGGAAAATTAGCGCTAGCATACATATGATATCATGCTGTAATGTTTAGGTGGGAAACCCTAAAGTCGAAGGAGATTAGTACCAAATATTATACGTATATTATACTCTGTCCCAAGATATCACCGATTCACATTTTGCTTAATTACTCGATGTTTGTAAATACTTCAGGGTTTAAACGATATTTATTCCAAAGGTGGAAAATTTCCAAAAGTTCTTTTTTGAAACGCCCCCTCTAGCTCATCATATTTCAATACACGGCCAAAAAACGCGATGTGTACGGGGATTTTGTATTGCAATAGACCCAGATGATAACGTTGAAAAATTGTGCGAGGTATTCAGAGTGACATCCGAATGGAGAAAAGATGTCAACATCCCCCAATATAAATCTCTGTAAGAAACCAGATATCGTTCCGGTTAATTTCTCCGAGTGAAAAATGATAATGTGTCCATGACATTGTCTGGGATATTTTTCTTTAATCTATTTTAATTGCACTTCTTTCAAAAGTATGTGTATTTTGATTAAAAATCGTCATGTGTTGCATAAATATCTTGGGACAGACATGGCTTCGAGGGCGGCATATCAAAATATATGCCCCTTGGTGAGAGGAAAGCCATAGAGTGCTATGTCGCCCGATGCCAAAGGTAGAGGGCGACATAATATTCTAGGGATTAATTTCCTGTCACCGAGGTACAAATATTGAATGCTGGAGAAAACTTACCCAGGAGAAAACGTACCCTATATATGAAAATCATAAATTATAAATATTCTTAGATGAAACAAAATAAAATATACAATAAACATTTGTTTCTGTTCTTTTTAAATACATAATCACGTACATAGATTATTAAGACAATAATTTTGTTTAATTTTAATTTGTTACATACACTTAAACTAACATCGCCTGAGCAGTTTAATTAGTTGGCAATTAATCCACCATTAACAAAAACGTTATATAATTAGTTATTATTGCAATCTAATTTGGAGAACTTAATGATGAGTATTTCAAACAGTTAGTTTAGTTTAAGAAATATTTTATTCAGAAATACACATATAAGTATATAAATGAATTTGGATTGAACAGCAGGCGAAAATAGCCTATATTAGTTCTCTCCATCTGAGATCAAGGTATAAATCAGTATTAATAATACTAATAGTGTATACTTTTCAAAGTTTTACATGGACATTTTACTAACTTTACTAACAAGAAGTTGATTGCGCGTTTTACATGTTCTATGTATATAGACTGTAAATAAACGAAATTAATCATATATCACCTATATTAGGTGTTACTGTTTTCATTGCTGAAATGTGTCTCTAGAATTGACTATACTTATATATAAGTCTCAAAGGTCTATAGCAGATTACTTATAACGAACATGGAAATTCTATCAACTATTGAAAATTATTTATAAAACTAAGTTGAAATTTTTTAGCTCAAATGAATTCCAAGTCTTTTGAATATTTGTTTGATTCATATAATATGAAAAACACTAAGAGATGATTTACAACTCATTGAACAGTCTGTCTTAGTAAATATATGAAATCCTCATCATAAAATAAATAATATAATATAAGTCTAGCCCCTCCACCCCTCCCCCCACTTTCAATATGCTTTCGATGCCATGCACTGACATGTATAATGTGTGCGGAGTGAATATTTCTACCTCCTTAGGAGGAGGCAATACATAATATTACATAATAATAACTGATCCTCCACGGAGGGAAATAAAGAATGAATGTATTTAATTGATTATCACTATAATTAAAAGGCAATCAGGGGATCTCGCATTGAGATACTCAAATATGTAAGGCTAACGGTAAATGGAAAACTTAGAAGAAGTAGACTGATAACACTTTATGACAGGTCATTCGTAAAAAAATAAAAGTTGCTATAATTTTTATAAAGATATTATTTATAAAATGAATATATTTATGTATTGAAATATGCATTAAACTAGCATTTGAAAACTATTTCATATGTCCAAACCCTTTAAATATATAAAATATGAAATTCATATATCTATAAAATTCATACTTTCCGGTATATTTAAGGTGTTAAATAGTTTTTAAAAATATTAAAAACTATTAAGTAGTATATTTATGATTTTGATAGGGTACGTTTTCTCCAGGAGAAAACGTACCCTAGAAATTGGGTACGTTTTCTCCTGGGTACGTTTTCTCCTGATACCCAAATATTCTGTACTGTCGCCCTCGAATACATTAATATATGTTATATAGAATGTTAAAAAAAATCAAAATCAGGTGAAGAACACAACGGGATATTAATTACATTATCAAGTACAATTTATTAACGCTATATTATAAACAATAAAGTCACACTTCGTTATCTCGAACTAGATGGGACTGTTTAAAAACTTGGAGATATCCGAGCATTCGAAAATCGAAAAATCGAGGGTAAAATACTTAAAAAGTGGTTAGGACTTACAAGTCACTTCAATATATCCATTGTATTCGATATTAGTGTTCGAGATAATGAAGTTCAACTGTATCGATGACCAGAAAAAAACAAAAATGAAATAAAATCACGAGATTATGCGGATTCTTAGCCCGGTTTTGGAGCTCAAAGATTTCCTAAGATGTAATTAAGATATGCCTAAGTTAAAACTTTGGAAGATCCTAAGATTTGTCATAGCTGTTTCACAAAACTTACGTAACGTAACGCAGTTAACTTATCTTTTAAGCTACGTTCATATCATATTGTTAAATCAATATTAATTACTGTAACCCTCATAGAACTTTTTATTCAATATGAATTTTTTTCATGAAACAAATGTTAGTCTTATACGTAAATATAAAAATCCATTCCCTTATCCACCTAAAAAAAATACAATATTTAAATATGCAAATAGAGTGTAAATAGTGTAATGTCTGTGCATGTACTGAAATCTTGTATAATATTTTATATTCACATGCATACAAGAGAAGGTAAAATTTACGTAATACACCCTATAGTGTTTGAAAACGGCATTTGTTTAATTTAAAGAGAATGCAATGATCGAAGCATTATTTTGGTATTTTGCTACATTTTTGAGATGGTTGACGGATTGTTATTGTCATTTTTTCATGGATATATTTCTCTATTTCAAATATCATTTCGTTATGACAGCACGAATCAAATAAAAATAGGTCACTTCTAGAATTTTTGTTAATCTTTATAAATAATTTAGTGCATGCATTTATAGCCCGTGCAAAAATATAGAGAATGATGTGCTTATTTCTACATTAACATCATTTTACTATATCATACGGCATATTCCAAATGCAATACAATAGTCAAATGCCGTGACAAACAAAAGCTTCTCTGCAAATAGAAGAAGTCAGGAATAAGGCAAATATTTTCTAATAAAACAGCATTCTAATGGAAGATCCCCTCCACCTTCAACAAAAAATGTAATGAACACCCCTTCCCATGTACAAATAAATCACAAAAATGTCACACGAAAAATAATGCTTCATTCATGGAGGGATAGGACAAATCATCCAGTCTTTCTGTAATTGAGTATTTTGATTCTTGAATTTGTATAATTGAATTATTATCAGTGCACTAGCTATAACTATACCGTATCTATCTGCGCGTGCACACATTTAGAAATCTAAAAAAAATATGTCAACATTGCCACTACGCAAATTGTGATAACAAATAAATATAGGTATCTGAAAACAAATACTAAGAATAAACGAAAGAAATTAATTGAAGAAATACCTTCAATTAATTTAGTTTGATTGTTCTAAAGTTTTCAATTTAGAAGTAAAGTAAAAAAGGTCTTAATGATACGTGTATTTTAGTACTTTCTGTTCAAAAACCTTAATGTGCATATAATTTGTTTTTGTGGAACATAAACAGTCGCCATGTTAAGATTGCTCCTGAAACGTAGATTTACCTGTTTTAACGTTAAGATATAACTTAGGAATTTCTTAAGATAAGGATGGATTATGAAACGGATAAGTAACGAACATAGGAAAAGTTCTCTCCTACGATATGTCCTAGTCCTAAGTATGCTTTATGAAACAGGCCCCTGGTGCTTTCTAAGAGGCTTAAACTTTACCATATTTCTCAATAAATGTAATTGGTTTTTTTTATGAGTAACCTAACGCCTTTTTTGCAACAACAAAATATTCCCCGAGATATATACAACAAGTATATGGCAATTTTCTTAATATGTACAACTCATCAATAATTACGTTATGCTGAGATATTTTCTCGCATTGAAACCAAAACAAAAGACAAAAGACGAATCACTTCCTCGTGTAGATGCCAGTGACCTTAAACTTGCAAAAACAAAAACGATTTTCACTACCCTAGTCATTTTCAAGAATAAGTTAATCTTTTTGATGAAAATTGATTCCTTATTTTACATCAACAAGTTATTTAAAGCGTTATGTACAACATACTCGTGGCCAGTTTCTAAATATGTACAACTCATCAATGGATATAATACATTATTTTGATGACCAGAGATATGTCCTCGCCATGAACCAAAAACCAAAGACCAAAAAGTCAAACACGAGATCTATTTTATTTCAAAAAATTTTATCTCTTATTATACATAATGTACATAAATCAGACGATGGAAGAATATTGTTAATCAATATTGAATATGAATAAAATATAATTACACTAGTTAATATATATGCACCAAATTCAGAAGGTGAACGATGTAAATTAAAAAAAAAAACTGGCTTCATGGGTATCTCAGTATTGTTTAAATCATTGTTGGAGATTTTAACTCATCCTATGTTGCCAAAAACAGAAGTTCAAAAAGTATAGATAATATGAAATATAAATTTAGTCTAATTGATATATGGGACAAAATTAATCCTGAAAAAGAGGGAAACACTTGGTGCGATTCAAACAATAACCCGAAAAGTAGAATAGATTATATTTTTTTCTACTGAAGATTTATGTTATCCTATTGAAAAAATCTTTCTTAGAAAACCCCCAGATGTTTCAACTTCTAGAATGAGTGACCACATGGCCTTCATTTTTTATTGTGCAGTATCAACAAATAAGAGGGGTAGTGGCTATTGGAAAATGAATACGTCGATTTTACATGACATGAATTTTTGTAATATTATCAACAATTTTTTTTGACCACATACCTGAGAGCATAACTAATGAAAACGATCCACAAGTAAGATGGGAAATCATAAAATATCAGTTAAAAAAGCTATGTATAATAGAGTACTCTATTAAGAAAAATAAAAACATACAAACCCGTATAAAAAAATTGAAAAAGAAATTGAGGATATTGAACTTTCCGAAGTTGAAAATAAAAAGGTTAAATATAAACAGAATCTTGTAAAAGAATTAGATACTCTGCATATAAATCTAAAGGGGCAAAGGTGAGAGCTAAAGCTCATTGGATAGATGAGGGTGAAAAAAATACCTCATACTTTCTAAGATTAGAAAATAAACATCAATCGCACAATGTAATAAATAAATTATCAATGGGAGGAAACAACTTAAATGAAACACATGAAATTCTAAACGCATTAAGTTTTTATTATGAAAAGTTGTACACGTCTGATCATATCTCGTTATACGACATTGACCCCCACTATCGATGAATGTGCGGAAGCTGTATACAACATGAAATTAAATAAATCACCCGGTTTAGATGGAATTCCTATAGAATTTTATAAAATGTTTTGGAAACGGATAAAACTTTATATATATGAAAGTCTTGTAAGGTCTTTCGAAGTGGGTGAACTATCATCCTCTCAGCGGGCTTCTGTATTATCGCTTATACACAAAAAAGGGACCCTAATAAATCTTGATAACTATCGTCCAATAAGTCTTACAAATTGTGATTATAAAATTCTAGCTTTTGTATTTGCAAAGAGGCTTCAAACAATAATGAATAAACTTATAAATAAAAATCAAACTGGTTATATCAAAGGAAGATTTATAGGTGAAAATGCCAGGTTGGTTCTAGATATTTATGATTATTGAGAAGAAAATAATGAAGAAGGAATTCTATTGTTTACTGATTTTAGGAAAGCATTTGATTCGGTTGAATGGGATTTTTTGTTAAAAACACTTAAAAAATTTAATTTCGGAAGTAATTTCTTAAAGTGGATAAAAATTTTATATACAAAGCCATACTTTCATGTAAAAAATAATAATTGGCTGACTAGAAGGTGTAAAATGTCACGAGGCATAAGACAAGGATATTTATCTTTGTTATAGAAATCTTGGTACTAAAGATCAATGCGTCTGAAAGTATACAAGGATTTAATTTAGGACAAACAAATAAACTAAAATGTGTACAACATGCGGGTGACTGTACGTTTCCATTAAAAACTGTAGAATCATTAAAAGATGCCATAAAAATAATAGAATATTTTGGAAGAATGTCCGGTACTAAATTGAATATAGAAAAAAAACAGAAGGTATCCTTTTGGGGCCACTGAAAAACTCTTTACAATATGTAGATGGTATTAGAATGACCAATAATCCAGTTTAATCACTTGGAATTTTCTTAGGACATAACAAAGAAGCTAACGATGAGAAAAATTGGTTGAATAAACTTTAAGAACTCGAAAAAATCCTAGACTCCTGGCGAATTAGAAAGTTAACGTTATTTGGAAAATGCACAGTTATACATTCTCTAATAGTATCTACACTATTGTATCTGTTTACAGTTCTGGAAACCCCAAATATTGAATTCATAACAAATTAAATATAACTTTTTATGGGGTAAGAGAGGGAGGATTAAACGCAAGTCACTTGTAAGATCAATAGATGAGGGTGGTCTGGGCCTTATAGATGTAGAGTGCAAACTAAAAAGTGTAAAAGCTTAAGCAGGATGGATCAAAAGACTCTATAATAAGAAAAGTTCTTTTAGAAAATATATAGAAGACATATTGAAAATTAACGGAATAGATTTTGAATATTTGTTGAGAAGCAATATTGTTAAACCAAATGATCTAAATGTTCTAAAAAAATTCCCAAAATTTTACAAAGAAATTATCTGTAGTTTTAATGAATGTAAATCCCCACATGTATCACGAAATCAGCTCACCGAGAACTTGTGGTTGAATAATTTTATTAAATGTAAGGACAAACCACTTTTCCTAGAATCGTGGATAAAAAGTGGTATTCTATATGTTAAAGATATGTTTACAATAGATGGTATAAACGATTTAAATAATATTACAGAAATTGTTAAATCAAAGAGAAATTATTTGTGTTAATATCTTATCATCAAAAACGCTATTAGAAAGTTGAATGTAGATTATTCCAATGTAAACAATACTAAAATTCAAAAACCATACTTTCACTTTTGTGGAAAAATAAAACAGCCAGAACTAGAGAAATCGGGATTCTATTATAAAATTTTATTATCAAAAAAGACTCAAAAACCAATAATGGAAGCAAAATGGTCAAAAGAATTCAAAATATCAAATGATCAGTGGAGCAATATATACACGGCTAAGATAATAAATGCATTTGATAAGCAAATATCAGAATTTAACTATAAACTTCTACACAATCAGCTGAACTGTAATTATAATGTAAATAAATGGAATAAAGATATTGGAAAAAACTGTATAAGTTGTAAACAAATTGAAAATATTGAACATTTAATATATGGATGCTCTGAAACCAAAAAAATATGGGACAAGTATCAGGAATATTAAAGTTGAATATAACATGGAAAACAATTGTTGTAGGATTTTTTTACGAGTTCACAGACACAACAAAACTTTTCAATAATGTCATATCTTTTGTAGGATACAAAATATATAAATATAAAATGAAGTGTAGACTACAAAACGAAATTCCAAATGAGAATGCGCTTTTATATAATCTGAAATCATCTCTTTATTAATATTACCTTATTTAGCGAGTGCAAAAAGTGTCAAATCCAGTTACAAAATTTTGAAAACACTAGCAGACCAACTATAGTTGTATTGCTATTTTTTTCCTTCTCCTGATATATGTGTGTATATATATATACATTTCAAAATATATTTTGATTTATATATTTGTATAATATTGATACGAACATTATATCAATGACCCGAATGTTATCTCCCCGTTTATATGAATAGTACTCTTATTTTATATTACTATTATAATATATACATGTATGCATATATATCATGTGTTAATTCATATTTACGTCTATTTATGCTTTAAAAAATACAATTATAAAATACTAAAGAAAATATATATTTTGTACATTATATATAGATGTATGATTTATTTATACCGCTGAATAGCATCACTGATCCAGGGGGCCCCAGGCACCCCAGGTGATGTATATCTAGAGAGCCTCTGCGGAGGTGTTATCTCGAATTCAAATGTATTGTGTTTAATAAATATTTAAAAAAAAAACAAAAACAAAAAACAAAACAAAAAAAACCCACGAGATCATGCAAATTCATTGCCCAGTTTTATTTGCTTTTTTTTCAAATATTTAAAGTCAATCATACCCCTGCATATCTGTAACAAATGTTAAAGAATTTTAAAGCCATAATTCTCTAATCAAGATTCAATTCGATATTAATTCTAATATTCTATTTCGACGGATACACGCGCACCTGCCAAAGGGCTCTCCCAAAAATAATAATGAAAAATAAATTCCGCACTGAAACATTTTTGTTCCATTTCCCGCTCCATTTTTGTTTTTGTTTCTTTTGTTTGTTTATTCGACATGATTGCACATTTTTTTACATTGATCATACCCAAAATTTCCCGGTAGATTGTCAGCAATTCAAGGTTTACAAGTAAATAATGCCAGCATGTGTGGATGAAATTAGCGATCAGGAAAGTTTTGTTTACATAACAAAGAATGGTAAGCTCTGTAACTCGCTTATAACTCAACGAATGACACTCAAACTTTGGTTGATTATCAAAAATGCCTTTCTGAATCATTATAAACATTAAAATCGAAAAAATAGTTTTGATCAAAATCGTGACCATGCCCCTTTAAGCATGTACACTAAAAACTGAAATCGATTACCCTAATGCAAAATACTATGATCAATAATATTTATGGTTTATGCTTATCAATCAGTCTATGAAATATGTTAAACTTTCTTCCGTCTCAGAGTTATAATTTCAGCATGTGCTTGAAACTTTACTGATTACAAACTAAAATTTATCCTTAATTTATAAAGCTTAAAGGCTACCAAAAAATTAATGGATAATTATCAGAGTCATAAGAATAAATTATAGAAGCAGTAAAAAGAAACTGAGAGAGAAAATCATTATGCGTTCAGTTTTGTTTTCGCGCTTTGTTTCATCCTGTAATACATGTAGAATCTTAAAACCTATATTACATATGTTTATTCACCAATCACGGGCCCTCGGGGGGGGGGGGGGGTCATATGCATTAAGACAATATAACAACATAATTATAACAAATAATGGATGAAATATATTAATATTGTACTGTTAAGTTACATTTGATATAACACATACCAAGTTGTCATACATATATGCAAGGGTATACAATTATTTGCAAGTACAATTTTATTGATGATATTTCTGAATAAAAAGAGAAAGATATAACATGTAATAATCGGGAATAAAGATTAATTAAAATTCTAACATAACAAATGCTGATACAAAAACACTTCAATTACATTATTGTTAAATCATATTTAATTTAAAAAGAATATGTACAAATGGAGAGAGAGAGAGAGAGAGAGAGAGAGAGAGAGAGAGAGAGAGAGTGCATCAGTCATTATCTATATACAAAATACAAAGGTACCCTGAGTGTTACCATATAATTATATTGAATATTTTTTTATGAAGAGTTTGATAAAATATTTACATCAATAAGACATTGACGTTTGTTTCATTAATATATTACATTAATACACTCACTTTGGATTTTATATTCACTCATTACTTGACAAGGTTATCTGTAAAGATCGGGAACCCCCTTTCTAAAATAGAATTAGTATGACAACAAAGTAGTTCGAAAAATCGAAGAAAATACATTTAAAAAGATATGAAGTATATCTAAAGGAACAACGACTTTCACATTCAAATAAATAACAAAATAAATCAACATCAATGTTTTCAAAAATAATAACAAAAAGATTTCCAAACAGAACTTTGAAGAACTTTTCAAGAACTTTATCAATGCTAGCTAGGCGCCTTGTTTAGAGACCCTATCTTAATGCATTATAGGGTCAACTCTGCGCCCTGGCGCCGGAAATCGGTGTCAATATCGCCTCTTTTGAGACCGGATTCCGTCAGGGGACACCCGTCCCCCCGAGAATCCGGTCTCAGCTAGATGGCACACCTCCTAGTTTGGGCGCTAGGCGCCCTGTTAAGAGACACTATCTTAGTGTATGATAGGGTAACTCTGCGCTCTGGCGCCGGAAAACGGTGTCAATATCGCCCCTTTTGAGACCGGATTCCGTCAGGGGACACCCGTCCCCCGGAGAATCCGGTCTCAGCTAAATGGCACACCTCCTAGTTTGGGCGCCAGGCGCCCTGAATAGAGATCGTATCTTAATGTATGATAGGGTCAGCTCTGCGCCCTAGCGCCGGAAATCGGTGTCAATATCGCCCCTTTTGAGACCGGATTCCGTCAGGGGACACCCGTCCCCCCGAGAATCTGGTCTCAGCTAGATGGCACACCTCCTAGTTTGGGCCCTAGACGCCCTGTTAAGAGACCCTATCTTAATTTATGATAGGGTCAACTCTGCGCCCTGGCGCCGAAAAACGGTGTCAATATCGCCCCTTTTGAGACCGGATTCCGTCAGGGGACACCTGTCCCCCCGAGAATCCGGTCTCAGCTAGATGGCACACCTTCTAGTTTGGGCGCTAGGCGCTCTGTATAGAGACTCTATCTTAATGCAATATAGGGTCAACTCTGCGCTCTGGCGCCGAAAAACGGTATCATTATCGCCCCTTATGAGACCGGATTCCGTCAGGGGACACCCGTCCCCCCGAGAATCCGGTCTCAGCTAGATGGCACACCTCCTAGTTTGGGCGCTAGGCGCCCTGTATAGAGATCGTATCTTAATGTATGATAGGGTCAACTCTGCGCCCTGGCGCCGGAAATCGGTGTCAATATCGCCCCTTTTGAGACCGGATTCCGTCAGAGGACACCAGTCTCTCCGAGAATCTGGTCTCAGCTAGATGGCACACCTCCTAGTTTGGGCGCTAGGCGCCCTGTTAAGAGACCCTATCTTAATGTATGATAGGGTCAACTCTGCGCCCTGGCGCCGGAAAACGGTGTCAATATCGCCCCTTTTGAGACCGGATTCCGTCAGGGGACACCCGTCCCCCCGAGAATCCGGTCTCAGCTAGATGGCACACCTCCTAGTTTGGGCGCTAGGCGCCCTGTATAGAGACCCTATCTTAATGCAATATAGGGTCAACTCTGCGCTCTGGCGCCGGAAAACGGTGTCAATATCGCCCCTTTTGAGACCGGATTCCGTCAGGGGACACCCGTCCCCCCGAGAATCCGGTCTCAGCTAGATGGCACACCTCCTAGTATGGGCGCTATGCGCCCTGTATAGAGACCTCATCTTAATGCATTATAGGGTCAATTTCTGCGCCCTGGCGCCGGAAATCGGTGTCAATATCGCCCCTTTTGAGACCGGATTCCGTCAGGGGACACCCGTCCCCCCGAGAATCCGGTCTCAGCTAGATGGCACACCTCCTAGTTTGGGCGCTAGGCGCCCTGTATAGAGACCCTATCTTAATGCAATATAGGGTCAACTCTGCGCTCTGGCGCCGGAAAACGGTGTCAATATCGCCCCTTTTGAGACCGGATTCCGTCAGGGGACACCCGTCCCCCCGAGAATCCGGTCTCAGCTAGATGGCACACCTCCTAGTTTGGGCGCTAAGCGCTGTTTTATCTCATTATCCATTGCAATCGGGATCGGAACTCTCCAAAAATAGTCGATAAAAATACACTAAAAATTGTTATTGGCAGGTAGCTTATTGGCAGGTAGCTTGACTAAAGCCATCCTAACAATACATCGGAAATTACTTGCCGAAAACTAAATCCATGACAGACATGTGAAATCCGGAAAAGATTTTTTTGTTTGGGGGGGGGGGGTGTTATGGTATACCGTGAATGCAAGGGCATCTGACGTTATGCTTTTTTCTCATAATCAAAAATATATATTATATCCTTATCGTGTATCATTGTATTTTTTTTATATGTACATGTAATGGTTATATTTTTTGATGATGAGAAAATATGTAACGGCAGGTGCCTGTGACTGCTTCTTACTTTCTCATTATGAGTAAATAATACGCAACATATTTATCTCATATTAAAATATTTTGTAGGTTGTATAAAATGAATTAAAACTATCTATTATTACTTATCATAGCCTTTCCCCATTACCGTGTTCAAATTACCTTTTTACTTTTAAAAGTACAAGTACTTGTTGCAATATGATTTTCGAAACCTAGGTCACACCAATATAATTTCTTGTTCTTCGTCGAACATCCAATGAAAAAAATATGAGCGGGGGGGTGGAATTAAATTATATATTTTTTAAAAAATCGGCAAAATTTTTAGGCAGTACATAAATAAATTTTTGCGGACAGTTATATTTTTCCTACTTGTTTCTGATTTATAAATTTAATCTATTTAAAATTACATGTGAAAAATAAAGCGGAAATAGACCAGTTTGGTGTGACCTTAGTTATTAATTTTATAATGATATTTGTATTAACCAATAATTTTCAATTTGAGGAACCTGCATCAAGAAATGAATATATAGAACTCTGTGTATAAAGTCAGTTGATATTCTGAACCGTGATATAAACTTTCAGCATATTAATGTAAGTGTAAATAGAGTATAGTGTTATTGTAGAGATCCGGGCCTGTTTTTGTTGAGTGTATTCATACTCAGACTTAAACCCTAGGTTTAAAAAATATCCAGCAAATTAGATACATGAAATTTAATTTTGTTATTTTCCTCGTGATTTATGTAAAAAAAAAAATATTTACAACATAAAGGAATCGATCCAGCGACTGCAAAATCAAATATACCTCCACGTTATCACTGGGACACACATTCTAACATAACAATTTCATTTGATGTCTTTTTAGTGTACGTATGTGCCTATATACAAGACTGTATTAGAAAAGTCACTACTTGAAATATTTGTCTAATTTTCAGTACGAAGACCACGCTTAACTAAAATTAATTCAATGTAAACGTATATACAATACACGTTGGACATAATTTTAATCGAGTTTGGTTCAAATAACCCTACCAAAACCTGACGATTTTAAGGATGTCGTGTAAGATAACTTTTAACATGTGTAATTGTAAAATTTGCGTTTCTTTGAAAATAATTTATTTTAACTAAATATTGTACAATATTGAAAATGGCTGATATTTACAAAAGCGCTGTATTGTAAGCGAAATCGTATACTTCTTGCTATTTAAGGAATAAGGAATCATTCTTTTAGTATTGTGAGGTGATAATTTTGGTCGGGGTGTGGTCAAATCCAATAAAACCCGAAGGGCTTTATGATAGATTTGACCACGCTCCGACCGAAATTATCACCTCATAATATTCAAAGAATGATTCCTTATTACTTATATTTATATTATTTCCAATTTCTACAGTTTAAAACAACATTTTAAAATCACTAATTTTTTTAACATGTAGCACATGCTATGTATTATTACCGTGTTTCGGTTATGCTATAAGACACGCCCATTTTGTGTCGCTCAGCTTTTTATGAAATTATTGGGTTATAGGCTTCAAAATTGATTCGTAATGTTATCACAAAGACAGTTGAAAATGTTAATATTTGTGCATAGCGTTGAAATAACGCTGCGTCAAGAAGACCCATTCTTTTGTCATTGATGAACATCGCATTTTGTCTCTCTATACGTATGCAAAGATTCATTCTTGATGATACATGTACCATCAGTCCACAAACATTTTGATTGGAGATCGCATATTTGGCGGTAGATCTATGATCTGTTGGATGCTGCAGATATTTTTAGATTTGAAGATGCGGTAATATGCAATGTGTAAACTTTGTAAACAGGTATGTATCGTTCACGTGATAATTTGAAAATTGCAGGTTAAAAGCGAAAATAAATATGATATGGAAGTTTTGTTCAAATACGAACTTAAATTTTAGTACATATTCGATCACTTTGAATTGGCGCGTTATGCCAAAAAACATAGTACATGTAGTTATTTTCTTGTCTATTGTGCTTAGCTAAGTAAAAACAAGAGTGCCTATTGTATGTATCTGCTCTTCATTACTTTGTGTTTCATATTATGCACTTCAATCAACGGTGAATCAATAAAGGAAACGTTACAATAAAATGGAACTTGAAGTAAAAGATAGCAAGAATAAGTGAAAATTTTATCTTTAATAATTCATATATCATGTAACAAATATATTTCTACAGTCAAATCATTCAATAATAAACAATAAAATCTGTATGATACAATTATTATTACATATAGATAAATAAACATCTGTATCACAGACAACCAAAGCAGTTCAGAACTCTTTATCAGAATTCATGCTTTGTTAAACAGACAATATATTCACATTTTCAAAATGCATTTCATTATCAAATTTAAAATGGAGCTAGAGAAACAAAATTTCACATCAATGATTGCATTTGAAAACAATCCATATGTATAATACAGAAAAATTCCAACAGAAACAACATTTTAACTTATTCTTTGATCATTAAGCGTTTTTCTTATAAAAGTGATAACAAATGATTATTACCATCACAATATTCTTAATATAATGAAATACATATATGTACCAAAAAGAAAAAGGAATTTAGTTTGCTAGATTAGAAAGTTTTCCAACTCTTGGCAATCATCAAGGTATTTTATTTCAATGAGAAGCTCGATCTTGGCGTTGAACCACAAAGGATTAAAACAACCAATAGTTCAAAATTCAAGGACTATTTAAAATTTATACACAAAAGCTGTTTTATAAAGAACTACCGGTATTCCAATTCAAGCAGAACCAATGGCCATTTAAGGTTACCTCTTTTATACATCTGCTATAATACAACAGCTTTTAGCCAAAAGCTGGTTTTGAGAATTTTAGCCAAAAGGTTTGAATTCTATATGTACAACTCTAAATATTTAGTTAAAATAAAATTTGGCTGTGGTTTTTACCCATGGTGTAAAAATCCCAGTTTATAACAAGTATATACTCATATGGGATTCCAGTTTTCATCTGAGACAATATATGTTGCACAAATACAAAATCACCATAGAGAAAAAGAAATACAAACTTTACCATAATGGTCATTGTTTGATACATAATTCATGTTCATGCATTGAGACAGCTCCATAAAATAGAAATGAAAACAATTTCAATGCTAATAGCTAGCAATAAAAACTGAACATTGGCACAACAGAAAAATCTTGAAAAAATAATTTTGATTTTAAGAGAAAAAAAATTCTACAAAGTACATGTACCTTAAATTCACATAAAATTTCAATTATTTACTACTAGTCAAGTCTTAAGTTTAATCCATCTGAGATTTCAGCCATAGATATTTTAAAATCATTTTATTCATACAACAAATATAAAAATCATATTTGAAGATGGACGGAATTATTGATTAAAAAAAGTTTATAAATCAATAAACCTCAGTATCTGATTCTCACACAATATACATGTACTTTTATGTGTATTTGTAATCACAATAATTGAGAGTGTATACATGTATAAACATAAATTGATACACAGTGTGTATAAACTTAAAAATGAGTTACTATCCATAAATTTATGTGAACCATCAGGATTAAAACAAATAAGGTTTTATTGCAAAAAACATGCAGGAACCAGTACACACCAAAGAAGTTTTGCTGTAGCTAGCTCCTTCAAAATGAAACAATATACTGGTAAACTCATCTCTAATTCACTACATTTATGCACATGCAATCTTAATGTACAAAGTAGTCCATTCTTATGTACAAATTGTCTAATATATTTATAACTCCAACGAAATAAGGGGAGAGAGAGAGTATCGAAGCCAAAGAATTTCGCTAAAGCTTACTACATGTATATAAACCCAAAATTGTAAGAAATTCAGATCTACTTTGATGCAATGATACAGTAAATGATGATTGAGACTAGTCTGTTTTTGTTTTTCATGATACTTGAAATTCCTAACCAACGCGTTATATGACGGATAATTTTTTTCAGTTTGCACTTTGTAAATACAAATTATACAAACTGTAAATGCACAACCATCAAAAAGGCTTAATAAAAATAGATCTAAAAACAAATTTTTCCTGCAACAAATAACATACAGCCTTTAACAAAAAATATCACCTAAATAGACACAATTAAAGCTCAGTTTTTATTCATCCTCGATTTGCTGAAGCTTCTTCTTCAGGCCTGACATATCTGTCACGTCCCCTCCCCGCGAAGGCGTGAAATTGTATGAATACCTACTAGACTTCCTCGAAGGATTATCTGTTATTCGAACATCTCTCAAATTTTCTGGAAAAAAAAAGACAAAAGTATTAAGTTATAGATATTAAAATGCATTTTTTTTTCTAAAAGCTGAATAAAGAATAAAACGGTTCTCAGCATGAATTTCTTTTTCAACTGAAACTAAAGTTATATGGACAGCCTTCAGAGCAATTTTGACCAATCAATAATTTATTCCTATGCAATGCCTACATAAAAAAAAAGTTTATTATTTTTGAAAAGTCAGGATTTTGCAACACAGGTTTGGAATTATCAATACATGCATGCTTACCATTGTTTGAAAAACATCTCAGCTATGTACCAAGTGTTTAAGTAAACCTATACTATATCTTCTTACCACAAGATCTGATTATACATGACTTCAAACATCAGTAATTACTGTATAGAGGGTTAATTTTACCTTACGTAATTTTCACCCTTCTACACTTGCAAACTGCAGTTTCGCCCTGTCTTAAAATCGCCCTGACACAGTTGTGTTTACAGAGAGATAATGTGAAACATTGCGATTCGCCCAGTTTAAATTCGTCTGTTGACATTGAGGGCAAAAGGGGCGAAAATAAAATGTGGGCAAATTTTTCCCTGTATACAGTATTGACTTACTCTCTAAATCTTCATCCTCAATTGGTTTCCAGTCGAAATCTCTGGGATGCCCAGTCTCGTCCAGGAATGGGGTGGGAAGAAAACCTTTCTTTGAGGCAAGGGGATGATAGTTATCCACCGCAAAGTTATATGATAAAGCTGAAAGTATAGAATAATAATGAATCTAAAACTCAATCTATGTGATTTTTTTTCAGAAACAGAACACAATGAATATGCAGGTACCCCTCAGTCAATGAGCATGGTTATTTCTGGGCTGCATTCAAGATCGCATCTGCTAGCTACCCTAGCTAATTCCTATCGAATGCACTAAACAAATTAAATGCTGTTATCACTAAGCTAGTGTATCGTTCAAGATCATAGCTGCTACAGTCTTGAACGCATGCACCCTGGTGCCTTAGCTAACCTACAAAATGGCCTAGCTGACCCAAGATGACCTTATCCAGACAGATCAACTAATGGCTTATATATTTATAAGATCCTAATTTCAACAGGTGATTCTCATGTCAAGAGGATATTTTAGTTTTACAGTTATTAGACATTTTTAAATATTTTAAGTGACTTTAACACAAATGGTCAAAATCATAGCTGCATTTTGATAATGATCTAAAGACATTGATAACACATGCAACAGTAGCACAATGATCCATAGGATATTGAACATTGCTAAAACAATATCCCAGAATAAAATGATCAAATCACAAAAGGGCTCAATCTTGTACAACAAATGAAAATAAACTTGTATAACCATTAATATTTTATGACTGAAGAAGTTTCTATTATGATAAATACATTTGTGAATTAATTTATTTGTACTTCAAACAGAATTGTACAGCAAGTTTTCTGAGTTTAAAAAATCATAAATACATGTGCAACAGAAATAAAATCATATATACCAGCAGGGGAGGGAATCCATTTTGCCCAATATGGCCTAGTGTGTTTCCTCTGCTGGGGATGCCAAAATGGGGCATTCACCTTCTCTCCTAAAAATTTAAAATGTTAAAATATGATAAATTAAAGACATATTTCAAATAAAGACACTATCTTATTGTGTGTCTGAAATGTTGAACTGCTTTTAACATCAAGGCCATGGTATTTTCATAACTTTCTATTTAAATGAATACAAATATATAATCCTGATTCCATATTGACATTTCAGCTTATAATGTATTGTATAGTTGCATTATTGCTGGAATTAAAAAAGCTAGGGGTTCTTTTGACAAAAGAATGTTTCCCAGATAATATTCTGCCTTTTTATATGGCTAATTCATGCTTAACATATGTTCAAGTCTTAAAAACACATTTGACATGATTTTTTATCGTTAGTGAAATAGATGTGATGTCCTAAATAGCAATACATGCATGCATGTTTATACTCCATGATGTCCTAAAAAAGTAGAATGATCAGACACCCCCTACCTTGTCCACTAGCTTAATAAATGTAGATTTGAAAGGGAAACCTTTAATTTATGAAAATTAAATCATGAATCTATTTACAATGGAATAAATTAGATGGTAAAAACCGTTACTGAAAAGAGAATCCTCAGAAACCACATCCAGAGTCAAACACACTTTCTAAACAATATGGGAGACTGATTGTTGCCATAAATCAGGGTATGTAAAAGCTGCACGGATACTTACTGTAAACTGAATTGCCTAGATAGGGTATGTGAATGCTGAATGGATACTTACCATAAACAGACTTGACTAGACAGGGTATGTGAATGCTGTGTGGATACTTACCGTAAACTGCCTTGACTAGATAGGGTATGTGAATGCTGTGTGGATACTTACTGTAAACTGACTTGACAAGACAGGGTATGTGAATGTTGCGTGGATACTTATTGACACTGCCTTGACTAGACAGGGTATGTGAATGCTTTGTGGATACTTACCGTAAACTGACTTGATTAGATAGGGTATGTGAATGCTTTGTGGATACTTACTGTAAAGCGACTTGACAAGACAGGGTATGTGAATACTGCGTGGATACTTACCGTAAACTGACTTGACTAGATAGGGTATGTGAATGCTGTGTGGATACTTACCGTAAACTGACTTGACTAGATAGGGTATGTGAATGCTGTGTGGATACTTACTGTAAAGCGACTTGACAAGACAGGGTATGTGAATGCTGCGTGGATACTTATTGACACTGCCTTGACAAGACAGGGTATGTGAATGCTGTGTGGATACTTACCGTAAACTGACTTGACTACCGGTAGATAGGGTATGTGAATGCTGTGTGGATACTTACATTAAACGGACTTGACTAGACAGGGTATGTGAATGCTCTGTGGATACTTACCGTAAACTGACTTGACTAGACAAGGTATGTGAATGCTGTGTGGATACTTACCGTAAACTGACTTGACTAGAGCTCTTTGTTTCATGGCAATGACTTCAGGATCCCACATATGCAGTTGACGTTTATTAGGATGTAGTTGGCGTAGTAATTTCCGCCTAAAAAATCAAACTTGATGGTTTCAAGCAAGCACACTCTGGAAATTGATTGTTCCTAGAATCAAAAATCTCATTAAAAATAACTGAAATACTGGGTACCTATAATTTTTTTTTCCCCCTTGACCCTTGATATGTATTTTTAAGCACAACCAATAGTGTTTTTAGTACATTTAAGGCGTATGTCAAAACAGTAGTCAACCTCTTTGTGAGGTTGATATGTGACCTTGAAACTGTTCACTAACACTATAAAATATATATTATAAATATTCTTCTTGTGTCGTTTTGCAATACAAAGATTAATTTAACAAAACTCATCACTATGCATCAATATGATATCAATTTGTTTTTTGCAACACATTTATATATAAACTTTGATCACTCCAGATTTGTAGCGTTATGGGGAAATATGGGATAAGTCAACCCAAATTTTCCCATAACGCTACAAATCTGAAGTTAACATGAACTGAATTTTATTCAGTATTATAAAGTGTCTAGTATGATGAATTAAAATGACCCTGTGAGGTAACATTCAGGACAAGTTTACAGAGGTCAGGTTCTGGGTGATACACAGTATTTGATTGGGTGTAAATATTTAATTATCTAAGGTTTGTGATTTTGCATTATTACTGCAGGTAATGTGAAATAAAAAACCCACAATATTTAGGGGTTAACATCCATCTGGAAATAACCTAAATAGCCTCCCTTTACACCGCGCCCTTAAATTATCATAAAACCGTCACAGTTGTGTCAATCAACTTTCCTAGCTACAGATGTTCAATGTGTAATACACACAGAGGCCATTTTCACATTACACATTTTACAAGTTCTGTAGAGATTGAGTTTACAAAAAAATTATTCATACGCACCTTTGAAAGTTGACAATGAATTAATTAAATCATATTTTCCCTTTTCATTATATCCAACATGAATACACGCTTTTGGAAAATAACGTTCTTCCTTTTAAATAAAAAAAAATGTATCTCGCTCAAAATGACCTGTCAATAGCAACGTGCATTGAGTCAACAGTATTCAGATTTTAAATAATTTTTTTTTTTTTGAATAGCCAAAGTGTGTGGTGCGTTTTCACTTCAAGACAAAGAGTATATAGCAATGGATTTGTGATTAAGCAGGAACAATGGCAGACTTAGCCCTTTAAACGTTTAATATAGTCTTAACCCAAAAGTTTAGCTCTAAGGGGAGGGGAAAATGTGGCAATATGGCAATATCGAATCATTAATCTTTGATCACTTTTTCATGATATATCATGCTGATATTTAAGCCTTATCAAGTGAGGTATTCACATAAATAATTCAGGAACACAAAAGAACATTTCAAGCTCACCCACACTCCAATCAAATGAGTTACAAATCAACGTCAATGGAAAAAGTGCATGGCTTAACTTTTAGCAAGGACTGTAGTTTTCAAGCTGTATATGTATTAAAAAATCAATTTTGATTTGATAATAGGTAAGAGATTTTATTCAAAGATATAATCATAGCCACCGAGAATGAATTTATCAATATCAATTAAGCTTGCACTTTGAAAGCAGTCAACACATAATCCCATTAAAACTAATATTCAAAGTTTGCCCACTCGATATTACTCCATTTCATTTCAGCACCTGATTTTTAAAACAAAAGCATTGATTTTCTTGAGAAAACATTTCATCAAAATTCTCTTTGTTTTGAGATTGTTTCTTAGTTGTTGATTTTGCGATATAGCTATTCTAAAATCTTTACACGTATATATATAAAAGATTTGCAAACATATACCTTTTACCTCTTCCTCCAAAAAATTTCAGAATTAAAGGATTAAAATTTCGTCTGCATGATGTGCACTGCACATGGATTAAATGATTACCGTGATTTGACTGGCCATAGAGTGTTACATACTGTTCAATTTCATGCCAAAATATCATATTGGACAGTTTGTCTGTCAGCCAACTCTGTTGGGCTGAATTCGAATACTTACAGATTACATAATTCGCTAGCAAGATTACATAATATAAGAGAGAGATAACAAGTAATTGATGACCAAGTTTTAAAAATTGGTTACAGTATCTGCCAAATCAATTTATGGTGCATATTAGAAATGGAAAGGGTCATGTTTGCATTGCAAATAACATAAACATACCTATTTGATTATGTTGAAAAAATTTGCCTATGTAGTTCTAGGTGAATGGATCAGAGATATGACACATTTTTCATTAAAAATCCCCACAAGGCTTTAATTGTTATCATTTTGATAATTCCGATATTCAATATCTTATGATAGATAAATGGGGGGTGGGGGTGTGTGGGGGGGTGGGGAGGTTAGGGTTATGTAAATTAAGATCAACATTTAGAAATCTTATTAATATCTTTTTAACATTTCTTCATATTTTTGTTATAATTTCATGTAGTTTACAATGTCAGAAAAACAAAAGCGAGATTCAAAATCAGTGAGGGTTGCTATTGGCTTCACGCAGAATTTTATTTTTATTCCTTGCGTTTAATTAGGAATCTTAACGGTATTTGGGGAGAGGGGAGGGGGACGGGTGAATATTACACTAAATGTGTAAGAAGTTACTATACTTTGTCCCAAGATATCCTCAATTCACATTTTGCTTAATTACTCAATATTTATAAATACCTCAGGGTTCAAACGATGTTCATTTCAAAGTATAAAATATTTCCAAGATTTCTCAGTTGAAATGCCCCCGTTAGCTTATCAGGTTTCAATACACAGCTAAAACAGGTGATGTCTATGGGGATTTTGTATTGCAGCAAGCCGGGGTGATAACGTTGAAAACTTATGCGAGGTATTCCGAGTGACTTCTGAATGGAGAAAAGACGTAAACTTTCCCCATTATAAATCTCCGTAAAAAATCAGTTTTTGTTCCTGTGAATTTTTCCAAGAGAAAAATGATAATGTGTGAATGAAATTATCTTGGAAAATTTCCCTTTCATCTATTTCAATTGTACTTCTTTCACAGGTATGTGTATTTTTATTAAAGAACTCCAAACGTGCTACATAAACATCTTGGGACAGACTATAAGAACAAAGAATTCAAAGATGAACGAAGTTACATCGTCAACTTTCATGTCAATCGTTGTTCTTTAAGAGAAACATGTTTCTATCACAGTAACACTGTAACACCCATACAATTATTGTTCTCATATAGATTTATGTCATTAAAAACAGACCATAAGAAATATTCATTGTTTCAGAATATAGGCCTATCTTCTAGTCAAAAACAACAATTTTAAAACAACTTTTGCACAGATAATCATGGGTAAATTACTTAAACTTATTAAATGCTATCTTACCATCTATATAGTGAATTCAGTATCTAGCTCCAGAAAGCAAAGAGAATTTGAAATACGGTATATCAGTCAAATATTAATCCATCAGAATAGGACATCAATACTTTTTTATATGACTATGTCATTCAGCTAGCTACTAGCTGGTGGAAGAAATCTTGGACAAATTAATCGATGACTTCGCTCCACCGAATAAATGCATCAGACTCCGGCTAATAAGCTTGGTATCACGGAGCCTGGATGCAACTTAAAAAATGCTAAAGATTAAAATGTCGAAGGAAGTTTTCAAGGCAGATGAAGCCTCCTGAAAGAGCCAATGCAATGATTAGTATGGATTTTGTCATGTGATTCGATGCTGTTCAGAAACGTGCATTGTTCTGAACAGCACTGCATGAATTTGATACTGAAGAAGGACAAAAAAGCTTGATAAAAATTGAACTAAAACGTTGATGACTGGTGTTTTGTACCAAATGACCCAAACCCATTCATTCCTCTATTGATATGCATTGAAAGAACTGAAAATAAGATTCGTTATTCAATTGATTATTTTTCTTTTGAGAAATGTTAAATTTAAGACTGCAAAGTTGGGTGAGCTAGGGGTAATGGGGATAATATTGAAGGGGAAAATTGAAATATTGTGGCAGTAAGAATAATAAAATTAATGTTCTGACCAAGAAATCAATATGATAATTAACCTTTTATAAATATTCATTTATCATTTGATTCTCTGTTGACTATATAATGATGGTGAAAAATCCAAGCATGGAGACGATTCTTTTGAATCACTGCCTTCTTATGTCAATTCTTTAATAGAATTAACATTTACCCTAACCAGGTTGTTTTGGCACTTGTTGACTCTTACCTGTAGTATTTGCGCCATGCTAGCTGAATGGTCAGAGCCGCTATGGACTTCTCAAACTCTTCTGCTCCTGCACGCAGTCGCATGGTTCTTATCGATTGTTTGGCCACCTTCAGAATCCCAACTTGTCGCATTTTGTAGCTGATGAAGAAAATAAAATGCATGTATTCTTCAACGGTTTAATGTTTTACTTTCCATCTACTCATTGTACAAATCGTCTGACCAAAGCATTCCATAATATTTCACACAGATAAACTTGAGAGAAGTTTTAAAAGCAAGATAATACGGGCTACTACTAATGTGCCTAAATCCTGAAGACACTGAAGAAAACATACATTTGATATAAAAAATATAAGCTACATTACAAATCTCTCGTTTCTGTCAATACACAGACTTTGAAACTAATTTACTGATAAAAAGCAGACTTCTAAGGCCTTGTCTCCAAGACACAGCTTACATATAAATCAATGAAAATATATCTCATACGATTAAACTCTTTCTTCAAGAGTGTTGATGACCTAGAACACACAAGGTAAAGTCGCTATCTACCTGATGTAAAATTCTAGTCAGGTTTCTAACTATGATAACACCAAGCTAATTTCTGAACGAGCAATTGACACTGAACAAATGGTATAAGAGGTTTTTTGGGTAGACTTTCCTCCTATCGGGGAAAGTTTATCTGTAAGGAGTACATGGCGACTATTTCATTTGTTGTCTTAGGGTATAAGGCTAAGATTACGTACACCCCAAAAAAGTGTATCAATGAAATAAATGTAAAAAGGTACGTAACGCTATACATTTACAATTACCCACTGGGTATTTTTACCTAGTTATGCTGATTAGACTAGGATACAGTTTCCATATAGTGGTTTTTTTTTACATGATAAGCACCGCATATACATGAACTTTCTTTGATAAACATTAAAAAGTTGATATGATAATCGGACTCTGAGACGATAGTTTTTTTGATAGTGGATGTGGTTACTGAGCAAGAGAAAAAAATCAAAAGGTTATTAATGACTGCATGAATTGTTGTGATGGAGTCATAAAAAAACCCTGAATAACTTTATATTAATACATGTACTGTAAACCAACTTTTATTCACATTTACGAGATTTAAACTGGTTATCGACAACTTATTTTCATGATCAGGATGTAGTAGATAATCTGGAAAAAAAGACCTGGGACAATTGATGACTGGTTCATGGCAAGAAATATTCGCGTTGATAATGCTCTTGTGATCGAACCTTAATTGCAAAACTTTCTCGTACGTGAATAAAAGTTGGTTTGCAGTATGCCACTTATTAATTTGCATACCTTTAACCTCAATCTAAACCCTTAAATTGTTCAATTTAAATCAGCTAAAATCCCACAAACTCAAAAATTGCATATTAAAAGCAAATATTCATGTATTGAAGTTTATAAATAAACATACTTATCATAGACATTTCAAACAATATTTTATAAAGACAAGAACTAAAAGCTGCCTTTGAGTTGAATACATGTAGTAGATTTTTGCTCTCATGGGGCCTTCGGTGTTAAATAGCTTATAAATAGCAAGCAATAACTATATTCCAATCAATCGTGACTCTTTTTCAAAATTAATTACCGTGAAATGAAATACACATAAATTTGATGTTTCTTACCATAATCCCTCATGGCATAGATCACACAAAATTCCATTTATATTACCCAGAGATCATTAGAAAAAAATCACAGACAATAATTTTTTCAATGTTCCACTTCCCCTTGAAACTTTTTTTTCAATTCACACTTTAAAAAGGTGGCCAGTGTTACCTGGTATATTAATACTAAATGTATACTCGGTTTCATTCAATACCCTGTAATTCTAGCCCTTTTGAGATAAAAGTCCCCTTTTTTCCTACATCGCATTTGGCAACCTTTCAATCACAGGCCCTTATAGAATGCCATCCATTGAGATGCTTTAAATGACTCGAAAACTAAGACGTCTTTAAAATCTTAAACAAATATCAATTGAAACTCCTTTTTTTTTAGAGCAGGTAAAACCTGTAATTGCATGGTTAGGTATTTACAATTATTATACTGTGTGGTTGGACTGAACAATTGAAGCCTTCTTCTCATTATAGGACTCTTACATTACAGCAAAGTTTTTTATAATTAAGAGAATTGCATGATCTATAAAAAATGAAAGTAGCTATATTATAATAAACAACTTTATTAATTACTAAAATTGATCAATATATTTCTTAAACTAAAAGCTTATTCAATATTGCTTGGTCAGTTTAGGTGTATTAATTGTGAAATAATATTTAGATCAACATAATGTAAATATGCATATGTAATTTTTATTAAAAATAAAGAAGAAAGTTTAAAAGATGAGGCCCTCAAGCCTTGACGGTCACTTGAGTACCATAGCCATTAGATGGCAGGGATTTCCATGTTTGTATTTTAAGCTTCATTTTAGAGTCTAAACCCTGATCCGAGACTCCATCAGTCAGATTGTTACCCTCTCTTTATTATTTGATGTTTTTCAAACATCAATTCATTAAGGTTGGAGGGGGGGGGGGGGGTAGTAATCTTGGATTATCTATACCCTAGCTGGCTCTAGGGGCAAAAATTGTAAAATTAAGGTAAAAAAAGACCTGCAGGTCTTTATTGGTCAATTTTTCATAATATTTTGTTTTACAATGTATTAATAATGCACACAACATGCATACAGTTTATTGCTACAAGCATTCAATGCACAGGAAATTAGAGATTTCGAGATGTTAAAAATGTAAAATTGCCAGATGACACACGACCAATGGCAGTAGTTACCTGATAGACTCAAGTTACCTAATATACATGTATACATGTTTATGAAATAGCCATATTGGCCCTGTCTTAGGGCCTGAACCCCAACACAGGGGAAAGGAGGGTTCATGAAATTGACAATTTATGTACAGAGCTTTATGGACCTCATAACTATGTGTTTTAGTTTTTTTCAAATATTTATGGGAGTAAAGAAGATTTTCTAAGATTTAATTCATTTTCACTATATGGCCATATTGGCAGCACCCTAGGGTCTTTCCCAGGGGCCATGAATTTCCAAATTTAGGTAGAGAGCTTCATGAACATAATAACCGTGCATTTAGTTTTTATCAGATAAATATAAAGGAGCTAGAAGAGAAGAAGATTTTCTAAGATTTAATACATTTTCACAAAATATCCATGGCCAGACATAATATCAATACATTTAGTTTGTCTCCCTAGACTGTAAAAGTACAGATGAAAATATTATATAATGTTACATATTTTTATTATGTGGCTAAATTGGCTTTAACCAAGGGCCAGAACCTCTGATCTAGGTGGGGTCACAAATTTCACAGTTCAGGGAGGGGGCCTAGGAAATCATAACCATCAATCCATTTAATTCTTTAAAATTAATATGGGAATTAATAGAAAAGAAGATTTTTCTACATGTAACTAAAGATTTAATTCATTTTCACTATATAGTCATATTGGCCCTGCGCTAGGGTCTTAACCCCTAACCCAGGAGCCATGAATTTCACAATTTAGGAAGAGAGCTTTATGGACATCATAACCATTCATTTAGTTTTTCTCAAATATATATGGGAGTAGAGAATTTTCTAAGATTTTATACATGTTCACTCTATGGTCATATTGGCCCCACCCTAGAGCCTGAACCCCTGACCCAGGGGCCATGAATTTCACAATTTTGGTAGAGGGCTTCATGGACATCATAAGTTCATAATCATACATTTTCCCCCTCATATTTGTGTGAGTAGAGAGGAATATTTTATAAGGTAATAAATTTCACAATTTAGGTTCCTCGATAGATCGACTATCTTATCATAGAGATGCAACACAAATGGTAACAAATTGGCCTTGTAGTTTTCAAGAAGAAGTTAAAAATGTAAAATTGTTAATGGACAATGCACAGGGCGCAGCGCACAACGCATGTCGCATGACAAAGGACAAAGACCAATCGCAATAAATCACGCGAATGACTCAAGAGACCTATGGGAGGTTTTTTTTCCCCATGTCAAACAAATGATATTGTATCCAGATGGCTACAGTCTCTCAGAAAACAGTACGTAGTTTTTATGTTCTCAACCATGGTGTCATAAAAAGGACATTAGAAATTGAATATAGATATACAGGTTATTTTTCACATCATTTTAAATGGAATGCCCAAAAAAATTCTTCATTTATGTCAACTTAAATCTTGATGAGTAGTTAATTTGTCCAACAGAGCAAAATATCTCGAGTCAACTCATCATTCATCTACAATTTTGAAGGAAGCACTTGTCTACTGTGAGTGAGGCATTTGCAAAACAGTGTGCCCTCTTCTTGAAATGGGGTTGGGGGGTGGGGGCTAACAATTATGTTATGCACTCAATTTAACAAACTAAACACTATTTAAGGACAAAACATTCTGAAATCAACAATAATAGTAAATTCATATAATTGCTTGAACTTTACTTGACCTTTACTGTTTTGTAATCATATTATACATAATGTATAATGTCACTGGGTTTAGTCAGGTGTGTGACTGTCAATATACTAGTATTAGGTAATACCTAGTGGTTACTGACACTATATAATAGCCCTGGGCTCGAGCCCTAGTTGAAACCTAGCTGGCTTATATTTTATCTGGATAAAACTTGTTACATTAGGCACCAAACATGATACATGTAGATCAATTAATTGACAGATACACCTGTTAAACTGGGGACAATTATAACTAACTGAAGAATGTTTTAGATGTTTAGATCAAGATTGATGGGAAATACAAATCAAGACTGATGAGAAATGCAATTCATTTCAAAAGGATAATTTTAAAATTACTTATAATAACATTCATCATATTATAGTCATATCTAAGTTATTTTAACTCATTATATCTGATTCAATATCAACCCAAGTGATAACAAAGCTAAGCTGTTAATTATACTCAAGTCAAACAAAATTGACATGAATGAAGTGAAACTTACTTTTTCCATGCTTTCTGGATTTTGGATGCTGCCTTTTGTTTCAGTTTGTATTGTCGTTGTCGAGATTTTTCGGCACTTTTGATTTGTTTCTGGTTCTCCTTTTTACGTAAGACCACTTCCTGCTCAGAGAGTTCCCGTTCTTTCCGTCTGTAAAATTTAGAAGGAGGTTCTTGTTGAGAAGGTTTAGACGATCTCAGAAAACCTTGAATTGAGGCTGAGAGAGTGCGGAAAAACTGAGGCATTTTGCTCTCTTAATTCTCCCTGATCAAAGCACTCAAACAAAGTAATGTACTCTGTACAGGCACAATAGAAAGAAAAAACACTACAGTCAAAAAAATATTTGAGTCGCACATATATTAAAGACACACTTTTTAATTGACACAATCCTCAAAGTTTTCCAATGAACTAATCTAAGTGTTTTTCACATCCGATCTAGAAATTTACATGTTGTCCGGATTTTTCAAAAGTAATTGTGTTACACCAAATTTCAAAAGAATCTCGGCCAGTCGTTGAATAAAGATTTATAATCCGCTATCCAGTCACGCAAAGAATTGTTGATTCTTTCTCCAAATATTGAGAGAAATGATCATGGGTAACTGCCCATATAAACTTTAATTGTTTTTTCCACCCTTCTCAATTATTTAAAAAGTCGAGACCATGAATTCCCACAATGCTACCAATAAAAATGTATTATATGTTACTCTATTTACCGGTACATGTAACAGGAGAAGGATATTTCATAGGAATATTCACACTTAAAAAATATGACAATCTGTCCTGGACACATCCAATTATTGAAGCCTCTGAAGTCTATCAGCGATTTTTTGACAAAAAAATCTTAATCCTTTATATTTCGGTATTTAAATGTAAATAGAGCTTAAAAACTGTTCCATGTCTATAGAAATTGTTTGTCAAATGTTCGTAAGCAAAATATTGAACTACCAATCTACAAACTGGCAATTCTGTTTTTCAAAGAAGCAAATAACGACGATCTGCCGTGTATTGAATACATAAATCATTGATTTCAACCTCGCAGTGAAAGAAGGGATGTTTTTTCAAACCTTATGTTTAAAATTTTGATTACAGTCTGTACTTTAAATATTCAATGCATGCATTGAATCCAGGAAACTGCGATGAACAAGGAATTGGAACTTGTGTTTGAACAAATATTTTTAGCTATTTTTGATGTATGGATTTATGAAATTGCAAAATCAAACACATTGAGACTATAATCACAAAACATTAATTACTTGTATTTCACACAAACTCAATTATTGATTTATCTCAAATTAAAAAAAAAAAAATGACAATTCATTCTCAATTTATTTAGCAGTTTTATGCATGCATGTGCAGATTTACCACTTATAAAAATCTTGCTAACACAAAATTCACTAGTATATGATATTTATATTATATTAAAACTTAATTAAGGGGAATTAATGTTGAAGAGACTGTGTGTATCCTACCAGACACTACAGAGTGTACATGAAACTAAAATACTAATCTTTACACTCTGTATATTAAACATTTACTAGATATAATAATACTCTATACTTTGATCAGTATATATGGTAAGTATCATATTGCATCATCACCTGGGTCATATATATATATATATATATATATATATATATATATATATATATATATATATATATATATAATATACACACACACACACACACACACACACACACACACACACACACACACACACATATAAACATGCATATGAAATAACAGTGAAAGACTTTCTAATTACATGTTTAATTACTAACTTGCAATGAATAATGCGACAATCAATAGACTTTTAAATTATCTATAAGAATTGATCAATGATCTCGCTCAATTCATGAAAAAAAATATGATCTACCTATGCTAAGGAATATTAAATCTTTATTTTCAAAATTTGACAGCGAGATAGAAATCAATGGAGAGAGTCAGATGGGCTGCATTGAACTTCAAAAAATAAATTGGACAATTAGAAAGTTAGATAATTTATAGCGAATACGGATATATTTCTATTTTCCCTCATTGTGCCTCCAGACTTTACTCTGGCTTAAATGAAAGATCATGTCATACTAAGTCCACATGTACCTTTAACCCTCGTAGCCTTTTGGCTAATTCGGAAAATGACCCTTATCCATCACATCCTAAAGGATGCTTGGAGGAGGTCTGGTTCCATTCCAGTATAATTTAATTTTGGTTGTAACATGCTTTCTGATTGGCTAAAAAAATTATTTTATATCGTATAAAGAATGTTGCTTACATCATAGTAAGACTTACCTCAAAAACGTATCAATCCGCCTGACGTTACAGTTGAATTTATACAATTTAATGTCATTTTAAGGGTCAAATCAATGTTTTTATCTACATTTAATAGCAAAAAATTAAATTATAAGCAATGAATTCAAATATTTATTAGTTTTATACGATATAAAATGATTTGGAACAGTTAACGCTTTTTTATAAACCGCTTCGCGGTTTATAAAGCGTAAACTGCCCCAAACCATTTTATATCGTATAAAACTAATAAATATTGAATTCATTCCTTAAATGTATATTCCTTCAATGTTCATATCTGAAAATTGCTCTCAGCTACTAGCTAAGTCCACTTTAAACCGAAGCTTCAAATCAGCTAGTCATATATACATATATAAGCACATTTTGTTAAAACGAACAAAACAAGTTTTAAAATGGTCTGGTTTTGTACTGTACGTGTTTATACATACATCACTGAGTTAAGTCAAAAATATATACTAGTATGTTAAAACAAATTACCAGGTAATACAATTTAGTTAGTTCCGTAACAAAATAATACATAATCACAATGTACACGTAAAATACAATGTTATCACAGCATACACATGTATAACACATACATTTTACCTTTCTATCTCATCATAAATTTGTATGATACTGGTACTGATGAGAAATTCTCTGAAATGGTACACCATTAGGATTATTATACTTGATATTCATGTATAATTGTTACAGTAAATAAAATATACGTGAATTAATACTGATAAACTTGGAGTGTTGCGAGCTTCAATTTTGTTCAGCATCCCTACTAATACTACTTGGGCATGTTCTTTTCCAAAGAATGCATGTAGCTTTGGAAATTTTAAGGGCCTTAATTTAGCCAGTAAGACATACTGTGTGATCTGTAAATGGACTATATATTCACAAAACTCACTCATAACATTTTTTGAATGCAACCTGAATTAAACTTCCAAAATTGATGGAGATCCCTAATTGTCCCAATTAACCTCTTTGTTGACATGAATGTTACATGTTCTTAAGGCAGCTTATATCATATCCTTTCTAGGAGAAGTATATTCATGCATTATTATTAACAGCATGCAGAAATATCAACATACATGTATGTACAACATATACATCAACATACATGCATGTCTGACATACAATTATACAGTTTACATTTTTACCACTTTTAATCTGTGCACTGCCAAAATCCCACATGCAGTCAAAAGCCACTTTACTGTATTACCAGAAGGTGAAGTACCCTGGGTAACTATAAAGTCCCAAAACTATATTTGCAAAAAACAGTGTTATTTTTTAATTATTGATGAAATAATACCCAGGTATCAAACAACTACGGTAGATGAAAAATGGAATAATGACACCTTGAAAATCTGTGGCAACAACATGCACGGATCCAGAAAAAATTTCCAGGGGGGGGGGGGGTCCAAAGGATAATTGTGTTTGCCGGGGTGGGTCCGAGGCATATTTGTGATAATTTTTCAATGTAAATATAATAAATTTTCATATTCCGGGGGTTGGGGGGGGGGGGTTGGGACCCCTCTGACCCCCCTCTAGATCCGCGCATGAACTACATGACTGTATTCTTCTGCATGTACTATGTCTATAATCTAATGAATAGATACACAAATTTAGGCTTATATTTAGGCATATATTACAAGAATCATTATATTACATGTGGTATTCTTTTTTTTTCTCTTGTTTTATGTTTAAATTTTTTAAGTGGTAAAGTAATTAAGTATCTCTTTTTTTTTTTTTTTAATAAGTAAATTAATTAAGAAAGGGATTCAGAAAATTAAATCTACGGTATTACAATTATAGTAATAAAAGAAATCAGGACCAAAATATTGTCTAAATCTTTATCATTAAAAGTCCTGCATATGTGGAGAAACATTACAACCATATTTGTTCTTTATGCATATATAATTGCAAAGACTTGAGGGTATATAGTTTACAATATAACCTGTTCACCAGTAAAATATTACAAAATTGTGTTCAATTTTTTTTCATCTTCATTACTGTACCTTAAAATTGTTGAACGTGATTGAGAAAACCCTTGCTGACCCTGGTTGATCGGGGGCAGAGATTTCGGTCTCTGTCCATCATTCATAAATTTTCGTATCATGTTTAGTTTTTTAGTGAACTTCTGCCATTTCACACCCCTGGCATAACCATTCAAATTAGGGAGATGTTCAACTGTTCCACCCATCACTGCTGATTTAATTAAGACACTGCTATTAATAAAATGTTTCCCAGGTATGATAATCCCGGCTAAAACGGAGAATTTTTCCTGCAGATCGAAACAGAAATTTGCACAATGTAATATTCCAGACACATTTGATTCCTATTTCCAATTGCATCAAAATCAAATTTTTGGATATTATTTCACATTCCAAATTAAACTCCACCTTTGCTTATTTCACATTTTAACAAAAAAACTGTGAAATTTAAACCTACAACATTATATTGAAAATCAATCAGCCCATTTCCATGAAACTGGAACACTTTTTCAATATGCCCTTAATTCCACGGACAATTTGAATTCTTACTGACCGTTATAATTCTCATGAACGAACAAAAGCATGGGGTCCCATTATATTAACGGAACAGTTATCTTTACATCATAAATCCTTAACTTTCAATAGAAACCATTTAAAATCTACTTCCAATTAATCCCCTTAACATGCAATATAAAAAAAATACAAAACAGCGTAATACATGTTGCGACTGACTGAAAGAGAATTAAAGGTCCAACTAGGGTTTTTTTACTATCTGTTAATTTTATTGTTGGACAATAACAGGAGATTTTGGGGTCACCAATCACATTCTATTCAAATCTCTTAACACCAAGTAGATGTAATGAATTCAACACTAGTAGTAACAAGGAAACAAGAAAAAGGAATTAAATTGAAGTCCTTAGTAATCTACGAAAGTGGAATATATTAGTCACTGACACTCATTGTTAGCTAAGTTTAAGTGTATATGGCATAGGGACATATTAATAAAATCTAATCTATAAAAAATTACCTACCAGTTAGCATAACAATATCTAGATTGCTTTCCAAGTGTTCAATATTTTTTTGTTCTCTTGCATGAATTAAATGTATTACCATTAGTTCGTACAATTCTAGTCCAAGTAAACATATATTATATATTGAGATCCCATTGAGATCCCATTAGGTCCTTACACATAATCCTAGAAGAATTACAGGCTGCAGATTCTTTTCAAAGGGGCAAAATTTGAAATGCATGTACCTGGTAGTTTGAAGAGATTAACTGAACAAAGAAAATGCAAACTTCTTCAAAATATTTGTTTGAAAGCTAAATGATCTATTTAACATACAGAAAAGCAGACGAAATGAATGCATCTTCTTTGATTATGAATTCTCTATAAATCATACAGATTCAATATTATTAATATTAACAGGCTTTGATATTCTTCAGAAACATGGAATCTAATATATTTCAACTCAATATGCAAATTATGAATTATTGTTAAAACCTTTAATATTGGGGGCGGTAAATGCATCACACTGAAAATGTAGTCTTCTATCAAACACAGAAGACAACATACATGTACACTACTCTCCCAATGTAATGAAAAAATCAAATTTTCAACAAAACAAACTTTACTCAATGATATTTGGTACACATGCCGTCAACAAACACAACAATGATATCTGACCTTTACACCAAATTGATATCTGACCTCTACACAATGATATCTGATCTTTACACAACAATGATATTTGACCTTTAGAGAAAATTTAAAAAAAAACTATCATTTATGAAATATTGAAACCAAAATAGTGCCAGTAATTTGTTAAAACCAAAGGAACCCACCTTCGCCTCGGTACTTTAGCGGTGCGGTCATACTGCATCTCAGAGTCCTGCATACCGACCACCGCTGTCAATGTGTCGGTGACATACATTTCTCCGTCACAAAACTCCAACAAGAAAAACACATCAAACACACTCTTCTCCTTCTGATACCTCTAACTTCCTTTCAGGGTGTCTATAATGTCATCTTTTGCTAATAGCCCACTCTTACTACCATAAGTTGAACACAAGAAATCAATTCTTTGATTCTAAGGAACAGCTCTTGATTTCTGGCGCTTTCATTTATTCACTTTGAGTGTTTTATTTTCCAGATTGATTGTTCCACGTGATGTATTGAAACAATCATGATTTCGTCAGTATTCTTATTCTATATACCCCTAATGAATGGAAATGGAAGTTTCGATCTCTTTGCACTGATTACCTGGTCATTTACAGTGTAAAGAAGAAACAATCATCAGCATTTTGTTCTTTTGGGGTCAGGGATTTTTTCATTCAAACAACTCTTCTGTCAGACACTATGCATTGATTCAAAAATTGATACCAGGTCATAAAATGAAAACAGTTTTGATGCCCAACAGTCTGAACTCGGAGATAATCAATACTCCCATTATGCTACAAGTTCTGCAAGTACATCAATATTATCAATTTGTGTATGAACAGGTACGACAGCTCATGATAGCTTCATAATAGTATCGTACATGTATTTGATTCTAAAAATAAAACTTCCTGAATTCAAGCTAGAAACCACACATATTGCAAGTACATGTATTTCTTTCAAATTTTCATGAACATTTTAGATAAAAGTTCAGAAAAATTTAAATCTAATCAATTCAAAACATTAATAATTCAAAATAGGTAAATATTAACAGGTAATTGTGTACCAGTATATTTTTCAATTCTATGAAAAATAACCCAGAAATCAATCTCAAATGATCAATATCTCAACAGAGATTACTAGTACATGTAATTAGGTAATCTACTTCATTAAATCTTGAAAATTTGATTTTTTGGTATGTGTTTTAACATGAAAAAAAAAAAATTTTAAACTGTTAAATTGCATTGGAGTGGTTCCTATGCTAGCCAGACTTACAAACACACTATGTGTACCGGTATATAGGTACAATACTCAATCAAGACATGAACTGTTTTAAAAAGTAAATGGGAAAATATTTTTGTTGATATTAGATTTAAGGTACCTACATGTATTTAAATTACAGTTTTTAACCTGGATATCATAGGACTGCATGAATATTTGATTATTACAGTTTCATCTGTGCAACTAAGAATTCATAATAATACATGTACCAACATTTTTACATTTTTTTAACAAAAAGCCCATGCATGCAGGCTTAGAGTTCATCCCAGATCCAACTACAATATTTGCAACTCATTCTTTCTTTTGTCAAGTACTTCAATTTTTAGGCTTTAGGGTTTTTGGTATAACAGAAATAGTAGTATTTTTTTAATTGAATTTTAATTACAGACTGAACTAAAAATATCACTGCATATATGAGCTTTATAAAACAAATCCAAGAAGCTACCTTAAATTTGAGAAAAAAAAACAATCAAATTTTTCAGCCAATATATACATTACAATAATGAGTACTCTATGTAACTGGCATTAAATTTTAAACCTACTTTTTCTTGTGTTTTGGTTCTCTCCTTTCTTTAACTTTTGGCACTTCCTCTTCCTCTATAACCTCTTCCTGTTTGACTGTTGGAGGAGGTTCCTGCTCCACGAGACTCATCTCTTTGAACACAAGTTTTTGGCGACTATTAACTTCCTCTTTGTGCTTCATGTCCTCTTTCTTCCTTGTTTCCTCGACGGCTCGCTTTCTACAATCATACACTTGTAAAATACATACTTACCTACCGGTAATACTGTATACAGGGAAATATTCGCCCCCATTTTATTTTCGTCCCTTTCGCCCTTGTTGTCAGCGGGCAAATTTAAGACTGGGCGAATTTTCAGGTTTCAATTTATTTCAATTTAAACATACTGTGTCTGGACGAATTCAAGACGGGGCGAAACTGTTTGCAAGTGTAGAAAGGCGAAAATTTCACGGGGCAAAAATAACCCTGTATACAGTACTTCGTAATCTGACTGAAACGTAAAATTTCAATAATTATTCAATTTTTGCTGATAAATACATGTCAGTGGATAAATACATCACATACCTTGCAGCTTCTTTACGAAGCTGGTCATGTTTCATTAGCAACTTCTTCCTCTCAGAGAAAGTCTTTCTTATTCGATAACCTCTGAACACTTTCTACAAATGAAAAAAAAAACCATGAATTAGCAGAAATACTTAAGTTCTTGCAATCATAATATAAGACTCATGGATCAAGTTTACATTTCAAACACCCCAAACTAGTAATACTAAATTTAGAAATCTTGTTTGCATATACACTGTAAATAGTAAAAAAATGAAGAATCCTTTGAATAACATGGGAAAATGCTTTTAAAGATTGTTGAAATTCTTGTATGTATAATATGTAAATTAATGTCAAAAAATGATAGGATGAACCTTTGGTTAACATGGGAAAATCCTATTTTAAAAAATCTTTGAAATTAATGCAGAATTCTGATAAAAAGCACTCCTGAATCATTTTGTCAAAATTTCTACATTAACAAAGCCTACATGAAGATAGACTTGCATGAATAAATAAAATTTTGTATGAAGAGCAGACCTGGATGCTAAGGGCAGCGAGATCCTGTATACCCGTAATAGAGAGTGCCCCCTGCTCCAGCATGTACTGGGCTACATCATGGTGTTCCCCCATCAAGGCATAGTCCAGGGGTGTGTATCTGAAAAATTTACAGGTGTATATAAGGTTTTGTTTTATCGAATCTTTAGAAATAGTAATCAATTACAGTAAGTTTAATTCAAGTAATTATCATATTAATTACCTGGTAACATATGACTGGCGCATCCAAGTTTACAATAAACTTTAAATAATTCAAAATTTTCTTTATTTACTTTTCATACAAATTTTACTTTTATATATAAATAATTTAAAAAGGTTAAAGTTTACAGAACATCTATGTTCTAAAAAAAAAAAATATTGATTGAAGTGTTTTTTATTCATCATCCATACACCCTGCAATCCCTTCTACTTGGCATTTTCATCTTTACAAGATACAAAATAAATATTTACACAAACTCAACAGACAATAAAGTACAATGGATGAATATTAATAAGATGCAAGACAAATATGGCATTGTTGGTTTAACACCATTAAATGTACTTTATTCATCACTCTGAAAACATAATTCATAAAAATGGTCAATGCTGTGTATTTTGCATATTTCTATGAAAAGGTATTGACGATTTAAATTCAATAAACCAAGTACACATATTAACCAGTATCATACAGTATTCATTAATATGATGACATGGATGGCATCTAGACAAAACAAGTGGCTGTGCATACAAAAACTTGTTTGGTTCTGATGAAAAGAAAGCAAAGTTGCCTCCCTTTAAATGTTAATTTTGTCGTTACAAATACATGTACTTGATATTCCAATAAATTTTGGTAACTTCTTGGGTATCTTGGGTATTTAACCTACAGTGAATCATTTTTGCTTTATCATACATGATTTAAGTTAAAAAAAAAAAAAAAAAATCAAGCAAAGTTTCGAATTCCTGAGACGCTACCAACCAAGTAATCCATAAGGTTCCCCCTGTCAGAGTTAAACAAGCTTGTTTTGGATTTCATTCTCACTAATTTGATCTACAGTAAAACACGGTTATAGCGAACACGCTTATAATGAATTGACGCTTACAGCAAAGTGGTTTTCATTCCCCGTGACTTTATTACATGCTGTAAACTTGACGGATATAATGAATTATGCTTATAACGAAGCAAAAGTGCCCGTCCCTGGCAGTGTTTTACTGTATTTCTAATTTTTTGTGATACAGAGATTGAAAGTGATTTTGTCAAAGTTTCATGAAAATGTTGCACTAACCTGTCTTCAGTCATTTCCATGTGGTTTGGAAAAGCTTGGTATTCTATTAATAATTTGACAGCATCTAAATGTCCTTTACTGCAACCCCAGTGTAAAGCTGTCATACCCTGAAACATACATGCATGCAGACTGGTTGTATATTTTGCACAAAAAAAATGTACTGGGTAACATGAATATTTTGCATTGTCTTAAACATTAAAAGTATATATAAAGAATTTTTTAAAAATAAAATTTAATTCAAATCTACATGAATTGTACATATTTAAAAGATTTACATGTATTTGCAACCTTTATCAGTAGGTTATATGGTAACCGTTAATGCATACTAATTCTCTTATCAGAAAAACTTACATCTCGGTCTCTGGCATTCACATCGGCTTTGTGCTCTATCAATACTGACATACAATTGACAAATCCACCATAGGCTGCACACTGCAGTGGAGTACGCCTACACCCACAAAAAAATTAATTTTGAAAAGTAAATTCTTACAGAAACAATAATATGTACAATATACAATTTGGAATATAGGGATCCTGATTTGTCAGTAGACCTACCCTGAGTAATCCCTGATGTTTGGGTCCACACCATACTTGATGAGGGTCTGACAAATGTAGGAATGACCCCCTAAAGCTGCCCTGATAAAAAAAACAGAGTGATTCATAAAAGATCTTCTTTGCTGGTGGTCAATCACAACACACAGGTATACTAACTATCCTCTATAATGACAATATTTCTTTTCACAATATTTTTTTTTTAAAAGAGATATTCAAAGAAAATTTCACATGAAAGGGAATTAGAATGTGAAACTTTGCTGTATAAAACTTTCATGTTCAAATTCACATCAAATTCATATGAGACTGAACTATTTTGCATATTCACTCCCATTCAGTTTCGTTGCAGTCAATTTCAGCACAAAATTTTTTTCAGTGATGTCACAAACATTTATTGATATAATTACCAGGGGGTTTAAGATTTAAAATTTATGATTTAAAATTTATGACTAAGACATTTATTGATAAAATTATATGGATTTAAGATTCTTTGACTCCCTACCAGTGAAGTGGTGACCGTCCATCAAAATCCAAAACGTCGACTCTAGCACCATAGTCTATCAGTGACTGTACCACGCTGGTGTGCCCCATCTCACAGGCTCGGAACAGCGCCGTGTGTTTCAGGCGGTCCACGGCATCAATCTGTGCTCCATGGTCCAGCAGAAGCTTAACCGATGAGGCGTGACCGGACAGACCAGACGCATGAAGGGCTGGACATAAAGAAACCAGATAGTATTTACATAGTAAAAAAAAAAAAATTTTCTCATTCATTTATGATATTTTCCAAGTCTTTATAAAATGTACAATGATTCAAATTTCAATTATCTACCCTAATATCATTTTCCCACTTTGATCAAATACATGTATGAATCTAAGGTAATATAGAGTGAAAAAAAAAAAAAGCAATATCTCTTTTAATATAAATTATATAAATTTAATATTAGATGTGTCCTAGCATGTTTATGAAATTCTCACGCACTGATAGAATGAACAACATTTTAATGAAAACTAAATCCTTATGAACATATATATGTACATTAGTAAATATATAGACATATAGAACATACCTGTTCCTTCATGGCTGTCCACTTGCTGTATATCAACATTGTGTTTGAGATACACTTTGATAACGTTATCTGCACCCTTCCCAGCAGCCCATATAAAAGCAGAGCGCCCTTCAATGTCAGGCTCATCCACTACATTTTTACAGGACAAGAAAACTTCCACTGTTTCCTGCCAAAAAAAAAAATTAAATTAACATTGTACAACATAAATTTTGTAGAAGTTACTGCCCCTGATCAAAATTTTCATGCAGGAGATCTGACATTTACTTAAAAGATCATACAGTGACATCATGTTCTGTGAAAACTTTATATTGATTATTCATTAGATGTGTTGGGCTAATTCAACTTACATGGTGGTTATTTTGAGCTGCATAATGGAGTGGTGTGGCCCCATTGGAATCGGAGACCGAGTATTCAGCACCATTCTCCAACAGCAGTGCCACCACAGCGGAGTGACCTACCAAATATAAACAACATGAACATATCAAGAAAAATATCTTAATAGTCTTAATTAAGCTTAATTTGATATATATCTATCATCTTCTAATAGAAATTCAATACACTGATCCCTCAATTATTAAAAATAGCTTCCAAGATTATTATTCTTATAAAAGTATCGAAAGAGAATGGTAGAGAAATTTTTCAACTAGAGATATTTGCTCTAAAAAACCAAAATAAATGAAAAATTCAATGAATTTTCAACAACAAAAAATGCATAGTCTAAGCATGAAAAGCTTCCTGATCGGATTTACTGATGATTTGAGCATACTTTAACATACCCAACACAGCCGCCCAATGAAGTGGTGTCCTGAACATATTGTCTAAGGCCGACACATTGCAGTTCTCCACTGACGTCTGGTTAAAATAAAATGAAAATACAGATGATGCATTTATTAACCGTCTGTCAATAAAGTTAATCTTGCTTAATCATATGTACAGGGTATTTGTGATAAAGGAACAATATATTCTTCCTCTATAGAAACTCTGAGATTAATCAACCTTTACTGGTAACCAGTATTTCTTAAGAATTAAAGATAAATCATTATTACCAATGCTCTGACAATGGCTTCATTTCCATCCGCTACAGCCAAATGGAGGGCTGTCCTTCCTTCGTAGTCCTGCCAGTTGATGACACTGGGCGTGGTCTCCTATAGAAGCAATAAACAGCAGTCAGTTAAGTACCTTAGTGTTTTTTTACTTTTTTTATGAAAAGAATTTTGTCCACTAAATCTTAAAGCATATTTTATCCATCCATGCAAAATTCTAGGAGCTTGGAAAACTCCAAAAATTCATTAAAAGAAAACAATTATGTACATCACAGTCAGACTGCATGCAGACTCAAAGCAAAATCAATATTAATAATTATATGAGAAAAATTAAAAGCAAGATGTTTGAACTAAATATCTTTACATACTAGGATTGTCTTGACACAGTTGACTGCCTCCGAGTCTCTACTACTGGCCGCCCAATGAAGTGGGGTTTTTCCTTCCACATCAGGGATGCCAATGTTTGAGTCCTATTAATAAATCATTCCAATTAATACATAGCCATTTCCCCTTAAGCAGATCATTATAGCAGAGTTTGGTTAACACTTTTTAAAGATTTCAAAAACTGCATGGCCACAAACATTCATTTCATTACCCATGTAGTTTCGACAGTTTCATACTTTGAGGCTAGATTCTGGCAAGAAAGAGGTGTTTATTAAGCTAATACATGTATCCCTTTTATTCAGTACATTTTTGCATGCCAATTACCTGTTTGATTAACATCTTCACATGTTCCATATTGCCATAGGAAGCTGCCCAGTGGAGTGCAGTTCTCTGTGAAAAAGAAATTAAGAATCCAACAAATTCAGAAATTGTTTGAAACTCTCTTATTATAAACTTAAAAAAATAAGACCGGTAATCAAAATGCATTTGTATACCGGTATGTACTTATAAACTAACATATGAATAACTTTATACCACAAGTACCTTATTTTTGTCTTGATCATCAATTTCACCGGGAGAGAGTTGTCTTAGCAACAGCGCCATACATTTGGGTGATTTGTGTCGCGTACACAGATGTACTGCTGTCTGTCCTTCGTTGTCCTTGTCCCGTATACTGGCTCCCTTAGACAGCAGTAACTTCAACATCCTTAGATTCCCCTAAAATTTAGGAGAGCATGGGTGATATATTCTTAACTTAACATATGTCATCTGACTAGTGATTGTCACGAACTATAAGCATTTAATTGTCTTTATCGCAAACTACCAAAACACTGTTCTGGTCAGGAATTTGAAAACCATGTTCCATCATGAAATTTATAATGTTGCCCCATATATTAATTGTTTGTCCCCTTATCAAATTAACTTCAAAATTCTCAAAAAATTTATTTATGTTACCGATAATAAAATGCATTCAACTGGATTTGATTTAAATTGCAATAGACTTCTATTATTTTGCTCTTTGTCAAGTGCCTTAAACATCCACAGACTGATCCAACATGCATTTCCAACAAAGATTTTATAAAATTACTTAATCTACATGAATCAAGACATTGCGGGATACAATGTACATCAGTTAATCTCCTTTCCTTTAGGGCCTACCTTATGAGCGGCCCAGTGTAGAGCTGTACGACCGCCCTTGTCCTTACAGTTCACATTGGCTCCTGCCCGCAGCAGTAACTCTGCACATTCCAGCCGATCGGCAAGGATGGTAAACATGAGTGGGGTCCTCCCAAACTGATCCCCATGGTCAATTTCTTGTCCGCTGGCTGTAAATTTATAAAGTAATATGTTCTGAGCATGATAGCAATTTTTTTTTATGAAAACTGATCCCCATGATCAATTCCTTGTCCAATATATCTAAGCTTAGAAAGAAATACGTTCTGAGCATGATAACAGTGCATCATGGGTTTTTTTTGTAAACAGGATGATTTACAAAACTGAATAAAAATATATTTGCTCTAATCTAAAATCATAAATACAAGAACAATCAAGTTCTCTTAAAAACTAATAATTAAATTCTAATTATCATGTGTAGATGTCAAAATTTACCTACATGAATCTCTAGCCCTTAATATGTTCTATAATTCAGATATACATGTATAATTGCATTTATGCGCAATGTTTATATAATACATGTACAGTAGATCTCAAACATTCTGGAAGATTGACTTCATGTGGATTGATCGAATCATCAACTTCCTAGTACCCCATACATACTCATATATTTACATTATCATAAAATTACTCTGTACATGTACTTCAATTATATTTCACAGAAGAAAATTGTCTTTTAAAGAAACTACACTCTCAACAAGAGCTAATTTCCATTTCATTTTCCTTTATAGTTTAAATTTAAGGAACAAAATCATATGTTTTGCCATTTTGGTGCATTTCTGTTATCAAATTTGGTTTTGCTTTAAAAGCTATACACTAAACATGACTGGTTAATTTACAGGTAAACTCAAATGTTGTATGCATTGTCTGATTATCCACATACTTGTATTTAAAAGATCCTGACAATATGTAATAGCTTTTAGGAATAACATAAACAAAATTTCATCAATTTCTACAGTTGACAGCACTTCTGTACTGTATATGTATCTGATTATTCTCTTTAGAAAAGTGGATGGGCATGCACACCCACCGTGGATAAAGGCTAGCTATGTCTGGCCAGGCCACCTTATTAAACAGAATCATATTTCATAAAAGTGTACATTCCACTTACAGACAATGATTTTGGCCAGCAGGGCTTTATCTCCATTGACAGCGGCAGCATGCATCTGGGTGACCGCATCCAGTTTCTTGATATCTCCATTTTCTTTCCGGATGTTTTCCTCAGTGCTCTCACCCATCTGAAAGAAATATATGATTTTTATTTACGGTAATCCATTAACAAACAAGTAATAACATCTCCACATCTTGACATTAAGATTTATGAAGTCAAAATTTACCCCTAATAACCTGGTGGTCCATATTTTTTCAGCATTGAATAAAAAAAATTTTGAATGGGTCTCCTACTGGTTCTATGAAAATTATTATAACTCACCGATTGGTTAGGGGCCCTGTCTGGCCCCGTTGATGTTAAGTCATTTCCAGATATCTGAAAGACAAACAACAATGTAACTAAAACTCTCTGAACTCTAATTTACTGCTATCATCTAAGGTATTGTTGATGAATATATCACCTCAAAATCTGTGGAAATTATTGATAGATAAAATTTTGAAAAATATGATGAATCCCAGTACAAATGTACCATACTTTCTTCATGCATGGTACAGTTGACCTAGAAATACCAAACAACATACATACCATAATTTAAGCCTGACAGCCTAGCTACTATTCAATATCAAACCTTTTTTAAACATATTACTGCATGTAATACATGTAGTACGTAGATAAATTATGTCTTCAAATTCTTGGCACAAAACCAGTCCTCTGAATATTTTTTTTGGTAGGAATGATCAGTGAAAGTCTACACAGAAAATCAAATAACTCTTCTCTCTCTCTCTCTCTCTCTCTCTCTCTCTCTCTCTCTCTCTCTCTCTCTCTCTCTCTCTCTCCTCCCCCCCCCCCCAGGATATTTAGTGAATTCAACATAAATCTTGGTATCTCCAACACTATTTCAATATTTAGAATTATTTTTTTCTCTCACCTGATCTTGATTTTCAAATCCCATTTTAGTCCACAGCTGAACTAATATAATTACATCACTTGCATGTTAACAAAACAATCCTCTTCATTTCATTAACAACCCATAAAACAAATATCTATCCTTATAGATTAACAGTCCGCTGCACCTCACAGTCAGTTACAGAACAATGGACCCCAAACAGATTAAAGCATTTGACCTTTGCAAACATTCAATAAATAGATCCACTTGCGTTCAATTAAACTCATTTAAAATATTGATCCGTGTACTTAATCCCTTATTAACACATCAATGTTAAATTACCGAACGAAACACCACCAGTTCTTTAACCGATTGTTTTCATTTTTTTATTTCCAGCACTGCGATTAGAATTTTGATCTTTAATATATGCCACATGCCAGATTAAATTTTTTTTCCTTCATAACTTACAAACCCAAGACTAGTATCTGTTCATCATTGATTAAAAATAACATCAGGTTGTTCATGACTTTAGAAAAAAAAAAAAAAGAACAACAGAAAAAAACAATTAAACAATGTAAATTAATTTGGATAGTGACTTATCAAAGCCAACTGTCGAGTAGCAAAGCGTGCTCGGTATAACTTTGATAGCGAAGAATGAATTTTAAATTTGTAGTGTCGAGATAGAAGATAAGGGGGGCTAGCAGAGTCTTGATTGTAGTAGCATAGATCGAGTCAATCTACGGTCCTATTCAATATTTAAACAGGTCAGATATTGACCCCCACAAGACACACAAAACACATGCAGAAGGTTTTTAAAGTCTCCCTCTGGTATTTGCTAACGGATTTCAATGGGTTAAGCACAGCGACTTATACCCAGTACTACTATTCTTTTTACTTCTCTTACAGAAATATTAATTTAAAACACCCCTCAATATGGTAGCGAAAAATTGATCAAAATGAACACATTGCACTTAGTATGAGGTAGGCACCTCTTCCGAAAAAAAAAAAAAAGAAAAAGAAATCAATAAGAGAAAAGAAAAGAAATTCCAATATTTCCTGTCAATGTATTTGCCAATGTGTTTTCTCTCTGTATAAAATTGATTGGTTGGTATTACTATTGGAGATCCCAAATTTGCTTATTGCCTTTTCATGTTTATCAGGCTGGTACCGTCCCTAATACTTACATCCAAATTGTACAAAGTCGCATATATATCTTTGCCCAAAATTGAACAATTTGGCCATTCATAATATTGATAGACAAATGTTTACTTTCAGGTTAACAAATTCCTTTGACAAACTCTGACAACAAAATAAATTCCAAAAGTTATTTTGTTCCATTATTAATAGTTGATAAATTGATAAGACATGATTCAAATCAATTTGAACTCACTTGGTTTTCACCATTGAACATTTTGGATGTCAGTTTTGATAAAACATTGTATATTTCATCGAAAGCAGCTGTATGGATTTAAGGAAAACATTGTAATTAACATCTATGCAATTTATATTTATGAAAAATATCATTGTAGTGGGAATGGGGAAAAACTTGATTAATTTCCAAACTTATCTAGTTCTATTCACAACTTTGAAAGCTGAAAATATTTCACAAAATAAATTACAATTACTTTTCAAAAATATTGTTGTAAAGGTTAAAATCATCATAAATACCTTTCCATTTACAAAATGTCAGTGTTTATATAACCATTCAAAATGCTATGTATAACTGCATGCAGTAGAATTTTTCAAATTCTATGTTTTTATATCACCAAAATTATTGTAAAGACTGCAGATCTACTAAGACTTTAACTGCTATAATACATGTACTGACATACAAAATGCAATATCTAATATGGTAACAACTAAAGAAGTGTTTTGACTTTAGTACGTAACTATCATGAGTTATTAATGCATGACATACGGTAATACAAAGAAGTTATAATTTTCTTAAATTCATTAAAAGGGATAATGCATTATTGAAGTTGTATGGCATATCAAAATGGAAAAATAAAATGCCAGCCGTAAGAGCATCTTAAAAATATCAAACTTAAAATTAGTACAAGAAAAGGATGAAAGTTCATAATGTAAAAGTTGGTAAACTTTTAGATCCTCCCCCTGCAAATATCTCTGCAATCAGTGCAATGCAGGTCATTTACCAAATAACTGCTGCTACACGTGGCCTGGTAGGGAGAATTCTGCAGTCTGTATCTACAGCGGACACAACATAGCAGATAGGCAGTCGTCATGCTTCACCGGAACAGGAAGTGAGCACACTCTCAAAACTTCATCAACATTAATCCAAAATAATTATAATTTGTTGTCTGGGTTGTTTCTTAGCTAGTTAGTCTTCTTTTCATTTTTGTTACAATCTTCTTTTTTATAGAGTTGATTTTTCCAAAAACACTGCTATTTTTATATTATATTATTTTTTTCTGGATTAGTTTCAAACTCTTGTGTTTCCATAGTAACCAACTTCTGGAAAATACAGTGTGGTGCAAAAGTGAGGCACAGCGATAGATATACACCTCTTTTGTACAGTAATATATTACCACTAGTAACAGGATAGCAAAAATGAATCAAATCAGGAATTAATATAAGTTTGATGTTAATGTATGTTATATACTTTATATAACATGCATGTAACTTGGAGCAATTTATGCTATTATAAACCATAAATTATAAAAACAATTAAGACATAATATTCTGAAAAAATTTGTTCCGATTATGTTATATATAATATTACAAAAAAATTAGTTCCAATTATGTTATATATATTACAAATGTACTAGTTTTGTATTAATTAAAAAAAATCAATCTAATATAATAGTAAGATAAAATATATTACTGTAACATATCAATTTTCTGTCAAAAACAACACTATCTAATGTTGCTGTCCTGAACTGATCCCATCGTCACTAGCCCTGGGTTTAATATTTATATGGCCTAAATATACTGGCGTGCGACCAGTTCTCGCAGAGTACCATTTCTCGCCAGTGCATTTGTGACATCATTTTTCGTATACAATTTCATTTGTTGATAAAATGATGTCACAATCCACTGGCGAGATATGGTACTCGGCGAGAACTGGTCGCACGCCAGTATAGATCCACAAACAGTTTGTGGATTCCGAAGTAGAAAGGACACAAAACCTATGGCTTGCGATGATGCTTATCCCAGTGAGCTATAATTTCCTTTCCAGCACTGCCCTGCCTAAGACCACCCTAACACACACAGGCTGCAGCTAGCTGAATGTATAGCCATATAGCCTGAAAGTTTACAATACAGCCATAAACAACTTTTAGGTGCTCATTCATTATTGATACAGATTTCTTATTGAACAACTGTGCTATAACGTTACATGCTAACCAGTAGAATGGCTAGATTCATTTTCCTAACCCTGTAATAAATATCGAAGTTCCCTGCCTGTATATTTGTCAGGGAATATTTCTAAGATGATACAGAATAAGTAAACCTCCCTTAGGGCCTACATCTTTTTTTAAAACACAAGCATAGATTGAGTTACAGAACGTTAAAGGCATATGCAGGATAATATCAGAATATATATACCACAGGCCTGGGCTCATTACAAACTTTTTTGTCTTCTTACTATGCGACCACCCCTATACACATAATATGTAATTTAAAGTATATAGTATATTTTATTGTGTAGTCACATGTAAGAAGACAAAAAGTCCGCGAGAAGCCCCTGTGATACCTTAACGTTCTGTAATTCTAACGCTGTTACACATTACATCCACATTTTAGCGGGTATGTAGAAGATTATGAGATCGATGACGTAGATCCAAAAACTGTTTCGCTATGGTTTCAGTTTTTAATTTAAACCCTCAAAAAAATGTTTCAAACTTATTTCTGTATTTGTAGCCAGTATTTCCTCTGTTGTCTTAGGCCGAAAATGTTAAGGAACAACCAGACAAACAGAACAATTAGAACCGGGAGTACCTTGTTGTCCAGCTGGATGTCACTCATAACATCGGCGTTTAAGTTGCCTCCTCAGACCATTCAGAATCTCGAAACATACCGTTGTTTGCAGCGGATGTTTACAGCAGCAACGCACCGTAACTTTACGGGTGCCAGTACAATTCGTTCCCACAGTGATTCGGCTGATTTGACGATCGGGATATCGCGAATCGTTCATTAGCATTGTTTGTTAAATAGCTTTATTTCTTAATATTACACAAATTATTTAGAAATTAATAAGTTGGTTATTCCATCTCTTTTATGATTTTAAAGGCATAGTTTGTATAAATTGTTTCCAATATTGATTCTTTGGAACTACCATTGATTGATTTTTTTTAAAATCCTTATAAATACATGAATGTTCATCTATTGGAGAATTTCCTTATTTTAAATTTCACATTTCATAGAAAACAGACGTTAATGTGCTTTGTTAATTCATTCAGGTTCAGGACTTTCTCTGGCTATCTTCACTCCTTGCTCTGTATCAAGGGGAACAACTCTTGGAATAACCAAATAATAAAATGCTACAATATGAAAATGCAATATGCATTTGTTATAATATAATTGCATGTACATAATTTTTATCTTGATACATATATTTTCAAGGACCCTGTGTCATAGAAAGAATAATATTTGCTTATATAATTAGCTATAATTTAAAGTCAGGTCCTTCGAAATCTCCTCCCTCACAGGTTTTCATGACTTAAAATAATTGGAAGAGCTTATAATTTATCATTTCATTGAGTCAGGCTTTTGGTTCACATTCAACTTTTCTGCAATATAGATTAATAAGTAATATTAAAGTGGCTAAAAATGTGAATGTTGTTACTGAATGATATGCTTTATGATTTTCTCGATAATAATACAGATAATATAAATACTGACGTAAATTGTGCAGGACGATTTACATAGTTGTAGTACAGCTATAACCTTAGGAATTTACATATACCAGTTAACTAATATCTCATCTATGTATATATTTTGTCTGCATATTCTCCCTGTGCTAGCTTTTCCTTCTTGATAAGCCTTTTGGGTTAATTCACTCTTAGCCTGAATATACTAGCTAATTTAATTTCTGGCCAGTTAAAGCTATCTGATAAATTTTATGTGGGATAAATATGTACTTTCGTAGTTTGAAAATTATAAGGTTACCACATGCAGAAGACAATTAAATCAAATTAATTAAACTATTTATTTTTGATCTTCATGATTAAGAATACTATAGTAGCTGACTTTTATTTGAAACCTGAGAAATAATGTTGTACTTTGTTATATTAATTATTATTTTATCTACCTGGTACTAGTATGATTAATTTTTTGTATACAAAGATTTTCATTTTTATTATCTCTCAGGTCTATGAAAGTTAGTTTGCTCTAGTCAACTTGTCATATACCCTGATAATTATTTAATGTTATTTGCTTTTTGATATTATATCTTTGACAAAGCTAACACAATTATATACTTATATATACATGTATGGTATATAGGTACCTGTAGGTATATATAAATTAACATTTAATTTTCTTAAACATTGGATAAGTCGAAACCAGAAATGTTTCGGGGTTCCAGTCTTCCAGTGTTTGTCTGTATAATTTTACAGTCCAATGGTTTGTTGTTCCACGGGCAGAGCAATTTCTCAGCACCTTCCAATGAACAAACAGAGCATGATATCTACATGAAACAACTGCTTCATTTGGAAACAACTTTAAACACAGTACTTTTGGATTTTGCTTCACTGAAGCTGGAAAATCAACGCTTGCAACAGCAGCAGAAGTTATTTGAACAACAGCAGACATTGTTAACAGCTCAGATTGGAGTACTTAACCATACAACCAAAATGGAGATTACTTCATTGAAAGATTCTCTCGAAGTTTTTAAAACTGAGAATAGAGTTCTGAAAGAAAGGCTTGATTCAATCAATTCTTCCGTATCTGCAGCTGCTTCACTTTGTGATGAAAATATTGGAAGTTTAAATTCTACAACTACGCTCCTACTGTCAGAAAATGTTGCAATGAAACTCAAACTTGATAAACTGGACTCCGAAACCATGTACCTACAGCAAAATATGACAACTCCAGATGATGTGCGAATGCTAGAAAAAATCATTACCTTTAATTTGGAACAGACAATTCAAGAAAATGAACAGGAATTCATGAAGAATATGTCTGGTACCATCAAAGAATTACAATGGAAGGATCATAGCATATTAGTTTTGTTATCTGATGTGGATAATAGAACAAAGAATGTGGAAAATACAACAAAGAATGTGGATAACAGAACAAAAACTCTTGAATACTCTGTGACCCATTTGGAAAATCAGCAACTCATTACGAAAAATGACGTCCAGAACATGTCACAGTCCCTAGGCTTAGATGTGGCGAAATTGAAGGATTCTCTTCTAAAACTTCAAACTGGTATCTTAATTAATTTATGATATACAATATTATCTAATAGCAAGACCAATATAAGCAAATTTAAATCATTAGCAAGGTTCAGTTTTAGGGATTTATACCGGGAGTGATATGAAATCACCAATTTTAATTAAAATTGAATATTGCTTATGAAGGTTTTTTTAATTGAAGCAAAATTTGTTAGCTTAATCTACTCACTGCTCAATCTGATTAAAATAAGATCTTTGATCTGCTCTGACAAATTCAATGTCACTACACATCGAATTTGTCGGAGCATATCAAAGATCTTATTTTAATCAGATTGCTCACTGCTGCAACTTTAAGAAACACTATAAAAAAGAACTTAATGCTGAAACTTTCATTTTTGAAGAAATAGGAGACATTTCATCGAAAGCATGCAATATGCAGGCACATTTGCTCACTAAAGATAAAAATTATCACATAAAAAAAACAAGAAAAGCCTTGAAAATCAGTGAGCATTAAATGACCTTATAAATGATTTGAAACACTGACAACAGATTATATTTGTTCTAATTTCTGCAGTACAGTTCAACAGTTCAAATAAAAAAAAAATTTAATACCATGATTTAATACAGATTGTGCAAAATGGTTGACACGACTTTGGTTAAGATCTATCTCTCTCTCTCTCTCTCTAACTGTGCAGTAGCTCTCTCATACACTTAATATAGAAACAAGAGACCCAAGAGCCTAGAAATCAATTTCTGATAAACTGTTTAACATATTACTAGCAAACATTCTGATATGACAAAATGTAACAAGAAACCCAGGAGCCACATTGCTCACCTGAGCAACAATTATCATAACTTTGATCAAAGCAGCATTTTGATATCTAATACAAAAATATCTGGACTATTTAGTAGAGAATGTATATTGCTTAAAATGAATAAATGATAGCATTGAAGTTTCTGAGTTCTAAACCTTTTGACAGGTGTGTATAAACTCCGTTTTACAAATAATTGTTCCCCCATTGTTGCCCCACCCAGTGTCAGGAGAAGTTATACCCTGGAGAACCCGTACCCTGGAGAACTACCGGTAGCTCATACCCTTGTAAAAGGGTATGGGTTCTGTTAGAGAACTCTCTTAAAGAACCCATTACCTAGATAACTTTTTATTTTTCTGTTATACTGCAGATAAATTTTTTCGAATGATTTCCACGTATCTGTATGACAAGAACATGCAGAATTTGCATAACCATTAACTTCCATTTCTATAATTTACCTTCAGGAGCAACATTATCCGATGTAAGAGGGTTGTTCGGAAATTATTGAGACAACACAAATATTTTCCTTTCTAGGTGAAGAATTTTGGTTAAAATTGACATACACATTGAAGATTCACATTGAAGAAACCTTAACAAATAATTTAACAATTAAAGTAATATTAAAAAAATATTTAATATTTTTTTTACAATGGTAAATAAACAAGACAGTATTCGGGTACTTGGTGCAGGCATAAACTCAGAGATTAAAAAACTTAAACATCTTAAATATCTACTTACTAAGAGTTGGTAGACTTACGGTTTATGATGAAAGAAATCAAATTACATATGTTCATTTTGCTATTTAAATTTTTTTTCTTTTGTGCAAGTTTCACTAGTGTTTGAGTTGAAAAACGGATAAAGTAAAAACATATTTACCAAACAATAGAAATCTGACTAAGAGTATTTTGAATTTTGACGTCAAGGCGGGGCAGCGAATATATACATCAAATTGGTGGGAATCTCGGAAAAAGACCTTTTCAGGCCAATCCAATTGCGTAAACAACAACTATACGATGGAAAGGGATGAAGAGCTTCAATTTATCGCCTTTTTTACTGATTGCTTAACTAGAATTAAAACAAAGGGACTAAATATCAAGAACTTTTTACACACTAACTGATGTCAACAGTTCTAAAAATATGTACAGAATGACTTTGACTTTCGGGTAGAAATGACTCAAATTTTTTTCACAAAAATCAAGAATGGAGAGAATATGTAAATGTTGCCATCTTAAAATGAAAACAAAAGATAAGAAATAAAGAATAATTCTAATTTCGGTTCGTTTGTACAGTGTTTAAAATATAGGAGCAATGAGAAGTGTTAAAATGATGTTGCGATAAGTTTGCGGTTGCTCCAGGTCACTGGACGAAGGCAAGTTTGTCAGCTAATCAGGAATGATAAAATAATGCCATGGACTAGAAAGTTTTTACATTGATAAACTCTATCCTGGTTTACGTTTTGGTGAAAATTCAAGGGTTAATGTTTTTTCCAAAAGGTCTCAATAATTTCCGAACCGCCTTCGTATGGATATTTATCAAATGAAACTTCTTGCCAGTTAAATATTGCTAGAAAAAAACGTATCTTTGTGCAGGATAACAAGAAGATACATGTATAAGAATCTACCTGGTATGAGTTCTCCAAAAGAACCCACACCCTATTACAAGGTTCGAGTTCTCCAGGATATGAGTTATCCAGGGTACGACTTCTCTTGCATTCCCCACCGCACTCCCCGGTATCATGGATTTAACAAAATAATTGTTTATTTCCCCTTATAAGAGGTTAAGAACGCTTTGTGCCAATTTTGAATGAAATTGGCCCAGTGATTGTGGAGAAAATGTTGAAAATGTAAAAGTTTACAGACAGATGGACAGATAGATGGATGCCAGACAAAAGGTGATCAGAATTAAAAGCTCACTTGAAGTTGAGCTTTCGACTCAGGTGACCTACTTTGGGGTCAACATATCTCAAATCCAAAGATGCATCTGACAATGACAAACTGAAAATCCTATACCTCTGCAGAGATAAAAAGCTTTGACATTGAATGAGATAAAAAGCATTGTAAAATATTGAGGTTAAAATTGTCGAGATGCACCAACTTCTGTTCAATAAGTTACCTGACAGTGTATAATCAAATTATACAACAAATTTATTCAATTTGCTAAAATAATGTCATCCTTTTTTTGTATAAAATTGATTTAAAAGAGGAGATTTCTTGTTTGTTTGTTTGTAAAAAAAAAAAAAAGATACAAAATTGTATAGGGAACTCAATTAACCATACTCACTTTTGTTTTGTTTACCGGGGTATCTAAATAACGTGCCTATTTCTTGTAAATATCTAAATAACGTGCCTATTTCTTGTAAAATTAGTGTTCTTATTTCAATATTCCCATATCCAAATGTAAAACTGATCTTTTCTGGCATGATTGGTAATTAACTTATTGGATATAGTGTCATGTAAATAAAATAAAGCAGAATGATCATCAAAATTGTTCATGAGCAGTAAAATGAAAAAAATGTTTCAAGTGAGTCAGAGCTTGTAACGCACCAAGGACCGTCCAATATCTGACAAAATGAACAGCTTTCTGCTTATAGATTTTATATTTCCTTTTAACTATTTCTGTTTATGGTTGAAATGAATGTTTCAATATTTGAAATATAAAATAGTGTAGTAGTGTAGACATATAAAATATGTCTCAATCTAACTTATTTTGTATCATTGATAAACAGGTGCTGTCGAGTATACAGTTGCATTCTCAGCTGGTGCAAATGGTAGAGTGTATAATGAAGGAGAAATAGTGATTTTTCCATCCATTTTGTATGCAGTTGGAGGAGGATATGACAAAACTAAAGGGGTGTTCACAGTCCCCAAAAGTGGACTATATATTATATTTTGTAATGTTGTGGCAGACTACCAAGGAAACTTTTGGGCAAAAATAATTATCAATGGCAGAGCAAAGGCTGGGGTGATGGCTTATTATGGATCATCCCTAGATGCCTATCACACAGGATCTAATCTTATTGTCCAACACCTACAAGTAAATGACAGAGTTTGGATACAATCAGTAAATGGTAATAGCCATTTGTATTCTAATTTCCCAGATACAATATTAACAGTGGTGATGATCAAAAGTTCAGAATAAAGATGGGTTAATTGGTCTCTTACTACTAGCTTATCATTCCAAGGAGAATGAGAATGAATGAATGAATTGTGATCATGTTTGGTTCCATATCAAATACATGTATAAACAGTATATGTTATTTACTTTTGAGTATTAACTCTTCAACCCTATCACATTCATGTCTGTCTAATTATATTTGACCTAGCTATTATTGAATTTTTTTAGCTGCTATACACATATCTATGTACTGTTTATGTATATAGGACTGTATAAAAATATTATATTTTTATCACAATAAACAGTTGTATAGTTGTCTTTCTTAGATCTAGGCCTAATGCATACAAAAATTGATTCTGTAAACATATAATACTTTGTATTTTATTATGTTAAGATTTTTTTTACCAAATACAATTTGATTCTTTTAGTACTTATATAAGCAAGTGCATGAACACACTCTGTGTCATGTCCATTACATGTACAAATGTATGCTCAATAATCAAATCATTGTGATTTGCCCAATGTGGTAGCCTGTTTCTTTAACCATTATTGCAACCCGGTAGATAAAGAAATGAATACATGCGCTTATGTTGCTTAACTTGTCTATGATTTTATACTGATGTATACAAGAAAATTTTCAGTACAATCATTTTATATTTGCCCCTTAATCCCTAAATTTCTGTAGGAAATTTTAAAAACAAAGCTTTTTTTTCAAAGGATAAGATACATGCAACTCAATAAGCCATATTTTGATAAACATGTGTTTTGAGAGGAAAGGCAGCTTTAAATCTACAGTTAAATTATAATTAATAAAACTGTTTTTTCTGCCTTTACAACTTCATTATTTTCATCTAACTTTTCTAGAAACCCAGAGCCAATTCCTCAACCAGTTGAGCAACATGATACCCATTCAAAAAATATCTATTCAAAGTAGAGAGGAGACAAATTATACAAGACTATACAATTATTCCTTATAAGATTCAAAGCTTTTATTTCCAATTTTAACACCATATGGCAATTGATATCATATGTACATCAATGAATTATCTAAATAAGCAAGATTTTTTTTTAAAGTTTAAACACCTGAATCATATACTGGTATATAATATACTATTACGAAAACCCAATTCTATGAACCAGTGATAATTTCTATCATGATGAGAAATATCATCTAAACCTGAAAAATACCCACATGTATCACAGAGAAAATATTGCAGTATTATATAGAGCTGTGAGTATTGAAATTACAAAATAACTGTACAAAATTTTCAAATTACGTTTTATAAATCCAATACACTTTTTTTTTTAAATTTGACTTTATTTAAAAAAAAAAATGAATTTATTCTCCGATTCATTATTCAGTTATTGCTAGCAATATGGGATGTAATTTTATAAACCTATAATAGACATAACCAACAAATTAACATCTATATTAATGAATAATAGACTTAATATATATATATATATATATATATGTAATTATCTATGAGCTTGATAAACAATTTAACAGTTTGTAAAATATCATTCCATTCATAGCTGCCTAAACCATAACAATTAATTTGTCCCTAAAACTAGAAAAAAATACATCTATATTAAAGTAATATCCACTTAATGCTTAAATGTTGTGTACCGGTACCTTAAAGATGCCATATTAGTCATTTTCCAGGCATTACTTATAGCAAAGTTGTAGAACTTTTTTCTAAAAAAAAAAAATTTGTCCAATATATTGTGGTTTCATCAATTTTTGTGGATTTCAAGGCGATCAACGAAACCAAATGTTCATCAAAGCTAAATATTTGATAGCAGGTTTTATGAAAATGGACCATTGATTAGTCAACAAATTTACATATCCATGAAAATTGATGCCAATGAATATTTATAATAAAACCACAGTTATATACAACAAAATATACCGGTACCTAAATTAACAAAGTTGTAGAAAATTAGAAACTAGGGATAGGATTTGATCGCAATATATATATGAAGGCTAGAACTGACATGATACCTAAATTAAATAAAATATGACAGCAGTTAAAGACCAATAGTAAAGTATCTATATTTTTATATACTAAAAAACTGTAACGGGATGGGAGAAATAATGATGGACCAGAATGGGATTGAACCCGGGCCCCCCGAATATCTAGTCAAGTGCTCTACCAACTGAGCTATCTGGCGCCGGAATTAGAACCAGTCTGACAATCACAAAACAAAGAAAGTTGGTACACATATAAATGTACATGTATAAACCTTATCAAGCTATGAAGAGAATGAATACATGACAAAAATATTCATAAATGTAACAAACAGTGAGAAGTAAAACACCAGCTTTTGAGTATATACTATCAGGGTATAGCAAATACTTAATACATAATGTATGTGTACTAACTAGGAAAATTTTTAAATTGTTTTTTCTTTAAGTTGCTGTGGTGCACCCAATCAAACTACAATTCTTAACTGCATGGAGCTAATTAATGAGTATAACATGATTTTCTCCCTAACTGTAGCATAATTGCTACAACTAGCACTAATGCTAGCTGTGCTACACAGCACACAACTGCACTGAATTTGAAATATATATAAAGTACATATTAGTTAATATAAAGTATGAGAGTATTTAGCCAACAACATGTACAACCTCAATTAAACATGTACAAGCTTTTCATTATACATTTTTGTACATGTCTTATTACAACATTGTACAAAAAAAAAATACCCATTCTAACAACATGTAGCCATGATCTTTAAGCAAAAATGAGTCATCTTCATTTTATGGCCAAATAATGTAAATTTCATTATTAAACAGTGATTACATTTTGAATATGATGTAATTTTATTTTGATCATATATCCCTTTTTTTTTAATATATAAACTTAAAATCACATTTTACATGTTGAGATTTCAATAATATAATAACCAACTGAACACAAAATCATTAAACATTAACAACTACCGTAGTCCTAATTTCAACTGTAACTTTCTAAAATGCACTTTTTAATACATTAACATATACATACCCAGTTGTAAAAATTAAACATCAACTTGTTTTAATTAATATACAAGAACCTATACAAACTAAAAATAACATTAAATACACATACTATACCTTTATACTGATATATGTATATGTATATATTCAAGACAAAATATAGATGCTACACATATACCAGTATTTCAGGATTTCATGTTAATTTAAGGTTTAGGATAGAGAGAAATTTTGCTGTTCAAATGTACATTGCATAGGGTAAATATGTATCTTCCTTATACTCAGAAGATCCGAGTCTTGAAGAAATTATACATGTACTACTGCCATGAATAAATCAAAGTACTAAAAGTACTTACAGTATAGTTGTATGTGAAAAGTTTGAGAAATGCATTGTATTTTTCAATCTTGCAGGTAATTTACAAGTCAAACAGGCTTAAAATAGCCAGTTTATGGCTGATTTATAAAAGATTATACAATATGCCAAAATCAAAAGTTTACAGTGCTATTTTGAAGCTATGAAATGCCCATTAAAGTTATGCACTATTTACTTTCATAAAAATTTTGAGATTGCTATTTCAGTTCAACCAACAACTACATGTACCTTTCTATCATGTGTGCCATGGAATACAAGAGATCCACCAATGGAAGAGCATAGTATCAAGAGTTTTGTTATTATATAATGCCAAATCATCATTAGCTTAGGCGATATAAAAAATAAACATGTACATGTATACTGAAAGGCATTGTATACATACATGTACATCTACTTTTACCCAAAAATATGTAAAGTACATGTATGTATGGAAAATAATACTATTCATGATTGAGGCCCACAACATGATGTATTATAGCATATTACAACATTCACTACCGGATGAAAATTCTACCACCTTAAAGAAAACACCTCTAAAATCACCATTCCAAAAGTTTGCTCAGATAATATAATTCTATGTATTGTTATTCAAAGTATCTTGTCAGTTTCACAAGTCTAAAGATAAAAAAAATTAATTTGCTCTTCATAATTACGATTCATGTATAAATGATGGTTCATTTCAAATATTTTTTATCACAATAAACAGTTTGTATAGTTGTCTTTCTTAGATCTAGGCCAAATGCATGCAAAAATTGATTTTGTAAACATATAATACTTTGTATTTATGTAAAGATTTTCTTACCAAATGCAATTGGATTCTTTTAGTACTTATATAAGCAAGTGAACACACTCTGTGTCATGTCCATTACATGTACAAATGTATGCTCAATAATCAAATCATTGTGATTTGCCCAATATGTGGTAGCCTGTTTCTTTAACCATTATTGCAACCCGGTAGATAAAGAAATTAATACATGCACTTATGTTGCTTAACTTGTCTATGATTTTATACTGATGTATACAAGAAAATGTTCAGTACATTCATTTTATATTTGCCCCTTAATCCCTAAATTTCTGTAGGAAAATTTAAAAACAAAGCTTTTTTTTTTCAAAGGATAAGATACAACTCAATAAGCCACATTTTGATAAACATGTGTTTTGAGAGGAAAGGCAGCTTTAAATCTAGTTAAATTATAATTAATAAAACTGTTTTTTCTGCCTTTACAACTTCATTATTTTCATCTAACTTTTCTAGAAACCCCCGAGCCAATTCCTCAACCAGTTGAGCAACATGATACCCATTCAAAAAATATCTATTCAAAGTAGAGAGGAGACAAATTATACAAGACTATACAATTATTCCTTATAAGATTCAAAGCTTTTATTTCCAATTTTAACACCATATGGCAATTGATATCATATGTACATCAATGAATTATCTAAATAAGCAAGATTTTTTTTTTTTTTAAGTTTAAACACCTGAATCATATACTGGTATATAATATACTATTACGAAAACCCAATTCTATGAACCAGTGATAATTTCTATCATGATGAGAAATATCATCTAAACCTGAAAAATACCCACATGTATCACAGAGAAAATATTGCAGTATTATATAGAGCTGTGAGTATTGAAATTACAAAATAACTGTACAAAATTTTCAAATTACGTTTTATAAATCCAACACACTTTTTTTTAAAATTTGACTTTATTTAAAAAAAAAAAATGAATTTATTCTCCAATTCATTATTCAGTTATTGCTAGCAATATGGGATGTAATTTTATAAATCTATAAGACATAACCAACAAATTAACATCTATATTAATGAATAATAGACTTAATATATATATATATATATATATATATATATATATATATATATATATATATATGTAATTATCTATGAGCTTGATAAACAATTTAACAGTTTGTAAAATATCATTCCATTCATAGCTGCCTAAACCATAACAGTTACCGGTAATTTGTCCCTAAAACTAGAAAAAAATACATCTATATTAAAGTAATATCCACTTAATGCTTAAATGTTGTGTACCGGTACCTTAAAGATGCCATATTATTCATTTTCCAGGCATTACTTATAGCAAAGTTGTAGAACTTTTTTCTAAAAAAAAAAAATTTGTCCAATATATTGTGGTTTCATCAATTTTTGTGGATTTCAAGGCGATCAACGAAACCAAATGTTCATCAAAGCTAAATATTTGATAGCAGGTTTTATGAAAATGGACCATTGATTAGTCAACAAATTTACATATCCATGAAAATTGATGCCAATGAATATTTATAATAAAACCAGTGATATACAACAAAACATACCGGTACCTAAATTAACAAAGTTGTAGAAAATTAGAAACTAGGGATAGGATTTGATCGCAAAGCTAGAACTGACATGATAACTAAATTAAATAAAATATGACAGCAGTTAAAGACCAATAGTATAGTATCTATATTTTTATATACTAAAGTACTGTAACGGGATGGGAGAAATAATGACGGACCAGAACGGGATTGAACCCGGGCCCCCCGAATATCTAGTCAGGTGCTCTACCAACTGAGCTCTCTGGCGCCGGAATTAGAACCAGTCTGACCATCACAAAACAAAGAAAGTTGGTACACATATAAATGTATAAACCTTATCAAGCTATGAAGAGAATGAATACATGACAAAAATATTCATAAATGTAACAAACAGTGAGAAGTAAAACACCAGCTTTTGAGTATATACTATCAGGGTATAGCAAATACTTAATACATAATGTATGTGTACTAACTAGGACAATTTTTAAATTGTTTTTTCTTTAAGTTGCTGTGGTGCTCCCAATCAAACTACAATTCTTAACTGCATGGAGCTAATTTAAATGAGTATAACGTGATTTTATCCATAACTGTAGCATAATTGCTACAACTAGCACTAATGCTAGCCGTGCTACACAGCACACAACTGCACTGAATTTGAAATATATATAAAGTACATATTAGTTAATATAAAGTATGAGAGTATTTAGCCAACAACATGTACAACCTCAATTAAACATGTACAAGCTTTTCATTATACATTTTGGTACATGTCTTATTACAACATTGTACAAAAAAAAAAATACCCATTCTAACAACATGTAGCCATGATCTTTAAGCAAAAATAAGTCATCTTCATTTTATGGCCAAATAATGTAAATTTCATTATTAAACAGTGATTACATTTTGAATATAATGTAATTTCATTTTGATCATATATCCTTTTTTTTTTAAATATATAAACTTAAAATCACATTTTACATGTTCAGATTTCAATAATATAATAACCAACTGAACACAAAATCATTAAACATTAACAACTAGTCCTATTTTCAACTGTAACTTTCTAAAATGCACTTTTTAATACATTAACATATACATATACATATCCAGTTGTAAAAATTAAACATCAACTTGTTTTAATTAATATACAAGAACCTATACAAACTAAAAATAACATTAAATACACATACTATACCTTTATACCGATACATGTATATGTATATATTCAAGACAAAAGATAGATGCTACACATATACCAGTATTTCAGGATTTCATGTTAATTTAAGGTTTAGGATAGAAAGAAATTTTGCTGTTCAAATGTACATTGCATAGGGTAAATATGTATTTTCCTTATACTCAGAAGATCCAGAGTCTTAAAGAAATTATACATGTACTACTGCCATGAATAAATCAAAGTACTAAAAGTACTTACAGTATAGTTGCATGTGAAAAGTTTGAGAAATGCATTGTATTTTTCAATCTTGCAGGTAATTTACAAGTCAAACAGGCTTAAAATAGCCAGTTTATGGCTGATTTATAAAAGATCATACAATATGCCAAAATCAAAAGTTTACAGTGCTATTTTGAAGCTATGAAATGCCCATTAAAGTTATGCACTATTTACTTTCATAAAAATTTTGAGATTGCTATTTCAGTTCAACCAACAACTACATGTACCTTTCTATCATGTGTGCCATGGAATACAAGAGATCCACCAATGGAAGAGCATAGTATCAAGAGTTTTGTTATTATATAATGCCAAATCATTATTAGCTTAGGCGATATAAAAAATAAACATGTACATGTATACTGAAAGGCATTGTATACATACATGTACATCTACTTTTACCCAAAAATATGTAAAGTACATGTATGTATGGAAAATAATACTATTCATGATTGAGGCCCACAACATGATGTATTATAGCATATTACAACATTCACTACCGGATGAAAATTCTACCACCTTAAAGAAAACACCTCTAAAATCACCATTCCAAAAGTTTGCTCAGATAATATAATTCTATGTATTGTTATTCAAAGTATCTTGTCAGTTTCACAAGTCTAAAGATAAAAAAAATTAATTTGCTCTTCATAATTACGATTCATGTATAAATGATGGTTCATCAATCAGATCATTTGAGTCTCCATCTGAGTTCTGTCTTTTGAACTTTTTGTAACACTTTGATGTCCGCCACTGGTATTGAACGAAGAGGAAAAGCAAGGGCAGAATGCAAGCTCCGCAGATTCCCGCCAAAACGTACGCTACTATCGTCAGGGTTTTGTTGGATTTCTCTGGTTTAGCATAGGCACAGTTCCCTATGGAACCTGGAATATACATGTATAAACAAAATGTTTTTGTTCAATCAGAGTTTGATGATCATCATGATTAATGTCTGTTTAAGCACTGATACACATTTTTAAAACATACTCTTTACTAAAAATACTTTTTTCTAAAGCTCTACACATGAAAGAAAATTCACACAAACCTGTGAATTCTAACCAACCAAAATTAATATTATTTTATGATTCTTTAGAAAATTCTTTCAAAAATAACCCCAGAACTTAAATGCAGACAAACCTGAAAACTGGTAAGGTTCAGACACGTGTGACCGGTTGAACTGCTGGGCCACCGCTGGACAGGTTGTGTCAGCGAATCCTATTCTATTGCTCTGTCTATCAAAGACCACATAGAAACCCTCCATCACAACTGCTCCAATTACTGTACCTGAAAGCAACATCAAGGGATCTATATATATATATGGTAAGACAAAAAAAAATACATTGGAACTGCATCTACTATCAATATAAAAGAATACAGATCACATGAATAAACAGAACAATCAGTCAAAACTGGTAACAGGGTAAGGTGAGGAGGAGGGTTAGGTGGGAGGGGGGGGTTCTATTTCTATGTAATTAAAAATTACCCATATCTTTGACTTGTAACTTACCAGATGAGGAACTTGCAATACCAAGCTTGAAGCATATTTCATCTGGATTTTCTTCATCTTTCTTTCCTACAGATTTAATGTATTGCTGAAAATAGACAAAACCAAAATTTGATGCATGTTATTCATGAGCGTTTTTGGTTTTTTTTGATAACCATACTAGAATTTCATTCTTGTCAACTCTTGGGAAAGAGCAAATACAAAAGTGGATTCTATTTTTCAATAAAAATAAATCATATTAAATTACATGTGCTAGAGAAAATTAACAATGTATATCTACAAAATTTGACAATTGTGTGGTGGGTACCTCGTTGAGACAAATTTATTTCAAGGAAAATTAAATTCAGGGTTAGGGTTTTTCTGCGAGGAACAAAGGAAAAAACAAAAATGATGTTAAAATACATCCCAACCATACAAATCACAAATTGTCAATTTGAATCAAACAAAAATTGCCAACCTGTGGAGCAACAATGATCTTAAAGGACTGTTGGTCATTCTCTGCAAACCCTAAGCCAACAGATGGGAAAATGTCATAGGGAATTGCCCCATCTTTATAGCACAGATCTATGTCTCCAGTCCAGAATCCGTGAGTCAAAGCAGGAGCCTGGGGGGAATTCTACAAACACAGATTTAAAACATTATGAACTTGGCACAAAACAATGGTGATGATCTTATGACCTTGACCTTATCAAAAGACCTTGGGTCATGGTCGGAATATGACAAAACCTTTGGTCATGGGAAACCTATATGTTTAGTACGAGCCTCTGATGTTTCTTCTTTAAAAAAAAAGTGACTGATTCAGGGCATAAAAATGCCATCATTTTTGGTAATTCAACCTTGACATTGGTCAAGTGACCTCAGGTTTGGTTTATGATACATTTTTGGGCCAAATATATGTTAACTCTCTGCTGCTCCTTCTTTTTTTAAGCAATTATCAGTACATACATGTATGTTTGCAATATATCCTTCCCAACATAGCAGGGAGTAAAATAAAATTCAGAATGGTTCAATCTGTTCAGCTAGCAGAGCTAAATTATGGATACCTACTTGAACATCTTAAGTGTAGTTAATCTAACATATGTTTTATCTTGTCATTTCATTTAATTTACATGTTATAAAGGTTGTTGATTGTCTGAAATATTTATAATTATATACCTGTACATGGTTTTTGATGTGGTCAATGACGGATGTGTACACCTTGTTTGGTAATCTCAGGTCTGTTGTACCACTGTCAACAATGGTCTTTGGAAAATTATACTGAAAAAAAACATAGGTAATCACAGATTACAAAGCTCACCGAGACGAGGCATCACCTTTATGTGGAATCATCTTTATGAGACCACCTTTATCATATTATTTGAAAATCATAGTTAATAATGATCTTGGATATACATGGATACTGTTTTGACACAATATCGTATAACAATATCATATTTTAAAAAATTGTATAATAATCATATGTTCATTTCATATGGTATTATATGATACAATCTTTATCAATACAATAATATAAAATACGATAATGCACCTTATGATACCTACAATATATATCATACAATACAATAAAATACTGTAATAAATAATAATGAAATATGATATTGTAACATATGATATGACATTGTATCTTGTTATATATTATTGTATTTGATCACATAATACAATATCATAATATATTATGATATTGATATTATATGATACAATATAATAATATATGATACAATATCATATCACATAATAACATCACAATATTGTAACATAGGATATTATATTGTAAAATATTATAGTATGATATTGTATTGTATGATATTGTATCATATTTGATACACAATAGGATATTGTATCATATGATACAATAAAATTAGATACAACATTGTATCATATCAATTGATACAATATCATGTGATATAGTACTATATTATATCATACAATATCATATTATACTATATTGTATTATATGATACAATATCACATTATACAATATCATATTATACATATTCATGTGATATAATAATATATTATATAAACCAATATCATATTATACAATATCGTATTATATGATACAATATATTAAACAATATTATATCATACGATACAATATTATATGTTGCAATATCATATGAATCAATTACATGTTATTAAATAGTATATTATACAATATCGTATTATACAATATTGTATCATAATAAACAATACTATACATAACAATATCATGATACAATATCATATCATAATGTACAAAAAAATTGATACAATATCATATTGTATCATATAACTTTTTACAATATAATATATGATATAATATTGTATCATATTAATAAATGGTGTATCATATCATACAATACTATATAATAAGAATCATATTATATCATTTAACAACGAACACATCTATCAAGCAGGTTTGAGAAAGGAGAATTTTTTTAGCATCCTTGATAATGGAGATCTGCATCTGAAGCTACCTCTGGGGTTCATTAATATTATAGTTAAATCAACTATGCAAGCTATTATCTATAAAATATGTGACTTGTTCCAAAAAAAAAATCTCATCCAGCATCCGAAACCTACGGTTCAGATTCAGCATTCAAGCCTGCCAGGTGCATCAGTATCATTAGACGCACCATCTATGCAAGTTTAGTGAACTTAGGATCAGTAATAACTAAGATATAATCATAAGAGAGCACCTGCTCCAAAAACACCGGCTCTTAAAACCTTAACCTCCCTCCAGCATCCGAAACCTATGGGTCAAATTCAGCATTCATGCCTGTCAGGTGCATCAGTATCATAAGACGCACCATCAATGCAAGTTTAGTAAAGTTAGGACCAGTAATAACTTAGATATATTTTTTAGCATCCTTGATAATGGAGATCAGGCTCTGCATCAGAAGCTACCTCTGTGATTCGTTTATATTATAGTTCAATCAACTATGCAAGTTTGAAATAGTACTAATATTTATTAAACATGTGACCTGTTCCAAAAACCTTAACCTGATCCAGCATCCGAAACCTTTGGCTCAGATTCAGCATTCATGCCTGTCAGGTGCATCAGTATCATAAGACGCATCACCCATGCAAGTTTTATGAAGTTAGGACCAGTAATAAACAAGATATAATCATCAGAGGGCACCTGCTCCAAAAACTTTAACAAGCTCTTAAAATCTTAACCTCCTTCAGCATCCGAAACCTATGGCTCAGATTCAGCATTCATGCCTGTCAGGTGCATCAGTATCATAAGACGCATCACCCATGCAAGTTTTATGAAGTTAGGACCAGTAATAAACAAGATATAATCATCAGAGGGCACCTGCTCCAAAAACTTTAACAAGCTCTTAAAATCTTAACCTCCTTCAGCATCCGAAACCTATGGCTCAGATTCAGCATTCCTGCCTGTCAGGTGCATCAGTATTATAAGACACACCATCCATGTAAGTTTGGTGAAGTTAGGACCAGTAATAACTAAGATATAATCATCAAAAGGCACCTGCACCAAAAACTTTAACCAGCTCTAAAAACCTTAACCTCATCCAGCATCCGAAACCTATGGCTCAGATTCAGCATTCCTGTCTGTCAGAGGCATCAGTATCATAAGACACACCATCTATGCAAGTTTGGTGAAGTTAGGACCAGTAATAACTAAGATATAATCATCAAAGGGCACCTGCTCCAAAAACTTTAACCAGCTCTAAAAACCTTAACCTCATCCAGCATCCGAAACCTATGACTCAGATTCAGCATTCAAGCCTGTCATGTGCATCAGTATCATAAGACGCACCATCCATGCAAGTTTGGTGAAGTTAGGACTAGTAGTAACTTTGAAATGGCTATCAAAGGGCACCTGCAACAAAAACTTCAACCTGCTCCAAAAACCTTAACCTCCTCCAGCATCCGAAACCTATGGCTCAGATTCAGCATTCAAGCCTGACAGTTGCATCAGTATCATCAGACGCACCATCCATGCAAGTTTGGTGAAGATAGGACCAGTAATAACCAAGATATAATCATCAGAGGGCACCTGCTCTAAAAACTTTAACCAGCTCTTAAAACCTTAACCTCATCCAGCATCTGAAACCTATGGCTCAGATTCAGCATTCAAGCCTGTCAGGTGCATCAGTATCATAAGACGCACCATCTATGCAAGTTTGGTGAAGTTGGGACCAGTAGTAACTTAGAAATGGCTATCAAAGGGCACCTGCAACAAAAACTTTAACCTGCTCGAAAAACCTAACTTCATCTAGCATCCAAAACCTTTGGCTCAGATTCAGCATTCAAGCCTGTCAGGTGCAAAAGTATCATAAGACACACCATCCATGCAAGTTTGGTGAAGTTAGGACCAGTAGTAAGTAAGATATAATCATCAGAGGGCACCTGCTCTAAAAACTTTAACCAGCTCTAAAAACCTTAACCTCATCCAGCATCCGAAACCTATGGCTCAGATTCAGCATTCAAGCCTGTCAGGTGCATCAGTATCATAAGACACACCATCTATGCAAGTTTGGTGAAGTTTGGACCAGTAGTAACTTAGAAATGGCTATCAAAGGGCACCTGCAACAAAAACTTTAACCTGCTCCAAACACCTTAACCTCCTCCAGCATCTGAAATTCATGGCCCAGATTCAGCATCCAAGTCTCTCAAGTCCATTAGTAGGTCCAGATGCATCATTCATGCAAGTTTGGTGAAGATAGGACAAGTAATAAGTTAGATACAGGACCTGCAACAAAAACTTTAACCAGGTCCGGACGCCGACGCCGACGCCGACGCCGAGGGTATAGCATAAGCTCCCCCCGACTTCGTCTCGGTGAGCTAAAAATGACATTTTCAGATGCAGAAATCCATTAATTTATATTATTATAAGAATGTCACATATTTCTCTTTCTTGTCTGAGGGAGAGAGAGAGAGAATCAGAGAGAAAGAGAGAATTATTGAGAACCAGGAAAAAGCACACACAAAATGTTTGTGCAAGGAAATCTGGCATTGATTACTGTATACACGAAAATTTTCGCCCCCGTTTTATTTTCACATCTTTCGCCCTCATTGCTAGTGGGCGAATTTAAAGACTGGGCGAATTCCAAGTCTCAAATTATCTCTCTTTAAACACAACTGTGTCTGAGCGAATTGAACACGGGGCGAAACTGTTTGCAAGCGTAGAAGGCGGAAAATTTCCTGGGGGGAAAATAACCCTGTATACAGTAATTCCATCATGATGGTTATGAATCCAGTGTACCTCTTTACAGTCTAGGTTGATGCTCTCTCCATTGACCTGTACATCCACAATGACCACCTCATAGTACCACTGTTTGTGTATGTTAGTGAAGAACACTGGTCCACTGTGTAGCTTTGGATCCACCCCTCCGAATGTCTACAGTAAACATGACAATACATGTAAATAATTCTATATGTACTTATTCAGGAAACATCATTTTCACCAATCATGCATTACGTGAAAGTGGTTATTTACGCTGGTGGTTAAGGACACGTTTTCCACAGTCAAACAATTTGCGTGGGTATTAAATAAATGGATGCATGATTTACCACACTTAAGTATTTTATGCAGTTTTTAGCTTACTGTGTAACTAGTGTAAAATTCCCCCATGTATATATAACCACTTTTACAGCAAGTGATTGACACTTTAATGGAAATGTTGGATGATGTATGAATATGGTACTTCTATAGGTGTTTCTAAAATAACATGACAGCTAGTACATGTACATGTACTAAGTGAATCAAAATTATTAAATCAATTAAACTTACAATACTGCCTCCTAATTCGACATCCTTGTCTGTCTGTTGCTCAAACTTGTCCCCACAGAGCTGTATAGAAAAGACGTCACTAATGCCAGTGTTGTCGATCAGAGAGTCCAGGAAAGGGGTCACAGATTGGTCAGGCTGGAAACATTAAAGTCACATATCTAATGTGTGGGCATTGTATATCATTAATATATCATCAAAATCTTGACACTTCTCTTATATCATATCTGCTGATATATTTAATTAAGTCTGAGATATAATTGGTTACTGGAAATTAAAGTTCAGATTTATGAATCTCTACTTTTACAAATTAAAGTGAGTTTTGTCATAAGCTTCAAGTTACAAATAAAACTTTATCCACAAATGGATTAACTCTCAAGACTATTTTAATAATTGACATTCTATAAAAAAAAGTATCTTATCTTTAAAACACTAGCATGTTCAGATTTGGGAGAATGTGAACAAATCGTTTTAATGATATTATGGGATTTCTTTATGCTTTAACCTTCAAATACAAGCAATCATAGAAACGGGTACACAGTATAACCAGGCAATTATGTTCTTAAAAGAATTATTCAGAAGCTTTTAAATGTTTCAAAACTTATATTACCCTGGCTATGCTACTATAAGCTAATCCAAGAATGCCTTGCCAGTTTGACCCATTGATGAAAAACTGCGTTGACTCTGTAATGAAGGCAATATTGGCCGTCACCGTGACATTAGGGAGTGAGGTCAAGGTCACTAGATCTGACCCCAAAGTTCCCTTCCAGTTTCCCTGTGTGTATGGTACATACACTGAGGTTCCTATCAGTGAATAGGTTGAAGAGCTGAAAACGAATAAAAATTAGTTAAATGTTAGGTTTCATCTGTTTGTAGAGCATAATTTATAGGTGTATTAAATTCTAACAAAATAGATGTTTTCAAAATTTCAAACTTGAGTATCAATGGAATAAGATAAACTGCATGGAAAAGACAAACCCTCAGAGAAAAAAAAAAAACCCACTTTGTTTATGGTATGATGGTATTCCAATCTGAAGGGTAAAAAACCATTATGATCTAACTGATGACTATAAATTTTCTAGATGTTAGATTGTGAAACTTACTTTTCCCTCTGGAAAAATTTATCAATATCTGGGTCAGGAGTGGCAGCAATGGCAAAATTACTACTTCCTGTGTCAATGAGTACATTAATCTGTTAGAAAGAAATAATACATTGAGTACAGTGTACATGTTTAGTGAATTACAGCAATGATAACAAAAAATATCAGGATGACAATAGTGAAACGTTTACCATATATATCTACTGTAATATACTAGTAATTAATTTTGTCTGTTAAAAAAAGATTTGGACAAATTATTCCGAACTTTAAATCCTATCACCGATAGGCGATACATGTATCACAACTCCTGTGTAAAGCAAACATATTGTACCATTGATTTAAGTACCCAGTAATGGCTAACTGTTTTAATTATTATTTACTTATATGACAAAAGACCAAGTCAAATCTATTATTCACAGATCTGAAACTTGAGTGACAATAATCCAGATAATCCCACTCACTTTTTGGGGAGGGGTTCCTATCTCCATCTCCACATAGTAGCCTTGACCCGGTTTCCCTTTTAGGTTGTTTCTCTGACTTTGAAATTGATCACTTCTTCTATATCTATCATGTCCGACATTATGGATGTATCCAAATTTTAGAGGAAGTGAAGGAAATGACCCAGCATTCACATGCAGTGTATTGACCCACGATGTAAAGGCTAGGATCCACTTGCATGTATCATAAATAAGACTTCTTTTCCTCCTGCAATGCGGGCCTGTTATCATCTCAATGTTGCATTACTTTTCAATAAAGGTGATTTGATGCCTCTTTTTCCGTTATTAAGGTTAGGTTCTGGTGATTACGGTAAGATATTTTATAAGGGTCTGGCATTTCTATACAAACTGAAAAAGTAAAACCGACGACAGAAATAATAAATCAGTCTTAAATCATGTATATGCACAATATTCTAATGGTCTATTTCAGCATTGTTAAATTACGGTACATGTACATCTTTATTCATTAGAAGATTTTTAAAAAAATGTTTTTGTGAGAAGAATACTTATTGCTGCAAAATTAAACCTGGTTATAGATGGATGCTAATTTATATACTAACTTTAATCCCATGCCCTACAAGCCACCAAAGTTGGGGTAAAGTTTCAAGACTAGGTTATCTCCAGAATGTCTTGTTAATGTGTAACTCTAAATATTCTAGCCTACAGATTAATTTGTAGATTCCTATTTAAACGCGAGGAATTAATATTATTCAGTCATATTATGTCTTTTAACCCCAACGAACCCCAAGGATACCCTAATACCTTGGTAATACAAATTGATAACTCTTGATACCCCTGGGGAATCATTGGTATCCCAGAGACACCCCCCTAGGTACCCCTATGGAACCCCATGGATACCCAAAGGAACCCCAAGGATACCCTTATTATACAAATTTATAATTCTTGATACCCCTGGGGACTCATTGGTAACCCAGAGACACCCTGATAGTGTGATAGAAACTATATTTATCACTTCAATATACAATTGTATTTAAGGCATTTGACTTACGATATCAATAATATTTTAATTAAATATCTTTTTACCATGCTACAGATACTACGGTACATCTAGTAATTGTCCAACCGGTAAATTCAGTCATTGCAATAAAAATACTCTGCTGTTATTACTGCTGATCAAATATAAAATGCTTTACAGATAACTTTAATTTTTTATTTTTAACAACTTGTACTTGTCTTTTCCCAATAAAGTTTTATAATACGGAAGACTGTGTTCAAATCATACTCCAGAAGAACAGTGATTAAGGAAGCTGGGTGGTTAATATCTTCCTTAAATTTTTATACTGTAAACGTCTTTAATTCCATGGGTCTAAAATTTCACGGTTTGCCCAGTTGTTACCTTTCGTGGTGGTTTTAATTTCACGGAAAATCGATTTTTCTATGATTCAAGATACTTGTCGTCTTTCGCTTAAAAGATGTCAGAATAAATTGCTGTACATTGTTTTATCTGGTTTTTTAACAGAACAAATACTGAAATCAATTATAAATCATTTACATGGTTCCAATTAATTAAAATGAAGTCTATTTAAGCAAAAGAGTTGATAGTAAACAGCCTGTCGTCTTAACTACTACGGAACAATACTTATAATACACAGCATTGGCATCATTATTGAACTAAACTCTCAAAACGTTCACTATGTTGTTAAATTCACGGAAAATAGTTCAACTGTGAACATATTGAAATTAAAAACACCGTAATGTTTTCCACGTCTATAGTATATAAATAGTTTAGCTACAAACTATCATTTAGTAAAGGTAATATCCATGAAGTTTAGCTATTGAAAATTATTGAATAGTTTGCTATACATGTAGCTTCATACAGAGCTCTTCTTAACAATAATAATTTACCGGTTGTTTAAAGATGGCCACAACCATCCAACCCTCTTAAGCCAAATAATTTAAGTACACACGATACAAACGAACTTGGATAAGAATCTCTGGTACCGGTAGTTATTATTTTTTGTATGAATGCCTATAGTTTCTCAGCAAATGATCACAAAACTAGCATTGTCCACCGTATTTCTCTTTCATCACCCAATTCTTTTCATCTCCCCAAGTCAAGGGTTCTGATACGTTCCTAGTACTGCAGCGATCAGAAGCACTTGACTTAGGAAGATGATTTCATCTATCATGTCTATATTCTCTAAATAGCTTCAAAACAGTTTGAATTACGACACAGTTTAGGTCTAGTGATCTGTATGAACAACTGTGAACAACTTGCCTGAGCATTGTTTCATCCAAAGTATGCAGATATTTAAAGTCAGGAGAAACATTTTTTTTTATTATGCAGTTATGCAGGTCAATGCATTACAATTGTATAGAAGATGTAACGAATTAAGCAACAAAATAAAAAATGCAGAAACCAAGACACCTCATGCAATACTTAACATCCATCGTGAAATATTAGGTGCACAGTGTATATACATTCAAGGGTTCCCTGCTATATATTGGGTATCATAGGTGTTCCTTGGGGTACCTAGAGATGTTTTTTTGAGATTCCATTGAATCCCCTGGGTCATTGGGTATTAATTAGTAATATGACGTCATATTTTATATATATATGCAAATTCACAATGAAAATGCAATTGTGTTTATTGGCTTCGCCCTCAACACAGTCACACTGTAAAACTTATTAACAATGTACTATATCCTCTGTCCCAAGTTTTTGCTTCTACCACATTTTGCTTCATATTTCAATAATCATAAATATTAATAACCATAATGCTCAAACTACATTCATCCAATAGAATGAAAAAAGTACAGATTTTTTGTTTTGAAATAATCCCTCCACTGCTTCAGGTTTAATATTATACCAAAATTAAAAAGTCTACGGGGATTTTGCATTGCAAATGACAAGGAAGGTACCCAGATGATAACGTTGAAAAATTGTGTGAACTTGGTGTCCCAAGTATTTCTGAATGGAGAAAAGTTGTCAAAATTTTCCATTTAATATAACAGGGGTTTTCCTACTGGTTTTCAACTTGGTCCAGATTCTGTAAAATTGGGGAAATTGACTGTTGAATTTGGAAAAATAATAAATTTTCTTAAAGAACTACTGGTTTTATTATTATGCTCCAAAATATAAACAAAAGTAAACAAAATAGCTGGTTTGTTGCATTTTAATTATCAGCAAGGTTGAAGAATGATTCCAATGACTTAATACAAAGATATTTTTCTCTTTTTTTTGTCTTTAAAAAAGTCAACAGCTCTTTCCAACATCTATGGTACCTGATTGCAAAAAAAGGTCTTGAATTGGGAAATATTGATGATTTTTTAATTTGGAAATTAAGGGTCCCGTAAACGGACCCAAAAATAAGCCAGGAAAACCACTGTTATAAATTTCCGTAATAAATTTGTTATTATTCATGTTACTTTCTACAGGTAAAAATACATGAAAAGTCAATGAATAAATCTTGGATTTTTTCGAAATCAATACAATTAAGGGATTGGATTTTCCAATTAAAATGAAATGAATTACTGTATTTAAAATTCGTCATAAAGTGACAGAAACAGAAACATGTGAAATACTATAAATACCTTAAATAAATATGTTCTTATCAATTTCATTTACTGAATTAGAATCAGTTGGTATACAATCACTGAATCAGTATAATCATTTTACCAGAACAACTTTCCATCAACTATAATAGTGGGCCTAAAAGATATATATATTGTTTGAGTAAACTGAAAAGCTTTAATTCTACATGTAACATGAGAGAATATGCCCCATTATTTGACATGTTTACTAGGCCTACCTCTTCATTTGAGCCAGCAGTCAACGGAAGCGTGAAGTGAAAGTAAGTGGCGGTTGGTAAAATGAGAATATCTTCATAAGCTTGCTAAGTGTGTAAAAATAAAACCCACCACATAGTCTTATTATGTCTAAGTTTTTTTTAAATATAAAATTTATTTTTTTTAAATGTTTTCAGAATTGCATGCAACAACGTCACAAAAAATTTTGCTAATATTTATTTCGGGAGCACCTTGCAAATGATCTTATTTTACAAATGCCATATTACCGAAGAATGCCGATTTTTGTTCAACAAAATTATTGAGCTCAAACAAAAGAATCTTAACATTTATTTGATTTTTTATTTTGAATTTATCGATTTTAGAAGCCTAATTTCAAAATAAGATTCTAAACTTTTAACATTTTGTCGTTATGCAAATGAGTTGGCAACCCAAACAATATGGCGGACAACATGAACGCTCATGGACATAGAAACCATTGACATTATGTATTTTTAGGGAAAAAATTGATTGTTGAGGTAAGTTTATGGAAATATTTGTATTCATTACAGTTTTATTTAGATGTGAGTGGCTTTAATTTTAATCTTGTCGTATTTATTTCACAACGCACAGCAAAGTGTTTCTAAGACAAGTGCGAGCGATCATTAAAAAAAAGTAAATAAATTTTCATGTAGAGAGCAATGGCAATGTTGATGTAGTCAGTATAGCTTAAAATTGGGAATGGGTTATAATAACGTCATATGTTTTATACAAGGCTGATTTGGGAAATGTAATCATGCAGGTGGCATGCACTCGTACTTAATTCATAGCTATAAAATTGCACAAGGAGTTTGTAAATCAAAGCATTATTACCAGTAAATGGTTATGACATTTGAATTGCTAATTCTTGAAATATCCAAGTCTTTTTCGTTTTTAGCTGGTTTTGAAGAAAACGTAGTTATAACTGATTATGTACATCAATTTAGCTGATCATAGAATATATTTCTCAGTTGCATAAAACATGTAAAAAGTAGTATGCATGTACTTATTTCATTAAAATGAAAAATCCAAAGATTTCTGTTTTGAAATGCCCCTTCAGTTGACCTTTAACTGGTAACTGCAGTATTGCTTTTTATGCAGGTCATATTCATATAATTTGGTAAAGTTTTAATTGGAATATAAATAATTATAATATTATATGATAATATAAATTAAACAATAGCAGTTATGTCATAATTCACAAAACTTATATATGTCAATTTGCCCTGCAAAGGAAAAATACCCAGTTTTCATGATGGGATTTATCCCTTCAAGTTTAAGAAATACTTGGCTAAAAATTAAAAGACATGTATCAAAGACACTCCTACTCTCTACCTACAACATTATTTATTTTGTAGACATAAAAAGCAAAGACAACAAAATGGACGAACGATTAAAGTGGTTGGAGCTGAGGATAAGCTCCTCCCTCAGACCTAGAAATGAAGAGCTAAAGAACATGTTCCTTAATGATGAAAACAGGTAATAAATATTAACTGGAAAGTATATGATACATGTATCACTATAGTAAAACAGAACAAGAATTCTGTATACATTTATTTTCACCTTGTGTTATTTTTGCAAAAAGTTTCAATCTGAGACTGTTTCAAATTTATTCCTATGCAGTTGTGGTTAAAAAGGGAAATAACTTTCAATTTCCGATTAAAATCCTGATCTAAATTCACACACTGCCAATTGAAGGGTAAATGTGGTGAAAATAAAACAGGAACACACATTTCCTTGTATACAGTATTTCAGCAAATATATTTGTTTATTTTTAATTTAATATGCATGTATTAACTAGTATGATTATATATATATATATTTTTTTTTCATTACAAAATACATGAATATGAATTTACAAAAAAATATTGCCAGGATATGCCTCAACATTTTTCTCTGATTAAGTTATAATTGAATTGGTTCAAATTAATAGCTAGGTTATCTAGTTAGTAAGTTAGCTAGTTTTAGGAAACCATGCATATTTCTGTGCATTAATTAATTAATTAATTAATGTATCATTTGTTTTCTCCATTTGTCCTTTTCTGCAGACTTGCCTTTTATGAGTTTATAAACAATGAGGATGTGAGGAAGTTGTTTGTCTACAACAAAGAGAGACAGATCATAGCGTCACTGATCCCACCCTTTGATCTCAAATACAAATCCATCTTCTTCCTGAAGTGCAATGCTGGGACAAAACTGACCAAAGAAAACATTGGTAAGTATAGCAGTCATCTGCCTTTGTCAGAAAGAGAATTTTAAGGGGGTTTTTTTGTTTGGGGGGAGGGGGAGGGGCTGGGGCAGTTGTTGATGAATATAGCAGTACTTATATTTCCAGTCATTAAGTAAAATATAAATAATCATTCTGCAACCAACTGAAACTTTACTGTATATTCATCTTTTTAGTGTTTTTAAAGATTATAAAACTACATTTTTATGACATGAAATAAGGTTTGGATGTTAATGTCGCTTACAGATACTGATTAGACATAATAGAACAGCAATTAAGCTAAATCATTTAATGAGAATGCTGGGGTTTTTTTTCCAGGAAATGAAGTCTTTTACATTGATTGCACTAACATACCCCTTGAGCACCTGGAGCTGCTTATCAGAGAGGTTTATCTCCCCTTGATGTGCACAAATCAGGGGAAAATTGCCACTGGTGGGGACAAAGTGATGGATATCCTCCATAGACTTATGTCTGTTGTAGAAGTGTCCCAAGGTCATGTAGAGGTGAGTGCATAATAAATACAGCCATTTTGACATTCTGAGATTTCATAGTTGAAATCTGGGAATGGTCTTAAAACATGAAAATTATAAGGTATTAAACGAGCATGCTTAATGTGTCAATTATTTAAATGATTTTGAAATCCAACATCTGTGGGATTCTCTTTCAAAGCATTCTTAATCCTTACAGGGGCGTATCATTCTAAGTCTACCCTCCATAGAAGTATTAGCAGAAGCAGCTGCCACCCCAAACAGAAGAGGAGCTGTTTTACATGTCCTGGAAACTACAGTGCTGGCATGGATCAAACAAATAAAGGTATGCAAGCTTCTATAACCACTGCCATTATTTCCACCACTTTTCCATTATTTACCACCACTCAAGCATTATCAACAACATGCAGTTATCACAACAAAAAGATATTTAACACTTGTGTTATAAATGTTTAGAATATGATTTTGTTTTAAGGTGGTTTGCATGATTCTGTAAAGGATATACTGGTAAGCCAAAAACTGTGACAAAAAGATTGAAGATGAATGGATTTTTTTGCAGGGTGTTTTGAAACACGACCCAATAGCTGACCTGTTCCACCATTATGGACCAGAGCCAGGCCCTCTTGATGAGGTCAAGATGTGGGAGCGGCAGTTAGGACGTCTGCACTCCATTCTCAGACAGCTAGAATCCCCGGTAGCCAAGGACATCTTGCAGAATTTGGACCAAGCTCAAAGCCAGTATTCCAGTTCTTTTAACCATGTGAGGAAAGATGTCAACAAGGTATGTTTAGTTGATTTTTTTTTATAGTTTGAATTTGATTTTTAGTACAGTAAATAGTTTAGAGTGTATTGTAGGCTAGAGTAAATGATCTAGACTCTTTTGTTGAACATTGTATTTTTTGTCTCTCTCCTTAGGCGGTATCAGAGACGAACAGAACTCTCCGATTCCTCAGCACCATGCAGTGGTTGTTCGAGGATTTGAACAGCACTCTGAACCCCTGCCACATGTTGAAGTTGTTCAAACCACTGATGCAGGTTCTCTTCCTAGTCTGGCAGCATTCAGTGTAAGTCTTTTTATAACACCCCCCCCCCTTAAGAAAAAGAAGGGGAATTCATTATTTACCTCATTATTATATCAGTTACCGGTACAAGAAATATTGGAACAGTATACGGTTTTTATCGATTTTTAAAACTACTGTTCAGTATTTAATTCGGTATTTTGGTATTCAGTATTTTCACTAATAAAATAATTTTAAAACCTGTTGATAAGCAGAATCTTTTTTTTTTTCAATACATTGTAACCTATGTTTTTATTTTTTCAGGTATTACCATCAAATGGATAAATTCCACAACCTCCTGAGATTGCTGTCCAATGAAGTGGTCCACAGAGCTATTGCAATGGTCGGGGAAGACATTCTCAGAGAACCACTGGAGGTATATAAGGGACACGCTATATTCAAACAGAATTCATATAACATGTTTGATTAGTTGAACAAAATACAGGAGAACCTCTTTAAATAGCAGACTGAAGATATCAAAATTTTAAAGTTGAATGCAACTACATGTATGTGTCCTTATAGGCTAATAATCAGAGTTTGTTTGATATCCTTTCCTCCGAGAGTGTCTCAATTTCATATGCTGTTCTATTATGTTTTGATAGTCATATACCAAACTTAAGGAGGCTCTGAGGGTCTGTGCTGCATTCAGAGGAACCTATCTAGACTTCAAGGACAAAGCCGACGACAAGAATGCCCAAAACATTGCTGAAAATGCAGAGAGATTGTAAGAAATTTTTCTAGCAGGACCATTTTAAAATATGATATCAGAGTTTATAAGATCTAATACATGTATTTTTTAAATCAGTCTTAATTTGATTGTAAATATGAATAGGAATTGGATATAAGAAGATGTAGCTATTTAACTCAACCTTGTAAATAAACCAGAATGAAAGAAAATGAATTATAAAGAATTAATTTGGGTTTTCCCCTTTTCAGAGCCTCAAGGCCACAAGGCAGTTTGTTTCTGACCAAGATGTATGGACCCCATGCATACACCCCCAGGTATGGTCTGAGACATGGGGATGGTCACTCAAGCAGTGACTCCCTCACTGATGATGAACTGTGGACAGACAGTCCCTGGCCCCCAAGAAATGCTCCCTGCTTTGACCTTTTGAATAGCTTCATGGAGAGGTAATTTATGTTTAACTTCAAATAATCAAAGTAACAAAATGCTTGTAGAATATTTACTTTCAAAAACATGCTCCAGAAGAAGAAAACTAAGTTTCTTGATGGACTTTTTGTATAACTGAATTTGTAGAAAGAAATCAACAAACTATTGACTTGTATCACAGGTTTCTTAAATTCAAATAATCAATGTATTGAAATGTTTGTTTTTGTATGACTGAATTTGAAGAAAACAACAAAACATTGATTGTATCACAGGTGCAATGATGTACTAGAGCTAGTGGAGACAACCCGCCACTTCCGTCTGCTAGCAGATGCCGCCGAGATAGGTGGCGCCGGAAGTATGAGCCTGGATGCTTTGGTCAAAGAGATCCATGTCAAGTACACACAAGCCATGAAGGAGTTTTTTGCTGTAGTGGACAACGTCCTTAGTATAGATGGAACCCAGAATTTTGAGAGGGCCTTCTTTAGATTTAGAACTGTAGTGAAGGTAGGTCTAACTAAAAAATGCTTGGTTCTGAAACAAAAACCATTTTGAAAATTATTCTAAGATTTGGGAATCAGTCACACAATACTGTACTCATTAGCATAAATTAGATATATGCATCTCTGTTTGCAGAGAGTCATTGGCATGATGTGATATTTTACCAAAAATTACATCATAGATAATTTTTTATGGTAGTTATGGGTCTCTGCTTTTTACCAGCTTACAATTTTAAATTTCAGTCCTTAGAGAAGAGGTTGGCGGAGATCCTCCGTCTATCCTACAACCACTGTCCCACGGTGGAGTCCCAGCTCCGCCTCCTGGAGGTTTTTGAGGGGGTCAGTGGGCGAGAGCTCGTACAGGTCAGTGGTGTCTCATTTTCACCAAAGCAATCTACACTGTGGTTTCATCAATATTTGTTGAATTCCAATTTTCATGGATTTCGTTGTTGAGTTGATCCATGAAATTAAATGTTCGTTTATATGCAATTTATGATACCTTATTGTTTGGAGAGGATTATTGTCCACAATTTTACTGTCCTCGAAACTGTGAATTAATTTCCTTAAATCCATGCAAAAATTTATGCCCATGAATATTCATAAAACCACAGTACCTGAATTCAATTTCCATATGTTTTTTTTTTTACTAACATGCTTTAGTTTTCGATTGCAACAGCAGTTCCTCAGCCAAAATTCAATTATTTTAATACCCTAATGCATGTTTTTAAAAAGTATTTTAATCTTACTGGTAAAAGTGACCATGTAGATGTAATTGTATATGGTTTACCTGTTTTTACATGTACTAGCTAGCTAGCTAGAATTTTTGCCATAATTAGGTTATCTGACGGTATTTTTAAAAATTGACTTTTTCACAAATTAAGAAAATTCAGGAGTCAAACTGGTAATTCATTTGTGTTTAAATGTTTAAAATTGTCATCACATCTGGTAAATGTATGTGTGTTGCATGAACACAGCATGAAGTCAAAGGATTGAACGATTTAATGTATGAACTATGGTTATTTTTTTTATATGTATTGACTGCCAAGCACCTGCTAAATACAGTCAAAAATTTAAATTCACTGTATAAACTTGATTCTTTATTCAATCTTCTTTCTAAAGAATAAAGGGGTTTGTATATAGACACTAGCTGAGAATGCATTGAAGATGTGTATTATCTAATTTTTTGTTTGTTTTGTGTATATATATATGGTCAATATTCTGTTGTTTTTGGGTGTGTGTTTTTCTTTTTCTCTACATCTTTTTAGAAATTGGATGCATATTCACAGACAATTACATGTAGATATATCAGCTTTAATTATGATGCATTATCCCTCATAAGTCTTCCCAAAAATGTAAACTGAGTGTATTAATTGAAATGCATATAATTTTAGCCTACTTTGACCATGAGAACAAAAACCAAAATTGCTCTAAACAAAACATTAATTGTAATGTAAAAGTTTTCCAATGAGAGTGTCAATGCCAGCTAACATCTGAATCATCAGAGCAATTGTACTTAATTAAGATACGCAGCACGTGCGTGCGGATGTAAAGCATAATTATGTTTTTGGTTATCTTTAATTAAGCTTACACAGAATAGTTGATTTCTCATATGTGTGCATTTTAAAAATCAAATCTTCGTTTGGCTCTGAGCCCTTTGTGTGCATTTATAAATCCTTTAAAACTCAAACTTATTTATTCATTGACACTTTTTCAGCTTTAATATGTTACACTTTGTTTTATAATTCCTATTTTGTCATGTTGTGAGTACTGACCAGTCAATATTCATATGTTTTGTGCATAGTCTGCAAGGAGGGGACTTTTTCCTGTCATTGATCATACTTCAAATTAGGACAAAATTCAAATATTTAACCTTAAAACAAGGGGTCTGTCTTTGAAAGCTTCAGGGAAGTCTTTTTAGTAGAGATTTCGTAGGTTTAATTTGGAACGTGTGATTTTACAGGTAGATGACTGTTTTAGTTGTTTCTATTATTCTTGACAAATCATTCTTCGAATTTAATTCAAAGTGCATTCATCTCTAATTGTGAGTTATATTATTTATGATAAATGGCGAGATAATTTCAAGGACATAATCTTAGTTAAATGAATGTTTCAATGATCAGTTTAATTGTTGTTGTTGTTGCTTGAGTTGAGTATATGACCCCTAACTTCTCTCCCCTTGCTTTGTCATTTGGCTATCAACAGAAGAACAGGACTAGAATCTGGGTATGTTACTGTTGTTAATCGTCTCAGTATGGGTTATTACAATTACAAGACAGTACAGTAGATGTTAATTGATAATGTAGCAGCCATTAGATGAACTTCACAAATTGGTAGGGTAATTAAAAATTGTTAGTAACCATTAAATTTCATTCCAATGAAATCAAATTTCAGTACTCTATTAGATCCCCAATCGACCTTGTTAAAATTTTATTAAGTTTTTACTCCATTGATGTATTATAACCTTCATGCATGATTTTTATTTTGCTGCCAATAAGTTTTACTAACCACAGTATGCTAACAAATATTTATATTCCTCCTTTGCTATTTTGAGAAATGTTTATATATGGAATGATAATAAATCCTTTTTCTCATAAAATTATTTTTTCACGAATCCTTTCCTTTGCAGATTCACTTAAAGGACAAAGACCTTCAGTTAGTAAAGGCGTTTTCTGCGGAGCTGCAGGCTGTCAGAAGCATGTTCGATGAGACGAACATTAGTCCTCCCCTTCATGCCAATATGCCCCCTATAGCTAGTCGACTGTTCTGGGTCAGAGCATTGCAGGAGAGGATCCGGGTTAGTTTTTTGTATTTATGTGTCAATTAAGATATTGCTCTAGAAAATAGATTTTACAGTGTTTAAAATTGAGTGATTTTTTTTCTGCACACATGTTAAGTTTAATTTAAGTCTATTGTGTTCTCCACAGAGACCAATGGAGAAACTTAAGAGGGTCAGCCCTCACTCCTTGGAGGGGGACAATGGGTGGCAGATGAAGGATGCCTACCAGGAGTGCATCAAGGTCCTGGAGGAGTACGAGAAGAAAATCACCCTCGACTGGCAGACCAACATCACCTCGGAACTCACCATGAAGCTCAAGCAGCCATTGCTGGTATGGACACAGACTCAGAACCCTGAATTATTAAAGTTTATATACAATTTGAAGTATTAGATCTGTTTTACAGCAATTCATATTTCTGAAAATAAATGTGGAGGAAAATGTCAAATTTAAAAACAGTGTTCCTGAAAATCTATGTCAAGTAGATTAGTAATTAATAATTAAAGCTGTTCTCATCTTGAAAACTCCTTATATGATATATCCTAGACATAAAATGTACTGTAATCTGAATGTTTTTTGTTTCTATCCATCAGATTGCTGAGGAATATGATGAAGAAGTGGATATCCGTCCTCAAGTCGTCCATGCCAATTTGGATGCTCAGCTTCTTCTCTTGCTAAAGGAAATCCACTATCTATGTGGAGAACCCTTCAATATCCACCTTCCACCTGCTGCTAAGGAGTTGCTGAGAAACACTGACGCTCATGAACTGAGAACCACAGCTACCCGACTGGAGACCATTGTGTCAAAGTACAACAACATCATGAGGTCCATCACCGAGTTTGAGAGGCCTCTGTTTGAAAGGAAACTGGCCAAGATTGATATTGTAAGTCCAAGTCTCTCTCTCTCTCTCTCTCTCTCTCTCTCTCTCTCTCTCTCTCTCTCAGGACAAACCTTAAATATTTCTTGCAGTGTTAGAGTGTTAGGAAATTATTATCTTTAATAATTACTGAATGTCAAGATACATACAGTAGACATCAGAACATTAATTTGTCATCTAAAAAGGAAGAAAAGATGAAATAAAACTAGCTTTTCCCAAATTTTAATGTGTTGCTTGATTTTGAAGTAGATGAATATTTTTCTGTCTCCATTTACAGCTGTTTGAACAAGGCCTTCAGCAGTACACATGGAGGATGAGAGAATCGGCTGACTTTATCGAGCAGGCCATGTCACTTGTGTGTGTGGATGTTCACCAGAATCTTGACATTGTTCAAACAAACTGTCACGAGATTGCAGGAATAACAATATCTTGGTCTATGGGATCTCTGGATGTGTTCACTTCCCGGGATCAGGAAAAATCCTACTCCATGGAAGAGTTGCTGGGAATGCAAAAGTAGGTGTTAAATTCAAAATTTAAAACTTTATTCCTCTCATTACCACCCAGATAATGTTCCTTAATGAGTAGTTTTCCATGAATGCATGATGTAAGCAAACTGTGTTTCACCTTAATACCGGTAAATCTATTACATGTATAATTTTTTGTGCATTCCATTTCTTTGATTTTGCTTTAAATCGTTAAAGACTAAATTATTGTTTGAATGATTTAGCATCTCTGTGTATTCTTATCTTGTGCAAATTTACATTGTACAGTTACTTTATACATAGACTCTGTGTATTTTAGGCATCTAGAAGATGACTTGGAGAATGTAGTCATCCCCTCCGGCCATAAGATCCATCAGCTTGTGGACACATCATTTGAGGTAAATCATTCAATAACATTTATTATGAACTATAAACTTAAGTTTCTCAGACACCTATACATATCAGATCTGATTATGCCAGATGACATGCTGAAAAGGGGAGTAACTCAAATTAGTAATTGTTAAGTAAAAATGGAGTTATTCCCCTTTTCAGATCTTGCAAACAAATCAATTACCTGCCTGTCTCAATAAATTTTTGAGAAACAAGAATATGTATAATTTCTGGATTGATTCACTTTTTTTTTCAGGCTGTACAAATAAGTCAGGCCTCACCTGCCTGGCAGGATTACATTGACTATGTGGATGCCATTGTTTTGGATGGTTTGAAGCAAGCTACACTGACCAGTCTGAAGTCAATGCTGAATAACCTAGTGCAGGCCAACATGTCTGCTGAGGTAAGAGTCTCCAACACTCAGGTTCCTAGACACCAAAGGAGGGAGATAATTCACTTGAGAGAGAGAGAGAGAGAGAGAGAGAGAGAGAGAGAGAGAGAGAGAGAGAGAGAGAGAGATTCATTAGTTTTTAGTCCCCTTTCAAAGAAGACAACATCAACAACAAACACTCCTTCCCAATATTTCCAACACAATGAGCAGCATATACTTTAATTGAAAAAGATATACATGGAACATTGGTTTTAGGCAGAATGACACATGATCTAAGTTCCTCTTTTTACAGGATGACCTGGTTATGCCAATCCTGACCATCCGATTGGAGCTGATAGACAACCGAGTGGCGTTCCGACCCCCTCTGGACACTCACACCTCGGTGATCTCCGTACAGGAACTGGTTCATCAGTGGCTGGACAGCTTCCTAGCCAGGGGAAAACTCGTCAAAATGCTAGGACCAAAGGTGAATATATTTCTTATCACGTCAAAGTATTTTTTCATATGGTGTATAATATATTTCGTGGTTATTATGAAGAAAAAGAGAAATAATGTAGAATTAAAACATGACTGGTACTTAAAACTGGCTTATGATTAATGTAGTACTAATCAATTTAGTGTTAAATGATGTATTTGTCTATGTATATAAGGGTAAATTCACACAGTTTCTGACAGCCTCCTAGCACTGTCACTGATTATATAGTCAGTTTGTTGTGCAATATCAAACTGTCAGGTAAAGAACTTATACTCATGTAAGAACCTGTTATTTTTCCAGGGCACCTACCAAGACTACATATCGGCAGATGATGAGGTGAAACAGCTTCTGCTGGACATCAATAAAATGGTTTATGAAAATGGAGAGGAGTGCAAGGTATGTAATGAATTTGTGTGTCATGCTTTATTGTCCATATTATCTGAAACAACATTTAGAGATGAGATAAGTGAACTTCAAAGAAAATGCCCAATGGTGTGTAAGATTATACCAAGTGATTTTATAATTTATAATAATCAATGATGGTCAATGCTGGGTGTTTATCACAATTCTATACATTCAATGTATTGGCTATCATGGTTTAGAGAGTGTGTGCAAATTAGATTGATCAATGGACTGTGCTGTGTATATACACACAGAAGGACATCTTTATAATTATCAAATTAGGATATTTAGTTGTTTGCCTTGATGTGTGCTAGTCTGTATATTGGGTATATACATTGTTGGGGGTTAATTTTGTTAGTTAGTTCAATCCAACTTCAAGGGGTGGTCAGCATGGTATTTTTTATCAGTATTGTACCAGAGACAATTACTTTATAACATTAGTGTGTATGTCCCCGATTGTACACTAAGCTGTTGGTGCATGTGAAAGGATTTTTTAGTAAGTCTTTTATTATACAAATCTGCATGATGATTTGTCAATTAAATTCACCATCAATGCTTAAGAAGACTGAATCTTAAAATTTTGTTGGAAGTAGCAGGGATGTATATACATCCCTGGAAGAAGTGGTTAATTGTTTTTCATAACCCATTATTTTGCCCATTGTAAGTGGTCATTTTTTTAATCTACTTATATAGCATATGTATAGGCTTAATCATAGAGCTGACTGAATTTACATTTTTATATTTATAAGATACATGTAATACATCATAACATGTATCTACATATAGAAGATTTACTTGCTTTGTGCTTTAAAGAATGATAATTTCTGTATTAATAATCATTAATATGTGGTGGCATTATGAACAAGGTGTATATGAAAACCATGAACTTAAATTTGCTTGTCCTGTCTGTAATAAATTAGCTAATTTTTTTCCCCTCTGATTTCAGAAACTGATTGAAATCTTTGGAGACTATGCATTCCTGTGGTTGCAAGACGTGAATCTGACATTTGAGGAGTTTCTGCGGGGAAAACTTTCTCCTAATCCCCTCAGGAGCCCCAACAGAACATTTGCAGGAATGGTCCGACAGCAGGCCACTGAAAGGTCAAGGACAGAGTCAAGGTCAGTATAACTTCAGTAGACCAAACTCTTGTTGATACTTTTCCTCCTATCCATTGTATGATGGAAAGCAAATCAATTACAGTAAAAGTGGTTATTTACGTGTGGGGGAAATTTACACTAATTACGCGGTAAGCTTGAAACCGCGTAAAACACCCCCTCGCACATGGTAAAAATATCAAAACTTAAGAGTGGTAAATCACGCATCCGCTTATTTAATACCTACGCGTATTGCTTGACCATAGAAAACTCGTACTAAGCCACCAGCGTAAATAATCACTTTTACAGTAATCTAGTAAGAATTAAGACATTGTGGTCCGACTTTTGGAGGAAACTATATCAGATGACATCATCACCAGTTTATGTTATCAAGTCTCAACTTGATGTTTGTTTCCAGAGCTTCATCCACCAGCAGTTTAAATTCAGCAGGATTACTGGGAACTGCAGAGAGAACATTCCTCACACCCAAAAACCAACAAGAGGAAGTGTCATCCAACATCCCAAGTTTGGACGAGTTTGATTCAGAAATTGAAATTTACAGGGTATGTTTGAGATGTCAAATTGCATTTTCTACAGGTATGTTTAAAAGATGCCAATACTGAATTTTAAAATGATAAAAAACTAATTTTTGGATTTGCAACATCTTGTAGACTGCCAGAGATGAAATTCAGAGCTTGGAGGACTTCCATAATGTTGGCTGGCTGCGTGTGGACCTCCAGCCAATCAAACAGGTCCTTACAACATATGCTGCCAAATGGATGTGGACATACACCAAATATCTCTCAGACCAGGTAATAGTTTACTTTGTTATAAATTTAATATTTATTTGATGATGTGTGTCTGTTTATTAGTGCAGTAAATTGTTGATGAGAGATGGAGGGAGTGAAAGAAGGAAAAGCACAAAACTAACAATGATTTCCAAAAAAAGAGCTAAATCATTCCATAAGAAGTGAATAAAATCAATTGTGCAAAAGTTTAGAGCTCGAATTAGAAAACAGCACTTGATATGTTACCTTATTTTAACAGGTGACAGATATGTTAGAGAAGCATGACATGTTCCTGAAGCGCATTGAGCCAGAGATTGAGGGCATTACTGGAGAGGAGAGAGACACAGCCTCTTTTATGAAGATGATGAGACTGTTTAATGAGGTAAAAACTTATATGAAGTGGTGGATGGAGGGAAAAGATTTTTCGGTATTTTTTTTATTTTTGGAAATTTAGACTCAGCATTGGGTGAATAAATGAAATAAAAAATCAATATGTTCCCGTTTTCTAAATTTTATGATTATTTAAAAATCAAAATTATTTAAAAAATTCTTACTGTGGTTAATGCAAACTTTTTTCTGATCTTAGGTATCAGCACAGCAGCTAGAAATGGATGGCAAGTTCACAGCTATGCACAGGACAGTGTTGCTGTTGAAGAAATATGGCCAGAAACTACCAGAAAAGACCCAAGGTCTGTTCAGTGCTGCCCCAGGGCGTTGGAACAACCTGAAAACCAAAGTGTCCCTGGCCAAGCAAAGGCTTGGGCCCAGGATCCAGGAGGAGTCAGTGCGCATTACTCAGGTATGAGGATGAAAAAACATTAGATTTTTTTTCCTTCTTGAATTATTCAAAAGTGATACATGTATTTACAGGTACTCATATTAAAATATAGGTATGGTACATTTTCCTGTGAGTTCATTTTTCTATGATCATGGCTTTCTCTTGCTTTGAACAGGATTTGGAGGCCTTTGGAGAGAGAGTTATGTCCCTTGCCAAGGAGCTGGAGAATTCGGATGTGTATAACAGAGACTGTAACATTTCTGATGCCTGGGTTATAATCGATGGATTCTCCAAGAGACTGACTGTTCTGGAGAACGAGGCACAGGACCTGATAGAGCTGCAGGGACTCCTAGAGGCCTCAGTGGTCAACTTTGAAATTTTGCCTCAGTAAGTTGTTTTAATAAATGTTTATTTAATTTTCCAAAAGAATTTTTTTACAAATTTTAATCTAATAATAGTATGGTATTTTTGTATTACAACTGAAAAATAATTTTGAGCTTTTAGATTAGTTAGGGATAAGTGGGAAAAGGGTGATTGTGTGTGGTTGGGGGGGGCAAGGTAAGTTAAATGCAGTGTATGAAGATAATTAAATTTTTATTTTGTGTCATTGTTAAAGAGCATGAACATTCAATTGTGAACTGATGACATATTGTTCACAGGTGCAGACACGAGCTGAACAACCTGAAGCAGGTGTGGGAGACTGTTCGAGTCATCGACGAGCAGCAGTCGGAGTGGAAGCGACACCGCTGGCAGAAGATGAACACCAAGTTCCTGAAGGAAGAGACTAACAAACAGCTGGACATAGTGAGGGGCCTTCCAGAGGACATCTTCACCTGGGATGTTTACATGGGGCTGCATGAGTCCATCAGCACAATACAGGTAGAAAATGGTCAGAGAGATGAAAAAAGTGGATGGAGAGATCGAGGGAGGGTTTTAACATGAGTAGTATATGTAACTTGTTTTAGGGGAGGGGAGAAGAAGACAGAATTTCATTAATACATAGTTGTTTTTATTTAAGGTTCTTTTAAGATTTAAAAATTTGTTCTTTGCTGTTTTTCATTTATTTTTTTTTGTTGAGCAATTACTGGTAGATGGGAATGTGTAAATTTATTTATAAGTTTGATGTATAAATTTATTGGTCATACATTTGATTACGGTTTTACATTTAGAGCAAGATAGAATATCATTGATTGAACATTATTTTTATAATCATATGGATAACTTACTGTTTTCTATCCTGTTCAGGCATGTCTTCCTCTGATTGATGACCTCAGTAACCCCGCCATGAGAACCAGACACTGGAAGAAACTGGTTCAGGTCACCAAAGGAGGGATCAACATTGACTCCGATTCGCTGAAGAGGATGACCCTCGGGGAACTACTGGGGCTAGGACTGCAGAGTAAGTCCTCTGGTCCATGTTCAGTGCTCTCTCTCTCTCTTTATACATTTGTATTCTTACCTCCCATAACATGACTTATATGATAATAATTTTTTTATTCACAATTAAAGTCAGCAATGCATAAGGGAATTTGGATGGACTTCAGTCAAGCATGGGAGTAATGTAGCTTTTGTAATATACAATTGTGTTTGAAGATGGTTTTATCGCTGAACTATTTATTTTTAGAACACGTGGATGATGTCAGAGCCCAGGTACAGCGGGCTGTGAAGGATCTGTCAATAGAGCAGAGTCTGAAGACCTACGACGAGGTCTGGCTCAGCAAAATCTTTGAGCTGAGACCCCACACCCGGATCAGGACTGAGATAGATGTGACACCAACAAATCCAGTAACTCAACGTTGTTTTTTTTTTCTTGATATCTTAAAATATCTTTAAAATTCTTTTTGCAAAGAATTATAAGATACTGTTTGCATACTTATCTTTTCCGTGCCCCAAAAGAGGCATGAAACCATTCAACAAAAGACTCCACTTACGACGGTCCCTGTCAACAACATGATCAAGTTTCCCTACAAAAGGAACATTTTCTCTCCCATTTTTTTTCCACCTCATTTTAAAAAAAAAATTGTTTTTTTATTTTAAGGATCAACAAAGTGAAAGTGACCACTCTCAGCAGCATGGACAACCTCCGGGCGCCAGTCGTAGCCAGGCCCGGACAGGAAGTCGAATCTCCAACCAGAGTTCACACAGTAAAAACAAGCGAAGCAGTATCGCATCACTGCCTGCTTCGCTGCTTAACCTTGGTGAGGTAATCGAAAACGTTAGTATTTCCTGGCATGGTGTGCTGGAGTTTTTTCTACTTATATCTCTCCCCATCCCCTTAACTGATAGCATTGAAAGGTTAGAAATAAGATTTTCAACACATTTTCAATTTGAAATAATGAATTGAAAATTGTAATCAATTGAAATATAAAGACATTTGAAATTTTAAAAAGTTTGATAAAGTGATATTTTATAAGAACATGTATTAAGAATCTGAATATTCTTTTATATTCCTCTATTTTTAGTAATAAAAACATCCAAAATCAGGATTTAAAGATTTGATTAATGATCAATGATTTAATCTTTATAATTGAAAAGTTTTGTTTACCTTCTTTTTTTTCTATGGGGAAACTCTAAATCTTAAAAATTCACAAGTTGATTTCAACATTTGGTAAATCCATGCATGGTGTTTTTGGTGTGCCTGAGTGAATTTATGCTTTATTGTTGTAATGCATGACTGGCTAGCATTTGTTGTCAAATTAATTTTAAAAATGTATATAGTTAACCAAAATAGTATTAAGAAAACTCTTAAATCAAATGGGTACTAAGTTCTTTCTTAGGAAGTAAAATATAGTAAGTCTAAAATGTCAATGAATTTTCTTCACATGGCAATTCGATTCAGTGCCAAACTCCTCAAATACCAGTAATTACCGGTACAATTTACCGTAGACCAAAGATCTTTCCCTTTAACAGTAGAAATGACTAACACATTGGTGTACTGGATATTTCCACAAATTGATCAAATTCACCCTGTGTTTAGTGTGGTGTCATAATGGTGTCCTCCTAACAATGAATTTATTCCTATCAACATATGCGCACTCCTTCAAAACTCAATTGTTACAGAGTGAAACCATGATTTCCTATCAAGACTGTTTTGTTTATCACCACTGAAAGTGTTACGATAAAGATGAAAAATTCTATTGGAAACACCTCAATATTATAATCATTTTCAGAATTCATAAGTAAGAAAGAGTGGGTCATATTAATTTCAGATATATATTAAAGTATGATGAAGAAATAAAAAAATATATTTTAAATATATTCAATCATTATTTTACATGATTATATTTTCTGTTTTACAAATTCTACAGTTTACCTAATTCTTGATTGACTCCAAAAAAAAAAAAGTTCATGAGATATTTTTCCGAATGACCATATTATTTGAAAATGAGATGTTATCTATATTTCAAAATATTTTAAATCCGTCTGGTTTAAATCTCAGGACACAGGACAGATCATGCTCCTAACCATGACTGATCCGATTTTTGGTGAACTGGAAGCCCACCAGGTGTCGCTTCAAGCAATGCATAGCAACAGTCTGGCAGGCAGCTTCATGGATGACGTTGTCAAGTGGCAGAAGCGCCTACAGACCATTGAGGCTGTCCTGAGAACTTGGCTAGACGTCCAAGAACTCTGGATTGAGCTGGAAGAGGTCTGTTCAGTTTTGGAAATCTCAAGGGAATGACCTTAATTGACATTTTTTTGAGGAGGTCACAGTGATAGCAATTTTCCTCAAGATTTATAACTTGAGTCTTAAAATATTCATCAGACACTTGAACTCGCTTATTATTTGTTGAATTTTTCAGTTGTACATGTATCTTGGTTTTTTATTATTTTTAAAATATAGTGTATGAATGTGACAATTTCAAAGACTTAATTGTAATCTTTCATGTCGCAAATTAAGGTCAATTTACCAGTGTTCATTCCATTCAAATTTTTTTTAAATTTGATCTTGTTTCTTTACTGATGAATCCTTTTGTTGACTTGTAGGTGTATTCCAGCACTGATGTGAGGACCTCGCTCTCCCATGATGCCAACCGGTTTGCTGTCCTCAACAAGGACTTCAGACTACTCATGAGGGCCACAGAGAAAAACCCTAATGTACTACAGAGGTGTACACGCAAAAGTAAGTCAGGTTTCATGGTCCTCAGTGAATCTTTCTGTATGGCCCATGATTTCAAATCAAATCTAAAAACTGTGTATAAAGAATATGATAAAAAAAACCTCAGAAAAACTTTTTTTGTTAGTCTGACCATATAAAACTTTTGAATTTGCCAAAAATGACTTTTGCAAATAAAAAAAAGATACATTGAAACCAAAACACTTGAAAAAAATAAAACACATGGTTAACATATCAACTTGCAAAATCAGGTTGTGTTTGAATACCCTTTTGCATACAATTCAAGATATTTAATCCTATGTGTTGTGATTTTTCCAGATATCCTGTCCATTGTGGAGCACATGAAGCATGGCCTGGAGACCTGTCGCAGAAATCTCCTCCATCACCTGGAACGTCGACGACAGATCTTCCCACGATTCTACTTCCTGTCTATGGAGGATGTCCTGCACATTGTCTGCAATGGTAAACTTGTGTTTATAATAATATACTATATGTCAGCTAGCTTACAACAGTGGTTATAATAGTTAATACCAGTATGCAATGATAAGATAACAATTCTAGAAATATACCTGTAGTTTACTCCTTACAGAAAATCAGTTTATTATCAATATTAAAGACATGATTTTTATTACATTCATGTATATCAAATATGCATGTACCGGTAGTAGAGTCAGGTACATGGCATTTCTCCTAGCTCTGGCTAGTGGGTTAACCCTTTAGCTCGATTGGTAGAGTGCTGGATTTGCATGCCAGAGGACCCGGGTTGAAAACCCAGCAGAAGCAAAATTTGTCTCTGTTAGATACATTGAATATGAATGAATATGAATAGAAATTAGCTGATCAAATGTGTAAATGATTTCCAACGTTTTTATCATGATGGTAAAATAAAAAAGCATGCATATACCTATAGTTAGTGTATTAACATGAATGATTTTGTTTTTCAATACTTGAAAAGTATATGAAGCAGGCATTGAAGACAGTTACTTAATTAGCATAGATACTGAAATAAAATCCCTATTTCATCAAAGGTATAACACTAATACTAAATGTCTGACACACACAGGATACGACCTGAACCAAGTGAACCTGTACATCAACAAGCTGTTTGAGAACGTGGGCAGTATCGTGTTCGAGGAGGTTGAGGAGGAGGAGAGGTATAAATTCCTCATCACCGGCGTCACCAGCTGTCTGGGCGAGAGGCTGGAGTTTAACCAAGTAAGCAGAATTACAGAGGGAATGAAGTTTATCTTTTCAAAAATACTCTGTAAACAAACTGCAGTTGGCTGTGTATTCTATTTAGCATATTTTGGTGGAACACAAATTCCACGCATATTTGTATGAAATAGGTACATTGTGCTAAATCAAATCTACGCTTACTTGTTGTAAAATCAATTTCCACCAAATATAGTACACCCCATAGATATGTTTACTGAGTATTGAAGAAGAAAAAAAAGTTATAGTTTTAATGTCCAATTATGTTATCTCTCTCATTAGATGTATGTAATGCTTTACTCTAATATTTATTGCTATCTATGCTTCTTGTTAAAATCTCACTTAGAACTGCTGCATGGTTAGTTGTTTATATATTGTACACTGTTCATCTCTCTTCCAGCCTGTAGCATGTGAGGGACAAATTGAAACATGGCTGTCCTCCTTTGTGAGCAGTCTGAAGGGCTCCCTACAATTTCAAATGGCCACTGCCCTGGGGTATGAGAAACCGAGGCCCAAGAGAAGGACCATCAGGAGTGCTGGCTCCCGGAAAGTCTCTATGCCTGTCCGAGCCTCGAGCTCCCTCAGCAAACAGAATAAAGGTTGGTGGAGTCAAGAATTTTGTCCAGTTGGGGGAATAGTCTGTATATTTAGTTGGTGATAATGGTCAAATAAAACATGATAACAATAATGATGTTGTGAAATCATGATGATTCTGTCAGTCATATGTTATGATAATGTTACATGCATTGCCTGGTTCTTAAAATAACAAGGGTGAAAAAGTACGGTATTTAAATCACATATGATGCAGCTAATTTATTGCTCAACGTTTGTGTTGATTCTCAATAGGATGTTTGTTTTTTGCTCTGTGTAAACATCAAAGAAAAACTTTTGTAGAAATAAATTTCACATTTGTAGGAGACAAAACAGGAAGTCGGGCCAGCAGCAGGCAGAAGAAGGAACGGGAAAAGGAAAAAGAACCCACCGCTAGTCGTGCATCATCTGTTGCCGAGCAACTGCTAGGTGACCCAGAGAGAGACCCCCAGAAATCCTGGACCCTGGATCATGTAGCAGAGGTGGTCTACCTGGCCACTCAGGTGCAGATGACCGAGCAGATCACCGAGAGTCTGGCAGCACTGGATTCCGGGAACAGGGACAGTCTCAAGGTTGGAAATTTATAGAATGACATTAGGGAAAAGCTAAAAAATATATATCAAAGTTTAATAAATTGCACTAAAAGGTATATTAAGATTACTTGAATATAAGGATGCGATAATCTGAATTTATTTATAATTTACACAGAACTGTTTGGATAAGATTAACTCCAGTATTAAGGCCACAGTCATACTACTCAAAGGCTTGGAGGGTGACAAAGAGGCTAAGGGCAGGAAGGAGAAAACAGAAAGTGAACGTAAGAACATTCAGTGTTTATAATTGTGCAATAATGATTTTTCCACATCCACTTAAAAAAAATATGCTTTATTGTTCTGATCTATTACTTTTATTGTGCAAAGTTGGTTAAAGCAAAGTTATTATAATTAAGGAGAGGAAATATTCATTCAAAGTACCTGTAATTAAAATATAAAATGTTAGATAATTCTGTTCTTTTCCTGTAGTGAAGTCCAACCGTCTGGGTGAGGACAAAGAAGAATTCTCAGAGTCAGCCTCTGTTGCGGGGGCCAGGAGTAGCTACGGTGGGGCATCCATGGGGCAGTCCAGGAAGGGCTCCATGTTTGATGTGGGCCTAGAGTCGGGGCGATCCCCCATCCCAGAGGAGGAAGGCTCCCTGCAGGACAACCAGGACTGTAAGTCATTATTAATACTCTCTCAATACTGTGTCATTACCAAAGTTTATTTTCTATTTGTTGCTAACTTCTTTATGTGATGTTAATTTACAAAATGTCAAAATGAATGACCAGCTCATGTTGTGAATGAGTTAATAAATTATAAAACTTGTACTGTTGAAGGTGAAATTTTGCTATTTTTCACCTTGGAACTGTAATTAGATTAAGACATCAGACTTTATATATGCCATATTAGAAAAAAAAAAATACCATGGAGTGTCAACTTCCAAAATTTTCAGCTGTTTCAAATTCTTTATTATTATCACTGAATGAGAGATTGTTACTTGTACCTGTAACTTCTTTTAGCTACTGGGACCGGTGGTGAAAACACTCAGCGCTGTATGTATCTTAGATATATCCCCCTCCTGTTCATTGTTGTTGTCCATTAATTGTTGTAGAGTTCCAGAGCCAGCCTTTCCTGCAAATTTCATGCTTGCATAATTGCTTAATGCTCCCTCCATATCTGTTATACTACATCCTGGAGAGAGAGAGAGAGAGAGAGAGAGAGAGAGAGAGAGAGAGAGAGAGTATAAACTGTAAACTAACATATTTCATGTTCATTTGATCATTGTTGAAAGTTTGTTCCATACAAGTTTACATTTGGAAAATTTTCATTGTACTAGAAGACTCTTTAAAACAATTTAATTTCTAAAAGTTGATATAAACCTTCCCCTTCTGAAGTTGGAAAAAAAAATGATTCAGTGAACAATACTGTTACTAATCTAAATCATGAAGTACTTTTTTTCAAGTTAATTATTCTTTGCAAGGTCTGAATGAATCAACTATTTGATTCAATTGTTTCCCTGAATTAATCACTGAATAAACTTGCATTGATCAGAAAATTATTTTAGTCACTGAAATCTTATTCATAATCAACTTTCTCGAAAAACACTCTTTCACTTCCAGCCAAAACTGACAAACCCGACCAGAAAGGTAACATTCACACCTGCGTTTACCTGAGTGATCACCTGTAGATGATATTAAATTATTATGAGTTTCATATATTGTTGATGCAGTGTGCATTTTGCAACCATTTTCCCCCTCTAATACTCATAGAACACCCAATTTATATGAAACTGCATGAAATTACATTTTATTTAGTCCAGGGCTTGAATGAAATTGACAGTTTATAATATTCTACTTTTCACGAAACCTATTAGATCATTACACCCACAAATATATGAAAGAAAAATTCCACTAATCTTGCACAAGATTTGCTAATCTAAAACTATTCCTGTTTTCTTCAAGTAATTTCCACCTGCTTCTGAACTATATATATGTACTAGTATATCTATATTCTTGTATACCATATAAAAATATTATTAGTCTATTGTTTGTCTCCAGTTCTCAAAAAGATCATCAAGGTCCAATGTAAAAAAAACCCCAAGGATCCATTACTGTAAATGTACTACAATTGGCTGTGTATTCTATTTAGCCCTTTTGGCAGAATGCGGCTTCCGCTAAATCAAGTACATCACTAAATGACATGCATATATGTATAAGAATAGTCACTTTCAGGAATACGCTAATTCAGATCCACGCCAACTTGTTCAAAAACTAATTTCCCCAAATATCGTACACGCCAAATATAATACGTTTACAGTATTTATGTAGACTTGACTGTCTTGAATACAAATATAAAGTAATAAAAACCTAGGATAAAGTTTGTCTTTACAGTCATGATCATGTTGGTATAGTTTATATACCAATGATTTTTTTTCTCTTTATTTTTGTTTGTTAACTAATTAATTGTTTTTATTATGAAGCTGATAAAAAAAAAGCATGATGGCCTTTGAAAAACAGGAGACAGATAAAATCAATATTTATTCCTTTACCCAGTGACTCTTTCATTCTTACCTATACGCTACTCTTTATTATCAGTCACTCCTTTTTTCTTATTTTTAGCTTAAAAAAAAAACAACATTATTTTCTTTATCTTTGAGTCTAAATTGTATTATGTGTATTGTATATTCTGTGGTTACCGCAATGTTCGTTAAGCATCAGTATTTTGGTAGATTATGTTGTTGAGTCGATCCACGAAATCCAAATATGCTCATCGATTTTAGATAAATGACAACTGTTGTTCACAAATCAATGTATCTCAAACTGTTAACTCGACTGAATCCATGAAAATTGATGCCCAAATATTCATGAAACCAAAGTATTCTCTCAAACTGTTAACTTTACTGAATCGGATTCCATGACAATTGATGCCCACAAATATTCATGAAACCACAGTATTCTAGATTATTCAGAAATCGAAAATTAGGTTTTATTTCTACTTGACACAACTCAAAATTTCTTCAATTTGAAGTATGTATTAGAGCTAGCAGATATACTTTCATTCAAGGAAAAATCACAACATTTATGTGGTAAAAAAATAACCATATGAATCTAGTTTGTGCAAAAATTTACTTTAAATCAATTAAATAGTATTAAGGTCTTATAAATAAGGGGCTCACGGAATAAATTTTGAAATTATAATTCATTGAAATAAATGAAATCTAATTTTGAGAGATTGTCATTTTTGACAGCATTGGTTGAACCTCAGACAATGGAACCTATTGATACCATGAACATTCTCAATATGCCATTACCCACTATCAAAACCACCCAGGAAGTGGAAGCAGCTAAACTTGAAGAGCCGATCGATAACTCAGAGCTCAAACTCATGCTGTTCCCGAGTCAGATCCAGAAACTGACCTCGTTGCTGGCCTTGATGGCTCACCTGCGAGATTTCATGGAGAGGATGATCGAGGCGGAAAACAACGATGCCTTCAGTACATTTCAGTGGAACTCCCAGCTCAGATATTACTATAACAAGGACACTAAAGGGGTCACTGTCAAGGTGAGAGAGAGTTAGAGATCACAGTGTGAGACGACTAGGGAGGATTGATAAAAAGGGTGGGGGTAATTTTCATGCCTGAGTTTTATGACCACAGATGTACTGGATGGATATTGTTTTTTTTTTATTTATTGTATCAGCTCTAATCATATTTGTCAAGAATACAAGTTAAGAGAACTATTGGGCCAACTGATTAGTAAGGGTCAGAGGTCAATTTCAGTGTAAATCCAATGTCATTTATGAAGGTCAAATATTTTAAAATTACTTCAGGAATGTTAATTAACTTTCATCACATGTGGAATAGTGTTTTAAAATCAGTTATGGACCATTTTAAAGCTAGCTAGGGCATAACCTTTCATAAAAATTGATATGTGTGTGTGCTATGTGAATTTCAACTTTTCTCTTTCTTTCTGAGTTCAAAATAATGTATTTTTTATGCTCCAGTGTCTGGATGCAGAGTTTGACTATGGCTACGAGTACATTGGCTCCAGCAATCGGGAGGTGATCACACCGCTCACCGAGCGAGTGTTTGTGGCCTTGTGCCAGTCCATCAGGGCACACATGGGGGGCATGTGTGTAGGGGCCATGGTAAGGGAATCTTACATCTTGGAAATTTATAATGATAGCAAATTACAATTAATATTATTGTTATTCAAGAAGTGTACAGTAAATAGAATGTCTTTAATAAATAGAGGAGAGATTTCATTTAGATTATATATTACTAGTAGATTTTACTACATATTGTAATTATGCATGACAAATCTTTATAATTGTATTTATATTAGTAAGTACTATGAAGTAAAACTTAGAACACGCTTAAAGTACATTGCAAAAGTACTGCAATAATTACGGTAATATGCATATTTAAATGTAGGAATGCATGAGTAGTATTGTATTTATGAAAAAAAAACCCATCTTAATAATTTAATTTAAGTCATTAGATTTTAATCCATGTACCATTTGAAATAATTATTGCAATTTCAAACAAGATGCTGTACTATGCATGCAGTTGCATGTTTATCAGCCTTCGTGGCTGTAATATTTCTACAATTCTTGCACACTACTGATGAATTGCTTGGCATAAAAGAAAAACAACAATAGCTTTAGCAATGTAATGATTTTATTTTTGTTTGTGTTTCCTTAAATTTTTACATTGCCAAGCATATTATTAAACCGGATTCAAACGAAAGTTTTATGCTGTTGCATATTCATAAGCCCTATAATTACAGCTGAATGGTCTTATGCAAAATGTATGATACTTCTGATTCTGCTTTGCAAAGTAATGGAGAAGTTCAAAGCTTAAAGTATCCTTAATGTTTCCTTTAATGTTCTTCGCAAGCATGTATATGTATATATATGCTTACATTGCCAAGCATATTATTATTCAAAATGGCTTCCAAGAAAATGACGCTTCTTTTTAATCAAACCATGGATTCCATTTTGATATTTGATTGTAACCATTTGCTTTTTTTATCATTAATAATTTTGCAGCCTGAGGTAACTAGTTCTTTTTTTTGTCAAATTTCAGTTTTAAAAAAAAATCATTTTTTTTAACCTCTGAAACTATCAGATCCTTCCTCCTTCTCAAAGCTTAATTTATACCTATATATAGATTGAAACCAAAGGAGCTTGCATACAACTCATAATCAGACCGACCATTAATTAAAGATCTGAGAGTTTTTTTATTGAACTGAATGCTTTTATTTCATTTTTATTTAATTGTGCACCATACGTTTTCACAGAGTTGACCAATTCACTGAACACAAGTTTTTTTTCTTTTTTTTTAAATTATGATTTCATGAAGTATGCATGCTTTCAATTTCATTTTATATGACATATTAGTGTAAGATATGTCATACTGAATCAAACATCTTTTAAAACCTGTGTGTATAAAGCCTCTGGCCTTTTATTTATGAAAAACGAGCAAGGCCATATATAGATTTTCACCATAGTTAAACACATTGTGTCCATAACAAATGCCCTCTCTGAAAACAAAAAAGCAGAAAATTCTCAGACCCCTGTTTGCCGAGATTTGTTTTAAAAAATTTCATTCAGGTTTTATAACTACTCCTGCCTTTATACTTATAGAAAAAAGCATCAATAACATTGTCTGATACGCTAGCCTTCTTTCCTAGAGATTTAATTAAACATAGTAATATGAAATTCCACTTTTCAGCATCTCTGTTAACCCGCTGGGGTTCTTTGGATTAGAAAAATATGTGATAATTTCCCCTTGCTTTGATTTACCTATACTGCATGCTTTTTAAATATTGGATCATATTCTTTGTGATACATAATATTCATGTTTTATTTTTGTCTGCATAATTTATGAAAAATACTGTATACCGGTACAGTAAATAAAGACATGTCTTCATATTTCTTTAAATTTTCAGAAAATACTTTCAGCTTAACTGAAATTTCCATTATGGAAATTGTCTTTTAACTTGCCATTCTTTTAATGTGAAAACTATATATTAGTCAATTTGAAAGCCTTGAAAGTAAATATTAAGGCTTTGAAAAATTAAACTATAATTCTGTCAAAACTTTAGATTAGAAATATCAATGTTAGACTCAAGAATTAGTATGCTTTGTCCTTTTAGCTTTAATTTCTTGGTTCTATATGTCAGCTAGACTCTTGAATGTGAAACCTTTCATGGCATTTATAAAATACTTAAATGTTGATACTCATTAAATCATGACATCAGTTAAAGTTCCATACTTTTTCAGTACATGTAGATTTTACAGTTTTGTAACAAGCCTTTTTCTTTCTCCTCTCTTCGTACGAACAGGACACAGGAAAGTTTGAACTTGTTCATGAGCTGAGTAGATCCCTGGGCTATCCCCTGTACAGGTTCAACTGCACCAAGACCATGAACTATGAACAGCTTCAGGACATCTTCAGAGGAATGGCTGCCACTGGTCAGTGTATTCACAATGAAGAGAGAGAGAGAGAGAGAGAGAGAGAGAGAGAGAGAGAGAGAGAGAGAGAGAGAGAAATACTTTTATATTAACATCAAATCTTAATCTTAAATTACCACAATACATGGTGGGGGGGGGGGGGTATTGTTGCCTGCTTTTCATATTAATAATTATTTTATCAGATAGGAAATATCTATATGCTGTGAAAAATTGACTATTGCAATGTTCTGTGTCATACTTTTGCAGGATCCTGGGTGTGTTTTGACAACTACAATCACCTGGCCCCTGCCGTTCTGAGTGTCTTTGCTCAATTGATGTCTGCTGTAATGGAGGCCCTGAAGGCAGGGAAGGCAGCGGTTCATCTCCAGTCCGATGACATACAGCTCAGCCCCAGCGGGGCATGCTTCGCCCTTTTAGACAGTGCACTGAAGGTCAGTTTAGATACCATGTACCAAAGTGCAGACCAAAATGTTGCACGAATCCTCTTGTCCACATCACAGTATTTTTTTTTTATATTTGGGTTTTGATGAGATGCATCAGAAAATCCAGAGAAAAGAACTTTATGTAGATCCTTTTATTAGATTTATAAATAAAGGCCCTGATTTGGTATATTTTTTAAATGTCTGGCAAAAAGGTTTCCTAGATTCCAAATATCTGCATCGTCGGAAACCCACGGTCGGTCTCGCTTCTCTTAAGAGAAGCGAGACCGATCGTGGGTTTCCGACGATGAATATCTGAAGAACCATCAGGATTTTATATATTTTCAAAAGTTTTTCCATTATAGAATTTGAACTTGCACCTAAATCCTTCTTTTCTCTCTATTTTCTTTGCCCAGGTTCAGCCAGGAAACCCCGACAAACTTCTGTTGTACCCATCAGTCACTGCTGCTCTCCCAGACTACATCATGACCCAGTTTAGAACTGTCACAATAGTACAGCCTGACCTTCACCTTACACTAGAGGTCATGCTGTGTAGTCAAGGTAACAAACAATGTCACATGGTTTTATAGAAAAAAATTAAATAAAAAATTGAGTTACAAACAATTCAATACAGTAATTTATAAAATACTTTCTTCCCTTTTTCTTTCTTTTATTGAATAGACTTATTTCAAATTTTACTAAATTGTCTTATTTATTTTTGAATAAAGGATTTATTCATGGAAGAGAACTTGCCAAGAAGACAATGATGGTTTATGAAATGTGCCGTAAACTCCTGGGCACAACTCAGTTCATATCTGAAGACATGACTCAAGGTAAAAAGAAAATACATTTATAAATATTGCCTTTACAGCAATGTAATAACATATTAAATGACTTCAATCAGTGAACTATTGGAAACTTATTTAACTTCAACATTGTGTCAAAGTTATATTTTCTTCAGTACTTACATTAAGATGTGAAAACATCATTTTTTTTTTTTTTTTATCAGGTTGTGACATTGCCACAAGCAATGGCGGCTGGAGCATCAAGACTTTGAAAGGGGTGGTCTCAGAAGCGGGTGCCTACTTGGAGAAGAACATGTCAGACGTGCTGGACATGGCAGAGATGAGCCCAATTAAAGAGGAGGAGGAGGAAGAAGAGGAGAAGGAGGAAGAAGATCTACAGGAGGATGGAGAGAAACACGAGGAGGAGGAGACTGAGAAAGGTAACACTCAAAGGAGGAAAGTCAGAGAAACTTGAATTAAATATTTGTTGTGTTTGGGAACAGCATTTTACTTTTTGGTGGGATAGCTAAGCAGTTTATACCAGCTGTTGATTTGTAATGAATGTCTTGTAGTTTTTTGTTGCCTGATCTAAACAATTTTGTAGAACATTTCAATATTTTTGTTGGTAGAACACTTTTCTCAAACCTTTACTCTAAACAGCTATCAGCTGGATGTTTTGAATTTATATGATACTTATGTTGACATCATTCTTTAGCTAATTACCTGGAATCTTTTCTTTGAAGGTGGTAAGGGGAAAATCTTAGAACAACTTGCAGAAAAATAAATTAGAATTAAATCAATGTTACTGTCCAATAAAAAGAAACTTCCAGTCAATTAGAGCTATGTTGAAACTTTGCACATTGATGAATATTTTCTTTCAGTGAAGAAAGACAAATCAGCACCTGCTACTGCTCCTCAAGGAGAGGACATTTCCTCGGAAATGAAGCTCCGGGCAGAAGAGAAGTCCTTAGTGATGGCCATAAGAGACACTTTCCTTCCCAGAATGCAAGGCAGAGATGCAAGCATCTTCTGCACCCTGATCACTGATATCTGGCCCCATGTGGACCTTCCCCTGCTGTTCGGAGGAGAGTCTCCCTTGTCCAAACCACCTCAATCCAGAATCAGCTCCCGGGCTAGAACAGCCAAGAGTGATAACTCTGCACGGTCATTAAAAGGTGAGAAATGTGTTTATTTTTTCTTTTCAACCAGAAAACATTTTCCTTTGGTCGAATTTGTATTCTTTTTTTATGAGGTAAAGGTGTTAGAATGATCTTTGTAGAGAAGATAGATGGAATGGTTTATGTAGGATGATAGTTTACCTTTGATGTGTTGTATTGGTTATACATGTAATTGGTAGACCAAAATTCAACACCTGTTTTCCAAACATATTCATATGCCTTGTTTTAGTATCATTTGATAGAAAAAAACAACCGAGTTTTTGTTTGCTTATAGATTTTGTGACTTAAGTCTAATTTTGCTGAAAAATTTTCTCTCTTTAATTGAGTGCATTGATTTTAAATCTTACATTTGACCTTATTTTACTAATAGACTTGAAAAGATTAAGTATTTAAAAGCCTTACTTTTTTCTGAAGCATTTTTTCTGGTGAATTCCTAGTAGCTGAAGTGTTGTTGGTAGTATAATTCAATTTTTGTTTACAAATGTAACTTAGATCCCATATTCCATTGGAGAGGTAAGGTTATAATTAGCATAGTTGTAATTTACATGTTGTCATTAGCTGGTTAGATATATAATTAGTTCTTTAATTAACAAATACTTGTACATTTTGCTTTTTTTTATTTCTTTAAAATTTGAAGGGGAACAAGTTTTGATTCCAGGTGGCGTTGACTTTTAAATTTATTTGACTGTTCTTATATATTCATTTAATGATACCTACCACTTAAAAAACCCCACAAATATAGCGTTGTATAAAATATCATAAAAATAACTACTAATTACTATGACTAATCAACAGTTAATTAATTAAGATACCGTAGTGTCAGTCACTTGGATATATTAGTAGCAGTATTCACATAGTACATGTATTTTGCATGCTGTATCAGTGGTCTCTTGATCAAATAGAACTGTAGTGTGTACACGTTAGATATCATAGTTATACCATATCACTTATTATACTGTTACATATTTATACACATAAACATATTGACAAGAATGGAGAATGAATCTTCATAGGTTTAAAAAAAAAAACGCTGGATACCAAGACTTTTAATTTACGGACATACGTAGATAAAAAAATTCATCATCTTTCAAAGTGATACTTAGTAAGACATTTGGTCAGCTCTATATCTTTCCATTCACAATATTCAATTGATTAAATTGATAAGCTAAGTTCATACATTTATGACCCGAAAGTGTTCCAAAATTAGTATCATACACGATACAATTCTGACATTCGTTTGATTTCATTAACAGATATTTATGAGTTTAAAATATACATATTGTACAATGGTACATATGAATTAAATATGATCACCATAGATATTTTGTAATTATATTTAATTTAATTTCTCTCTATCAACATCAAACACTCTATACAAACAAATTCTGTGGTAAGTATAATACATTATACTGCACTGCATGATGGAATATATATTTGGTAGAAAATGAATGTTGTTCTAGGTATCAATACTATTGCCCCCTCCCTCAATTTTCTCACCCTAGAACTGAATCAGAATACACCAAGGACCAAATTCATTCACAATACATGTATCAGTAAATGTTTTAACAATTAGTACATGTATCCATAAATTTTAACTTTATCAATGGTGCTTGCCAAATTTTGCTCTATGTGATAATTTGGGTAATGGGGTATTTGCGTTTTATTGTGTTGTCACACGACGGGCGTTATTCGTATTAATTTGTATGTTTTGTTGTTATGAGTTCAATTTTTGCCTTTCATCATCAGCAGACAGAGCAAGAAAGCTTATGTACATGTACCATCTGAATACAATATTATTAAATATAATTTTATGCATGCTATACTTTCATGTGCACATGCATTTATAGTGCAATTTTTATAGCTTAATGAAAAAGTTTGAAAACGTGTATTTATTTCATTCCTAAGCTAGGTTGATATGGGTTTTTTTTTGCATGCTTGAAATCACCATTTCAAGAATTCGTTCAACCAATCATTAAGTTGACGAGCACTGATTCTTATTTATATTTTTACTGCATATTGTCCTGATTTTATCCAGCAATTATATATTTACAGACCTTTCTTTTGATAATTGAAACTAACTCTCTAACCAAATATTTACATGTCTTGAATACTTATGATATACAGTAAAACACGGTTACAGCGAACACGCTTATAATGAACTGACGCTTACAGCGAAGTGATTTTCATTCCCCGTGACTTTATTACATGTTGTAAACTTGACGGATATAACGAATTACGCTTATAACGAAGGAAAATCGCCCGTCCCTGGCGCTTCGTTATAGGCGTGTTTTACTGTATGATAAATTATCCAAAATACTTGATATTAAACCTTGAATTATTTCTATATCTGATGCAGATTCCATCAATTTGAACACCCCAGTGGTGCCCCTGGCTCACGCAGCAGGCAGTCGATTCATGGTGGACGGACAGAGACAAGTGTTGGAGGACATGCACGATGCTATTGCCGTGGCAACAGGTGACCTTGGCCTTTTGCCAGGAGTTGCTTTCCAAGGTCGTGTGGCACAACTGGCAAATCTGAATGCTGCTCACCAAACAGTATGAGCGCTATTTTTTTCTGTTTGATCTATGTTTATTTAATATGCAAAATTACAAGTAAAGGTCACAATATCCAGTTACCAGGGTATATAGTAACTTCAATGTTTATATACAGTATGAATTTTTTTTCTTTAAAATAGGATATACAGAGCATCATTTTTGTTTTATTTGAAATATATACACATGTACATGTATATATATAAAGAATTTTTTTTATTATAAACCTTTCTTTTATGTCAGATATTTGTGGTTGGACCAGCAGGATGTGGAAAGAGCGAGTGCATCAAAACGTTTGGATTTTCTGAGAGAGAGCGGGGTAAAACTATTGCTGTCCAGACATTGTTTACCAAGGCTGTCGAGTCGGAGGAGCTCATGGGATACTTCCACACCAAGAATGGGTAATGAGACACACATACATGTACTTTTATACCATGCTTTTTTGTTTGCTCAAAAGATATTTTTTCTTCTTTTATTTCTCCTATAACCCATAAAAATGCATGATTCCATTTATTTGATAGCGAATGGAAGGATGGATTACTGACATCTCTACTGAGAAAACTATGTATCCAGCCCGCTTCTACCAACTATGACCTCCAGACAACCCAGAAAATGAAGGTCATCCAGCTGGATGGGGAGGTGGATCCGGGTCAGATGGAGCTGCTCAGTGCGGTGCTGAACAATGATGGTGCAGTGGTGCTGGGTAACAATGAGAGGATCATTATTCCAGAGACCGTCCGATTCATCTGGGAGGTGAGCAATCTTCTCACCTTATAAGTGTCATAATTGTACAATCATCAAATGAATTTATACCCAAAATATTCGCTGGTGGAGGGAAAGGGGGGTATTTGAAAATATTTCATGTCCAGCTGGCCAACCCAATTTCATATATGGTTTATTCCTTTGTAAAGACAAAACATCAAAGTTTGACCCAGAGTTTACTCATGACCTGAGATTGTGTTATTAATCTTACTTGAAGTTATTTGAACTAGGTCAAGGTCATGATTCAGGACTCATATTACTTTTTTTTTGGACTATGAAGTTTGTTGGGTTTTTTTGCTTGTTTAATATTATAATAATTTATAATAATATTAGTAATTTGTATTGGAATCTAAAAAAAAAAAATTATTGAACATTCTAGCAGAATGAAGACTCTAACTATGACTAATCAAATTTTTCTTCCAGATGGAGAATGTGGAGAAGATGAGCCCTGCCGTGTTGGCCAATGTAGGAATCCTGATGATGACCTCCCAGGATGTGGGATGGAAGATGATGCTGGTGCAGTGGCTGGAGAAGTGTGATGAGGCAGACAAGGAACTGATGACTGGATTCTGTGATATTTACATCGAGAAGACGATAGACTATCTCTCAAAGTGCTGCCAACCGCACATGTTTGGAAACAACGACACTAAGGGGTGTCCCCGCTACAAGAGGGTTATCAACCACTCGGTGGAAAACATGGTGTCAACGTTTACAACTCTACTGGATGTAAGTATTTTTTTTATTTTTGTATGGACTACAGGTGTACCAGTAGTCTTTCATGCCAAATTAATTACACAATGATTTCATGTTATTCAGCCCTTTTCTTTTTTAAAAGTGCTCATTCTAGATTTCCTCGCATGAATTTTTTTCAAGAATTTAATTCCTGAAATTGTATAAAAATTATTGCTTGTGATTATGTTTTACATGCAAAATTATCTGGAATAAGTTAATCATTTAAAACATCTTTAAATAAAAACAAGTGAATTAGATCAAGTTCCATTCTCACTTGCTTAAAAACGATACATATTACTGACCCTAATTTGCATCAACTGACAATGACCTTTCACCTTTCAGGCCCTGATCTCCAGATGTCGAGAACTGAGTGATGTTGAGCTGGAGCGATACTTTAACTTTGCTGCTGTCTGGGCCTTCGGAGGAACTCTGGAGGCAGAGTGTCGCGAGTCTTTCAGTAACTGGTGGAAGGAACAGTTTGAGCAGCATATTGACTATCCCGAAGAGGGAACTGTAAGATTTAGCCGCTGCTTCTCTTTGTGACTGTGCTTTTTATTTCCAAAAATTTATTGCAAAGGAGGAAGTTGTTTACTGAAAATTATGTTAAAATACCAATACCAATTTGTTTCTGAAAATTAATAATGTTTCAATGAATATTCAAAATCTGTTGGACAATTATAAAACATTGATATAAATGAAGTACCAAAGGATTTTTTTTGAATGCATGTTTAATGCTGGGAATGAAAATACATATACATCCATGTATCAATATTACATATCATCATCATGAGGAATTCTATGAGACTTTTATTGAGTCGGCTAGCTGTAAAGATACTTTAATACAACACTATCAATGGGCAGAAGGTAAATTCTTGATTTTTTTCATTGTTTGTATCAGATTTGAGGAATCATTTTGCCCCTGTTTTGTGTGACAGGTTTTTGACTACTCTGTGGGGTCAGTTGATGCGGTGGACCAGGGAACCCACGAGTTTGTACGCTGGGCCGACATCCTGCCTTCCTACAGCAGCAGTGCAGCCATGGGGATTCCCCCAGAGGCATTTGTGCACACTGTGCCAGCAGAGGTATAATAAACATACACTAGTTTTTCAATGATGTGTTACACGAAATATACAACAAATGGAGTTTAGCAGAAGTAATCCCAATATTAAACCTTTAATTAATGAAATACGTGTACATGTACTGGCATTTGTCTTTGTATAACTTGAAATTCTCTTCTCCTCTTTTTTTTTTTTTTTTTTGCCTAGCTACAAACAAATTTTTATGTTGTTGAATATGAATATCTTTGAAATGTGAACAGTTAATGCCAATGATGCAAATCACTTTTATTTTTGTGTTTACAGCAAATGACCTTCCTTTTGAGTACACTCACAGACTACAGGAAGTCTGTGATGTTGGTTGGAGAAAATGGCTGTGGTAAGACTGCCATCATCAATGACAAGATCCGGACGGCCTACTCCGGAGAAGTGGCCGAGGTACTTTCCCTAACCATACAGGCCAACAGGTAAAGGTCATCGAAAACTCAATAGAAAACAATGGCAATCCTATTTCTGAAATATTTCAAAATTTGATAAAATCATATGTTAAATGTACATGTATCATTATTTTATTAAGTTTATTGTACGTGTATCATTTTATTTACAAATTTCTTTGTCAGTAATGTTTTATGCATGCATATATACTGATAGTCAGAACGTTTAGTTTTCAAATTTGTAATTATGATGACTTTGTATGATAACAATTATTATTTTATGATTTTTCCACATTATGCTTAACATTTGTGTCGTCTTTTGTCAGGTTTACCAATGCCAGACTTCTGTATGACAGACTGGATGAGAGATTGGAATGGAAGCATGGACAGACCTATGTTCCCAAGGGCAACAAACGTCTGCTCTGTCTTGTGGATGACATCAATCTATCCCAGGTCAGTTGAACTAACAAAAATTTAGAATTTTTAAAAAATATTCATAGAAATATTAAAGTTAATTGTAGTTTTTGTTTAATTTCTCAAAAAAAAAACTTAATTGTTTCATTGTTTGAGATGAAATCTTTTTTATAAAAAATGATATTTGGTCATTACTTTCATTGGAATTCACAACTTTTCTCCCGTTAGGTTGACTTGTCAGGACAGCAGACGGCTGTGGAGCTGGTGAGAGAACACATTGATGACGGTGGCTTCTACAACCAGGACACACACGCGTGGCGCTACGTCAACAGTGTGACGTACTGCACCACGGTCAATCCAAACACCACCGCTAACGTCCCTAAACTCAGCCAGAGGTTCATGAGGCACTTTGCTGTCTTTGGAGTCCCTTACCCAGAGTAAGAGATTTGGGGTTTTCCTGCAATATTTCTATCATAATGGCAAAAGGGTAAAGTTTTTGTTCTTATTTCTTTGGGAGTGTTGGTGGCCTTTTTTTAAATCAATATATATTTTAACAAAGTTGCGTTTGAAAGAATAAGATGGTTGGATATGCCATAGACCTTAGGATTTAAAAAGTTTTAAAGGATTCTAAAACAAAATAGATTGCTTCAGGCTTTGTAGAATTATATCATTATTTTTATCCGCATTGCAGCTTGGCAGACCAGCAGAGCATCTTCTCCATCCTCTTACAGACACACTTCATTGCCCCTGAAACCTCCAGCACACAGGCTGGCCATCATCTTCATGATGAAAAGGTAACTATTTACTGCATTTTGTAAATAATAAAACCTCACTAATCTGACTACTAACTGTTGATTATCTACAAACAGGAAAATAGCTTTTGTTTTTGAAATTCAGTCAAAAATATTTTACAACTATTGTATTGGGTTTCTGGATGTATTTAAATTATCCAAAGTTAAAAAAAATTATAATTGGATTTTTTATTTTAACAGAACTTGGTGATTATTAAGAAACAAGAGGAGGCCATGAGGTCCTTGCTGAACTTGATTGTGAAGGTGACTGTAGAGCTACAGGACCGAGTGAGGTCCATGTACCTCACCACCTCCCAGAGGTGTCACTACATGTTCACAATGAGGGACCTCTCAGTCATATTCAAGTAAGTCCCCTTCATTTTAATTACTGTAGATACCTTATTCTTTGTGATTACTTAACATCGCAATTTCACTGTTTTGAATCAAAAGAATATAAAATCATGAGCACCAAACATGGGTAATACTTATGTATAGTTCATAAATTGCATAAAAATAGAAGCCAAATTTTAAAATCTGTTAGGAGTGTTTCTCGTAATTTTATGCAGACATTAATTCCTCCAATTTAATTAGGAATCTCCACTACTGTTTTGTAATTTTTTTTTATCTAGTATGGTATATTATTTTTATCATTTGACTTGACTGATCAAAAATGCTATGAATATTTTTTACTCGTGTTTAAGGAATCTGTGCTTGTCTCTCCGCCCTGGCTGTTCCAAGAGGAATCTGATGTTGCTATGGCAGCATGAGTGTACGTGGGTGTACTCTCACAGAATGGTGAGCGAGGTGGACGTCCGTCGATACAGACAGGCCTTCGTGACCGCCGTCAAGAAGGAATTCACCAATGATGAAGAGGTACCATAACCATGATTTATCATGAGTCAAACTCTTGATATCAATTTTAAAATTGATGATCATTGAACTGTCATGCCTTTTGTAATGTTATAATATACCATGTCACAGAGTTAACTGGTTTGTGACTGTTGGTCAGTATATACATTTGCTTCAGGTATACCAAGCTTTAATTATTAAGTTGTAGAGTTAGTGGCATATCTACAAGTATCATTTATATACAAAGTGATGTTGTGCAACATTACATGAAATGAAACAAAAATTACAGCTACTGTGGAATCATTAAAATTTATGGGGGCCAATTTTCGTGGATTGCTTAAAATTTACCGGTTTGTGGGGAAGTAATTTTGTGTTTTATCTTATACCTACAAGAGGAACTAGACTTTATAACCCTAATTTATTATTTAATGGAGGATGTTTATTCGTGGATGAGAGGTACCCACCAATTCCACAAAAATCGAGCCACCATGAAATCTAATAATTCCACAGTATATGAGGATATTTCATTAAAACTCTCTTATAAGTTAATGTTTTAACTGCATACTTGAACTAATAATGATAACTAATAACGAATGCTGCATAATTTTGAACCTAGGTACAGGTTTGTGTTATTTCTGATTTTGCAGGTGACCCACATGCTGAAGGTTCGTCAGCCGTATTTCAGTAACCTGATTGAACAGGACAGTGGGGTGGTGACCGCGGGGATGATTGACACCCGCCATAGTTCCAACATTTCGGAGGAGGATGCCAAAACCGACCTGTACAAACCGGTCTTCAAATTTGAGGACGTCAAGGAGCTGATGTCTAAAGGGGTCGAGGAATATAACAAAATTCATCCCCGCATCAAATTAGCTCTCTACAAGGTAGGAAGATGGATTTTTTTTTCTCTACATCAAATTTTATCAATTTCCATTGATATGATATGTTTTGCATATGATTTAAATTTTTTTTTTAAACTCTTTTTTAATGCTATGTTAATATTAAGAATGAAATTTATGTAGCAGAAGAAAATAGAAGCATGTTATCAATAATTTTTTGCATGATTGCCTTCATCTTAATTCTTGTTGTTAAATATATTAGCGTGACTATACGGTAAGCTTCCCTCTATTTTTTCTGTTTGATTTTTTTCACCTTTCATTATTCTGGGTCTGTTGGTTCCTTAGTATCAGTTTTAGTCAATATTGTCAGCTAGAAAATTTATGGGTCACTATATATTTTGGTTTGATTTTACTTTGAATCTTTTATTATTTCTGTTTCTTTATCCTATTTCAATTCCATTTCTTTTAAATTGATCGTTGTTTGAATATATTGGAAAGCAGACCATCTAAGATCTTTTGTTCATTTTACATGTATCAGTAAATAAATTTTTAGAGAGTTTGTTGTTTTGAATTTATTTAACATTTATGGTATTTCCATTTTATCTGATTACTTTGCTAATTGCTACATCCTGTAGACATGGTGAATTTTGATATCAATATATAGATTGCATACTGTGTATTGTAAAAAAAGGTAGTACAAAGATTTTTGGGAGCTTCTAGTTAGAAAAATATATGCAAATGTGTATGATATTTATGAAGAATCTATGCTTCTTTGTTTGATAATAAATCAGGATAAGTTGCAATATATTCTAATTTGCTGAAAATAAAGGGGAAAATCAAATGGTGATGGGGTTAGAATGAAAGAATAACATTGAAAAGTAATTTTTTTCAGACTGTGATAGAACAAGTGTGTCGCCTGGCCCGGACCATTGCCTCCCCCCATGAGACCTCCCACTCTGTGCTGGTTGCTGAGGGGTGCCCGGGGAGGGCCACAATCATTGTCAAGCTGGCTGCCCACCTGTGTGGGTACACCGTGTACCAGATCAACCCCACCTCCATGGGATCCTCCACCGAGTACAAGATGGATCAGTTCAAGGCCGACTTAGTGCAGGGATACACCAGGGCGGGCTCAAGGGTAAGTGTCAAGGTCAAATTTGATATTAAAATGGATGTTTAATGTAATTTCAGGGTGAATTCTTGACCTCCTAAATTTCTAGACTGATATTTGATTATCATTAGGTCTTTCCACCTTTCAGGTGAAAGACCTCTTGATTTCTTTATGTTTTTTATTCTTTTTCTTTTTTTCTATTTAGCTCGGGGTGACTTTTTTGTTCTTAGAGTTATCCAAACAATTTAAACTTTATGTAATTGGTCATTAAAAGTTATGGTACCAATTGACCCTGTGGCAAAAAACTCCCAGAACTTACAGAGTTATTGCCCTTTGAGAAAGAAATGCTTGTTATCGCTACTCCTCTGAAACCATAAGAGATAGAGATTTGGAACTTTTACCAATGTCTTCATTACACTTAGAGGGTTCTTCAATCTATTCATACCAAAAGGATCTGAGGCCACCTTGTAGTAGTTATTGCCCCTTAAAGTATTTAAATTTCCACAAAATCACTTCCAACTTTTTTATTATTTATCATAGAGACTTCGGACTACTTGGGATGGAAGCGTCTACCTTGGCCGAACAAAATGACATAAAGGTCAAAGGTCAAGGTCATTTGAGAAGCTCTTAATTAATGAGTTTTTATGTCTCTTTTGTTTAGGGTGGTAGAGAAAAACTTTTTCATGGATGTAGTAGGACATCTTAAGACAATTTAAAATATAGCCCCTTGGCTCATACCTTTGAATAGTTACAGAGTTATTGCCCCTATTGTATGAAATGCGTGTTATCGCTACTCCTCTGAAACAATAAGAGATAGAGACTTGGAAATTTTACCAATGCCTTCAGTACATTTAGAAGGTTCTTCAATCTATTCATACCGAAAGGATCTGAGGCCCCCTTCTAGCAGTTATTGCCCCTGAAAGTATTGAAATTTCGATAAAATCGCTTCCAACTCTTTTTCTATCTATCATAGAGACTTCAAGCTACTTGGGATGGGAGCGTCTGCCTTGGCCGAACAAAATGATATAAAGGTCAAAGGTCAAGGTCATTTGGAAATCTGTTAATTAATGAATTTTCATATCTTTTGAAATACAGAATTATAGTAAGGGTTTCAATAGCTTGTTGGATTGCGCAATAAGGTATTCAATTAGGTCAGCCAGGTATCACATCATGTCCTGTGGTTACTCAAGTGGAAATTGTTTTTACGGTGAACCCATTCATATTGTACAACGATAGCTAGCCTCTAGAACACGCTCTTCTATTGTTAGGTTCTCTCTTTATATGCTTGACAATGTGTAAAGAATATTCACTTGGCGAGCACATCAGTTTTGTTCAGAGTAAGTGGGAAAAAATTCTAGTACAATATATATCACAATTTTAATATTTTTTTGTATATCTTATCGGGCAATCTAGCAATTTATTAAAAATACTAAGGTGGAAAGACCTCTAATTGTTCGAGAACAATTAGTCTACTAGTTATTTTATTACCAAGAATTGAAAATAAATTTTTCTTAGTTGCTGTGGTTTCATTAATATTCAAGGATATCAATTTTCGTGGATAAACAAATCACATTTTCAAGGATATGTAAATTTGTGGCCAATGACCCAATCGATACAAAATGTTAATAGAAATTGTACTTCAATGAACATTTGATTTCGTGGATAAACTTAACAACGAAATCCAGGAAAATTGGTATTCAACGAATATGGATGAAACTTCTGGTTGTCAAACTTAACATCCTGGACCGCTTTAAAAAGGACACTTAATTACTATATGCTATGATAAAGCTATTTATTAATCAGAATCTAAATTACATGGAGCTGCAATATCAGGGACTGCATGTATTATTACAAATGTACAAATATTAGTTTACAAAGTACAAATGGCACATGGAAGATACTGGCTCTGTATGTATTTTGGGCAAGGCAAAGCTCCGCAGTATGCTTTCACTGGATAGATCTGATGGCCATCTGAGTTTACCTGTCTCAACCCCTCAAAATATTCAGGATCACTGTCAACACAGATGTACTCTGATGCATGATCTGCATGATATCCCGCACCTAGATATCCATGGTATTGGAGTGTCCATTCTTGGGGACACGAGAGTTTGGCAGGAACCATCATGGTTGCTGTAGCAGGCTTTACTTTGCAAATTGCACAGGGGACATCGTCATCAACAGCAACATTTTTATATGTGAACTGATATTCAGCACCAAATAATGCAGCAAAATAGCTAGAATATGTTGTGGTAGGAAAATCAGATGGAAGTGAGTCAGGATCGTGAGGTACACACAGTGTGTTGGCTCCAGAGCCAGAATTGCCAGTATTTTTCCCTGCTGTGATGCCTGTGTTTAACATAATTATATAATGATTTATTCTTTATGATTTGTATTTAATAACAATGTATTTCTCATGCAACTGAACATTAATTCAAAAATTTTGAACAGTCCTAAGACTGCATGATAATTAATTGATCTTTTTCAAAATTTAAATCAGTAGTTAGATTTTTCGTAAGAGAGGTCATGTACCTGTGTATATAAGTTCTGTTCCATTAATAGCTGGGCATGATTTGCGACCCCAAATGGGAAAGTAGGTTGAACCTAAAATGAAGGATTTATGTATATTACTAATGTTAATTGACCTTTTTACTCCACATTATATAAATAGTGACTGCTTGGGAGGGTACCAGTTGAAATTGACACCCGGAGAAAACCATTGTCAACCGAGGCGAAGCGGAGGTTGACATTGGTTTTCGAGGGGTGTCAATTTCAACTGGTACCCTCCCAAACAGGCACTATTTATTTTATTATACTGAATGTCTTAATTCTATAGCAAATTTTACTGCTTTTATATAGAAAAGACGTGAGTTCTACGTGAACCGTACGCGCATAATTTACGCGCATGTAACAATTCGTTCTATCGGCCCGTTGCCAAGTGTGTTGCTAACGCTGAGGGTATGGGAACGGATTGTCAACTGCATCTAAACCAATCAGATTTCAGTATTTAACATGAAAGTGTAATAAAAGTTAATGACATACATTTAGCTAGGCACCAGTAGAGGTATAACGTACACTACCATAAACCAAGAACAAATTGAGTTTTGTATATTAGGTTGTTCATAACTCAACATAGATTTTGACATTCTACTGTTACAGTAACATGCAGTTCTTAGCAACCAAGGCCCTTGAATTTTCCTTCTGTCAGGCCATCCTTAACAATATTTGTTTGGAATTGCAGCCTGGAGGTTTCTAGATCCAGGAGAGAGGGAGGGATTATTTTTTTCTTTTAAATCGAAGTTTAACTAATTAAAAATTGGTAAAAAATGAAAATCTCCATATAAAAAAAAAGTTCTTTATTTTTTTGCTAATAAAATTTTATCAGCAGGGGGTATTTCAATGAGGTGAGAGGCAATTCCAAACAAACAATTATTTTATTTTGGCTTTATGTAACATATTGGATGTTGTCTTTCTGACAGTTGAAATAGACATGTACCGTATACAAGTAATGATACCTGAATGCAGTAATAAGTTTTGATTTTCTGTCAACACTGAATCCACTTTTGACTTTAGCAGTGGTAATTCTTGATCCAAATGAAGGGCTTCCAGTTTAGCCATCTTACTGGTGAGAATTTGGACATCATGACTGGAACTTCCATGGGAGATCTGTTGCTTCAGTGCAGTGTTTTCTTGCTGCAGTTGAGAAACCTGTGCGTTTAAAAATTGAATTTGGGATTGGTGGACATCAATTTCAGCAATCTTGGTCTGCAGGGTCTGGATTTCTCTCTGTAGAGAGAGCAGCTGGCTAGTTGCTGTCTGAGGGTCATCCAAAAGAAGACGTTTGTCCACTTGTGAATCTTCCTGTGTCCTAATAATATTAGCTCTGTTGAAAATGACAAGAAACAGTAGAACAACATTATGAAATGCCATGTTGACCTTTTTCTCTTATCTCTTATGACGTGTCTTTTGTATAGTGCACAGTTGGTACAGATAAGAGATACTGCTATAGGACTTCATGATCTCAATGATTATCATACCTTGTCCTCATGTTTTATAGGGTGAGAAGATCCTACTGCTCCTACATGAGGAGGAGCTTTTGGAGGAGGACTTTATTGTGTTCCTCCAGGAGTTTATCATGGGAGGCTCCATCAGCCATCTGTTTACTTATGAGGAGCAGACGACTATCATCAACTCCATCAGAACAGAGGTCACTCAGGCCGGGCTCACCTACACCAGGGACGTAGCATGGAACTTCTTCCTCAGGTAGGCTTAACTCTTGACGAAAATATAATTTGATTGTACTTTGCTTCAAACTACAACAATACTAAAGATTTTCTAGGTATAAACTTTTGAAGTTAAAATAATCCATTGGATCTAACCACTTATAGTCTGTCCCAAGTTATTGCTTCCATCACTTTTTGATGATTTTTAATAAAAATACACATACCTGTGAAAGAAGTACGGTTGAAATCGATGATATGTAAAATATCCAAGATATCTTCATTGACAAATTATCTTTTTTCACTCATAAAAGTTTACAGGAACGAAAACAAATTTCTTACGGAGATTTATAATGGGAAATGTTTACATCTTTTCTCCATTCGGAAGTTCTCGGGAGACCTCGCGCAATTTTTCAACGTTATCATCCGGGCTTAATAATGGCTGATGCAATGCAAAATCCTCGTAGACTTTCTATTTTGGGATGTGTATTGAAACCTGAAGCGGTAGAGGGGGCGTTTCAAAACAGATAATCTGGACATTTTTCATATTAGTGGATGAACGTAGTTTGAGCACAAAGGTATTTATCATTATCGAAATATCAAGCGAAAAGTGGTGGAAGCAAAAACCCGGGACAGAGTATAGCCATCATCACAATGTGTAATGGTCATGAAGTCCCTCTGGAATAACTTATGAATAAGGTTTAAAACATAATTTGCATGTGCAAAAAATTTGAGGATTTTAAGGGCATTTAGTAGACTTTCAAAAAATGAAAAGTTTTGTATGCTTTCCAGGCAGGCAGTTTTTTTTTATGGTAAAATAGTATATTTAATGAACTCTAAGTTCTTTTATTTTCTGAACTAGAAATACATTATACATAAATCAAATTAGTTTGGCATGTCAGATATTCTTTAATTGTATCATATGAAATCAACATATTAATTTTTTAAAAGATTTGATTAATGAAAATCTGCTTAGAATTCAGAAAATTTTAAAACATTTTATGTACCAAAATTATACCCACTGAACAATACACATACTATTTAAATGTTACATCAGGGGCTCGTTTCATAAAGAGGCATAAATTTTGGGCCTAACTTTAGTCTAGTCCGAGGACTTACACCGAAACTTAGTCGGGCGTATTTTGCATTTCATAAAGCGGCTTAACTAGAGGCGTAAACTTTAGACTAGAGCTTTGGCATAAGTCCTTGACAACGCAGCACTGCACATGGAAAAAATTGTTTCTCTTACTCTGTTATGTACAGGTGTATGTTACATGAGAAAATATTATCAATTTTAGAGGAACAATCAATTGTAATATTCCTTTTCCTTCAACAATTTTCCAAACAAAAAGGTACAGAATATCAAAATTAAATTATACAAATAGATAAAACATTTAACGGAAACCAATTAATGATATAGTGTATATGATTATCAGAAATACCAGCGCAAGGAGTATTATTTAGTGTCAAATACACATGTAAATCTTAAATGAATTATCTGTATAATACATGTAAAATGTTTAATTATTGACCTGAATTGTTTCTATTTACACATAGACTGCTAAAATATGCACCATGGTAAAATACTATTATTTTTTCTTGTAAAGCGGGTCCTTACTCGGCATTATTTTGGTTGAAGTTCATGACTTGTGTAATGTGCTCAATAGGATTATCAATGTATCATTTTAAGCAATTAGGAAGTCAAAAATATATGTGTTAACTTATTACTTTTATCATATTGAAAATTTTGAAGTCACTGGGTCGGTGTAAATCTACAAAGTTGTCATATTGTAGATTTTATGTTCAAATCCAATTTTCTGACCTATTTGGCTCTTTGTCGAACTTTAGGGTTTCTAAAACAAAATTAATGCATATTTGTTTTCAATCATTTCGCGATGTTTTGTATTTTAGCGCAATATAATATATTATTGTACATGTATTAAAATAAGTTACACTTTCTGTATCAAGTATTAAAAAATTATTATTTGGATTTATCAAATCAGTTTGAATTGCAGATTTGTCTAAACTCTAACGTGTCATCATTCTTGTAGTTAAACCCTGTATCATAATATATCTTCACTTTAAAAAGAGAATCACAAATTTAGTTTATGATTGTGCATCAGTAACTGAGTTTAATCGGCTTCGATTTTCAGTATTATTTGCATTCAATATTAATGCATCTACATGTACATACATCGTATGCTATAAAAATATACTGTTCATATATAAATTACAAAAAAAAAAATAATTCATAGTTATTTTCTCGGGAAGTGTCGAAAAGTTTTTAATATAAATTTTAAAAAGTAGATATATTTCTCACCTTAGATGATATGATACCGTATCTCTCTCTCTCTCTCGTGCACATTTATTCGGGAGAAACCCCTGTGTGCATATTAATTCTGGAGAAACCCCCGTCGCAATCAAATTCCAGAATTTAAAGTATAAATCGTTCTTTCTCAGTATCTAAATGTGACAATACATATAACTTAAATCGCATAAGTGATAAAATACAATCTTCGTTTCATAATATTTATGCTTACTTATGTTTACGTCCGATCTTACGCCTACCTATGAGTGGACGTAAAATTTTGGCTTAACTTTGGCTGTAAAGATGCGCTCTTTAATGAAACGCAAATATTCTAACTAGTCCTGTATTTGCAACGGTGTAGCGCTAAGTCTGGGCGTACGACCCCTTTATGAAACGAGCCCCAGAATATTAACTATATGAATTCACAATTGTTTACAGGACTGTAAGGAACAATTTCCGAGTTTGCTTCATCATGAACGAGGGCAAGGAGGCTTTCCAGAGACGGTGCAGAGAATTCCCTTCCTTCGCCAAGAACGTCAACTTCCTGTGGTTCCCACACTGGTCCAAGACACAGCTGGTTGAGCATGCTCAGTACCATTTTAAAGGTGAGAATCTGACAAAACAATAATTTCCTAAAGAATAACTTCTCTTCTTTTTGGAATATATATGTTAGCTAGTATACCAGTCAAACTCAAATTTAAGTTAACTTTGTCATTTTCTCAAAAAGCATTAAAAAATTACTGTGCAATAAATTTTAAGTGCTGAAATGGAATGAACCAGTAGTTATATTTTATGTATTTTAATTAATTATTATACTGTAGTTATATTGCTGCAGTAGTACTGATAAATGTTGATACTTGTGTTTATTACTGGTAAATACTTTTTTTGTATGATCATTAAATGAGGATATTATTTGTTGAAAAATCAAAAGATATTTCACAACTGCAGTAATACACATTGTTTGATCCCTGTATTCCTGCAGACATCGACTGGATGACGGCCGTACAGAAGGAGAACATCTCCCACATGTTGGCCTCCATGCACCTGGTTCTCCGTCAGCAGGACGGGCAGGAGAAAGACGCGGGCGAGTACTGTCACATCACCAACACCAGCTACGAGAAGTTCGTAGAGAGGTCAGTGTCTCAACAGTCTGTAGCCCAAATATTCTTCAAATAAGATGAAAAGATTTGATACTCCCAATGCAAGTAATGTTGATACAAAATGCATTAAGCAGTTATCAGTTTCTGGTTGTAGTCTTTTCTTTGGACCTTTAAAAGGAAAATTTCATATTTTGCTTTTGCAATTTTCAATTTATAATAATTATAGTAATTGCTTGTTCGTGTATATAATTGCCATTAAAGTTTAAATGTCTTTAAGATATAGATTTACGTTATAGTTAATTATCATTGGCTATTTGCAGATATATATCACTGGCCTCTGCTAAGAACCAAGAGGTCTGCTCAAACCATGACTCTGTGACAAAATCACTGAACCATATCAAACGTGAAAACGAGGTTGCTTTGAAACTGCGAAAACTTTTGGAACATGAAATGATTGTGTTAGAGGAACGGAAGCAGGGAACCATTAAGATTCTGTCCCAGATTGGAAAGGACACAGCCATTACAGAGCAACAGATCAAAGTGGTCAAGGCCCAGCTAGACAGGATCTCCAGGCTCAAGAAGGTGGGACAAGTGCAACATACCATCTTATCATCTGTATATGAAAATTACAATTAATGTGACAATTCTTAACAAAAATTACATACATTGTAAAACTACGTACCAGGATTACTTGTTGATTTCAATGCAAAACTCAATTACCGGTATAGCTATTAGTAACTTTGTATAAAGATTACTTTAAAATGGAAAAAAAGCACACAGATATTTTCATGTACATAACATTCACTGAATTTAAACAGCACATGATTCAATATATCTCAATTTAGTATTTCAATCAGAAGATTTATTTTCATATACATATCTCTTGATATCTTACAGTTGCTACCAGAGTACCAGGTTGCCCACGAGAGAGCGGTGTACAAGGCCATCGCCATTGTAGCAGACACTAAGAAGGTCATTCAGAACATGGACATAGAGAAGCTGAGTGAACTACGTGGCATGAACAAACCCATCCTGGACATCGAGGATCTAATGACGGCCATTATCATGATATGTATGTCTTTTAATTGTATGAATATTGGTTGAGTTGAATGGAGTTTTGCATTTACATAAGGATATGATATATATGGCACTACAATAATGAATATAAGAAATTCTTGGAAAGTTTAGCTTTGTAAAAGAATTAAATGAGGATGTAAGTTTAATGTATAAAACGGTCAATAAGTTCAATTTGAATTATAAATTGGCACGTATCTACATTGGATAAATGTGAAAATGATTCGTGTGTGTTGCAAAGTAAATGAAATCTGATTTTAATTAAGTAGGTAATTCTAGTTGCATATATGTGAATTAGAATTTTTTCCTTTTTCTTCAGTGAAATCTCCATCTGCAGACTTGACATGGCAGAAGGGAGCTAAACGACAAATGGCCAACTTAGAAAGGTACATGAGCTAATCAATAATAGAGTTGTTGGTTTAATTCTTTTAAATATATCAGAGGGAACTTTGAATTGAGGTGAATGAAAAAGGACAGCTTTAAAAAATATTACATGTAGCAAACTGATCCTAAAAATTTGTAAATTTTAGATTCATTGAAGAATTGATGTCATTTGATGACAACCAGCTTCCCGAGTCTACACTGCTTTTAGTGGAACCCTACCTGAAAAAGCCCAGCTTTGACCCTGAGGCCTTAGAGAGGAAGACCAGTAACTCAGCCTGTGGGGCTCTGTGTAAGTGGGTCATTGGCGTGGTTCGATACCACAGGATGATGATTTCCAAGGTCAAACCACTGCACCAGAAGGTGGAGGAGACCACTACCGCTGTGGATGAGGCAGAGCACAAGATGGCTACCCTGGAAAACAAAAGAAAGGTAAAAATGGCTGATAAGATCCTATACTCTTGGACAGACTCATCCTTATTTTATAGAAAGTATGTTTGTGTAATTGAAAGATTTAACATTGCTTTGTGTTTAATTATTGTACCTTTCAAAATCAAATTAAACAAAGTGTTCTAAAATATGTATTGTCAATAATTTATTGTTTACTTGATACCAAACATTATTTAAAGAATACCTTGTTAGCTTTAGGTGTATTAACAATTTTGAAGTTTTTGTTAATGATTATCATGACTTTTGTTAACAGTCGCACGAAGTCAGACTGACGGACCTGGCCAAAGGTTTTGAGGAAGCCACCATTGACAAAAACCAACAGGAGGAGAAAACCAAGATGATGAAAAAGAAGCTGGAAACGGCTGCTCAGCTCAGAAAGGTACGTGCTCTTTGCCAAATTTACTCATTATATTGAGTTCTGACATTCAATTTTGTACATTAAGGATTCATCAATGTACAATATGATTTCTGGTTTTCAGATTCTGAAAGGAGAGAGACAGAGATGCCAGCAGATTTACGATTCCCATGAACGCCGCTCTGTGGCGATACCCGGTGGTTGTGCAATGGCGGCAGCCTTTGCCACTTACCTGGGACCTTACCACCACAACTTCCGACGGGTGATGCTGACCATCCACTGGCCCAACTGTCTGAGGGAGAGGGGAATTCCCCTGGTTATTGATAGCATTGATGGATTGAAAGGTGAGCCTTTATTGATAATTACAACTATATATACATTGAAATATACTGGTAATAAAAAGGAGCCTACTGTTAGACTTATGAAACTTCCTATCTGAAATCTTTTTCATGCTAAGAAATGAAATATTTCAAAAGAGATTTTTTTTCTCCATAAAACCAATTGAAAAATTTTATGCAGTGATTCAGAGAATACACTCAATATTACACCTTGTGATTTAATATTAAATGAAATCTAAATTCTTTCATTTTAACAATAGAGGATGTAAAGCTGCTTAAAAATAGTGTGTGTTTTGCATGTTTTATAGGTCGAGTGATAGACTGGAGTATTGACTTCTTGAAGACTGCCACAGGGGCCAGTCAGGTGTACGACATAGACTATACCTCAGCACTGCTGGGTCAGAATGTGGATCAGGACGACTCCAATGCCACTCAACCGCAGGAGGAGGAAGTATGCACAACAGCAAATATATCTATATCGATAGGACATACAGATAAATACATCTGATATCTGATATTTGTAGAATTTTTGATATTTCTATAGATATGTTATTAAAGTTGTCCATGTATGTTCTTTATGGCTGTATAATAACATTTATTAATCTTGTCTTGTGTAATAAGATTACCAGTACTATTTAAACAAGAACTCTTGAATATTTATGACTTTGTAGGAGGAGGTTCTTGTGGAAAGTGCAGAGGAGAGCAAAGAACTGGAGGGAGAAGAGAAGGACGGACAGAAGAAGGAGACAGCAGAAGGGAGTGGGGAGAAAGAGGATGGTGAGGAGAAGGGAGACAAGGAAAAGTCAGAGAAAGAGGAGAAAGAGGAGAAACAAGAGGCCACTGAACCTGCTACAGGTAATGAGGACAAATGATAGGTGACAGAGTTGCTTGCCCTTATTTTAAAAATTGTATCAACATTTTCTTGAGTAGGTCAAGAATATCAATTTGATTCATTATCAATGATGTTCCATTAAACTTTTTTTTTGATAGCAATTTTAAAATCTAGTCTTGGACATTACCTGTTGCTGCCTTGAAAAAGATTTTCAGTGCCATTAACTCATGCTATTTAATGCATGTTGATTAAATGGCAAATAAAGTTCCTGTGCTTTCCTTAATCCTGGTTTAGCCATATATGCAGACATATTTGATCATATTCTTCCAAATTACAAATTTCAAGATAAAGAGGCGGAGGAATCAGAAAAAGGGAAAGAGAAGTCGCTGGCCAAGATCCAAGAGCAGGAGGAGGGGAGTGAGGATGAGGACAAGGACAGCATGGTCACCCAGTCCACCACCCCCATGATCACCTCGGTCCAGTACAACAAGTACGTCCTGTCCCTCATCAAGCTCCTGGTGGGGGAGAGAACTCTCAACGACTGGGTCCGTAAAGGTAATGGCTCACATTGCTTTCTCTCTGTCTGCAGCTTTACATGATTGCTAAAATGGAGGATTCTAAATAATGCTTGTATGGAAATAATTTAAATTTTAACTTGATTTTAGGGTATACACTTTATACATACCATAATTATATGAATTTATCAAAGAAATTTTTACTTTTCAATACATGTAATATGTCAAATAAAGACTCCTTTTTGCAAATTTTCTCTGTTCATGGTTATTGCTATGAATGAAGTACCAAAGAATACTAGTTTATCAAAGAAAATATTCAGTATTTCAGAAATTTCATTTTGATTTTAAGAATCAAAATAAGTTTGTTAACATCTTCCCTTTTAGACTTTGGACCCAGACAGATTGAAAATGCAGCCATGTTATGTTCGTCATGGCAACGACCTCCCATGATGATTGACCCCAATGGAGAAGGATCTGTTTGGCTTGGGAAACTCAATAAGCTGATGAACAAGAAGAAGCTAGTGTCCTTAGACATGGAAACAAGGTGTGTAAAAGACAAACTGAAATAGGTCAAACTTGTGGTTAGAAGAGAAATATATGTAGAAAGATTGGGGAGAGAGAGAGAGAGAGAGAGAGAGAGAGAGAGAGAGAGAGAGAGAGAGCACACAAAATGTATCTGTTTTGATGATTAATCAATTACAGTATGTGTTATTGTGTTTTCACTTGGTGTGTATATTTGCTGTGGTTTTGCTTCAGATTGATTTGGTTATATTGATGTTTAAAAAAAATATACGATTGATTTACTTAAAATATTCAGTTGATAATTAATGCAGATAAATTATACTCATTTTTAACAAACACTAATACCGATATATGAAACATGTATAAATATTACATTGAAATTCAAGTATTTTAATGAAATACTGTTAACAATCAATTTGAAAGTATTATTTAAAAAGGTAGATAACTGGTTATTTCCAAATGCACCAATACAAATGCAGATTTGTTATTTACTTTGATTCAGAATTTGTTGTGGGTGATGTTTTGAAAATTTAGCATGAATGATGTGTTGACATAACTAATATTGTGGTTTTCTTTCCTCTGACTTGGGGCCTATCACTAACCATACACTGCGTGCTGCTTGGCAAATCTAGATGGTAAGTTTGCAGTTATACCACATACATATATATCTTGTTTTGTAAAGAATAGAAGACTTTGGCACAAGGCACAAAACGGTGCTTGGTAAACATGCCATGAATCTAACGCAGCCGAGATTGACATCATCCAAAACCATTTTAAATTTTGAAAAGTAAATGAAGAGAAATTTTGTATGCACATACAATTGATAAACTTAACATTCAATTTGATAAAAAAAAAAACAAATTGAAAGATTATTCGATACAATGTTCACAGTCTCGTTCGAGATTTTTTTCCTACCCATTTTCCATGTGAATGTAAATGAGAGTTATGGCATTTCACGGCGCATGGTTTATATAAACAATATTTCATACATGTATGTTGAAAATACACATTAAAAGAACTGTATACATATGTACCAATAAGCAAACTTCTTAAAAAAAAGAATGACATTTATTGGTGATAAAAATTAAATGATCAATTCCAAAAAACTTTTATTGATCCAAATAAAATTGTTATATATGCTTTAAATCTTTTACATTGGACAGGTCTGATCCACATGTTTTGATTACACTGGAGAAAGGCATCATGAGGGGCAAGCCTATAATTCTGACCAACTGTGAGGAAAACATTGACAATGTGATCACCCCTCTCATCCACCACCGCAACACAGCCGAGGAAAACGACAAGAATGAAGGTACACTCAATATAATTTATAAAGACCTAGACTTGATGAAAGACAATGTAATTTTTATTACGATACCCAGTGATCCTATTTACCATAGAATTAATGCAATATATACTGATTTAGTTTATGTTCATATTTGGTGTTTATTTTAAAGGCCAAAATGATAAGCAGTCTTTTCAATAGTTTAAGCTGTTTCTAAATTTTGATTATGAGCTTTATGCTACAAATTACAGTCAAATTTTCTACAAACTGCAGTAAATAATCCAATATTAATTGTTGTATTTTAGAAGCCCGCATGATCAAGTTCTGTGGGCGCAGAGTCCTGTGCCAACCAGATTTCCGCTTCTACTTGTCTACTCCTCTGGCCAAACCCAGATTTAACCCAGAAGTAGCCTCGACCACGACCCTGATCAACTTTGGAGTGTCACATGACACACTGACGGAGGACCTCTTGACGAGAGCGTTTGCTCGCATGCGGCCCGAGCTGTATCAGGAGAGGTGTAAAACACTGAAGAACCTCCAGTTACAGAAAGACACTCTTCTTTATCTGTCAGAGATCGTGAAGTCTCACGTGTTGTCCAATCAGGCAGGAATTCTAGGAAGTCCCAAGGCCTTGAAGTACATCACAGACATGACAAATGCCAAAATGGAGGCAAGTCATTTTCAACAAACTTAACTTATCATCAAAACTGCAAATTTATTCATTCTAGCAAGCTCATATCATATTCTCATATCAGTAACTAATTTTCAAATAACAAAATATTTGTAAAATGTTGAGAGGTACATGTATTATTTTCCTTTTAAAATCAGATCTAGAAAAATTAATGGTTAAATCTGTTTGTTTACAGCTAGCAAACAGATTGAATGACACTCAAGCCTTACTGCTTCATCTGAATGATCTAAAGGATGACTTGTTCCCCCTGGCGCGTAGAGCGGCCATGTTATTTGCGATCATCCGCAGCTTGCAGAGTGTTCATAATGAGTACCAGTTCCCCCTGCATTACTTCATCGAGTTGTTTGATGAGGCGGTCGGTGGAGAACTGCCACCAGAGTTCTTGAATGGTGATGAAGAAGAAGGGGTAAGAAATTAAATGAATCCACTTAAACAAGTACAAGTAATAATTTCAGTTTTATATTAAGCAGAATGTCTTTGCCTTTTTTTAAGGAAAAAAAACAACAATCTTATGGTGAAATTCAACATTATCTGAAGAATGTTAATATAAATATCCACATAAAAAAACTGTTTAGAGAAATGTTATTTTTACCCAGTATCTCAAAGCAAATGCCAAAATGCCAGTTTTTTAAGTCTTTAAGAAAAGCAGATTTATGTCTGGTATCCTCTGATAAACACATAACGAAACCCCAAAAAGAAGGGAAAAGAATTATTTAAATATTTAAAGTTTCCTAATAAGATTGTGTTGCATGTTCTTAAAGCATATATTATACCACTATTTCTTGAAATAGTAACAAAAATGTTAAATTTATTTTATAAAAACATGCTGTTTTTGCTCATGCAGGGTTACGAGGATGGAGATGAAAGTTCAGCCGGAGGAGCACTGCAGAAGAAGCGCAAAGACAGCGCAGCCAGCTCCCAGGGTTCCAAGGCCAGCGCCACAGCCGGCACTGGAGACAAACAGACCCTCAAATCGGAGAAAGAGGATGGAGAGAAGGATGAATATGGTGATGACTTTGAGGAGGATAAAACTGAAGGTAAAATACAGCAGGTAGAAGAATTGATCGGCTGCTTTGATGTTATTTCAATTTTTTTTTCAATTATCTGTTGTCCATATACTGTATTTTGTGAATATCAAACTTTTTTATTTTAATTGTTCACAGCATTCTTTTATTAATATTTTTTTTTATTCTAAAGCTTATGGCTATATTCCTCCTTTGAAATATGTTCAAGTAGTATGTTTAAATAGTAATGATTGAAGTAAAAGATGAAGCAAATGTAGAATCATGACACAATTAGGCAATGAAGATGACAGATACACAGTACCGGTAGCTGTAGTATTAAAGAACACTGAATAGATGATTATTAGTCATAGATTAGTCACAACTCAGAGGGGAAAATCTGGCTGTAAATCCTGTAAAGTCACATTTTTTAGATTCAGCACTTAAAATTCACACCTAAATAGCAGCACCTAAAAATTTAATTTCTATGTTTTTGAAATCAAATGAATGCTGATTGCAGTATTTAAGTTTTTATGAACCACAACATTACAGTTAAGGTGGTATGCGACACCTGTCGATATTAATGTGGATAAAAATACATAATAATCAAAATACTTTCAATGTTTCAAAATTTTCAAATTTTACAACATTCGACTGAAAAAATGTGTTTTAAAACTTTTTTGAAAGGTAAAATTTATAAAAGCCTCAGCAAGATTTGAACTCATTACTTACAGATTCATATTGAACTCTCTAACCTATTGAGCTACACTGTTAGGTAACTTTTTCGTGAAAGAACAAGTTTATTAAATTACCGTATGCTTGATTTTATTGTTTACTTCGATCGGAAGTACGTCACAACATGGAGGTGTCGCATAACACCTTTTAAATGGTATAGTGAAGCTTTTTGTTTAAGGTGGTATGGGACACCTGTCAATATTTTTGTGTATAAAAATACATTATAATCAAAATGCTTTCACCGGTTCAAATTTTTCAAATTTTACAATATTTGACCCCAAAAAATGTTTTAAAACTATGTGGAAAGGTAAAAATTTAAAAGCCCCAGCAGAATTCGAACTCATGACCTAAGATTCATGGTGAACGCTCTAACTCATTGTGCTACACTGCTAGGTAAAAATTTTGGTAGAGAAGAAATTTATACCCATACCACCTTAAAGACAGGCACAGCATTTGGTTGTAAATACAATTATGCAGCCGAAAGAAATGATAAGATTCTTTATAAATTGTTATAACGAATGCTATTTAAAAAATCACCAGAAAGACATAATGCTGACTGCATGAAATGAGAGTAAAATCCATTAAATATGACTGTAGTGATTTTCAAATATATATCATATCAAATATACCATATTTTACATGCCTATAAATGGAAGCCAGAGTTCTTACATGGATATTTCTTTACATTACTAATTTAGGATAGCAAAACAAATACATGTATAGAATTCACTATGAAGCTAACCATATTACTTTTCTGTTGAATGCACCAAAGGTCTACTAACAGAAGTTGAAATTTCAAATGATTTAATTGTTCATGTGTCCCCATACACTGATTTCTTTTCAGAAAAAGCTAAGGAAAAGGATGATAAGGCTCTTGAGCCCCCTCCCGAAACTCAGTTAGCAGGTAGCACTAATTGATTGAGTGATATTATTGGATTGATGTGTAACACAGATATAAAAAAACAATAATGACTGAAAGGTCTTTGAAACAAACAAGAGTGAAATTCACATTGTGTGCAGTTCCAATTAATATTTTTGGACACCTTTATGAAGATCCCCTATCCAATTAGCACAATTTTCTTCTGTATAGCTATCATTAATTAATGATCAATATGCAGAATAATATGAAAATGGTGTTAATGATAAATTGCATGATTTTAATCACTACAGTACCATCCATCCCCAGACCCATACCCCTTGCAACACCACCCCACCCCGGCCTTAATTCCAAATTGATAATTGTAAACCCAGTTCCAATTAAGAGTTTGACACACTTAACAAAGATATCCCAACTTTCTTCTAATGCAGTACACTTGCAATTAACATAACACTTAATGTTTTCTAACGTAATGCTTATAATTTATGTCTCGATGAATCCATGGCGAAATTCATCATGCACTGAAAAAAAAAAATTACGGTAGTCCTCAATGCTTGCTTTGGTTTTAAAGGAGCTGTACCGTGACAATATGTATAAATGTTATCTTCTGCTTCACAGATCAAGAATATATCGAGTTGCTAACTGTTTGGAGAAAGCAGGGTAAAAAAATTACGAAAATAACGACAGTTATTTTTTGAAAGCCAGTTATAAATTGTGGTGCTTGATATATATAACCAGGGGCTCTCAATTAAAAAACAATTTCATAAATCTAGCTCTGCATCCATCTATATCCATACTAGTACAGTGATGTGGTCTTTGTGGGCTTTGGTTCCTGTTGTCTTTCAGGTGGTTGTCGAATGTTGGGGGTATAGAAATCCTTTAAATCTCCTGTATATAGGACTGGGAAATCTGGAAACTGGTTTCATTGGATTAGTTTAGAAATGTTGTTGCCAAGATTCTCTTTTTAGTAATATCTGTTCTATTTCACTTAATAGCCTTAGAACTCTGAACTGTTGGATCTATCTATGTGTATATCTGTTTTGATGATTTGTATATATCAGAAGGGTTTACTTTTACAGGAAGTTTGGTTAAAGCGCACCTGAATTATACTAACTCAGAGAATACTTCTGTGACACAGTTTTGGAGATTGAATGGTGGCAAATGAATACTAATATATTGCATGTTTGCTTGATTTTGATGTATTTTATTTCAATATGATATTAACCAGAGAACATAAAAGGCATTCGCTTAAAAAAAAAAAGATACTGTCTTATTTTGCTTCAAAGAGCTTCCAATTGATATATTTACAGATGGATTACATATATTGTTGTCAAGTGAAATGTTGACTTTTGATTATTTGCCAAAGTTAAGAAATTAAACATAATTAATATGTTTATTCATTTTATTTCAAAAGGAGATTCTGCTAGTACTACTGCAGCCCAGAAACTTCTGGAAGGATCAGAATCAGATGAGTTGCCACCCCTTGAAATCCCAGAGACTGTCCCCTTGCCAACAGAGGGAGTTAAATACGAAAGCCTCTCAGCCAATCAGATTAAGCAAGTCATGGATAAGATGACTGGATTGGTGTACAGAAGGATCAGAGAGTATGTTATCTTTCTATGGATTGGTTCACTATTAAAGATTTGTTGTACAAATTTCATGTAGATTTTGAATTGTTGATTTTATGTAATTGTAATTTTTTAACTCGATTAATAGAGCCCTGTATGAGAAGGACATTCTACTGTTTGCCACTCTGCTGTGCCTTAACATTGAATCGGAAGGAACAGAAAACTTCTCAAATGAAGAGATGTCATTGCTCCTACAAGGTTTGTGCTCACAGTAATTTTTGCAATCTGAAAAATTTACACAAGATGAATTTAGGAAGACAAACAGAAAAAAATGTCATTACATTACACCAATATCAAGTACCACATTATATTTCATTTGAATAGGACTGTTCAATAAAGTGAAAGAGCTGATTAGTTGGACTAATTGATAGCCCAGCCCTTTAGAAATTCAAACATTTTAATGTTACAAATATTTGTGTATTTTAGGTAACCCTGGCTTGGGAATGCAGTTGACCTTGAACGACTTTGACTGTAAGGACCCACCCCCAAAATGGCTCCCACAGGAGAAGTGGGAGGATATATTGGCCCTGTCTGTCCTCCCAGGGCCCTTGGACAGTCTGTGTGTACACATGGCTCAGAACTCTGACACCTGGAATAGCTGGTATAAATCAGACTACCCAGAGAGGGAGCCACTGCCTGTAGCCTCCGCAGGTGGAGAGGAAGGTAGGGGAACATACTCTGAACAGAATTTGTTAAGCTACATTGTCCCTCTGATAACTCAAAGAAGGGTTTAACTACCTTTGGTATAATTGAATTAATATTTTTTCTTTACATTAAAATATTGAATTTAAGAAGAATTGGGAAAAATTGTAGCCCAAGCAATTTTTTTTATTTTTTATCATAAAATCATCATTTGTTTGAGTGTACAGACGGATGCAGCACTAATCTATTATACTGAGCAGCTTTTTTATTGCATGGCCTGTTGTGATTTCTTCTTTGTAATTTAGTGTATAGTGTACCATTGAATGGTTTATGATCATTTCACAGACAAACGTCCATCTTCTGGAGGAAGTAGGAACAGTCGAGGTAACGGTATGAAGACCCCTGACCTTGGGCCTCTTTCTGATTTTCATCAGCTGCTGCTACTGCGCATGCTTCGACAGGACCGTCTGCCAGCAGCACTGGTCCGCTATGTAAACAAACATCTCACCATTAACCTCCCAGAGCAAACCGACTTCAAGTAAGCAACGGAATATACAGTGTTTGCTTTTATTTTTCTTAATTTAATATTTTTACCCGCCTTTTTAAATGCAATTTTAGAAGTAGAAAATAACTTAAGTTTAGAACAATAGAAAAAAATGCTCACAGCCACATAAAAGTGATTAGAAATAAGTTTGGAAAAAAAATCAGGTATCTTAAAAGATAAAATAAAGCTCACAGCTACTACATAGTACTTTCATGTCTTCAGTTGAAAATAATTTCCTATTCTTTATTATTCCTTAGTTTGAGTGATGTCCTCCAAGATGCAAAGCGCCATCTAGGTGTGTTGCTGCTGCTGCCACCTAGTGTCTCAGAGAGTCAGCAACATCCATCCAACAGACTGCGCCTGACCAAACCACCAGTGGAAGTCCTGAAGAAAATGGCACAGGTATTGTGTCTGAATCCTAGAAAACTAAAGCCAAAATAAACTGAATTTTTTTGTAATGCATTATGTACCCCCTAATGCCCCTATAGGTAACTTTCTAAATATATATTTGTTCAGGTTTTTTTTTTAATCATTTTTGAAAAATGTTTTATGAACATGAAAAATTAGGGGAAAGCCTAAATTAATTTAATTTAACTCTCTTCTTTGAAGGCCATTGGAGCCCAGGTGGAGATAGTGCGTGTTGGTGATGGCTGTGAGATTTTGGTGGATGAAGCCATCGACAGTGCTGATAAAAATGATGGCTGGGTGATCATTCAAGACCTTCACCTGGCTCCACCCAAATTCTTCAACAACCTGAAGAAACACCTGATCCGAGTGGCCAGATCTAGAAGTAAGTTTTCTTCAGTGGATACAATTAAGGATGACATTTGTCGATCAATATTATATTTATTGTGATTAAAATAAAAATTGTATTGACTGTTGTATTTTCTGATCAAAATGTAGAAGCTATGTGAAAATAAAGTATTTGTCAAAATCACCAGATAATTCATAAATTGGTCACTGATTTTCTTATACAGGTAATGCTCAGGATGAAAATCAGAAGGGAAATCGTTTCTGTGTTTGGATTACATCAGAACCATGCCCACTGATTCCAAGCTTCTTGCTGCAGAACCTCCACAAAATTGCTTGGAACCACATTACTGAAGATGTGGTTAAATCAAAGACCATGAAAGATGAGGGCAAGGAGGCTGAAGGGGGAAACCAGGCCCCCAAAGCCCCGCTCGCCATTTCTTACAGATCCCCAGGCACATACCTCCACTCTGGTAAGTACATAAATAAAACATGACAAAAATTTCCTTCCATTTTGTTTACCTCTTGTTCGATTGTATATTTCAAACCATGGCATAGTTAACTGTATGTGTTCTAAAGATGGTCTTGCCTAACTCTACTACATCTTTTATTTCTAATATCATCTCTCTTCTCTCTCTCTAAAATTTTCTTTATCACTTTTCTTCCCCAGCAATTGTGTCCACCCTTAAACAAGTTCCTACAGAGCTCCTGGAGAAAGTCTCCACTGAGCCCCAGATGGTCCGAACTATTACATTTGGTCTGGGCGTCATACAGGGAATGCTGGTGGCCCGCCAACTGTTTGGAGCTCAGGGCCTTAACCAGTGGTACCCATTCAACCAGGTTCAGATGGAACAGGCTCTGGTGGCCCTCACCGGTAAAATGCTGAAATCTGAAGAACAGCAGGCACCAAAAGTTGACACAATGGCTGAAATATTTGCCAAGGTAAGCTGATTTTTTTTTTAGCAATATTATTGTAAAATGTCTGGTATTAAATGTTATGCATGTATTAATGAGATTACAATATATTGTAAACTTGTATAGACCGAATCATCATTGACTACCAATAAGACAGAACCTCCCCATGAACGGGTTTTGTCTTGTTTTATCCAGGTAAATCTGGTTCAGGGAAAATCAGTTGAAACCTTTGTTAATTTGAATTTTGTTTTCTGGATGAATTCCAATTTTCAACACTCTTATCAGTCTCCTCTGCATTGAATGTATAATACACTTCTCTCTCTACCTCAGGGTGTTTTTAAGCACATTCATGGTGTTGATGGTAGCACCAATCTTTGAATGTTGTTTTATAAGGCCAAACAAAATTAATGTTTTGTTTCTCAGGCACTACAGCATCCGGTGTATTGATTCATACTACTGAATGAATTTTCTTGAGGGAATAAATCAATTTTTTTATTTTAATCAGAATTATTAATTTATTCCCCTTTGCAAATCTTGCAATAAAATAAATAATAAAATACCTTGTTTGTTGCAAAATATTTTGATTTTCTTTTTGGCCTGAGAAACTAAATTTTTTTGGGGGCCTTTCATTAAGAATTCAAGTTTAAAAAGATTTTGGTCAGTAAAAAGTGAAATATCTGTATGATGAAATTATAATTACCAGTATCCAGTCTCACAATACTTCGTACAGCACATTTACACATACTAAATGCTGATGAATATATTGACAGCTGTGCTAAATATCAGGTTCGGGTTTTATTTCTAGCTGATTTACCAGAACTGTGTGTTGACCTACAGTGACATGGACTATGTAGAGGCCTGTGTGAAGAATGTCCTCAATAGCCTGTACCAGGACAGTACTGGAAGCCTGGTGCTGGGTAGTGTGGCTATTCCAACACCTCCTGCTAATGTCGGTAAGGAATTTTACTGAACAGAACCAACATGTCTGCACCCCATTTTTCATCTGGCTTAATTTCAGCTTTCTCATAGATCCGAACAGACCCCAAAAAAATGAATAAAATCTATTTTTAACTTTCTTTTGCGTTTTTTTTTTTTAGATCCTGTAGACTTTGGACAATGGTATGAAGATAATGTGGATGATGAATTCACTCTAGGAGCCCTGCAGTTACACACTAGTGCAGAGCGAGAAACCATAGACTCTGAGTACATAATTTACCTCTTATATTCATAATTTACTCTTTGAATGGTTTTTGTTCCTTATGTGCAAACCTATTTCATGCATTTCTGTTGTCTTATTTCAGAGCTACCGATTTTATCCGAAATCTGGACTTGATGTTTGAGACCCAGACAATGGAGGCAGGAGACATAGCTAGCGTCCAGCAGGACCGAGTGAACATCATGAGGCTGAGGTCCTCCCTGGACCTGTGCTCCGAGGAGTTACCTATTCTGTTGGAGCTGGGACAAGTTGGTGACCTGATCAAGCAGGACTATAACTTTCCTTATCATGTTCCCAGTCTGATTAGTCTGGCCACAGCCAGCAGTTCACAAATGCCCGAAACCATTGGCTACTGCTTGCTGCAGGTAGGTGATGCTTGGTGGGGAAAAAAAATTTCTGGTGAAGCTTTGACATCAACTTTTCAGGTTTTTATTCAGAAACATTTCTGGTAACTGTAAAAGCAAAAAAGTGTGCAGGACTTTCTTATTATGTATAACTAACATGGCCATTTATTTCACAAACAGGAGTGCCTATGGATGAACAACTCCCTCTGTCATATGAGGCAACAGATCCATGAACTACAGGGCTGCCTTTTGGCAGGCCCAGAGGCTATATCTAAGGAACTCCTGCCCACTGCCTGCAACCTACAGGAGGAACATGTTCCGGTGTCCTGGATCCATCCTAACTGTCAGCCTTCCACTCACTCCCTTGTTTCCTGGTTGGAAGGTTGGTTTTGATTTCATTTTAATGATAAAGGAAATGATATCATTGTTTGTGCTTCAGTAGTTACAGAGTGTATTCTTGCAAGAATACACTCTAAAAAATATTTTTTGATATTTTAGTGAATTGTTTTTCCAGAATATCTTGTGAAAGTTACATGTACATTGTACTTAAATACCATTTTTCTCTACTTTAGATTTGAAGAAAAGACACGATCAGCTACATAACTGGGTCAAGCACAGCATGGTCCCCATCTTCAAGAATGGGACCCTGGAAAATCCCACCATCGCTGCCGGTCACCTAGGCAAGGTCTGGCTGGGAGGACTTGTCAACCCCCAGGCCCTGCTGGTGGCCATCAGACAGGAGAAGGCCATTGTTGCTCAGTGCTCCATGTCAGAGGTATAAATTATACAAAGAGATGGACACTGTGTTTAAAACTTTGCAAAATGAATGCATACATATTACACTGTGAATTTTAACGAAAGAGGAGAGTTTTGAAAATGAAAATATCTCTGCATGTACCAATGAGAATGTGTGATACCTGTGCAATAAACTCAAAGATACTGTAAACGTATTATATTTGGCGTGTATAATATTTGGCGAAAATTAATTTTTAAACAAGTTGGCGTTGATTTGAATTCGCCTATTCCTGAATGTGATTATTCTTATACATATATGCATGGTATTTAGCGATGTACTTGATTTAGCGGAAGCCGCATTCCGCCAAAAGCGCTAAATAGAATACACGGCCAAATGTAGTATGTTTACAGTGGTTAAGAGATGGCTTAGAAGAAAAGATATGGTAATATGGTCAGGGGCAGTAAACAATGACATGAGTGGTAAGGACAAGGATTTATAAAAAATTATGTAGATTTAAATGAAGTTATGTTGTTGGTAGATCTCCTTTGAGTGCATCGTGATGGACAACATCAACACAGACGAGTACGATCTGGATGAGGGAGGAATGTTCATCAGTGATATTCATCTACAAGCTGCAGCCTGGGATTACGAGAACGACTGTCTGAAAGACCCCGTGTAAGATTTTTACTTTAAAAAAAATTACTTTTTATAAATTCAAGCACTATTAGGTTTAATCTTTTGATGAAATTCAAACAGTACTTGGTTTAACCTTTTGATGAAATGTATTTTCAGTTGAAAGACTTTTTTTTGTATGCATGATTTTGATGTTTCATTTTGTTTTTTAGATCGTCTTTGTACAACATTCCATACATGTACATGAAGCCAGTTCTAACAGCTGAACAGGCAGACAAAATCAACAAACAGACCATATATCCCTGCCCTATCTTTATGAATAAGGTATGCACATTGCTTTAGCCATTTAATCCTTTTTACCTAAAAAAATTATTTAAAGAGTATAGATGTTTCCTTGTGGGTTTTTTTCTGACTTAAATCAGGGCCATATTATAAAAATAATTGGTAAAAAAGAGTTGAAAATTATATGAAATGTGTAAGTTACCATAATTTCTTAAATAACATATATGGAAGAAATAAGATTGGTAGAAAAGAATTGAAAAGGTTTGAAAATTATATGAGATACCTAATATAGAAGTTTTACTAAGATACCATAATTTCTTAAATAAATTATATATGAAAGAAATAAGATAGAAAAGAATTGAAAAGGGTTGAAAACTATATGAGATACCTAATATAGAAGTTTTACTGAGATCAGATTTTCTAATTTGACAATTATGCAGTTTAGAATTTTGGCTTGATAGTGGTAACGAGGTATTTATCTTATTACAGAGCAGACAAGTACAGACTACCACAGTGAACTTGAACTGCCCAGTTCCAGTGGACAGATGGAAGATGGCCAGAGTAGCCCTGATACTGGATCCAGGTGTGTTTCTGTCTTGATCATTATTAAATTTTATCTTTGATAATTTGTTTCAATCCATTGTTTGGCTAATTTGGTAAATGAGTAAGTAAGGTGATACTCACAGAGATGATTTTTTGTTTAATAAAAAAGGTCTACCTGAGGATGGTGTAAAGAAATCAAGGTCCTATTTGATGCTGATGAAGGCTCCCATGATGCCTATACAAGAAGAAGAATCCATTCGTTCAGACGAGGAAGAAGAGGAACTCATTGAACTGGAACAAGGAGAGGAGATCGAGAACTCAGAGCAATCTCAGATGTCCTACCGCCCAATGAGCCCCAAAGCCCCACCCCTGCCACCAGGACTGGCCATTCAAAAAGAGCCGCCCATGGGTGGTGAACAAGCCTCATCATCTTCAAAGCAGGCAGGTGCAGCAAAACAGTCAAGTCTCAAAGGTAGCAATGACTCGGTATACAGCCAGGGCAAGTCAGAAGGAAAGAAAGAAAGTCGCACCGCCACACCTACAAAAGCCAGTGAGAGATCTGAACAGCAGTCACCAACGGAGGCAAAACCTGGTTCCCGACCCCCAACAAGGACTAGCGTGACCAGTAAGAAGTCGAAAGGAAAAGAAAAGGTATCTTCAGAGGAAGAGGTTAACGACAAGGGAAGTGTTACCAATACCAGGCCTCGATCAGAGCATGAAGATCCGGTCACTCAGGTGGAGATTGAGCACAGTGAGGATGAGGTTGGAGGGGACACTGAGAGGAAAACTCAGCCAGTAAGACATTTCATTATGAGATCAAACAAACACAAAAAATTATTTTATGAAAGATGCTCTATTGGTACACTTCACTTGGGGGTTTTTTCAAGTATTTTTTTAAAAAGTTTTTAATCATCATTTTTTATTTTCAAATGGTGAGAGTGATTTGAGAGATTATCCATAGCAATTAATCTTCATGAACAAGTCCTCATTTTTTCATTCATAATTATACATGTGTATCATTCATCGAATAACCTTATTGTGACAATATTCTATGATATGAAACTGTTTAGGTTTCTAACAGTCTTTATATTAACATTCCAGGCTAGTGACAGAAGTTCAGAAGAAAATCAGAATCAAAATGCCACTACCATGAAAAAATCTGCATCAAGCTCAACTTTAAAGAAAGGAGAATCAACACAAAGTTTGAAGAAAGGAGAATCAACACAAAGTTTGAGAAAAGGAGAATCAACACAAAGTTTGAAGAAAGGAGAATCAACACAAAGTTTGAAAAAAGGAGAATCAACACAAAGTTTAAAGAAGGGGTCATCAACACAGAGTTTGAAAAAGGGGGAATCAACACAGAGTTTAAAGAAAGGTGAATCAACACAAAGTTTGAAGAAAGGTAGTTCAACACAGAGTCTTACAAAACAACCATCAACCCAGAACCTGAAAAAGGGGACATCTGGGGAAAGTTTAGACAAAGCAAAATCTAAGGAAAGTTTGAAAAAAGGTACATCAAGCGAAAATCTCAAGACCACAAGGTCAAAAGACAGTTCTGAGGGTCAACCTTCTGAAACCTTACAGAAATCGAAATCTAAAGAAAGTTTGAAGAAGTCTTCTTCTGAAGATGATGCCAAAGAGTCTTCAGAGCCAGAGGCCACAAACAGGGAGTCCGAAAAATCAAAATCTTCCCCACCACCCACTAACCGCAGTGTAGAGGAGAAACAGAATTCAGAACCCCAGAAAGAGGCCACAGCAACTACTGATGATACTACCAACCAAAAACAGGAGGAGAGAGTAGCAGACGACAAGCAAGCGGAGACCAGCAAAGAGCAAGAACCAGCTAAACAGGAGGAGACAACTGGTGCCAAAGACAAAGATGAGAGTGATAACGATATGCTGTGATCTCACATCAAAATTTGATGGATATTTTTTTGTTTACATGTACTGCCATTCTTATTTTGATTTGTGAAGATCCAACTTATCTTTGAGAAAAAATAATATATAGAACCATGATACATTATTGATTCCTGTTTACTTATATATTGTTGCATCAATTTATTGAACAGAACATTTCAACAAATGACATGTAAAAAAAAAATGTGCTTTGTTGTTGATAACTTTATGAAAATAATTATAACCAAAATCTGTTGTAGTTATGTGCCTTAATTTTCATAGATATTTATACAGGTATTTATTTTAAAAAGCATTCCGTCCAAAACTTGCTGAATTTTACACTATAAACAGAAGTATCTACAAGTGTATGGTCATTTTCATTGGGTGATGATATCAACTTCCGTCCAAATATTATTTATGAAAACTGCTGATCTAAGCAAAATGACCTCTACATTTGTTATTTTCTCATACTTGTCAAGAGTATATTTTTTTGAATTTTTATTTATGTGTTGTTACGTCTTCTTTTTTGTTGTTTATTTACATTATATTTTTTTCTTTTGATGTTAATTGAATTTTTGTGATAATAGTGTACTTTATGCATCACTGTCAGAAAACTAGAAATTATTTATTTTGTATTTAAAAGAAGACATTTAGTGTTAATGTGTGCATGAATAGATCTGTATTTATATGCACACTATATTGTGGTTTATTTTGGAACTACCCATTGACCAATTGTATAATTTTTTTGCGTGTGATAATAAATTTTAAATTTATTGTGAGTATTTGAATATGTGATGATGAATAAACTGGATTTTAATGGTTCATATGTACTCAATACTCTGATTTATAAAGAAACATTAAAGGTTTTAATTTTGGTAATTTGCATCCCACTCGGAAGATTTTGTGAGCGGGTTTTGCCCTTTCCCTTTTTTTCTTCTTTTATAGTTTAAAGGGATTACATGCAGGCTATAGGTGAAGTTGCACTGAATGGTTTGTTTTCCTTGGAGACCCATAAATAGTTCTGCTTTTTATGTACTGTATTAACAAAATTTCAGGAACAAAATTATGTCGTAAAATGTGTACTCTAGAATAACGAGGCATCCTCTTAACATATTATATGTTCAGACAAGACAAATTACTTGCACACACTTTTTTCTCTTTGCAAGCTTGGTACGTTCATACCAACATGAAACACAAAAGAAAACGTTTTAATTTGTTAAGTTTTTGGTGTTTTCATGTACATTTTTCTATAAAACTCAACTACAGCATGCGCGGATCCAGAAAATTTTTCCAGGGGGGTCCGAAGGATAATTGTGTTTGCCGGGGGGGGGGGGGGGTCCGAGGCATATTTGCGATAATTTTACTATGTAAATTTAATAAATTTTCATTTTCCAGGGGGGGGGGGGCGGGACCCCCCCCCCCTCTAGATCCGCGCATGTACAATATTCATCAATCTCGAAGATTCAGAAGCAGGAAAAGTAGATATGATTTAACTAGGTCAACCAAACTTTTTAAGCATTTGAATAAACAGTGAGCAATGAGCAAGACACAAAATTTTAAAACAAATGACTGATGCCTTCTAGGTAAGTGATTCAGTCTGATTTTCATTCCTGAGCAAATTGCTCTAAGCACTGTCGCAAATTTATTAAACTAGTAAAGTTGCAGCTTTATCATTTGTTTATTCATAGACCATTAACTGTGTATCATGTTTTTTAAAAGCACTCAGAAGATATAGATTAAACAAACCAGAATACTTCGTCACAAACCATGCTTAGGACTATATAGTATAGTATACTATATTACATGTATAGTATATGATACGGGCCTAAAATGCCCCCCCCCCCAAAAAAAAGAAAATCATCATTTTACTGTAATTCTTTGTTTTCTTTTTATACATATATGCATTTAAAATTGTTTCAATTTTGACTCGTATCATCATGGTTTTTTGAAGAAAAAAAATCTCTAATCTACCCTTGAGAAGAAAATATCATAAAAAAATCTTGAACAACACCCATCATACAAACGAAATCTTTAAGAAAATGTTTAAACTTCTATGAAAGTATTTCCGTGCTTCCTGTGCATTACAAAATATTAATGTTAAATGATAAATATTTGTCTTCTATTTACAACCTAACTATTTCAAGTCTGAATCATCAATTATTCCAATTGTTCTGTTTTATTTGAAAACTGAAGGTAAAAGCATCTCTTTGCCACAATCGTAAAGGAAGGAATGAATTATTGAAAATACAGTCAATGTAGTATCAAACGACAAAACTGCCTAAAGAATCGTTTAATGTATAAATTTCTAAATTTCCCTGTCAAGACACCATGGCCTCTGTCAATTGAAATACAAACGTATATGAAAAAATTAAAGGAATATTTTGTATGTTAAGCGTAAAGAAATAAAATAATTATATATTTTGAGCAAGATGGCACCCGAGTGCATTGTGCACTCAAGGTCTAATATTTATAATGTTGCGTGTAATTTATGATATTAGTATGCGTTTAGTAACATAACTTTTTTCTCTTTAAATAAACACCCTCATTCTTGAACTCGGTGACATTTTTATTGGAAAGAAATATTTGACTAATAACTTTAAAGTGTGTTATGATAAACTGATAATTAGCAGGATGGCTTGTCAAGCAAACAAGAACTTGTAATCTTTTTCACGTTTTTATTGCCATAATGAACGACAATATTTGTTTTCAAAAATAGATGCAAGCGCTTGGATACTAAACTCAAGACTAAATCCGCAAGCCTCATAGTTAAAATGCGAACTGTGTGGTGTATATATATGTATAGTCTGAAAGTGGAATAGAAATTAAGGATGGAAATCTTGGAATGTATTGATGAACGGATCAAACATCATAAGGAGATTGCTCAAGATTCTTGTACGGACGATGTACCGCCGATCAATTTCTTGGATCCGATTAATTTTACTCCCCGGACCCCGTACAGAGAACCCCCTCCATCAAGGGAAGACAGAGGAAAGATTCAACGGACATACCGATGGATTTTTGCAACCATTTCGCGAGAGGCAACAGAAATTGAACCGGAAGTATTGGACTGGTAAGTCATTTTTAGAACAAATTATCAATCTTTTGATAGGTAAACGTTTTCTTCCATCAATATTTGGAATTCTTGGATTTTTCCCTACAATTTTAGTGGGTGACACAATAGTTGAAACAATAACGATGTGTTAAGAAAATGGAAAAGTAAAAAAAAAAAAAAGTTTGTCACTCTTTGTAAAATTTGCATTTACACCTGTTAATTTTGCAATTGCACACACCTTGTCACGATAAATGCACTTTACGTTCACCCAGTAAATCAAAAAATTTACAATTATAACATGGTCTCAAATATATATAAGAGTAAGATTTTATTATTGATTATTCTTTTCATAATTCATAATAACTGATACATTGTGTTTCCAACGCAATAATGCTTGATGTAGTTGATTTAAGCATCGAATGCTTATATTTATATTCATACTGGCCCCGAGGTTATAAAACTTTCTTGAGTACGATCTCATACTCCAAATCGTACTCCATGCTCCAAATCGTACTCGTACTCAAGGTATCGAGGTTATAGAACTTTTTCATACTCATACTCGTACTCCGCCTGAGTACAAAACGGCGATTATCTGAGTAAGCTATGGAGCTTTCTCAACGTCGTACTCAAAACATTTTATCTAAATAAAATGTAGTGTAAACATATTATAGTGTTACATATTGTAATGTTGCTGTATTATACGCTATAATTTAATCATAATTACATGTATATGAATTAAAAGGGAAAGTTTTTACCATTTTATCAATGAAAAATCTAGATATAATGGAGGTGAATTTAAGAGTATGGGAGAGCTGCAACCAAAATTATCAAATTATGCTTCATTATTTAATTGTACATATACATGTAAATGTAGGTACAAAATAATTTCATTGAATACCTTGACTTTCTAAGAATTATGTTTTTAGTCAAATGCGACCCATACTCCCCATCATTTAAAATCAAGAAATCAATGTACATGTATCGTTATTAGTTAATATTAAACAGATGCACTTGCAGGGTCCCGCCTTTTATTTTAGTGAGAATGTAGGTTAGATCTAAACATTACAAAGGATGGGGGATGCATAAAAGTATAACACTTTCTATTACTTACTTAATAATCATTTATCATTAATGTTACATGCAACAAACCTTGGAAAGGGACAATTTTTATAGAATAAGCGGTATATCAGTGGCGGATTCAAGGGGGAGTGGGGCACACCCGGCATGCCCCCCCCCTCCCCCTAAAATTGTCAAAATAAAAAATCATACTCCTTCTGGCAAAGAAAATGTACAACTTGCGAGTCTTGATTATCATTTTTTTTTTTTTTGAAACTCATAGGATTTTTCTACATTAGACTGATTTCAATGGTGTAGTATGAAGAAATGAAGAAAACCGTGGGTTCAATGGTGTAATGTACATAGAAAACCCAATTTGCTTACGCTCTCCTTGGGTTCAAATGTGACCAGTAACCCACCTTCCAGTAATTGGTTATACTAGCTAGTGTTTTTAACGACTCTTCCATGTTTATTATAATACAAGCTGGCATGGTTATCATTTTTAAAACTTCATTTACATCGTTCCGATTTTTTAAACTGATTAATTTACAGCCATTCGAAAGAAAAAAAATAAAAGGAAATGTTTCTTATATTTCTGCAAGGTAGAGGGATTTGATGGGATTAGCTTCCGGGGCCGGCTTCCCTCCCTGGGCCACTAACAGGGCTTTGACCTGGACCCACTGGGGGCTTCCAGACCCCCTGGCGTATACTGGCGCCCCCTCTAACTTCAAATCCTGGATCCGCCTCTGGTACTAGATATTTCAAAGAGAGTTGGTGTGTGTGTGGGGGGGGGGGTCGAATTCTACTTCTGTGGTATATCTATTTTTGTTTTTAATTTCATAATTATACTTTTAGTTTTCATAGAGCAGCTACTGTCTGTCGAAAATATTAGCTTTTAAAAATCGCCTTTCCTCTATAGTGTCAAAAATGCTTTGATGTGATAATTTAGAATAATTTTATACAAGGTTCATTTTTTTTTTAGAAATATCAAAACCATTAAAAATAATAAAAACCTATGCTGAAAGTTAACAAAAAGCAATCTTTCTTGGAAATATAGAAACTAATCAAGAATCAGCGGTAAGTAATTAAAACGCATGTTAAAGGGCATTAGATGTAAACTTAAATAAAAAGATTGCAAATTTTCAATTTTTGTGTTGGCAATATTTTTAAATTATGGCATACATATTTGGCTTCCTATATACTTGCTGCAGAGATCTAGATGTGTTCTCTCTCAAATAAAGGGAACTTTTATTTAAATTTTACTGCCAAAACGTATAAGATTTCCATTTCGAATCATCTACCATTATTTGATTTTTTCCCCCCAAATATCAAAGTCATTTTGACCACAAAACATAACCTACCTCATGATGATATTATTTATGATCTTTATTATTTATTTCAAATTAAACATCGAGAGCATAGACATGTCTAAGTATACGTAAAGTGAAATGCATTATATTTGGTTTAATATTTTTCATTATAAACGCTCGAATGTAAGGACGGTGGGTCCCGGTGACCCCATAGTCTTAAGTTTTATATTAGTGTCTTTCCACAAATGATTATTTGAAAATAAAATTTAGTGTTATGACATCAAATTTTATTCTTAAATAAACATTTATGGAAAGACATTAAGTACATGTATAATCGATGTATTTATTCTGCTTGAGTATTCGGGTAATTTACAGTTAATTAAAGTTAAGCTTGTCTATGTAAAAAAATGATAACACTTTAATTAATTATAACACGCATGATAGAAGATAGATATTAAGAGAGAGAGAGAGAGAGAGAGAGAGAGAGAGAGAGAGAATTCCAGACATCGTTAATTACCTCGTTCCTTTAAAGTTGTTTATATCTACGCCCCCTACCCTCTTTTCCAAAAAACATTGACATAATCACAATTCGTTGATAAGTTCCCCAATAACACTGGATTTATCGTCTTTGTTGCTCAAAAGTTAAAAAATTATAGATGCAGACACATCTCCATGCTTGCAGATGAAAAAAGGCATATGTACATGTAAATAATGTGTTACATTTTGTTGATAAATAATTTATCTGAATACATGTACAGTTTGCCTACATGCCAGGGCTATTTACATGAGTTACCGTGCTCTATCTAACTCCAGAGACATAAAATTTTCTCCACCGCTTTTGGAGCATACTCCAAATAGTACTCAGCGGAGAACGTACTCCAAAACTTTTATAACCTCGGTTTTTAGATTCGTACTCAGTGGAGCACATACTCGGAGTACGGAGTACGAGTTTGAGTACGAGTATGAAAAAAGTTTTATAACCTCGGGGCCTGATGTTTTTTTTGTATGAAATATATGTGCATCGTAGCTGAAAAGCCATTATATACACTCTCAGTCAGGGATACAAAACATACATGGAACAGCCATATTAACATGTTATTTTGTACGCTTCCACAGCTAAAAATATAGTGCCATAAACTTTGTAGAAAAAATTCTTTTTAATTAAGGTGTAGACATAAATTAATGATTATTTTTCAAAAGTACATATCAAATTGGTTATGTAAGGTTGAACGTTTCATTTAATCTTACAAAAATAAATATACTCAAAACACGTGGTGACGTTTATATTTGTGCTCATGGCGCATGAATTAGCAAAGGTGTATTCATAGGAAATTGAACGTCGCAGATCTCCAATGCAATCATAAGGGGAAATATACACTGAATGTAAATATTTAAACAATAAAATGCTTTCTTTGGTGATTCATTCGGGATATGAAGGTAGCGACATTGCAGAAAAAATACATAAGGGCATTCCAAGTTTTTTCTATGTTTAGCGTCCGCGGACGGATTGGTTTTGAGATGTAAAAATAAAAAAAAAAACCACAATCATTTTTCATAAAATTAGATCGCTTTTTCATATGTCGTGCTTGGGATCGCATTTTTAAATCGAATCGGAAATCAAATATTCATAATAACAACATTCGAAATGGAAACCATAGTGGTTATTTGTTATTTTTGTATTTTTGTTACAAAATGAAAAAAATGCTTAAAAAATATATTATAAATTTTATTTTGTTGAACCTTTAAAGTTGTGTGTTTTTTTCTAAGGTTTGTGTTTTTTTTCCTGATAGAAAGATAGGTTTTTGAGTTTTGGGTGGACGCTAAACAAAGAAAAAACTTGCAATGGCCTAACCCGCTAACGCGGGTTATGTAAATTTTTTCTGCAATGATCGCTACCTTCATAACCCGAATGAATCACCAAAGAAAGCATTTTATTGTTTATATTAACATCTTTCTTTTAACTAAGTAATAAATTGGGCGTAAAAAGTAAGTAAAATTCACTAAATTACTGTTAATGTACATAAGTACGTCAGCTAAAAGAAACAGCCAAATCGTCTCCTGTGAGAATTTGAGTCTGATATCATCATGGTTATTTCGTGCAGTCCGTGATTTTTCTTAGGTAGTTGTAGGTCTCGTCCAATCGATAAACTGAGCGTGTCAATTTCTGTCCTGTAAATTACTTGTCAGTTTCAGCCGCTGTAGATTTCGACCAATCGATAAACGGGGCGTGTAGATTTCAGTCTGGCTGTTTCTATAGAGCTATGAATTACTATGAGTCTCCGTAAGAAATAGAGGGAATAATACTTGGTAGATGTAAATATATAATGGTAAGCTCTGCGAGCAGAAATGATGATGAGTACTCAAATTGGCAATAAAGAACCTTTCCTAAACCAATAGGCAAAGGGTCTTTCCCAAACCAGTACCTCCGTCATTTTACTCCTTTGCGCTAGTAGTAGAGTTGACGTGCTTAAGTTTAGTTCATCCCCCCATCCGGCCCCACTGTATATTAAAATAAGTATGGATAAGATAGATCAAACCCTCTCTCATTTGATGGAATAGATGTCAGTATATAATCGTAAATTAAAAAAAAAATAATTCTAAATTTCAATCATGATGACCATGAATAAAACGTTGACATTGTAAAGATGGATATATAGACCTATAGATATAAACTTCTAATCTAGTCAGGACAGAAGATGAATGGCATCCAAATACTCGCACACATACATATATATATACGCAATATTTGTCAAACTCTCCAGTCCTGCTTCTTATGACTGTAGATAATAGATCGTATAAAACACACTCTAGTGTTGTCTGGCATGAGGCTCAATCAACAGATGACATTGTAAAATCTTGAGTGTCGTTTCACCATTCTTGTCATACTTAACGAGGTTCCTCCGACCAGTGTTGTCAGGAACAGTCAAGTAACTCTTACTTACGACTGAAATGCAATAGTCCAGGTTTACTCTTTACAATAGCTTCTTGCTATATAATAAAAATTCTTTGGAAACAAATTTATTTCTAGTATTTTAAATAAATATCTAAGGATTGAATTACAATTGCCTCCCTTTACATTAACACTTCGGCTTTTCCCACCCAATCGATCTCAACACAGGGTTGTTGGGTTTTTTTCAAACTATATTGCAGAGAGAATATTGACTTATAAGTTTTAAATGAAATATTGATACGAAGATCAATACTTAGCGTTGTTTTATTCCACTTTTAGTTCGCCTTTTGACATGGTCGTAATTGAAATATGAAATATGAAATATTGAGCCTTTGAAATATACACCACTGGGGTTTTTTTTCGAGTCTGCAGAACTGTATCTTTTCATTAAAGTTTTCGATTATAGAACGACAGTCTCTGTTACAGCTTAACGCGTAACCATAGGCCATTTTTTATTGATTTAATTGCATTTTTTCAAGACCGGTCTAAATTTTAAAGAATTTGAAAAAAAAATGTGTTTGTTGAGTCGGGTGAATAAAGTCAAACCATTATATTTTTTGGAAATATTGGCATTAATTAAAAGCAATTTGAACAAGTTTTTACAAAGGAGAATTTCCATGGGATATATTGTCAATCTCTTTGGATGTTGGTGGTGGTATTATTACATTTATTTTGTGCGAAAATGAGTCTTTAATTTTTTAAAAGTTTTGAAAAACAACGACTGAAAAGATATGACCCTACTTTAATATCAATGCACATATTATTAAACTTAACCGATTGCACAAGTACTTTTTGTTAGAGGTATCCTATATGCCCAAAAGCGCGATATCGAATTAGTTTTGAGACATTTTTTTGTCACACACACACACACACACACACACAGACACACACTATTCCCTGTCAGCTATGTTTTATGGTTATTAATGTAAAACTTTAGTTAACTCTCCCCAACATTACAACGGCTAGACTACGAATTTCGAGTACATGTACATATATATTTCAGACGAAGCAAGAATGTCTATTTCAAGGACACGAACAATGTTTATTTCTTTTTTGACATGTACCCCGGACTCCGTTATCCTTTCAGGGTAATATATCTTGAAATGAAGTACTTGTACATTACTTTCGATGACACACTTGTGTACTTACATTTTCCGTTTTACGTGGTGTTATCCATTTCAAGCACAAGACAGTCAGATTGAGATGAATATCTTCATACTTTGAAGAATGAAAATACATTTTTGATTGATGAGTGATGTTGAAGTTAAATAAACCGAGGACATACTTTGTCGTAAACTCTTAGACAGATAAAGAGTTCAGTGTAAAGGTTAAGATTTATTAATCTTGTTTAGGCTAAAAACATTAAAAACGACCTTGAAATTACAGCTAAAATACCCAGGTCCTGTAAATATTGTTGATGAGAGGTCAATAACCTAGGACAAAAAAAAAGGAAAAAAGAAATATTATTAGCATATTAATTTAAAAAAAAAACCTCTGCAAGATGATCTAAGTACGAAAGACGAATAGGGCCACATAAAAAATATTTTTATCTCGTAATTACGAGATCTTTTCTCGTAATTACGAGATAATTATCTCGTAATAACGAGAAAAGATCTCGTTATTACGAGTTAATTATCTCGTTATTACGAGAAAAGATCTCGTTATAACGAGTTAATTATCTCGTTATTACGAGAAAAGATCTCGTTATTACGAGAAAAGATCCCTTAATTTCGAGAAAAGATCTCGTTATTACGAGTTAATTTTCTCGTTATTACGAGAAAAGATCTCGTTATTTCGAGAGAATTATCTCGTTATTACGAGTTAATTATCTCGTTATTACGAGAAATATATTGTTATAATAAAATACATTACAGTTGTTATTTGATTTATTATTGTGAAAAAATACATACACAATAAGTGTTCCTCGTTTACCAGATTCCTAGCTTCCAAGTCGATTGTTTCAGCCTTTCAGTCTATTTTGGATTTTTTACAGAAACGTTAATTCAATTTTTATTATTTTTAAATAACAACGATCATAATTTATTGATTTCTACATAGAATAATCGGATTTGATATTTTATCTTATATGAATAAGTGGAAAGAACTTCGTGTTATTTTCCACGTATATTACAACTCGACTCCGAAGTAAATACCAATTAGTCCTAGTCATAAAAACACAGTTCCATTTGTTACAGAGAACTTTAAGTCATTTAATTTATTTATCAATCTGCTTTGCTCCTTCTTTTGAATTTTTTCTTTTAACAAATTTAATGAATTTCTTAATATATGTTCATTCATTTTACATAAAGAGACTTAGACAGTACATGTAGAACAATGAAATGCATCATTTTATATAGATCTTTTCTCGTAATAACGGGATCTTTTCTCGTAATAACGAGATAATTAAGTCGTAATAACGAGATCTTTTCTCGTAATTACGAGTTAATTATCTCGTAATAACGAGATCTTTTCTCGTAATTACGAGATCTTTTCTCGTAATTACGAGATCTTTTCTCGTATTTACGAGATCTTTTCTCGTAATAACGAGATAATTAACTCGTAATAACGATATCTTTTCTCGTAATAACGAGATCTTTTCTCGTAATTACGAGATAATGAACTCGTAATAACGAGATCTTTTCTCGTAATTACGAGATCTTTTCTCGTAATAACGAGATAATTAACTCGTAATAACGAGATCTTTTCTTGTAATTACGAGATAAAAATATTTTTTTATGTGGCCCTATTCGTCTTTCGTATCTAAGTTTATCGAGGCGAAATTGTAATTTTAAATGACAGTGTTTAATCAAATACATGTACCTATAATGAATACAATGTAATGTGTATATGGTCTATTACACATGTATGTTAATTTTTTAATACATGTAGTTGACTGCGTAAATTATATCGCAATCAGCTACACTAAGAGCACGGACTGACACCAGACATCGAAATAGTTGATCCATGTATGGAAGAATTAGCTGTTTCTTCCGTGCAACCTACTGATCAATAATAAAGGCAATTTGCGTATTTTTCTAGCTTTGAGATGTTAAGAGGATACAATACAATGTTCATACGGGAAATAAAGGTATATCTATCATTGCAGAAAAAAAATCACACAACGTGCTAAAGCGGGTTACATGTATTTATTTTTATTGCCAAAAAAAAATCTTTACCTCCATATCCACATATCCACAAGAATCACTAAAAATTCATTTCGAAAGTGAAATAAACCAAATTTTCCGTTCTGTCCTTGGCGTTGTAAAAGATTTATCTGTCCTTTGTAAAAAAAAAAATGAAAAAAATCATGCTATATACTGGCACGTGGGGACGATATCCCTTCGTTCTGAGGCCAAGACACATTTTTCTTTTATTTATATATATATAATCAGTCGAAAAATGCTTTTAAAAAAAATCGAAAGTTGGTTATGTATGTTACAAGAGAAGAGCATGTGTCGATCCCATATTTTAAAAAAAATATTTTTAAATGGTATTAAAAAGGGTTTGTTCCATATTTCATGTGCCTTTGGTTATTTCCAAATGTAGCTGATTTATGATTAAGAAGAAGTTCCCAAAACTTATAACCATGGGATAAGTTTGGATAAATTAAGAAGATACCTGAAGAAAATTATCTTTCATATAAATTTTATTGCAATTTTCATCGGGCAATAAATAAGGCGTTAATTATTTGGAAATTTCTCGATTGAATCATTTTGGTAAACCCTTTATAAATATTGGTACCAAAATACCAATGATTAAACCTTCTGTATATTAATCATGAAAAATGTTTGTTTGAATGCCTTGAATGCTCAGTTGTATTTATGACGGAGTTTTCACACCTTCTAAATGAAGTACAATTCGTCATTCGTGACGTAATCTTTGTCGATAATTAACTATTTTTTAAACCAATGATCAAACCGTCTGTTTATTAATTATGAAAAATGGTTGTTGTGTTTTGAACAACTTAATTGTTGTTATGACGAAATTGTCACACTTCCTATTGCAATTATTGTACAATTGTAACCTTGTACTAAAAATAAATACTGTTCGTGACGTAATCTTGAATTATTGATACTGGTTTATTTAATGAACTTAGTTCCCTTATTCTGTAAAATAATATAATAACATTAAAAACTATTATTGACGGAAAGTTACACGATATTGTGACGATAACACTACCAGTATTGCTATTTGGATCCCAATAAATGTCCAAGTCACACGTTATAGGACAACGCTAACGGACGTCCAACAGATAAAAAAAAGGCTGTTGGAGGCTCTCGTGATCAAAGAAAACGGACAGCCTAAAAATCCGTACAAGCAACACTCAACTGACGGACCAAAATTGAGCATAACGGATGAATATGTTATGGTGAAACGAATAAAAAGTCGGCTTAAAACCATTTTACGTCCGAAAGTTGTCCGGAAATCAATTGTGTCCAACGGATATCAACAAATGCAAACCGGCCAACCGCATGCCCCCAATCTCCTGGATATGCAATAGTTTACGAATGGATTGAATCTGTTGAACGTCCGCAACGAGAGAGAGAGAGAGAGAGAGAGAGAGAGAGAGAGAGAGAGAGAGAGAGAGAGAGCGAGCGAGAAACCATCTCCAGGAAAACTAAACAGCCTTTAAAATCACTTTTTTCATTCATCCATACCATTTTTGCAGATTTTACCTCGCACTCGATATATATGTACTCGAGTTACCCAGTTTGGCGATGAATGTCAATAGTAATCCGAAGTCGATACGCGGTTAATCTAGCTTTATCAACGGTTCCCAGTGGTCTTTACAACGGATCATTTATTAATGCTCCGATTTCAGAACTCCAGTATGCCCAGACTTGCCATTAAATACCTTTACGAGGAAACGAGAAATTAATACAGTGAAATTGAATTTCAAAAAGTACTGATCTCAACGTGCGTCGGCTCCTCAAATACTTGTAATATTGAGTGCTATGCTCTGAAAGACAAAAGTTAAGGTAAATGAATATCCCGGAGACTAACCCCTAGGGTCATACAGAGATTTACAAAGTTTTTGCACAGCTCCGTGACAGATAATGGACTGTCTAGGATTTAAAAGTCACTGACGCACAAATGCATCGCCTCAATATAGGCCTAGACCTGTCCAACTATCTATATACGTGTACACACCAACATAGAATTAAATCCTTTTTATGTATTTTTTTTTCTTTGGCCCCCATGTCTTGATGCATGGTTAGTGTATTCATGTATTAAAAGAGAACTCCAGTCTCAAAGAGGTTGTGGCAGGAGAGAGAAAATGATTGTGAAGACTTTTAAAAACCCAAATTGAAAAGTCGCCACGAAGATTCTTTTCTCCCACGGAGTTCCTTTCATGTTCCGATTTTGAGATTCAAGACAAAAGGTAGGGAAAATCGTTCTTCCTGATAATCATTCAAGTCATCGAGCTAATCGCCAAATTACAACGAAGATTTTGCCTCACGATAACCTTTATCTATATGTATCCTTGTAAAAATAAAAAAAAAAACAAATGTATTAAGAAAGGGTTCGCGACATTGATATGAAAGATAATGCATTCCTTTGGTAGCTTTTCTTGACACCAAATTTTAAGCTTATTGACAAAAGTAAGGCATATTTCAAGTAATCAGATGCCACAAACTGCTTCCAATTGAAAGTCGCTATCTGACTTGGGAATAATCGGATAAACTAAACAAAGTGAACGGAGGGACATTAAAGGGCCACAAGCTATATGTAGCCTGACTTCTGTATGTCAAAAAATGCGAAAAAAAAATTTTGTTAAGAAGAGAAAATACCGTGAATCGCCCCTTATGAGAGGCGATAATATGTTTTGGATTTTGTAGTGGTCTCTTCTGCAAAATTTGGACCTACAAGACAATAAAGAAGATACTGGATGTTGGTGGTAATAAAAATAAGGATCTTGTATGGTTTTGCTGGACACAGAGTTCATGAAATTTGGCGGGTCTATTTCATAAACAAAAGTACATAAAAAAAAATTCGGTTGTTGAGTCTGAGCATAAACAACAGTCTTAAAAACGTGTTTGTGCGACATTTATCACCAGAAAATCTAAGAATTCCAAGGTTCAATTTTTAAAAAATCTATATACAGTATGTTTTCTAAACTACTGTCGCGATATTATCAAAAGTTGTTTTGCCTCGAATCTGCCGTTGCTAAATTGTGATTTTAAATTTGATACCTTTCCTCCAACTCGTCTCCGAGTTTTATGACCAAAATCTGAATACGAAATTCAATCGGCTTAGAATTGAAATGTATCTTTCCTTTTAAAACACAAAAAGGTTTAGTGAAAACGTTTAATGGCAGTAGCTTCATTTTTATTTAAAAACGAAACTGACAGAAAACAACCGTACACTACTACATGTTACGCTCGCTCTCTCTCTCTCTCTCTCTCTCTCTCTCTCTCTCTCTCAGCAACCTAGATATTGTGGTTAAATTAAAAGAAAGTCCTTATTATTATAACTGATCAATTTATCATTGCTTTTTTCAATTTTCAATTAGATAGGATATTTAAAGAATAAATATCAAATGCAAATCCGGTTGACTAAAACCAATTTTATTTTAATCCACTTATATTGAAAAGGAAGTGGGTCGTTTAGGTCGTAAACCCGAATTTTGAAAGATTATGACGTGATCAAGAAAATCCGGAATATTTGATTAAACTGCCTACGTGAGAAATTAAAATTTGCTTTACAAATTGTCTGTTTATTCTAAAATGGTAATGTCTTATGAGTTACCGGTATATAAGTTACATTTGAAATTTCTGCAGTGCGATTTTCTTCGGCGATGAAATACAGGTTACATATTATTTGATGATAAACTAAACTTGACGTGAAACTGTAAGTACAACCACGTAAATTCATATTATATGTAGAGACCATATAGTTTTTATAATTTTAAAATCACGTTATCATAGTTTACAATATTAAGCAATAGCTACATGTAAAAAAAAATCTTTCAAATGAAATTCTTATTTGAAAACTCCTTATAAATCAAACTGCTTTACGACTGATCTAGTTTATCTGTTCTTGCACCTGCACGAAATTGTGGACCCCCACACTGTAAATATCACCAAGCCATTCAACACATGGCACTCTCGTCAAGAGAAACTTCCAACGATGTAATTTGTTTTCAAAACATGTTTTAAAATAGGATCAGACCTTTCCATTGTAAAGTTCTATTTTCCTTTGTAGGATTTAATTGTAATGTTTCATCTTGCCTATTTTGGTAGAGTTAATCGTCTACACGAAGCAAGTGTACATACCAGATTTGAAAAATGTTCAAGTGGAGATTTCCAAAGTTTGATGATTATTTCGGATTTGTTTTGATCAAATGAAACACGAGTTCGATTTGTTTTACCTGTTATCCTTTTGTATTGTAGGGTGAATTATTCAACCTCTTGTTTTCACACATGCAGGTCAATTTAAGGGTCGTCATATTAAGAAAGTTTTTATTTCATATTAAACATTCCGGTGTTGGCCAGAAAACACTGTTTCTAAAGTGACGAAAGCATTTATCTTGTCACACTAACCTTAAAGCGAATCGGAATCATTGAAACATCCCCCTCTCCCCCTATACTGATATCCCCACTCCCGGAAACCCCGAATAGCAATGTTGTACCTATGTTTGGTGTTTTAGCTTTTTTTTATCTTCATGGCTTGCTTGTCTAGTATAGCAACTTCGGTTATTGAAATATGCGGTCTTTCTTACAGTTCTTAGATCAAAACAGTCAAATACCCTAGGCTAGCGTTAATCAATGTAAATTCATCCAGTGACAGCTTAAAACAGGTTATGTCGACGCAGCATCAAACCATACATTAATTTTTCATTTATTTATATGTAACTTTTTTTTTTACTTTAAAAAATTGTTAGCCAGAGGTACCCTAAGCAACCATCGGAAAATTGATTCTTTTAAAATCGGAGCGCTGAAGATTTCCTGGGAGATTAAAACGTCGCGCTATAAAGTAAACTCGCGACTAGAAAAGCATTAACAAAGTGATATGTTTGTACAGAAGTTCTTTGGAATAAATCACTCGTCGATTAGTGTATTAAATGCCTATATAACTTGGAGATTATGATAAGCCCAAATAAATCTCGCAGACGGACTAGAAGTACATAAGTCTGTATGGACCATGAGAATCTAACCCTCCAATGGCCGAGGGAGGAAAAAGGTAACATGTAACTGTTAAGTTGTTTTTTAAATTCCAAAAGTTGTTTTGGCAGATTAACATATTGTTGGTTTGTTGTTGTTGTTATTAATATTTTTATGAATAGGTAGGATTGCACTTACAATGGTTTGTTATTGTTTTTTGTGATTTTGTTGTTGTTGTAATTTTTGTTTTCGGCTAAGGGATGACTGGTGAAACTCAACTGTCTTTTGCTTCACTGGTTGAAAACAATTCGCTGAAATCTAACCCGAATTTGGCTGTCTTCTGTTCGTTATTTTTACTTCCGTCTGGGATTGTTTTCCATTGTCCGTTCTTTTTGGACTTCCAGGGGGTATCGAATGATGATTGTTTACATGAACCCTTCCCCAAAAAAACTTTAATGACTTACAGGCAAAACCGGTTAAATAACTTTCAAGAAATTCTTTATGTTAACTACAATAATTGTACACTTAGGTTACATATTTTGCCCTCTTTTATGACAGTCGGCAAAGGACCAATACACGTAAGCTAGTATTTGTATATAGAAATATCAAGTACTGGTAGCTATAGGCCCTATAAACGTCACAATATGAAGCTTACGACTGAAACACAAAATTGGACATGCATGTATACGTGTTTCGTGGTGTGGTTCATATTATTTTCTATATTTTTTTAACTTGGAATCATAATTCCACGGATACATGTACATTCATAAAAAGCATATTTGTCAAAATTAAGACTACTATGCATCCAACATCCGTATGAATATTCGCGTTCTTGTTCATTCTTAAAACTGGCGACAACATTTTAATAAAAAAAAAAAATTGCGCACTTTATAACATAACATGTCGACGAAATGTTTAAATTTTAAATCTTTACTAGAACTTGACACAAGAGACGAGGTGTGTAATTGCTTCTTTTAAAAAAAAAAATACCTGTACCCCTGGTCCAATTTTCTGACTATTGAGAGTAATCAAAACATCATATCCCCTGTATTGTGCAATGATCTATGATTTATGGAAACTACGTTTTAAGTAATTGACTTTTCAGAGATTACAATTGGTGACACTGGGTTTTCAGAATTAATTATGCAAACATTGATGAAAACGTCGTTTTGAAGACAAGTTTAACTATCCGGAGTTGAAGGATTTACATTCCTTCAATAAGCAAAATTGCGATTAAAAGCACTTGCGTCGGATTTCCAAAAGGTTGTTTGTAAACAGCCGAACTGTCAACATCAGCGATTGAATTGCAAGTCATCCAAACAAAATTGAACAGACTTCTATCGACATAAAAAGAGTAATCGAGGTGTATTGACTTCACTGTAAATAGGCACAATAGATGAACAGCGACTTAAGTGCCCGCTTCATGTGAAGATTTCGGTTTTCTCATATCTCCTCAAAGTGGACAATTCAAAGTTTTATGGTGCTTTGAAAGCCGACATTTCGCCAATATCCACACGAATAATAACTTTGTTGTAACAGAATTTGAAGTTGTTCCTTTTCAGGACAGAACACAAGGCTCCCGTTTTGAGTACATTGTATTGGGATGTAAAGAGGAACCGTCATTCAGGAGTTCGAACGGGTCATAGAAAAAAAATATATGGGCTTTTTTTGGCTTGTGTGGAAAAAGTGGCTTTTTTATTAGCAGGCATTAGAGAGTTGGTGTGAAATAAAGAAATAAATTTTCCCTTGAAATCTTTAAAGTCGATAAATCAATATGCCGATCATGAAGTCCTCCCGTCACAGTTTTAAAATATTATAAATGATTGGATAGAATGGTGGCAGAAATGCGTAGGGAAAATATACATGTAGCTGTAGAGTTTTGTATAAAGGCAAAAAAAAAAAAATAACTATATTTATTAATGTCATTCTCTACAGTTGTTTTCAATTCAATGTCTTTGCAAACGGTTACATTGTCATGTTGTGAATTTTGAATTTGCAGGGTGGCAGTAAATACAAAATTTTACAACATGACAACTTGTTGTCATTTTGTGAATTTTGTATTTACATGACAACTTGTTGTCATTTTGTGAATTTTGTATTTACTGCCACTCGGTAAATTCAAAATTCACAACATGACAACATGCTGATTTGCCGCCCCTGAGTCCTAAACCCATAATATATCATTTCATATGCCACTGCAATATCAAGCATTTATATTTAAATGTCATTTACATTTTTGTGCATTACTGATTAAGGAATAGACATTTCAGTCATATGTGCCAAAACCAACGTTCATTGATATAACAATGGGTTATAAAGGTACGCGTTTTTGTTTTTTACGCCAAACCCTCACAGCCCCTCCCTGCCGAAATCCCAACTTATAAAAAATCCCCTACAGTGCGTATTCAACGAAATACACATTGAGACAGTTAGCCACTTTAAAATATCGATTGAGTCCAGATTGTATATCACTTTAAGTGACTAGGTAGATGATAACACTTATCGGAATCGCCCAGTGCATAAGTAGGCTTTAATTTACGACCAATATCTAACTTCCTATCCAAGAATGTAAGATCTTGGAATGTGAAATCTTCACTGAGAGAGCGCCACACTATCAGAAATATATGTAGACATACACGGAGTCGGACTTTCAGTCAATCAAATGGTGCCTATAGGTTGGGTTTTTGAAGAATTCAAATTAATTATAATATTCAGGGTATGGCATAAACACTTTTACTTTTGTGCAACATTTTATGTAAAACACGTATACATACAATCTCTTGTCGAATGTAGAATGTAAAAACGCTTAAATGAACAATTCGTTAATCTTGTTGCTGTATTTGCCGTTTCCGATTATTGCGTTACAAGAAATTGTCAACAGCTTTGACATGTACTCATTTTTTCTTAAAAAGTTACCAATATGAAGGCCATGTTAGCCTCATCAGGAATTCACTTCGAACAAACCGACTTGCGTAATATACTATTACATTTATAATGACTCCCGTAATTGCCGCTTTTTACTGGAATTGCATTTTAGTTCCTCCTTCATAAATACAACAAAAGACGGCGTTTATTTTACATCGTTTTTACTATGTAGCCCACAGTTTGCCTCTTGTCCCTATAACTACTCTACGCCAACATTTCCTTCACCACTTTCATTCTTGAAAACACTAAATACAGCTCTTGAAGAAAAATTCTTTGTGCTGTCAACATCCACGCAGTCATAATGATTAGTCATATGAGATATTACATTCAATACATGAAATATGCCAGAAGTGACATTTCTAGGTTCGCATGGTGTTGCCAATATTACTTTAGTTTGTAAAAATTTATCAATACCTTATTGCATTCTGATATTAAATCCAACACGTAGATTTATTTTTAAATTTTATTACTACCTAGCTGCAATTTTTTTTTATATTACTAAAGATACACATAAATCAATTTGAAATCGTATGTTTGCCACATTGGAAAAAAACAACCCAAAATTGATGCGAAGCGGACAATACCTCTAATGCAGCATGTGATAATTAATCAAATGTTGACAAGTGTCACCAAGGAAAATCAACACTCAAACAAGAATTGGAGTCGAAAGAAATGTATTGATCAGTTCTTCGTAGCTATATTAGCAGCAAACTCATTAGAAGTCATCGACAGTTGCATACTGTACATACCCAACTCGAACGCGCCAATTTCTTATATATACTCTTTCATTTCCATATTCATGAAGATCCAAATACATTCAAGGAATAAGCAATTTGTCAGTGTATTTAAATGAAGTATGACGGATATGGAATTGCTGTCTTTTGATAAGTCTAACTAAAGGTGCGTTTAATTCGGTGCTTCAACTGCTTAGATGTCATAAATACAAAAGGTGCCTCCGCTTAAACACATAATTCTAAGAGTCCTTGCTACACACAAGATCAAGGAATATCAACCTTAACATGCATGGTACGGTATGTTTTTCATCTATCCTTCTTTCACTCCATAATCCATTTTTTTAAAAGAAAATTCTCGCATCCTTTTCCTTCTTCTTTGTTCTTTTTAACTTAAAAAAAAACAATTCCGGGTTTTTTTTTTATTTTATTTTTTTTATACAATTTAAGGGTTGTTTCCTTATTTCTGTTTTTTTTTCGCCTTTTTCACTCGTTACCAACATCATCAGGACCATCATGCATCAGTTTAGCTTCTTTATCGTATCATTTGTTATTCTTGCAGGTATAAATGGATATTGTTGTTTGCCTTAACAATTTTTACATTTAAAAATGGGGTTAAAAAAAAACCACCAACCGTTATATTTCAGAAAATAAACAATGTAGCCAGTTACTGAAATAATTATCAGAAGTTTAAGATTTTTGTATTAAAATATGATCATGACATTGATTATGCGAAAAATTAAAGAATAAAAATCAACTCACAAGGGCTGTGTGAACAGATTTTATAGATTGCACTGGTTATGACGATTTCGCGTTCCATTAAATATTTACTTAAGTTTCTTGTATTTCATGATCAATTCGATTCCACCTACCATTCACAAACACAAAAAAACAAAACAAACATTTTTAAACAGGTGATTGAATGAAAGACCATTATTCATCGACAAATGGGATATGTATGTACAAATACCAAAAGAATAAAAGCACAAGTTTGGGCAATATTGGCGATGACAAAACAAGCATTTGCATTACTTCTCTTTCTCTCATTTTTTTTCTCTTGTTGAATCGCAGACGAGACATTTCTGTTTGCTCAAGCCTTCGTGTATAGAGTCATTTGCATTTAAAACTCATCTCACTGCAATAAAACAGTGTACGTTTCGGATAACAAAAAAACATATAGTATGCCAAACAGAAATAGAAGGTACAGTACGTTTATATATATTTGATATAGTTTACCGTAATTTTAAAGTCAGTGATCTTCTTTATTATTGGTAAATATCTGCTTAACAAAAGTATAATTTTAATGCGTGCAATTGAACTTTATATCATATATAATTTTATATGTATTGCTTCTTCTTTTTAAAAATAATATTTCCTATTAATGTTAAAAAAAAACCCTAATCGTCATAATAGTGTTCTGAACGGTGTAATTTGAATTCGTAAATAGTTAGACTAGGGGGGGGGGGGGAGTTAAGAAAAAGAAAAAGCCAGCAATATATTTGTATTCCTTATATGACATTTAGTTATTGTTAAACAGGAAGGTTAAATGGTCAGGTAAATGGAAAGAAAAAAAAACCCCGTTCGTGGCTAGACGCAATTCAGCCGCTCTTTTTGTATTTAATTACTAATTCAAAACAATTAAAATAGATGTTTAACAAATTTGATTACCGCTGATTAAACGGAATTTCGCAGGGCACAACAGTTCATCGATTGTCAATAATAGTGAGTTACTCGGATTATAAACTTAATCCGACAGATATTGTATTTCTGATCCCTGACTTCGAGGCAATTCGGGCGATCGTTGCCACGCGTGCTTTTATGTTTGTTAAACAATCTAATTTGACGCCACTAAGGGATTCCCGAAGATATGATCTTGTTAAATGAGGCGATTGAAATAAATTAAGATAATTATTTTTCTTCTTTCCAAACAATCTCGGTCTTTTTAAACCAAACTTCGTCATTGCTGTTCCCGACTTTGTTTATAAAACCATACAGAGGACTAAGTTCTGACTCAGACCAGTATAAGTAATCCCATCAACAATTAGACCGATATTAATGATTAATAATTAATAATCAAATAATAAAGTGCACTCGGTGTTTAACGATTAGCCCACGTAAACCTGCACATGGCGCGAAATAAGCAGCATTCTCTGGCTAACTCCTTCAGGGTTTTATAAAGCTAACTTGTTAATTGAGCTTAGTATATAAAAGCGATCAGCAATTAAACGATTGTAATCAATTAATAATTCCATAATGAGTAAGTGGTGGCATGCAATTTGTTTTATACAGCAAAATATCATCAAGTAAGTCACGTTAAATTTTTTTAACTGTATTTCTGATTTAATTAAAATAAAATAATCACCTTTCGAAACTATGCATGCATCTAAATAAGGGATAGGTTCCTCACAAAGTTAATGAACAAGACGTTCGTTACATGGTCGTTGCTAGTGGAAAAATTCAGTCATTATTTTTTTTCATGCAAACAAATAAAATGAAGAAAATCCTCGTTTTTGGGATAGTTGAGATGGATATCACTGTAAACTAAAGTATTGCGAGAAATAATGATACACACACTCTCTCTCTCTCTCTCTCTCTCTCTCTCTCTCTCTCTCTCTCTCTCTCTCTCTCTCTCTCTCTCTCTCTCTCTCTCTAATTGTTTTCTTGATATATATCTTATACAGTTATTAAGCTATTATACTGTGACCGTCAGTAATATGACGCAAAAACAGCGATAACTTGACTTATCTCTTACGGGTGTAGCTTTGTGCAAAAATAATTATTATATTCTAGAATAGATTTTTTAGCATAAACAACAAAATTTGTTAATTCAAAATCAATCAGCCTTTTGGTTGGTTTTGAAAATCGATTCTTTCTTTTGCGATTTTGAACAATTCCTACAACATCACGAGCGGAAGGGGTTCGACACAACGCGGGCCTTTCAATGGAATTTCTCAAATTGGTGTCAGAATTAGCTTTCCCAAGCGGTACAGAATCTTTATCTAAAGACCATAATGTCTGGAATCAATATATGTCGGTTTCATTTGAAAGAGCTATGGAACAAGCAACGGAAACGCCATTTCCATGCCATTTTCACTACACCTTTTAAACGTTAACTTGTTAATTTCTCTGCCTGTAGTTTTGTCCAGAAAGATTTCTGAAATATAAAGTTACATTTTTACGCTTTTTTAATGTACACGAGCGAAACCCTCACTCCAAATCCTCAAAAGAAAGTACAAAATAGATAATACATAACAAAAAGTAAAATAGATAAAAATAAGATAAGAATATGAATTAAATGTCCAACCATTGTTGTTAATTCATTTTGAATTTAAAAATCAATTGCAGTCGGTCGTTAAGCTTGCGAGAAACGATCTTTAAAAACATATTAATGATCAAATAAGGAACATTTTCAATACACGGACGCTTCTGGCAATTAAGTTACGTTAAATGTAATGACTAATTATTTGCTCAATCAACTTTAACAGTTCACGATTGAAAAACCTGAATGAACCTCCAATCTTTTTTTGACAATAGAAAACATTCGATGAATAGATCCCCGGCCTTAACACAAATTGAGAGGCCCCACTTAGGGGCAGATATAAAAAAAAAAAGATTTTAGTATGATGCGATTGTTTGTAAAATGTTCCTAAAAATGCTTTAACATATAACCCCAGGAATGGCAAAAGGAGCAAATCATTTGAGTTGAAGTGACACTCTAGATTAAATTTTATTTGATAGACATGAAGTGAAAGTTTAAATAGATTGGGTGAGTGCCCCTTTTTCTTTTCATCAGCTGCATAAACCCCCGCTGCATAATACACGAATTGAAATAGGAAGCTTAATATTAATAGGATTAATCTAATTTCGATTGATTTTGGTGTAAATAATAACCCTGTTAGATCGTCATCTATATACATAAAGATTTAATTGATTATATTACAGTAATTTATTAACATTTTATTAGATTTTCATGAGTGTACTCCATGCATCGTTTCACTTTTGTCATCCATCACAAATATATCAGGCTACAATATGAATGCTGTTCACTTTTGATGACATCCTCGATAAGCTAAAATCCACAAGAGTTACCATTTCTTGCCAGATCGGGCAATATACCATAAGGACATCAGCAAGCAGCTCTTCGCACAATTTGTCACCAACATTCTCATACGCAACGAAATGTTGCTTGCTTGATATACCGAGCCTGTAAGAAATTAATTATTTATAGATTTATTTTAAATGTCATTGCTATGGCCACAACTCCCGCTCGTTTTGTTAATGGAAACTTTTGACCAAAAAACACACTGGTTTTTGATTTCCACTGAGAGTTGTCGCAAAATGAAATAACGAATTTTTCTCCTTATTGTATTTTTCATTAGTGGCATCGAGAAGCCTTTTTGCATTTGAACTGTCTTTCAACTTTGCTCGTTAATACCTGGCGGAGTTTTAAATGTCATCGATTTAAATTTTACCCTTGACAGGACCTCAAAGCGTTTACTTTGCGTTAAGGAATATTTGTATGAGCATTACTAGGCATTACTGTATGCAAGTTTGATCTGATATAAGGAACTTTTGGTGACAATATCAACTCCAGTGGCTTATGAGCTTCAGGCTCGCGATTTAAAACACTGATTCATTGGTTAGCGACACCCGGCGGAATTGTTTTTTGGTATGTCGTAAACAACCATAACGACAAGCGTCAATCAAGAGGGTGACTATACTCGCTTTCTTCAACCTGGAATATTTCATATAAGATCAATGGCATTGACGTCTTGAGAAAAGCAGAGAAAGGGTTCAATCTTCTTTGAAGTGTTTTTGTGTGGACAATGAATAAGATCTATCTAGCTATCCTCGGAGTTTAAATTATGAAGGATTCGCAGTGTTTGAATTGTATAAGAAGAACTGTAATTTTTTAAGGATATTTTTTTGTAATTCACACCACCAGCAATGCCGGTAGCAACTGTTCGGAATTCTAATGCCACTGCCAAGAAACGGCCATCTCCTGAGTGAGTCTCTCTCTCTCTCTCTCTCTCTCTCTCTCTCTCTCTCTCTCTCTCTCTCTCTCTCTCTCTCTCTCTCTCTCAGAAAGTTTTGATACACCGTGAAAGTGCGATTTATATTGGGGTGAAGACCAAATCATCTGTACTTTCTGAACCATCATATTAATTCATGCTTAATTTTCATAATAAAGGATTCTTTTTCCCTCACCCTCCATCCCGGCACTTTTTTGTTATATAAGATCTAGATTTCCCATGATGGGTACATTGCCAATCTTTAGTCTGAATTTTTCTATATAAAGACAAGTAATCTTTACACAAGAAAAAGACAGATATCGTAAGTGACTCTGAATGAATTAGAAACTGTTAAGAAAAAATGAATTATTGCCAAAAATGTTTTAAAGAACATGTCCGAACTAATGTTTTAACAGGTGTCCTGAAACTTTACCAGTAGTCCAGTAATCAATTAGTTCGTCAGGTGTTTCGATTAATAAACGATTATCCATTTCCGTTAAGTCGCTCCAATATTTGTTCGTAAAATGGAACGTTTTAATAGTGATCAGGATTTATTGTAGTTCATCAATATCATCTCATTTTATCGCTAGATCTAAAATGTGGCTCTTATTGAACGATGGCGAAAGTCGATTTTTCCTCTTTTGATTTAAGCGCGTAATTTTCAATGTGATCAAATTTCTTAAGTAGTGTTTGTTGTTTTAATCATTTCATGTTCATATACCTTTATCCATCTTTCAAATTTGAAATAGATTTTTATATATATTCTAGTATGTAATCATATCTTGTATGACACCGACTTTTTTTTTGTTGACTGAAAACCCAGATTGCGACTTTCGTTTCACAGAAAAGTACATCGGGTTCCGTAGGGAAGAATTACAAAACCATATATCAAGATCTATTTCTGAGCAAACAATAACGAGATCGTTTAAATGTTAAAGAATTTTAATGACCCTTTAAAAACTTTATTCAGAAAGTGCAATTTACGTACAGAACTATAATTTTCTTCTCAAATGGATCAAAATAATGATTAAATGATTGACAAAACATACCCTTCTTTTCTTTTGCTCGTGCAATTGGTTTTAGCAATCAATTTAAAATGAACATTTTTGACATTTAAAATGCAAACTATGAAAAGGGCTTTAAATTTTTAACTACAATACGGAAAGTGTTTAAATGATAAAATGTGTCCATATATAGAAGCAATTTTGTTCTTCATATTTGTTTAATGGTATTCATGACCGATTTAATTGATTTTTGTTGTTAGTAACATCTGGACTCAGAGCAAGGTTTATTACTTCTGTATATTTGATAAAGTGTACGTGCGTTAAAGTTTCGTCAAGTTCCACTCAATATTTTCTCTCTTGCTCTCTTCCTCCAGATCGGTTTAACATGAGGTTTCAAGCCAAAACAAAGGGGGTGTTTGTCATCCCAACACCCAAATTTGACATCGAGTCTGACTCGACTGTTTCAGAATCATCGTAAGAACAGACTGTGTAATAGATGGGAATAGAGGTTTATGATGATAGGCGTAGATTAATTTTATTTTCAGAATCTGTTAACAATTAAGTTTAACTTCTTCGTAGTCTTCATAGAGTCTTTGATGATATTCAACTCTTAAACCTAAACCCATTTTTTTACATGAAGTTCTCAACTTTTAACCTCACAGACATATGGTTCACTTTTTAAGTTTTAAAATTCACAAAATTCAAAACTAGCTATAACACAATTGTTATAGTTAATTCATAAGATTATTCTAAAAATTTAAAATGACATGAACATGTGACTGTAATGCTTTAGATTGATAGACATTCACTTGTTGAATTTCTTTTTTTTTTTTCATCAATGTTACTAGATAGCTAATCTATGAACGTTTCTTTTCTTAGGCAATGAAACGAAATTCTGCTGTTACTGTTACCGTTTTTTTTTTCGAGGTTTTTTTCGTCTTCTTGAAGTGTGATTCTGTTTCTATTCATGCATATTCACTAATGTTCTTGATAATGGTTTATTGTTATCTAAAAGAAATATGGTTTCCTCTGTTTTAAAAAACCCATTGTCATTACCGGTGCAATGGATGAAAATCTCTCTCTCTCTCTCTCTCTCTCTCTCTCTCTCTCTCTCTCTCTCTCTCTCTCAGATGAATTTTAACACATTTGGTTTCCAGAGATTGATATGCCCTGTCACACTGTTGTACTTTATCGTGGTAGCGGACTCTCTCACTCTCTCTCTACATGTTTATCTTTAATTCAAAAATGATGCATCGGTCGATTTGATCAGCTCGTTATAAGAGTAGTACCTGGTATTGAAATCAAATGAAGCGAGCGCGATTTTTTTTTTTGAGTGGTTCTTTTAAAATATTGCAAAATATATATTACTCATCTGATTTATATTTGTATTTTGTCATTAATGTTTTTAGTCAATTTTGAAACACGACATTAAGAAAGATGCAAGTAATGGCCTCATAGTTTTCGCTTTTATAAGAACATAAAAATCTTGGATAAAACAAGTCTCGTTATTCATGGCAACACAGAAGCAGTCGTCTTTGGTCGGAACAAGCAATTTCGCAATTACTTCGCCCATTTTTATTGTTTTTATGGTAATTACAGGTCCGAGAGTGGCGGAAGCATGAAGAACAAAGAAATTTCTAATTCGTGTAGCGTTGCTATAGGAACTAATAAAGACTTCATGGACGACGACGCACAGTTAGTTTTCCTTCATGTTTAACAACTATATATTAAAAACTCATTTTCCAAATGATGTTTTTACTTTTAGAAAATAAGTTTTCGCAAACGGTTTACAGTTTAAAAATTATTTTTTTGGTGTAATTTCAATTAACCTGGAGTTTTAATGAATTTTTTTTCAGCTTAAAAGTTACATACTCGCCAGGTAAAAAGGGCGGGAATTTCGGACTTCCGAATGGCGGGAAACTGATTTTGCCGGAAGGGCTGTTTGGCAAAAAAGACACGATTACTTGTCAAGTGGCATCTCCTTCACAGAGATGGAAATACTACCCCACCCTTCCGTCATACGAACACATCACGAGCGAAATTTACACGCTACAATCGACCATGCATCCTCTAAAGAAATCAGTCATCATTCAAATCCCATATTACCAAATCGAAACGGAACACAATGAAATAAACGTTAAAGGAAAATGGAGCGATGAGAATGAATGGGTGGATGTTGGATTTTTAAAGAAGGCAAGAAAAAGCTAAGATTTCAGTCATTAGACGTGCACTTCCTTTACAAAATGATTTTTAGATGAATTAAGTGTTTATTACTAACCAGAGCACTTACCATCTGTATTAAAGGTGTATTCGATCGGGCAAGAAAACATAAAAATGTTCTCACTTAATTAGGTACAATGTGATTTGAAATACATCACTTATATATATAAAGATATATTCCACAGGCACCTAACGTTATACACTTTTCTAATAATTAGTAATCTTTGCAAGGTAGGAGGTATATTTTTTTATTAGAAAAAATATATGACGTCAGGTGCCTATGATATATTCCTCCTATGTACTGTAATTAAGTACCATGTACTTTTAAAATGGTCGATAGAAATAACAGAGAAGTGTTCAATAAATAGTGACCAAAGGCATTAAATCAATAGCGAAAAAAAACTCTCCTCACTTAGCTCTCCAAATTCAAATATAGAAACGAAGAATTCACGTTCAGAAAAAAAGTGAAATGGGTTGGGGATATTAAAGTTAAATTAAATACCCCGCATTATAATGAAGAGTGGACAAACATTCCATGGTATCGTAAAGTTGAATGGTAAACACTCCACGTATTGACATAGTATACCCTCCTGTTCTCTGGTGAACTTGTTGTAACTTCTTTGTTTTTACAACAAGTTGGTTTGGTTTCGATGATCGAGAAAAACATTGACTCGTTATTCAAAATTTGTATTTATGCGTAGTTTGAAATTATACAGTAAAGGATTTAATCGACTGAGATAAATCTTGTCCATTTAATGTAATGTACTTATATATACATGTATATCTAGATTTTCTCTTGCAAAAAGTTCCAACATTTTGTTGTTACAGTAATAAGTTACGTAAACGTTTGTTCTCTTAAAATTTTGGTTCAAGTTTCCTCCAACAACTTGTATACTTTTCCCAACATTCAAGAATATAGATTACAACGATGGAAACGTGACATGAATATTATTAATTATTGCAGGAGGACTGCTCCGTGGAACTAGAGGTGGACAGATTAGGAATATTCATTGTAACCTTTACCCCTAAAAAGGAGATTTTTGACGTCACACCACAAGGCTGTTTGTACAACGCACACATAAGCCGTTACATTAGCGTGCGGTTCCCAAAGAAGGCGCATGACAAACCATTTCAATGTGCAATCCAGGTATAAATGATAGATACACAAACTTAGTTGAAATGAAGCATCTACCAGCAGAGCTTACACAGTCATGCTTAAATTTTTAAATTCCAAATGTTTGCTTTCATTTTGCATGTCTCACAAGCAATAAAAAGACTACATTCTGTGTCTCTGACATTTACGTTTGGGTATGCGTTGTAAAAAAAAAAAGAAACAGCAAAAAATTTAATAATTCTTTTCTTTAGATAAATCCCATTCCCAGCGACAAACTTCAGCTTGCAAAAGAACTCAGTCCCGGGGAAACAGCCGACCTCATTTTGGCGACGGAGTTTATCGACCTCATTCCCAGCACACCTTGCGTTTTCAAACGCGCAGTTTCCGTAAAGCTTCCTCTACCGACAGGAGTTGAAGTCGAGGAGGAGAATGACGACATCGCAGTGCTTCAGAAGACCGAAAACGGTTGGGAGTTGGTGGATTCAAAGTACAAATTCACCAGAACCACCGTGACTTTCGATACAAAATCCCTCACGAAGTAATTGTTATACATGTATCAGCTAAATCTATTTTTTAGTTTATAGTTAAACATAAGAAGAATGGGTTGTTTTATCTAGAATAGATATAAACTTTATTATACTGCCTCTGTGACACATTTCGAAAAGAATGCAATACCCTTAAGAAGTATATTAGTACATGTATATTTGTAGAATGTAATCAATCTTGTTGACGCGTATATTATTTCTAGCAGGCACAACAACATCAATTAAATCACTAAAAATATTTTTGCAAATACTACTTTTGCAGGTTTTGTGTTATGCAGTCCAAACCAGACAGGAAAAAACGATTACCGCCTGCAGCGCAAGTCCTAGAAAATCGCAACAATCGGGAAAAGGGCGAAATCGTGGCCTTTTTAAACCTTCAGGAAAAACTTTGGTTTTTGGTTCTAGAATGTATGCCACTAAGTAAACTCGAGAGTCGTGTGAAAGAGATGAGTGAAAAGGGATTTAAACACGTCGTGAAAGAAATTGTCAAAAAGGACGAAGGTACCAATTTCTTTCGACGGCCACAAAAATTTCAGCAACCAACACGCCAATTGCAAGTTCCTCCAACGTGTGAAATAAACGATGGCATGAAATGGGAATTTTCGGTAGTGGATGACATTAAAGTTAACTCGGAAAGCAATTATATGGAAAACAGAGAACTCCACTATTTCCGGTATTTACCGGAAAGTTACCGACATTTTGTCATAGAGCCGAAAACAAACGAAGAACGCGCAATCAGTGGTGCAATAAACCTGGATCCTCTTGGTATTGAAGACAAAAACCTTCAAGAGAACTGTACATGTTCCATTCAAATTGAAATTGATGAGGAAACCGTCAAAGCTTATTTCAAACCAGAGTTCGTACCGGAAGAACCCGAACCGAAGAAAGAAAAGGTTAATTTCGACATATTGAATACTCCCGTATTCAAAGAGGACAAACCGGAAGTCCCTATAATTCAAAAATTCAAACCACTCCCGCCAACTGTAATGGAGAGACTGATGAGAACCAATAGAAAGCCAATCATAAGTAAGCATTTCTCTCATGTTCAAGTTACCTGTTCTATTGAAAAGATTGATAACTCTTCCTTTGAGAAACAATTTTTTTTTCAACTTTTAAATCACTTTCCACATTTTCTCTCTCACAAAGATACAGAAAAACAAATTGCACACCATTTATGTATTAGTATTTATTTTCATTTCATATTGAAGAAGAATTTTCATTTTGATTTATTTAATTCTCACTTGTCTTTTTTTTGGGGGGGGGAGGGGGTATAAAATCTGTTTTATTAATTTATGATAATTGTCTTATTTTGATTCACAGCAAGAGGTAAAGATTTAATCATTTGTTTGCAACATAGTCAAGACGGCTTTTCATGTGTAGCTCGAATTTCATTTGCATGAACCGCATTGCATGGATTAATTAATCTATTTCAGACCACATTGTTGTTGTAGTTATAGTAGTATCCCTAAATCTTTAAAGACGCATGAGTAATTTACTGATGAACAATTGTCAGTGGAAGCTTATTTATTCGTTTTTAATATCCCTCCTGTTAAAAGATGTTTTAGAATTCAGCTAGATATGAATGTAATGTTAGACTTTGTCTTTGGAACAAACCCGTAGTGCTACCAGGATGCATGCAAACTCAAGTTGGCCAAGACTCAATTCATTAATAATGCATGTGCATATATTAGACATTGCCTCTAAACTGGTGCATACACAAAATGTATGCATATGCATGTAATTTCAAATTTTTATTCATGTATGTATCACAAATCCTGAATTTCCACTCAGATTTATATGAGATATATCTTTAGAGATGAAATAACTTATAATATATTTATATTTACAGTTGAAAGAGAGTCAAAAGTTCTGTCTGGAAAGAGTCTGCGCAATTTATCTAAACTGGTTCCGGAAGGTCTGACGTTGGCCGTTCACCTGGATCTACCCGACAGCACCATCACTGGCCTCGGTTTCGATGCCATTTCAAACGGTCTAAGCATGTCTGACGTCACATACAAAATCCTTCTTTACTGGAAGCGCATGTGCAAAGACAAGAAGGACGGAGCTGTAAACTCCCTAACAAACGCACTGAGAGACATGGGCCGGGAGGAAATCGCAAATATCGTGTTCGAACGCCATCGGGATAACAAGGAACTATCTCCAGATGCTTTCACTCCCTTGTTCACTCCTTATCAGTAGAGGTCAAAGAGGATATATCGCTAATGCAATATTCCTACTGAAATATTGAACTGGATTCCTTAACTTGTAATAGTCGTATCAGAGAGCGGCATATTTACACGTTACAAAAAACACCCTGGTATATATATGTTATGCATTTTTCTTTTCAGCTGTGATAAAATTTTATTAGCAAGCCGTCCAATATAGTTTATTTTACATATGTGTTTTACTTACTTGATTATTCTTGTAGCAATCGTATTTTTTGCATGCAGCATATTACAAAATTTATGATATATATGAATGTTATTAAAAGCTTACCTCTTTACCCGATGTTCACCTCTTAGAATTTTTCCGGAAGATTCAAATGGGGAAAATGGCTATTAGAACTCACGGATGACACTCAAAAATTAGCATAATGATTAGTACATAGAGTAAACATTTAAGGCTAGAAAAGAGTTGATCTTATTTTTAAAGACGATCCTTTTATTTTATTTTTAAACAAAACAAAACATGTTTCTGTCAAATGAGAAAAAAAATAAAACCAAGAATTCGGGATGATTACTACAGTGTGATAATGAGGACATTGTAAATTTCACGCTTCAATTACAAAAATGTATGCTTCATGTTCAATTTCACCGATGGCATCAACCAGGTGCTCGGTGTGAAATATACATCGCGTACACGGAAGCGGTTACCACTAGTCGTATATTTCTCCTTGACTACTGAAACGTACGCAAAGCGTCATGCCGTGGATGTCTCAGAAGGGTGTCGCCATGGTTGGTGGGTTTAATGTCAGAATTGGCCGTCACAAAGCCTTGCACTTCAAAAACTTCTTAAGTAAGTTTTTTTTTTTTTTAAAGTTGTTTTATAAGAACCCATGCATTGTTGTTAGTTGCTTTCATCAAAATTACAATGAATGCACTCATAATAAAATGGATAACAACAAATTGTTGTTGGAGTGTATGCTGAAAGATCAAAGCGTTTGGAGGCTGGTGCAGCATCGGCAAAGCTTTGGCATCGAAATGATTAAACATGGGTTACAAATGTAGGTTTAATCTGGAATACAAAATTTACGATTATATTTAAGACAAGTTTTCATGATGTAAGATTTATCGCCATTTTGACCTATTCTTACGATTTGATGGTCAAGAACATTCATGATAATACAATGACACTGACAGAATTTGCAATTCCCTGCAGCGTAATTAATCTTTGTGATCAACATAGAAATTCTGTTGACAATTTCATCAAAGCTGGCGTATATTACAACATTTAGTCTCGAACTAAAATTTCAAAAAGTAAAAATAGAAGAGAAAGTATAAATACATAGCGTCAAAAGAACGGGTAGTCCAAAAATTGTTGGTGAAAATCAGAACTGATGCTGAAGATTGCGTACGGCTTTAAAGGGGCATAACAACATTTGCTTCGTACGACAGATGTCGGAAAGAACACTTTTATGGCATATAAATGAACGAAATCCCGAATTTTGCGTCTGCGCAAGTTGTATTTACGGTAGTTTCTACACGTTAACCAATGTGAGGTTTATTATCATCATTATCTAAAATCATCATATTCAGTAGAAAGGATAAAATATTATTTTGGTTTATTCACCAGCAAGCATGTTAGGTTTGAAACAGATTGCCGTATGGGTATTTTCAAGAGAAATTCAACGAAAGCAATGTAAAAAGCAAAGGGAAAAGGAACAAAACAGGAAAGATTGTATAAGTTTGTAGAGGAAGGAGTAAAACGTCCACAAACTCTGCCTCCATCACATACTCCTAAACAACCGTAAAGGACAGCCGCATCCCATTGGTCGTTTGGCTAATTTAAAACATTAAGTCTAAAAGTGTGCATGTTTTCCCTCGTCTTTGTCTTTATCAAGGAGGAAATACATCAGTTTATGAATGAACGAGTTAACTTAACAAGCTAAATATATAAATGCGTGTGGCCTTTGACCAATAAAAAAAAAGAAGAATCCGTGAAGTCTCCTTGATCGAGTACAAAAGTCGCGTGATTAACATCCTTGAGCAATGCTATACAAAATACCTGTTAACCTTGAGCAATAAACAGCATGTTAGTTGTCATTTGTTCGGTATTTCTACAAGTCTGTCGGTTGTAAATACCAAATTGTATCTTGACTATGGTCAATTAGGATAACTTATTAATTAATTGCAGCAACATGACAGCTTAGAAGTTCTGTCTCCGGATTAAGTGAGAACGGAGATAAAAACAAGAGTTATGTGGATCTATAAGGGTTTTAGGTCCTCGCTTGAAGTACTAAAAAAACACTACAGTATTACTTAACAAGCCTGGTTTATATGTGCAGTATTTCAGCATTCAATAACTTATATTAACTAATAATTGGGGGCATCTTTGTCCAGTTTCTTCACATGTTCATTTCTTTAGAATACATCACACCTCTAAGAAGCTGAGATTCCAAGTTTTGGCACATGAAAATAAAAGGACAAGTCTTTTGGGTATAAAAAACGTTTGCCTAGTCCAAATTCAGGATCCACTCACCTAACAACAAATTACAAATAGTAAACTTAATAAAGAAGATTGAAATTTGCAACTCATACTAAGCATGCCTATTTTATACAAAGTTGAATTTACAGATTAAAAGGAAGAAGGTTAAAAGCGATTCAAATGTATTTTTTTTTATTTGAGTTAGGTTTGGGTTACAACAGCTTTTTTAAAAATCTTGAATAATATTGAATTTTAAAATGATGAAATGCGATAAAATTATTTATTGGAGAATAAATAAAACTTTCTTGTTCTTTTGATTTTTTTTTAAATGAGTGGAAACGGTCAGGGTGTAATGAAATTCATGTTCGATGTGTAATTCTGGTATATGCGTCAGTACATCGGCAATTCTTATAATTATCAATAGTGATAAATAGACAAAAGAAATAAATTCATTCATTGCTCAATAGGTGTGTTTGCACGCATTCTTTGAACAGACTGGCCAAACGAAAATAATCTTCTATATTTTCAAGATTTGTCAATTGTGTATTCAGTAATAAAGGACAACAGCTGAATATACATTGACAGGTATATTGGACATTATACGTAGCCACTTGCTAGATGACATCTGACATAAAATGGAGGCACTCGCTGTCATTAACACCGAGTGCGGGGGGACGGGCAGTCGCTCACGTAAAGAAAGTCGAACCAGCAGCGGGCAAGAACAAATTCCGGAAATTAGTAGGATACTGATACAGGTTTTCGTACTACGCCGTTCATTCCTGCTGGTCACTTTAATGAACATACTTGAGCAAAATGAAAGATTTCAACAAAGGGATTCTATTATTGCTTTTTGGTGAGTTTTTTTTTTTTATTTAAGTGTTCTTTTTTCTCCCCTACGTCATTTACAACCAGTGCTATTTGTAAGCTTGCGTTAAAAAAAAAAAGAATTATTTTGGCGAGTTGTTTGATTTGATTTTTAAATATAATTTTTGTCTTAACTATCAAAAAGAGCAAAAGTATATTACAAGATTATTATGAACAAGGATAATGATTTACCACCAAAAAATGTATAAAATCGACAGAACATAAATATATTTTTATATAGAGTGTCTATTATATGGTTGCTATTTTCATGTAATATGTACACAAAACATATTGTGTAATTGTTTTTATTTAATTGTTTGTAATTTATTTGTAATTATTTAAAAAAAATTTTATTGCCTAACTTTTGAATACATTTTAGAACTCTTTCAACATTGTTGAATAAAAGATGTTGGTAGCAAGAAATTTTTTCCAGGTTAATTTGAACTGTTTTTAAGATGGGTGATAAGAAAAGAAAAGAAATGAAATGAAGGAAAATCAACGTAGACATATCCTAAAAATATAGAAGAATGAAATTTCACGAGCAAATCAGCTCGACTCCCTCTAAAAAAATGAAAGTGTTTCTTTAAAAGAGCTTTCATTTTAGATTTTTATTATTATATTTTTTTTTTTTTGGTTTTGGGTCTTTGAAATCTTTTTTTCCTTCTAATTTATATAGCCCACGTTCCCTAAAGTCCTCTTTGTCCGCTTGTAATCTTACATTGATAATAAAACGTTCAATAGGTTGTTTAGACATAAATCAAATAAAACTCTACCATGTGTAATTATAATATTGGATATAAAGGTAGAGGGTAACACTTCTGCATGTTTTGCGGGCGGACATAGACTGTTATTGCCAATTAATGCGTGAGTTGTTATGTTCTGTTGTGTCCATAAAATTGTGCAGCGACAGTGCAAAGAGCCGCACGGATTACACCCATCTTTTTCGTTTGAACAAACGCTTGGGTGATCTGGATTGTTGATGGGTTCTTCGGACAACGTGCTTATTGTTTTTCGTGAAGAAAGTCTCATTTTAATTTAAAAACAACAGGATTGCTGCGATATCGCTGCATCATTTCGACGTTGACCATTTGTCAAGACAGTGGCTATAAATACACCGAATGATTAATGGGGCAACTGTCTGCAAGAACAACATTGTCACAAACGCACATCTCAAATCAAATCAAGAGAAGTGTCTCCTCTTACCTTTTTTTCTACTGAAGTTAAAAGTAGATTTTTCATAAAATTTGACGTCACTTCGAACTTATAAAACGTTTATGGCTTATCGTAATGCTTATATATATTTTGCGATTGCTGATTGTATTGTATGAACATTAGAAATTATGAAGAATTTATTTTTATTTTTAGCGATCGTCCTTAATATATTAAATTTTCATGAACGGTTACACGTTTTACCTCAAACTTACCTAATGATATGCAAGCTTGAGTAAATTGTTTAGAGACATTTTAATTACATGTAACGACTCGTGTTATCACGTTTCAGGAAAAGATTTTATGCCCCGAGGGCTATAGATGGTGCAAAAATAGAAACATGTAATAAGCAGTTAATCAGTTCATCAAAACATCATGTACATGTAATAAAAACAAGATAAAATAATCGTAAACCATATTTTAAAAGTATCAATTAGTTTAGTTCCTATCTGTAATAAACGGTTGCTTTATTCCTTTGACCTTAACATTTGACCTTTGCTCTCTCTCTCTCTCTCTTTTTATCTCTTATTCTCTCACTCACATTCTCTCCCTCTCTAGAACCAAATAGTAATAATTCATGCACATACATAAGCAGGCACGTAAATGGTCAAAAATAACCCCGAATTACCATATCTTTACCATATCTGGACACCGTAATCCTACAGTTCTGTATCGCTGATATTTGATGAGCAGCCTTTAAAGGCCGGACTTAAAAAACAACCTGTTGTAGGCATTCAATCATTCTTGTCATAGTTTTGTCCAAAAATGAAAAGAATAATGCGACTTTCATGATCTGTTTTCACTGTGATCCTGTGTATGAAATATTGCAAAACTGGTCAGCTTATTTTTTCCGGATTCCCCCAATGTCTTGCACTTGAAACTTTTACAGTGGAAGAAGAAAGAAAAATAATTTACGTGTTTCTTCTTCCATATTTAACTCTAAATTTTGTTAAATAACAGTAATAATGCGATTTTTTAAATAAAAACATTAAGTATGCCTGTATAACAAATTAAAACATATTTTTTGTTCAGCAATTCAGTATTTTCTTCAAGTTTATTAATTAATTCACTTAGAGCCACGTTAATATATGGTACAAGAGGACAATAATATATCATACATTCTAGATATCATGGACATATAAAATCGTACAGATATCACCGGTGTCTGTATACATGTATTTTCGGTTTCCCTCTCTAATTCAATAAAAAGTTAACACCTTATTGTAAATCACTTTTTAGAATTATAATTTAGTGAATACGTAAAGTTAATGTTCAGTTCAGTTTATTCGTAAGAAACTTTGAAACACACGAAGCATATTTGTATATACTAGTTACAGTTAAATATATTTATATTTATCTAAATTGAAATTGGTCAGTAATGGTGATAAGTACATAAATATGGATATACAAAGCTTGAATCATCGGAGGACACGTGGTATTACCAACATTTCTTGTACATGTATTTGGAAGAGAATATATTCTACTTGTGCGAAACCAATATATTATTTCATTTTAAACAGTTTATGAAAATATTTTACACAATTTTAAGATTACATGTGCTCCTCCATTTGCCTATTGACGCGAGTTCCTTTCTTTGAATTAGACACATTATCTACCAGATAGCTTTAGTGACAAGATGGCTTACACAGGATTAGCAGTAAATAGAAAAAAAAACTTGTTGGACATCGAATCACTTAGTACAAACCACACTGCCCGTAAAATAACTGTCTGGGTCACAGATAATTGAACAATTAAATATAGGGCGGTGACAGTGAACATGAAAAATCAACCCTTTTTTGTCATAAACTTAATGCCACTGTCGAGACTTTCATGTGTTCTGGATTTTTAAGTACAGTTTATGTAGTTGAAGTTTAGTATATGTTGTCTTATTTGTGATTCTATGAGGATACTTGTGTTTAAAAGAGTTTACCTAAGCACAAAAAATAAGAAACCGAAAAGAATAAACAAACCAAAATGCAGCAGTGGTTTTCACGCAAAAGGCACATTTAATTGCAGTGGGATTTCTTTGTGTGAATATTATCTTGTCATCTATAATGAACTGAATCTGCCTCCTAAATACCCAGACAAAAAGGAACAGCAAAAGTAAAAACAAATACGAATGCAACTAAAATAGAAAAATACATTCGTATGATAAACCATGAAAAACTTTTTTTAAAATGTTAGTTAGAATTCCATTCGAACGGTATAATTAATACATGATAATGAAGTTTTTAAAAGAGAGATAATCACACACATAAAAAGGCCTTATAATCTTTTTTATTCCTTTTTTTTAGATACCCTTTTGCTTATTACGGAAGCCCAGACCGCACATGGTAAGTTGAATAGATTTACTGGGTTTACAAAGAGGGTTAATTTTTTTTCTATGTTAAACGGATTGACACTTTTCTCCATGAAACCTAAGACTAGCTAGAGTAGTCGTATACTTGGATCCGATCTTCGTAATTCTACCAACACTCAGAGGAGACCCATCGTATCATTTTATTTTTTTTAAAGAATTAAACTGAAAATACTTTCTGGCAGAAAACTGATGACGTCACACTATTACGGGTAAATCTGAGTGTTGAGCTTTTTCGTCTATATTTTGGTGGAGGGATGTTCCTTGAAATAAATAAAACGTACATATGTATAGTGAAATTGGTTTGATAAAAAGTCGTGTTTTATATATATATATAACTTCTGCTGATTGTTCACCATATCTTTGAAAAATACTGAATACGATTGCAGTTGGGCAGAATCTGACGTCACGTGATTTCTGGCATGAACTAACATTCCCGCAAACGGTTAATCTAGATTGTTACATGTACTTAACAGCATGATCCAAACGTAGATATCCCCTCAAAGTAGTCGATTCTGTTTAATATCACCTTGGTAAAGGATTCCGGATTTTCTTTAGCAATCTTGTTTCTTTTATCTCTTTTTTGCATAATCTATGTAGATTGAAAGTTGTATTTTTAGATAAAGTGTGAATACTGAACAAGGGTTTGAATCAATTCATTAATTAATTTTGAGATCGGACCAAGTATTTCTAACCAAACATGGAGAGGATATTCTAACTACACACGTATCTTGTTATTAACCACGTTTACCCAAAGATTCAATATAATCTCTGACCATGCATAATTAGAAAAAAATATTGAAACTATAATCAATGAACGATGTACCAGTATATCTGCAATATTCTGCATACGGTGAAATCACGTGACGTGTGGGGAATCTGCCTTTCTGCAAAAGTAGTCAGTGATTGGATCTTACCTAATATTTCCGGTTCAAAGGTCCCTTCATGGCGACGCAGTTCGGCGGAGGAGGCTATAACCAACCATACAACAACCAGGGCTACAACCAGCCATATAATCAACAATACAGTCAACCCTACAACCAACAATATAATCAACAATATAATCAACAATATAACCAACAATATAACCAACCCTACAATAACCCGTCGGTGGGAGGTGGGTATAACTCCCCAGTGGTTCCCACTACCTCCACAACCACCACGCCAGGAACAACGGTAGAGACGGAATTCGAACTAGAAGAAACCACTGTTCCAGTCACCACTATCACAACCACAACAACAACACCCAAACCTCCCCCGCCACCGAAAAAAACACAACGGCCGGGACCACCCTCGCAAAGACAGGAACACCAACCCGAGCCGAGGCGAAACAATTGGATGGGACCGCCAGGTGGTCACCAAAATATGTGGCCACAAAGGGGACCAAATGCCCCAAATCAGAAACAACCACCGCGAAATTACGTACCTCCAAGTTTTCAGAGACCACTTAAGGGGCAACAGAATATGTATAATCCCCCTTCAAATCAGCCTTTCAGAGGTCAGCTTCCAACTATCGATTGAAAAAGCGATATAGAGATTAGCTCCAATATAATGATATCAAACTATAACATTTCAGGAAAATATAACGATATATTTACAGTGTACATATACCACTGAAGGTCAGAGAGTTGTGTAATTTATGTGTCGTTCTTTTACAATAGTATTATTCTCCATTTTTGTTACTGACAGGTCAGCAATATCCAAACAATGGTCCACCCCAAGGCCCACCTCAGATGAATGGCCAGCCAGTCAGCTATAACCAGCCTCCGTACGGCGGAGGTCCACCTTATAACTTCCAACAACAACAGATGATACCTAACACAAATCAGTACCGACCACCACCACCCGCTGGCATGCCTCCCATGCAACCGCCAATGCAACCACCAATGAGACAACCAATGCAGCAAATGCCACCACAACAACCTCAGCAACCAATGCAGCAAATGCCACCACAACAACCTCAGCAACCAATGCAGCCAATACAGCAAATGCCACCACAACAACCTCAGCAACCAATGCAGCAAATGCCACCACAACAACCTCAGCAACCAATGCAGCCAATGCAGCAAATGCCACCACAACAACCTCAGCAACCAATGCAGCCAATGCCACCACAACAACCTCAGCAACCAATGCAGTCCATGCAACCTCAGCAGCCGATGCAACCACCGCAACAGGCCCTTCCACCAATGGCACCGATGCCACAAGCATCTATGAGCAATACAGCTAACATGGTTCAGAAACCTCCTGTATCACAGAACATACCGCCAATTGGTGTCAAAGCGCCAAAGACAGTTGGGGAACAGTGTCCTACTTATCGCTACACAGTGGACAATAACTTTGTCGAATTCCACACGGTACCTGGTAACTGTAAAATGTAAGTCAAGTTAACTCTAACATTATTGCAAGCAACGATATCCTACAATAATCATTTCTTGACTTCTGTTCAGTTTTTTTTCCCACAACGAAATAGGACATTTTTTTCTATTTTGTGGGCAAAAATGATTCGTTGAAGCAAATTGTTAATCATAATAGAAAATTTTAGAGCAAGCTAGTACAGTCAAAGAAAAACCGATACTATGAATACATTTTAAATAGTTAAATTCAAACCGTTTGATGCAAGCATTTACTAAGTAAAGCTTTGTTTTTCTTGTTAGTATGTGTCCTTGTCCTATGTTAATTGTAAATCATTTTTTTGGTGTTTTGCTTTTGACAGCCAAGTGATGTATCCGCCAGGTGGAAATGGGTATGTACAACTTTACATGTATATCAATCTTTCTCTCTCTGTTTGATCTTTCCTTTCATCTCGGTCTGTAATTTTTATGAGCGTCGTTTTACCGTTTTAATCTTTCAAAGAGCATTTGATATATGTCTTGAAATGAAGAAATAAAAACCAATTTCAAATTGGTACCTTTTGGATTTTAAAAGGCGAAGGCCACAGTGGCTTAACTATATATATATATATATATATATATATATATATATATATATATATATATATATATGGTGTAGCAAAACAGTTAAACCAGTCAAAGCTATAATCTCTCTTTCTCTCTCTCTTTCTCTCTCTCTCTCTCTCTTTAACCTTAATTTTTGACCTTTGTTTTCTCTCTCTCTCTCTCTCTCTCTCTCTCTCTCTCTCTCTCTCTCTCTCTCTCTCTCTCTCTCTCTCAGCAACAGATTACTAAAACGTCTTAAAATCACAGCACTGGCATTATTATTGACTTTTCATGTTGATTAAGATTGTATAATGCCCATTAAAGTCTTGTTATGCACTGGTTAACAGAGGGAATATATATACGTACCAATAATGGGATGACTAGGGCTCACGACTTTTTTTTGTCCACGATTTGTCCTAAATAACTGAAGAAAAGTGATGAATAGCCGACATTTTTATGACGCTGATTTCTTTCTCGCGGTTAATGAAAAATACTCCGTCCCCATAAAGAGACGCCTGGCTGGAACTATTGTACATGCACTACATTTTCGGTTATAAAAAATGCATATAAGGTGGCAAGATCGTAGACTGTTATGGATAAGAATTTTTTTTCTTTTTTCTCCATAAAAGAATGTCTGTTTAACTCAAACCACAAATTTAGCTGACCTATCTCTGCTAGCATGCGGATTGAACGAAACTATAAATTTTCTGTTATTTATGCCAAAGGAATTTTAAAGAGGTTAAGGATTGTAATTTTCCTTTTTGTCTTTCTATTGTTGTTTTTTATAGGTAATGTGGGTGTCTTGGACATATTTCTTTTTTATGAATTTTACAAAGTTACGTGTTATGTTCATCAAAATGAAACTTTTCACCAAGCGTAAACCCCATCGGACCGCTGTGGCAACGCACTTTGAAAAAAATTTCAAAGTGTGTTAAATTTGGGACCAAATCAACACACTTTAATTTTTTTTTCAAAGTGCGTTTAATTTGAAATCAAGTTAACGCACTTTGATATTTTTTTAAAGTGCGTTATGAATGTACATCAAACATTTTTCTTATCGAGACACTTAATTAACGCACTTTGAAAAAAATATATATAAATCACAAATTCTGGAATTGAATTTCTAATTTGTTGATTTGTTAACACTAGTGAATCTTATTTACCGTCTTTGAGAACGGGAGTGGGGTGAGGATTAACCAAAGATACAAGTCGATTACTAGTACATCATTGAATTGATTACAGGAAGAAGGTCCCGTACCTCTACCTTTTCCTTCCAAAACATGATATTCAGCAACTTGGAGTAAACGTATAAGAATGGAAAAAGAAATACGCTTTGTTGTAAATTAAGTACAGTGATCTTGAAAAAAACGAGCATGCCAAACAATAATTTCTCCAATGGTATCTAAGAGAATATGTAAGTTTTTCAACATAAACCCTCTTTTCAAATTCTATTCAAATAAATCACTTCATTATATAAAAAAAGAAGTTACATTGTCAAACATTGAAATATTAATAACTTTAAAATAAGCATAAGGATGTGGGTTTTTTCTCTCTCTCGCACTGATGTTCTAAAAGAACATATTGCTTTTGATAACATCATTAACGTATCTTTTTTCCATGATCAATATATATAAATCATTTTCGTTTCTGGCATAGCCTAATTTAGTTTAAATCACCCGAGTTGTTCTTTATGTGTAAAACTACATTCGAGCTTATGAGAAAAGAAAAAAATTCTAATCAAGAAACTGTTTATCAGGTTAGCTGAGAATGAATTGGGTTCATTTGTGAAACAAGGTTAAAACAATTATTTATCTATATATCTATATACTTATAAATTAAGACATTTTGCACCAGAGTAACTGCTTATACTTTGGCATTTCAACACATGTGAGTTGATGTCCGTAAGCTAAAATTAAATTTTACCTGATAGGTAATTTTTGAGAAATAAATTAAAAACATACTTTCATTTTCGATAAACCAGCTCAAAATAGCGAAAATGAGAGTAAGGTGGTGGATACGCTTTGGCGGATCCAAGTCAATGGGAGTTAGCTTTTAAATATATCCTTGCAATGAAATAATATCAAATGATTACGTAAACAGTGAATATATTTATTAGGAACTTACTTGGATAATACATAGAAGTTAAGATTTGACAAATGCTGAATAAATAAAATATGGCAACTCGTTTCTTGAATGCGCGATTTTAGTTTTGATATGGAATAGAATTTTCCAGAACGGGGTAACCAAGAACGCGGTTTAACTAATTAACGTCATGGCGAAAAGTGTATGAGGGGTTCATTACGTATCGCGGGCAGATATTCATACCTTGGACGGAACATCTTTGGTTAATACAAACAAGTTAATAAATAAAATGGAACAATTTGATGCGATTTTAGTTTTGATAAAAAAAATATATTTTACACAACGGGGCGCCCAGTAAAGCGGTTTGACTAATTTACACCATGGAGGAAAGTGTAGGGCGAGTTAGCCATCGGGCAAATACTTTGGATATGACAACTTTGGTTTAAAAATTAATATGCATACACTAGCGTTTTTTAAATTTCACACTTTTTTATACCACGACTGATTGGTAGTAAACCTTAGACATTATTTCTAAGTCTATATGAATAAAAAATATATGAAGTTAAATTGTGCTGGGTTCTTTTTTCAAATCAGTCTTTTATCAGAAATTTTCATTAAGACAGTGATAAAAATTGTAGTGATATTTGACCTAAAGATATAAAGAATAGGATAATAAAGCAATTAAGAAAATAAATTGGACACAGTATATACGAAAATGAAAAAAAATATGGTTCAACATTTTAGCAGTGTCATTAATGTGTAAAGTGTTAATTCCCGCGCTTGCGCGGGATATCATCTAGTTGTATATAAAAATATCAATTATTTCGACCAAACCTTGAACAATTTTTTTTTTCAAAGTGCGTTAATATCGACGATATCAACGCACTTTGCAATCGCAACTTCCGGCAGGCTCGGAAAAACACCTCGAATGTATTAACTTCACCGGATGTTAGAATTTTATACAAAATGGAGTCGCCTCCCATTAAAAGAAGTATTGGCTAGATAGCCTCGTTTGTCGCTTTTGTGGTATATTTTAGGGTATATCATTGACTTTAATGAAGTCTAGTTAACATCTCGACAGATAGTAAAATGTGTTGTATTTATATCAAGTTTTATTAAAAGGGGGGGTTGTCATGGGTGCCTATTTAATACATTCGAAGTGTTTTTCCGAGCCTGCCGGAAAGGCCCGAGAAGTTGCGATTGCGCACTTTGAAAAAAAAATCATTTTTTTTAAAGTGCGTTGACTTGATTCCAAAATTAACGCACTGTGAAATTTTTTTTCATAGTGCGTAATTTTTCAAAGACCGCATACGGCTACATCGATTTAGCAAAATAAAATCTCATTTTGACCCAATAACGTTTTTTTTTTATTTGCGATATTTGAACTAGCCATGGTGGTTTCAACAACAGTGCGCACATGAACACATTATGAGAAACTACATCTTTATCTCAAAATGTGTTCTTCTATTATTTTTTTCTGCAGTCCAAAATAGAATCACGTGACTAATTTTAGTGCGATTATATTCAAAGTGTGTGGATTATTTTCGGAGTCTGAAATAGATACACCGTTACTAGAACCCGATATACATTGTCGGTAAACAGTAACAGAAACAAAGTATTCCCTTTTAAAAAATGATCGGCAAGTGATATGAACTGTCAGCATCATGGAATAAGTTAAAAATGATCGGCAAGTGATATGAACTGTCAGCATCATGGAATAAGTTAATGCTTGCCACTATAATATTAATCATAACACTTTTTGCAGCAATTAGAGGTCTCCCCCTGAAGATAAAATATAAATTAAAGCAGGGGGCTAGAGCCGTTAGAAACACATGCACATGGTCCACGTATTGCATTCCTTTTTTAAAGGACAGCAACTTGTTATTACATTAACAGTCTTTTTTTTTTTAAATTGTTCTTTGTTTAGACTGTAGCTAATGATCAACATTTCTTTTCACAGACCACCAAAGGTGCAATTTCTGGCCAAGGTCCCCTCAAAGGCATAAAAGATGGGCCGAAGAAATATTTTTCAAACTGAAGCTCTTTGGGACAGAATTGTGATTGGTCATCGTGTTTCGTTTTCGCCATATATATACAAAGAATCATGTATATTTCTCCTGGGAAACACTATCCATAGTTTGTGATCAGATGACCGTTACAGAATATAAAAGCAGAACCGAGTCGACATCCGGAAACGACTCCTCGTATATTTCACCGTTGTTTTGTTTTTGTTGTGTAAATGGTGCGAGTGATTTAGTGTGTCGAAATGAAAGTGGGTCCCCTCATTTCTCATTGTTTTATCGATTTATCATGTTTTTATTTTATTTCCGGTTTACAAATAAACGTTTAGGGATTATTGCATATATATATTTATATACATTGTACAACATTGACTATTCTTAAACAAAATTCAAATATATTTACCATCGTGTATACACATGTATACCAACACTCTTTTCAACAGCTTTTCGATGTCATATAAACTATACAAACTAAAAAATGCGTGCGTTGCATTTTAGATAAATATCAGTTGCAGTCTTGGAATAAATATATGCAAATGTATTCATTCATCATGATGTTGTTATCAATAAATTATATATGTTTTTTGTTGTATTTTTATTCAAATTAGTTCATAGATGGCCGAGTTCTACTGGAAATTAGTTCAACCAAGGAACAATTGCGAACGGGCAGGAGGGAGGGGGGGTGTACTCTCTTTGAATAGACATGAAAGAGTCATTTTTATCGGTTATAGCAGAAAAACTGATCAGCGGATTAAAGAAAATTATCATACAATCCTTAAAATCTGTAACACTCTGTAAGCAATACACATATTTTATTGTATATACGTATAATATAATGTGGGTTGTTTGAACATAAGTTCTACCAACTTACTATGACGCCAAAACGATTTTATACATGTTTTAAAAAAGCTTAAAAAAAAAAAAGAAATAAGAAAAATTATGAAAAAACCCTAATAAACATTTAGGATTCTATCAAAATTCACTATTTGTCTTTATGCAAAAATTCTCTATTCTTTTTAACGGTATTTATAAATTTGATATGATTTCCTATTTTCAAAGAATGTTCAAAATACTAGTATATAGTGAATCGGTCAATTTTAACTTGTCTTTAAATCCCACATTCTTTCCTACAATTGTTTGTAATAAATAAATAAATATATAAACACACACCCCCCCCCTTTTGTGCATAATTCTCAAAATAGCTCCATGTATTTGGTATCTAATAATACCAAAAAAAAAAACCACCCAAAATACCGAAAAACCAAATCAAATCCGCAGCCCGTTATCTATAAATGTCTGAACTTATCACGAAGCAGTCGTAGAAAAATGAGGTTTTAACTGAAAAAGGTTGGAAGAAAACCCCCCCAAAGATTCATTGCTTGTCTCATCCAATATGACGAGCGAAATGTAAACTACCACCACAATCAAATAGTTCTTATGTATAGTGTATATTTGACTGTCGTAAAGTAACGAGAAAACGTACATATTATGTATGGGGTGTCTAAGATACGACTAGAAGTGTGACTAGGAAAAAGTTTTTTTTTCTTTGGATAGATCTGCTATAAGTCAGCTTTGTGAAACTGGCTTCATATATAGTGTATTGAAACGAGAGAGCTACAAAGGGATGACCTTTGACACTTCTTCCATATTTGGATATGGAAGTTTCAGAGCAATTGCAGTTCATTTTTCCATGTTCACTGAAAATCTGTATTCATTGTTAAAATAAATGACAACAAATAACAAATGATAAATAAAGTAATATTATTGTATCGTGCTTATATGTTTTTATCCAACTCATGCCAGCTGTTTGTGCACTATAGTAAATTCTAATGATACAGTATAGACCTACTAATGATAAAAGGGGGCATAAGTAATCCCGACCGTAAATGGTATAATAATAATAATAATAATAATAATAATAATAATAAAACCACAAAATAAGTACATCTTTGACGATAAATGATATATTTTCATTGCATTAATGGATGGGCTTCAATTATTTATGATAGAATTATGTATGAAATACATTGTAGTACTATTTTAAACATGCATTTCTGCGTATTCTATAGGAGAATTGTGCACGTTTACATTCTGAGTGAACTCACACCACTATTATCAAGCTTGTGCATATTTACACCCAGCTAGTGTCAGTTTTCACCTATCATATATATATATAAACATAATATATGCAAGTTTAATGACTTCTTTACAATTATTTTCTCCCTCGTTTCACTCCTCCGAAAATAAATATTTTCTTGACTAATTTATTGAAAAATAAAACAGATTTTTAGGATTGGTGCGTTCGTTACAAATCGCGTTTTATATTCATTCAACATACAAATGAACAACAATACAAAAAGAACAATATAACAGGAGATCAATATTAGGTAATCTCAGAAAAAAATGTTTGAGTCAGTGCGGGTAGGGAAAGCCAAAGACACAACCTGTAATGCTTTGTACAGCTGTTGTAACGAACGTCGCATTAATCGAATACTCCCCGGTAAATCTATTTATACTGGGCGCGAAAGTCTTGAAGTAAACGAGATTTTACGGAAACTATCGGAAATTAACGAAGTTAAAAACGTAAAAAATGTACATACTTAAACGCCAGCGCTACGACTCTAGCAATGTTCGATAACTCTCTTTGAAATTAAGTATGCATGTAATGTTTTAATATTGTCTGAGATCGATCTGAAATATATTTTTAGAATTATTAATTTCAATATCAAATGATGATATATATATTGTAGGTAGATGTATTTCAAAACACATCTTTATTCACGCGTGATCAACAAAGTAATCTGAGTGAGTTTTTGTGTATATTCTAGATCCTTACTGAACCCTACTGAAGTTTTTATATTGTCCTTTGCTAAAAAAAAAAAAAACAAAACAAAACAAAATTTAATTCTTGATAATCAATTTCGTACTTGACGAATTGTCATGTTCATTAATTTTGAACAATCCTAGCACATGTACACGCCGGATGAGGTTGTTCTAACTTATATGTAGAAAAAATATGTTATTATTAAGAAAACAAAAAGTATAGGAAAATTACAGAATTCTATGATATCGAATATTTAGCGATTCCATTCCATTAATTAAATAGGCCTACAATAAATAAAACTTTTTACCTTTTGCGCTCCACATATTGTAAATTTCGTTTCACTGCCACCCAGGTTACTAAACATTTACAACACAACACTTAGTTTACACATTATTCGTGATTAAAAACATAACATATATGAAACAAAAATCGTTCTAGTTCTAAATTCATCTACCCATTTCGTCACTCTTTTTAAAACTGTTAAAGTATCCCACTCCTTAGAACGCCTGTTGTCAAAAATGTGAATAATGAATAAAGTATAATAAAAAGAAAAGTATAAAGAAAATTTATAAAATTGCCTGTTTCTGTCATTTTCGTCTAAAAAACCTTCCGCAGGAAAAAATAGTTTCCCCAAAAACTTGTTTGTGTCTTGAATTCAAATGGATTTTCTTTATAAATGATGTGTAATTATAAAATAATAATCTTTCTGTGATGATTAAATAAATAAAATCATATTCATTTGAAATATAATGATCATCTGCGCAATGAAATTAAAACGTGAGGAGTGAGATACTTTAAAAATTAAATGTAAAACGTACTTTACGCCTAAAAACCCGAGTGCGCACGCTCTCATCAGCACCATATACGTCACGACGTTGTCAAGGGAGATAACGTATAGGTCGTTGTGTTTACGCAACCGCATCATAGTAACGTTGCCATCTTTCGAGAGCGGACGTGTCTTTTGACAAGCGAACAAAAACTGAAATTTCGACATGAAAACGAAACATCCAGAAGCAGATTTTGATACAGAGGAACTTATAAGGGTACATGTCATAGTTTGTCATGCATTTTGTGGAAAGTTGTTCATGAAATGACAAGTTATTTGGTAAAAATGATTTTTACCGGGAAGATATGGGTGACAAGCCGTGATGGAGAAAATAAAATTTGTGTTTATACTTTTTATTGTAATTTTTCGAGTTTGTTTTTACAATAATGTCTACAAGATTGTATTTTTTTAAATATTAAAACACAATATTTAAGTGAAAAAAAAAATCATTTTGGAAGAATTCTCGGAGACATTGATTATATATTTGAGAGTTAGAAAGTCGAAAAATAAATAAAGATGCAAAATACAATATATTGCTTAAAAATATCCAAAATTGTTTCACACTAAGTATAGCATGCACGAGTAAAGAAAAAAATCGATGTATTTTGAGTTCAGCTAGTTTTTTTTTTTTTTTTTTTTTTTTTTTTTTTTTTTTTTTTTTACAAAGTACAGCAAAACATTGCCTGTAAGAAAGTAAAATTTTCGGCATTTTATTATCATACTGTATGTCTTATTACACCTCGGGATTTATAATTCAAGCACAAAAAGGAGTGAAACATGCATAGTTTTTTTATTTATTTATTTTACATGTATTTATTTTACAAATTCAGATACTTTCAAAGTAAATCTATAGTACAGTATTGAGTAAACCCCAACTATAGCATTCATACGATTCCTAATAAAGTATATTTCTTAAATTGTTTTACATTTCCCCCCTTATATTTTGATATTTTGTAATTCCAGCCTTCAAAAAGGCCAAAGATCGAGGATTCGGGCTATCAGTCAGCTGTAGACGATAGTGCCCAGTCCTTTGCCAATCTTCTGATACTGGCTCAGACTGCCCTGTCCTATGTGAAGGACCAAGACTCGTCTGAGGAATCGGGGCACGGGTCTACAGTAAACGAGACCCGGGCCTGTCTACACAGTGACATCACAGCTAGACAGGGTGCAGGTGATCATGTGTCTAGACCTGCAGTACTTCATCGTCAGCTGTTCCTGCTCAGCGAATATCCAATCAAACCAAGAACGGTGCTTAGAGTTTCACAAATAGAGCGGGAGCATGCAAACTCAAACCACAATGCTAAATCGGTAAATATTTCTCAGCCTATTTTCGAAAGTTGTCCAGTCCTTCGTTTATTCTTTTAGGATACATGGATATGAAATGGGCTTTTTAAATTAATTTTCTCGAATATTGTTCATGATTATAGGTACAGAGAGGTACCATTGAGAAGGAGCATTTCAATGGGACATTGCCTTGCTCGAGTTTGGAAGACGGTCTCCAAATGCTGGCTCAGACTGCACTGTCCACACTCCCTTCTTCTGTTCACACAAGTTCAAGTGCTGCATCCACAACTACAGGTATTGGAGACAGGCCACATCCCTTAAAACTTGAACAGATCCTGCTAGATCCAACTCAAAGCACAAATTCCGTACAGTCTCAAGCAAGCACTCCAAACGATAAGGTGAGCCAAAGATTGCGCATGCCGTATTTTTTTTAAAATCGAAAAGTATATGGCTTGTTATACTTGAAGGTGCTTCGTCGGCTATCCTCGTTCATTCTCTAAAATATTATTTTCAGTTGCCTATAACTGGGTCAAGCAGACGTAGGAAAAAAGAGCCACGAAGGCGAGTTCCTTTTGAGGGTGTAACGGGTACGCAGACCAGCACGTGTACCGAGAATGCATCTTGTAAAGGGTCTTCTCGTAGGAGAGCTCGAAAAAGAACTACATCATTTGATGACTCGGGCGAACTTATTCCAAAAAAGACTGTCAAACGTAGTACCAGTAGTTGTGAAATCTCAAATGTTGCTGATAAAGACACACTACGGCCTAGCCAGACTCTGATTGCTAAGCATCCGAGGACATCCGAAGTGTCTCAGGTGAGGATGAATATAGTCGATGTTTAAAATGAACCCTTAAGTTTGGTGAACAACTTAAGTCCGAAATATTTTAATATCCTGCTGTTGCAATAGATGCAATGTAATGGACAGCTCTAAACTTTCTCATTCTGCTTCTCATCCCCCCTCTTTCTCTCTCTCTCATCTGACTCTTTTCTACTTTTCTTTGTCGTCTTCAGCGACAGACTCTTTACAACTCATTGATCGCCAACTGGAAAAAACAGTTGGATGACTGGGTAAGACTTTACCTCGGAGATGAAATGTGTTTCTCTTTTCTTCTGAGGAAAAAAATGCTTTTTATCTTTAATTCTGCCTTTAAGCCTTTGAATTACAAATTTACCAAAAAAAAAATTATATAAATCTGTTCATTTTATTTTACAGAAAGCCAGAAATCGGGCAATTGATTCTAAACATGCTCATAAAATGAAGTATCCTTCGCACTTGGTAAGTTATGCAAAAAGTTTAAGGAAAATATCGTAATTTTTTTTAACCCATATTTATAAGCAATTTCTCATATAATTGCTGTTCATTTTCAAAAGGCGATTATATTTTGCGCATTTTAAAAGCCTACTGAAAATAGTTTTTCGTATGTTTACTCTTTGTTTTAGCACGAGTGGTTGGAGAGAGTAAAATTCAGTCACATACGAAAATGGAAGTTGTTTCAATACGAGGAACCACGATGGACGCCGAAACAGTTGGCACTGACTAGAGAGCCGGGGTCATCTTCGGCTGCCTAAGGTAGGCACACAATAATCTCAGAACATAACCAGAAAAAATCTGGACAAGTATCGATAATAATCTCAATCGGGCCCAAGAGTCCGAGACATACCCGCGAAGCAAATCGGTCTTTTAAAGCGAAATCTTGAAATTGTATTGGATTAAACAGTCAAATAATTTTTCCCCTTTTATAAATAAATAAAAGAAAGATACAATTTACCAAGTTTCGTTTTTGTTTCTTTTACAGATTTTGGTTCCTACACGGCAACTTCTTGAGCATGGAAGGATCATCACAGCTGTGCAATAAACTCATATTATATATAGACTTCTTTTCATAATCTTGATCATGTGCCAAATCCATTTCGCATCTTTGATATACTCTCACTTGTCAACGATCATTCATCAATATTTTTTTGTATAACTTTCTCTCTCTCTCTCTCTCTCTCTCTCTCTCTCTCTCTCTCTCTCTCTCTCTCTCTGTGTGTGTGTGTGTGGTTAAATTTATATATAATTATTATATATTTTGAATTTTCGATTGTTTATATAAGCAGTTTTTGAATTTTATTTTGGAGTACTATACAATGTACAGAATAAAAAATAGTTTTCAATTTTTTAATTGTTGTTGCTCTTCAGAATTGGATAACATTGAATGGGATATTTTGAGATAGTATGAATGCACATTCAATTAGAAATGTAACCAGCGCCTCGTAATTTTCTTAATTTACAATATACAAGATGATATCCCGCGCAAGCGCGGAAATTAGCACTTTACACATTAATGACACAATGCTAAAATGTTGAACCATATTTTTTTAATTTTCGTATATACTGTGTCGAATTTTTTTCTAAATTATTTTCTTATCGTATTCTTCATATCTTTAGGTCAAATTTCACTGCAATATTTATCACTGTCTTAATGAGAATTTCAGATAAAAGACTGATCTGGAAGAAAAAAAAAAACCCCCACAATTTAACTTCATACGTATACATTATTTATTCATATAGACTTAGAAATAATGTCTAAGGTTTACTACCAATCTGTCGTGGTATAAAAAAGTATGAAATTCAAAAAACGCTAGTGTATGCATATTAATTTGCATTTTTTAAACCAAAGTTGTCATATCCAAAGTATTTGCCCGATGGCTTACTCGCCCTACACTTTCCTACATGGTGTAAATTAGTCAAACCGCTTTCCTAGGCACCCCCTTTTTGAAAATAAATTCTTCCGATCAAAACTAAATTGCATCAAATTGTGCCATTTTATTTATTAACTTTTTTGTATTAACCAAAGATGTCCCATCCAAGGTATGAATATCTGCCCGCGATACGTGATGAACCCTTCCTTCACTTTTCGCCATGACGTTAATTAGTCAAACCGCGTTCTTGGTTACCCCGTTCTGGAAAATTCTATTCCATATCAAAACGAAAATCGCGCATTCAAGAAACGAATTACCTTATTTTATTTATTCAGCATTTGTCAAATCTTAACTTCTATGTATAATCCAAGTAAGTTCCTAATAAATATATTCACTGTTTACGTAATCATTTGATATAATTTCATTGCAATGATATATTTTAATGCTAACTCTCATTGACTTGGATCCGCCAAAGCGTGTCCACCACCTTACTCTCATTTTTGCTATTTCGAGCTGGTTTATCGAAAATGAAAGTAGGTTTTTAATTTAATTCTCAATAATTCCTTATCAGGTTAAAATTTATTATAGTTTACGGACATCATATTACACGTGTTGAAATACCAAAGGTATAAGCAGTTACCCTGGTGCAGGCGTTTCGTAGTTTATTTGCGAAATGTCTTAATTTATAAGTATAGATGGTCTTAAAATGCATTTCAAAATTTCCTATACACGGTTGAAAAAAATAAAGTTGAAAACGTTTCGAACTCTTATGACTTGCAAAACATGCATTTAGCCGTATTATATATCAGTGTCCAGTGCCAAACTATTATTTTATTTAAGTCCATTGGTGAATGATGTCTTTTGAGATTAATTATGCCGGGATCATTTAGTGATTGATCAAAACTTTTAGCTATATTTTGAAAGCAAGGAATGCACGAACTTAAAAAAAAATACTTGTTGTAACTTCCATATACGAGATCTATGAAACGGGACTGTGCGAGGATAGCAATAACTTGGTTACTTTTCGTCAATTTATATGAATAATTTAAAGAAGATTTAAAGAGATGTGAATATAAACAGTATATCAGTTTGCTTTCTTGAAAGTATTAACGATCATTGCAGGAAAAAAAAAATCCCATAACTCGCGTTATTCCGTTCAGTTCACCACCTCGCATCCCATATGAACCACCATCAAATATACGTACTTAGTATATAAATTGACTCGCACACAAAAAAAAAAGTTATTTTAATATTTTTTATTTGACATTACAATAGCATATTTAGGAATATTTCATATCCAGCACTAAAGATATCAAAAACATAATTACATACGTAATATTTTGTTTTTATGTATCCCCTTAACTTCTGATATTTTACTACAAAGCAAATCCTAATCATAGACAACAAAAATTGGGTGGGAAATTTAGGAAAATGTGCATGATTAAGCTGTTTTTGACAACCTGCCAAACCAAATGAAAATGTTTTTCGCTTTTTTTTGTAAAAATAAGCTTTTTAAAAAAAAACAAAAAAAAAAACACCAAAAAAAAACCCCACCAAAAAACCAAACTGTTTAACAAACTGGATTTCATGATAAAGGAAGTGTATTTTTCAAGCTGGAAAAGAGAACACAAATACGTGTACATTGCTGACATCCCACAACAAATGCTTTTCTAACCAATTTTCCAAAAAAACAGTGAGAATTACATTTATAAAATAGAAGATATCATAAAAATTTCCATGGGTAATAAAAATAACTGTCAGTGATAATGTTTACAAAATATGTCATAATGGCTTTTTTTCTCCTTATATTAGTACATGTAATCATACGGACCTGCCATATTCGATAAAACAGTGTCATTTTTGTTCCTCATCAAAAAATATCATTTTGGAACTTACGTAAAAGAAAGTAAGTTATTAAATTAAAGGTAGTTCTCAAAAGGATTTCTGAAAAATTGTATGTATTGTTTACACGAGTTAATATACAATTACATGCCATTATTAAAAAAAAAATAAAATATATATTATACAAGATCCATTAAGCTGCAGAAAAGAACTAATCCGATACAAAATACAGAAATGGGAACACACCATTCAAGTTACAAAAACTGTAACAATTTAACGATCAACATACAAAGTATGTTAATTTTCTTGATTAATTATAACCAACTATATGTACAAGTACATATAGAATTTCATATCATAATTTGCATTGTAAAATACTACATGCACCCTCCCATCCCAAAAAGAAAAGTTCAAATATCAAGAGAAAACATAAACATTATGGTAAACAACATTTAATACACAAATAATGTTTTCTATTTCAGTACAAACTAAAAGGAGGTCTCTTATATACATCTACATCTATCTGCATTCAACTAGAGATAGACAATTTGAATGTTGTAGAAAGATATCTTTGAGAAAAAGCGCCCCAAAATTTAATTTTTACCATGTATTTTTTAATAGAGAAAAAAAAAAACTATTCAAACACAATCTTCCAGAATATCCTCAGTTTGTAACCAAGATGTCACCAACCAGTGGGAAAACACAGTGATTCTTCATTGACGATTACCTGTACAATGATACTTGTCGATTTACATGTACACTATAACATGTAAGTACACAGTACAAACAATGTACTGTTTATGCAGAGCTTATAGTCAACAGTACAACTGATGTTTTGGCCTGTATTCTCTCCACACTAAACACAGGGACCTGTGCAGGATAATAAAGATGACCCCAGGATGATCTTGACCTCTCAGAAATACCTGCCTGGGTGCTGACCACTCATGTGATGCTGAGGTCTGGACTGGGCAGTAAAAAGAGGCTAAAGAAATAGAATAAATAAAACATCGTAATTATCTTGTTTGATATGAGTTACATGCAAATTAAATTAATAACAATATATTCAATAAATTCACAGTATTGCATCTGAATCTCATATTTGGAACCCACAATTTTGCTTACAAAGCGCTGCTTGATAAGCTGTGTAACGATGCAATGCTTCGTAAGCAGTGTAACGGATAGAAAACCCAATGAGTTTCGGATGAAGTATATTGAGCATACCGTGGAATCATTTAATTTTGTGGGGGCCAATTTTCATGGATTGTGGGTATTTTGCTTATTCGTGGGGATGTAATTTCGTGGATGTGTCGGTTTTCAGTTTCAGTAGGAAAACTAAATCTTTTATAATCAGTTTTCGTCGAGGATATAAATATGTGGGTGAGGGCTACCCAACGAATACCACAAAAAATTGAGCCACTACAAATTCTAATGATTCCACAGTATTGCAATTCTATCAATCCATTACAATAGAGAACCCATGGGTTCCAACTATGTCTGAGTCTCTATGCAAATTAAAAGCTGATATCATGGTCTACTACATATTGTGAGAGGCAAATTCGTTACCTGATTACTAGGTTGCGTTTGGTACTGACTGGTCGAAATAGGGGTCTGTCCTCTCGCAGAGTAACCTGTTACAATACTGCCCTGAAAAATGAAAAGCCATAAAATTTCTTAAGAAGTGCATTCAAAGCATAAGATCTACACAAAAATTAATCCCAATTCTAATGTATGATAAATCATCAGAAGTGGGACCATCTTTATTCTTATTTTTTTTTTTACTTTGATAGAACAGGCAATTACAGTATTTTGAAGTTGAACAGAAAAGTTTGATTAACAATAAAATGTGTTATAATGGACGACCTTAGATGGTTGCTGCTGCTGTTGCTGAATTTGCAGCGGCTGGTGCATCATGGACTGCTGTCCTGGCAACGGAGCAACCCCTCGGATGGCTGAATTTTGCTATAATAGGATGATATTAAAAACTAGAGCCGAGCTCGTTGCAAGCAACGAGGAGGTCTTCCGTTACAACTTCAAGTCAATATAGGATTGTCAATCAGTCTTAATAAAACCACCCCCACCCCCTTCTCCTTGCTCTTGTCAGGATCTGTCAGGTATTGATAGGAGGTCATCATCACATGACCTAAACTTCTGACCAATCAGGGCTTTAGAAGATCAATTGGAACTCTTCAAAAGTTGACAGACAAATTAATCATGCCTGTTTTCTATGTAACTTCCAAACTGCAGAGTATTGAAGAGTTACACCTCTCATTAAACAGATAAAGGCATGTCTGTGATAAGTTGGGGGTATATTTAGATATTATGCAAATGTAGAGGCCATGTGAAGATGACCTCTTATCGATACCTATCAGACCCTGACGAGTGTAAGGAGAAGGGGGATGTTTTTCATCTGGGTTGTCAATATGATAATAGTAATTTCAGAAAATCAAAAACGAGGCTTACAGTATTAATTTCATACCAGACAAATTCTCCGTTTAACTTGCTTCACGGCCATATCAATTTATGATAACTTAAAATCACACATCATAAATGTACATGTATTTAATTATTCCGGCCAGAAAATCAAAACGATAAATACGTTTATGTACAACTGATGACAGGATACAAACTAAGCCTATATCATAGTGTAATCAACACTAAATCCACTGCGCTGATGTATCATAAACACTTCCATTCCCTGTACTCATACTTACACCTCTACCGCTAACACATGGAATAGTTTATGTAAAAGTGCAGAGTTTAAATTAAAAGATTGAAACGAACACAAACTGTTAATAAACGAGGACGCCTTCTCCCACCTGAGGGCGGGCTATACGAGAGGTGCTCAATGGGAGGGATTACTCTCCGTATAATGTTTGGCCATGCAGGCACTCAGCATCATTTTTGAAAGGATGAGCATATTTATCGAAAATCTTGACAAGCAAATAAAAGAATAAATTCTCAAATCTTCAAAATCGTAATCCGTGGGGTAGGTAGAAGTTGTGAAGCAGCTCTAACTTCTATTTTTTTTCAAATGTGATTTCGTTTTATATACGCCAATAATTGTTTTGCCTTCACCTAAAAAGTGTATGTGAGGTAGGGGTGTGTCAATGCCCCAAAATTTAATTTTCTAAATGTAAATTTCAGGGAAATTTTGGTTGAAAATAAAAGTCAGCGGGGTTGGGGGGGGGGGGTTCAGAGCTCCCACTCGATCAAAAATTCTAATCGCCACTTTAGTGCGGCACGACGAAAGACCTATGTTTAACCATTTTTTCTATCAAATCACATATACATGTACATATGTTTTAGTCATAATATTTTGACTTTTAAAAGATACATGCATTGACTTATTTGTTGTACGTGTATGACGTACATTTGTATATTTGCACTCTTATCATTGTGTCTATTTGTATCACTAAATGATTTCAAAGTAAAGATACTGAAATTTTACAGATCTAAGTTAGAGAGAAAAAAAACACTTTTTATATAGCGAAAAAAAAAATTATGGACTCATACACATAAATAAGAAGATGGAGTGAAAGTCACAAAGACATTATTTCTTCTGATCTTGACTATTTCAGAGTTGCTACAAATTTACAATCTCCCATTTTGATAAGCCAGGTGTAAAATTAAATATTCTGCTTTAAGTTTTAAGTCGATTAAGTGTAACTTTGAGAATTAAGTGCATATATCTTTGAGAGGCAAATATGTCGCTATTCTATTAAGTCAAGTGAATTATGTTCCAAGGTGTTTCAAAGAAATAAGAAATCTGTCGACACTTGCAGTACTCTGATGATTTCTATGGCGACCGACTGCATTGCATAACGTATTTCATAACTTCTTAACATGAGAACAAATAATTATTATAAAGTTAAGATCTTTGATTTAAAACTTTAAACTTATATTTTAACAATTGACCACTACAGTGAAAGCACCCTTCCAATTGTCTTTTAATTACATAACAATTGATGATCTGCAGCAATAAATTATCTGGGGCTATCTATGTCCAGGGCTGTGTGCACAAAAGCGACACGAGATTGTCGGTCGCACGGGGTGATAGAATTAACACAGACCGACTGAATAAACCAACAGATTGCAAAGTGAAACACATTAGGAGGAACTGTTACACATAAGGAGTCACCAAAAATTGATTTTTGCAACATTTGAATTTTCGATGAGTTTGTTTTTATTGTGAAACAAACGATCATACAGAAGAACTACAAAAGTAATCAAGTGACCGCTAGAATCAAAACAAAACTTGTTTAAAAATTCATGTGAATATTTTACAAATAACCACTGATTCTCTCAATTTTAATTTGATTTTAATTTGATTTGAACGTTGAACACTTGGAGAATGTTTAATTTTTGTTTTAATTCACTTTTACTTTGTACACCCTGCTAAATTTGTGTACAACTCTTAAAAAACTTCTTTTACTTTTACACGATTTTGTGTTGGTCGAATATTAATTCCCACACCAGTAAATATATAAATAATATTGGCTCAAAAGTTTTGAACTTTAGAAAGTTTCAGCATTAATAAACGGAAATAATCATGGGTAAATAATTTATATTAATCTTATGTTGAAACACAAGTTTAACACGTACCGGTCAAAATCTCGGCGTTGTATTGTATTTAATTTTTTAAATAAACAATTACCCTTAATTGCATATTTAGATTCGGACTAATGGCTTACTTTTATTCCATTGATGGTCAAGTTTCTATATGACTGTATGCACTATCGTTTAAACTAATGCTAAATCAACTGTACAAGTAAGATACATTTATCGTTTCATCTTAAACCAATGTAGTTGAATTAAAAATAAAACAAACAATTTAATAGTTGTGTTCGTACAGATTATCAATAAACATGCACGTGTGATGAGATAGAAGCACAAGAAACTACCGCGGATCACTTGTCCACTCGCGTGGTATATTCTCGGTCATGTGCGAGGGATGATCATTTTGTGTTGATCTTAAACATTAAACATTATTTGTACAAGTTAACAATACTGGTATTTAAGACTTACAAACCCACCTTGATAATTATATGTCTCACGATGCTTCTGATTTGGAATAATATCGCTTTTATAATTTTTCAAAACGCTTTCTTTATTTACACTCTATCGTTTAATTAAATCAATTGAAGATGAAGAAACTTTTATAGCATAAACTTAAAACAGTTCTTGTGTTTGCTGCAAAATAAACACATATATGTAAGACGCGAATCGTGTGTATTAGATAATCGCTGACCGCTATGTACGTTGTCCAGCCGCGATCGATCTCCTCGGCCGCGGATGAGGGATGGATTACGCTCAGAACCCAGAAAGATTTGAAATGCTTGCAGTATAATGATTAAAATGTATCAAATAGAAGTTAATTGTTTATTTAAAAACCCACATTTGTTCTATGTCTTATTATGCTTCAGATTGGCTATGACATTGCTTTTATCAATTAACAGAACGATTTATTAATTAACACTCTAACGTTTTATTCAATTTAAGAAAAATAAACTTTTACATGCATATGTATTCAAAATTAAAAACAATTCTATATGTTTGCGGCTAAACAAACCCATATGTGTCAGACGCGAATCTTGTGTAGTAGATACCGCTGACCGCTAGGTAGTCCTGCCGCGATCGATATCCTCGGCCGCGGGCGGAAGATAGGTTACGTAGTGGTACACACACGCAGCTCAGATCCCAGATAGATTTCAAATGCATGCAGTTTAATAACTAAAATGTAGTACACAGAAGTTTGGGGTTTTTTTAAATCCGTAATTTGAGATTTACTAGAAAAGAAATAGAATGTTTATATTTTCTGTTTCTCGTTTTTAAAGGATTGTTCACTATGAGAACTTAACAAAAATGACTTATAGTCCTCAAATAAAAGCATGTATACTTTAAAAAAACTTCTTTCTAATAAATTAAGGCATCCCGTATAAACCGGTATACATTCAGTGGTAACTTTATTTCATTTGTACGCGCAAAGACTTTCGTTAACTTTGCCAAATTGCCGCGAATACTGGTCTACACGTAATACTGTTTGCCCTCATATTATGTAATACCCGAACATAAAAACAGCTTTATGAGATTAATAAGATCACAAACAACATTTTTTTCAGCAACGCCCATATAAAAAAAATTACCGTTTTAGAGTTAAAGAGCAAAGACTTTTAAGGGATCTAGACCCCTAATTTAAGGGGCTAGCCCCTTTTTTATGGTATCAAATGAAAGCCCTTAATATTTGGCACAACTTTTGTTCTATATGTGTTTAGAAAATATTTATTACTAAAAAGTTATGAAGCAAAGATGTAAGCAAAATTTAGCATTTTTTGAAACATAAATTTCGATGTGATTTTTTAAGAAGTATACGTGGGTTAATCAAACATATAAGACTGGGGGGATAACGTTCAAGATGTCTACATTAAAGATTTGTAAATCAAAACTACTTGCTACGGATCATCTCGGAGCCTTTGCAGGTACAAGAGACCCACTAGAAAAATATTCAAAGGGGAATAACTCAAAACCGGAAGTAGCGATTTCACAATGTTTTGTGCTATAGTGAGCTATTGGCATTTCCAATAGACCCTGAAAATTTGAATAAAATCGGATGAAAAACAAGCGAGATATTAAGGTTTTAAAAAACGTCTAGAAGAAAAAGAAGAAGAAAAATAATAATGAAGAATTTCCAACAGAATCAGTACAAGGTCTTCCGTTGGAAACGGAAGACCTTAAAAATGAAACTACAATTACATGAAACCAAAAAGATATTCAAAGTATGTGGGATGGTGAACAAGTTCACTTGATGAATACCAAAGCAGATTTTTGTTTAAATAAAATTTTCAGTTTGTTGTCAATGAGCACTTGATAGTTTTGTTATCTCCTTTCAATATAAAAATTACATATTTGTAGCCAAAAAACCCTCTGAAAACTTATTTGGTTCAAAATTCATTTAAAAAATTAAAATATCTTTACCGTATATGCTTGAAATAAACATACATATACATTTACATAAAAAAATTTTTAATTGTTGTGCATGTCTTACTGTTTAGAATGTCAGACTACACACATGCTGTGATAGACTTGCTTGACTGAGTGGACGACCTACCTGTTGTAATTTGTATTTCTCCTCGTTAAAACCCGACTGTTGATTGGCATGTTCCAACTGTTTCTGTAGGGGGATACTTGAGCCATGCTGTGTGGTGATGTATCCTGTAACAGTAAATAGTCTGATTCGAAAAAAGTGAAATTAAAAACCTGGACTAATGTTTCCACAGTAATTTTAGCGTAAGCTTCAAAATCTGAACAGATAAACTCGAAAATCCGAAAAAAACCTGTCATTTAGTTACTTGCAAAAGTTAGCGACCACAGGTCTCTTTTAACTCGCATTTAGTATTTCCTGAAAATTTCGACACCTGATGAAAAATGATCCTATCAATACAATTAGTCATTAGAAGTTGCACTTCAATGACCAATTGATTTTGCTCATCAATTAACAATGAAATTCATGAAAATTGGTACTTAATGAATGTTGATGAAACCGTAATATTCTGCAAAATGCCATTAAAAATCCATATACAAACCAAAAGTTTTCATTTATAAAACAACAATTTAAAAAAAAAAAAATACCTGGCTGCTGCATTCTGTATGTTGGGAACCCTGATTCCTGAAGCTGTTTGGTCTGTTGATGTGTGTAGGGATTGGAATAGGAGGAGAATGCAGACTGACTGCCAGGATTGTACTTGACCGGGGACTTACTAGGGACATACCCTGCCTGCTGGAAGGCGTGACTTGACTGGGTGGGGTAACCAGGACCCGCCTGACTCTGGGGGAAATTGGACTGTTGTTCTGTAAAACAATTTGTTTTTCAGTCACTAAAATACAAAATGTGTATCAAAATTTCATTTAAGTTATTCAAAATGCATACAAAAGTTAAAAAAGTTTGCTTTTGGTGAGGATTTGTTTATGCTTCGTGATAGCAGGAAAAAAATTGAAAGGAACAAAGATATTAGATTAGAGAGAGAGAGAGAGAAAATTACTATAATCTGCCTGGGAGGTGTGAGTGTAGGGATGGGGTTTTTCCACTGGGATAGAAGCTGCCATCATTTTGTTGTTGTACTGGTATGGCTGAGCTGGAGGGGGGGAAGGACTCCTTCCCCTCTTCAAACTGACTTGCTGTAAATACATGTAGAAAATCCTTTAGAGAAATATCAACCTTTTCAACTTCATGATTTGTTCATTAAATTAACAAAAAGATTTGGGTATAAATATATATATTTTTTTAATTCACAGTCAAGTAAAAACTTAAGTTTAAATTCAATTTGCTATCAGTAATTTCATAAGTTTTTTACAATCTAGGTAACCTCTAGAAAGTGAAGTTCCTGAAATCACGTACCACCAAGATACTTAAAAAAATAAAAAAATCTCACCTGTACCATGGTGGGTTGTGGTGGTCTGTATAATATGGGTCGTCCCGTCATGGCATGAGGCAGCCCCAGAACTGTGCTGTGTTGCATGATCTGCAGCTCACTAAAACAGAAAAAAAATAACAAGAATTTTCATTAATACACCATGAAATCATAAGTATATATCCTTCATAGTCTCTTTATGGGAAATATGATGAATCCTTTACAACAAACACATGTACCGGTACATATTAGTTTTCAAGTGAAACTGTTCTAGGAAGAAAATCATTGACTTTCCAATTTCACTTCTTTAACAGGCAACTACTCCCCGTGTAAAATGCATTGAATCTATACCTTTGTTCCTTCAGCTGGGCTTTTTTGCGGGTTTCATCTTCTTGATGTAGAACTTTCTTAAGCTGGGAGAACAAATCATGTTTTTCTGCTTTTAGGTCCTCCATCTTCTTGTCAAGCTGAGTAATCTTCAAAAGAATAAAGTTCAGATAGAGTATAAATTAGACAATACAGAAAGAACCTTTATATCGCTTACATTTTCTTGAATTATTTATTTATTATTTATTATATAACTGACATGTAAGAATGCGTATCTGGTACTATTTTTTGAGTTTTGAAAAATTTGCGCCACTCATAAATACCGGTACTCACAGTATTTATTTATTTTATTTTGTTACTTTATTTGTCTTACATAATTATATTTTAACTTAAATTATCACTGGGACATAAGTTCAAGTTTTATTTTGCAGAGTCATATACATAAAACCACATCAGGAATACTATAAATGTGTCACATTTAGCTGTACCGTATATTGAATTATAATCATTGATTGAAAGCAGCTGTTATTGATATTCATGCATAATCAAAATGCAATACCGTAGATTAAAAAACACATGAATATAAACCTGCAGATTGAGTTTACCTGCTCTTTTGTTTGTTCTAGAGTTAAACTATCCTCCTGTTCCTTCTTCTTTCTCATCTCTTCTTCCTTCTTTATTCTTTCCATCATCATGGCATCTTGTTCTTGTTCTGATTTTTAGAGTAAAATTCAAAAGATTAGGAGACTGTCTTTATGCATAATTATATTCATTTTGAAACTAACTACACATAGCAGAAAGTCATTATATCACTTGTTGCATTGATTTAATCCTGGTTAAGAAATATGGACTGCTCTTGAAACTCCCAAGATACATTACTGTATATTCCTATTTAAACGCGAGGAATTGATTTCCGCGTAAAATCGCGAGAAGCAACCCTCGCAAATTTTAAAATCTTGCTTTTACTTTTCAGACAGTTTTGAAATATAGGAAATTATAACAAACAATTGGTGATTGCTATTTTATAATCTTGTGATTTGATGAAAAACAGCCGAATTGCGGAATTTAGGGGTAAAATAAGGAATTTACAGTATTGAGCAGCAGGTCTTTCAGATACACTGCTTTTTCTCCATTTGGTGCTGACAGGTTGCAGGATCACCAGTGTCATATGTAAATTTGATCATTGCTCATGAATATGTATAATAGTTATACATGTACATGTACAGATTTATTTGGGAGTATATAACCTCAATACTGATACATACAAAAAAGTACCGTGCATACTCATTAGAAATGCCTGGCAGCTTAAACTTGCGGGGTGCTTATTAATTAAGTTATTTTTATAACTATTATTTTTTTTGGCTTTGTTGTGGTTGAAACACTGCCTGCAATGTCATCATCTTTCCATCTGCAAACATACAATATACCTTGTTTTTTCCTTTCTCTCTCCTTCATGATATGCCTTTTTAAGGCCTGGTACATCGTCTTTGTCATCTTAGGCCTATCTATCAATGCCCCTGGCATGGCTATGTACTTCAGTTTATAATATGTGCAAGCACCTGAAATAAAAAGTTGTAATTTATTTTTCAATGAACAATGATGTTTAATAGTTAATAAGCCTTCATCTCAAATGCATGCATGTTCCTATAGTATAAAAAAGATACAATGTCAAAATACATGTAGTACAAACTGCAATCACTAATCATGGCGAAATAATTAAGTTATATATGCATGTACATGTACATTAAATCAACTAATAACATGTAGATATATGCAGAGGTAGCCAGTATATAACACTAGGCAAAAACCACCCCCAATGTAATCTTGGTAAAGATTTGGGTGGGTATAATATATTTGGATGATGCCAGTCCAAATTACTATTTATAAGCCGAGTTGAAATAATCGCTGCGGAGATAATCACTTAATGGCAATTTGGATATATAACAAATAACAAATTTCTGTTATTAGACCTGCAATGTGCATAGATCTATTTTGTCTTACTGCTTTATAAAATATGAATATATACAACTTATAAGCTGGAGTCTTGATTTTTCTCTTCTTCTAGATTGAAGAAAGTAAAGCAAAGTAGATCAGGCTTTCATTGTTATAACTCGGTGCTAAACTCTATATTCTGCAGATATTAGTTATGATTATTATTTATTTACTTAATCAAATCGTTGATGATCCCGATAGATAGAGAAAATGGAAGTAATAAACAAAAACAAATCATTATTGGGTAATCAACTGATCAACCAAATCAATAAAATGTTGAGACAGAGAATTAACGCACAAAAGTGTTGATATATAGGGCATGCAATTGATTATACTTCTATTTTAAAAAACGATATATAACATTTAGATACACAACATGTCAAAGAAATAAAGGTATTAATATTTACCGAAAATACACTTTTATTTTTCTATGCGTAATGGTGGTTTACAGTGGAGCTCTTCTGTTTCTGAAGGTAGATACTTACAAGATGGCGGAACAGAGTAAAAAATTTTAAGAAAAGAAATCGTTAACACACTATTTTTGCAATGTTTACTCAGTTTCAATTTTGTCAACTTTGTCGTATTAATCACAAGAAGAAGAGGAAACATATTTATTCTATCAGACATCAAAATGTAGTCAATAATATATTGGAAAAGTATTTAAAAAAGGTAAGTTTACTTGTCATGTTGGTTGTCTACTGGTTATTTTTTCATAGCAGGCCAGTAATTTCGGCAGATCAGCAGGCCAGGTTTGTTACTATCTGCTGATAGACAAGGCAAAACAAAAACTTATGTTTTTTATGGTTTATTTACACAACTCATATTAATGCTATGGATAACTTTTATTGAAATGTGATAGATATGAAAATATAGCCTGATTATAGGCCTAGTTCCGACTTCATACAGTCATAAGCTTATTCGCACTTTTCATTTTCAGTAAAAATACCATATGTCCTATGCAAATCCTTTTGGACACAATGTTAATAGAGCGTGAATCTCATGGACCCTTTTGGGCTCGTGATTCGTGAATTTGCCCTCTATGAACAAAGGGCCTGTGCAAGAGAAGTTTCACCTTTACATAACACGTATATGTGAGAATAATGACTATTTCAGAGATTGCAAACTATACCCTATAAATGTGAAAATTGTGGTTCAAGATGGAAGTCCTTAGTCTTCGCCATTTTGAATCTCGTCTTAAGAAGTTTTCTGATTTGGTAAAAAAAAATTTGTATTATGATTTCAAATTCAGAAACTTCATGAAAAAGTTAAATAAAATGTAATTCTTCTGCAACTGGTCATTTTTATCTTCTTTCAAACTTGTAACTGCATGTACATAGCTTTGCCACTTTCACAGAATTTGTCGAGTGATGTTTGTTTACTAATATATGACGTCATAATGTGGATGGAGATTAACTGAGCAGGGAGTCTTTATAGTGTAGAATTAAATATTAATTTTAGAATATTGTATCTAACTGTGTCTTCATTTTCATGCATAGATTAAAACACTTCATGTGGATGCTGTTCCCATGCAGAGAAAATATAGAATTGAGTGGTCAATACAAAGATTACTATACATTACTTCCTTGCTTTTTTATATTATTCTATTGTTAAATAATTCAGAAATGTTTGGGTTTTTTTTCAATAACATGCAGTGAATGGATAAATTTTTGTCTTGTTTCGTAGTAAAAAAAGATTTATTCTATTAAATTGTTCTTTTTTTTATATGCAGGTCACTGCATGAAGCTAGGAGTACTTTAAAATCTCCTCAAATTCATAATGCACAATTTGAAAGAGGAGCCAAGTTTTGGTGCCATTTCTGTGTGGAGGAGAACTTGAAACACATGGAGCTAGACACTTGTACTGTAAAATATGGTGGTCTTATTGAACACATTTCAAGGTATTTCATAGCATAAATACCTGGTACTCTTATCTGTGCTTTGATGCAAACCAAACTCACTGATTTCAAATAGGCAGCGTGCCCTTGTACCCAATGCTTTACATGCATATACAGTCATTGTTTGATATATATGTCTTTGCAGTTATGACCATAAAAGAAAAATGTACAACTTCTTTTATGAGAATAAAGTGGATGAAACCAAGAGACATCCAGATTTATTCCACATGCCAGAGGAGGAATTAAAAAAGTAAAGACCCCATCCTTCTTTTCTGTTTTAAGAATTAAGAACCATATTTACTTTTTACTGCTAGATAATTCATTTACAAGCAGGTGTGATGAAGAAGAATTAATAAAAATGACACACTATAATCAGATGATTTTTTTTTGGCGTTGTCAATTTCAAAACTATTTGATTGGGTTTTTTTTAATCTCATTTCTATAGAATATTGTGGGAAAATGACACATTTTTTGGATATTTAGTTTTCATAAAGCAGAAGATTATCTGATTTAACATTTATTTTAATAATGAGCAACTGTTTTATGTACATTGTATTGATAAATAGTGAAATAAATGATTATTGATGATTAACACTTGTAGGTTTCAAGAGAAAGTTGCAATCCATGCCAAAGAATATGATTCTGGTAACAGGGAGGAATTGGAAAAGGTATATACAAGCCCAGTCTAATAGATCATCAATTAAGATAGCAGTTATTAGTTTAGAGAAATTAGAGCTATATTTACCTGTAAATGATCACCTTCATTAGAATCAAATAAGTCTCAGCTTTCTAAATTTCAAAATGCATGCATTATTTTAAAACAATCGTCAAACATTTTCTTATAAACCTCAATATCTTCCAGTCAGCAGAGAAGATTCGACAGACCGAGGCTTTGAGGAATGAAGTGGTGCAGTCTCACCACTTCTCGACGCTGAAGGTGTGTGGGGCCTGAATCAATGTATCCAAAACTGCCAGCAATTGGCCTTGTTTTTCATTATCAATTCTATAGTAACTTACTTTACTTGCTTACCATTGTTAAAATGTATATCCCATTATTCCATAGATTTAAGTTTTTACTTCTTTGATGATGCATTGAAGTATATTAAGATATGACTATTTACACTAGTCTTCTGTTAGAATTGGAAAGTAATATTCTGGTACATGTAAATGCAGATTTTTTCTGTCTTTCTAACAATCGGGGGGAAAAAATGTTATATGTCAGCATCCATGACAACTCCTATCTTCATAAGCATTTAAACACAACTGAAGGGGGTATCTCTTACCAATACAGTTTAGAACTCGACTTCATTGAGTGTAAAGCATACACTAAAATATATTGCAGCAGAATGAGCTTTAAACTGCATATAAGCAACCATTTTATTGAAATTTTTTACATTCAGTGATGTAAAAACACTTGAGCTGTTATTCCCAGCTCTGACCAGATTTTTTCTTTCTTTCTAACAATCGGGGGGGGGAAAAAATGTAAAATGTTATATGTCAGTAAGGCCAGAAAAGTTTCAATTGAAAAATATATTTTCAAAATTATGTTTAGTCAAGGGGAGGTAACTTCATTAAAAATTGAAATTGAATACATGTACTTCAGGTAGCGCTGAAGGTATGGAGGTTTCATTTATTAAAAAAACAAGTGTCATCAACATTCATCTGTTTATCATAATCAGAGCTATGCATTCATTTGTTATTGCAGTCAAACCTCGTTATCTCGAACTAGATGGGACTGGTTAAAATCTTTGAGGATTTCGAGATATCAAGGGTAAAATACTTAAATTATAAGTGGTTGGGACTTGCAAATCACTTCGACAAATCCATGGTATTCGAGATATCAGTGTTCGAGATACCGAAGTTCAACTGTATTCAGCTGTATTGGATGAATTTTTGTGGTGTGAGAAAGCAATTTTATGTTAACCACAATTACAGAGGCTCGAAACAGAAACTTCCAGTATTTTGATTTCTACCTTATAAAGGCTTTTCAGTTTTAAGAGTTAAAAATAATCAACAGTTTTAATTAACTGTTGATCTACCACTTCATTTTCTCATTTGGGTATGGTTTTGTAAGACCCTAAATTTTGCCAATTCAGGTGACCAGTATCAGATTATAATCACTGAATTACATGTTCCAAGAATGAGTTAATTTGACTCACTTAACTTGGAGTCACCAACGTATTAGATGTGAAAAAAAGCAGGCATGGATACTGCTTCCTATTTTTTTTGCATTTGTCAATGTACATCTGTCATCACCCCTTTCCTAGAGATCTACTAGTATTGCATTGGTAGATTAACAATAGTTGCATAGCTCCAATTATGATAACGTGTCATTATGTTCCATTTGATTGTTTTGACTATCCTTTGTTCCTGAACAATAATACAGCCGCAGATAATTGAGAATACAGCATCTCAGAGAGTGAATATCCCAAGCTACATAAGTCCTGGAACCATTATTGAAAAAAAGGCCACCATGCTTGCCAAAGGTGATGGCTTGACTTTTATTGGGAGTCATGTGAGTATTATATACTGTAATACATGTATGGTATAGTAAAAGAGAGTATTGAGTGCCAATAATGTTTTATTGGCTAAGTATTGAAATACTCTTTGTATTACAGATTTATAACAGGAATGAGGGCAATGTTCACTCGGGAGCTCCTCCGCCTTGGCTGTTGTCCTCGGAGGAGGAGGCAACCAGCGGTGAGATAGGTCCTTCCATAGAGTCATATACAGCACATTGTAAGTACATCTGCCCCCAAATCTGTTTTCCATCATTAAACAGATCTTCATCATTGAACAGATCCTCATCATCATTTTAATCTAGCCACTTGATATTTGGTTAAAGACTATTTACATGCAGGTAATTCATCGAAATATAAAATAACATGTGGGTTGTTCAGATCAGGAAATATAAAGATAAAACAAAACAAGGACCCTTTCCTCCTCCTCAACTCCCTGTCTGTCAGTAGGTTTTCTTCTGGCTATGCTTCTTCATGTTGGATGAGTCAATATATTTCAATAAAGCCCCCCCCCCCCCCCCCCAAAAAAAAAAATATTCTTTAGTTTCTCAGGCAAAATACATGCATTTCAAAATAAAAAGTGACAGGCAGATACAATGTATTTTATGTTTATTGCAACATTTGAAAAGAGGAATAAATCTTTTTTGTATAAGTTGACTTTAAAATGAAATGAAAATTGAGTTATTTCCCTCTTCCATTTGGCAAAAAAAAAGAGAAGATTAATGCAGCAGTATTTCACCCGATGCAGATGTGACAGAGAAACAAGCTATTTAATTTGTTTGGCCTAATGAGCAAACAGAGGCCACAAAAAGTTAACAGTACCGGGTATATACTTTGTGTGGGAATATTTTTTATTGCTGGAAGTTTATAACATGGAGATTTTCCAAACCACTGCATGCATGATTTTTTAGTACTCATTCTTTTTATATACATATACATGTACATTCTTTGTCTCGTCTCAAGTCAAAAACTGTCCCTGTTGTAGTGGAGAGGGAGAAAAAGAAGAAACTCCCTGCCAACAGGGTGGGAGCTAAGTTTGATCACCAGCAGAGCACGGACCAGGCGTGGCTACCGTCCTTTGGGCGAGTCTGGAGTAAGGGGGGAAGACAGCAATCAAAGTAAGATTTTCATCAAGTTTCAAAATGCATCAAAATTTTTATTGTTCTCCATACTGCTACATCTCTTCTGCATTTAATTAGTTATCTCGGTGCCCATGAAAATTAAATTCCTCAAAAGGTGCACTTGTTAATACTATATAAGGTTAAAAATTGAGTAATACAAGCACCGTTTTCCCCTAGATTGTTAGATTTAGGTAGTTTGTCCCCGAGATACTGCGTTGCTCTGCATATTTCTAGTATACTTGATACGTAGATTTGAAAAGGAGAAAAAAGTGTTAATAATAATGATAATAATTAGTTACCTTATCATATCTGGCTGTAAACTTGTTCAAGTTTATGCAGTTGCTTAAAACTTGTTTGTTAATCCTGTAAAAATGAACAGATGACTGAGATTCCATTTTCAACACAAAGATTTGATTTTTTTTAAGGTGTTTTCTGAAAGCTGATATATAGTAAATGAATTTTAGAATTTTTTTATCATTGAAATGTCAAGCAATATATTAAAAGACAAGAGTAGTAACAAATTCTTTTTATAAAAGTGTATAAGTATGAAAATTATTATTTAGCATTTGAATATTAACTGTGCTAAATAGTACATGTACATTGTTAAAAAAAATGTGTCAACATTATCATCTTGTAATTCAAATACTAAATTTACAGAAAGTTTTTCCAGAGGATGAGTTCAACAACAAAGAAAAGTTCAACCATCAGCAATTTCACAGCATCTAGCAATAGAGACACATCATCCTCTAGTGTACACAGTAGTGAAAATGACACCCAGAACAGGGTGGTAAGCAAGATAAACGGGGATTTATCAGTTCAAACCAATCCTAGGGAGAACGAACGTTCACACAGCTTTCAGAACGGCACAAGAACAGAGAGTCCTGAGATCCACGGTAATTCTATATTTCCATTTCATCACCAAAGTGGATCGGAGGTGGATACAAACTTTTCAGTGGTACCACCAAGGAATAATGTGAAACCATATGTGAAAAAACACAGACCTGAAAGCACAGATTCAGGTTATACACATAATGCAGGGCAAGCCCAGTATGAACACGGAGGTATGAACCAACTTCAACCACAAAGTTATGGAGGTAATTTGAACATGAACCATCTAAATCAATCAGGGAGTTATATGAATCATTCTGTGAACCCCTCAGCTCAACCTGTGATGAACGAGTCGACTTACTCAGTGAATCAATGGTCTCAGTCTACTAGTTATTCAGCTCAGTCTGAAAGTCACTCAACTCAGGCTGCAAGTCATTTGACTCACTCTAGAACAGCCAAACCTTATGTTAGAAAACGGAAAAGTGAGGATATTGGGTCAACAGAGATGAACTCGATGGGTCATGTTCCAGTAATCCCTACCCCCATTCTGGAGGCGAAAGCACCTCCATCAACCTCGAGGTGGAAATAAACCTCACGCTAAGATTGTGTCTTAGTTTTCATATCAGTTTCAAAAAAATATTGTTACAAGCACTATTTTATATGTTATAATTTTATTAAAAACATGAACACATTGTATAAAAATTGAACAAAGAAAACAAAAGTTTATATAAAACAAAAATTATATGTAAAGCTGAGTAACATACAAATTGCTATACACTTAAGAAAAAAGTTTCAATATAAAAAAGCAGCGAGTTGTTATCTGTCAAAATAAAAGTTAGTCTAAAAGCACTCGTACAGTAAATGCAGTACATGTATTAACCATGAGTATCATGGTATAAATAAATTGCATATCAAAAGGCAATGCTGTAGATTTCTAAATATAAAATGAGGTAAAATTGTAACTTTTTTGAGCTAAGACAGTGCTATTTATTGCTGTTGTCATCAGAATAAAATTGTCAGCCAATTGAAGCAGGAGTTCTTAATAGATTTATGCCTTTCATTATGTCTTCATAATACATGTACATGTGGATCTTTGTTACCCAATGATGGCAAATTATTCCTTATTATTCTTGCAACGACTTATTATCGGTAAAAGGAAGCTGGAAAAAAAACTAGAATTGGGAGTTTAAGCAGCTATAGCTTTAAATCTTAGACCGGCTGGATACCCATAGGACATTTTTTCAGTAGTTCCATATCCATATAGAATTAATCCGAAAGTGACGTCAGAATCTGTGTGATAAATGTGATGATATCCTGGAGAAACTTCAATAGTTATGGTGATGTATTCATCACTTGTTTCGGAGTCTCTGACCGATTTCATAGTGTTCTGATATTTCTGTATAGCTTTGTTGTCTATGAGTATTCCATTAATCAGATATGCTCGTATGGTGATGACGAAATAATGACGAAATTGTGACGTAGATGGCGTGAGGAATCTATAGTCGTTTGAAAACTGTTCGGTTGGAGGTATTAGAGTCATAAAACTGGACTCGTATGAAGAAAACACAACTGGCATCACGATTTCATTGGCCTTAGCAATGCATGGAAGGTTGTTACCAAATGCATAGTAAAACAAATCGGTAACACCGCCTCGATGTACATCCAGTCCTGCAATTGTCACGTTATTTTGTTTGTGGTTTTGAAATTGAAATTGATAAGTATCTTGCTGAGAGTTGGCAAAATTGGGAATTATGTATTTGAAACCAAGATATTCCACTGGGATCATGTATTCCATGACGCTGTTTGGTTCAAACATGGACGCGTCGCTCGAGCTTCCCGATATAACGGCTATTGGATTAGTGCTTTCTATCAATCCAAAAAGGTAGCCATTAGCACTAAGCTGGATCGTTCGAAAGTCGGCAGCCTGTTCAATTTTGAGGACGTCGTTTTCAGTATAGTTAGTACCCTTCCATGTTATATAACTTGGGGATGAAAGAATTGTCAGTTTTACTGTGGTATTTCGGTACTGAGATGCGATGGCGATGTTGGCAAAATCGCTGTTTGATAAGAGATACTTGGTTCCTAGGTACTGTTTTGGATACACGAGAAATCCCTCTGCCGCGGAACAGCCGCATTGAACAACGCAGTGAACACTGATTGGATGCGAGGCACGAATCACCACCGCTTTGCTGAAAATCCCATCCGTATCCATGACAACGGAGACCGGAAGGGAAACTTCTTTCCCCGCGTTGGCAGAGACTTGGAATGTGTTGTTGACTCCTGGATGTAGTGACTCAAAGACCACAAAGGCGTCCTGCTTTGCTGTGATTAATACCTGCACTTTTGAGACAGGCCCTTTGCTTTTTGGAAAGGTGATAAGGAATTCTTTACCGTAATGACCTGTCAAAAATTAATCTCGTTGAGAAGAAGCATGCAAGATTAAAAAAAGGTTGTTGCAAATTGGTTAGAATTTTATCTCATAGTTTACGTATTAGGATATAAACTTGACTTTGGCTGTTTGTGGAATTTGATTAAAAGTGCAATGTTTTGCTATAGATTAAGAGTCTTAAGTACACTAACAAAGCAAATGGAATAGGGGAGAGACCTTACCATCTTGTCCAGAATCAGGCGGTCCCGTGGAAGCGCAGCCTGAAAAAAAAAACCCAGTGATTTTATTATCATAAGTAATTTCTAATATAAAGGAGTGTAATTAACGCATTTGTTAATAAACATGAGTACTGTAGTACAACAAATCAGATTTCTTAAAAGTGTAACAGGATTTGTAAACCCCATATGAACAAAGTAAAATTTAAAAGAAAAAAAAACCATTTTGCACTGAAAGGGAAATTGAAATCAATTACAGGTAGACAAGTGAATATTTTTCTAGGCCGTGTCACTTCGTTGTTTTATCGTTATTCCTAAGTGAAACAAAATATTGCCCGAAGCGACAATCATGTTTTTTCTCTCACGCAGATACCATCTTAATAGCTTATTCAGATGTGTAAATATAAATACATCGTTGTCACTTTCTCTGTAGTGTATACGACCTCGGTCAAGAAATTTACTTACATTTCGAAAGTTTTTCTTTCAAAGAATTTAACTCTTCTTTGAGGATTTCCATTTTGATGGCCTGGTCTTTCACAATTTCATGTAAAACACTAAGTTCCTTTTTAAGAATGGCACTTTCGTCGGGCCCTGTACAAGTATTTGGAACAGGATTTAGTCTTTGACCACGGTACACATCCGTTAATAATAGTAGTATTAGAACAAGGGTCCAAAACGAGCACTGTTTTCTGGTCGTCGCCATTTCGCTAATTTATCAAATGAACAACACAGGTGCAGCCCAAAAAATGATCGAGAATCAAGTCAACTGAGTCACTTTAACCAGACTTGAATGAAAAGTATGAACATGAGGGCTATGTAAATGTTGTACGCTTGTCATTCTGTGTACGTTTAGCTTGACCCCCTCGCGGATTTTGTTTATCTAAAGGATATTGGTCTGCTCGTTTAGAGGACCGTTGTTTTGTTAAGGTGTAACATCACATGGTTGAATGGCGGTGGTGGCCCACGGTATATGTGTCGAAGTACACCTCATTCTCCAGCGACTTATCAGGAAAACGTTATCTGGAGTGAGTTCACGACAATGGCATCCGATCAGATAAAGCTGGAGATAGTTCAGTTTGTCTTGTCCGATTTTTCGCTACTGGTCGCAACAAGAGGACTAGCCTGGATGTTAAGGGGGGGGCATCTTTGACCTTTATCATTAATGAAATCGTGTGTCATGAATGAAAACGCAAGAGTCATTTTTTTAAAAATACATGTACATATTACATAAAGACTTGTCCAGCTGATTACAAATGCAGATATATTTTAAATATATTAAATGATTGAGATACACATTTGTTGCGACATCTCTTTGTAATGCATTTTTTATACCTTGCTTTTCTTCTGCCGCAAATCGCTTATTACCTTTATGCAACGGTACCGAAACATTAAGAAATGGTTAAAAATATGAAAATATGTCATTTGAAAAAAGTTCAACAGTTTCAAAAGAAAAAAAAATTAAAACACGAACTTGATTTAAATAATCTGTATAAAAATGAGTGTGCTATTTCATCAGCAGTCGTGATTCATCCGCATGGTAAAAATTCCAAACTTCAATTTGGTTAAATGATTCATTAAATTTTCGAATTTGAGTGACAAAGTCAGTTAATCTTTCAACACAATTGTGTGATTGGAAAACAGGTGATAAAAAGTCGCAAATTAATTATAAATGATAACATTGTCACAATGTATTTTATAGTGATCAAATTTCTATACATATTTCGTATTGGTAAGGTCCATATTGAAAGTAAATTCAGAAGCTTCTTTAAATTTACTTCTATAAGCATTTGCGTATGCTAGTAGTCTATTTTTTCTTTACTTTATTTTGTTTAGCAAGATTGTTTGCGTTTCGATTACAAAACAAACTTTCGCAGAAAGGTATGCAGGAAAGGTATTTTGAACCTATAAAGGGCGAGTTCTTCATTTTTTTATGTTTGCATGCCCGTGTATTTAAAAGTTTGATCAACGCTGCGAAAATATGATTGATTTTCCGGTATAATTACCGGTTCGTGTGCATACCTTTTTTGGAAAGGAAATCCTTTGATTAAGTAACACTTAAACAGATATCTTTAAGTAATTTAAATAATGTGAATAATTTTTACTCACTCTAAATATGTAGATATTTTTATATTTATTTATTTGGTAATTGATGGTCACGTTTCCTCATGAATTTGTGGGAGGTTATGATTGTATTTGGCAAAGCTAAATACTGTCTGATCGGTTATCTGTCTGATCACCACTTAACTTCCGGCACTCTGCCGTTTGCTCTTGAAGAAATGACATGGAACTTCCTGAAGAAAAAAAACCCACCGATGACAAATCTGTACAAAACAGAGGCACACTATACAATATAATTATAATTTTTATAATATATAATTTGATTTAGGATTAATTTAATTTAACAAAATTCAATCATCCAAACAGACAGAAATCCAGTTTTACGTCACCACTGTAAAACAAATATGAAGTGCAAGTATGATATTAATTAATTAGACGTTAAATCTAAAAATTTAAGCACAATGTATAAATGTATATCTCATTAATTGAATTAAGGGGTTACTAGACAAAAAGTAGTATAAGTTTTAAACAAATTGTTATGCATAACTTAAATGCATCTGAAGACTGAACTATATCTTTCGAAAAAGAGTTTTAAAAGTTGAAGTAAAATATATTGAGCAATTTACACGTAGCACTGAAAATTTCAGCAAAGCCATTGAAGTTAACTTACGCAATGTCCGTCAAAAATATATTCTTTAATGCTAAAGTATATTTTACCTTTCAATGAATATTATTTATAAATTTTGTTTATTTTTCGTTATATGTGTAAAGGTTTTACTTTGTTTAGTGAGTTTCCTAGAAATATTTACATCCAAAAAAAAATATATATATTATATATATATATATATATATATATATATATATATATATATATATATATATATATATATATATATATATATATTAGAGTGTTGACATACTAGTGATATGGAAGTAAATTGATTTAAAGCAAGTTGAGGTGTATTTTTATTTTTAATAAGAATTTTTCTTTGTCGCTGAAAAATCTTGCAATTGTTAATTTGTAAATTTTAAATTTACTGGGTGTGTCTAAATACAAAATGTAAAACATGACAGCTGTCATTGTGAAAATTTTGTATTTACACCCACCCAGTAAATTCAAAATTTACAACTATTATGATGATTCTGCATGAAGTTTAAACCTTTATGATAAGTTAGATTAAGATAACTAAATTTTAACAGATTCTTCCTATAAGGAATATATATAGTAAACCCGTTTTTGTACAGAACGACAATTATGTTATATTGTTTCAGATGAGAGCCTCTTAGTAGGGGTTTTTTTTTTTCTTAAAAAATATGACGAACAGAAGTTTATAAACCATGCAAACTCTTGTTTGTCTTTTTAGTAGTGAATTAAAATTTCACAATAAAACTTAAAGACATGAAACCAGCTCATATTGCTTTTAGAAGTTTTTGATTTATCTTCACTATTCGTTATAGTGTCAAGGAATTATTTTGGGGGTGGGGGAAGAGGGTGGTGGGGAAAACAAACAAAGAAAACAACTTTAATATAATCATCATCTTCACGTTTTCACGTTTAAAGGTGACTTACAGGAAGTGTTACACCGACTTCTATACTAGTATGTATCTACATAAATATACTAGTACAAAATGGATATGAAGTTGTGAAATTTAGATTCTCTCTCTCTCTCTCTCTCTCTCTCTCTCTCTCTCTCTCTCTCTCTCTCTCTCTCTCTTTTACATGGATTCTTAATACCGTGTCACACAGATATGACTTTTATTTTTAATGTAGAATATTTTTAAAGGCAAGAGGAATATAGCTTAACATAAAGGAAAAAAATATGGGTATTTTTAAAATTAGGAGTCTTTGTTATGGGGGTTCCTCGTCTGAATCAGTGTTTTTAAAAAATATGGATCGCTTTACTTTAAAACCCTAAAAATTGAAGGTCGTTTTTATAGTATAGGGATAAAGATAATTTAGATAGGATTGGGGCGCTTACGATTTTGTAGGAATATTATTTAATTTAAGTCAGGTAGTGTACATTATGACATTATAGACTAAGTTTATTGGGTTTTTTAAATTAATTTATAAAACTTGATCGATAATTTTATTTTAATTTTCTTTTCTTACATTTGTTTTTTTTTATTTCAACGTTTCCGTTTAATGCGGCTTCGCCTGCCGCGTTGGCTCTATTGCTAGGTATATGTGACGTCACAATTAATACAACGTCATAAGAGATTAGACATCAACAGTTTTGTTGCTAAAGTTGCTAAAGTGAAGTCCTTTTCAGAGTTTGGCTCAGAGAAAATTCACTTTACCATGTATTTACAGCAAGCGTAAGTATGGATATGGTGTAGAGCAATTAATGAATTATTTATCGTTTAAGGTAATTAAAAAAAATCATTTCAATTAACAGACTTCCCACGATTCGGGAGGGTGTACTGTATGAGGAGTTAGAAGAAGTTCACGACAAATATTTCGGTAGAACCCAAAGTAAAATTGTTCAAGGTACGCTATCTGGATGTTTAAAAAAAGTCTGAAATACGAGTTAATTTCCTCCCTTCTTCAGAAAGTGGTAAACGGTCACTTTATTGTTGATGTCATTGAAATATTTTTAGGAATGACTGCAAAGGAAAAGAGACCCGGTGGTCCTGTGACAAAGGATAATGGCAGTAAATGGGATGTAAAGAGTGTCAGGTACCTCTTATTCTCTCTCTCTCTCTCTCTCTCTCTCTCTCTCTCTCATCTTTAATTTTTTTCTTGCGTTGACTTGTTTTTTTTAAAAATCTCTCTCTCTCTCTCTCACTCTCTCTCTCTCTCTCTTATACCAACATTTTTATCTCTTCTATAAGACTTTCCTCCATTGGGGAAGATAACACTTTACAGGAAGATTTGGATATAGAAGGTAAATAAAAAAAAATGTGTTATACAAAATTCAAATAAATAATTATGAAAGTTGCATGTATAATAATTGCCATCTTCATATTTGTTGTCAATTCATACTCCTCATATTCACAATCTCTAAAACTTTATTTAGATATTATGGCAAAAGAAAAAAGAGCATGTCTTCATGGTAGGAAGATCAAGAAAGCAAAAAGCATTAGGTAATAATTGTCAATTTCTTTCTTTCTTTTTTTCTTTCTGTCTTTTCTTTAAAGTACATGTATCTTTATTCTTTATTGTGCCTATTTTTGTATTTTAGCCTTTGCGTTATCCAGGAAGATGATGATTTGACGGTTGAACTGGAAGAGGAAGGTAAGTTAACATACTTCATTAACAAATTAATTAATTAACCCATCTAGTCCAATTTTTGTGTGTTTTTTTTTTTTGGTGGGTGGTTGTTTAACATCATCAAACATTCAAAAGAGGCACGGGTCGCAAACATGGACGAGTAATGGGTATAATTAAAGAAAATAATTTGTTTATTCTTTTGCATGTTAGTTTTGAACGTATATATTTTAGATATCATTGCAAAGGAAAAAAGAGCATGCCTTCATGGTAGGAAGAAAAAGAACACCAAGAACTTCAGGTATTTCTTTCTTTCTTCTCTCTCTCTCTGTCTCTGTTCTCTCTCTCTCTCTCAATACATACAAATATATTAATTTTTTTTAATTGGTCGAGGAAATCAATTCGTATATAAAGAGTGCCCACGAAATCAACGAAAATTTGGGACACCACGGATGTTAATGATACCACGGTATGAAGAAAATAAATTTTGGATCATACAACATGTAATTTTTTTTCTATTTATTGAAGTCTTTCCATGATTGAGGAAGGCGAGGATCAGGAGACAGAAGTGGCCAAGGAAGGTATATCACTCATTATCTGGCCCCTATATTTAATATTGATTGAATCTACATACTGAATGTATAAAGGGTTATTTTCGCCCCGTGTTATTTTCGCCATTCTTCACTTGCAAACAGTTTCGTCCGCCTTGAATTCGCTCAAAGTTTTGTTTTAAAAGAGATAATTTGAGACATTGGAATTTGCCCAGTTTTCAATTCACCTGCTGACAACGAGGGCAAAGGGGGCGAAAATAAAACGAGGGAGGGGGAGGGGGATATTTCCCTGTATACAATATACTTAGTACTAGTATTTCATATTCATTAACTTATAGTTCTTAACTCTTTTATGATATTTTAAATCACAAACATCTGATTATATAGATAACAAAATGCCGAGTGCGGCTGAAACAGAGACCCTGCCAGAGAGCAGTGTCCAGCGGCTGGATTTGACAGTAGAACCAACTGCAGCTACAGCACAGAGAGAAGCTGGAGCACTTACCCCTCAACCCACACGGGGGACTAAGATCAGCGCATTCGTACCGTAAGGGGACTATTTTTTTTGACATACTGATCAGTGATTACTTTGCTTTAATGACGTACAGGCATGATATCAACTAAAGATACTTTACAAAATATAAAGCGTAAACTATTTCCAACTTATTATATATTCGTTTCAGGTTTTTTTTTAATTTGATAACTATGAAATTTAATTAAAAAAAAAATGAAAATAAAATTGTAAATATATAATAAGACGAATCATGATTCGAAATTACAAAGGATTGTATCAAAGTGTCATGTGTATCATTGATACCACATATCATAGCGATAAAGAGAAAAAAGTATAAACAATAATGAAATAATCATTATAGCGCGTTAATAATTATACAGAACTATGTATAATATCGGTCATATTTGGCCCACATAATTCGCCATTTTTCAAAGTGTTTCAAGTACATTAATTTGTTATGTTATATTTTAGAAGAGTTGATATAACATATATTTTTTACTTATTTATGTAAATTTTATGCACTTACTGGCAGAAGTTACGCATTGTTTATAATTTATTTCAAAATCATCCTAAATTTCGAATGGGAAATATAGAGCGAGACTTTGAACTAGGAAAATATGTATGTCCCTTATTGGTCTTGGATATTATTATAAATCTACACCTCAGATGAAAATATTTTGTTTGTTTAATGTTTTCTGAAATAAAAACTGTTTAAAAACAAGCCATTTCATGCTTAAAATGGAAAAACACGGGAAAAGGTTAACTTTGTGATGTCATATTTCTAAAATGTTTTGAATCAAAAGGAAAATTATAAAATAACTTCACATGTATATGTGTACACAGAAAACAAAGAATTACAGGAAAATGATGATGCTGATTTCAGAGGGCCATTTTAGGCCCATATCATATATAGTCCTTACTGGTTTTTCCCACAATTATCGCTTATCTAAAGACTATTTGGCTTTTTCGCGTCTTGGCAATTAAAGTAGGTGGATGAAAACTGTTTTTATAAAGGAATTACGAACTCCAGTAGAGTTCCAAAGGTGATTTTAAACCTATTTCAAACTTCAGATATGTCAAGAAATGCATTGACATGTTTTTTTCCTTTTACAGAAAAGAAACAATACTGTCCAGTGAAAACATTGAGATCACAACAAGCTTTGATATGTTAACCACTGGGCACACAGATAATGTTGAGACTGCAACAGAAGAGATTCAAAAAAGCCGAATTCACAAACTGCAAGAGTTGCTGGACATCCTGGAGATCGAAATCAAGAACAAAACAGCCTATCTATCTGCGCATCCAGAAAAGGCACTTAAAGATTTGGAATACAAAAACCAGTTGAAAGAAATATATCGAAAATCAATGCAGTGTCATGGAGATCAGAATAGGGAAAAGACCCAAGGGAAGATGGAGAGTAAGCCAGGTCATGAAAAAATCCAGGCAGATCCGAAAAAGGACAAAATAGATTCTAAGATAGCCAAGAAAGAAAACCGTGCGCATTCTGAACAAGTCGTTTATGAAATTATCAAAATTCTTGATAAAACTCGAACGAGAGACGGTCATCCGGAAGACTCCAGAAAGGAAAAGAGTACCCCCAAACACAACGCATCTTTAAAGGACAACGCATCTTTGAAGGATTCTAGAAGCGTGCAACACTGTGGTGGGAAACCGTCTGCAAATCATCAGAAAATGCGACAAAAGCAAAAAGAATCAAAGGAAATCTCTGCTCTAATGTCAGAATCCCCTTACGCTGCAAATATGCGCTGCAAAGGAGTGCACTTACCACGAATGAAGCTCAGCCCCCACCAGAAAGGAGAGCCTATTTTCCCTCCAGCACAGAGCAAAAAAGTCTGCAAACTCCCGCCAATTCAGGCATCGAAGCAGACGTCTAGTCCAGCATTGACCATTTGCACTGTTTCAGACAGAAGCCAAACTCCCATAAAGCTTGATACTTTGTCACCAATGGTTCCCCGGACACCGAGTATGCAAGAGGGCCGACCCGCATGCGCAGCGCGTGTACCCGCATCTCCCCTGCCTCGGCAGGTTAGCCCTGGACACGTGGTTCTCGCTGCTGGAAGATCCATGAGCAGGTCTGGGACAGGCACACCATCCACACCACCTATTCGTTCTCCATTGATGATCATCCCAACAACATCTCAAGATATCCGCAAATGCCTCCAAGCCCGTAAAACCTCAAAGAAAGCATGAATGAAAAACTTTTTTCCCTGAATTTAGTTTGATGATATTGGGAACAGCAGTACTTTAACTCTTTTTGGTTTTAACCGTGAAAACGTATTTTACAATACCCCACTACGATGTTCCAACAACTTGAATTATGAATACTATTCACACATGTCAATTCAATTTGTCGGTAATCTGAAGCTGTTTTTGCTTCGCCGTTCCTAAATCTAAGTGTTCATGTCTCTACTACGGTGAATGTTTAATGTCGTCATTTACCCTACGGATGACATCATTTCAATGGATCATGTTCTTGTTTATTTACCGTGCAATGGATAGATACACGAACAATTATTAAAACAAAACTTCCTGAAACAACTGGAATGGTGCGTATACTATACATGCAGTCTGTACTTGCAAATCTACAACATTACATATAGAGGAAACTCGGGCAAAAGGGGACAAGGTGTTCGCAAGGAATCGTTTCCCGCAACTGCTGATTTCGCTTCGCTCTTTTGAAAGAGCATCTATCGATTCATGAATGAACTTTCCATATGAAAAGATCTCAAAGATCATTTGTAAATAGTTCATCTGGCGGAGGCGAAATGAACTGTAACTTGAAACAATCAGAAATGTGATATTAATTGTTGTACTAGTATATGTTGTATAATCACATAAAAGATAACGTGAGATAATTTGTAAATATGGTATTGTTCAAATTATTGTTCAAACTATGAATGGCACAATTTCATTTATTGTTAAAATTCTGAATAAAAGATTGTTATAGCAAAGCTAAAGAAGTGTGATGATTTATGATTCGTTGAAGTATAAATTATAGAAACTTAAGACTTGTAAAAATAATAATTTATGTTCACTAAATTGTATCATAATATATTTTTTTAACAATAACGTGAACAATTCTGTAAACCTAACAAAGAAATTAAGAAGAAATTAGATGGCGTTAAGTATGAATGTTGATTTCATGACTTGGCGTATAGTACAGCATAAAATCATAGCTTCATGAATTTTATCTCGTTAATTCTCCAATGATTCCGGCAATGACTAACAGTTTACAAATCCCTTGGACACACAGATTGTATTTCTACAGCACTGAAATGATGAACTTGTTCATGTACGTGATCTTGGGTACAAAAACTATATTGATATTTTTCAATTAAAATATATGCAGATATTGATCACAATTTGATTAATTGACCTTTTTGATTAGAACCTACCCCGAAAAAACAATAAATAACAAATAAATATGTTATTAAGAATGTATATACCAAATGGATTGAATTGTATCTGGAAATCACACAAGGCATATTCATAAAAATGCTGCATTCCCTGTTGTCTGAATCCAAATGCGAGATAATGATGTTAGAGGATGTGACATATTGTAGCTAGTGGGATTTTTCGATGCAGATCTTATACAGTTGAGCCTTATTCATCCGAACACCTATGTTCTTTGTGAAATCGTACGGATAATATGAAGTGTCAGGATAGCTGAACAGTGTTATTATCATGTTAGAAAGTGCATATTTTCATTTTCCGTTCCAAATCAATATATATAAGCAAAATAAATGAAGGTAAATTCTCTGTCAAAGTTTTATTTGCATGTATATACACTTACTACCTCAAATGTAAATACAGATAAGTTACATGATGCCAGAAAAAGATTGTAATGAGCACAAAAGATCGAGGCAATATACTAAAGAGGGCTAGAAAATCTCATTTAAGTCTTTACGGAATACTCTCTCTCGCTCCACTCTCACTCCTCTCTCTATCGCCCCACTCACCCCTCTCTCTATTTCTCGCCCCACGCTATCTATCTCTCGCCCCACTCTCTCTCTCGCCCTAATCTCACCCCCCTCTCTCTCTCACTCCACTCTCTACCCCCTCTCCCCACTCTAACCTCCTCTCTCTCGCTCCCTCTATCTCTTTCCTCTCTCACACCACTCTCGCCCCACTCTCACCCCTCTCTCTCGCCCCACTCTCTCTCCCAACCCTTACCCCCTCTCTCTCTCGCCCTACTCTCACCCCTCTTTCTCTCTCGCCCCACTCTCACCCCACTTTCTCTCCCCACTCTCACCCCCTCTCTCTCTCGCCCAACTCTCACCCTCTCTCGACCCACTCTCACCCCCCTCTCTCGCCCTAATGTCTCTCTCTCTCTCTCTCGCCCCACTCTCACCCCCTCTATCTCTCGCCCCACTCTCACCCCCTCTATCTCTCGCCCCACTCTCATCCCTATTTCTCTCCCCACTCTCAACCCTCTCTCTCGCCCCACTCTCACCCTCTCTCTTTCGCCCCACTTCACCCCCTCTCTCTCGCCCCTCTCTCTCTCTCGCCCCAATCTGACCCTCTCTCTCGCCCCAAACACCCCCTCTCGCCCCACTCTCACCCTCTCTCTCGCCCCACTCTCACCCTCTCTCTCTCTCCCCACTCTCACTCCTCTCTCTCGTCCCATTCTCACCCTCTCTCTCGTCCCACTCACCCCTCTCTCTTTCTTTCGCCCCTCTCTCTCTCGCCCCAATCTGACCCTCTCTCTTTCGCCCCAAACACCCCCTCTCGCCCCACTCTCACCCTCTCTCTCTCTCCCCACTCTCACTCCTCTCTCTCGCCCCACTCTCACCCTCTCTCTCTCGCCCCAAACACCCCCTCTCGCCCTCTCTCTCGCCCCACTCTCACCCTCTCTCTTTCGCCCCACTCTCACTCCTCTCTCTCGCCCCACTCTCTCTCGCCACACTCTTGCCTCACTCACCCCCTCTCTTTCTCTCATCCCTCTATCTCTCCCTCTCTTTACTCACCCCCTCTCGCCCCACTCTACCCCCTCTCTCTCGCCCCACTCGCACCCTCTCTCTATCGCCCCACTCTCTCTCCCCACTCTCACCCCTCTCTCTCGCCCCACTCTCACCCTCTCTCCTCTCTCTCGCCCCACTCTCACTCCTCTCTCTCGCCCCACTCTCACTCCTCTCTCTCTCTCGCCCCACTCACCCCCTCTCTTTCTCTCACCCCTCTATCTCTCCCTCTCTTTACTCACCCCCTCTCGCCCCATTCTCTCGCCCTACTCTCACCCTCTCTCTCGCCCCACTCTCTCTCCCCACTTTCACCCCTCTCTCTCGCCCTTCTCTCTCACCCCACTCTCATCCTCCCCACTCTCTCGCCCCACTCTCACCCTCTCTCTCTCTCGCCCCACTCTCACCCCTCTCTCTCTCGCCCCACTCTCTCTCACCCCACTCTCTCTCCACACTATCACTCCTCTTTCTCATCCTCCCCACTCTCTCTCGCCTCACTCACCCCCTCTCTTTCTCTCACCCCTCTATCTCTCCCTCTCTTTACTCACCCCCTCTCGCACCCTCTCTTCCCACTCTCACACCCCTCTCTCTCGCCCCACTCTCATCCTCCCCACTCTAACCCCCCTCTCTCTCTCACCCCTCTTACCCCACTCTCTCGCCCCACTCTCATCCTCCCCACTCTCTCGCCCCACTCTCACACCCCTCTCTCGCCCCACTCTCTCTCACCCCTCTTGCCCCACTCTCTCGCCCCACTCTCATCCTCCCCACTCTCTCGCCCCACTCTAACCCCCCTCTCTCTCACCCCTTTCTCTCGCCCCACTCCCTCGCCCTAATCTCTCTCTCGCCCCACTCTCACCCCCCTCTCTCTCTCTCGCCCCACTCTCACCCCTTTCTCTCTTTACTCTCACCCCCTCTCTCTCGCCTCACTCGGCGATAGTGAGAGAGACAGAGAGAGAGAGAGTGAAAGAGAGAATTAGTGGAGCGAGACAGAGAAGGAGGGTGCATGCTTCACTGACTCACTCTTTCACTCCTCTCGCACCCTCACTTTCTATCTTATAGATAACAACAAAGCAAAGAACTTTATTAATGTGACCTCATACGTGCAAATATATACAATTCAAGCATAAAACAAACTTTCATCACTAGCAGAGTATATTATTTTTGGCCAACCATGGATTATTTTCTAAGCTCCATTGTCAATCTTTCCGTTATTGGCAAAACTGACTATGCGCACAAATTGACCATGAAATTGACCATTTTTATAACTAAAGATGCACGAGTGTTGCAACGAAGAATTCCAATACAAGCAGTTGCGTCTCTAGTTTCATGAGTTAACTTCTTTATGATGAATCCTTCAAACTCGTTTTTCCTGATGCTCTAGGTGCCATAGAATCTGCTGTCCAGTTCATTGGTAGCTACAATTGTATTGAACATAAATAATCAATATGCAAACATCTAGAATGCCGTTGTTAAATAAAAATTCAAATTCATTGGTCACTGTTACCAAGCATATTTAGCTGGTATTTTATTACGACTCAAGGGAAAACCAGAAAGGAATTTGCTGTTAACCTATTATAACAAATCTTTGGCATTGAAGAAAAAAATAAAATAAGAGACTATGTCTATAAGATCTCGGTAAGGCCGGGGACTAAGTCCAGTATCGTATAATCATGATTGTATTATTTTCTAATAATTTGTCATGATAAAAAAATGCCTAATCTCGACAAACTACGAAATACAGAATAAATTCATTCATCATACAACTGCATCTCTATGTGTCTGTGAAATATATATTAACTAGTGGGTGGATCGAGGATATGATTTTTACCAGATTGATAAACTAGTTATCTTTAAAAAAAAATATCCGTCAATCTTTAAAATCCTTATTCGTGGGGGTAGTGGGTGGTATGGCAAAAGGTAGATATCTTACAGACCTTTATTAAAACGTTCAAAAAAGTAGGCCAATGACCTACTTTTTTAGTTAATGACTATTGAATATTCTTTTAAAATTATGAAAAATCCCTTAACAATTTTTCACTAATATTGATTTTTTTTTAATTGTGAAAATATTCGAAAAAATTGAACTCATCAAAAAATGAAATACATTTTATAAATGGCAGTGTCACTAAATAAAAAATACAAAGCATTAAGTTTTCAGTTACAATGTCAAAAGTATTCCAGTCCGAATATTCTGTAACAAGAGTTCAAATCCATACCCATTTTTAATTCAATTAAACTAAAAAATTGAATGATGATAATACTTAAGTATTCAGGAGGCTGGGTGGTCAACAAATTAATCATCAGAACTACCTCATATTTTCAAAAACGATATGTTTAGTTATAAAATATCATTTAATAAAGAATAGAAATCATTTATTTTCTCTTTAAAATTTGAATGTTTTCTTAAAATTTTTATATAGAGCTCTTCTTTATAAGGAGATTCATATAGTCTAAAATCGGCCATCAAGCACTCTTAAACTACTTATATCAACTCTGTTCTGCTGGCATTAAATTTATATTAGATCAATGATTAAAATTTTGATACTTGTACATGTAAATTGTGTCTTTTATCGGTTTTAAAATGGCATGGGACATCTTTCAATATTTATGTGGATTAAAATACATCATAATTTACATACTTTCACCGATTTAGAATTTTCAAATTTTACAATATTTCATCAAAAAATACGTTTTTAAAATTTTTTGGAAAGGGAAAAATAAAATCCCCAGCGGGATTCGAATTCATGACTTAAAGATTCGTAGTGAAACCTCTTAACCACTGTGCTACAAAGCTAGGTGACAATTACGGGAAAGAAACTATTTATAAAACTAAACTTGTTTTTATTGTTTATTTCGATAAATAGTACATGTACGTCACAACACGGAGGTGTCCCATACCACCTTCATGAATAAGTGAGATAAAATCAACAGAAAATATGCAAAGTTATATTGACTAACAAATAAATCTTATCTTTTAATATCAAAGTACTGCCAATAATGTTTTAGCGTGGGAAAAAATACGAAAACTTTCGTCCGAATTCCCTCTGTTTTGCTTTAAGTCCAATTTTGTTTGAGCCTTATTCCATACTATAGTAAAAATATCGAATGTTATGTCAATAATAATTTATTTCATAAAATTAATTCTTTTTGAGTTTTGAGTTTTTAAAAAAAAAATGACATTGAACAATCCGAATTTTACTCCAATACAGAGTAAACAACATCCTTATTTAGTTATCTTTAAATAAAAAATCCAAATTAGTTGCAAACAAAATAAATAGAATTTAACAATTTATTCATATTTATTCATTAAAAGGAATTTTAAAAAAATGAATTTTAAAATGCTTTTTTTTAAATTAGTAAAGAATAAAATTAAGTTCCTTCATCACAGTACCAGGTTTTAAGGCACTATAATTGAGGTCATTCTAAAACAGACTACTAGTTTATGTCACCTTAATTAATTTCTTAAAGGGACTTGGACACGATTTGAGCTCAATTTTTTCAAATTTTTATTTTTTTTATTTTTAATGTCTAGAATGGTCAATATGGATGTTTTTAATGCTCTGTCAAAATTTGAAAGTCAAATATCGAGTTACAAGCGAGTTACAGAGGTTAAAATTCTTTGTTTTGTAAACAAAGCTCGAGACTTGTTATTGTTTACATATGTCTTGAATTGGTAAAAGTTTCAATCTAATGTTGCATTTTGTTGTTGATAAACTTATTCATGAACACATTTAATAAGTTTATCTTGTTTCCACAAGTTATTTTGTCAAAGAAATGGTAATTTCTTTACTTTACATTATTTGTAAACAAATATAAGACTCGAGCTTTGTATCTCGCTTGTAACACGACTTCTAACATTCAAATTTTGGTAAATCATTCAAAATACACAAGTAAACTATTTAATACATAAAAATCAAAAATAAAATTTTCATCTGAAATCGTGTCCAGGTCCCTTGAAGTCCTCTCCCTCCCCATGCCATTATTTTAACTTCTACAGAAATTAGGTTAAGTGGGAAAGACAGCAAAAACACCCCCCCCCCCCCAAAAAAAAACAAAAATAAGGGGAAGACCAGCCCCCACCCTACCCTGGTCTCTCCCTTGGCTAGCTACAATTCTAAAAGTGTGTGCAATTCTAGCTCGAAAATAGACTGGGTAAGAGCACTTTAACCTGGGAGCCCGACGCCAAAGGCCAAAGGGGTGGTATGGGACACCTCTCGATATAGTATATTATAACCACAATAGTTTCAGAATTTTCTAATCCGTCTTAAAAAGTTTTGGAATGGTAAAAATTATAAAAGCCCCTGCGGTATTCAAACTCATGACTAACAGATTGTAGAATTGAAAACGCGCTTCGCTATTTGGTAAAAATTTTGGAATTTTGTTTTTTAAACTAAGGTATATACTTGATTTTATTGTTTATTTCGATAGGAAGTATGTCACGATTGAAGTGACACAGTGCAGAAACGCATAGAGTATAAGATAATTCATATTTGTTAATGATCAGGTAACGTAGTTCTATATTATACATGTCCATGTACACAACCATATGTAAATATCTTTGGTGTAGGGGATTCGACAGGCATTGTATGCTCTCCTCTTTGTTAAAATATGCATTGTGTGTACCGGCGCGGTATATTACTTGAAAACTGATTAAGAGTTTTTAACAAAGTAAAAAACGTAATGATTTAATTTAGGGAACGACAACAAGTCTAAATCAAAGAAGCCCACTTGAGTATACTACAAATGTATGCAAATTCAGTCCCGGTTTCTTATTTCCTTCTAATTTTCATTGAAAATTCTGTTTTAAATAACAATATATTTGGTGTCAAAACTATATTCATTTAATGAAATGAAAAAGATCCAAGATTGTGTTTTGAAATACCGGTTCTAGATCTTGTTAGAATAAAGGATATGGCTAAAATAGTTTGTGTATTGGAATTTGCACTGCGAACGACATGAGCGTACCCGGATGATTATATTGAAAAAAAAATAAGCAGTGTTCAGAAAGGGTCCAAACGAATTCCTGAAAACAAAATGATTTTCGTTCCTGTCAATTTACTGTCAATTTCTCCATGTAAAAAGGGAGATGTCAAACAAAACAATCTAGGACTAATTACGTTTTCGTGGTTTCAGTTGTTCTTCATTGCATACATGTGTGTTTATGAAGCAAATCGATTATAATAGGAGACAGGGACAGGTTAAATAGAATAAATAATACACACTTACAAAAGATAAAAGCAAATGTTGCAAGGCTCTGATGATCGATAAGACTACTGATGATGATGATGATGATGATGATGGTGATGATGATGATGACTGAAGTGGTGGTAGTCTTCCTTCATTCAACATCTTCATTTGCGTATCAACATGGTTCCCCTGTAGAGAACAAAACATTAAGAACAATTAATTTATTCAATTTTCACCGAATGAAAGTTAAAAATAGAAAATATTAACAGTACTTTTTGTTTCTAACGGCCTATAAAGCTACCGATCATTGCAAAAATAAACACACGTACATCTAAATGTACCTCCATACCCGCATTAAAGGCTAAAGAAAACATTGCATCTTATATATTAGTGTTTACAGTTGGTCCGTAAACATGACGTAACAATTCTTACAATCTGATTAGAATACAGATCTCTATATAAGCAGACAGCGAACTTTCTATCAAATAGCTTGATCAAGATTATAAAACCATTTACACACTTCAAATGTAAAAAAGTTGCCTGCATTTACATGTAAGAAATCAAAATAGATTTTTTCCCGATTCATTGAACAGCAACACATACATAAATAAAAATGTTTGAGTTTATATAATAATTATATCAAATTAACTTTAACTTCAAAATGACAACAAAATGACCGACTAGAAATTCAAACCAACGTATTTTTTTATAGCTTTTCAATGATATAACAAAGATTGTGGTAGATTTTCTTAATTTTAGTCTATTTCTGCCTAGACCAAATGCAAATAGAATTGTTTATAAATACATGTACGTTTGTTCAATAATTTGATTATTTTAATAATATGCATTTCCATGTATCTTCAATTCTAAACCAATACACAGACAGTTGTAAATTATTATACATGTACATGATAAAACCCCCTAAGTTGTAAGGACTTGTGTTCCAACCATTTGTAAATGTTTATGCAATGAAATGTGTTTAGACCAACGACTAGATTGAAACAATATTTTCAATTATGCCTATTGCCCTTCACAAAAATTGGATCTTAAGGTGGCTTGACACATCAATATATTATTTGATGGATCAATAAAGAGTCTTTTTTAAATAAATTTACATCAACCGAGTATGATTCCCTCTATTTCTTACGGAAACTTATAGTTATTTCATAGCTCTATAGAAACAGCCAAACTGAAATCTACACGTCCCGTTTATCGATTGGTCGAAATCTACAGCGGCTGAAACTAACAGTTTATCGATTGGTCGAAACCTACAGCGACATAAGAAAAATCACGGACTGCAAGAAATAATCATGATGATGTCAGACTCAACGATTTGACTGTTTCTTTTAGCTAACGTACTTACATGTATTTACGTTAACAGTAATTTAGTATAATTTACTAACTTTTTATAATTAATTTATTAATTAGTTTAAAGATGTAAATATAAAACATAGGTAATCACAGATTACAAAGCTCACCGAGACGAGGCATCACCTTTATGTGGAATCATCTTTATGAGACCACCTTTATCATATTATTTGAAAATCATAGTTAATTATGATCTTGGATATACATGGATACTGTTTTGACACAATATCGTATAACAATATCATATTTTAAAAAATTGTATAATAATCATATGTTCATTTCATACAGTATTATATGATACAATGTTTATCAATACAATAATATAAAATACGATATTGCACCTTATGATACCTACAATATATATCATATAATACAATAAAATACTGTCAGTAATAAATAATGATGAAATATGATATTGTAACATATGATATGACATTGTATCTTGTTATACATTATTGTATTTGATCACATAATACAATATCATAATATATTATGATATTGATATTATATGATACAATATAATAATATATGATACAATATCATATCACATAATACATCACAATATTGTAACATATGATATAATATTGTATAATATTATAGTATGATATTGTATTGTATGATATTGTATCATATTTGATACACAATAGGATATTGTATCATATGATACAATAAAATTAGATACAACATTGTATCATATCAATTGATACAATATCATGTGATATAGTACTATATTATATCATACAATATCATATTATACTATATTGTATTATATGATACAATAACACATTATACAATATCATATTAAACATATTCATGTGATATAATAATATATTATATAAACCAATATCATATTATACAATATCGTATTATATGATACAATATATATTAAACAATATTATATCATACGATACAATATTATATGTTGCAATATCATATGAATCAATAACATGTTATGAAATAGTATATAATACAATATCATATTATAAAATATTGTATCATAATAAACAATACTATACATAACAATATCATGATACAATATCATATCATAATGTACAAAAAATTGATACAATATCATATCATATAACTTTTTACAATATAATATATGATATAATATTGTATCATATTAATAAATGGTGTATCATATCATAAAATACTATATAATAGGAATCATATTATATCATTTAACAATGAACACATCTATCAAGCAGGTTTGAGAAAGGAGAATTTTTTTAGCATCCTTGATAATGGAGATCTGCATCTGAAGCTACCTCTGGGGTTCATTAATATTATAGTTAAATCAACTATGCAAGCTATTATCTATAAAATATGTGACTTGTTCCAAAAAAACAAATCTCATCCAGCATCCGAAACCTACGGCTCAGATTCAGCATTCAAGCCTGCCAGGTGCATCAGGATCATAAGATGAATCATCCATGCAAGTTTGGTGAAGTTAGGATCAGTAATAACTAAGATATAATCATAAGAGAGCACCTGCTCCGAAAACACCAGCTCTTAAAACCTTAACCTCCCTCCAGCATCCGAAACCTATGGGTCAAATTCAGCATTCATGCCTGTCAGGTGCATCAGTATCATAAGACGCACCATCCATGCAAGTTTAGTAAAGTTAGGACCAGTAATTACTTTATATATTTTATATCTTAATATATTTTTTAGCATCCTTGATAATGGAGATCAGGCTCTGCATCAGAAGCTACCTCTGTGATTCGTTTATAGTATAGTTCAATCAACTATGCAAGTTTGAAATAGTACTAATATTTATTAAACATGTGACCTGTTCCAAAAACCTTAACCTCATCCAGCATCCGAAACCTTTGGCTCAGATTCAGCATTCATGCCTGTCAGGTGCATCAGTATCATAAGACGCATCATCCATGCAAGTTTTATGAAGTTAGGACCAGTAATAAACAAGATATAATCATCAGAGGGCACCTGCTCCAAAAACTTTAACAAGCTCTTAAAACCTTAACCTCCTTCAGCATCCGAAACCTATGGCTCCTGCCTGTCAGGTGCATCAGTATTATAAGACGCACCATCCATGTAAGTTTGGTGAAGTTAGGACCAGTAATAACTAAGATATAATCATCAAAGGGCACCTGCTCCAAAAACTTTAACCAGCTCTAAAAACCTTAACCTCATCCAGCATCCAAAACCTATGGCTCAGATTCAGCATTCAAGCCTGCCAGGTGCATCAGTATCATTAGACGCACCATCTATGCAAGTTTAGTGAACTTAGGACCAGTAATAACTAAGATATAATCATCAAAGGGCACCTGCTCCAAAAACTTTAACCAGCTCTAAAAACCTTAACCTCATCCAGCATCTGAAACCTATGGCTCAGATTCAGCATTAAAGCATGTCTGGTGCATCAATATCATAAGATGCACCATCCATGCAAGTTTGGTAAAGTTAGGACCAGTAGTAACTTAGAAATTGCTATCAAAGGGCACCTGCACCAAAAACTTTAACCTGATCCAAACACCTTAACCTCCTCCAGCATCTGAAGCTCATGGCCCTGATTCAGCATTCAAGTCTGTTAAGTCCATAAGTAGGTCAAGATGCATCATCCATGCAAGTTTGGTGAAGATAGGACAAGTAATAACTTAGATACAGGACCTGCAACAAAAACTTTAACCAGGTCCGGACGCCGACGCCGACGCCGACGCCGAGGGTATAGCATAAGCTCCCCCCGACTTCGTCTCGGTGAGCTAAAAATAAAATGCTTTCTTTGATGATTCATGCGGGCTATGAAGGTAGCGATTATTGCAGAATTTTTTTTTACATAAGCCGCTAACGCGGGTTATGTAATTTTTCCTGCAATGTCGCCACCGTTAATCACCAAAGAAAGCATTTTATTGTTTAAATAATTTCACAAAAATGACATTTATCAACTTTCAATTATTTTATACGATTTTTAAGTTGTTGCCTTTTTTAAATATAAACTCGAAAACTCGTTTTTGCTGCGAACAGGATATTTAGAGCTAAATTGATGCACCATACAATTAACTATAAATTGTGAAATTCAATAAAATTTGGAAATCTTAAATTAAATCTTAAATCAAAATATTAATCAAATTAATTTTTTTGACTTGAAAAATTTAAAACTTGACCAGACCATCTTTGGCGTGCATCTATTGATACATGTAATTATGTTTTGCATCAATTATTACCAAAGAAAGTCGGCGCTCAAGAGAGTAAGTTTGCAGGAATCATCGACTTGAAGCATTGGAATTTAAATGTCCATATTTACATTTTCAACCGTGTTTGTCTGTGATAACATTACGAATCAATTTTGAAGCCTATAACCCAATAATTTCAAAAAAGATGAGCGACACAAAATAGGCGTGTCTTATAGCATAACCGAAAAACGCAATTGGCTGCGCCGCGTAGTAATACATAGCATGTGTAACCTAAAAAAAAAGTGGTTTAAAAATGTTGTTTAAAACAGTGTAGAAATTGGAAATAATATAAATATAAGTAATAAGGAACCATTCTTTGAATATTATGAGGTGATAATTTCGATCGGGGCGTGATCAAAGAGGTATAGCGCCTTTTCCCAGTATTTCGCCTAGACCTGTGTTTGGACGGAAAGTACCTGTTACTAAAAATAGCTTCAGGTACCAAGCTGTCGCAATATGATTTTCGAAACCTAGATACACTGTACTGATTTTATAATGGTGTCTGTAGCAACTTATTTGTCATAAATTCTGGAAACTCTGTGTATAATAGTAGTTGATATTCTAAACCGTGATAAGAATGGATCTAAGTGTAAATAGAGTACATGTATAGTGTTAATAAAGAGATCTATATATATTGGGTTTGCTAATACTCAGACTCAATTAAACAAGATGATTAAAAAAACAGAATAGATACATGTAACTTAACCTCTCTATTTTTTTCATGTTTCAATCTAAGTAAAAAAATATTTACTACTTAGTGGATTCGATCCAGCGACCACAAATTCAAAACGACCTCCGCATTACCACTAGGCCACGCATCTAACATTTTCAGAAGATGCATTTTCAATATGTATGACTATATACATGATTGTATTAAAAAAGACACTAATTGAAATATTTGTCTAATTTTCAGTACGAAGACCACGTTAAACCAAAACTAATTCAATGTAAACGTGTACTACAATACCTGTAGAACATAATTTTAATCGGTTTGTTCCCGTTTTGCACACCTTTGAAAATTAGGTATCGAAAAAATGTGTGCGAAACGGGAATTTGACCAGGTAAGATAATTGCTTAATTGCTATAGTCTGTATCACAGTTCCTGTGAAGGGTTTTGACAATAGAATAAGTAAAACATATCTACTCGCAATTGCGTTGATATTTATATTTTGCAGAATTTTAGTATTCAATTCTTTATCTCTTTAAAAGCTTTACAGCTTATCAGTATAACATACGTATAACATGAGGTGGTAGTGTATTTACAGGAGAACGTGTGCACGTACAAAGGATAACATATACTACTATATATATACAGGTTGGGAAAACCAAAAACTTAGCTTTGATAAACCGATTTAACTTAGATGAGTTAAATCCAAATAATAATGATAATTTGCATTTGGATGGATACTCTATACAGGATAATATATCTAACTTGTATGAGGAGTAATCTTCAATGAGATACGGACGGTTTGAAGTGTCGCTATATAATATACAAAACATTAACGGATAAAACTACCCTACAGTCATCAGTTATCTGTTACAAGTTTTAAGAGAAAATATCTTACGATAATATTTAATAGATGTTTTCGCTGACATCAATGGAGAAAATTTGTTTAGTAAAAACGCTGTTGAATATTTTTCATTTATGCTGTGGCTGGAATAACCGAAGAAAATTGACAAACTGTATGTTGATAAATCAGCATATTTATATGCGTCAAGAACTGTAAAGATTTATTTTACAAAACCTATCAAATGTAAACGTAACTCATGCATTTTCAACCCTCTTCAGTTTAGGGTATATCGAATCAATTTTTAAATATATTATTTTTGTCGGAATGTTTTGTGCCAGTTTAGCTACTGATTTGAAATACCAGAAAGTGACCTGCAATATACTAAAGCGGTGATGTCATAAGAACTACCGTCAAAGTCGCTACTTCAAAGATTGAAATATTTTGTGACAAAGATCTGTTTCCTTATATAATCTCCTTTCTGTTGATACCAAATAACCAATTATAAAGCGTTTTACATATTTTGCAACTAAGTTGTATTAAGAGGTTCGGAAGTACCCCAAATGACTGTAGTTTTCCCCTTCATACTATACAAGTAATTGTCCATTGAATCAGCTTTCAATTGGCATTTGACCGACTTATTTTCCTCAATTCATTCAGTTGTGTATTTAACGTAAATGGAAAAAAATTAAAAGTTTAATCATCTATCGCTATTTTTTTTTATCAATGAGCGGAAATTTAAGAATAAAAAAAAAACATTATCTTTATTTTATCAAATGAAAAAATTGCTGATAGGTATTAGTTATTAAATCTAAAACACAACAAAATATCTATATTCTTCTTGTTTCATCGTTAATGTTCTGATAAAACACATTTAAAAATCCAGGTAAAATCTTGAATTGAAAGCAGACTATAATTGCTACAACAACACAAATCACACCTATTGTTCTATACCCAATTATCAAATGTGTGCAAAACGGAAACACACCTTTTAATCGGATGTCTTTGGTTTAGAGTGGTTCAAATAGTCAAATATCCAATTGTTTATCGTATACTAACTACTTTCCTATATATCCCTAACAAATCCTGAATATTTTAATGATGTCGTGTAAGATAATTAAGACTCTTAGAGCATGGTGATTGTGTAATTTGCGTTTCTAAACTAAATATTGTATAATATTAAAAATGTCTGATGTTTGCAAAAGTGCTATATTTGAGGCCAAATCGTATATTAAGTGCGCTATACCTCTTTATGCTAAAGCCCTTCGGGCTTTATTGGATTTGACCACGCCCCGACCAAAATTATCACCTCATAATACTCATGCAAAGAATGATTTCTTATTTCTTAAATAACATCGAAATGCTACACATTTTACAGGCTCGAACAAAAATTAACTACTGAATTATTGGAATGTATTACTTTCTTGGAAGTTGAAGTATATTCCCAATTATTTAAGTAGTGAACAGTTTTTGTTATCTCGGACTTTTGTTGAATTACAATGGTTAATTTCATGTTAGGCAAAAACAATTGTCATTACAATGTATGAAGGCGCTTTTTGCACTGAAAAGGAAATGTTGTAATACGAGTCTTATTTTACTACGCACTTGTCCCTTTTTGACACTTATTTAGGAAGCATTGCTTACTACAGTTGTGAAGTCTGGAGCTTTCATTCTGACCTAGATTTAGAAAAAAATCATCTTAATTATTGTAAAAACATACCGAATGTTAGAAGGTCCTGCTCTAATGCAGCTATTTATTGGGAATTGGGCAGTATGTCTCTGCAATGTATTAGAAAAATACGTATTTTAATATACTGGATAAAACTTTTATCATAAAAAAATTGCATTTTGAATTCATGTTATGTTAATATGTATGATGAAACTTTATGGAAAAAACAAATGTAAAAACTTGGCTGTGGAGATTAAGAACATATTATCAAGTATTGGACTAATGAACTTAAGGAAAAATCAATTTTTTGAAAACCCAGAAATTATTTTAGCAGTTGCGAAGCAACGTATTTTTGATAATTATAAACAGTCTCTACTAGCTGATATAAATGTCTTTTCTAAATGTGATTGTATAATCTATAAATATTTAAATTGATTTTTGTACATGTCTATGAGCTGTACAACTGTTGACCAATAAACAATACAGTACAATATTTAAAATCTTACACGCTTTTTATATTTGTTTACAAAGACAACAACCACATCGCAAATATGCCTCGGACCCACCCCCCCTCCCCCACCTGTCAAACACATAAATCTTTCGGAACCTCCCTGGCAAAAAATTCTGGATCCGCGCGTGAACCACACCACTGTTTACATGTATACATGACAGAAAGAAAAAAAGTAAACACTTTTAAATTCGGAAATTGTCAAACTTTCGAAAACGGTATAATATATGTCAATATATAATAATAATATCTTTTTTTAAAGCAGCATATTCTATGTTTAAATGTGTTTCTTTACACGTTCAAATTCGTGGAGAGAATACCCAGAGACAACAAAATCATTAATTTAAATTCAGCTGTAAATAAGTAGGATTGTGCATAAAATGCCTCGTGTTTCTATATTCAGATCCATATCTTGATAAAACTAAATACATTTCAAACATTTTTTGCCATTTTCCTTATCGGAAAGAAACCAAATAACGATTATAATTCGAAAAATGTGCACAAATAACTTCATATGCGCCCAGATTCCTGCCGAATTTACATCTAAAGCGCCCACTTTATTTTAAGCTCTTAATTACCCGGTTCACAGTTTAAAAAAAAAAGGCCGTTACTCTGAAGAAAAAAAAATTACTAAAAATCATACAAAATAATTGATAGCCGATATCGGTCTTTTTGTAAAATTATAAGAAATAGTTTCTTTATCGATCCATAAAATAAAATATTGTTGTGTCAAAGAACTTTAACGGATCAAATTTTTATAAAGGTCTGTGCAAAAACCATGTGAATAAAACTATATTAGATATAAAATTAATATAATATCCAAAATTTGAACAAAAAGCATTAATCTAATACAATGTGCGGTATATAGAAACTGTAAATAATTGGAATTACGCACCCCCCCCCCCTCAAAAAAAGAGTGCAGATCCAAACTATATGAATTATGGTTAACAACATCAACACAAGTTTATGTATTCTATCATCAATTATATTAACGAAGTGCTATTATCAGCAATTTTGATAATTACATAGATTAGTTTCGAATATCTTTTGATTTTCATAACAGTATATGTACGGTAGATGTAATGTTTTTACCTAAAAAAAAAACTTTAGTTAATTAATAATAATATTAAGTATGAAAATTTCAGGTGGTTTGGGTATGTGCTTGTACTAGCATGTTTATGTATACCCCCTATTAATAGATAAAAATGTGTTTGGGGGGCCTATGTAATAAATTATGATGCAAATCAATATGATTATACTTATATCAATAAACGTAGACAACCCTTCACCCTCTAAATAACTATGCGGATCCAGATTTTTTTCCAATGGGGGGGGGGGGGGGGGAGGTTCCCGATCCCCTGACCCTATTCATGAAATGAATCACTCTTGCTCCCTGCACATCAAGATTTTATATTTTTAGGAAGGTTTTTCCCCCAATAGAAGCACATTTTCTACATGTTTGCTATGAATTCGATTTCCATTTTAGTAAATATATTATGACCGGGCATAGAATTATCAGGCACGTAGCGTCGTTTTTGCAAAAGGGGTCTACCTCTAATCTAAACGAGCAAACAAACGAAAACAGAACCTAACTTTGCCAATCATCAAAATCTTACTGCTGGGGGGGGGGGGGGGGGGGCAGATCATTTAAAATTCATTTTCTAAAGTATAAATTATGCAACAGAAAATTTCTCTTTAAAAAAGTGAGGGGTTTGCACCTTGCCTTCCCCACCCCCACCTAACGCTACGTGCCTGATAATCATAATAGAAGTAATGTTACTTACCACTGAAGACCCGAGTTGCACTGTTATCGTCTTCCCTCAACTGAGCATACGTTGAATTTCTCAGATTTCCCAGCTACATGTTGTCAGTTTCATCACAGCACAGTCAGGGGGAAAAGAAGGGATTTCTTCTACATGTAATATGAAAGGAAAAAAATGTGAATAATTTTTTTTTATATAAAAACGTTAAAGAGCGAATTCATTATCATGATAGCTGCGCACGCATGCATGCGCAGGTCTAGAGAAAAGGGTGGGGGGGGGGTTCCGGATAACCCACTTCCGGGAAAATACAAACTTATTACATTTACATAGTATCGACAAAATAACAAAAAAAAGCCTTTTATTTTTCCAGCAAACAAAATTATCCCTCGGATTCTAACCCCCTACTCTCGATATTTTTTTGATCAGCAAGTATGATATAGATGTATCACTTCCAAATCTGTTTCAGAAATTCCAGGATAAATAGCAATTTCTAGAACATTTTTTTTTAATTGACAAAAAGCGTTTGAATTTTGAATAGACTGTTAAACGTGAAAATAGATCATCAGACGACATAAAAACGCGAGCTTATAGTGCATACGTATTTGAATTTCAACTTACCTTTTGAATTTAACAAGGATTTAAAACGAAAAAAAAATTCCAGGCGGGAACTTGTTCTTGTAGACCGTGCATTATTAGTTAACGTCCGCTGTCCTCGAAGACTGCTCAGAACAATGCGTGGTCCTTGCTCTTGGTCACGTGGGCAGTGAGGTCGACCGTGCAGTGAGCGATCATCATGGACACACGTAATTCCTGGGCAATTAAACTCATTGACCATAATGTCAATAAGTTTTAGACAGAACAAGCATAAACAATAAACTTTCATGAATTGTAAGGGGTAAACGTATATGAAACAAGTTTTGTCCAACTTTTTTTTTTAAAACAGCATTTCATTCATATAGAAACATTTTAATTCTTGTTATTATGTATAAAAATTCAAACTTTAGCCTGTATTGTTTACTGATGATTTAAATGCAATACTTTTTAACTGTCATGCAGAGTTTTTCGTATCAATTTGCATGCGAGGATCCAGAAAAATTTTCCGGGGTGGGGTGGACGAAGGACAATTCTGTTTTCCTATGGGGGGATGCAGCAAGACTTATTTCGGCAACGGGGCGGCGGACACCCCCGACCCCGACTCTCTCTAGGGATCCCTCTCCGTCTGTCTGTCTGTCTGTCTGTCTGTCTGTCTGTCTGTCTGTCTGTCTGTCTCTCTGTCTGTCTGTCTGTCTGTCTGTCTCTCTCTCTCTCTCTCTCTCTCTCTCTCTCTCTCTCTCAAACAACATAATTTTTAATATTGATTAGTTATGACAGGTGAGATAAAATTCTTAAAACAAGTTATTATAAATCAGAAGAAATGTATTGGTCTTTTTTTGCCTTCCTTTTAATTAGTTGCAATGTAACTTTCACGGATTTTTTCACCGTAAAAGCTCTTTTAGTAGTTTTTATGACACCATGATATTGATGACGTTATAATGTTACTGTGAAGAAATATTTCTGTAGTTCAGAATTAAGTCTTGATTAAGTACACTAAATTGTTAGTGCATTATGAACCAACGGTGAAACTTCGTCAGCAGAAGTATTTCATTCATATAAAGGTATAAGCTACATGTACATGTATTCATCTTTCAAAACACTTTTGTTTTCATGACTTATCACATGCGCAGACCTCCAGAAATTTTTTTCCCCAATGGGTGTGTGTGTTTGTCGAGGCGGTGGGACCTATATCTAATTAATTTGAAATTTTGAATTTTCCGGGGGGGGGGGGAGTCGATACCCTCTGCCCCCTGTAGATCCACGCATGTATCAGACATTATTTTTTAATATAATTATGTCCATTAATTTGGACTATATTTTTGCGGTAAATGTCATGAGAAATATGAAGTTTATGTATATTTTGAAGATCTGCATCCGTAGCTCTGTGGGAAAATGTACGTTGGGCTAACGATATTCAGTTAAAGTTAATTAATGAATAAAAATACCGCACAAAAATAATTTTAATCACATTAGAGTTATTAATAAATAATTAAAATCATATGAGCTTTTTGTTTTAGAATAAAAATAAATTAATACAAATACACTTTGTAAAACTTGGATTGAGTTGTTTCCCTTTGTGGGGTCAACCTAAAGTCAAAACCTGGAAAAAAAACCCCAAAAACAAAAATCATCGAATTGTTATTAGTTTAAGAGCTCTAAAACGAGTGTTATGTCGACAAAATCTTTTTCATCGCAAAAATTACACTGATATTATTGATGTCGCCATTATTTATTTACACACAACTTCGTGGATCTGGTTGTATGCATGGATACAGATGGATGCATCAAAAGTGTCTCAAAGAAGGTATGACAGTTCCGAGGAATGTAGTTTATAGTTTAATGCAAATTCTGGATCCCAAAGGCATTGAAATTAGGAAGAAGGGGCGTCTGAGAAGAAGACAGTATTTTACCAAAGGTCCAAATTATTTGTGGCACGTGGATGCTTACGACAAATTAAAACCATACGGATTGTGTATCAGGGGTTGTATTGATGGGTTTTCGAGGCATATTATGTGGTTAAATGTGTACCATACAAGCAGTAATCCAAGAGTAATTGCAAGATACTATATGGAAGCGGTTACAGAATTACTTAGGTGTCCTCAAATGGTAAGGGGAGACATGGGAACTGAGAATGGGCATGTAGCGCGAATGCAGACGTTGTTGTCAGGAGAAGAGAGCTTTCTATATGGCGCAAGTATGCATAATCAAAGAAAAGAAAGTTTTTGGTGTACACTTAGAAAGGAGTGCTCTCAGTTTTGGATGGATACCCTGGGATCATTAAAGAATCGTGCTGACTTCACTGGTAGTGCTGTCGATATAAGTCTGATACAGTTTTGTTTCACGGCTTTAGTACAGGTTAGTGAGAAAACAAATCTATCTATCTATCTATCTATCTATCTATCTATCTACACAGCTCAGGGAAGTTCATTATTCCACCCAGTGGCAATGTTTGTGCCTATTATATATGTATGTATCGTTGCGATATTCTTCAATTGTCGTTTAACTGTATTACACTTGTATCTCAAACGACAGTGTAGTTAGCGACGAGCGCACTAGGTTCCGTTCGTCATCGAAAGCAATATTTTTTGTCTTGCTTAGAGCTTAGATGGCCGAATCGTTAGCGCGGTGGCCGCTCACTGCTAGGAGAGTGGGTTTCATAGGATGTAAGTTCAAGCTCCGACCGGGGCGGAGGTGTGGTTCGAATATAGTGAATTTCCATATATATATATATATATATATATATATATATATATATATATATATATATATATATATATGAATGGTTGACAGATCGACAGTTGTAAAATTATTAAACATGTATCCTCGCTACCTGGAAATCAGCTGCCCTATATACATGTACATGTGAACCTATTGAAAATCCAACCGGACGGTCGAAATGTAATCACTTCAACTCGATAACCTTCCTATTTGATATGTGAAATTGTATTGATAGATAAATAATAATAATAATAATTTGTATATAAATGGTTGACAGATCGACAGTTGTAAAATTATTAAACATTTATCCTCTCTACCTGGAAATCAGCTACCCTATATACATGTTATTTATCAACCCGTCAACCTATTGAAATCCAACCACCAATACGCCGGACGGTCGAACTGTAATCACTTCAACTCGATAACCTTCCTATTTGATATGTGGAATGGTATTGATAGATAAATAATAATAATAATTTGTAGTGATAATTGATAATCATAGAAATAATATTTGATATTTAAGGTTGTTTCAATGCATATTTATATCAAATTTAAGAATAAACTGATATAGCGATTATCATTTTAAGGGAACGATTTGTGTTTGATGGCGAATTTGACCAGAATTAGCAACTATAATATCAACCTTCTTATTCCCCCAAAAATTCATTTCAGAGAGATTTGGATGCAGTTAAAGCAATTTGGAATTCCCATAGAATTCGTCCAAGCAAAATCGAAAATGTACCACATGGACGACCTACTGTTATGTTCTCAATGCCAGAAATATTTCACACAAAGAATTTCACGAAGACTGTTGACCAGAGAGATGTTAATATTTGCATGTCAGAGTGTGTTTTTAGAGGAAGATCTACATGTGATCCAGAAATGTTTGAGCTGCTGCTAATATATATAACGGAGAAAAATTTAGCTCCACCAACAATAGCGCGCGAAGGACTTGAATTGTATGAAAAACTAAGAACCTAGTTCTTACTGATTTACATCCTAACATGTAAGCAGAGAAGTTAGAACTTTTGTCTTAACATGTCTACTTGTCTACTAAATGTTTATGGATGTTTCTGATTTTTCTGATTAAAAACAAGATGTAAATGAGAACTGTTTATTACGTAATGGGATTAACAAATTGGTATAAAGAATGCATCAACAGTCAGTTGGTATGTGAGAAAACAAGTACACAACTTCCAATAGAAGGTCACTCTCCAAAGTTGTCAATACAGCGTATGCAATATGGACGGTCCTGTGTCATTTCCTTTGACAAAAAATAATTAAAACAACCTGACATCAAAACCAATTATGCATCGAAGTGTAGATTTGTGAAATGAACACAGCGAAACAACATATTATATTTAAAAAGACACTATCAGACTCAAATAAAAAAGACAGGGTCATTGTTTTGAGCCTGTTGTCAATCAACTCGATATCATTAGATTAAATACTAATTATTTGCTTAAGAAACATCAAATACTAAAACTAGTAACAAATAATCTGAATTTAAACAACAAAGTCATCAAATAATGACGTATGCATAAAAACGATAAGTATAAAAACACGTATGCTTAAAACGAAAAGGAAACAAACGAAATTCTTAAAACAATAACGCTTCTGACTTCTTTAAATTTTTCTTAAAACATCTAGAACATTTTGTTTGAATGTTTTTTATTATTCTTATGTTATGGAAAGACTTTCTGATTAGACAAAGTCCATTTGCCAGTATCTATTCCTTAGAAGTGACAAAAAATCAGATTTGAATAAGACGTATGGATCCTGGGAATAGTTTCGAGGAATTTCTAAAACGCATCCGCATGTGTGAGACGATGGGCAACGCACATTACTGGATACATTGCTGGATGTGAAACGTATCTGGATATCATTTTTTGTCATTATGTCTGACCCTGTACAGAACCTTAAAAAGAGCTGCAAGTTTTGGGGATCATCCATTTCGCGGACAAGTTCCTTCAAATACTGAGAGAGAGTTTTCTCTTCAGAGGACATTTCTTCTGGGAGTTTTATGGAATGGTGTTGGTTCCAGCGTTGAGTACAAAACTGACAAATCTTCTTGAACAAGTAGGGTTACATTCAGAACCTTGTTAAAACAGTCTGCTATAAACATTGGTTTTTGTACCAATTCTTTATGTGCAACTTCCATTACGATACGCTCTGTATTTTCAGCATTGATGGCTTTCTTCACATCGTATTGTTCCAATGCATCATATATTTCATCCTTGTCAACAGCTTCAAAATCTTTAAGGTCACTCTCTATCACACTTCTGTCCATCGCTGAAACAAATTTGAGAAAGGAGTCAATTAGATCCGACTCAGTGCAAGCACCGAAAATTGCTTGCTGCATGAAAGATGGGGCGACTTTTATGGGAAATACTTTCTCCTGATAGAAACCCATTCTGATTACGGATGCAACTGACTTCCATTGTACATCTGTCATATCGTGCCTAGTACGGGTACTATGTACGTATTTCCCTCTGTGTATTGTAAATAAAAGGTGTCCTAAAATTCAGTAAGAGAATCCCGCATCACCCCTCCGTTATCTTCAGCGGCCTCTGGTCTACCATCATCTTTCAGCATGTTTATTTCGAAGACTGTCGAACCATGCGACGGAATATTTTCCTGGGAGAAGAAATCGATCAAATCACGAGCCACTCGCCCTCTGTGAACCGTAATTTTACACACCAGTGGTAGGGTTTCGTCTAGTTCGATACTATCTGCTAAAATTTGATTAAATTGAATCACACCCGAACTGTCTGATTCGTAATCAAGCGACGCTCCTTTCAAGAAAGCAGTCCCACTTGCATCGACCGAACTAGAGCCAGGCAAAGAAGACAGGCCAGGAAGGTATTCTACACTAACATTGACGTTGTTTCTTTCGCTATAATCTGTGTCCATAAATCCACTGTTATTAGTACTTTGTGTCATAGCAGTCTTCTTTACTAAATCGATTTCTGAACAAAGAGTACCTTCCTTAATTTCATTACATGACAATTTTTCCAGACCCTCATGAAATTTTGGTGTAATTTGATTTTCGCTGACGTTTTCCAAACTTTCGCTTAAACTAAAATCCTTGTCATGGATCAGATCCGGAAGGCTTTCTTCAGTATCGGAACTTTCTTCTGTCTGTCTCTTTGAAATTTGTGCATCTTTAATATCATTTCTTTTGACAATCTCGTCTCGTTTTTTTGTTACAGTTTTTGTAAAGGAACCAATTTGAAAGCCTTTGTCAGAACTGGAACATGTTACTTCTGTTTCCTTATCCTTGTCGTCTGGAGAATCCTCTACCTGACATTTGGCCAATAAGTAACATCTGAAATGTTTTAACTGACAACGTCTTGTAATCTCTTCGAAAGATTCGTTCTGCATTAGCTGTGTGCCGTGGACATCTGTCGATATGTCAAACGAGTAGTCGTTGATATTGCCATGGCAATTCTTTCCATCCGGAAAAATAGGGGACAGATAATTCTTATCAACTCATCTTTTCGTGTGTTTTTATTGACGCGTGCATAACGAGTGCCTCCACCTAATGGTGCACGAATTTGACGGTATGCCTTGGCACTGGAGTCAAAAATGGCAAACCCAACCACTATCGGTCTGTCAGGTTTGGATTCGATTTCTGCTTGCTTTCTTTTATTGGATTTTCATGAAAATGAGTATGGACGTTTTTTTTTCGATTGTCGTCTCTTCATCATCTGTATGATATCAGACATGTTTGGTACTCCCATACGCTTACGTAAGCTGTCAATTAGTGCTAATTTCCTTTCATTATCAGTATCTTTATTTTTTTGTCCACTTGCAAACGCCTTCATAGCAATGCGATCTCCTTTGCACGGAAGATATTTCTCAAGATCTTTATCACTAATTTCTTGGATTACATCAATATCAATCTGTAATATAAATGAAAGTAATGCATATACATGTACTTACGTGGTGTAATCGATCGTTTTTGGTTTACTATTGGCAAATCTTACCTTAGAAATTATGTCTTTTATATTCATTAAATGCTTTCCGGTCATCGTGATAATTGATCATTTCGAAAAGTTGAACTTTTATTTTATTTGTACATGCATTTATTTTAATATTTTCATTACAAACAGATTGTAGCTTTTCTTCTTCCATTTTCCTCACGATATCTTCGTCAATACCTCTTTCTAATAAAAACCTCCGAAGGGACTTTGGCGATCCTGTAAATAAACTTTACAATGTAATAAACAAATATTCTACAAAGACAAACCGGATCAACGATATTCTCTAAAATTGTTTTTCAGTTTAAAAATGTTACTTAGTGGCATTTTCCATAAAGGAAATCCCGATCTTTTGAAATACTTTTAATAACTGTCTAGTATATGTATGTCGACACTTCTTTATTCTAAATTTTGACATAAGAGGTTACAATTATAACAAATTACTAGTTACACATGTATGTGAACAGCAGAATGAGCATCAGTGGAAAGTAAACTTACTTATATACTGTTCATTACAAAATTGACAATCTGATAACCATATGCACATAACTTAGATCTCGTCACGAACGATAAATCGGCTTATTGAATTAAAATACTCGACTACTAAGTTATCAAAATTTAATTTTTGTGTAGGTTTCCTGGCCCTGAAGTGGTGCAAAAGATCATGATTAAGGTCTCCGATCCATAATAGCCCCAAATTCTATGATTCTGAATGCATAACAGATATCTTATGCATTCAGAGCAGAAAATTAGTTTGTCCCCATAGATCTTATTGCAATCTTCATTAATTGATTACTGCTTAGATAAAACATTTTTCAAAAATTCTCTTGGTAATTTTTACTATAAAATGCTGCTTCGAATCAATGTAAGAGTATTTAATACATAATAAATATTCAAGGTTAGAAAATAAGGTCCTAAAATGGATCGGATACTTTAAATCAAACTTACTTACGGATCACTTTGAATGTATTATAAGCTATATAACTTTAACTGTAAAACTGACTGTTCGGAAAGACTACGATATAAAATGATGGAACATTGATTATTGTAAATATTTTGCAGGTTTTTAACATTAATGAGAGAGAGAGAATATTTTGCAGGTTTTTAACATTAATGAGAGAGAGAGAGAGTACGCAATTTTAGCACTAAACCCTAATAATAATTAACAGATCTTAAGGAAAGAAAAAAATAACAATTGACAAAATTACTGCAGGAATATTGTATGTTTACATTATCCAAACATGACTGTTTAGGAATTGAATAAAAAACTCGCTCTTATGGTATACAAAAACTGATGGCAGTAAATTAACAAGGAAAGAGAAAACAAGATATCTGTGAGCCAATGCTCACTAGTGATACCCCCCCCCCCCCCCCCCCCCGCTCTGATGTGAATATGCAAAATAAGCAAAGTCGACATTTAACAGAAAGTTGGCATCCGATTGGTAAAATATATCCCACGATATGGCATGCCTATACAAATAATGTGTAAAATTTTCAAGCATCTGCGATGAATAGTTGCTGAGAAATCTTTGAGGAAAATTTGTTTGAAAATTTTGGCTAAAAATAAACAAAGTCGTCATTTAACAGGAAGCGTTTTTTTTTTTTTTTTGTTTTTTGTTTTTCCTTCACATTTTATTAATTATTAGACAAAACATGAAGAGACAAAGACAAACATACAAACACACTCATTCACTCACACACCCATTTAACAGGAAGTTGACGTCCGATTTGTACAAAAATATATCTTACGATATGGCATGCCTATACAAATACTCTGTAAAAATTTCAAGCATCTGCGATAAATAGTTGCTGAGAAATCTTTGACGAAAATTTGAAAATTTTGGTTAAAAAATAAGCAACGTCCTCATTTAACAGAAAGTTGGCATCCAATTGGTACAAAAATATATCCCAAGATATGGCATGCCTATACAAATACTCTGTAAAAATTTCAAGCATCTGCGATAAACAGTTGCTGAGAATTCTTTGACAGAAATTTGTTTGAAAATTTTGGCTAAAAATAAACAAAGTCCTCATTTAACAGGAAGTTGACCTCCGATTGGTACAAAAATATATCCCACGATATGGCATGCCTATACAAATACTCTGTAAAAATTTCAAGCATCTGCGATAAACAGTTGCTGAGAATTCTTGAAGAAAATTTGTTTGAAAACTTTGGCTAAAAATAAATAAAGTCCTCATTTAACAGGAAGTTGACATTCGATTGGTACAAAAATATATCCCACGATATGGCATGCTTATACAAATACTGTGTAAAAATTTCAAGCATCTGTGATAAATAGTTGCTGAGAAATCTTTGACGAAAATTTGAACATTTTGGTTAAAACATAAGCAAAGTCGTCATTTAACAGGAAGATGGCATCCGATTGGTACAAAAATATATCCCACGATATGTCATGCCTATACAGATACTGTGTTAAAACTTCAAGCATCTACAATAAATAGTTGCTGAGAATTCTTTGACGAAAATTTGTTTGAAAATTTTGGCTAAAAATAAATAAAGTCCTCATTTAACAGGAAGTTAACGTCCGATTGGTACAAAAATATATCCCACGATATGTGTTAAAATTTCAAGCATCTGCGATAAATAGTCGCTGAGATAAATGCGACAGAAATTTTTGTTACGGACGGACAGACGGACACACAAGGGTAAAACAGTATACCCCCTCTCCTTCGGAGCGGGGGTATAATTATTCATCACGGTCTCTATCGCAACGAGGGATTTATTATGCACCATGCATCTGAAATCGGCACATCTAATCACATGTGTGAAATCAAAAAAATTATCCCGCGGTGGGGGGGGGGGGGGGGTATTATGTATTAGAATATTTTCAAAAAAATAATAAAACGCTTGATTTTGAAACCATTAAAACATCACAAATCCTAAAACTTCGAATTAAGAATTGAACACAAGAAACAGAATACTTCATGATTCTGCATGCATATGTTGTATATGTAAGTGTCCAAGGCATTCATACTCATTTATAACAGTTTCTTTTAAAAGGTAGAAACAACAGCTGTTGTGTTTTTTTAATTACAATTCTCGAAAAAAAATTCTATTGAGATATGTTTGTTGACAAGTATAATATGAGGTCATCATCGACGTGTTGCATACAGAAAGTGAGGAGGGGGTCCGTTAGTTACAGATCTAATTAATAAAATTCACTAGAGACATAATACATCGATCTGTCAGATCTGTCACGTGATGCAGTCACTATATGGCCGTTTTCTTTTATATTCAATCTGTTACCGGCGACGCACAAGAGCAATTTAGTTACAAATTTTGAATTAAAAAAGTGTTGGCCACTTTGTTTATGGCTGAAACAACGGAGTCGATTTCCAAACCTCTCCTCACATGGGTAAATTTGAGTATAATCATCAAGGGCCTTTTAAAGTTATGTAAGCGTTCAACCCCAATCCCCCAACCCCCCCCCCCCCAAAAAAAAAACCCAGCAGCAAAATCCGATGTTTATGTCAAATTAGCACGATTCTTTGACGTTGCAGATCTTCCACCTCCGCTTTATCTCTCAACGAAAAAGTATCCCGAATCTTTACAAAAAACTTTAAACGTTGCATTGGTCGAAAATGTACCAACTTTGCACAAATCTACATAGGTCATACCTTAAGTTTGTCTATGTAATCATTTACTATAATAGCAGGCTTGACTGTAATATGTGTTGTTTAAACTCTTATATTAAAACTAAAACATATAAAAGACAGTATGTTCCTTAGACTAATACATGTTTACATAACAGCCCTCTTAAGTTAATGTTTTATATTGTTTAGATATCCTGAACAGGTGTTTAGTTCAGTTTTTCAGTTCAGAAACAACTCTGAAGTACAATGTTTTACAATTAAATACAAAGCAGAAAGCAACATCTAGGCTAATTCATTCTAGATTTTAAAAAAGTCTAATCTACATTCCACGCCACCAGTATTTCAAAACTTTAGCTCTGTTATTGATATTTGGTATCATACTTTCAAAAAATTATTATAAAGGAAGTCATCACACTAAAATAAAATTATTTACTATTTTGTAGTTGGTTGGTTTTGCAATGAAACTACAGCGTACTCCAAGCGTGCTTGGGTGTATCCACCTCTTCCTGAAATCTCACGTTAAAACATGCGCGCGCATTAGGAAGCCAGGTGTTATCTGGCGGACGCCAAATAAATTATGTGGCAGCCGCCAAATTTTATGTAGCGGCCGCCAGATAAATTATGTGGCGGCCGCCAGATAAATATCTGGCGGACGCCAGATAAAATATTTTTCCTACATGGCACCAACGGGCTTCTGTAATTTTCCTACTCATCAGAAATAAATAAATGTTCTACCAAATGCCATCTTAAATCTTACACTGCTCTCTATAACGCGTATTAATTATATATTTCAGCCGTCCCAAAATTGAGGATTACTACATGTACATGAATACTGCTGAGGTGCCTAATAAGAGCAATGCTGTTGGTTTAGGTATTGACAAATGAACATATTTTAATTATTGGGTCAATTCAAGTTTGTTTTCATTGCATTGATTATTTTGTTGTTTTATTTTACGTAGTTGATGTACACCGCGATTTTGCGGTTTCATGTTGTTCAGTTCCTTTGGTTTATAATCGATTTTGATATTTTACGCATGAATTTATTTAAATCAAAGAAATGGGATATATGCATAATACTTTTCTTTTTTCCCCTTCATTTTTTTCTATCAAAGTATATGTGTAATGTTATTGTACTTTTAAACTTCATTCACCTATGATTTGTAAATGACGAGAGCGAGATTAACAATCTTTTATGCATTGTTGTTGTAATGAACATGTATGATACATGTGCCAATAACCGAATAAATATTGTTTCTTAAGACTAAACGAGAGACATTACATGTATCTTCATTTCACGAGTATTTGCTTAGACTCTTCTATCGTAATTTTAGTGTTTCGTCCGCCCTGTAAAGTCAAAGATTCAACTCCAAAACGCGAGGGGAAACCAAACGTCCAACAGCTATGGTAGGGGAGTGATATTTCTTTTTAAAGAACGAACAAATATTGAAAAAAAAAACCCAACACCCTTTCCCGTTATTTTTATAAAATTGTTTCCGATATGGAAAGGTATTCCAGTAAGATAAATTCAGGAGTGGGGGACGAATTTAAGCTTGTCCAGTTCCCTTTGCATTGTAGAAAAAGCAGAACTTGGACACTGCGTTTTAACCCTCTATAATCATTATATTTATTTTAAAATAGATAAATCTGAGAATATGTACATGGGTTTTTTTTTTGCTTTAAGTAAGCCATTAATAATCGTAATATTGGAATTGGAATAATTTGAAGTATATTGTTTCATCAAAGTCACTTAATGTTTTAGTGTGGTTTCCGTAGATCCTCTTTATTATTAAATTGAGGATCTTTAAATCATCCTTATTAATTCGTAAATATTAAGTAATAGTTGGATCATATTAAGTAAAATTTACGCGATTAAGAAGGGGGCGAAAGGAGCGAAGCTCTAACTTACTTATAACATAACTCACTTTTTCATTGGCTGATTAAAAGTTCTGTGCCAATCAAATATCCCCTCTCTTTTGTTTTCGGCTCTCTAAGCTGTCAATTAAAATGTGACGTCACTGTGAACTTAGAGAAATTCGTAACGATTAAATACTAGTACATCACTTAATAGAATATATAGCGATTGCTGATTGCACGAAAAAATGGGTTATGTTCTAAAGCTTTTTCTGTACTTAATTTCATTTTGCTGGCACATATTCAGAATTTTAAAAGTTAAAATAATGTTTAGTATATTTTTATTTTGATGAGCCCAGGAAAATATTACCAAAGCCATCATTAATGATGTGGAGGATAAAAGGAAATCTCAGGAGGCAGACCACCAACTCTGGGCTTTGTCCCAGATATTGCGAAGAGTGATATAATTATATGTCTAATGCAGAGTACAATGTCAAACTTCGGCAACAGTATCAGGCCAATATGGACACATTTGCAGAGAAAGAAATTGAGAAAGAGAAAGCAAAAGAAATAGAGTCTGCAACTGAGCATTTTTCAAAAGAGAAAAAAAAAGTTATATCCGTCGAGTTGGAGGAAATCAACGAGAAAAATAATAAAGAAGGAGCCAGAAATCGTTTTAATGAAGGGAGTCCAGCTCCAGCTAGACGATGAAAAGAAGAAAAACGCGGAGAAGGAGTTTGTGTATAGAATAGTTGGGTTTGGGTCTGTTGACCATATATCCAGACATCAACAAGGACAGATCTAGAGGCACCGATGCCAAGAACACACAAACCCACTACACTCTTCAATATGTGAAGAGCACTAATCGACATGGATCATTTCAATCAATTCTAAAAAAGCGTCAGCTGGAACCAGGACTACTTTCTTTCAAAAATAAGTTCAGTTGCCTCGAGCTCCAAACACACCCTTAGCATGAAAAAGAAAGACCTAGCAAAAATTAAAACAGACACGGCTTCTCAACAGAGACAAACCACTGGTTTGCTTTTACAACAGCGTAAAACATGTAATCTTCCAAATATTCGCCCGGGCCAAATAAAGCATCTCGGACAGACTAACACCCGCGTCAAACTTGCACTGTAAAACATGTTCTTCGTTGAGAAAAACAAGTGCCTCGTGGAGAAAATAGAACTGGTCTGCCAAGTAGCACCACTACGCAGAGAAATCCACCAATGCCAATTTTTTCGTAGTCAGAAATTGCTTAACTGAATATTCTCATCATCCAGTGGTAAGGGAGACTGAAAAATGAATTTAAAAATATAAAACAAACCAGACATTGCCCGTATGAACATAACGAACGACAAATGCTATTTGCACCTTACTTTGTGATGACGTAAAGCAACATCAAACCACGTGATTAAACGTAACAGATTATCACTACAACAGAAAACGAGTGCATGGAAGCATACTGCGAAGAATCGGCATTTACAAGACTCAATAAGGAGAGACAAATAGAGTATTGCAAAGCAACAACCAAAGAGATTGTAAGTATAACTTACCTCGTATTAACTTACCCAATTTTCCAATTGTAATCCGTGTGAAATACATCCAAATTTTTTTACATATGATTTTTAGCGACAGTCAGCGCCACTGTATAATTTGTAGACATATTTTTGTTCCTTAGTTTAAATCCATCATTTCTTAAAATTCTTGTGAAATTTTCGAATGAAATAGTGAAATCAAATATCATGAAATAATGATCATAATGTAAACGCCGTGTTTTAATCACGCGTGTTTGAGATTTATCTATGTTGTGATTAGTTTTCCTGATATTACAATATTATTGGTTTTCATACATAATATTTCTGAGATTTTTTATAATTAGCCGTGTCTTCATATTAGTCATCCTAAATTGGTTGCGTTTTCATCAATTTTTAAAAGATGTCATATCTGAGAATCATACGACTTTTTTTTTCTGCAGGAAGCAATATTTGTACTCAATTTTGCCCGGACTGAATTGCAGAAATTTAACAGCAGAGTAGATGTAAGTATTCATTGTGCGCCTATTGTGGACGATATTTTCAAATCTAAATTATGGCCAAAGAGGTAAAATGTTTATTTTTCACCCAGAGAGCTTATGTGCATGCTTTAAACCTGGATAGAATGACCCAGGAGTCTTTCCATAAAGATGACTCCCAAAGACATTAACAACAACACGCCATCTTGTTCGGGGTAAGGATTTATCTTATGTACGTACATTTTATTTTAAGTGGTTGATGATGGTTAGGGAACCTAGATCCTTCACATGGCGTCGTAATTTTATACATATCATGAATGCTGTTGAAGATTACACCAAGCGATGGGCAAAATCTAGAAAAGAAGACCTTGATACCTTGTCAGAGTGGGTTAAAAGCATCAGATGTATATTAAAATCTCGTATTAAACGACTGAGAGGTCAAATGAAAACCATATATCATTCTGTTTTTAATAATGCAAAAGTGAGAAAAGAACTAGGTAGATTGCATGATCAGTATGTACTGGTCCCTCCTGATAAGGCAAGTAACAACATTGTCTTTGTTTGTAAGGCACATTATATTAATTGCATTTTCAAAGAACTAGGTTTCGATTCTACACATGGTAATCCTACTTACACCCATAGCAGCCTTTCCAAGCAGGAAATACTTCAAAATCATAAATCGGTTATGAATACCTTTAATATCCCCAATAAACAAAATGAATTTGATTTACCTTATTTGTACTGGATTCCAAAGCTTCACAAAAGTCCTTACAGTGATATATAGCAGGTTCCAGTAAATGTTCTACCAGACCTCTCTCTGTACTCCTTACTAAAATTCTTACAGAAGTTAAGGAGAAACTTCAAGAGTACTGTACAATAATCTTCTCCAGAAGTGGTGTGAATCAGATGTGGATACTAAAAAACTCTAAAGAATTATTAGAAACTTTGAGGTCACAAAATCTTACCAAAATCAATAGCATCAAAACGTACGATTTTTCAACGCTTTATACAACCATTCCCCACGACAAATTAAAATCCAGACTTTTTGATATCATCGACAGTTGTTTCTTCAATAAAAATGGAAGTCGTAAAAATGCTTACCTTGTCATTGGAAATCTAAATCAAAGTACTGAAGTACTGCCGGGAGTTGATTTTATCGATTATTATTTATTTTAGAATCAACGATATGTTATTTAGCATGACAAGTAATTTCTAATCTCTATTTAAATTACGCACATTTTTATAATATGAATTCTCGGACTTTTTCGACAAGAATTTCGAGAAAACCCCATATGAATCATGTTGTGTAATATTTAAAGATATAATTAATTCCATCAAACTATGTATCAGTAATCGAAATATTTCTAAAAGTTGTACACATGTCTGGATTCAAGCAATATTGAACTCTAGTATCGTTCAACCAGACGCTCGGCTGTCTCCGTTATTCTCCGACTACCGAGAGAGACTCTGCTTGTCGGAGATTTACGGAGACAGCCGAGCGTCTGGTTGAATGCTCTGGCGTAGGAATACATACGATTACAAAAAATATCTAAATTGTTCGTACTATTTAAAATCTGGCTATTTTCAAGGTATTTATGAATACATTTTCTTGAAAAACAATGGTTCAGCATACATTACACCGCATTTATCTATTATTTCAAGAACTAACTCTTGTCAGCGGTGATGATTTGTGCTTAGGTCCAAACACCGTTTCACTTTCGGTTTGCCAGAGTAACTGCATAGGATTAAAATCAACTCCCAAAAACTATTTTGTTAAAAACCATTCTGATTGCAAACACAAGTACTCTGAAGTTGACATTAATAAGATGCTTGAATTTTTGATAGACAACATCTATGTAGTTTTTGGAAATCAAGTGCCCCATTGTTAGCAGACCTTATTCAAAAACTTGTACGTGAAAAAAAAAATCACTCGCTGTGGCCTTCAACTCAACATTTAGGTATATCGACGACGTATTTTCAATTAACAATTGTTATTTCCATACTTACGTCGACTCGATATATCCCAGTGAACTTTAAATAAAAGATACCACAGAGTCAGCGTCATCTGTTTCATATTTGGATATTTTACTGGAAATGGACATTGATGGTAACCTAACAACAAAACTTTATGATAAACGCGATGACTTCAATTTTTCTATAGTCAACTTTCCTTACTTATGTAGCAATATATCTTCATCACCTGCATATGGTGTTTTTGTCTCTCAGTTAATTCGATACGCAAGGGCATGCTCTTTGTATGAACAGTTTCTAAGATGAGGCAAGGTATTGACAAACAAGTTGATAAAAAAGGACTATCAACAGTCTCGTTTAAAGTCATCTTTTCGTAAGTTCTATGGTCGATAAAACGACCTTGTCAGCAAATACAATCTTCCACTGGGTCGCATGCTGACTGACGTTTTTCATACTAATTGTTAGACCATAATGTCTACGGACTTTTCCGTTTCTTCCCGATTACGACAAAGAGCACAGGGCGGGTGTGACCGGTCAGCGGAGGATGCTCACTCCTCCTAGGCACCTGATCCCACCTCTATCTTTTTGGAGGTCCGTGTCGCTCTGCTTTGAATTTGTATTTTGTTTTATGAATTTTTGAGATGGTTGACGGTTTGTTATTGTCAATTTTCATGTTTTATATTAATTTTTTATAGAAATGCTCCCAAAGCGTAAATGCAGCATCAAACACCACGAATACTATTGTTGCTTATTTCAAGTCCGTAATTGATGTCCTGCATTTCCCCATTCAACCTTTTTTATGCAACCTATGCGCAAACTTTGGGAAACAGGGAATTGAGTATGAAATAAAACAGTTAAAGCTGCATTTAAACAGATCATTATAATAACAGACTATTTTGATGAATTTTTGAAAGCAATTGTCTTTAAAACAGTTATCGTTTTTAGTTGAAAAAAAAGTGGAAAGTTGCGGTTAATTATAAATCCTCAACCATCCACATAGTGCCTGATGACAAACAACAGCTGCAAGGAAGTCCAGAGCTCTCCAAAAAACTATGGATGGATTTCTCTCAGGACGGCAAGAGGCAAACAGTAACCGAACTGAAAAAGTCCGACATACTTTATAATGAGGAATTAAAAAAAATTCCAGTAATGTATTTATCTAATAATATTATAAATGTCTTTTTTGTTCATTTGACTTGCATTTACATATATATAAGCTTTCTTTTTTCCACTTTGCACATGTACTTCGTTTTAATCAATTGTAAGAAAATAGGGAGACAGGTGGATGCCGAGGGAAAAGATGACATTGACAAAAATATGTGTAATATTTCAAAATCTTCTGCAAGTGAAAGTTGTGGTTGATTTATGTTTTTTAAAATGTAATTTTTATGTAATTTAAAATTCTTTATTGGTGTTTTATTCTTAAGTTTGCTTCCGTAGATATAATTTCTTGAAGTCTGGACAAACTTCGAACGTTGATGTGATAATGGAAATGTACGAAGCTATAGAAAAGATCAAATTAATAATAAAAATAATAATAATTCTATAAATTAGAATAAAAGTCACTGTTTATAAAGCACCATCCATCCTAACTTCCACCCACACACCGTCTTGTTAACAAATAAATTGTCAACAGAGGTTCTTGAGCACATTTTGCAACAAACGGTTGTTGGAGATAAGAGAGAGTGGACAGTGATTGGTTGAGATGGTCTGCCTTTTACCATTCCATCTAGAATCATTGGTAATTTTATGATGAAAGGTGGAGGGGGATGTTTAAAGAATGATTTTAATACAAATAAATTGAAAATACATTTTTGTTTCTTATAATGAAATCGTTTTACATGTTAGATAATAAAAAAAACTTATGTATATATTTTGGCAGAGAATACATTTGTCTGCCCAGACAGTACGATGGAGGTTTAGGATGAAGCAGATTTTGAGGAGAATCGAATGACCTACGATCATACTAGCAAGGAAGCAACAAAGACATATAGAAAAAAAAACCAACAATATTGTGATATCGATACCTGGTAATCATCAAACTTCTTGATTTAAAAGTATATTTATTAATTAATTATAAATTATTTTGAAGGACTTGGCCATTACGAAATCAATATGAATAAGGCTCTTTTCAGCATCATAAAAGCTGGTAAATTTTGACCATATTAATGGAAGCTATGGCATCCGCTTGAAAAGTCACATATATAAAGCCTTATTAAAGGGGGCGCCTGTAAAGTGCGAAACGAAATCGAAACGAAGCAAAACCCAACGAAACGAAACGAAACCTAACGAAACAAAACCAGAAATCGAAACGAAACGAAACGGAATTTAACAAAACTAAAAATTAATGATGACTACATAAAGGTGAAAATAATTTAATTAAAATAGAAGTTTTAACCATAAATACATGTATAACAACCTGTATGTGTCAAATTGCCGTTGTAAATTCTAAAGCCGATTACCCGGAATTTAAAAAAAAAATAAAGTAAAAAACTGATTTACATTCTAATGTCTTTATGTTTCTAATTGGTTTCATTAAAGAGAGAGAGAGAGAGAGACAGAGAGAGAGAGAGAGAAAAGATGATTATACTGTAAACGTATTAAAGAACTGGCTATAGTCCTTTGGCTATGTATTCTATTTAGCGTTTTTGGCGGGAAATGGCGTGCGCAAAACCAAGTACATTGCCAAATGTAAAATATTTAAGTAGATAATAAGGTATCTTTAGAAATGCGCTAAATCAAATCCAAGCTAACTTGTTGAAAAATCTTATTTCGCCAAATATCGTACACGCTAAATATAGTACGTTTACAGAATTTAGGGAGACATTCCAACCACACGATTTTTTTATATCGATATAAAATATTGTAAAAATAAGTCAAATACAATGTGCGTGCTTGTGAAAAGGAGAGAAAGATTGGATTATGTTTAATTTAAGGTAATACACAGGTAAAAAAACCTCTTTACATTGCATGTTATTTTGTTAAAATAAAAGTCCAAATTCATGCAATAATACATTTTAAAACAATTCTTATTATATGTTTGAAACTGGTAGCCAACAAGAATGCTCTAAATCACATCGTAATCGATCGTTTCATTTTTACAATATTTCAAATCGATAGAAAGAATATTGTGGTTAGAATGTCTCTGTAAGTATTATCATCATCACATATGCCCCTCTCTCTCTCAAACTTGCATATATACTTTGCTATGTCGCTGATAAGTTTTAAGGCATGAAAAAAATGACAATAACAATCCGTCAACCATCTCAAAAATTCATAAAACGAAATACAAATTCAAAGCAGAGCAACACGGACTTCCAAAAGGATGGAAGTAGGATCAGGTGCCTAGGAGGAGTAAGCATCCTCTGCTGACCGGTCACACCCGCCGTGTGCTCTATGTCATATCGTAAAAATGTCATAATCGGGGAAAATGTCGTAATTTGGGGAAAATATCATGATCGGGAAAAACGAAGAAAAATCCGTGGACAGTTCGGTATTCAATCAATAATCCAGATAAGGCATAATAATAAGGCATCTCTCTCTCTCTAAACGTCTGAATATCCTTTAATGAAATGAAAAAAATGACAATAACAAACCGTCAACCATCTCAAAAATCCATAAAACGAAATACAATTTCAAAGCAGAGCAACACGGACCTCCAAGATAGAGGTAGGATCAGGTGCCTAGGAGGAGTGAGCATCCTCTGCTGACCGGTCACACCCGCCGTGTGCTCTTTGTCGTAATCGGGAAAATAAAAACCGTAGACAATTAGGTAATTAATTATGGTCTAACAATTAGTATGAAAAACGTCAGTCAGCATGCGACTCAGTGGAAGATTGTATTGAAACCAATAAGAAACATAAAAAGGTATAAGAATATCCATTACATAATTTACATAATTATATTTTTGCAAATACCGGATAATCGGCTTTAAAATTTACAGCGGCAATCTGAAACATACAGGTATATTATTTATGGTTCAAGATTTTATTTCAATGAATTTATTTTCAAAGTCAAAATTGATATTAGTTTTGTTTAAATTCCGTTTCGTTGGTTTCGTTTCGATTTTTGGTTTCGTTTAGATTGGTTTCGTTTCGTTTTGCATTTTACTACAAATTTATGGCTGAGGTAATTTTTACTTATTGCCTCGCCATCCATGTACTCAGATATTGGGTCAGGCGAAACAAATTCACGCGCTATCAATGCTAACAAAACAAAGTTTTTGCCCCTCTTATTTGGCCTTACCATGTCGATATACATATGTCGATATTGGTATGTCGATATAGAGAATCGTTTCTTCGTAATCAATGTTCGGACAAACTTGAAAAGTTTCTTGAAGACAATGAATCTCAGTGTGTCTGGTAACGAGTCAAAGGGGGAAAGGGGTGATTTCATTTCAGAGGCAAAGAACAGAAGAACAAAAATGTAGATACCGAGTGAGGTTCCATACAACAACAAGTGGCTTAATGTCTGTAGATGTATAGATAAATTGAAAAAATGTAAATAACAAAGAGTAAAAATTAAAGATTTCAATTTTTTTATGTGTTTGTTTTCATTCAACATGTACCAATGTGGATGGGGCATTTCCACCCAATCCTGCTGAGGGGCCTTGGATGTAACTGTTATTCCGATGCATAATGCATGGACCAAGTACTCACGTCAGGTTCACTCTTCCAAGATTACGGATATGTGAGCACCCCACCCACATTGCTTTTGTTTCTCTTCTCCCTTCCCCATATATTCTACAAAGGGGAATGTCTGATACCCTGAAAAAGGAAGAGTGTGGTCTGTGTTTGCACCGAGGACTTCTTCGAAGAGAAAGAAAAGAATGGCCCTGGTATGTCATCATCATCCTCATAAGTTGCCACTTCCTTTTCTTTTTCCGGGCGACGTACATTTTCCGAAAATGTACATACATTTCAATAGGATATGCTATTCAAATTTATTAAAAGAAAATTTTTAACACAATTTTTTTTCTCAAAAATGATAATAAAATACATCGAAGCGGGCCAATTTTAGAGGGGCGAGCGGGGATAAGAATCTTACAAGTATTATTATGTGGCCTGACACGAGCAAACTTTGTGTCAAATTTTACCTTCTAATCATTTCCATTAATACAAGACATGACACAGACAGGAATTAAGCATTTTTCAAACAATGACCTTAGACTTGCCCAAATGACATTATGTCAAGGTCATTGAACTCCAGGACCAGGATTCTAAAAGATATTTAAGAGTGTTCTTAATATTTACAATTAAGGTTAAACGCGAATTATCTTTCATTATTTTTCAAACCTCGACAATGTGAAGATTAACATTTCATTTAATACCTTTTTTTACTTGAATTGGTGTTCTTATCCAGAGGATGCTTACTCCTCCTAGGCACCTGATCCTACCTCTATCTTTTTGGAGGTCCGTGTTGCTCTGCTTTGAATTTGTATTTCGTTTTATGGATTTCTGAGATGGTTGACGGTTTGTAATTGTCATTTTTCCATTCAAACGAACATACAATATTTAAAAAATTGCCATATTCCTTAAATAGAATTTGCTAATATTGTGTTGGTTTAAAGTTTACCAATATTGTATTAGTCTAATGTGTACCAATTTTGAGTTGGTCATTTATATGATTATCAAATTGATAAACTTACATATTTCTATGGGTTTTCGAACGGAAAGTGTGAGCCCTGTCGGTATAGGGGAGAGAAGTTGGATGTGACCAATTATCTTAGTTAGAAGCACCTGTCTCGCGACGAGTATCCGTTCACCTGTAAAACGTGCCATTTGACTGCCTACCAGAGAACAGTTTGTCAAGCATGGTAAATCGTACATGGAGCATAAGATGAGGTTTGGGAATGATCCAGAGCATCCGGTGGACATCGTCCTTCACATTGAGCACTTCTTTGGCAGTCCCTCTTCCGTCCTCAGCAGGCATTCCCACATTAACGCTGGATATCGCACTCCCATGCTTTTTAACAGATGAGGACCAGCAATTGTTGGACGAGTTCATCGTGAAGGAGCACTCGTTCTCAGAGTTGGAGTTTAAAGAGACCTAGCTGCAATAATGTAGCCCTCTCCCGATTTTTTTTTTTTTTTGGGGGGGGGGGGGGCTACAACTCCATAGGATCTCCGTAATGGTGCAAGTGCGGGAGTGATTCACTCCCGCAACGATTTCGTCTCAAATCGTATATAAATGACAATAACATTTGCATTTCTTACCTGAACTCATACATTGTAGATGTGTATGGCATATATTAATCCAAGCATATCAAGTATAGTCCATATATCGGCTATTTTTCGTGTATGTCAACAGCGCAAGTTGAATTTGTCCGCCATGTTTACTGACCTTGACCGGTTTTATTTTGGGACAGCCAATGAGAATTCAGGAGCGGATCTTGAACTGAATATAGGAATTCCCCTATTTTAAACATAATAAACGCGGTAAATATGAATTTTTAATGATATACCATTTCCTTAAATGATGTTTTAGTGATAGAACGAGGTAAGATCGCTTATTTACACTGAATTTCACTTTATCAAGCCGATCAAAACTCCAAACATAAATCCCACAAAATCACGCGAAAACTGTCATGGCTGCTGAAAAGGACGACTGGTAAACATGCTGATGTGTTTTATCTGGTTTTGATTTATAAACGGTTAATTTGTTCAACATGAATTAAAAAATCATTTTATTTAAAGGAGGTCAATTATAAAAACGATCTTTTCAGACCGAAGTCAGACGCATTAAAAAATTAATTTTGCACCATTACGGAGATTCTATGGAATTGTAGCCCTCTCCAGTAAACATCAGATATAAAAAATCGGAGAGGGCTACATTATTGCTGCTAAAAGAGACCAAACACATAAAGAAAGAGAGAGTTGGAAAGGTGAAGTAGCATAGCAGAGTACCAGTCTAACATTCCGGCTATAAAGAAAGTGAAGTTTTAATCGTCCGTTTCTTCGTGCCATGATGGCCCTGGAGTAGGAGAAGATAACGACCCCGAACGAATTTCATAAAATCCGCTGACGCTGGCAGGATGTTTCATAGGAAGCTCCAACCACGAGTGCGGGTGGTGCCGAGGCGTATTCTTCCGAAGCCTCAGCGGCGTTCATGGCACCATTTGCCGCTTGAGGAATTACTTACATTTAAACCACAAATTTTACTGACCGTCCATACTACAGAAGACAAGACAAGCGACATTTGATAAGTGTTCTAGTATTTGTATACAAGTTTGTATATAGTAATTTATTGTCATTTATTTCATGCTAGTAATTCTCATTCTTGATTATATTTTTGATGTCTACAGCTTTCATTAATGTTAAATTTCTGCGCTGAAAATGAAAGGAAATTGTTGGTGGACGACAGCTGGAAACCAAAATGCTCCTAGGGTGGGGGTAAAATAATATTTCTAACTAGAGCCGAGCTCGTTGCAAGCAACGAGAAGGTCTTCCGTTACAGCTTTAAGTCGAGACAATCTGATTAAAATCATATCCTTGATCCCCTCCTTGTTTTTCTATTTTCGCTACAAGAGGATCTGAAGAAACCCCTCTTGAGATCACCCCCTGTTGAACGTTTGTTTATAAATATACATAAGTTATTCTAGCAATCAGAGCAAGTGTTAGAAACGGTAATTTTGGGTTACAAACAAAAATGGAGTTGTACGACGAAATGATGTCACATGTTTGTGAATCTTTCGGTATCAGCAAGTAAGAGATGGAGCATAAGTTGATATTGGACGCCCTTAGGGAATCTAAAGAAGGTATTGGCATAACTTCCAAATCATGTAACTGAGGAATGGAACCGACGATTCCATTGGTCAAAACAAAGTTATCCAGGAGGTGACCTCAAGTGGGGTTTCTTCAAATCATCGTATAGCGACTATAGAAATTTTAATCAGATTGCAAGTCAAGAAAGGATTGTCATTCAGTCTTAATAAAACCACCCTCTTCTTCTTACACTTGTCAGGGTCTGACAGTTATTGATATGAAGTCATCTTTACACTACCTTAACTTCTGACCAATCAGGGCTTTAGAAAATCAATTTGAACTCTTCAAAAGGAGACAGAAAAATTAATTCATGCCTATTTTCTATATATTACTAGTATAGTCTTGAAGAGTTACACTTCTCATAAAACAGATAAAGGCATGTCTGTAATAAGCTAGGGGTATATATTTAGATTGTATGCAAATTTAAAGGTCATAGAAAGGTGACCTCTTATTGATACCTATCCGACCCCGTTGAGTGTAAGGAGAAAAGGGTGGGCTGTCATTAAACTGGATTGTCAATATGATAATAGTAAGTTCAGAAAACGAGGCTCACTTTCAAAGTATTATTTTCCTACCAGACAAACTCTCCTTTTAACTCATTTCAGGGGTTATATCAATTTATGATAACTTAAAACACATCACTTATATGTACATGTATTTAATTATTCCAACCAGAAAATCGATAAATACGTTTACATGTATGTACAACTGATGACAGGATTCAAACTACTGGTATGCCTATATCATAGTGTAAAAACACAAAATCCACTACGCTGATGCATGGAAAAAAGTGTTATGTTTCATAAACATTTTGATTCCCTATATTCATACTTAAACCTCTACCGCTAAAACATGGAATAGTTTATGTAAAGTGCAGTGTTAAAAGAACACCAATTGTAAATAAACAATAATGCCTTCTCCCATCTGAGGGTGCGCTATTAGTATACGAGACTGAGGTGCTCAGTGGTAGGGATAACTATCCGTATAATGTTTGGCCATACAGGTCTCAGTTTTGTTTTTTAAAGGATGAGCATATTTATCTGAAATCTTCACAAGCAAGTAAAAGAAATTCACAAATCTTCAAAATCATAATCCGCGGCAGTGGTAGGGGTTGTGAGGCATCTCTAACTTCATTTTTTTCAAATAGGATTTTGTTTTAAATATCCCAATATTTTTTTTTTGCCTTGAGCACTCATCTAGAAAGTGTGTGGCGGTGGGGTGTCAATACCCCAAAATTTAATTTTCTAAATGTAAATTTCAGAAAATGTTGGCAGGGGTGGGGGCAGAACTCCAACTGAATCAAAAATCCTTTTTGTCACTTTTGTGTGACAGGAAGAGAGACCTCTGGTTTACAATTATTTCTATCATGTCACATATACATGTTTTAGTTATAATATTTTGGAATTTTTTAAAGATACAATGTCATTTATTTGATAAAAATCATATTTATGCATACATGTATTAACATGTGACGTGTAAACCTAAAAGTAATCAATTTTGTTCAGTTTTTTACTTGAGTAACAGAAAGGCATAAACCAGCGTTTTGTTCAGAGCACTGTGTACATTGTATATTTAAACCAAAACAAAAGAGATGGTGTGAAGTCAAAGCAATTTGTTTTTGTTTTTTAAACAAAAGAGTTCTTCATAATGTCAACCTCCAGAAAATACGATTTCTCTAATTTTAACATTTACAACACATGCGCGGATCCAGAAAATTTTTCCAGGGGGGGGGGGTCCGAATTGAACGTAGGGGGGGGGGGGCTACACTATTCATCAGAAATGTTGACAAGCAAAAATAAAAAAAACAAAAAAAAAAAAACTTATTTCCCAAAATCATGAAATTCCTAATCCGTGGAGGTAACATAGTATGCCTATAACTTGAAAAAACTGTACCTGTCAAAATTTTTTTCTCCCATATTCATGATATGCCTAATCCGATTCATGATATGCCTATTCCGTGGGGAGGTGGGGGTGCGAATATGCTTATAACTGCATTTTTTTCAATATCACACTTAATATTTCCGCTTCCGACGCCTTTCCAAAACATATATGTGTTTTCCAGGGGGGGGGGGGTCCGAGTCGTATTTGCGATATTTTCACTATGTGAATTTAATAACTTCTCATTTTTCGGGGGGGGGGGGGCGGACCGCATGCAACAATTAATAAAATCCGTTGAACAACACATATCTATACCATTTAATTGTAACTTTAAGAAGTGCATACATTTTTGGGAGGCAACTGTGTCGCTAGTCTGTAAGTCAAATGAATTATGTCCTAAGGTCTTTTAAAGAAATAAGAAACTGTCAACACTTGCAGTACTCTGATGATTTCTATGGCGACCGACTGCATTGAATAACGTATTTCATAACTTCTAAACGTGAGAACAAATAATTATTATTTAACATCTTTGACTTAAAACTTTAAACTTATATTCAACAATTGACCACTACAGTGATAGCTCACTTCCAAGTGTATTTTAATTACATAACAATTGATGATCTGCATCCATAAATTTCCTATGGCTATCTGTGTCCAGGGTTGTGTGCACGAGGTTTTTAACCGGTCTGTTTACCTTAGGTAAGTTCAGGTGGGGGTGGAGCCTATATTAAAAGAGGTGTGAAACCCCGAGGGAAACACGCTCGCTTGTGTATACATGTCTATATACACGGAGTATTAAAGTGCTCTCAAAAGAGTTTTTCCGTTTATTTAAAAAGAATATCGTATTTACATGTATATGTACTTATAAAACAAATTGTTCTTCGTTGAAATGAATATAAACGCATGAAAAACCGCGTGCGACATGTGCAAAATCTTTCGTTTGATTGAACAAGTTTCTGTTATGGATTAACTGAGAATATATCCTGATGTTTTGTGAATTATACAATTACCCCACTGTACTCAAATACTAATGCAACTTTGCAACCAATGCTTGTAAATCTTTTCCGATCAGCTGCTAAATTAAAGTGCACAATAATTATACCAGCTGCGCATGCACCAGAGCTGTCTGTACTTGTTTCTATTCCGGTTTCAGCTCGTGAAATTTCTCAAAGAAATGTGATAACTAACGATATAAATCGTGAACGCAATATTTGATTTCATTTAATTATTTATTCTCAATTATTCACAAACATCTTTATTGATAAACGACGTCTTTCATGGATACATGATTGGTGATCAGCGCATTTAGTGTGGTACATAACCAAGTACGAGTAATTTTTTAATTCATATCTTTAAATATTTCTTTTGTTTAAAGTGCTAAAAGATAGCGATTTATCGTCACGGTATGCATCAAATCAAAAGAAAAAAGTTTATTGCACCGTCGTCGCGAGCGCTGGGCATGGTATACACAGGACGAGTAAACAAATGCCAATCATTTTCTAACATCCAAACTGGGGCCTCGATTTAGTTGATTAACAAGGGTTACACTGACCAGGTAAATTTGAAGGCGGTGCTTATTTTTCGGTCGCACGGGGTGATTGAATTAACACGCAGACTGACCGAATAAACACACAGATTGCAAAGTGAAACACATTAGGAAGTACGTTAACAAATAAGGAGTCACCAAAAATTGATTTTCGCCAATCACTGGGGGGGGGGGGGGGGGGCGGAGCAGCACAGAGATGACTGTTTTTAAACTTCCTAGAACGCTTCGAAAATTAATGATTTTTTTTACTATGTCAACCCTCTTAAAATTTGGTACAACTCTTAAGAAAACTTATTTTACTTTCTACACTATTTAATTTTTGTGTTGGTCGAATATTAATTCTTACACCAGTATATGTGCATATATGACTCGATGGCCAGGAAAGTTTGAATATTGTCTTAAAAGTGTTAAAGTCTGTAAAAAGTAAAAAAAAAAGCAATAATTAACGGAAATGATCATGAGTAACTACAGTCTATTCATCGTCGGACCTCGCGGGTTTTCCATCCGTTAAATTGCTTGAAATCAGTGTAACGGATAGAAAACCCGTGGGTTCCGACGATGCAGTATATTAATCTTACATGTAAGTTAAACACATATCAATTTTACATATGCCGGTAAATATCTCGGAATTTCATTATATTTAATCTTTTATTTATACAATCGGCCTTGCATATTTAGAATCGAATTGATAGATTACTTTTATTCAATTAATGATAGGTTTTTATAAGATTTTTCGCCCTGACGTTTAAATCAACGCTAAATGAACTGAATAAGGCAGATAAATTCATCTTTTATCTAAAACCAATATAAATGAAAATAAAATAAACAAATAGTTTTGTGTTCGTACAAAATATCAATAAACATACACGTGTGATAAGGTACATGTAGATGTCCCCTCTCGCGCGATCTTCTCGGCCATGTGCGAGCGTGCGAGGGATGATCATCATTTAAAGGGGTAATCTTTGTGGGTTTTTGTTGTTGATCTAAAACATCATTAGTACAGTTCTTATACAAACCCACCATTGATTTATGTCTGACGATGTTTTGGATTAGGAATAATATCGGATTTTATAATTTTCAGAATGACTTTTTAATTTTCATTTTAAATAAACATTAATAACTTAAAATTAAAACAGTTCCTGTATTTGTGGCTATAAAAACTCAAAACAAGTACATGAAAGACGCGAATCTGGTGTATTAGGTAACCGCTGACCGCTTGGTAGTGCACCCGCGGCCGAGGAGCCCGCGATTTTCTTCGGCCGCGGGCGAGGAATAGGTTACGTAAAGTTACAACACATACAGCTCAGAACCCAGGAAGATTTGAAATGTTTGCAGTATAATAATGACTAAAATCTACCAAATAGAAGTTGTTATTTTATTTTTACTTAAAATCCACAATTGATCTATGCCTGATATTACTTCCAATTGAGAATGACATTTCTTTTATTAATTAACAGAACGTTTTCTTATTTGACACTCTATCATTTAATTCAATTTGAGAAGAATAAACGTCTATGTGTGATCAAAATTAAAACAATTCTTGTTTTCGGCTAAATGAACTCATAAATTGAGAGACGTGACTCCGGTGTATTAGATAACCGCTGACCGCTAGGTAGTCCAGCCGCGACCATGGCGACCGACTTTTTCGGCCGCAAGCGAGGGATAGCTTACGTAATGGTTCACACACACAGCTCTGATTCCAGATATATTTTAAATGCACGCAGCATGATAACTAAAATGTATCACATAGATTTATTTTTTTTCCGGTAGTTTGTGTGATTTACTAGAAAAGAAAAAGAATGTTTATATTTTCTGTTTCTCGTTTTTTAGGATTGTGCAGAATTTACGAAGATGACTTAAACTCCTCACATAAAAGCATGTATCCTAAATTTTTTTTTTATTTTTTTTTTTTTTGTGAATTAAAGCCTCCTTTTTAAACAGGCATACGGTCTGTCGTAACTTAATGTCAGTTGTACGCACAATGACTTTCGTTAACTTGCCAAATAAACACAGGTACATGTTAACATGTAAAGCTTTTTACACTCATACTACACAACTCACCAACAAAATAACATTGTAACGACATTTATAGGATCCCAACAAACAACTTTTCCAGCGACAGCTATATCAAAATCCTAGCCGTTTTTTAGTTATTTAGCCAAAACTTTCAAGGGCCCTTGGCCCTTAATTTACGGGGCCAGCCCTTTTTTATTGGTGTCAAATGAAAGTCCTTCACATTCTGCACAACTTTTATTCTACATGTCTTAACAAAATATTTTTCGTTTAAAAGATACAAAGGAAAATATGTCAAAATTTTCGCACTTTTTGGAACCCTGTTTTTTGACCCCCTACCTTTTTCTAAATAAAGAAAGTAATCCAAAAACAAAAACCGATGTGCAAAACTTCAATGTCTCTGTTATTCAAATTCGTTGGATTCCCATTCCCTGCTATCATAGTCTCGGAGCCTTTGTCTGGAAACGAAAGGCCCTAATTTTTTTAAAAAGGGGAATAACTCGTTAACGGAAGAGGATTTTTAAAATTTATGAAATGGTTTAGATAGTGTTTTGTAAAGTCTATAAGCCCTGAAAATTTGAGCAAAAACCGTTCAGAAATGAGCAAGATATGAAGCCTCAAAGTTCGCGTCTAGGAAGAAAAAAAAAAAAAAGAAAAATAAGAACTAGAGCAAAGCTCGTTGCAAAGCAACGAGTGGGTCTTCCGTTAATGTCGAAAGAAAAGCTAGATGTTCCTGTAAGAAGCAGAGCTCTAAAACCAATACCAAGAGTTTTAAAACAAAAAGATATAAAAAATCGAATAATTCTTGGTACGACTTAACAAAATCCGAATGACTTTAAGTACGAATTAACAAAAACCTTACCGATTTCAAGAACGACTTGACAAAAAAATCGGAATGTGTTTAAGAACGACTTAACAAATAATGAATCATTCTAGGTACGAGGTAATTTAACTTTGAACATAACAATATTTTCTTAACCAAGAATGTGGAATCAAAATCTCTGGAAAAATCAATTTTTAAACCCCTATATCTCTGTAATGCATCGTCCGATTTTAAAACGGATTTCAGATTTAAATTAAGCTTAATAGGTTGAACAATTTTGCTTCAATAATGTATAACAAATTATTTTTCAGTAAATAGTTATTATTAAAAGACTTTGTAGCCCTCCTGGCCCCTAATTTGAGGGACCAGCCCCTTTTTCTTGATAACAAATGAAAGGTCTTGCAAATATAAACATATTTTGTTCAACAACTGTTCACGAATTGTTAACCGTTCTAGAGATATCTGAACAACTGTGTTTTAGGGGCCGACCCTTAAACTCCTTAATGGGGCCACCAACAAAAAAGGTTTAGGTATTATATTATTAAAAACATTATTTTGAGCAACTTTTCTTCTACAATGCTTTTCAAAATATTTCTCCTTTTCTAGCTATTACTGATCAGAGTTTTTGGACTTCTGGCCCCTTGAAACCCCTAATTACGTAACATATGACTTAGGTATGGTGCTGTATAGATAAGTAACTGTACAAAGAATATTTTTGCTTCTATAATATATAACAAAATTTTTTCCAGTGAAAAGTTATTATTAATAGACGTAAGAGCCCTCTTGGCCCCTAATTTAAGGGGACAGCCCTTTTTTCTTGATATCAAATAAAAGGTCTCGTAAATAAAAACACATTTTGTTCAACAAGTGTTCAGGAATTGTTGACCGTTCTAAAGATATCTGAACTAATGTTTTTTAGGGGCCGACCCTTAAACTCCTTACTGGGGCCACCAACAAAATTTTTTTAGGTAGCATATTGTTGAGAACATTATTTTAAGCATTTTTTGTTCTACAATGCTTTTCAAAATATTTCTTCTTTTCTAGATATTAATCATCAAAGTTTTGGACTTCTGGCCCCTTAAAACCCCTAATTACGTAACATATGACTTAGGTATGATACTGTATAGATAAACAGCTGTACAATAAACATTTTTGCTTCTATAATTGATAACAAATAATTGTTCAGTAAAGAGTTATTACAAAAAGACTTTAGAGCCCTCTTGGCCCCTAATTTGAGGGGCCAGCCCCTTTTTCTTGATATCAAATGAAAGCCCGTGGAAATTGAAACAACTTTTGCATTACATGTCTTAACAAAATATTTACAGGTTTAAAAATATTTTAGAAAATGTGCAAAATTTTTGTGAAAAAAATTGGTGCCAATTTTCGACCTCAGGCGAGCTTCGACGCCTTGCGTATAATCCATATTTTAAAACAATGCGGTACATCTACAGACTTTCATCTACAATCCCTGAAAATTTCAACTTTCTATCGTGAATAGTTTCAGAGGAGTTGCGTGGACAAAATGACCCTTAAAATTTCATTAAATCGTCAATATCTTAAACCGGAAGTGACGTCATCAAAAAATTTAACTAAAAACATTTATCCCCTCCAATGTTCTATAAGTCCTGAAAATTTGGTGCAAATCGAGTGAATAGTTTTCGAGAAATAAAGCTTTAAAGAAGGCAGAAAAAGAATATTAAGAATAATAATAATAATAGAAAGAAACAGTAAAAAAACAAGAGGGTCTTCCGTCGGAAACGGAAGACCCTAATAATCTTAATCTGCACAATAATATAAAGGTCTTCCGTTGGAAACGGAAGACCTTAATTATTGCGCTAGTTTAACCTTATCCATTATTACTATTTATTTTAAGGCTAGGGATTATTTTCGCTGCATGTTAGGAAATGTAACTTGAAGTGCGGATTTTTATGCATGAATCAATTATAAATATTCCTTCAATGCAGTTTTATTTTGCTCGGGGGGGGGGGGGGGGGGGTGATTTCTTTTTCACGTGAAGCCAGACAAATTTACTTTAATTTCATTTACTTGCCAATATTAGGGAAAAGGAAAGCGAATGCAACATCATAAAAATAGAGTCTAATTGTAAACAAAAAGAACAAAAAAGTTTTGTGGCAATGACACTAATGTTTAACAATTTCTAGAGAGTAGTATGAGTATGAGTTGAAATCGCTGAATTCAATGAAAAACTGATAAAACCGTACATAGGCAAACTTGACAGAGACTACAATTCATAATTTTTTACCTGGCAAGGTAAACATTTCTTTGCAGATTTCAATAGGATATATAATGAATTACAAATGTACCAATTTTCAGTGAGTTTGAACCATTATTTCAAAAGTTATAGACTGTTTATGTTGCTAAACTACTTATTCATAGTTGGAAAATTGTATTAAAATGTACTGTAAATGTGACAGCTTTCATACTGGGAACTTTAAATTTTATAATACATAAAATAAAGGATCGTGATTAATTTAAAAAAAAAATTGCTTTATTAAATAGAAATCAGTAAAAAAAAAATGTGATGTTGGAATGGAGAGCAGTCGTCGCTATAATTGCCATGATAGTGTATCTGTATTAGCTCCTACAGCATGAACAAAATATTTGCAACATACCAATATTTAAGTTCAGTTTGAATGTTTACATATTAATCTTTAAATTTAAACAAAAATTACACGGATTAAACCATAAAAACATCGAGGGTGGAGAAACCTTAAGAACACAAAGAATAGGTTAAGTTTATAATATTTATTAATATGTTACACCGCTTAACATTTGGGGCCATGCATATATCCTCACAATGGTGGTTAGTATATGCATGTGGTACATAATAATGGATTCATTTCAAGCTTGAACTGAATTATATAGATGGTCAAGATGCGGCTGAAGTTCCACCGATTGGGAGACCACTTCCCCATAGCAGACCAAGAAATCGGCAGCACACATTGAACAGTCTCCCTCGTAGCACGCAACTGTTGCCTTTCGGATTTTTGGTAAGAAACTGCTCATTTTCTCCAGGTCTCTAATAAACTTGGTGAATAGCTTTTCACTACCATCGAATATTTAGATTTTAAGTCAGTGTTTTACACTCTCTGCAATTTCTTTTTCTTCTTGTCTCCAAGAATGGAATATGTCATAACTGTATACTTCTTGGTTGCTGGCACGGATCTGTGAATGCCGAAGGTAGATTGCTAGGCGCTCTACCTTCCGCAGGGGTGAAGATCCCGCATGGGATCATCCTTGGACATCGCCGTCCTTAGTAACATACAAGGGGATTACTCATTTTCTTTTTACTAACATGTCAGATTTCTATAGTTCATTAAATATAGAAATTTTTAGAGAGTTTTTCTAATGAAATATCTGTGTCTTCATATTTTCTTAGGTGAATTGAATTTTGTGTTAGGTTCTAGTATTGGTATGCAATTTCAATTGCAATTTTCAGGTCAACTTACTTATGTACATTAAAGAGAATACATTCTGTAAACTTTGCGACGCTTTTATTATCCACATGCATCTTTAGCAAAGAATACCGATTTTGCTACATCTATCTATACTTATACGACTACCAACTGGACGTCGTCCACCAGTTCACGTACCTGGGATCTACCATTACTGACAACCTTTCCTTGGATGTTGAGCTAGATAAGAGGATCGGAAAGGCTACATCCACTCTCGCTCGGCTTTCAAAAAGAGTTTGGACAAACCCCACACTGAAAACTTGTACCAAAATGGCAGTATACAACGCCTGCATAATCAGCACCTTGCTGTACGGTAGCGAGTCGTGGACAACGTATTCTAGGCAGGAAAGAAGGCTCGTAAAGTCTCGTAAAAAGAGACATGAAGGCCCTTGATATCGACGTGCGATCTTGGGAAGACCTAGCAGCAGATCGACCCAGATGGAGGTCCACACTACTTAGACAGATCAAGTCAGGGGAAGAAAAGCTTGTGCATGCAGCAGAAAACAAACGCGCACAACGAAAGCAGCGCCTAAACCCCGAAAGATCAGAAACCATTCACAGATGTGACTTTTGCGGAAAAGAATGTCTCTCCCGTATAGGACTTTTCAGCCACAAACGTTGCTGTCAAAGACAAAATAGGATACAATATCCCATGGTCGTCTGCGACCGATGAAGGCCTACATACATCTATACTATGACATTTTGCCAATAAAGTACGAAAAGTCTTAGTAATTGCTTACACCTTTAGTATTTCATCACATGTGAGTTGATGTCCGTAAGCTATAATTGAATTTTACCCAATGAGTAATTATTAAGATATCATTTAAAAACCTACTTCTATTTTCGAAACACCAGCCCGAAATAACAAAATTGAGAGTAAGGTGGTGGACACGCTTTGGCGGATCAAAGTCAGTGGGAATTTGCATCATAATATATCATAATTTGCCTCATAATATATGCTTGCAATTATATAATTTTAGTAGAGGGCTTCCCGGTCTACAAAATTATGAACTCAGTTTTCCTTACAGTTGTGAAGGAGAAGAGAAGATAATTTTTAAACATTATATGCATTAACACTTAACATCCATTTTGGCCCCGCCCTAGATGCAAAACCCATATTCCAGGGGACATTAAAAGTAGTATAAGGCCCCTAGATAGGGGGGTCAAATGAGTGCACTTGACAGGCCCCTATATAGGGGGGTCAAAGGTCAAATGAAAATGACGTCATAGATTGTATAATATTTTATTGAACAAGAACAATAGAACAATAGAACAATGAGAACAATAGAACAATAGTGTTTAAACAGTCTGAATACACAGAACACTTCACGGTTTTTGGGTGTTGTTCCAATCCGCTTCCTCCACAAAGACGTTTTGACCTTTAATTCTTCTCATTTTCCCTGGGATTTTTTGTTCTTTCTTTAATTCCTCGTCCCAATCTTCTTTTTCTTGGTTTTTTCTTTCCTCTTGCTTCTTTCGTCTTCTATTTGTACCGTTATCCTTGATTCCTGTTACTGTACCTGGTTTTATGTTTTCTTTGTTGGAATTTCCATCTAAGTGCTGAAACATGTAGTTACTGTAGTTATTGGTAATTTCTCCCTCCTCTACCTCCTCGGCTTTTTTATTCTTATTTCTATAGTATTCTTCTTTTTGTGGACACTCTCTCATCCAGTGTCCCTCCTCTTTGCAAATAAAGCAAGCTGTGCGTTTAGTAGCTTCTTTTTTTGGGTACTCTTCTTTGGGGGTATTTTCTTTGTTGTAATTCTCTTTATGGGGGCAGCGGGGTGAAATATGTCCTGGTTCTCCGCAGGTGTAGCATTTGTATTGTTTTTTTTCTTCTACCTTTTTTTTTCTCTCTTGAATGAGTTGATCCATTTTGTTTAAAATGATACTGGTATGTTTTCCAATTTCTTCGCTCATGATGTTCAGGGTATTCAAGATTCCTTCTTGAGTAGTAGTTATGATGCCAAAATCTTCTTTACTCATACCTTGATTGTCGTAAGCTGCCATTTCTAAAGCCATCGGGTCTTGTGTTTCTGTGACCAGTGATGGATCATAATATCCATGTTCTGTACCCATGGGGTTTTGACTGTCTAAAAAATGTTTAGAAGTCATTGTGATAAAGGTAGTGTGGATTTCCTTCTTTTATAGTGTATGGTAGGACTTTCCAGTGAGTCATGGGTTTTTCCAATGATGTCATGGGTTTCTCCAGTTTCATAACGTCGTGAGTTTTTTCCGGTCTGTACCGGTTATTTCTACTTTATTATCGTCATTGGTTTTTCCAATGACTCATTGGTTTTTCCAATGACTCAGAGTAGATGATGTAATAGGGGGTATATATATGAGAGTTTTTTGTGTGTTGAAAATGAATAAAAATGGGTGATCTCTTATCTTATTCTTTTGATGGTTATTTAGCGGTGTCAGCATGGAACGCCAATCTGAACGAAGAGAAACAAGAAAAAATATTACAGATCACAGCAGTAGCTCAGGGCGTGACCAGCATGAAATTGTTTCAAAAGTTAATGGTATATCTAGCCGAAAGACCCACGCCAGGAAGAATAGTGACTATCTACTGGGTGGCCGAGGGATGCAAACTCCAATTGTTAGAGAAATTGACCGGGATCTCCTACAAAGATTATCAAGAATGGAGCTTCTTAAGAAAAATGCTCACCCGGCAAGGAAGACAGTGCAATGCCGTAATGAAACAGATCGACCAAATAAAGATTGTTGCTGTGGAATATGCCTACATGAAACTAAAGGCAATGTCTCAAGAAGGGACAAGTGTGTGAGATTCGATATGAATTTAACCGTCTATGAGATTCCTTATGAAGAACGTCGCAGTGAATGGATGACCGTGGCCGCGGACCGTTTTCGATTTGAAAGACGAATTCAATTGACTGGTTTATTGATTGAACCTATGTTGAAAAAACATTTGAAGTAATATTTCTTTGTTATTTTTTAAAAATGTTCATTAAAATAATATGAAATGTGATTTATCTCATGTTTTTATTTTTTAGTTCTGTAGGTCTGATAGTAAAATCGTTGTCATTTATAAACTATGGAGTGGACATTGGCAGGATTGATTTTATTAGATAAAATATATTCTCTAGTTTCTAAAAAGGGTTTACTCGTTAAAAAATTCCTTTTGGAAAGGATAGAAATAAATTTTTAAACCTGGCAAGAAACTCAGGATCGGCTCCGCTTTGGATCTTATTTTGCTTCTAAATAAATAAATAAATGTTCTATTTCAATAAAACTTGCAGCAAACAATAGATTTCATGTAGATAAATTAATGTTAATGAATTTGTTAAAACAATATTCTATCCTTTTTAAGATATAAAAGAAAATAACGTCGGTCGAAAACACAAATTTGGTCTTTTTACGCTCCGCCATGATATTTTTAGCCAGGCTACATCCGGGCTATTAGGGTGCTTTCTTTGACGTCCGTTCTATAGGCATAAATAGCAGCGCGCTCAGTTGGCTCTTTACTCGTCGGCTAGATCTCTACCAGATCGACTTAAGATGAGTTTTACCGTTCCTCGTTGGCCCTTAGTGCCTTTTCATAGGTCAATCATTGAACATTGGACTTACAGATGGAATCCTGAGACTCGCCAGTACATGAGAGCCGCTTATCGGCCCCTCTCCGTGGACGAGCCCCCAGGGAATCCTAGGGAAGAGGTGGACATGCAGCCCCCCATCATGAGCACCCACATCGTTGGACTGCCACAGGACAGTGCAACCACCGCCACCCAGACTCCTCCCACCTTCTCAGGAGCCAGCGGATCCACCCCCGACTTTGTGGTGCCGGTGATGCCGGTGGCCCCCATTGCAGCCACGCCCCCCAGACCACCAGGACCAGCGGTGAGATCTCCACCCCATGTGAGACCCAACTCCTCCCTGGGGCAACTATACAACATGGATGGGTCAGTCACCTTCAGGACTCGGAGAGGAAGATCGCGGGCAAAGAAGAGGACCGCTAGATCCCTGGATAGCTCCTCCCCACCCAGCAACCAACCAACCTCAGATCCCGTGGCGGAGCAGCCCTCATCCTCCAGATGGGTATCACCACCTAGGACCTCCGCCCTACCAGACAGTCCAGCCAGCCCCGATCCATCTCCTCCCCAAAGTCCGAGGGCATCGCCAACTCCTCTGCAGCCAGCCAGCCCACAGGAGCCTCAGCCTTCATCGCCAACACCTCTGCAGCCAGCCAGCACCCAGGAGCCTCAGCCGCCATCACCATCGGCTCTTCCACCATCTCCTCCGCCCTCTCCTCCCATGCTGCCAGCCCCTTACAGACCGGCACCGCCACCTCCACAGGCCATCCTGACCGCTCCACGCCCATTATCCAGCACCGTGGTTGTTGGTGGAAACTCAAGTGGATCTATGTCAATTCCCGAATTTTCCCTTACAGTTATCAGCGGCAATTCCTCCAGAACAGTTACCTCTGGAACCAGTTCCAATACTGGGCGGTCCAATACAAGGAGGACGATAAGACTCGTAAATAGCAGCGTTAACGGCGGGCCACCAGTAACCACCACCATTGGTCCAGGACAGTTCGGCACCTCCCCCCCTTCCAGACCCGTCCCAGATCCACCCCAGAACACCGGGAATGCTGAGCCTGATCTACAGGAAATTGTGACTCAGCTAAGGAATAGGCTCAATTCCAGGGACCGCAGTCGGAGTCCGGGTCGCCGTATGACCTTTGCTGACCAGGAGCCATGGTTCTACGAACATTCGAGGGACCCAGAAAATAGACGAAAGCACTTTACCGTTGTGCCGAGTTGGGGATTGAGGGCTCCTGACAAGAGGGGACAGTGTAATGTCTGTTTTGAAGAGAATAGCCACCTACAGATCAAGTGCAAAAAATGCAATAACCAAGCCGTGTGCTGTAACTGTATCATTGGAGTGTACCGGTATATCAACCCCTGTCCCATGTGCCGCCATAGAGGAGAAGAGTGAGCTGGCAGACAAAGAAAAAAAACCCGGCCCTTTTAAGGGCCACCCACATTTTTCGAAAAGCTGTTGTCATTATTTGCAATAGAAATAAAATATGAACACCAGTCTCACTTCCTTCATACACAAACATGTATTCTTACGAGTCACTCTCTCCATTTCAATTAAAACATGAATTTACTATGGTGGTAGCGGGTCCTTCAAAATCGGGGAAAACAGAATTTGTTAAAAAGTTAATAGAAAATAGTCATTGGATTTCCCCTCCTCCCGAAAAAATAGTTTGGTGTTATCGTGAATGGCAACCCGCTTATGAATCTTTACAAGACAGAGTCAAATTTATTCACAATATTCCCGAAGACGACGAGAAATTAGTAGGGGATATTCATACTCGTCACCTGTTAGTATTTGATGATATGATGGGAGGTAAACCCATTGAGTCTATTGTAGATTGGTTTACCCGCAAAGCTCACCATCGCAATACCAGTGTGATTTACATTACTCAAAATGTGTTTGATCGAGCTGTTCAACACCGTACTATTAGTTTGAATGCTCATTATTTGGTGTTGTTTAAAAATCCTAGAGATAAATCTCAGATTACCGTGTTGAGTCGACAAATTGGTTTGCCTCATTTAATGTCGGCCTATCATGAGGCTACTAGTGTTCCTCATGGATATTTACTGGTAGATCTGAGTCCACAAACTCCAGATGAATTGAGATTAAGAAGTCAAATGTTTGATACTTTAACCGTCTATATGCCTCGAGAATATAAATATTGAATACTTATGCGGTTACCTTCATTTGATTGACAACATCATGGCACGTCAAAAGAAAATTTTGAAACTCCTAAAACTGTTATATGGAGAAAAAGATCCAGGAAAAAGACAAGAAATCATCGAATTAAGCCGTAAGACTTTGATGAAATGGTTTCTTATTGGAGCTCAGAATTTACTGAAAGGATCTATTCCTATCGACAAACAGACTCAACGTTTCATCGAAAAACATCGTGACGATTTAAAAACCATTGCCGACAAGAAAGTGAACGAAGATAATAGATTGAAAGCCATCTTAAAACGAGGAGGAGCTGGATTTTTAGGAGGGGTCATCATTCGTAATTTATTAAAATGGAATTTAAGTAAAGAGAGAATTGCTAAACCTAGAAAACGTAAATTAAAGAGTGTGGTAGGAACCAATGTCAATCCAGGGTGGATGGGTAAAGCTTTAGCCAAAGAACCAGGTAAAAGAGAGAAATTGATTGTGAAGTTACCTTTCAACAAAAAGGCTAAGACTCCCAAAACTCCTGCTATGAAAAAACAATTACCCGACTGGATTCAGGATCAAGTGGATTTATATCATCAAGATCAACCCAATTTAGATGCAACTCTTCCCTATGCTGATGATCAGGCACCCAATTTTCCCATTCTTAATGCTAAGGCTATCCAGAAAATGGATAGGGCCATGCAGGGACCCATAGGAATGGCTAGAACCACAGACAATATGACTACCTCTACCCCCATCAAAGCCACTCATGCACCCTCCCTATTTGATGATAATGTTATGCTCTCCCCCTTAAAAGCACCCTCCACCCCCAGACTCTCTCTTAAATTAAAGAAAAAGCCTAAAGGCTCCCCCTCTCAACCTGCAGGCTTGAAATATTTTTGTCCTTATGATGGAGTGGGATTCAGATTGAAAGAAAATTACGATCGTCATATGGCTACCGCTCATAATCCCGCTTGGATTGAAAGCGTTACTAAAAGAAAAATGGTTCCTGTACCTGACATGTCTCATTTTACTTTAGGGTTTAAAAAACCTACCTTAAAATATAAATGCCCAGACTGTCATATGGCTTTTAGAACTAAAGAGCAATACGAAAAGCATAGAAAAAGATATCATCCTTTAGCGGTACCATGGATCCAAAATAAATGATGTCTTTGATCATCCTATAAAAAGACCAACAGAGGGGATGTTTGTCTCAGTTTTTAATGATGGCTTCTGACTTAAAGAAGAAAAAAGAGGTGAAAGAGAAGAAAGAAGGGAAGAAGAAAGAGGGGAAACCGAAGAAAAAAGGAGGAAAAAAGAATTCTTGTGAATGTAGATTGAAACCTCACATGCCCGTGTTGAAACTGTTAGTGTCTCCTGAAACTACCCCTGTACTAAAAAACCAAGTGATAAAACATTGTAGTAAAGATTGCATTCATAAGATTTGCGAGATTGTGTACAATCTATTAAAAGGAAACATTCCACTTCCTCCCTCTCAGAAGAAGAAATTAGCTCCTAAGAAACACATCTTGAGAAAGCTAGTTCAACTTCAGAGTGATAAAAAAAGAAGAGGTGTATTGGTCAAACAAGAAGGAGGGTCTCTTCTTAGAATCGTTTTAAATCAACTCTTGCCAAAATGAGTCGTAAAATGGTATTAGTTCCAGAGACTATGTTATTGGAATTGAAAGGTAAATTACCTAAATCTCCCCAATTTCAATCGGCTATTGGAATAGGGAATCAATTAGATCAAATTACACACAGAGAAGATTTAAACCCCGAAGAAAAAGCAGCTCTTTATGGTCAACAATTATTTCGGTATAGAAGATTTCTAGAGGAAGCTCGTAATGATGGGAGGCCCGCTCCTAGTACTGAAAAATCCATTCCAGAGACCCAACCAGAGCCCCAACCAGAAGCAGATGTGGAAAAATCCTCAGAAGTAGAGGAACAGGTCATTAAAAGTGTGGGTAACCGAATGCAAAAAAAAGCAGGTCTCTTGTTAGATCATCTCAAAAAATCTAAAGTCATACAATGGAATGAGGATGGGGAAATCAGTTACCGAGGAAAACCCATTCCTCAGTCGAACATTGTAGATTTAGTCTCTAATACTATGAAAACTAGATCCCGGAAAGGGTTGGCTAACCCTACAGGGACAAATGAATTTGCACAAGCTTTAAAAGAAACCAATGTTCCAGTAGATTATGTACAGAATCCAACCCTTATAAAAGCTATGCAAAGACCTGGAAATATCAGTACTCCTGTATCCCTTCTAGCCAGTAAAGAATATGACGATACCGGATTCCATGAAGCCTCTAGTATTTCACCCTATTTTACTCCAAGACCTGTTAAACATGCCTCAAGATCAATTGATAAAGAGAAATTGAGAAGAGTTATTAAATGGGATACCTTAGGAAAAGCAAGACCAAATACATTAAGAAAAGCAAGACCCAGCCCTTACTAGAGGTCTTAAAGGATATTTATTATAATCCTAAAACTGGTTATGGAGGAGTACAATCACTGTACCGTCAATTGCGTGCAAAGGGATATTCCATTTCATTGTCTCAGATTAGAAATTGGTTAAAAGAACAAGACTCTTATACTTTGCATAAACCCATACAAAGGAAATTCAGGAGAGAACAAACTAGAGTGACCGATATCGACGAACAATGGCAATTGGATTTAGCCGATGTGTCTCCTATGAAAAAAGACAATGATGGACATACTTTTTTACTGTGTGCTATTGATGTTCTCTCTAAATATGCTTGGGTAGTACCCTTAAAACAGAAAACCGGAAAAGAAATGATTCGAGATTTACAACAGATCATAAAACAAGACGGAAGACGACCTGTTCGGATTCAATCTGATCAAGGAAAAGAATTTACCAATAAGGAATTTCTAGGGGCTTTTAAAGACATTCATTTCTTTACTACTCGTAATGCCGAAACCAAAGCTAGTATTGTAGAACGATTTCAGCGTACTCTAAAAGCAAGGATGTGGCGGTATTTCACCAGGAATAAAACTAGACGTTATCTGGACATTTTACCTGATTTGGTGTATGCTTACAATCACAGTTATCATCGGAGTATTAAACGAACCCCAGCAGAAGTGAATTCCTCTAATGTTTTAGAAGTGTGGAAAACTCTTTATCGAAAGAAAACCAATCTCATTGAGCCTAAATTTAAAGTAGGGGATAGAGTGAGAATCAGTAAAGCCAAACGTACTTTTGAAAAAGGCTATTTACCTAACTGGACAAGAGAATTGTTTACTATATCTCGTTTCATACGGGGTTCCTCTCCTTATAGATATAAAGTTGAGGATTACAATGGGGAGGAATTAGAAGGAACATTTTACGAGTCTGAATTACAAAAAGTCATTAAAAAAGATGACGTGTATGAAGTGGAGGAAATTTTACAATATAAAAAACGTCGAGTGGGGAAAAAGATCATTTCTGAAGTGAAAGTTCGCTGGAAGGGTTACCCTTCCAGTTTCGATTCATGGATTCCTCAATCGGATCTCATAATTCCAGGAAAATAGAACATTGGAATATATGTGGTGAAAAATTACCTAGAGCAGAAATTATTTTTTTTGCTCAATTATTGGTTTCTATTACTTTAATCATTGCCAGCATTGTAATGTTGTCCCTTCATGATAATAATCGAGATTTTTGGATGGTCATTCTCAGTTCTATAGTGGGTTACATCATGCCCAGCCCCAGTCTTCCTAAGTCGGCCAAAGATGAAAATGGATAACATCTATTGGAAAAACCCATGACGTCATAAAACTAGAAAAAACCGGTACTGACCTGATGATATTGTAAAAACCCATGACTCATTGGAAAGTCCCACCATACACTATATAACTACCACTATGAGTTGCTTCAATATCATACCTTTTGTGGAATTCATTTGCCTCTAAGAACTAGAAAAAATAAAAATGCAATCTTATGAATATCGTTGGAAACTGGTCACTCCCTTTCACCAAAGAACTGACAAGGCACCCTCTCTCAAAGGAGAATGGACCTCCTCCAGAAAGAAATGTCTTAAAGATTTTCTCTTTAAATACGAAAAAAATCAACTGAAGCTTGAGGAAGAAGATAAAAGACCTGATTTCTCCCAAGCTTATCTCTACAAGAGGATCGTATTACCGGCTCATGTTTTGATTTTGGGAAGATGCGATTATACCGAGTACAAGTATAAAACCAAAGCCTGCTTTTACCGAGACGAACATTTGTGGACCATGCATGAATCAAAGTGGGGACCTAAATTGAGGAAGACTCTCAGGGATTTGGAAGATTTCAACCAAAAAGGATACGATATGGTGGATTGCTGTACTCCTATTGATTATCTCTACATGAGGAAACCCATCGATAGAAAGAAATTACCCCCTTTCGAGTTGAATGATTTCGTTGGAGGATTGAATCAAGACGATGCTGACCTAAGTCTATTAAATGCATCTGAAACCTTGAAGATATCGCCCGGGTGTGAAAGATTCATTCCTCCTCTATATTCTGAACCAGAGGATGATACTATGGACTATGGGGACTTGGCCGAGGGAGATTGTTAGAATGTGACTTGTATTATATGAACTTGACTATTGTTTTATTGTTTGCTTGTTATTTCAAATAAAAAAATGTTCACTTATATATAAACTTAGTTTTAATTTTGAAAAACTCATTTTAAGACAAGATGGCACAGAGTGAAGGTTTTTACATGACCCTACCTAGTGATGGATCTCATCGGAGTTTTCCCGATAATAAGTTGTCAGATTTTAAAACTCTGTTACCTACTACCTTAGATTTAACGGACGGAGAATGGGAAATGGCTTTGACTGAACTGATGTTCGACCACTCCGTTCGGAATGTTACTCCAGAGGAAGCCCATTTTGATGTTGTCTATGATCCAACGATGCGGGTTTTTGTAAAGGATCCTGATCCCTTAAAAAGTGGGCGTTTTGTAATGGAAAAAATAGCCAACGTTAGATTAGATGAAATTTTTACTCTGGTGGAATGGGAAAATTCATACTATAATGATAATTATAAAAAACTATTACTGGACGAAAAAAGAATGCCAGGCGGTAACATACCCATGACAATAGTAAGAGTTAAATTTCAACCAGGTTCCTATGCTACTGCTAGGGCTCTGATCAAAGAAATTAACCTTGCATTCAAGACAATCTTTCATGAAATGTGGGAAGAATATGTTTCCCCTGGTACATCCCATGGTAGTCAAGAAGATCATCATGAGGATCCTCATGTGGATAACATTATTCATTTCGTCTATGATAAAGAATATGATCGAGTTATATTTCAAATCGATGGACATGCTCTTCGTATCAAAAATCTGATGTGTGTTCGTTTTCCTGTTTCTTTAGCGTACAAATTAGGGTTTGGTAGTAAAGCTTTTTTAACCAAAGATGATCCACAGGTGGCAAAATATCTGGAAAAGCAATTTTTTAAAGGAGGTCATTTGAGTGAAGATGAAATTGATTTCAAAAGTACCAGGTGGCTCAATGTGAATTACCTGGCTCCCAATTCCATAGATCTATATGAGAATCTGAGACAAATGTATATCTATTGTGATATTGTTGAATCTCAAATAGTAGGTTCCAATGCCCTAAAGTTGTTGAGAGTGATCCCGGTATCCACAGCTGACCCAGAACTCAATGAAGAAAAGCAAGCTAAATGGGAACCTATAAGAGCCGAATATTTGAAACTCAGTAAAAAACATTTCGACACCATTGAGATTCAGATCAGAAATAGTTTAGGCCAATTGTATCCATTTTTAAGGGGTAAAACAGTGGCAAAACTTCATTTCAGAAAAGTCTACTAATGATGGAACTTTGGGCTATTATTTGTCTGAGTTTATTAGGGGCTGTTCTCCTTCTTTCCTGGTGCATGGAATGTTTAAAAAAATAAAAAACTGTATAAATAGTCTAGAGCATTAAAATTTTTATCATTAGTGAGAATCATGGCCTACCCTCATAAACTCAGGAGACGACGCCGAAGAGGACAGAAAGGAGGCTTTTTTCCCCTACTACCCCTCCTAGCCACCCTGGGACCAGCCCTCGTAGGGGGGGTAGCATCCCAATTGGGAAAAGGGAGAATAAGAGCTAGAAGACATAAGAAATACAGAACCAGACCTTAATGAAAGATATAAAAACAAGATTCACTAAACATTTGTATCAGTCGTCATGGCATATCATCAGGGAATATTACGCCAAAAAGGATTTGGTGGAATGGATTACCATCAAGGATTATTACGGCAAAAAGGCTTTGGTGGTCTAGATTACCATCGAGGATTATTACGTCAAAAGGGATTTGGGGGATTTGGTGCTCTCCTAAAAATAGGAGGACCTCTAATTACTGGTGCGGTAGCTCCCCTGATTAGTGATCTGATAGGAGGCTTAATCAAAAAACAAAGGGGAAGAGGAATATTTACCGATGTAATGAAAGGAGGTTATGATGTGGTAAAACAATCAGTTTTAGATAGTTTTCATGGCAAAAGAGACTTTATGGATAGTATGAGAAGAGGAACCAGTCAAAAAATTAAAGGATATGCCCTTCCTCAAATACAACATCAATTATTGACTAATGTCGGCGCCTTTAATTCTCCAATTGTTGGCAGTCTCCTTAGAAGTAAGGTATTACCTATTGTTAGAGATAAAGTATCTCAAGCTATTGATGCCAATATCAATAAATATATGCAGCTGGGAAAAGGAAGAAAAAGAAGAAGGAGAATACAGAAAGGAAGAGGGAGAAAAAGACAGAGAGGAAAAGGAGTGGTAACTGATATATTCAAAATGGGTGCTAAACAACTACCTCAATTTTTAAAACAGGGGGGGCGAATGTTGTTAAGATCAGGTATTAAAAAAGGTATTCAAAAAGGAGCTCAAGAATTAGCCAAAGAAGGGGCCAAACAAGCTATACAGAGTGCTGCTCAAGCAGGTATAGATGCTCTGAAAGGAAAATCCTTAAAACAGGCAGTAGTGAATAGAGGAATGGAAGGGTTACAAAAAACGGGTGAAAGCATGGAAACTAAATTATTATCCAGTCCAATTCTAGCCAAAAATGGTCCTCAGAAAAGAAAAAGAACAATTAAATTGGGAACCGGCAAAAAAGCAAGGACCATAGATATCTTTGATTAAGAGTTCCCCACTATAAAAAGGAAGCCTACCTGCCCCTTTCTGTCAGTCTGGTTTATTAATTCAAAAGTCACACATCAAACAAGTCAAAATGATGCACAGAGAATCTTGCATGTGTGGGATGGACAATTTAGAATTGTTCCAAATTCCCCCCACCAATATAGCTCTAGAAGACTCCAAATGGATGGAATACTATCCCATTTCCAGTACCCTTCAATCCGACACCGCTCCTATTGAATTTGATATCCAAGGGCAAGGAGATGAATACATTGATCTCTCTCAAACTTATTTACAAATTAATTGTAAATTCACCGAAAGTACTGGAACTACTTTAACACAAGCTACAGGTCAATCCACTCCGGTGAATAACATTCTACATTCCATATTCACGGAAATCGATCTCACCTTGAATGGTAAAATCATTACCCCAGGTACAGATACCTATCCCTACAAAGCCTACTTGGAAAAATTGCTTTCCTATAGACCAGAAACCCTAGCCACTCAAATGAAGGCCTGTAGCCTCTGGGAAAAAGATACTGCAGGGCACATGGATGATGTCGATGTAACAGCTGCCACCCAAACCAAAACAGAATTTGCTGTGGCTGGAGACCAAGGATCAGAAAAAGTCACAATAAGGGCCGCAGATTTAGATTTTCCTTTACCTGACGGTGGTAAAAATGAAGGGTTGAGGAAACGCCACGATATCATTGCAAATAGTAAAAAGATCATTTTGATAGACCGTCTGTATCTAGATCTATTTCTACAGGACAGATTTATACCAAACGGAGTAGATATTCGTTTGAGATTTAATCGAGCTAAATCTGATTTCTATATGATGACCAAATCAGGAAGTACAGGAAAAATAGTCATTAACGAAATGAAATTATGGGTAAGAAAAGTTAAACCTAGTCCTACGGTGCTCAATGCCATCAACGAACGATTAAATACGGAAACGGCCAAATATCCCCTGAGACGAGTAGAAGTCAAAACCTTTACCATTCCTAATGGAACCCAATCTAAAATCAGCGATCATCTATTTCAAGGACAAATGCCAAAAAGAATCGTTATGGGGTTCGTATCAAATGCAGCCTTTAATGGAGATTCTACTAAAAACCCTTTTAATTTTCAAAATGCTAAAGTCAAAAGATTAGATGTGAGCATTAACGGAGAAACCATTACTACCAGACCCTTTGAGCCCGATTTTACAAACGATCTCTATCTGAGATCCTACTTGAGTCTGTATCAAGGTCTAGGCAAGTTTGGGGCGGATTGGGCTCCTGACGTCACTTTGGAAGACTATAAAGACGGTTACACTCTGTGGTGCATAGATTTCACTAAAGATCAGGAAGCCCAGTTGGACAAATTTCATCTCATAGAGACGGGAAATTTAAGAATCGAGGTTCAATTTGCAGCAAACACCACAGAAACCCTCAATTGTGTAGTCTATGCTGAATTTGATAATTTGTTAGAAATCAATAAACAGAGAGAAGTGAACATTGACTATTAAGAATGGATACCGATCAATTGAGAAAAGTCTTATCGAGAGATTTAGGATCCTCTTTTGGGGGGGTATACCCTCTAGATCTACTTCCAGATCATCTCATTTCTAATCAAAAAGGCATAGTGGTCAACTTGGATCCTCACGATAAACCAGGATCCCATTGGGTCAGCCTGTATCTTAACGGGAATCAAATAGATTTCTTCGACTCCTATGGTTTACCGCCCTTACATGAAGACCTTAGAAATTTCATTTCTAATAACTGTGTCAACTATAATTGTAATCTAAGACGATATCAAGAATACGACACTGACGTCTGCGGTCAATATTGTGTGTATTTTCTACATCAGAGACATAGAAGAGGTCCTATAGTGTTAGACCGTTTATTTCCTGAGAGGTGGTCACCTAAACAATCTGATCGTTATGTGAGGAATTGGTTTAATCAACACTATCGTAAACCCAAAACTCATAAGGGACAATGCTGTAAGACTTTCGAGGAAAATTGTAAAACTTGGCATATGAAGCCTGTAAATTCTACTACTTGGCTAAAGGACTAGGTCATCAAGTACTATAAAGTTGGCAGGGGGCCAGGTAAAATTGACATTTTGGAAAAACCAAGATAGAGTTGGGTAAAACTTGGCAGGGGGCCAAGTAAAAAATGACGTTTTGGAAAAACCGACTTCTTACGTCATTTTATGGAAAACCCATAATTTGGCAATATATAGAGGACCCCTTTTTGAAATTCATCTTCACTTTCGTCTTGGTGATGGGAAACATTTTATCCAAAGCAGCTATGAATAACGATTGGAGCGAAGAGGAAGAAATAACCATGGATGCTTCGGAGGGAGGCAAAGACTATGTATTTGATCCTCCGGATCCCAGCACTATGGAATTCTTTGTACCCCCAGTAACCAGCTCACCCTTACCTGAGGAAATCTCTGTGGATTTGCAAGAGGAGAATAAAGAGGGAAAGAAAAGAGAGAGAGAGGAGGAGGAGGAAATAGAAGAGGAAGGAGAGGAGGAAGGAGAGGGAGCCTCAGGACCCCCAGAGGAAGAAAGTCCCCATGACAAACTTAGCTTGGTCTACAATGAATGCAGGGCCTACACCTCTAAAGAAAAAAGGAGAAAAATGGAGGAGAGATGGGAATTAAATCTTGACAAACGAAGGGAAATTCATAATTTGAAATTTAAACTGCTGAAGGAGAGCTACGACAAATTGAAGAAAATCGAGGATCGTGATATGGAACTCCTGAAGATGATCCAGATATGCCAGGTGATTGACAAACTTCGCAAAATGTAAAAATAGTGAACTTGATTTATTTCCCCAAAGACTTGTTTATATTCTTGATTCTCCTTGTAAATAATCATTGTATCATTGTATCATTGTATATAAATTCATTATTGTTATCATTGTTGATTTCATTATTGTTATCATTATTGTTCTCATTGTTATCATCCTCATTATCAACATGTCTCACGAATAAATTTTATTGTTACTGTTAAACAATATAGTTATTATTTCAAAAAAGGACTCTGGTCCTAGAAAAAACAACACATTTTGTTTTGGATTCATTTTTTATTCATATAACTAATAACCAAATGGAAGAGTCATAAACTGGTCAATGATCTGGCGTTTATCATACACCATTTGATATTTCTTGGTCAATGGTTTCGTCAATAACTCGTGTCTCTTGGTTCTCTGAATTTTATGAGGATAGGTTACGGACACATCACCCAATTCTTTAAAAATCATTTTCTCAAGAGCTTGAATGGTTACAATTTGAGAAGCTCGATGATTCAAAGTAAGCCCTTTCACTTTTTGTACAGTCTTTCCAGTATCGGTTTCAAAAGCATAGTTCTTGGGGCCTCCGGACATGAATTTGGTAATGTGGCCTCCCTCCAGTTCATCGGTCCATCCTCCTAAACTATTGATGATGGGGGGATTGTACAACCCCTCTACGTGTTGATAAATGATACTGTCGGTATCAAAATAAAGAACCCGATCCCCTAATTTTTCTAAAGTATCGTACAAATGTAATCGAGCATGAGCTGTAGTAAAAGCTGCTAAGACTACATTGCCAAACGGACAGTCTTCGATGAAATCTTGTTTTTCAACGTAATTAATTAAAATCAGGTCAGACTCGGGTTTCTTTACGTTATTTAACAATTCAACTCCTTTGACTTGTAGAGTACTGTCCATTAACATTTTAGTCAATTGTTCCTGTTCGGTCAAATATTCAATCTTGGGTAACTGTAGTCTTTGAGCAAATTTTCCCCACAGGCAATTCAAAAATAACTTGGCAATAGTTCGTTTCACTGGATTTTTCTCAATTTCTATGGGGTTCAGCATCAATTTTTCTCGTTGATAGATATCATGGAGGTAGGCTGATCGTTGTTCATCGGTCTGACAATGAGAGGGATATCCAGAAGACTCTTGTTTAATTTTCAAAAAGGTATCAATGTAATTGGTAAATAAATTCTGGCTTTGCTGGGGAAAATGCCACACTTCATAGATTTTTTGAATTTGATATCCGAAATCCAAAGATTTGAGAAGCTCGGTAGTTACCCAGGTTCCAGTTAACTCTCGTTCAGAATCGGAATGCCGACATCGATAGTGGGGATTCTGACATCCCTCTTGAGCACAGGTACGACATAGGGGAAAGAGTAGTTTTCCTCCGGTACGATAAGGCAAGACGGGGTGGTACAGTCCTCGAGGAGGCAAAACCCGGCATTGAATCAATCCAAAATAATGACGAACATCTTGAAAATCCTGAGTGATGATCTCTGGATGCCCCACGGGGAAGGGTCTATACTTTAACACAAAAGGATACAAAGAACAGACATCGACGTATTTCATATTCCCTTGTGTGCAATACAACCGAGTGGCATTGGTGCGCCCTCCGTACAAAGCCTGACGGGGATTCAAAGGATCTTGAAAATTAAGAGTTTCCATAAAGCGTTGCATATCCACATTGTTTTTCATTTCCATATCAAAATCGTGTTCCCAAATGCTCACTACCTTATATCCCTGTTCCTTCAAAAAATGTTCTCGTCTTAAGGTCTCCTCGTACAGAGTGCCATAAGTGCAATCCACTCGATGAGGATGAAAATGAGTCTCTAGTTCAGGGTGGCATAAAGGACACCCATGCCAATAGCATCCGTAAAATTCATAAACGGTGTTATGATCAGCATCGTAACCATCTACGGTATAAGATCCCAATTGAATTTCTCCTCCATTTTTAGCATGTCGAATGAATTTACCATCTCGACTGTTCCAGGCTACCCATCGACAGGCTTTCATGGAAAACTGTCGGGCGGGGTCGTATCCGATATTGGGTATGATGGCAATACTATCTTGAGGCATGAACCCTCTACGGTAGGCTAAATTAGCAGTACTAGCAAAAGTAATGGCTTCCTGGAAGGGGTTGACATGAACCAAGTTCTGTATGGTCTTTCTAAATTGAGCACAACATCTCTGCAAAATATCCACATCAGATATACAGTAAGCTATAAATTCCTTCTGAAAATCAAATACTTTTCCTTGTTGTTGCTGGTACCATTGATAAAATGCTTCACGAGCTGAAGAAGTCATGTCGTCGGGATTGTAGTAGCTAGCGGGGGGATAGGGGCCCACGTAATTCTGATTCTGTTGAGTGTTGAAAAAATGGGGAAAATATCCTTTTTTTAATTCTTCAAAACCAAAAGCAGAAGGCATCTTGGACAGAGCAAAAGGTAAATAATTATAAGAATCTATAAATTTCAATCCCAGGGCTTGCATGGATAAAATCTTAGTTCCGTTCATGATCACTGTGGGAGTGATACAAGCCGTATGTACCAGATAATTCAAAATGAATTGCCCATCGTATCCTTTGAAATTATGAGCTATAACGATAGCATCTTGATGCAAAAACTGACATTGACTTTTTTGAGTGGCGTGAGTCTGAGATTGAAAAAGCCATTCCATAAATTCTTTTAAGGTTTCGGGTCCCTTAAACAAATGTTGTCTGGGTCCTAAAGCCTTACAATAAGAGCAAGGTTCATCTACAGGTAAGTGATCGCAATGCTGACAGACCCGATGAGCGACACATAAATTAGGTACATGAATTCCATTCTCTTGAGTGCATTCAAAATCAAAATAAATGTACAGTTGAAATTCTCGTCTCTCTTTAAGAGTGGGTTTGATTTGAACAAAACATTGATGCTCTCGGTCGACCATTTTTCTACAAATCTTACACCATTTATTCTTTCCACATTTGTGATGTGCTAATAATTTCTTACTCATCCAGGTTTGGCAATCGGAGCATCGATCCATTAAACTGCATACAGTGGTTTGAGTGTTTTCACTGTAGGGTTTTAAATGTCTCTCATAACAACTCTTGCTTTTAAAATATCCTTTACAGGGAATACAATGAATGCTACTCCCATCGGGAGGGCATGGATTATCCCCTAAACAAAAAGAACAAAGGTGAGGACATTTGACTCTATGATCCTCGATATGACTATATCCAACATCACAATAATTGCAATAATATTTACTTTCGGTCAACCCTGGCATGGAAAGAATGGTATCGTAATGTTCGTTATCTAATAAAATGTTCAAACAAATTCCATTTCCTTTTCCTTTGTAAAGAGGTTCCAATTTCAGTCTGGAGGAAGAGGTGATCAATTGAAATATTTTCAGTCGATATTGGGGACTCAATACTTCTTGTAACTTGTTCCATTCCTCGGGTCCACAGGGTAATTGAGGATCACAGTTAGCCTGATTCATCAATTCTAAGGCTTCTTTCTTCTGCTGGGGGGAAAGTACATCTCTCCGTTTAATGCGATCCCATTTTTTCTCCCACTCTTTGACACTGATAGAATCTTGAGGTTTCTGACTGTGTAACCGAGCAACAACAATAGCTCTAGGGAGACAAAGAGTATCATGGCTATTTTCAATCTTCAATATAGATCTTTTGGCTTTTTTAAAATTGTTTTTGTGGGTATGCAAATGTTTAAGGGATTGGCCTCCGCTCCCCTGAGGATACTTGACATGAAACATTTCAAATTCAGCAGAGCCATCGGTAATGGTAAACTCTTTCTTAGATTGTTGCACCCCCTGTATTTTTTCTAAAATTAGCCCTTCAGTTAAATTCTTAGATTGGGTAAATTCGTACCAAATATCGGAATCTAAAGAGGGGTGATGAATATTCAATCTTAAATAATCGTTAGGATTACACTGCATGCGTTGTTTGACTTCCTTCAACATATCCCTTAACAAACGTAGAACAAATTGACTGTCTGACTTTTCTGGAAAGGCACGGAAATTCACAGTGTATACATTTTGTTTCACTTTAAATTTCCTGGATTGACGCCCTCTGTCTAATCTGACATTGTAATACTCAGATAGCACTTTTCTATTAACATTTCTATTAACATTTCTATTGACATTTTTATTGACATTTTTATTGACATTTTTATTAACAACTTTTTTTCTTTTCTGATCTTTTAATTGTCTTAATTCTTCTTGTATTCTTTTTCTTTTATGCTTTAACAAACGTAATTGATTTAATAAAATAGTTTCTTTGGAATTCATCTCCCTTGGAATGGATGATTCAAAATGAAAAAAATATATTAAATTCTATAGATATATCTATTTGTCCTTTAGGTACTGCAATGGGAAAAACCCATGACGTTAAGAAAACTAGAAAAAACCAGTACAGACCGGAAAAAACTCAGGACGTTATGAAACTGGAGAAACCCATGACATCATTGGAAAAACCCATGACTCACTGGAAATTACGCAGTACATGTATAAAAGAAAGCGTTTCTCTTCAGTCACCTATCACAATTGATATGGCTTCAAACAGTGATATCAATATGGAAGAAAGCACAGAAGCTGAACCAAAGGGACACTATATAGAGGAGGAAAAAAAACTTTGGAAACATTACACAGAGGAGGAGAGAAAACACTGGATGGATTACTGTAGCAAGAAAAGCATGTACCAGATAAATATTGAAGGCTGGGGAGAATACATCAAAGAGGAACAAAAACTATGGGATCAATATGTAGAGGAGGAGAAAAAACACTGGAATCATTACGTTCAAGAAGAAATTAAGATGGATGAAATGAGGAAACCGAGAACACTTAGGATTAGATCGGCAGATATAAGAAAAGATAGAGAAATATCAGACGATCTTCAAAGAGTTAGAAATAGTAAGATTCCAGTATTGAAAAAACCCGTGACCGAAGAAGAAAAACAACAAGAACAAAAGGATATGCAAACCCTGAAAGAAAAAATGACAAAAGCGGGATATAGCGTAAAGAGTGTGGAACCCGTTTATGATTGGGCGGAACATGAAGAAAAACTAAGAAAACAAGGAAAAAAACGGGTTTTAGTTGGCAAGTTTAATCCTAAGGGAGGAAATAGATATCAAGTTATTGATATTCCAAAGTATGAAGGAGTAGATTATCCAATGGAAGATCAGGAAACCCAAAAGTCAGAGGAATCTTCCCAAAAAGAAAAATCACAGGAATCTACCTCAGAGGAAGAACCCATGTCAGAGGAAAATAACACCCCAAAGATAACAGAAGAAAAAAACATCACATTGCTTGACAATAAGTTCAAATGGCCTTTGAAAATGAGACAACACAAGAAACCTTCACCTTTTCATACTTTGACTCCATGGGGAGAATGGGAAACGTATCCAGACAAAATAAAAAGACTGCAACAAGAAAAAGAAGAAGACGAAGAATTTGCAAAGCAATTACATATTCAATCTGCTAGGAAAATAAGAGACAACCCCCACATCAATTTCTGTTTAGACAGTTTTGGAGGCAGTCCTAGGAGAAGTCTTAAAGACAAAATAGAAGACGTATTAAGAGACCCACACTATCCACAAGGAGAATTTAACCGATTAAAAGAAGAAACATTGATGGTACAAAACGCTAACCATGATCTCAAAAATCAATTGTGGATTTTGAAGAACGCAGATATACCAAGATACCTAGATGAACTGAAAAAAACCAAAGAAACACTAGAAAAAGCAGAACAAGAATTAAAAGAATTGAGGTATCTAAAGTCAATCAAAGAGGAGGATCCTGTTCTTTTAACTACCATTCATCAAAATGCAAAAAAAATTGCTACATTTCTATCGGATTTCAAAGATAATCCAGATTTAATATTCCCTATGTATGAAAAGGCTAGAACAGCAGCCTCTAATATGGAATGGATGAAAACAGACAGCCCCAGACAATCATGGAGCTTCTACATTGATCCAAAAGAATCAACTGATACCAAATTCAAAAGCATTAAAGCTCTCTTAACAGAATACTGTAAAAAATTCTGCTTCGTCCAAAATGGAGTCACAAGAAATATCAGTGGAGAATTTCAATTGAAAAAACCCATGGATTTGAAGGCTCTCACTGAAATCATAGGACCCAACATCTATGTCAACGGAGGCCCTAAAGAACAAGCCACGGAAAATTGGGCCATGGCTGCTAAATTCAACGAGAAAGACTACTTCAGCATCTATTTCACAGATCAAAAGGCTAAAGAAAACATAGGAAATCCCACCAATTTGCATCATGAAGCTGAAAATCCACCCAAAAAGGAGGAAGAAGAGGAAAAAGTTCACGTGTGCGGATAAATTATTCTGTGCATTCAGACTGTTTAAACACTATTGTTCTATTGTTCTCATTGTTCTATTGTTCTATTGTTCTTGTTCAATAAAATATTATACAATCTATGACGTCATTTTCATTTGACCTTTGACCCCCCTATATAGGGGCCTGTCAAGTGCACTCATTTGACCCCCCTATCTAGGGGCCTTATACTACTATTAAATTTACAATTTTAGTAGAGGACTACCTGGTAAACATAATTATGAAGTCAGTTTTTCTTACATACATGTATGTGTGAGAGTAGAGAAGATTTTTGAACATTATATGCACTATATGGCCATATTGCCCCTACGGCCCGAACCTCTGACCCAGGTGCAATGAATTTCACAATTTAGGTAGAGGAGTTCGTGGACATCATAACTATGCATTCAGTTTTTTTTTCAAATAAATATGGGAGTAGAGACGAAGGTTTTCTTAAGATTTAATACATTACTATATGGCCACATTTGCCCCAGATTATCTGAAGATTTAATTCATTACTATATAGCCATATTGGCCTCACCCTAGAGCCTGAACCCCTGACCCAGGGGTTATGAATTTCACAATTTTGGTAGAGGGCTTCATGGATATCATAACCATGCATTAAGTTTTTCCTCACATCCATGGGAGTACAGAAGAATTTTAAAAATTTGGCTTTTTTGCATATTTGGCCCCACCTGTGGCGCCCCGGGGGTGGTAAGGCTATGAATTTCACAATTAAGATTCCCCTTACCATATGGATGCTTCAAACCAAAAATGGTAACAATTGGCCTTGTAGTTTTCAAGAAGTAAAAAATATAAAATTCTTAACGCACGAACAATTCCAATAAGTCACCCGAGTGACTCAAATGACCTAACAATTTAACGGGGTATTTGTAGTCTGTCCCAAGATATTTATGCAGCACCTTTGGACACTTACATGTATAAATAAAAATGCACATATCTGTAAAAGATGTGCAATTGAAATAGATGACGTAAGAGGGAAAATTTCATTCATTTTATTCGAAAAAAAACCGTTTTCGTAAGAAGATTTATAATGGGGAATGACAATGTTGACATCTTTTCTCCATTCGAAAGTCACTTGGAATATATCGGACATTTTTTCAACGTTATTATCCGAATCTGTTGCAATACAAAATCCCCGTAGACATCATATTTTAAAGCCTTGGTTTGAAACCTGATAAGCTAGAGGGAGTGTTTCAAGTGAAAAATCTTTCACACTTTTGAACGAACATCGTTTGAACCCTGACTTATTTATAAATATCGAATAATTAAGCAAAATGTGAATTCATGAATGAATTGCAGCGAGTCCGCCACGTGACAAACTTTTGCACATTTTTCTGGAATGATGTAAGGTTGGTGACGTCGGTTTTAAGGCCCTCAATAGGATATTTTTATTGTGCGTTAAGACAAATGTTAAGCGATGTCAATTTAAAACACTAAGACATCAACGGAACCTATAAATCATAGCTTAAAATAGATATTCCGACCATACATAGCTTTACTGTTTCGTCAAGATGTGTAAATTATACCATGGCTTGGGATTCACGACCCTGGGTAACCTCACTCGTGAGGTAAACCCGGGGTCATAAAAGTGACCGTTAAAGTTATATCTATTACGAAATCTTGCTTTTCTCCTTTTATTGATTTGAATTGTACTAAATTGTCACGAATGTTTATTTTTTTTTAAAAATTATCAAAGAGTAACGGAAGCTATAACTTGGAACAGAATATGTCTTTTAAAAAATCTTTAAACCTAGTGACATATTTTTATTAGCGGCCAAAAATTTGAAAAGGCTAGTAAAAATAAAATCTGGTCACTTATAATGGATCAGTTAACTAGTGTGACATGAAGCACTACAACAAATGAGTTACATATATTCTACTTCGTCAGCATCTTCTCAATAATCACAGGTCAAGAGATTTAAAAAATTCAAAACGGTCAACAATGTTTTGCCGCATCAACGTAATATATGACGTAAGGCTTAAAATTTTGTTGGCAGACTCAAAACTGTCGAAAAGAAAAGATTTCGTTTTATCGTGCCAGTGCCTACATGTACTGTGACTGATTTCTTTTAGATCAATGAACCTTCGGACTAGTGGTCCTTCAATCGAATGATTCTTCGGACTACTGGACCGTGACCGGCATAATCAAATGATTGGAAGGCAAATATTTTCGGAAAGTTTTTGACATTAGTGGAGTGGAATGTCAGGCCAAAATACACAAGAAGGGTGAAGCTGACAGATCAAAAGATATTGCAGTGTTCACCAATGTTCCAATGCCCGCTAACCCCAAGAAAGGCAGACACCACAAGAGTTTTCCAAACTTGGACCTGAATCGTGATTTGGTTTTGCATGTAACTATGCAGATACTGGTACATGCATAATGTAACTGACAATACACTAGCTGTTTAGTAGTCGGTGCGACATTACAAATTTCCTTGCCTGTAAACTTGACAGCAACAATATGTACTGCAAATGTATATCTTTCCATAATTTACATTTTTCTGTACTTTCCCAATCACCTTAGTCTGTTTGAACTAAGCATATTCATTGACACTTTAATTTTTAGGTTAAAGTAAGTGTACTGTCAGAAAGTCTCCCATGGCATTACTTGTTCATATATTTCATTTTCTGTATTACAACCAAGAGTATCCTAAATTTTACTGATTTGTTGTTTTTTGCTAGTTAACAATAATATGTAACTGTTGGTTATCAATGTATTCACTTTGTCGGACTATGCATATCAAAGTCTTAAAAACCAAATTATACTATTCATCCAATATCGTTTTCTTTCGTGAAAAAGAAGGATTTTAAGGCTTCACCCTTGCCTTATTCCATAGCCCAATCGTATATCCCTTGCACATCTGTCAGTTTCTTGACAAAATGACAATGAAGTTGGTACACCCCAGTGAATAATAATGTCAACATCTCAAATGTTTACCCCCATGCCAAAGGCAACAGTAAAGATTAGAAACATTAGTTTCCATCAAATGAAATAAAATGCTCCATGATTCTTGCTTTCGACTCTTCATCTGTATTGACATGGAACATGTCTGCAATTTTGTTTTTTGGATCCTTCTATTGCCACCTCTTGTAAAAGATTAGATAGCAAGCATTTATACTGCGAATATATATAATAATTTTCTTTACAGTTTTGTCACTGATCTGCAAATAACCAGATAGTCAATTCAGTGCCTCTTCAAAGTTGTCCTTCACAGCATCAATATGAAGAAAAATGTTTTGACTCAAAGTTAAACACCAATTATTTATTATAAGGGGGAAATAATCGGCATTCCACGAAATATTTTAAGAAAAACCATAATCTCCATTTGCAACCATAGCACAAGATTTGATGCACTTGATAGGTCGAATGTTTGAACTGGAAAATCAGACCTTCGTTTTATATCATTAAAAACATTAACCACTCAATTGCCGTGTTTAAAACTACTAAACGTGAATATGAAAAAATGACAATAACAAACCGTCCCAAAAATCATGTATAAGCAATCGGACAATTGAGCAACGTAGAGTTTGACTATCGCTGTCTATATGATTTAATTTTAATGATCTAAGTCATTCAGGTGACCTATTGCAATTGGTCTTCGTCCATCGTCATCCGTCGTACTTTAAGAATTTTAAATATTTACCTTCTTCAGGAAAACTACAATGCCAATTGTTTCCAATTTTGCTGTGAAGTATCTCTGTGTAAATGGAATCTTAATTGTAAAATACATAACTATACAACCACCGGGGCTTCAGGCGGGGCCAAAACGGTAATACAAGGCCGAATTTTCTAAAAATCTTCGTCTCTACTCCCACATTTGTAAGAAACCTCTTTATATCATGGTTATGATATCCATGAAGCCCTCTACCAAAATAACGAAATTCATGGCCCCTGGGTCAGGGGTTCAGGATCTAAGGTTGGGCCAATATAACCATATAATAAAAATGTGATAAATTTGAGAAAATCTTTATTCCCATATATATTTTATTTAAAAAAATGGCTATGATGACCATGAATCCCTCTACTTATATTGTGCAAATCATGATCCCTGGGTTCATGCCCTAGGATAGGACCAATATCGCCACAGAGTGAAATTGTACTGAATCTTTTGAAAAATCCTTATTATACATACTTTAGAATGGTTATAATGTTCATGAAGTCAGGCCATCTACCTAAATTGTGAAATTCATCACCCCTGGGACAGGGCTTCAGGCCTTAGGGTAAGGCCAATATGGCCTTTAAGCGAAACTGTACTAAATCGCCTTATAGTGAAACTATAAAATCTTAGAAATCGTCATATTTGAGAAAAGATAAATGCATGGTTATGATGTCCATGAAGTTCTCCAACTAAATTGTGAAATTCGTGGTCATTGGATAGGGGGGAGGGGTGTCAATCCCATTGAAAAACTGAAAATGTAATGAGTTAATATTTTCTTCTTTACTAACACAGTCGTTCGAGATAAAGTCGTGCATTGTTATCATAATATTTCATAGATGTTTAAGCTGACATGGATAGATGCCATGTTAGTTTCGATCGCTCTTTCACTGTCAATGGGGTATATATACTGGTCGAGAAAGTTATGGTCGGTTGCTTTCCGATTGAGGTATTCAGGTTGCACGGACTTCTGCTGATAGAACTACACAATGTAGTAATATGTTTGTAAAAATAAATAAAGGAAACTACAATCCATAAAAAATAACTACAATCCATAAAAATTAAAAGATGGTTTATTCTAAGATGAAATTTCCATTTTATCCACACAGAGAGTGCAGAGCTGTCTTTCTTCGCATGCACATCGAACACGTGTTCTGAATACAGAACTCCGTTTACGAAAGTCCATGCTGTCACTGCACGATCTGCTACAGTGTTGTGGTTTGCGCATATGCGATATTATAAAGTACAATACAGGCGAATCAACAATGATTGAAGATGTTTGAGATATGTGTACCTGGATTTCAGCCTGTTTTGTTTTGTCTTTTACTTGATATTCTTCACCAGTGCAGCAATTGTCATATTATTTTTATTCAAGGCAGGTTAATCAGAGACTAAAACACGATTTGAGCTCAAGTTTTTGAGAAAATTTAAATGTCTAGAATTGTCAATATGGATGTTTTTAATGCTTTGACAAAAATTAAAAGTCAAATATTGAGTTACAAGCGAGTTACAGATGTTTAAATGATTTGTTTGTTGTTTACATATGTGTTGTATTGCTATAGTCTGTCCCCAAGATATTAATGCAGCACAGTTGGTCGATTTTTAATGAAAATATACATACTTATGAAAGAAGTGCAATTAAAATCGACGAAAGGGAAAATTTCAGATATCCTCATTGACACATTTTTTTCACTCGAAAAAAATCACAGTATCGAAAATAGATTTCTTACGGAGATTTATAATGGGGAATGTTTACATCTTTTCTCTTTTCGGAAGTCACTCGGAATACCTCGCGCAATTTTTCAACGTTATCATCCGGACTTTCTGCAGTATAAAATCCCCGTAGACATCACATTTTTTAGCCTTGTATTGAAACCTGATAAGCTAACGGGGGCGTTTCAACTGAGAAATCTTGGAAATTTTTCATACTTTTGAATGAATATCGTTTGAACCCTGAGGTATTTATAAATATCGAGCAATTATGCAAAATGTTATTCGGGGATATCTTGGGACAGAGTATATTAGTTTCAATCTAATGTTGAGTTTTATTGCTGATAATATTAGTCATGAACACGTTGAGTCATTTTTATCTCGTTTATCACATGTTTTTGTCAAAGAAATGGTAATTTTATTTATATTTTGCATTATTTGTAAACTAAATATAACACTCGAGCTTTGTTTACATAACAATGAATTCTTACCTCTGTATCTCTCATCTATCTTGATTTTTAACAAATTTATTGTTGTTAATCATCCAGAATACCCAAGAAACCATTTTATACCCCAAAACTATTAAGATAAGATTTTAATCCCAAATCTAGGTCCCTTTAAAATCTTTCCGTCCAGTTGAGCGTGTTCGAGTGAATAAATGCAATGAAGGAGGGTCGGTCGGTCGGAAATTTTGTTATTTTTTCAAATATTTTTTTTTTACTTTAATCTTGCAATCTTGTATCTTCCATACATGCCGGTTAGATACTGACACTGCTGAATGGTATAAAATGAGAAATACTTTTAATATCACTCCTGACTATTTTAAAAGCTGGTCTAAAGAAAAACACAAAAATGATATTATATATCAGATACTTCCTCTGCCAGCGATGAGAGCATTATCAATATCTACAACACATAGAAACATACAGCCATTTTGAAACAAAACTTTTGAAAAACACTGATTTGAAAAGAGTAACTGCTACAAGCGTGTTTGTGACCAAAATTTTGAGTAAATTATTTCCAAATTGGATAAAAACGGAAGTAAACGATTTTCCATCAAAAATCCTTGAAAGAAAGTTTTGAGTCGGGGTTGTAAAAGCTAGGGTCGGTCGGGAAAGCGGAATCAAACTATTTTTTTTTAGGCCTTAAAGGAAAATGGTGCGTACTTAGGAATTCATGTCAACTTTAAATTGTGGAATTCATTGCCCATGCCATGTGGCAAGAGTTGAGGCTTTTTATTCAGGGGGTGGGGTGGGAATGTGTAAATATGACCATATATTGAACATGGTAATTGCAGTGTGTCATCCACAATTTCAACTTGAAATTGTTTTAAATACACAATCTTTTATACTACATTGTCCAGATATTTTGTATATATAAATCTGATTTTACCACCACTTGTTCAAATTACATTTTAACAGTTCTAGGATGTAATTTGTTAATGTACATATACAATATATTTGAATATTGAATGTATCGAACAAATACTTAAAATGTATATGTAACTGCAGTGCAACTATATACTTATGTTAAAACGCTATCCCTACACTCTAGTATGTAAATATGTGGAAATTAAAAAAAAAACCAAACAAACCAAAAATGAATGATATATCATGTCTGTCGTTGCTCAAGTGAGAGATGTTACCCATGGACCACGTGTTGTTCATCTGACGGTTGTAGGTATTGAAGGAGGCTCCGCTACGATGCCCAACCATGAACATTATTTGACGTGCCTCATAACATTGGTCACCCGTAGATGATATGGATGTATTACGCAGGCAGTGAAGTGTGTCAGCGTTCAAGCATTTTGATGGCTTGCAGTTATCAAATACGAAGCTTTCTAAATGTTTTGATGTGTACCAAAAGTTATCTTCGCCAGCCAAGGGTTTACAATCCACTCCACTCCTCTGCAAATAGGGTTCTGCAAGGCATCTTTTAAACAACAATTAAATCAGCTGTGAGCGCTGCTTTCTGTCTTGGTTAGAAGCGGATGAAGCATATTTAGGTTACTTAATTCACTCAGGTTACCTATTGCAATTAATCTTCGTCCGTCGTCGTGCGTGTACAATTTTCAACTTCTTCTGGAAAATTTCAAGGCCAATTGTTACCATTTTAGTTGTGAACCATATCATTCTAAGGTTAGAGGAATCTTAATTGTGAAATTCGTGGCTATTCCCTCCCCGGGGCCTCATAGGTGGTCAAATGTTTTTCTAAAAAATAATTGTATGGTTATTATCTTTCTATCACAGGCACCTGACGTTATATATTTTTCTCATAATAAAAATAAATACCCTATATCTAATAATACACAAGGTACCCATCCCCGCCATATTGGATTTATTTCAAACTGTCACATCAGCTGGAAGTTTTGCTTGAAACTCATCGGTAAAATTATTTTGCGATCCTCTCCGTCTCCCGATCGGTCATTCAACATCTAAGCTTACAGCCAATTCAACCAAAACGGTGCATTACACTTGTCATTAATAAAAATCACCCCTCAATCTGCATCTACTGCATTAGATATGCGACAAAAGGCTAAAGGGTGGACGGAAGTTGACATAAATTGCGTCATACTTTGGGTAATCCCTTTCAAATATAGCACTGATACGAATATTCAAAAGGCGTCAATTTGAATTCGATTAACATACAAGTTAAAACTAAGAAAAAGGATACTATAAACAGTCAATTATAACTTTTGTTACACAAAGTTTATATAAACATGTTTATAAATGCATATATTTTGAAATATTGAAACAAACACACGGTGCAGGGAAATCTCATTTACATGTACGTGACAACTTCCGTCCACCCTTTAGACATTTATCGCAAATCCAAGGCAGTAGATGCAGATCGAGGGGTGATTTTTATTAATGACAGGTGTAATGCACCGTTTTGATTGAATTGACTGTAAGCTTAGATGTTGAATGACCGATCGGGAGACGGAGAGGATCGCAAAATAATTTTACCGATGAGTTTCAAGCAAAACTTCCAGCTGATGTGACAGCTTAAAATAAATCCAAGATGGCAGGGATGGGTACCTTGTGTATTATTAGATATAGGGTATTTATTTTTATTATGAGAAAAATTTATAACGTCAGGTGCCTGTGCTTTCTATGAAAGTCTATGAAACACTTTACCGAAGTTGTGAAATTCATGGCACCTGGGTCGTGGATCAGACTATAAGATGAGGCCAATATGTCTGTAACATCACGAGATTGAACTTGACCGCAACATCTTTACTTCGAATAACAAATATTTCCTTACTTCGAATAACAAATATTTCTGATGGAAACGAAAAGAAATGTTAAGACATGCACATTATGACAAATGCAACAGTTTATTATAGAAATACATGGATACATGTCTTAAACATGAACCATTCCAAAAATGGTCATCATATTGTTGCGTTCTACTCTCGGGGTTGGAGTAAGCAAACTTGTGGGTTTTCCACTCCCGTAAGTTAACATGATTTGATGGTAAATAAATGAACGAGTCAGGATTAAAAGTATAACAATTATTTATTTAGGATGAAACAATGTAATGATGACTAATGAACAGATGATATATACGTGTATGTTTAAAATGTCACAAACTCCCACTGCAAAAATCCTCCCACATCCCCTAAAAATCTTACAATTACTCTAACAAATAATTAAAATAGCTACTTGTATTTCTTTTAAACCCTACAAATGTCTAATACATTCTTTGTTAATTCTCTTTCCTATTTTCCCAATGATGGGCCTCGCGTTTCCTATCATTTAATAATCCTATTTAGAACCCCCCACTTTACGTTTGGGCTTCTCAGTTTATTATATAATAACTTCAATTATAATAAATACCCAGCAAACTGGCTGATATTCTCCCATAATTGGGCCTGAAGTGACTACTATTAAATTATTCTGAGATGATCGGCACTCAAGTCCGAAATGTGTCGTCGACTGATCTATAGCGGACGATGTAGGGTATACATTGTACATGTATATACCCTTTCGAACCACTAGGTAACCTCAATTAGTTAATCGCTGAACCGAAACGGCCATACGCCACTCGCGGAATAAAAAGACCAGGGAAAGTGCACGCAGTGAATATCTTAGAATTAAATATGAGTTATATCTACTAATTTATGGGATTTAATCTACAAAATACGAAAAGTACAAGAAGTTTTAACTATTAAAATGATACAAGCAATGACATACGTATGTTCAATGAAAAAACGTGATATACAATGGCCATTCGGAGCCGATGTTGAAACATGCTTTCAGTCGTGAAAAAGATTCAAATTATGCATATTAACAATTGATATGGGATGATCAAATGACAATACGTTCAACCTAATAATAAATTGCAACGATTTATGAATAATGATGGGAGCTGTAAGTGGTACGGTGAGCTAAGAAGTTACAATATTTAACCCAATTTCGTAAAAAAGTATTCGAATTATGAAAGATCTCCCCCGCCCCATTTGCATACACTGGAGTAGCCTTATCCTAACTAACAACACCCATAACTATACATAAAGTCCAGTTCTCAAATGTAAAAGTCTGACTAATGGTGCCCTGAAAACATTTTTCTTCACAGGATGGGCGGGATACTGGTTGCTGGAACACATCCTACTATGTATGAGTGGCAACTTTCTTTGTTGCCTTAAAATGCGGATCGTTTGTCTAGGTTGTGGACAGAAAGCACGTACGTGGTACCAACGGCAAGCTGACCCTCTCGACACGCTGTATCGCTCCAAATCCCAGAGGCGCATAATGGAGAGATCTCTGGCTTCTTCTTCTCCGTGCGCTGGTGTGTGTCTCCTGAAGAATTCGGACTGCTCCTGAGGGAAAAATGGCAGAAAAACAGTTGAGAGTCAGCTGCCAGGAAAGCATAGGGAACCATATCTCCACTGGCTGTAGAAATGCCATTCATGCGTCAGAGAATATAGTCATGTTCAGAGGTGACGGATGGAACAGAGGCACTAGAAGTAGAGAGTGTGGCATGGTTCTAAGGTTCTGGGATAGATATTTACGTTTGCAAACTTGGACAGTGATTTAAGGAGCAATAGAAGGGAGTAATTTCATGAGTAGAACGTATTGGTGACCCAACATCAGAAACGAGGGGAAAATTTCGTTTGACAGTTTCCGTGAAGGGTCGCAAATCCCAGATGTCTTCACCACTTAGCTTAGCAGATCGTGATCCCTAGTGGTTATCTTCACAGGCTCCACACAAACTGGGTGAGCGCAGAGGTGTTAACTGCGATGTTAAAATAAACGTTGAAATATTGGTGAATAATTATTGATTAAAAATTTAACCAGATTCCGCGGATGGCTAGGCACATAAGGTTCTGTCTGCTTCAACTTCATCCTCGCTGGAGGCAAACATTTACATCATGTCAATGGCTCTCACCCAAAAAAATCTCTTGTCGCATCACCAGTTCAGCACTTGTTTGATGTAATACTGAAAGAGTGCCTCAGATGTAGAAAATTTAGAAGAGGACCTTTCAACTTCTTCTGATGAATCTGTCTCGGCATCTGTATTGACCTAAAAGTAGAATTAGGGAATAGTTTGAAAGTGAAAGCTTCATAATCAAAATTGTAAAAAAAGAGTTTTCCAGGTTTAATTTCCCATTCGCCTAATCGTGAAGTGGAGTCTAGTCCAGATCTACTAGACTCTGTAGGGAAAATGGGTGTGGGATATGTATATTCTAATGAGCCACTTAGACTGTAAATGACGTTGAGGGGCCTAAAAGTAACTCATAAATATTGGACTTGGCCTCTGCCCTTCATATGATTTCACATAGATGACCCTCAAATTGTGAAATATTGGTTCCAGACATCCTGCAAAAGTGGTCCTTGGCATGCTTCCATGCTCCTTCAATCCGGTTGGTGTGGATCCCTACTTCCTCTCAAGTATCCTCATTAATGTAAACCTTCTTAAACGAGTACTTGTGAAGAACAGTGAGTGAAAAGATTGCACTTGAGGTCGTTTAGTGCACAGTAAGCACTTTAACTATCACTGTATATGGTTGACCCTGTTTAAATAAGGAGTGTGTTCGTTCCCGCTTCACCACTCCTAAAATCCAAACCAAAGGGAAAACATTTAAAATTCAAAATATTTTGTACCAAATTATTTTTACATGACATGTGGTGATAACAAACAGTAATCAAATTGAAAAGCTCAAAAGAAAATTACAAAACAGTTAAAAAATGAATATAAAAATGAAATAGAAAAAAAATAATAGTACTTAATAGAATTCAATACTGAAAGAAGAGAAAAAAAAAATAATTTCAAAGTTAACGCACAAAACTTAGAAATGTGTTTTCTACAAAAAATTCCATGGATTTGCAAAGTCCGCAAAGTGATTAATTTTCCTCTCAAATTCCCTCCACCTTTACTCCTCTCCCGATGTAAGGTATCCGACAACGCTGACATTAAGGTGAACTTGCTTTTCAAAACGGCAGAATACAAAAATATAACAAAGATTTCTACTTATAAAAACGGAGATGCGAGGCAACACCAATAGGATGCTTTTACCAAATGTACGAACGTATACAAAGCAAAACAATCTTTCAATTTCTTCTTAAGGAAGGAATCTATTCTGGTTTTCGACTTGTCGAAAGGAAATTTGATTAAATGGTCATTAAATCAAGATGAAAGGAACTTCAAATATATTTTTCTTCTTTTTTACAATCATACAACTTGGCATAGAATTGTAATCAAAGTTAAGAATTTAACAAGAGCTATATTTTTGGCGGAACTTTGGCGTAGGAAAATATCACATGTTTTTGCAATTCAGAAGTGCTGTAGATTCATGAGTTCATTTAGCACTTTTAAAACAATAACATTAATGTCGGATTTTTTCAACTAATGTGAACTAATGATAAGGTACTTGGATTTCAAAATGCTTTTAAAATGTGTTGACTATCAATTTACATTTTTATTAGCTTTGTTAAGCGCTCAATCTATAAATAGATTTGTGTGAAAAAAATCACTAAAGTCGGATTTTCTCTCTTATTTAATGGTCAATATATTAGCTTTTCTGTCAATTTATATTTTTATGTAAGGTCTTTATAATTTGTAAAAATCAGAAATATTTTAATATTGAAAGCATTAAAAAATAATCAAAATATCTTCAAAATTTAAGAAAATTAGAGGAAATGCGGGCTAAGCAATGTTAAATTTAGTTTAAATATTAATTCCAATTTAGTAGTATAAGCTGATAGACATTCTGATATTCTATCATTTCATTGAAGAATAGAAACTTCTTATCTTAAACAGATGTCTACATAACTGCAGATGACTTCATTTATTTTTATTAGTCAGCCTGCGGGCTGACTAATTAAGTTAGGATGAAACTTCAATTGCGCTTGCGTAAATTGGAATTCTGGGAAGGAATTAGACAGTTCGTATTAAAGAAATTCGAAGAAGTTATGAAACTGGTCAGTTTCTAGGTCAAACTGCGCATCGATGTTTTGTAAGACGTCTGCAGCCACAGTCCGGAGTCCGCGTCATATCTTTTCTACTCTCTTAGTGAGATTGAAACGTGAATATTAATAGTGGTTTGCGACGAGACCATAAAAACCAGAAAGCTATGTCTGCAAAGTTACAACTTTAAGTATTAAGTAGGTGTGCAGTCAAACATTGCTTGGACATCGCTACACGCTTATCTCCTCAACTACATGTACAGCCATAAAAATAAGGGTGCAAACTAAATGTGCACGCCACCCGCATATTATTATTGTTCTGGAAACTATTAACATGTATCTTGTATTTTAAAAGAGTGTGTATTCACTTTTGACCTAAAATTAAAATTCCGCTGGCTGACTTTCTTAGCTTTTTAAAAAGCTAACCTTGTCATTTTTAAGTTGAGGGAAAAGGGTAGTGACCTTGACCTGACCTTAATGCGAAAACAAGGTCAAATTTAATTTAACTGATATAATCATTTGGATATATGATCTGTTTGACTGTGTCCAAATTTTATGAATTTCTTAATATAAGAAGGATTTCTTATAACGAGAAGACTCCTTCCTTAAATGTTTTGGTGTGAAAATGCGCACACTGCCATTCAGGTACTCGTATCTTCTAGTGGAAACGTTCCATGCATACAGTGCGTAATTCCTCCCAGACTCGAACAATCTGCAGTGTTTATTATTTATTAAAAAAAACTAAAGATAAAGACAATCCTATTTCATTTAATATGATCATTGACACTTAGCTAAACAGACAGTGGAAGTGCTTCCACGCTACCGCGTCCCGTGCTAAGTTATCAGCTCGGTCCATCCTAAAAAAAACTTATGAATTTAATCCATTTACAAAGCAAAATGTGGATATTAAAATCATTTGCAAATGAGTTAAATCGCTTGACCAAAACCCAGCGGCGCACATCGTATGGTCATCGCGCCGCTGGAAATATTATATCTCGGATATGGCATATTCTGTAAATCAGTTGATTTTACTGTAGACAACCAATCGGAAGATAAAGAATTACATAGGTATAAGTAACATGCATAGTTTCCTCGCATACATAATAGAAATCACAATGTTACGGATAATTATGGAAACTGATGAAAATAAAAGTTCACGTGTATTATATGTGCTAAAAATATATTTTACATTCAACAATTAAACCCAATAATACTAGGTATGTAATGATGCAATATTCATAAAATCCACCTACTCTAAACCATAATTAATAAGACAAATAATCAATTAATATAAGAATGACAAACTCATAATTATTCCTATCCCTAGTCATTATGTAAACATCCCCCACTTTAGTAACTTCATTCTCCTGAATTAACAAAACATATCAATGTTCATTTGCAATACAATTACTTATTAAACTTTACAAATTGTTCGTTTGATTAATCAGATAGCCGGAGTGAAACTTAAACGCTGTCAATTTCACCGATGAGTGAATCCCAACACTTGTTCCGTTATTCTGCCGCTTCTAGGAACTGTATAACATCCAGATGTGAAAATGAGTTGGACTAACCCCTCGCCACGCTGCCGACTATTTGGTACATGTAGAACCTACTTTTAGGAGGTGGTTTCTTGGCTTTCTGGGGAGACAGGTCAAGGGATCGAGACAAGGCAAGGAAGTTAAACTCATCTAGAAGTATGACCCTTTCGAAGTCTTTCCTGTGTCTTTGAAGCGTTTAAGGTAGAATGCAGCAAACTCAAACTCCGTAAGCTTCCTATCTTGGACATGGTTTGGAACAGCACGCAAAGGAAACTTACCCACTGGTCAGGGTGATCATCTCCTCCTTGATCCACTGTCTTCTGGCAACAAAAGCAATATTTCTAGAAATTCGAACGCCTTATGGTGGTCTTTGGCATCCATGCATGTTTCAACTACTTCAGTAGTTCGATATCCAAGCATCTTTGCAGAGTCCTCGTCAAGGACTATCCATACAAGCTTTACAATGGCTATAATTGAAGGTAAAAATAGGAAATAATTGAATACTGATGTTTTAATAAAACTAGATATATGATGTTGATTTTGCTTTTTACAAAAAAAAGTCTGCTTTTGAAGTGGTATGTATGTAATTTAATTATTTTAATGAACATTTTTTTTATTGTACTATTGATTAATACCTTTGTTCATGTTTATTTCAAAGTGACCAAAACCAGGCTGCAGGAGGTCTTCGTATTCTTTTTTAACACAACTGGCAATAAGGTAGTGTAAGTCATCGCATCCAACAACCGTCCATTTTCTATAAAACCAAAAAATATCCTGTTTCCTGTCGCGCGACCGACCCTATATTTTACCCTTCGATCGTAATCAATTTTTAATTGATGATGTGGTGATCATAACGTGAAGTTGAAGTTGTTCTGTCTTCTGAGTTCACAATCGTGTAAACTCACTGGCAAAAGAAAGATAGTAAACTAATCTAAAGACATTTTTACAGTGTGAATTAACCCTGTAGGGATTAATATCTCACTACTTATCTCCACGGGTTATAAACACGTTTAGTATTTTTGCACACTTTTTTTACTGTAGCTTCCAAGAGGAAAAATTTTTGAATCAAAAATGGAGGTGGATATAGTGAGATTACCCTCCTTCTCATTGTCTAATGGTGGTGGAATTCTCCATTCCTTGTTAGTTTCACTGGCTGCATCTATAGGGTTGATAGAAGTAGTAGCTGGTTCATCGCATTCTTGCATATCCTTTTGGACTTTTTTTTCATCAGATGAAGTGGAAGTTGACTCGGCTAGTGGGTTTGAAGTTCGCTCTTTCTGAACTGACGTGCCCGGCATCTCTCTCTCTTTCCTCTCTCTTTTTCCTCCTCCTCCTCTTGAGCATGGATCCAATGATTTCTGGTTAATCCACCGTTGACAGGATGGTATTTACTCTTTGTTTCATCGGCGAGTTACAGTCTCTTTCTAGATCGTGACATGGCCAACATACCCACACTGCGAGTATCTACATGGTATCGGTTGGCTGTCATGTTTGTCTTTAATGTGCCTACTGAGTTGGCACCAAGTTATATATATTTGAAAACAGGTCCTCCATGACAACATCTCAGAAATTGAAATAAAGTCATTGTCAGTACATAATAATCGCTATTCTTTCGTCCGTTATATAATGAATTGTGATTACACATATAGGTCACTGGATTAGTTTGTGCACAATTAAAAAAATGTTTTTTTATTGGACGCACATTTATTAAAATATATTTTTATCTATCGCTTCATAAGATTTTAATCTGATCACAATGAATATATTTTGGTTTCTTCGTTTTTGACTTTTTAACTTTGTACAGAAGGTCGGATACGGCCCCTAGAACTATGTAGGGTCCTGTGGTTATGAAGTCTCGGACTTCTTCCTTTGGTTCTAATTTTCAACGCAATCCAAAGATGTATAGAAGTTTTGGGTTTGTTTGAATTATTATTTTTTTCTTTTGGTTTTCATTTGCTTCAAGCTATTTCTCTCTCGCTTTTTCATAGATGACTTCAATATTGTTCTTCATTTTCTCCACAAAGTCGTGTTAATTTTCATAATGGTTTTTTCATGGATGATGACCGTACAGAAGGTCAACAGGGAGTTTCATTGCGGTCTTCTAGCGTACGATTAAATCTTTTGACCAATCCATCTCTGGATTAAATGGTGTTCTTGTTTTCTATATTATTAACATCTTGTTCTAAACAATCTTATTTCGTCTATGATGTCTGATGAATACATGTAATCTGTCTTTTCCCGTCAATGACAACTGCATCTGCAGGTTTGATTTAATCTAAAATAAATTATCAGCATATTTATAATTAAAAGTTTTCAACAAAATGGCTATTTTTTGTCCCCCGCCGCAACGCGGAGCGGGGACATAGAAATGCCGGGCGTCCGTCCGTGGGTCCGTGTGTCCGTGTGTCCGTGCGTCCGTCCGTCACACTTTTTTGTAAGCGCTCTCATGCCTACAAATTTTGACAGATTTTCATTACATTTATACCAAATGTTTATACACCTATTACCTTGGTCAAGTTCGAAAATCAGCATTGGTCGATACTTTTTGTTGGAGTTATGGGACTCTGACCACAATAATGACTCCGTTTTATCCAAAAATTGACCTTGTAAGCGCTCTCATGCCTACAAATATTTACAGATTTTCATTAAATTTATACCAAATGTTTATACACCTATTACCTTGGTCAAGTTCGAAAATCAGCATTGGTCGATACTTTTTGCTGGAGTTATGGGACTCTGACCACAAAAATGACTCCGTTTTATCCAAAAATTGACCTTGTAAGCGCTCTCATGCCTACAAATTTTGACGGATTTTCATTAAATTTATACCAAATGTTTATACACCTATTACCTTGGTCAAGTTCGAAAATCAGCATTGGTCGATACTTTTTGCTGGAGTTATGGGACTCTGACCACAATAATGACTCCGTTTTATCCAAAAATTGACCTTGTAAGCGCTCTCATGCCTACAAATTTTGACGGATTTTCATTAAATTTATACCAAATGTTTATACACCTATTACCTTGGTTAAGACACGAAATTACGTCCCCAAGAACCTGTAAAATTTAAGCAATCCACGAAAATTGGCCCCCACGAAATTTAATGATTCCACAGTACAGTATACTAGTATACTGCTTGAACGGCGGGGGACCCAGGAATTCTATTCTTGTTCAATTTTAAAATTCAATTTTCCCTTGTCCAGTCTATCCATATTTCTGTAGAAGATCTTCCATACTTCTTCAGATGGAAGTTCCGGGGGCATAAAACTTTTGCTCGTTCTGTTGAGGTTCTCTAAAACAAATACTCCCCCTAACCTTTACTTTCGTTGCCACTGACACTGTAGGATTCATGATTTGTAATGAACCCTTAAAGCAAAAAGGGACACTGCATATCTTCGAATCATTAAATCCCTTGTATATGCCTCCATGTAAAATGGCATATTAAGACCAAAGAACACAGTAAGAATTTAGACCTGCTGGTAAGGATTACCTCACTGTTAATCCGTCTTACGCCTGCTCTGAAAACACGAAGAGCTAGACTGAAATTAAAAAGAATGTTGGATATTAATTTCTGGATTGTGATTTGAAGATGTTCAAGAAAACCTCGGACAGAAGGCTCCAGGTTATCTATGAGCACTTGTTGGGCATAAGGCAAAATGAGGTCTGCAGACACAGTATAAAGGAATATTTCTAAAATCTGCGAACTTTAATAAACCAACCCAATATCATTAAAACAAATGTGTAATATTTTGAGGGTGCATATAAATTGATCTGGGTTTTATTAATTAAAAATATTACTAAAAAGCAAGCACTTTAAAGCTTCTTGAAACAAGCATTTTCTCAAGATCATCAATGGCTTACTCCCACCAGAGTGATGAAGAGAGGCAGTCTGCGCTGGCTTATCGTCCGTCACCATACGGACAAAACGGTGATGACGGACACTCTGACATAAAGTCAGTTTTATCTCTCAATTTGCGACCGACGAATTTGAAGAAAAAATATTAAAACACTGTTATACACGTACATACATCTATTAATAAATAAAATTTTCAAAGTATTTCCAAAAACTTTATTAACCTGATTGTTGTTAACGATATAATGTCGCTCGTTTCAGGACATCGAATTCTCTCCTTCCTGTGCTCTTTCAACAACTTAAGAATTGATTTGAATTGTAGCTGCCAAATGAACAAGCAGGTGACACAACATTCAGTCCTTCTTTGTTTCCTATGAATATTTAAAGTATACGATTAGCAAGCGAGGAAATTACAGAAATGTATCGCATATAGGTATAAATCAAAAACATATTTAAATACAATATATGCAACAATTTTGAAAATAACGTACCTGTTTTCGTATGTAGTAAAAGGGGTTTAGCGAATGCCAGTGGCCCGACAAAGTTTTTGTTTTTCAAATTGTAGTAGAGTGAAATTTTATAGGTTTTAATATTTTAATTTCAGAATATTGATTTCCTCATCATTATTGACATGTTCTAATCAATTTGTTACTTTTCAGGAATTTTACTATTACAAACTTTGATTTATTTAATTGCATAATAGAAAATGATTTATGAGTGGTGAATAAATAAATTATTTAGTTGAATTAATTTAAATTGATATTTTGTGTTTGTTTTTATTTACATTGGTTACTTCTCTTTGGAGTATACCTATAGACTCTATTTATAGCATTTATTTGAGTGGTCACTTAGATCTGGTCATGTGATTGGTTTATAGGGGTACTTGTATTGTTCATTCTGATTCCTGAATTTCATGCTAAGAGCCTAGCCATGCAGTTCTAGCTGCCATATTGGTATTTTGAAGTTGCTTTCCATATTTTATTATTTTCCACATAGAAGGTTAGTTTTTTTTAGTGTATTACAGTGTAATTGGGTTTACAATTTGTTTATTTATTTATTTATCTATTTTCACTCCTTTTCCCACTTTGAATGAATGTTGGAATGTTTGAGATAGAATGAAAGGAGAGTGAATGAACTATGTGAGTTTGTATTTGTATGAATGCAGTCAATAATTAAAGTAATAAATAATCTTCAAATTAAGTTTATCATGTGTAAATAATTGTGTTTTTCTTAATAAGTTTAAAAGCTAGGAGAAAGAGTGTGAGTGCACTATAATTATACATTTTACAGTTTTATAATGCTTAAAAATAAATAAAATATCCATATATTTCAAAATCATATTTCTTTCACATTTAGTTTTGACACATACACTAAATTCCACGACCTAGCTATACTGGTAAAAGTTTCCATGACCTTCGCACCTCATGGGAGGTATGATATGATATTATATATATATGATATGTTTGTTGATCTGAATATATTTTCTTCTCACTGTTGAAAAGGGGTATGTTCTGAGCATAAGTATTATAGCAATTGAAATATTGTTGACAAATTAATTTGAGTTTATATACATAACTTATCTATATATTTTGTTCATGTAGTTCAACTGATTTGCATGAGTTATGTGTTATTTGAAATTTATTCATTTTGTGTTCAACAGAAACTTTATTTGAGTTAAGCATATTTATAATAAGCCAATAAGAGAGTTAATTGTTTATTAGAATTTGCGTTTAAACTTTGGAAATTTGTTTTGTTAAATTTTATTATAAATTCAATACAAGGTCATACATGCAGAATTTGCATTAAGAGTTATCGTTCTTGTATTTACTGTATTTTATTATATTCCAGGGTCGGGGAGTTTTATTCTGTTATTTTGATACCATCACAAATAAACCCACAAAATCATCACGAATGGAGTTCCTGTCGTTATTCCACTCGGTTTCAAAATAGTAGATGCTCTCCACAGCAGCAGATATGACAGTGGACAAGGATTCTTCACTAAATTGGTCGCCCATCAGACCTTTTTAAAACACGAGGATATTGGGTATTCTTTCCATGCAATAGCCGTCATATAAAACATACAAAATTATCATTTTATGAAACAATTATTTTTTATGATGAATGTTTTTTTATATTACAGAAACCATAGTGACAATCATAGTTCTATTTATTAACTTACTTAGTGGATCAAATGTTAATAATTTTTTCATCATCTTTGTAGATTTTGTTTTCATAAAATAGAGTTAAGTTGACATGGTGACTTAACATAGTTGTTTTACTTTTTTAGCTTACGTCATTTGAGATGAAAGCTCAAGTAAGCTATTCTGATTACTTTTTGTCCAGCGTCAGTCAGTCCAGTCCGACTGTCTGTTTGTAAACTTTGTACATCTTCGACTTCTCCAAAACTACATGGCCGACTTTAATCAAACTTTGCGCAAATCATTCTTAGGTGAAGGTGATTCATGTTTGTTGAATTGAAGGAACATGCCCTCTTTCAAAAAGAGATAAGTGAGAAATATTGAAAATTTATTGGTATCTTTCAAAAATCTTCTAAAAAAAAAAAAACCAACTGACCAGAAAAGCGGTTGTTACTTGTGTGGAAGCATCTCAAGGTAATTTAGATTCAAGTTTTCTCAAATCATGATTTCCGGGGATAGAGTGGGGCCACAATTGGGGGTAAAATTTTTACAAAATCTTCTCAAAAACCAATTTGCCAGAAAAACTGTAACCTTTAGGTAGGGAAGATTCAAGTTTGTTCAAACCATGATCCCCAGGGGTAGGGTGGGGCCGAAATCCAAAAAAAAAACCCAAATGTCAAGAAAAGTTGAAACTTGTGTGGAAGCATCCTCAAGTAGGGACTGAGTAGATTCAAGTTTGTTCAAATCATGATCCGGAGGGGATAGGATATGGTCACAATAGTGGAGAGGACAAATATTTACATAGAAATATATAGAGAAATGTCTTTAAAAATCTTCTTTTAAAAAACATATGCATATAAAAGCTGTTACTTTAGTGATAGCAATATCCTATCCCCGGGGATCATGGTTTGAACAAACTTAAATCTACTTTACCTGAGGATGCTTCCACACACGTTTCAACTTTCCAGATATATAAGTTTTTGAGAAGATTTTTAAAGATTTACTCAATATATTCCTATGTAAACATTCGCCCCCTTCCCCCGGGGATCATGATATGAACAAACTTGAATCTACCTTACCTGAGGATGCTTCCACACAAGTTTTAGCTTTCCTGGTTGATTGGTTTCTGAGAAGATTTTTTTTAGAGATTTACTCTATATATTCCTATGTAAAAACTCGCCCCTTCCCCATTCTTGCCGCACCCTACCCACCCCAGGGGTCATGATTTTGACAACTTTGAATCTACACTAGCTGAAAATGCTTCCACATTAGTGTCAGCTTTCCTGGCTGATTAGTTTCTGAGAAGATTTTTAAAGATTTACTCCATATTCCTATGTAAAAATTCGACCCTACCCCCATTGTGGCCCAACCCTACCCCCGGGGGTCATGATTTCTACAATTTTGAATCTACACTACCTGAGGATGCTTCCACATCAGTTTAAGCTATCCTAGCCAAATGGTTCTTGCGAAAAAGATTTTAGAAAAATTTTCAAAATTTTTCAATAATTCCAAATTATCTTCCCTTGGGAAAGGGTGTGGTCCTTAATTTGTACAACTTTGAATCCTCTTTCCTCTTTGCCTAAGGATGCTTTGTGCCAAGTTTGGTTGGAATTGGCCTTGTGGTTCTGGAGAAAATGTTGAAAATGTGAAAAGTTTACGGACAGACGGACGACAGACAAAATATTATCAGAAAAGCTCAGTTGAGCTTTCAGCGCAGGTGAGCTAAAATGAAAGACCAATAAATGTACATGTTATTTAGTATTTTTATATTACAAAAAAAAATCCTTGAAGGCACAGAAGACTGGTGTTTATCCCCAGGTTTTGTGGTGTTAACCGTATGAGAGTTGTTTCATTGCAGGTTAACTCCCAGGGTCAGCTGGTACCAAATTTATTTCAGTTGGTTGGACTGAGACAGTGCACTAGTTAAAGCGCATTGTCTAAGGGCACAATACACAACATATCAAGTGACCAAAGCAGTGCTTGAACCAACAACCTCTTGATCTCTGGACTAATGACCGTGACTTCTGAGCCATGTGCTCCATTTTGGCAACATTATTACAAATAACATATTCATCTCCTTACCAACCATATACCAAAATTCACCACTCCACACCATGTATTCTCTACTGTCACTTTGGCCATTGTGAGGGTCCTGCTTCAGATTTTTGTCCCTTTCTTTTTTTGGGCATGCTGCAGAATCCTAGGCCTTGCGTTCAATGTATTCATTATTCTATTAGCCAATGACTGGGCAGTTAACCATGGGTAGACCCCGCCTTCGTCAATTCGGAGTTTGTCACTGCCTTAAGTCAAAGCTCTTGTTAAACGGTTCTAAAACACATTCAATTTGGTATTCCAACAAAGTGAGGATATTGACTTGTCTTAAACGTAGAAAAAATATTTATTTTTTCTACTTTTAAGTTTAAAGCTATACAAGCTATAATTTGCGTCAAAACGCATGTGTTTGTTTACTTATAAAAGTTATTTTTATTCTGTAAATTACAATGGTGAATTCCATCTCGTTACAAAGATATAGAATTTCTCCAGGAGAAAACGTACCACTTTTGAATTCTATTTTACATCATAATTATACAGGAATGTATTAATTTTATAGATACATGAATTTAATACTATATGAATTTAAAGGGTTTGGACATATTAAATAGTTTTCAAATGATACTTTAATGCATATTTCAATGCATAGATATAGAGAAATATATACATTTTATAAATAATATCTTCATAATAATTTATAATAATTGTAGTAACTTTTATTTTAGTACGAATTACTATTCAGATCATAAAGTGTTATCAGTCTTTAATCTCAGTTTTCCATTTACCTAACTATTAGCCTTACCTATCTGAGTATCTCTATGCGAGATCCCCTGATTGCCTTTTAATTATAGTGATAATCAGTTAATTACCAGAGCAGTTATTATGTATTTTTATTATAACGTATTGCCTCCCTGCGCTAAGGAGGTAGAAATATTCACTCCACACACATTATACATGTACAAGATGTTCTTATGGGGCTTATTTATTTTTTGATGAGGATTTCATATAATTACTATGACAAACTGTTCAATGTGGTGTAATTCATCCCGTAAGGTTTTTCATTTGTATACATATATATGAATCAAACAAAAATTTAAAAGACTTGGACTTGATTTAAGCTTAAAATTTTCAACTTAGTTTTATAAATAATTGAAAATGGTTGATAGAATTACCATGTTCGTTATAAGTAATCTGCTATAGACCTTTGAGACTTTCAAAGTTTGGTCAATTCTAGAGACATTTCAGCAATGAAAACAAAAACTATTAATATAGGTGACGAATTTATTTCGTTTATTATACCCCCGCTCCGAAGGAGAGGGGGTATACTGTTTTACCCTTGTGTGTCCGTCTGTCAGTCCGTAACTAAAAATTCTATCACATTTTTCTCAGCAACTATTTATCGCAGATGCTTGAAATTTATCACACTATTTGTCTAGGCATGCCATATTGTGGGATATATTTTTGTACCAATCGGAGGTCAACTTCCTGTTAAATGACGACTTTGTTTATTATTAGTCAAAATTTTAAAAGTATATTTTGTACCAATCGGAGGTCAACTTCCTGTTAAATGACGACTTTGTTTATTTTTAGTCAAAATTTTAAAAGAAATTTTCTTCAAAAATTTCTCAGCAACTATTTATCGCAGATGCTTGAAATTTAAATACACTATTTGTCTAAGCATGCCATATCGTGGGATATATTTTTGTACCAATCGGACGTCAACTTCAATAATAACGTCAATAATTTGTTTATTTTTAGCCAAAATTTTCAAATTTCCATCAAAGATTTCTCAGCAACTTTTTATCGCAGATGCTTAAAATTTTAACACACTATTTGTTTAGGCATGCCATATTGTGGGATATATTATTGTACCAATTGGAGGTCATCTTCCTGTTAAATGACGACTTTGTTTATTTTTAGTCAAAATTTTCAAACATATTTTCGTCAAAGATTTCTCAGCAACAATTTATCGCAGATGCTTGAAATTTTAATACACTATTTGTTTAGGCATGCAATATTGTGGGATATATTTTTGTACCAATTGGACGTCAACTTCCTTTTAAATGACGACTTTGGTTATTTTAAGCCTAAATTTTCAAACAAATTTCCATCAAAGATTTCTCAGCAACTTTTCATCGCAGATGCTTGAAATTTTAACACACTATTTGTTTAGGCATGCCATATTGTGGGATATATTTTTGTACCGATCGGATGCCAACTTTCTGTTAAATGTCTACTTTGCTTATTTTGCATATTCACATTAGAGCGGGGATATCACTAGTGAGCATTGGCTCACAGATATCTTGTTTACAATCTATATACATAGAACGTGTACATCAAACATGGCGATAAATAATGGTAAATGACATATTGTCTTGCACGTCTCCCATCTTTGTGGACTGTAGACTCTACCGAGTTTCTTCAACAAGGCCTCGGTTGACAACTCCTTGTCCTCATACTGTTTCCATGCCTCTGCGATCTTGGCTCTGAAAATAGAAAAATAATACAAATAAATTTAAATGCATATTTCAGTACATTGTTGCATTCAATTTAATTTTGTGCCAAGCTGGAGATTTGCTTGTAAGGTCGGTAAGGTAATGTTGATTGCTTTGTACATTGAACACTGCTAATATAGAAAGGTGGTCAGATGTACCTCAAAAGATTCCTTCATCAAGAATTTCATAGGATCTGAGAGACATGTACATGTGTGTATCAGAAAAAATATAATCAAACAGGGTCTTAAAACCAGTAAATGTACATTTACATATAGGTGCTTTATCTACATCTAAGATAGGCTTTAGGTGATTTCGCTCTACAAAATATCTAAGCTCCCTTGATTTGTAAAGATTTCATCTTCCATTATCCAATTCTAAACAACTAGCGTTAAAATCGCCAGCCATTACAACTTGCTTATCTTTCTTGAATATTAATATTTATAATTATTATAAAGATGGCTAAGTATACTGAAATGTACTATATTCTGTCAAAAGCAAATGAGGGGGTGATAAAAAAAAATAAAGAAATAATAAACATGCTTTATTATAAAGTATAATTGTTGCTGTATCTTTGCTGCAACAATTGCTCCATGTTTCCCTGCATGACTGTGAGCCATGGAACCAGCTTCGAAATCGAGGCCTGACTGGATCAATGTAGCTTGACATCGTTCAGCACGATTTCTTACAGAGCACCACTAGTACGTCGATTTGTTTGTCGTTTTCTGAAAGAAAAAAATCATTGTCATTTCATATGGTGTGAAAGGTTGTTTGTTTTTAACCTTTTTAATCTTTTTATACTAATTCATTGTGTAAGAGAACCCGTCGCTATCCACTAAGAGGTCCCGTCCCTTCTGTGAACCTCCACGCTCGATGTGATAAGTTGTCACTCCATTGTCCCGAACAGCATGGACAGTCTGATCTATGGGATCTTCTGCAATCGGTATGAAAAGAAAACAGTTTGCATTTATAGTGATCCACGAAGACGGTACTTAGATTGTAATTAAACTTTATTGTACCAATTAAATTATTAGAAAAAACTAGACACGATCTCGTTGCGAGCAACGAGGAGGTCTTCCGTCCGATTTTTAGAAGAAAATATGATATCATCGACTTTGATTTTCGACAAAAAAAACATTGAAAAAAGAGTTGAGAACTAATGCTTTTTTGTATCGCATTTTATAAGTTCTCTTATATTGCTTTTTCAAATACTTGCATTTCTTCCAATTAAGATAGAAAAGATTAAACTTGTTTACCTCTGGCTCCTAAAAACCCTAATTAGGTAATGCAAGAGAAAATCATTATATTGTAAGGATATATACACGTATTATACCTAATTCAGCTTAAATAACCTTTCACAAAATAGTTATTAGTAAAACGCTATAGATAAAATACTTTAGAGCCCTTTGATCCCCTAATTTAAGGGGCCAGCCCCTTTTTCTTGATATCAAATGAAAGGACATTTAATTCTGAAAACATTTTGTCAACAAATGTTTAGAAATTCGTTAACGTTTTTGAGATATATGGGAAAGAAGGTTTTAGGGGCCGATCCCTAATCCCCTTATAGGGGCCGTTAAACGAAATTTTGATGGTTGCATATTGTTAAGAACATGATTTTGAACAACTTTTCTTCTGTACTGCATTTCAAAATATGTTTCCTTTCTGAGATATGGGTGATCCAAATTTTGGACTTTTGGCCCCAAAAAACCCCTAATTACATAACACATGATAAAATTATTACATTGCTTGGATACATAACTGTGAGATAAACATATTTGCTTCTATAACATTTCACAAAATATCTCTCAGTAAACGGCTTCAGATAAAAGACTTTAGAGCCCTTTGATCCCCTAATTTAAGGGGCCAGCCCCTTTTTCTTGATATCAAATGAAAGGACATTTAATTCTGAAAACAGTTTGTCAACAAATGTTTAGAAATTCGTTACCGTTTTTGAGATATATGCGAAAGAAGGTTTTAGGGGCCGATCCCTTATCTCCTTTTAGGGGCCGTTTAACGAAATTTTGAAGGTTGCATATTGTTAAGAACATCATTTTGAACAACTTTTCTTCTATACTGCATTTCAAAATATTTTTGCTTTCTGAGATATGGGTGATCGAAATTTTGGACTTTCGGCCCCTAAAAACCCTTAATTACGTAACACATGATAAAATCATTACATTGCTTGGATTCATAACTGTAAGATAAACATATTTGCTTCTATAACATTTCACAAAATATCTCTCAGTAAAGAAATACAGATTAAAGACTTTAGAGCCCTTTGGTCCCCTAATTTAAGGGGCCAGCCCCTTTTTCTTGATATCAAATGAAAGGTCTTGTAAATAAAAACTTTTTTTACATTACATGTTTTAACAAAATATTTTTCAGAAAAGAGATAAACAAAGAAAACCAGAAAAAATTACGACGTTTTTTTAATCTCAATTTTCGGGTCCAGGCGAGCTTCGACGCCTTTTAAACCAGACAACTATAAATGCCTTTAGACACATCTACAATCTTTGGTCTACCATCCCTGAAAATTTGAATTCAATATCTCTGTTCGTTTAGGAGGAGATAACAGGACAATCAGACCCTCTGAAAATCGCTAAAACGTCAATATCTCACGAACGGAAATGACGTCATTAAAATAAAAAAATATATATCAAGCTTTGATCAATATATACATGATCTGAAAATTTCACGAAAATCGGTTGAGTCGTTTTCAAGAAAACGCTTGTACAAAAAAGCGTAAGAAAAAAAAAAATAATAAAAGGGAAAAAGAAACAAAGCAATAACAATAAGGTCTTCCGTTGGAAACGGAAGACCTTAATTATAGTACTGAAGAAATTATTTAAGAGTTTTTATCTTACTCTTCTCGGATTTCAGACTCCTGCTTGAATGATTCGGATACATCAAAAGATGAGTCCTAGTGGACATCTTCTGCCTCCTTATCCTCATCTGGTTTTCCTATGCTGTTGAATTCTGGACACTGGAATACAATAATAACAAACATATATAAAGCAGGTTATATAATGATGTATATTTTAGGATGTATATTTTTCATCAATTGAAAATAGTCATTAATAAAATGTATCAGTTTATAAACTACAATATAGCGTAGTGTTATCACAGACAGAAAAGTTGAAAAATGTAAATATATAAGAATCAATACTACTTAAATACAGTCATAAACCTTTCAATCTCCATCTCCTCCTCCTCTTTCTCCTCCTCCTCCTCCTCCTCCTCTATCTCCCCCTTATCCTCTATTTTAATAATCAAAATTCTATCCATATTTACCTGGTTCTTCGGACCTAACTGAGTCTGGTACTCAGCTATGTTAAGGAAGGTATCAGAATTCTAGCACGTGTGATTTAGGAAAATTTGCATATGCCCCGCCCCTTATTCATGAGATTTTACGAGATATTGTATTTCGGTAATTAACAAACATCTACCAAAATAAATATGATTAATTATTGGGATTGATTGTATCAAGAAAGATGTACTGAAATAAAAATTTCAACTATTCTTTATATCTTGCGAAATTATGAAATTCCTAAGTCGTCTGATGACGTGTCGCGGTTGACTACGTCACATCGGCGCTTGCAGCTGTGATCAGAATAAACATGTGGACTTCAGTGATATATCTGAGAATTTAACTCATTTACAACCAGCCTAGACGGAAATCGGTAGAGGATTCAACTGAACAAGGTAGGATTTATCTGTACTTTCCCTAGATATTGTTTTATATTGTCTAATACAGTAGGATGAAACAGAAACGAAGGGAAATTCCTCGGCTTCGATTTTGTTTACTTGTTTACATTTGTTTTTCATGTAATATTGTGTTTATACATCAGTTTGGTGACTCAATCAGGCAATAGAAATGTTCCGCGATTCGCTAATTTTGATCATTAAGAGTATTGAGGCTCATTGTAGCTTTTTACTGGTCTCTTATATCGCAATAACATTAGCTCGCATTTCCTCCGTGTTCAAAATAAATGTAAACAATGGAAAGTCCAAACACTGTATTAGCACTACAAATATTACTGTGAGAATCTGGATTTAATATAGACAAGATTGTATTGTTGTTTATGTAAATCGAAATGTGTTATTTCATTTAGCCTTTTTTATCAGGAAGATTACATGTTTGAATAAACAAAATTACAGTGTTGAACTGATTTTCCACACAATATTTGAAACAATAAACATTTGATTATGCCTGTTAGAATATAAATGAAATTAAAAATGCCATTATAGTATGCACAATGATAAAATAATATTCCATTTTCATATTATCTTCAGCACAATAGTTTACTAATTATAACACATTATTCAATTTCAGGGTTATTAAAGCAGTTAATGGTCCACTGGAGACACTTTGTTGGGGTGTTGATAAAAAAGTAGGTACTCTATAAATATTTCTTTTACCCACTAACTTCATGTATATTTGGTCTGGGTTTTTTTTAAATCATATTACTCTAGTGTAACCTATCATAATATCTTTCATTGATATTTATTGAAATTAAATTTGAAATTGATAGATATTCATAATTTCAGGCATTGGTTTTCTTATCAACTGCACTGCCTCCTTACAATGTACATCAAAAAGACAAGAGAAGAAGTACATGTAGTGTGAAAGAATATGGCCCACATCATGACTGAATGATACTGAAAATCAGAAAACACTAGTTTTGTTGAACAGTTTGTTACAGATCGAAATCAATCTCTATATAGTACATTGTATTTGTCAAGTTGATTATTATAATAAATTCTAGATAAAGATTGATTTATGTTGCTTTCTTTAATTATTACAAAAAATATTAACTATAATTACAAGTAACCCTGGTCATATATTATAGGTATTTCTTATTTATTTAGCAGCAGAGTAACATAAACCATTATAAAACATAAATGTGTAAATTACAAACTTACACTTAAACCTCCACTCCCTTACCCCCCCCCCCCCCCCCCCCCATCACCCTTATATCAATAGTTATTGGTGAGGGCAACAGATGAATTAATTTTTCCAAATTCAACAATTTGGTAATGATGACTGGTGTGAACAAGACAAAATTCTAACATTATTTTAATGAAATTCACAGCGTGTAATTATTTTATGAACGAAAATTAAAATCATGATCTTAGTCAGTGTTGCGTTTGAATTTCACGCAAATGACGCCGAAAGTGAAATGGGTCAGATAAAATGCAGTAGTGCAAGGGCATACACTTTATCAAATATATTGAAATTTTACATGTGTTACCATTATATCCCAATTATATCAAAAAGTGCTGGGAGCTACATGAAATCGCTACGCATATCATATAAATAAGCATTAATTGTGGGAACTCCCTGCAAATTTCTGTTCATCCACTGTTTATATTGAATTTAATAATTGTTCTTACTTGAATATTTCAAGCTCCCAGCACTTTTCGAAATTTTAGATGTTCATTTTACAAGTTAGAAACAGAAATAATTATATTTGTTAATGTTAAGCGCTTGCACTATGCATTTTTTCGTATTATTCCTGGTTCATCTATTTTTAGCAGTATCACGTGACAGGGTATTCCCAAGAGACTCAAAAATTGCTCATGCGATAGCGAATTATCTAATATGTATATTGATAAAAAATTATTTTGTGTAACAATTTTTTGGAATATAATATCAAGATTATTCAAAGGCTTATATTTTATGTGATAAATACCGCTATTATTTTATGGACGCCCTTAACATAGCTGAGTAGTCTCCAGTGTTGGTTGCCCCAGTTCTGATGATCCTCCGCGCTATGATGGTCTACATCAGGAACTCCACAATCTCGGCATTATATTAAACCATTACCATTCATTGTGTCTACGTAGAGCTCCTTGGAAATGTCTACAAAATAAGGACAAAAAATACCATATTGTGTTGTTATATACATAATACATTGAGTTTCAGCAAATATATGTTCATTACGATATTTTAACTCAGAAAATCTCTCGTAAAAACATAAGTGTAAATTTTTTTCAGGATTTAAAGTGAAAGACGTAACAGTATTAGTTTGAACTTACTTGTGTGGCACAACTTATGTTGCCAACGATTACAACTATCGCAGCACATCGCATGTTGATTCCATTGAAAATACATGTACATTGTAGTATCAAAGATGAGAAATATGTCTATAATAATTGTCGCTACTGTCTTTATAGAAATACAGACTCAAGTACCCCCCCCCCCCAAAAAGTGTATATTACAAATTTGTGTTAATTAATTAGTCATCAGAATTTCAGAACAATTAGTTCGTGAATACGTATAATGTATAAGTCGAAACGCATTTCATTTTCAAATGCATTAAAATTTTAATTATAATCTACAACATTATACAGAAATTTACGGTAACAATGTTATTTGCTTAGTATATACTGGTATACCCTTTCCTTCCACTTTTTTCAAATGGTTTCGGTGATGTGTGGTATTACCCTGAGTCGGTAAATGAAAAAATGTTTTATTTATATTTTGAGCAAAGACTGTTAGATTGTTTTCACCCAAATGTACAGGTAGAAATTGAAAAAAAATAAAGATGTGGGAAATATGTGTAGGAATGTTTCAATCGGAGAGATAACTTTACTATCAGACGTGAATAGGCGTAAATTAAGTTTATAAAACTACTGGTTTGACATTTGTTCTTTCACCTTATCCTGTACCCACAATTATTATTCTATTATATTTATTCTACCTATAATGATTGATTAATTACGAAAATCAAACTTAATTGTGTTTGACCAAATGTAAGGAAAAACTCCCAATCAACCGCTCATATAGAATATTTAACTATAATCATGTTTTTGAAAAATAACATAAGTATATTACTTCTGAATTTTAGAGCTATAAAGATAAATAAAAGAAATATTTATACAATCGATAGATTTTTCGATTGCCCCAGGCATTGACAGAATTTAAGAGAAAAACCCAATAGAAATCAATGAAACTACATGTTTAACTTCTAGTAAATCTAATAGCGAGCACAGCTCGCCGGTGTAAAGAAAAATAATGACCCCCCCCCCCCCCCATCTGTAGAATAATTGGATTATTTTTAAGAAAAAAGATCTAGGGGTAATTTTTCTTCACGTTAAACATGAAGAAAACTGACCCCGTTGAAAAATGACCCCCGCCATAAACAAGAACAGATAATGGGTTAACCCATGTATCAAAAAACTGTCAATCAAAGAATTGACCTATATTTTCGTGAAAAAGACTATAAAGAGGCAGCGAGCGTAGGATTATGAAAACTTCTTATTTACTTTTCTGGGGGAAAATTATTTTTACATCAATTTTGTTTTCTTTCACGTATTAGATATACATAGATATTCTAAACATTTGCTGTACATAATCTTGTATTGGAATTAAATTATTTTCAGAGCAATTGTGAACAGAGGACCTGACTATATAGATTGATCGAATATATTACAAAAATATTATCTCTAGAACGTTGATATAGTGAAAAAAATGGTATTTAGACCAAAAAAAATTATTGATTTGTTTCTCAGGCACCGCCGCATCAGCAAAATTATCGCCGCATCAAACTTTTTTATCGTTATTTTTCCGGAATTTTCATATCTTACCATTATTGGTTTTCTCTATTATAGAATCAATGTAAACAAACGCTCAGCATAAATGCTTTTCTCTGTAAGTGAAAACGTGATTATATATAACACATATACCCAGTGACCATCCTAGGGGGCGACTTGAGCTAAATCAAGTATATGTAAATATAAGTACTCGCTTTGTGGTCGGTAACTTCGCCAGAATTTCCTCAGAAAGAGAGGTTGACAGTCTAGGCGGACTCCGAAAACGGAGTATTTGGCACCGTCATGCATTGCGATTTTCTCAACTTCCGTTTTGTAGCTAATGTAAATAATGGAGAGTTACCTCCCTTCTCCGTGAAAACGTGATTGAAAAATAGATTAAAATCCTTCAGAAGCGTAAACAAAAATTAAAAACAATACAGAAATGGTTAATTTTAAAATTATACTTCAAAAGAAATGCGAAAATGTTTCAGTAAACAGCAGGAAAAAAAAATACAAAAATTTTAATTCACACGTGGTCGACCAGGACTTGTAAGATTAAAAAATCAGACTTCAAATTAAAACTTGGAAGTATGGAGATGGAAATATAAATGTTGCATTTATGTAAGTATTCAAGTCTTGAATAAAGGTGATGTTTAAAAAAAAAATACGACTAATTACGATGTATACAAGGTTTTAAGAAGTGCCGACTGAGCGAGTCATCGCGTATTCAACAGAACGGTGTAATGACTACAAACGGGATATAAAACTCACGGTAATAGTTTCTTTCACACCCTAGCCCATAAATAATCTTTAATCATAGTGAAATCATGAAAAAAACATTAGTTCATTCACTTTTATTGACATCGTCATCGGAAACAGAATTGACCAACTTTGACAGCAAATAAAATTTGATTTGCCCAACGAACGTATATTTTTGCCAAATACATTCTGTTGAACAGTCTGGGCGGACTCCGAAAACGGAGTAAACGGAAGTGATTTCTCAAAAGAAAAAATACTCCGAAAAAGGAGTTCGGCGCATGCGCAGTTAATCAAAATATCACATTTTTACGTGAAAACAGGGCACTCAGGAAAATTGATCGTGCAAAGCGGATTATTCATATGCAGGTCTGAAAATACGTTTAAATGCTTTATAAGACATATTTCAACAGAATGTATTTGGCAAAAATATACGTTCGTTTGGCAAATCAAATTTTATTTGCTGTCAAAGTTGGTCAATTCTGTTTCCGATGACGATGTCATTAAAAGTTAATAAACTAATGTTTTTTTCATGATTTCACTATGATTAAAGATTATTTATGGGCTAGGGTGTGAAAGAAACTATTACCGTGAGTTTTATATCCCGTTTGTAGTCATTACACCGTTCTGTTGAACACGCGATGTCTCGCTCAGTCGGCACTTCTTAAAACCTTGTATACATCGTAATTAGTCGTATTTAAAAAAAAAACATTACCTTTATTAAAGACTTGAATACTTACATAAGTGCAACATTTAAATTTCCATCTCCATACTTCCAAGTTTTAATTTGAAGTCCGATTTTTTAATCTTACAAGTCCTGGTCGACCACGTGTGAATTAAAATTTTTGTATTTATTTTCCTGCTGTTTACCGAAACATTTTCACATTTCTTTTTTAAGTATAATTTTAAAATTAACCATTTCTGTATCGTTTTTAATTTTTGTTTACGCTTCTGAAGGATTTTAATCTATTTTTCAATCACGTTTTCACGGAGAAGGGAGGTAACTCTCCATTATTTACATTAGCTACAAAACGGAAGTTGAGAAAATCGTAATGCATGACGGTGCCAAATACTCCGTTTTCGGAGTCCGCCTAGACTGTTGAAACATGTCTTATAAAGCATTTAAACGTATTTTCAGACCTGCATATGAATAAATTTTCGATCAATTTTCCTGAGTGCCCTGTTTTCACGTTAAAATGGGATATTTTGAATAACTGCGCATGCGCCGAACTCCTTTTTCGGAGTATTTTTACTTTTGAGAAATCACTTCCGTTTACTCCGTTTTCGGAGTCCGCCCAGACTGGTTGAAGTCACCCTGTATTCGGAGTTAACGATCGTGAAAATTAACCCCAAATGCAATAAAATGATAATTATTTAATCCAAAAGACATTTTCATTGCCTAAGTTAACCCCTGTTGTGATTAATAACTAGCGACTGTCTTATCTTTAGAGGTTGATACAACCACATACTCGTGATACTGTGCACTGAAAATTACAACCGATATTTATAACTTAAGATCTGATATTGCAATTAGTTGGTAACTTGTAATTAGTTAATAACTCTGCCAAATTAATGCTAAATAATCATAAAACCGTTTGTCTACAATTATCTTTAAAATTAAACAGATCCACTACATGACGGTTGTAATTGGGTCAAAGGGTTGGACTAATACCTCCAAAATACACAAAAGTACATAGACTGATTTTATTTGCCATTTAGCTAACACAATTACAAAATATTTCATCTATAAAATGTATGAATACACCTAATAAATTAAATTTAACAAATTGGATAAGTTAATAAAATTTTTAGGAGTTGTTTTATTTTTAATTGACTTGCTTCTAATCCAATTTGAATTGGGGTTGAATCTGTGTATATACAGGTATTATCATTAGCATCATGCCAATGTCAAAGAATGGAAGTCTACCTGATTTCTCAAACTTCTCCCTATTTTTCTGTGAGGGAGAAGTGAAGTCTCCCTAAAAGTTTACCCAAGCTACATGTAGGTTGGTCCCTGTTAAGACTACCACTGATCTTCAGAAATTGAGGCCTCTGTAATATTGCCTGGTAGCAGGAATAAAGGACAATTGTATTGTTTGAGAATTTTATGATGACTGATTTACTTTCCCTTGATTTCTGTCATGTTCCCCAGGCACTGAAGATCAATAAGAAAACACCCCAAATGAATAATTTTTATATGGGAAATTCAACTAGTGAAATGTCATAAGAAGTCCCCTATTTCAGTTCAGAATTATCATGTTATTTCTGTAGACAGGGAGGATTGGCTGCAAAAGGAAGCAGGGGCATAAACCATTTGCCCATGTTTGTTCATCTGCAAAAACTCATCCTTTGAAAATGAAACAGAAACAGTTTAAACTTAAAAGAACAAAAGCAAATATTTAAACTTTCCCAATGTATTAGCTTGATAAATATCTGCTGATGAGTGAACAAATAAATCATACAAGATGGGTTACCGTCATTGTAAATTGTGTCTGCCTCATCAACATTTCAAAATTTTGGCCTGAGAAACTAATGATTAATTTTTTTTGGCCTTACATGCATGTATTTTACATTATAGACTAATCAAAGTTTTAATTTCAATTTTATGCAAAAGTAAATACAGTGCATCTGTGATCACCGTTTAGAAACGGGCTGAAGAATAGTGTTTTATTTAACACACAGTGTTCTTAGGAAGGCTGTGTGTTCAACAAATTAAATATCAGATCTGCCTTAAACTGTAACATGAGATATTTATGTCCACATACTAACATTGATAAAGAAAAAAGTATAAATATTAAGCTTTAAAATTGATAAGTTTCCTATATCTTTATACAAAGTTTTTCTTCAGAGGAGATTTATACAGTCTAAAAATGGCCACAAACGTCTGGCCCTCTTAAAGTTCTTATTTGAAATGTGATTTTTACAAAACAGAGACCAATGTCGGTTTTGTATGGAATTCCATATACGACAGCCAACTGTCAACTGCCAATTGCTTTCTTTACCTCTTTGTTTGGTTAAGAGCATTTGCAGACATTTATTTGAGAGTGGGGGGATTGATAGATTGATAGCGTTTATTTTATTTTACACAAAAACACATTACCAGCCACTGCATGGTCCTACTATATATATTATCTGATCACGTGACCCGAAACTTATTCGAGTACGTATAAAAACCCATCACGCATATAATTTTAAGTTCACTAACTCGTGTTTACCACTTTTGAAAGACATGGGAGAAAGTGAAATTCTTGATTTGTCTGATGCTGACTATATAAAGATAATCAGACTTTGTTTCATTCCTGTCATCATGAAAGAGTGATGGACACATGGAATAATCATAGAATTAGAACACAAAACACACTTTGTCCATCTGGTCGTCCATCCTTTTTTTATAGCAACCCAGAGAAGTATTTGGCTTTTGCAATTTGAAAAAGGTTGTAGACTTAAACATTCTACATGTTTGAAAATATTCAGGCAACTGAAAATGATTTTGTAATGGGCTCATCTAACGAGTTTTTTCGAAATTTCTTTAGAATCGATGTTGCATCTAAATCAATTGCTCCCAAGCACGTTGCACGAGGCTATTGAACCTTTTTGGGAATCTTACAACGTTTTTTAATGTTTAATGAAGTAACATAATTTCGGTAAAAATAAAATCATAAATGTTAAACACACACAACTACACTGTAGAGTTTTGATTTAATATGATCACACAAAGGTGGTCAAAACAGTTTTAAAAGCCATGGGTAATATTGGCGTTCATAATCTATCATGCCGAGCGTAAATTCTTTGCAGCAATTTGCGCAAGGGAATACTTGTAATAATATCGCGTACAAAGCAATGCAAATCAGGATTTCACATTACAACAAAAACAGTGAGAAAAACTTACGTTTAATGAACCTCTGTCAATTATAGCATACTGTGGAGTTATTAGAATTCATGGTGGCTCAATTTTCCTGGAATTCACGGGAGACCTCCCCCACGAATTTACATCCTCGACGAAAACAAATTTTGAAAGAGTTACTTTTCTTTCTGAAACTTAAAACCGACCTATCCAAGAATTAAATCCCCACGAGTAATCAAAAATCCCACAACCCACGAAAATTTGCCCCTACGAATGTAAATGATTCCACAGTATATGACGTTTTCAAATCATAATAATCACATTTCTGATATACTGAGATATCGGCTGTTTAAATTACGTTGTATTATGAAATTACAGATTGACCGTCATAATGTAAAGAATATCTATAACATTTATCGCAATGATCATGCAAATGACGAAGGTGTCCAAACGGAGATAACATAATTGAAAAGAGATGCATGTTCAAAATGGTTAGCAGCACCATTCTGACAGGCCTGTTTCTTTACAAGATCGGAATAAAGTCAGAAACATTAATTAAACTGTCTTCCACTTATGACTTTATTTCTGAGACAAGACCAGTATGCAGTAAGCAGTTGGCCAATCTAATTAAAATTAGAACTTCTATCCGCTTTTCGGTTTTCGATATGTCACGCAACATATCGAAAACCGAGGAGTGGATGGAAGTTCTAATTTTAATTAGATTGAATATATATGTAACTAAGGATTTTCCCAATTAAGTGAAATACTTGTCTTGGTTTATTTAGGTTTAAATGAAAATCTATTAAATATTACATGCTGCATGTATTGATCGACTTTTCATTTGCCTGGTTAAAAAAAAAATCCGGAAATATCTTGTCCAACGAAAAGACTAGATATTATGCTACTTCCTGCCATTTCAAGTTAAATGCGCGGGCATGTTTGGACTTCCTTAGCTACGTAATAGTATTGCTAGAGAGTAGGTGCGTTTTCGTGACTCCCAAATATTGATAGTTTGTGAATACTATCAATCTTCGCCTTCGCCCATCGATTCGCCGAAAGTGTCCGGCACTCATGCGTGGTTATACATCAACTGTAAATTTATTTTTATTCTTTAATTGAATTCAGAAAATAAAGAGGCCATATTAGATATTTTGAAAATTATCGTGTCCAAAGATGAAGGACAATGTAGTTGTGACTACTGAAGTCCTGCCCAAACGTGAACCGATTGTAGTAAATCGGGACGTTTGGTACAGCTTCATGAGTAAAGAGGATGCCGACCCTCAGGCCTGCTGGCTTGAGAGGAAGCGACAAGAGAGGATGAAAGTGTTTGCTTTATATGAAAGTTATGTTTTTATTTACATTTGTTAATAATTTATGATGTGAAATTTATTCATTTTATTTAAGACTGAAAAGGCTGCCCTGGAAGTTTCTACTTATAAATAGAGTTTCTACATCTACTACTTCATGCTTTGGATCTGTGGTCATGGACTCCTTGAAATTTAGAAATATTCAGCAGAAAGGTAGGGTATTTGCATTTTTACCTTGTGTAGATTTATTGGGTCCTGTTAATGTTTACTTGGATATCGATAAAAAAAGTTTGCTTGCCTTCTCTGACCAAATGACAAAAAGTTTCTAAGCGTAACTCATAACATTTTTATAAAAACATTTTTTTCTTTTTGTTATTAGAAAAACAATTATTATAGCAAATCTATTTTCTATCGGATTAAAATAACCAAAAATTACGCTTTTTGCTGCAGCTTTGATTAAATTAAAACAACTACAAACAATGACCTTAGGAGATTAATTAACTTTATTGAAGGTTAGTGGGGGGGGGGCTATTAAAGGAATTGACTTTTAGATCATTAGATATTTACAAAAATACATTCATTTTTATTTTAATCTTTCTCAATTTATATATTATTTTGAAACTTTGTGATGAAATTATCATTTAATTGAGATATGTATTTAAACAATAGTGGATAGAAACCAAAACCAGACACCTTCTCCATTAAGTTCAGTTTCATCAACTTCTTCAGGAGATGAGGTACCCAGAAACCTCAAAACTGCACCAGATGATATGGTTTTCCGAAAAAATTTAAAAAATCACCACTCAGGCTGAAAATGAAACACTCTCAGGCCATATACAGGCTTCAAACAGCAAGCACTATGCCAATATTGAATGAGATATACAACCGAGAACAGATATGTGACATCTTATTAAAACTGGGCAGCATCATTTACCCGGTGCATAAAGTTGTTCTTGCTAGTCAGAGTACTTTGTTTGAGAAGTTGTTTGACAGCAAGGACTTTACTCAGCCACCTATCAGAACTAGACAAATGGAATTTCACAGGGGGCTTTAAAGACATTCCTAAATTGCATTTATTCTGGGAGTATCAATCTCATTAAGCCTGATTGTCTGCATGAGGTACTTGATCTCTCTCGGACGTTCGAAGTGCAACAAATCAGAAGGATGTGTTGTCAGAAAATCTCCTCTCTAAGTCACATGCTTGAACTTTTGCAAAAGATGAGGAGTCATAAAGATGTGCAACTTTGTGACATTTAAATGGATGCCATAGCCAAAAAAATTATGGAGAATAGGAAAAGTTCCTTATTCTAGAGCTTAGATTTGGACACAATCAGCATGATTTTGTCAAATGATAGGCTTGATGTGAATTCCGAGATGGACATTTTTTAGAGCGCCGTAAGTTGGCTTCACCGTCATCAGGAGGATCGAATAAAGAATCTGGAGAGAGTGATTGACATGGTAAGGTTCTCATTCCTATCAAGCCACCAATTGATGCAGTGCTTCGTAAAATGTCCAGCCCTTCAGAAGAGCCCCTATTGTGTGGGCTTGATCACTATGTCTAACTTGAAAGTACATGTACGCTTCAATATTACCTATTTTTTTATATATGAAAAGCATAAATCATAGGTTTATAGCTTGAAATTAAACAATAAACATAATCATATCTAATAAGGCATATATATAATCCCAGTCTGTTGTGTTAAACATGCATATTTTGTTGTGAAAAAGAAATTAAAGTGTATTAAAGAATATGTGAATTCAATGCATCTTTTATACCTTGGTGTAGGGTTCAGACCTCGATCAGCCTCGATCAGGAAGATCCTCTGAATCTGGAGATTCAAGAACCTAGGAGCCTTGCCAACAGTAGAGGGAGTGTTGAGCAATATCTAAAGGTGCGTGAATAGTTATGTTTCTATATATCATGAGTACAGTGTACCAAATTGTTTTTCCTTTTACATTAATTTATCCTTTGTTTTAGGTCACCTGAGTAAACCTATTGCTATCTGTCTCGTCCGTTGTCGTGTATTTTTATATTATACCGTATTTCTTTTTCTTTTTTCTTTTTTTTTGCTTGTCACAAAATTTGCGGAAAGAAAAAAAATGTGTAGCATTTTTAATTTGCTTCAGTCATTTTCTGCGATTTAAATTTTTTTTTTAGAAAATGATACTGGATATATTTTTTGCGTATCCAATAATTAACGGTTTAAAAGAGATCGCAAAAAAGAGAAAAATGAGATCATTGCAAAAATTAGTGGATATACGGTCTTATAAGCGGTCTTGTAAGCAGGTATTAGTTAACTTTACTTCCACACTAAAATATGATGTTTCTATAAATGACAAACTGCTGAATTGACGGCATTTAAGGTTTGTTAAATGTGTATCAAATTATGCTTACATAAATTGATCATCAGTCTGTATATAAGGCCTAAAATAAAATATTGTGTGTTTAGAGTAACCCGACCAAACCTACAAAAATGCCCCGATCCTAACATTTTTAGATGTCTGTTTTTATCCGATTGTGATTTTCATATTATTTCCATTAAAAACCAATTTTTAAATATTAAAAATTTGATTTTATATCTGTATATGTGCCCTCATGCAAAAAAAAAGATGTTTAAAACTTAGGAAGGGAAATTCATTTTTCTTTTCAACGTTCAATGCATGAGAATTAATATGAGTAATATGTCGTCAGATGCCCAGAATTTTATAAAATATACCTGCATACATGAATGATATACTTATTCATTAGTCGACTACTTTGAGAGGTGGCCTATGCATTTATATAAAATATATGATGCATTTTTATGTTTCAATTTCATTTACATTCAAAAACATTTCAAAGTGCATTTTAAACATGCTCTAGCTATTTCACCATTTCAGCTTATATGTCTGCTCCACATTCTGGCCTATTCCTTTTTTGTCTTTCGTCTTTCTGTTGCCCATATAGACACACTGAAGCTCTGAGTTCAAGGAACCCGATATCACTTTTGACATTATTCTAATGACCGAAGATGCAATCGAGGACTTTTTTCGTCATGCCTGTTCCTTAAGTCAAAGCTGGTCCACCATTTCAGCACCTTGTATCAAGCAATACAGGGAATCAAAATGTAATATTTTATTGTCAACATACCATCAAAAAGTAAAAAAAAAAATAATGTGATACTAATATATACATCACTCATAAATCTAACTAAACCTATTATTCTATTATCAAAGTTCTTTGTTGGTGAGTTTCACAGTTGGTGTTTACAATGTACTATTTAGGTAGCTTACATCTTGTTTGTACATAACCACTTTTTAATCATTTCATCTTTAATGTCACCTTTATACACTTGATGTAGATGGCAAAAGGTCATGGATGCTTTCAAATTTTAGCTGGTCAAGGTTTAAACTATAAACATTATTAAAGTGCATGAATGCTCCTATTATTTTTAGACACTTCAAATATTTTTGAAATTCATTTAGATGTTTTTATTATGGTCTGTCCCAGGGACAGAGTATAGAAAAACTTCTTTACAAAGAATTTCATAATCAATGTGGAAATTGATACCTGTTGATATATTAATCATGCAGTTAGATTATTCAGGTCCACAGAGCTAGGGACTTGCTTCATAATTATGTACATATGATGACCAGAGTTTATTCTTTTGTATTAATTGAACTTGCTTAAAACAGCTCATTATATTATCTATCGTAAATTACATATTTACCTAGGGTCTATGATAAACGACAATGCCATGAATAGCAACTAGGGAAAACAGAATGACAGAGTTATGGCGTGGCTGAAGCAATCTGAACTAGCCGGAAAGCCAGCCAGTGGGTTCAACCATTTGGATCATAGCCATCCCAAACCCTGCTTGATAACTAACTTACAAAAGCATGGATTGCATGATGGTGGAAAACCAAAGCAAAACCATGCTCACAAAATAGAGGGGAAAAGTGACAACAATGAAAAACATATGAAAAAGAAAAGGAGTAAAAGACAGGGCTTCTTTGATAGTGGTAGAAATTGTGGGGATTATCAAAAGGCAATGGTGTGGGGAGGAGACCAGTGGTACATGGTTGGTAAATAGATACAGTTCATCCTCATTATATAGAATGCCGGTAACTCTTAATACCATGGACATCTGGAAGTAAATTTGAAGTTCTCTCCAGTGTTTCCTTTTTAAACGTCTATATATCTCTACCCTGTGGATATCATTACAAAAAATGATCTTTCCCTTTGATGCTCAGGTCAAAATATTAATGAAGCTTGACTTATGTAATGCTTTTAGTTTTTCATGTCACCAAGATTATAGACTGAAGAACATGTTTTCTTTCTTTTCTGTGTCTTAAAATACTTTTTTTTAACTTGACCATATATATCTTTTAAAGGACTATGTGCGGGTTAAAGTGTTTTATGCCCCTAAGTTATAAATAGAGCTTTAGAAAATTTCAAAATGTAGGTTAGGATTTTAAAGATAAATTGTCTAATCGTTGTCATAATAGAAATATGATGTAAATAATGAGCTAATTTTACAAAAAGTACGTATTTTAGCCCAAAATATGGCATTTCCTATCAGTATTTTATAAATGAACATCGAGCGCATGCTTGCTCCAACACCCGTTTTTAATATAATATGCAAAATAATTTGAACAATAATATATGTTAAAATAGTTTTGGAGCAACATTGCGCTCTATACCTCCTACTCTTGAATATGAAGAATCACTGATAAATTTTCAATGCTTTTGAAAAAATGCGGGAAATCACCAATTTACGTAACGACATAGAAGCACGAGAAATGATCGACGTTGTAAAAATTTTAGATTTCTGGAATTAAAAAATGACAATAACAAACCGTCAACCATCTCAAAAATCCTAGGAGGAGTGAGCATCTTCTGCTGACCGGTCACACCCGCCGTGTGCTCTTTGTCGTAATCGGGAAAATAAAAACCGCAAAAGTCCGTAGACAATTAGGTAATTAATTATGGTCTAACAATTAGTATGAAAAACGTCAGCATGCGACTCAGTGGAAGATTGTATTTGCTGACAAGGTCGTCGTATCGACCATAAAACTTACGAAAAGTTGACTTTAAACGAGACTGTTGATAGTCCTGTTTTATCAACTTGTTTGTCAGTAGCTTGCCTCGTCTTAGAAAATGTTCATACAAAGAGCATGCCCTTGCGCATCGAATTAACTGAGAGACAAAAACACCATATGCAGGTGATGAAGGTATATTGCTACATAAGTAAGGAAAGTTGACTATAAAAAATTGAAGTCATCGCGTTTATCATAAACTTTTGTTGTTAGGTTACCATCAATGTCCATTTCCAGTAAAATATCCAAATATGAAACAGATGACGCTGACTCTGTGGTCTCTTTTATTTCAAGTTCACTGGGATATATCGAGTCGACGTAAGTATGGAAATAACAATTGTTAATTGATAATACGTCGTCGATATACCTAATGTTGAGTTTAAGGCCACAGCGAGTGATTTATTTTTTTCACGTACAAGTTTTTGAATAAATTCTGCTTCATAAGAATACAAAAATAGGTCTGCTAACAATGGGGCACAATTGGTACCCATGGGAATTCCAACAGATTGTTGGAAGATTTGATTTCAAAAAAACTACTTAGATGTTGTCTATCAGAAATTCAAGAATCTTTTTAATGTCAACTTCAGAGTACTTGTGTGTGCAATCAGAATGGTTTTTAACAAAATAGTTTTTTAGATTTCCAATGACAAAGTAAGCATTTTTACGACTTCCATTTTTATTGAAGAAACAACTGTCGATGATATCAAAAAGTCTGGATTTTAATTTGTCGTGGGGAATGGTTGTATAAAGCGTTGAAAAATCGTACGTTTTGATGCTATTGATTTTGGTTAGATTTTGTGACCTCAGAGTTTCTAATAATTCTTTAGAGTTTTTTAGTATCCACATCTGATTCACGCCACTTCTGGAGTAGATTGTTGTACAGTACTCTTGAAGCTTCTCCTTAACTTCTGTAAGAATTTTAATAAGGAGTAAAGAGAGAGGTTTGGTAGAACATTTAATGGAACCTGCTATATATCTCTGTTTGTAAGGACTTTTGTGAAGCTTTGGAATCCAGTACAAATAAGGTAAATCAAATTCATTTTGTTTGTTGGGGATATTAAAGGTATTCATAACCGATTTATGATTTTGAAGTATTTCCTGCTTGGAAAGGCTGCTATGGGTGTAAGTAGGATTACCATGTGTAGAATCGAAACCTAGCTCTTTGAAAATGCAATTAAAATAATGTGCCTTACAAAGACAATGTTGTTACTTGCCTTATCAGCAGGGACCAGTACATACTGATCATGCAATCTACCTAGTTCTTTTCTCACTTCTGTATTATTAAAAACAGAATGATATATGGTTTTCATTTGACCTCTCAGTCGTTTAATACGAGATTTTAATATACATCTGATGCTTTTAACCCACTCTGACAAGGTATCAAGGTCTTCTTTTTCAGATTTTGCCCATCGCTTGGCGTAATCTTCATGTATAAAATTACGACGCCATGTGAAGGATCTAGGTTCCCTAAATTTTGGTCCTTTCATAATAAGTGATTTTAGATCATCGTTATTAACTAAATTAACATCACCAGTAATAACGTATCCGGCAGGACTATAGTTGTAGGGTGAAGAAGAACATGAACACGTTGGAATATTATCTTTCAGATGTTCGATATCAAGGTCTTGTAGAGTTTGTTTGTAATTGAAGAGTTTGGAAGCAACGGTTGAAGTATAGTTGTAGGAAATACAAGGAGTTGACTTTATCTTGAAATATGGCGGAATGCAGGACTGAACTTTTTGTGATTAAGAATATTGCTTATATTAACGGCATCGATTCCCTTGTTGGCATACTGCAGTTTGAAAAAATGACGTGGTGCATGAGCAGTATTTTCTGTTTGTGTAGTTTTAAAAAGCCGATGATAAGCAATATCCATAATCATGGATCCGAGTGTCTGTATTCAGGTGTAGAAAAATCAAAAAGCGGCTTTTCCTTGACTTTTTCAAGAAGATTGTTTAACTTTTTCAAAGGGACAGAGTACAGTTTGGTGCGAATGTAATGGAGACCCAATTGTTTATTAACATAAGGTAATAATGAATCAAAGGAAACATCGTGTATAATTGGTTTGTTATAAGACCGATGTCCATAACTACGCCGACGTCTCTTTGTGTTGTTAAAAAGTCCCATTACTTTAACTTGAGTACACTGTGGACTTGAAAGATTCCCCACACTTTCAACATTATCGTTGCATCCATACGGAAAGGCTGTACCTAGTTTTCTTATCCAAAGTTCTTCTTGTTGTCTACGGAATGGCGTACTCAGCGTACTTTTAGAATTATTTTCATGTATTGTTCATCAATTCAGCTTGCTTTCATCGGTGTTATAATCCTAGAACCAATTGTTGGTTCTATGTGAAGGCACTGCCTGAGCCCAGAGCTGCTGCCTCTACCTCGGCTGAGGGGGACAATGTTTGTCTGAAAGGGGGATACAGTGCAATAAGGAATGGGCAGCCCTCCAGTTTTTACTATGAGAACAAGCATTCTGAGAGTATTGCATAAGCAATACACGTCCCCTACCGGTTTGTATTATTCTATGAAAGCTTCCAAGCACACAACTATTTCAGAGCTATTGTAAACGAGATGTCGTGCTTTAATCAGAGATAAAAGAATAGAGGAAATTAAAACTATATAGTTGATATAGAAATTAAATAAAAATAGGTAAAATAATACTCTTTATTTCATCTCCTGTAATTTCGCCAAGTCTATTCTGTATTCGCTGGTAAAAATTTGTGAAAACAATGCACTGTTATGCACAATATCATTTCTTACCGTCTTCTGTACCCCGAATCAAACCAAACAGTTAAACAGCCGAACCCGACAACAAACCCGATTGTAATAATACAAAAAAAAAACCTGCTGATTAAATTTACAACACAATACTTTACACTATTTTACAGAATTTATTTGTTTGTTAGAAATGATAAAAGGAATGGTACAAGTAACGCACGATATTATTACTGACTATACTGGCCTCGTTTATTCAATACACACCGAACCCGATAACGAACCCGAACATTAAAAAATTGGAATATAAAAAATTAATTTTCTCGAAAATATGTCAACCAGACGCTACAAAAGTGTAAACTAGACATTTTGAAGCTGTTCAGCAAGTTTCATATTATTCCTCAAATGCATAAAGAAAAAAAGTGTGGAAAACTGAAGTGGAACAGACAGACAGACGGACGGACGGACGGACAGACAGACAGACGGACGCAGAGGAAAGCTATAGTCCCCTCCGGTGAAACCGGTAGGGGACTATTAAGTTAAATTAAACTACAACATGGAAACCAATAAGTAAGTAAAGAAGACACAAGCTAGTTTATCAAAGCTTTTTAGCTCACGCGAGCTGAAAGCTCAAGTGAGCTTTTCTGATCACATTTTGTCTGCCCTCCGTCTGTCCGTCTGTATGTAAACTTTTCACATTTTTCTGATCACATTTTGTCTGCTGTCCGTCTGTATGTAAACTTTTCACATTTTCAACATCTTCTTCAGGACAACATGGCCAATTTCAACAAAACTTGGCACAAAGAACCCTTAGGCAAAGGGGGTTCAAAGTTGTGAAAATTAAGGACCACCCTTTTCAAGGGGAGACAATTAGGAATTTTAAAAAAAATTGAGAAATTTTCAAAAATCTTCTTCTCAAGAAACATTTGTCCAGGAAATCTTAAGTTTATGTGAAAGCATCCTCAGGTAGTGTAGATTCAAAGTTGTGAAAATCATGATCCCTGGGGGTAGAGTAGGGCCACAATGGTGGTCGAATTTTTACATAGGAATATATCGAGTAAATCTTTAAAAATCTTCTTCTCAGAAACTAATCAGCCAGGAAAGCTGAAACTTGTGTGGAAGCATCCTCATGTAGTGTACTAGTAGATTCAAAGTTGTGAAAATCATGACCCCCGGGGGTAGGGTGGGGCCAAAATTGGAGGGGATTTTTTTACATAGGTGTATATATAGAGTAAATCTTTAAAAATCTTCTTCCCAGAAACTAATCAGCCAGGAAGCTGAAACATGTGTGGAAGCATCCTCAGGTAGTAAAGATTCAAAGTTGTGAAAATCATGATCCCTGGGGGTAGAGTTGGGCCACAATGGTAGTCGAATTTTTACATAGGAATATATCGAGTAAATCTTTAAAAATCTTCTCGGAAACTAATCAGCCAGGTGATTATTTAAAATTGTTTAGTCGTTGGCCCCTGGATGATTCCTGGACGATTGGGTCTCACAAGGGGCTCAGAGTTTGATGTAGGTGTATAAAATATATGTAAACAATTGTTTAGGATCTTTTTGAGAGTTGCAATGCTCAACATGTGATATAACTATAAAATCATCCTGTTAGAAAATGGACTAATGATAATAAACATAAGAATATCCAGTGGGGAAAATGGTTTTTTATTTATACAGGATCTACATGTATCATACTACATTGTCCAGATAGTTTGTATTATGACGCTATTAAGCTGATTTTATCATTTATTGTTCCCCAGGTTAGCGATGTGGTCCATGGGCCTCTTTTCTTGTCTTATAAGACTTGTATGCCTTAATTGTCAATGAAGTTTAGTAAATGATGTAAGTTATGTGCGAAATGTTTAATATTTTTCTTCATTTTTGTATTTATTACCGGAATTGTTATAATGCTAAACAGTTTTTGTAATTCATAAATGTACATTATGATTATTTATTAATCTTTTTATATTTTTTTGTTTTCAGGTGGTTAAGAAAATACTGAGGCCCTTCCATTTAACTGAAATATTTTCTGGGTTTTTTTTAAAGAAGAGTTTAAAACCTAAATTTGATAAAACTCAAGTTTTTATTGTCAGTGTAATTTTGTTTAATTGGAGAAACATTTATGTAAAATAGGGCGACAGTAAACTGCTGGTATTAAGTTGGGGGTTTTTTATACCCCCGCAAACGAAGTTTAGGGGGGTATATTGGTTTCACCCTGTCCGTCTGTCCGTCTGTCTGTCTGTCCGTCTGTCTGTCTGTCCGTCTGTCCGTCTGTCTGTAGACGCAACTTTGTCCCCCCTATAGAATTTTTTACTACTGCATGGAACAGTCTGAAAATTTGTACATATGTTGAACACCATCTGAAGATGTGCACCTGCAATTTTTTTTAAGATCAGACAAGATTTAATGATTTTATGACAGTTTTCATTTTCCTTATTCTATATATTATACACTGATGTTGAAAAGTAAGGGAGGTAATCCTTACAGACTTTCGGTTATTAATTAATTAATAGTAAACACTCTAAAATATATTTATATTAATACATCCAGATGGAGGTTTTTTGTCTTTATTTCTTAACTTAATTTATTTTTTATAAGTATTCTATCAACTGACAATGCAAAATTTTTGTTTGTCATTGATAAATTCTTAGGAGCTAATAAGAACATCAAAGACAAGTGTGGCTGAATTCAGTTGTCCCAAGGGGGCCATTATCTGAGCCATGGTTTACATGGAGCATGGGTTTAGGGAAAATTGATAATCTGTAAAATGGGCGGTGGTTTTGGGGTTATTTTAATACTGCTTCATGTAAACCAAAAGTTTCTATCATTATAATGAAATAAATAATATCATTATTAATAAAGAAGTTAGCTATTATTAGAAGCTGTTTAAATTTATTAGTCAAGTAAATTGATGAAGTGACCCTATAGGGCATTAATTTAAATGAAATTCAAAATTACTGATATGATTGTAGTGTTTAGGCAATTTTAAAACTGTTTGTAATATTAAATTTTCTTTTTTTCATATTTTTACATAGTATGCTAATTATGATAATGTTTTGGGATTTTATCCAATTTAACAAGCTCATCAAAGAAAATCATAGTCCTATGGGATCAATTTTCTGATAGTGAGTTGCATTGTACCATAAGAGAAAGTGAGGAAAATTTGAAACAACTAATTGCATCTGTCAAGACTCTGATTAGAAAGATATTCAAAGTGTTATCAACAGAAGAGCATTGCTTGGCTATTTTCATTTACTGCAAAGGGAGGGGTTATTGTCACTTTGTTGGTTTTTCTTTAAAACAATGAAATAAAAAAATATCACCAGATACATAAATTTGTAAATGTATTACTGTTATACATATGTATTTACAGTGAAGTTTTGAAAATTTTGATTTTAATTTTTCTTTGTTAACTACATGTGTAATTGAGTTTTTTAACAATTCTAGAATTTTTTTTTATTTATGTGTCGCAAACCTTTATTATACAATTCAATTATTTGTCCCATTTGAAATTAGCCTTGCGGGGGTATTAGTCCCAATAGGACAGTTCTAGTTTACTTTGAATTTATTTTATTAGTTTGCATGTAATGAGTACTGCAGTATGCTTTAATGTTTTAATGCTGGCTGTTTTATATATATGTTTTAAGCTGTGATTATATAAATTTCTTTATGCTGCTGTTATATTAATGTTTTAATGCTGCTTTTACATCGATTTGATAATATAAATTTTAGCTCAATTGAACTATAAACGGCTTAAGTAACCTTTTCAGATTAATTAATGATTAATCTTTCCTAATATTAGACATTTGTTTGAAAAAAGCAGCTAAATATGCAAATGATGAAAATATCAATTTTAACTACCCTGCTGTCACTGCTGTGTGTATTATTATAAACCTTACTAGGTATATGTTGATGGAGGATTGTTTAGAATATTCCATGTAAATTAGTACATACTTGAAATAAGTATTTTAGATAAAGACCACGTACATACTTGAAATAAGTATTTAAGATAAGGACAGCCACCTATACATTTTGCTAACCAAAAGTTTTCATGTCCCTCTGTTCCACACAAACCCTGGTAGTGGAGAGCGGAGTGGACTGATAACCCCTGGCTCACAAAGATGCTACCTTTTGAAACAAAACACCTTCACCTCCTACCAGTAGCTTCATTTCATCCACTGATGATGGGGTCTCTAGGAACAATAGAAAATCATCTTCTAAGCCTGGTGATTCACTTTCGGACCAAATAAAAAATCAAATGAAAATCACTGCCAAAATGTACATTGATACTATTTCTAGATACTTCAATAATTAACTAAGTTCTGTTTAAAAAAAAAAAAACATTGCAATAACTGGTCTTCAAATGGGAAAGTACCTATGTAATTCGGAAAGTTTATTTCTGAATGAGATTCTGGAATTTTTATGTGAACAATGTACATGTAATTACATGTAATATATTACAGAACAAGGGAAAAGGGGCTATGTATCAAGTGATTTTAATTAACTTCATCACCTTAAATAAATAAAACGAAGGCCAATATAATTATCAGGCCTAGTCAAATCAATAGATTAATTTGTATGATGATTAGATTATTTTGAATGACTTCGTTATGGATAACTTGTACATATTCAACATTCAATTTACCATGTAGATATCAACATACAAATACACACCCGCGCGCGCACATAGACACTGCTGTGAGCAAAATCAGAAGAAACCGGGAAAATTTCACAATGGCAAAGAATCAGCAGCTAAAACTGTATGGAAGGAAGACTTAGTGCTTGATTTGTATCACTGGCTAAACTTTTGGAGGGTATCTCGTATTAAATTTTACTGTTTGCACATTTAAACAAAAATATAATTTAAGGCACTTTTAATTTACTATGACTATAAACTGCATAAAATTGTTCGATCAGTACTATTGTTATTTTCAAAGTCTACTGTGTTTTTCTTCCGTTTCACTTTTAAACACTGATGGCAGGCGTTTTCATGAGTGTGACGGTTATTGTTTTAACCATATAAGTGAACATCCATACACGTACATTATTATACTTTCATGTTAAATACTGAAATCTGATTAGTTTAGACGCAGTTTATAATCCGTTATATTACCCTTAGCGTTAGCAACACAATTTGCAACGGGTAACAGAACGTATTGTTACATGGGCGTAAATTGTGCGCGTACGGTTCGCCGAGGAATTCACGTCAAAAAATTTAAAAGCAGTAGAGTTTTCTTTGAAATTAAGACGTTCAGGATAATAAAATAACGTCCCTTCGCTTCGCATCGGTTATCAATGGTTTTCTCGGGGTGTCAATTTCAACTGTTGCCCTCCCAAACAGGCACTATTTACATGTATATATTACTGTAGGTTGTAACACGATATTATTTCTTTGGTCTTATCTAATTACTGAACCATCGATAAACACTGGGAATGGAGCAACTTCTCGTTAAAAATAATGTATCGAAACTGGATTTTATTTACCACAAATATCTTTATTTTCATTTAAATTTTGATAACTATTGCAATCAAAATGTTCATAATGGTAATATTATATTAGATTTGCGATGAGATTTACCATTAATAGCGACACACGATAAATACTACTGCAGTATGTTCATTTTGAATGAAAAATTGTTCTTCATTTTAGAACTAGGTACATTTCAAATAATTCCCTATATTGTTTTAGATTAAATAACTAAAATATCACGTTAACTGATACCCTTTTCAAACATTTCAGTTTCAACCTGACTCAACAAAAGCGGATATCAAGCTTCGCATGAACATCAACAATGATAGGCCATAAATCTTATAAAACGACTACCGACTTCTGCATTCTCCGTGGGTCACAATATCATCAAAAATGAATAAACTTCATTATTTGTTCGGAGGGACCAAAAAAGTAAATAGCGCTGTTGATTGTAGTTCGGTTATGCTTTTCAAGGAAATTGAGTAACAAGATTTTTCTTAGTCGGCCAATCGATGAACGGGGCGTGTACATTTCAGTCCTGTCAGTTTCTACAGCTGTTCTATAGAGCTATGAATTAACTATGAATTAGTGGGAATTATACTCGGTAGATGTAAATATTTGATTATGAAAGATATTATGATAAATAAACTGTACAGATGACAAAATTAATAAGCGAAAAATTTGCAGTTTGGGGATAAAAAATGAATATGTAAAAAAATTCAATTCAGTAAGTAACAACAAAAGCCACTGCGTGATGTACGGATCACAAGCCAGAAACTATATCAACTTGGCTATGGAGTAAGTTACATGTTGCTGTCGATAAAATCCTTTTAATAAAACAAAATGTCGTTTCGATCAGAGGTCAGCCATTTTGTGATGATGTGTTATTCCACCTTAATTTGTTAAGTGTTATTTCCTGCGCTTGCGCGGGTTGTCATCCAGTTATTTTTTTTTTTATTAGGGTTTTGATATCAATTGCGTATTCTGGTCCGCTTGTCAATATATATACATGTATCTAAATACTTGTTCTAGTACTCAGCTTTTAAATCTCATTAATCCAAAACCTATATATAGTTGTCTTCAGTTTAGCACTCATGTGCATATGACAGCTTTGTAAAAGGATGTGCAAGGCCGATTAAAAAAACTACTTTTTACAAAAATAATCGCAGCAAAAATATTTGTTTTTCATCATTTAATATTTTTTTTGAATGAGTCCATTCATACAATGGTCATTCTATTAAGTTAACTTACCATTCGAAACTAATGCTTAATCAGAGAACTATGCGTACAGTAAAATTCTAAATATATGCTTGAAATTGCGCCATGCGTTCAGTATGAAATATAGCACTTATAGCTATTATAACTATAGTTGTCATAACTAATGATATTTTGAGGAATTTTTAAGGTATTTCGTTTCCAACGGAAGACCTTATACTGATTATGATAAAAATTCTTCATTATTGTTAATTTTCTTCTTGACGTTTTTTTAAATTGTAATATCTCGCTTGATTTTCACCCATTTGAATTCAAATTTTTAGGGTATATTGCAATGATAATACGCTTTCTTTGACACAAAAAGATTTCTGATTGCTACTTCCTTTTGTGAGTTATTTCCCCTTTTAAAGTATTTTATGGGTACTCCATTCCGGACAAAGGATCTGACACGGCCCGTAACAAGTGACTTTAAGTATAAATCTTTAATATAAATACTTTGAATGTTATCCTCCTAGTTTTAGTTTTTCGATTTTTCTTATTAAACCACTTACAAAACTAAATCGAAATTAATGTTTTGAAAACTGTTAAATTTTGCTCAGGTTTTTGCTTTGTAACTTTTTATTTTGAAAACATTTGGAATCACTTATAGAACAAAAGTTATGCAAAATATCAAGGGCTTTAGTTTAATACCACACAAAAGGGGCTGGTCCCTAATTTGGGGATATAGAGCCCTTGAAAGTATTTGCTTAATAACTCGAAAATGATAAAAATTTCGATACGGCCGTCGCATGAAAAGTTGTTCTTTGCAATCTTGATAATCTCATGAAAATGTTATTTTGTTCGGGTAAAAAACTAAACTTGTAGACAGGTACCCGCTTTCATTTGGCAAATAAACGAGAATTCAATTATGCGTAAAATTTAAATTACGTCGCAAATGTTCTTTACTATGTGGGATGCTAAATAATTGTTAAAAGGTTTTTAATGTATTCAGTGCTTTCTTCACCACTCGTTTTGAGATATTTTTTTTCTATTGTTAAGTTCTTTTAATATTTAAGATCAATTCCATGTAAGAATCAAAGATTTATAAAAGGGTCTGGCCACGCATAATCACCAAATTTCCTTTAATTTCATACATGGACACACCTAGGTGTAAAACGCAAAAAACCCCACTAAAAGTTGGTTGCTGGGGGTAACCGTTGCCATGGTAGACGAGGCTAAACATGGGAAAATAGCAAAACTTACCTACTTTGAAGCCATATTAGAAGGTTTTGCCCACTAATGTAAACTATCAAAGACATAAAACAGCATTTGTCATATTTTCAATTGTTTAATTATATCAGAAAATTGATGGAAAAACCAATACTTTTAAAATGTTACCATGGAAACCGTTACAAATTTTTGAAATCAGTTTTTGCGGTTTTTTAATAAGCCGAAAGTCCATAGCAACAGCAGCAATTTTTAGAAAATGTCAGATTTTTTTTCAAGTGCCATTAAAGTTTAGAACATACTTTATTTTTTCTCACCAATTGATTTTATATATTTATTCATTATACGTGAATAATATCCATTCAAAGATGCCTAAAAATATTAAAATTTTCCTTATTTTTAAACTTGTTACTATAGCAACGGTTCTCAATTTTCATATTTAAATTCTTAATTGCACAATCATAAAAGTGTTTACCAAAAAATCCAAGATTTGCTCTTTTTATTCAAATTAAATGAAGAAAACATATTAAAATTCCAGTTGAGTAACCATGGCAACGCTCTAAAAATATACGTTTCTCCGTGAATGTTTTTCATTCTTTTCAAAAATTACAACTACTTTTAATAATATATTTTACCCTGGAATCCCCAAGTTGTGCACATTACTCACAATATGTTCTCAAATAAGCATAAAAATGTCATTTTTAAATCTTTACCCTCGGTTACCATGGCAACGGGGCCACATAGCAACAAATAAATGGTGTTATGCTTTTTTACACACCAAAGTCTATCAAATTGTCAAGTATGAAGAAAATCTGTGACTATGCGTGGCCACCGAATTTTGATTCTTACATAGAATTTATCTTAATATGTCCTTGTAAGCAATATGTGAAATAAAATTATATCTCTAACTTCCATGTATTTTAAGAATTAAGCACATGATATAACTACAGTGGCTTTCTAATCCACTCTTTCCCGTCAGCATTGTGTATATATGTTTACGTAACTCATCCCTCGCATGTGGCCCAGGAGAGCCATCGAGTGTGGATCTACTAGCGATTTGCGGTTATTTAGTACGCAAGCTTCGCGTGCTTCTACATGTAAGTTATCTTTGATAATGACTCAAAAAAATTACTACTCTCTATAATCTTAATATCAACAATTTTCCATGAATTTTAAGCTTAGTTTACATTTTACCTACGATACTTACATGTGTACATTATGCAAGGCGTTTGATGTGGATTTTTTTTTTTAAATAATGAATTTTGTGGTCATTACAATTTTGTTAAAACTAAATAAAGTGATAAGTTCGTAGCTTGTGTAAATGTCATATTAATGTCATACACTAATGTATTGCCCTAAATTCATATGGCCGAGCTGAGTGCGTCAATCAGTAGGTAGCTGATCAGGCCCCGCCGTCACCAACATTTTCAAATCACTCAACTCAGTCCTCAACTCAAATCCTTGAAGGAAAAGTGCATAAACTTGAGGTAAAAACTCAGACTTGAGGCTGAGAATTTTCTTGAGGAAAGTTGGTGACGGTGGGGCCGGTTTGCATACATGTACGCACGGCATGTTTAAGATAATTTACACTGACGTTGTAGACTCTCCGAAATAATTAAATGAAATAGTCCGCATTAAAATATCTGTATCATAGTGCAGCGCTCAATGATCCACACACTCATTGTACGTATTTAAGCTAAACTTATGATCTCCACATACCTGTTAAACGCAGTTTGCTAAATTTTTCGTTATGATGCCCGAAATCGCACAGAAAACCGTCAGAAATTATCCGCAAATGTAATACAGGTTTAAACGCAAGTGCCAAACATCAGGAAAAAAATCCTAAATTAATATTTGAACATCTTCTGGAAAGACGATCAATGATTAAATGATAAAATTGTGTTTGGTATCTTGCAGAGCATCAATGCATACTAATACATGGGTCATGTAATGATGATGATTAATGAATCAATTTAATATAATATGATAAACTAGTTGTGATTTTTTTTAATACAGCTAGTCTGTCCCAAGATATTTATGCAGCACATTTGGCTGATTTTTACTAAAAATACACATACCTGTGAAAGAAGTGCAATTGAAATCGATGAAAGGGGAAATTTCCAAGATATCTTCATTGACACATTATCATTTTTCACTCGAAAAAAATCCCAGGAACGAAAACAGATTCCTTACGGAGATTTATAATGGGGAATGTTTACATCTTTTCTCCATTCGGAAGTACTCGGAATACCTCGCGCAATTTTTCAACGTTATCATCCGGGCTTACTGCAATACAAAATCCCCGTAGACATCACATTTTTTTTAGCAGTGTAAGCTAACGGGGCGTTTTAACTGAGAGGTCTTGGAAATTTTTCATACTTTTGAATGAACATCGTTTGAACCCTGAGGTATTTATAAATATTAATTAATAAAGCAAAATGTGAATCCAGGATATCTTGGGACATAGTATAGTCTTCTTTACATCGGCCGCTCATTGAATTCGATCATTCATCGATCCTTTGTGAATCGTCAGCATAAAAGCCACTGGTACACCTATGCGTGTGAGTCCTCTAAATTAGGATGTAGGTTGATATACAAACAAAATCTTGCAGAAACTTATATTCCAATCACTCTAAATTCATTATATACTGTAATAATACATGTAGTTTAAGTGTGAAATTAAATGTTAATCTCTCTCTCTCTCTCTCTCTCTCTCTCTCTCTCTCTCTCTCTCTCTCTCTCTCTCTCTCTCTCTCTCTCCAGGGGCGGTGAATATTAATGTACGAAGCCCATGCAACTAATGTGTACGGGTTTTAGTTTCACATGAGTTTTTGGACTCTGAAATTTATGTTTGCATTATATAAGGGCTTTTGTCATTTCTCGAAATTGCTCTCAGGGATGAACCCAAACTGTAGTGGCTGTGTGGATATTCCTCAAACGTAGTCTTCATGGAAACTTCACGAAAGACGATTTGATTCCGTGCGATAAGCAGAATCTGAAAAATGGGATAATTAAAATGTTGCTGAAACCATGCCGATTCTATAACCCATGAATTTCCTTCAAAGATTTGTTTACTGTGGTTTCATTAATATTCAAGGGTATCAATTTTTGTGCATAAAGTGAAAATCACAGTTTCAAGGATACGGAAATTCGTGGCCAATAACCCTATCAATACAAAATGTTAATAGAAATTGCACTTCAATGAACATTTAATTTCGTGGATCAACTTAACTACGAAATCCACGAAAATTGTTATTCCACGAATATTGATGAAACCACAGTATTAGAATTTAAAAGGCAAATATCATGTATATATTGGCATTGTAACCTTTAATTTACAATTGCAGATATCCACTTTACATTTACAGCATTTTGTTTAGACCAAATATTTGAAAAACCACACATATCTAAAATATTTTTACCAAATGCAATCCAGGAGTTTGACATATTTCCCCTCTGATATTGCAAGACCAAAAACTTAAAACAGATATAATTTTGCTTTCAGAGTTTGTAAATAATTTTATCCAGTAGGAAATCATTCTGGTATATACATTGATACATAAAGGAAAACGACCTGTCTCCCCGTAAACCATTTAGGATGGTGTACTACTTTTTAAGTTAATAACATATTTTAAGAGTTTCAAATGTACACGTTCAATAACTTCTATATTTTCGTAACCCCAAAGTTCACACCCATACAATAATACTGGAACTACAATTTTGTCAAATAAGTCAAACTGACAATCGACTGGTAAATTAAATTGTCTTATTTTTCTAATAACACTGTACTTTGCAGGGACACCGATTTAAAAGAGTGTAATTAACGGATCAAACATGTCAAGAAAACTTTTTTTTTTTTTTTTTTACATTCGTAGCCTAAAATTTGCCGCGTTAATAAAAAATTAAATAATATTTTTAAAGGTATATATGCCGTTTTTTGCAATGTTGAAAATCAGACCCACCGAATTTATATATTATTTTCAAGAACTAACTCTTGTCAGCGGTGATGATTTGTGCTTAGGTCCAAACACTGTTTCACTTCCGGTTTGCCAGAGTAACTGCATAGGAAAGTTGATTAAAATCAACTCCCAAACAGTTACAATCAAGTTTGCGGACATGAACCCTGTAAAAAAACTAAAAATATTTTATTCATATAAGCCACAGAAGTTTTATTTTGCATTTGGTAAATACGAGTTATAAATGATAAAATAGTACTTAGTACACTAAGTAGATTCTACTATTTTATCATTTATAACTCGCTAAGCGATGGGACTTTTTTCGGAATTCCTACGGCATACAATCTTGCTACTTAGTATTTCTATGACGTCATAGTAATGTTGACGTCACAAAGACTCTCAAAAGAGTGGTTGCTAGTGTGGAGAAAAGTCTACCGTGACACTCAACAACTCGAAAATCTATCTTGAATAGAAAAACAGTTCTTAGAGTTTATTCAATAGTGCAAAAAATCGACATCATTGTTATATTAAATTAATTACTAACGATGATTTTGCGTCAACGGTAAGCTTGGTAATAATATTTGGTTTTATTTTTTCACATTGTATGAATTCACGAATATTGTTAACAATTTTAATACTTTTTTTTTTACAGACTCCCCACCATCCATGAGGATAAGGTGTTTGAAAAAATCCCAGTGGCCGGCCAGTACAGAATCATTAGAGGTAGGATATACATAGTATTACAATATGTCAGATGACCTATTTCATTTCAGTCTTAGATAAGAATCATATTTTTAAAGTTTTATTTTTTAAATTAAGGATTGAAAAAAGGCGGAAGCCGAAGACCAGCAAGTGCTAAGAATCGAAAGACAATCCAGAGTTCCAGGTCTCTCTCTCTCTCTCTCTCTCTCTCTCTCTCTCTCTCTCTCTCTCTCTCATATCTGGCAACACTATAGGTGAAGGTGTTCAACAACTACGATTTTTTGTAAATGCAATACAATATATATGTACTCTCTTAAAGTAGAAGTTTATAGTTTTTCTAAATGAGTTCTAACATAACAACCCAAACCCTACTATGCTCTCTATGTTGTAAAGTGATTATATTTCAGCCGTCCAAATATTGAAGATTACTACAGAAAAAGTGCGGAACTGACCAACAAGAGTAACGCTGTTGGTTTAGGTACTGACAAATGAACATAACACAATATTTGGTTGGGTCAAACTTTTGTTTGGTTTAATTGCATTTATTTTGACTTCATCTTTAAATATATGCAAGTTGATGTACTGCGCGATTTTGTATATGTATAATCTATCATCTTTGACCTCTGAAGTTTGTTTTAGAAAGTTATTTATTTAAAAATTGAGAAGCCAGAAAGGTAAGAAGTTTATATTTGTTGTTCAGTTCCTTTAGTTTTTTTAAAAAACGATTTTGATATTCTGTACATGGAATAGATAAAATAAAATAAATTGGATGTATGCATGTAACGAGAAACATAATGATTATTTCCCATTTCAGGCACGTATCATCAGGGGGGGGGGGGGGCTGGCCCCCTCACTTTTTCTCGCAGCAAACATTTTTATAAAATTTACATATAAAGAGTTAATTAAGATGGAGTTGTTGCCACGTTTTTTTGGGAGCATGTAAAAAATTGAATTGAAAGGAAGGAAATTAACAATGAAATTGATGTTATATGAACTTATAGGTACGCTATGATCTGCCCCCCCCCCCCCAACCCACGAATTAGGATTTTCATGGTTTTGAGAAGTTGTTTTGTTTTTTTTGTTTTTTGCTTGTCAAATTTTTGGATGAGTGTGCCCCCCCCCCCCCAATAAAAAAACGATGTTACGTGCCTGCATTTCACGACTTTTTCCTAACACTTTCAATGGTAATTGTAGGGTCTAGTTTGCCCTGTAAGATCAAGACGAGTTTCTCATCGGAAGGAGGGAATACCCCCGTGGAAGGGAAATCCGATGATGTTACTCCGAAATCCGAAGGGGGACGAAACGACCAACAATTAGGGTAGGGAGAGCTTATGTATTAAACGGAAGACCGAACATTCAGAAAAAAATTACCTCATCCTTCCCCTTTGATATTTGATTTATCATTGACTGTTTTCAATTGTTTTCAAGATGGAAACAGTATCACTTGATTAGGAACAAAGAGGAAAAATATTTGGATGGGGCCGCCGGCTTCTAATTTTAATTACTAATTAATTAATTGATTATAAAAGTTTTATACTATTGATTTATTTCATGAAGTTTGAAATGATCGACAAATATTCAAAATAGAAGGAAAAAACATTACCAGAATATACAACATATGTAAACAAAGAATGAAACGAATATTGTTCAAATTACAAAGAATTGTAAGCTCTGTATGTCGCTTAAAACTTGACAAATGTTTTGGCTTACCATTATATTAGTAATACATTAGTTAACTTAAAGAATGGTAAACATTAAAAATGGCCTCTTTCATTTTTATTTCGCTAGATAACACATCTTCTGTTTTAAGTGTTTAATTTTTTTTAATTCATCTATATTTTATAGAGCCCAGAAAAATCTCGCCATTGTCAAACCTATCATCAGTGTGGATGATAAACGGGACAACCACAAGGCTGATAAACCCACTCTGCGCTTTGCTCCAGATATTGCAAAGAATGAAATGACAGATGCAGAGCACAAGATCAAACTTCGACAACAATATCAGGCAAACATGGCTGCATTTGCAGAGAAAGAAATAGAGAAAGAGAAATCGAAGGAAAGAGAATCTGCAACTGAACTGATTTCAAAAGAGGAAGAAAACAAAGTTGTGGCCAATGATAAGAATGATAAACAGGAGCTAAAACCTTTGTCAAAGAAGGGAGTCCAGTTCCAGCTAGATGTCGAAAAGAAGGAAACCGTCGAAAAGGAGGTTGTCTATAGAATAGTTGGGTTTGGGTCTGTTGACCACATATCCAACCATCACAAGGAGAGCGGCACCGAGGCCAAGAAGACCCCAACCCAATACACTCTTCAATATGTGAAGAGCACTGATCGACATGGATCAGCTCAGTCAATTCTTAAAGAGCGTCAGCTGGAACGAGGACTCCTTTCGTTCAAACCAGTTGCCTCCAAACACGTCCTAAGCGTGGAGAAGAAAGAAATTGCTGAAATTAAACCAGCTTCTCGTCAGAAACAAACTACTTGTATGCTTCTACACCAACAGCAAAACACATGCAACCTCCCAAATATTCGCGCGGGGCCAAAGAAAGTGAGTTGGGCAGTCCCACACCCGCGCCAAAACTGCATGGTAAAACCTCTGCCTCGCGGAGAAGACAGAACTGGTCTGCCTACTAAGAACACTACACAGAGAAATCCACCAACGCCAAAAGCTTTCCTAACAGCCCTACCGAATAACACATCTCAAATAAAAAGATATTTCCACGCCCCATATCAACTTTCGAACAGCAAGCTTCCCAAACGTTAAAACAAATTACCAACCATAATTTGCCAGAACTATATTAAACGGAGTACAAAATGCTTTGAAAAAACCTACTCAACAAAAGTTAAACATTTGTTATATATGATATTCGGTGCCTCGGAGAAAAATTAAGCCAGAGATACCTTGGACTTCCGTAGGAGTCCAACAACATTATGCGTAACAGTCGAACATGTAAATGTGACGATATTGTTGTGCAATAGGATGATAGGTACACGATGTTGTACTTTATAGAAAATGAAAACCAAGAATCCAAAGAGCGCCCGTGGGAGACAGCATGCCTTTCACATGGAGGAAGATCACTGGATTGGATGAACGTAATTAAAGATAAGCGATAACAGTGAACAGGTATCGCTTCGCTCTCCTAACGAGAATCGGAGAGCAATAGTGATTTGTTATTAATAGTGAAGATTTCACAAGAACTCAGAGCACTGATGAATGAATTTTGAATTATGAATTTTATTACGAGCTGTACATTAAGTAAAGATAAATGAATGATGTTAGTTATATAGTTTCGTTACAATTGTGTTGTATCTAATAAATGAATTTTATATTTAAAAAATCTTTGCCGTTTAGTTACTAAAATAATACAGACACCCATACATTTAAATGTTACAATCTATAGAGCTCCTTTATTGATTCAGACTTGACAACACTGAGATGGTGACAATGTCAAATGTTAAATAATGGACAATATAATGAAAAGCATTTCAGATAATTTTGCTTTGACCTTGACCTATAGTGACTTGGTTCAAGGTCCCTGCACACCATTTACCAAAATGTCAGTTTATGTGAAGTATGAGCCAAATACTAGTAGGGGTTAGTGAACAGTACATATGCTTTTAAAAAGATTTTTGTGTGATCCGATATGACCTTGATACTTGACCTACATATATCATTTAAGGTTACTGCATACCCTTTGATCAAAAGCAGCCTGTAGGTGAAGTATGGGCCAGATTTGGACCAAAGGGAGAGAAGACATACTCAGGATAAGAGATCTCAGATGGACAGACGGACGGATGGACGGACAGGAGAACGGACAGATAGACTGATCACTAAGATAAATTTTTATTAAGGATTATCTACTTGTATCACTATAAAGACTATACTTACCGTATAACTGGGTTTTTTTCGCGTGTCACAAAATTAGCGAAAATGAGGAAAATGTGTAACATTTTTAATTTGCGCCAGTCATTTTTTGCGATTTTAAAAGTTTCTAATAGAAAATAATACAGGATATAATTTCTGCGTATTCAGTATTTTTCGATTTGAAAGAGATCGCAAGCGAATATTAGATCATCGCAAAAATTACCGGATATACGGTATTACACGTGATAAAACGATAATCAAAGTACTGAAGTACTGACGGAAGTTTATGCGTGCATTTATAAAGAAACCTAAAGAAACATTCCTATTAAGCACTCTATCAAAATTCTGTTATTTTATAATACTTTGATAGACAGCAAGATCTTTCGTAAAACGTGTTAAAACCGGCAAATGTGGATCCGCTCCATCCACCGGAAGCTCGGGTCTTGGCGATTACAAAGTTCAAATTTATTTCAGTTCAAATTCTGGATTTTTAGGACTTATTTTTGCTGATTATTGATTAACAAACGCTGGTAGAAAAAAATCCTGATTGGCAGAATTAAGTTACTAAAAGCTACTTGGTCCGATTTTATATCAAATTTGGGTACGCTTTTAAACGATGGTTATGCTAAGTATGTGTATAATAATAGATATTGCTGTAATTTTCCTGGTCAATTAAGCTAAATTTCAATGAAAAAAAATTATGTACAAAATTTGTTAACAAAACAAGCGACAAAAAAGGGGAGTCGCGTTATTTCACCTCATGTTAAAATTCGCCCCTGACTTATAGACCGGTATGGTTGTATTACGAATTCGACATCGCTATAAATAAAGGTCATAATGTTCAGGTAAATTTTAAAAAAAACCATGTGTATATTTGTTCGCTAATATTTCTTAATTTGCTTTGTTTACAATCGATGCATAACATGCGGGTTGAATAAACCCAATCATCCGGGGTACGAAACCAAACGGTTCCCTTTTCTAAACATTCCCGTGATGCATTTCGGTTTGTTTTTTCGTTTGCCCAAAACGAAATTATTTTATTTACTTTAAATATTTCTAACTTTGAAAGGAGACCGATTCTGCTGGTGTAAATAGGAAAAAGTCTATAACTTTCAAAGATAATTGGTTTGTATGGAAAATTATTTGATACTGTAAAAACCAAAAAATCGGACCAAGCAGCTTTAAAATGTATATAATATCTAAAGCAATTGAAAGTTCTCGACCATCCCATTTACCTGTATTAAAGCACCAAATGTCGAGCCCATGATTTAGTACTATAGATATATATTTTTGGCCAAATTGCTTTAAAATTTATCATGTTTATGTCGTTTGATCATGACACTTCTTCTGCAACATTAATGATGTTGAGAGTGTTCTAAACATAGTATGACAGGTACATAGGCCATCAGCTTACAATTTTTAGACAGAATTGCAGTCATGTAACACTTAAAATCAATGTCCAAAACAACTTTATTTGTTTACATGTGTAATTCAGAATGTGTTTTAACGACTTGTAAACTGATATATGTAGATAATGACTTAAAATGGGTGAAACCTCCCGTATGATCAAATTGCGTTTATTTCTTCTTATTTCCGTTCCTTTTTACAATCAAAAAGTAAAACATCTTTTTTGAGTCACATTGACACTTTAAAAAAGAGTGTCAATCGTAAATCGTTCTTTTTCGCCTCGCAGCTGAAACGAAAGACCTACTCGTTGCTCTGCAACGAGCTTTGCTCTAGTTTTACTTCTATTTGCACTGACATCAACCTCCATGTCAGATTACTCTCTTGAGGTATATATCTACCTCTACATGTCCCCTATTCAGTCGTAATGATTGTATTTCGTACATAATAATCATTTCAATTTTGGAATGTGACTAGCTGTCAAAACGTTCATTGAAAATCATGTTGCAAAAAGAATACAACTTTTTATACTTGTGCCAGTTTATTATCCATAAGACCATAACGTATTGAATTGTTAAGGAAGTTTTTTTTTTACATCCATTTATCAACTCATTTGATTAAATATTTCGACTGTTCGCAGAGCTACGTCTTCTATTTGTTTATTCGCTTTGACAAACAGCGATACCCAAAACCGTACACTTCCGTTCCTTCACTGTGCTTGTAGTATGTTCATTTTTATAGCGCGTAGAATCAGTGGATCGGTAGATAAAGTTCCTTCCGTGATCTTGTCTTAAATTTTTTTACTTATTCTTTGTAAGTCACTTTAAACAGGAAGGATCTTGTCGTAAAGTTTTTGACTCTATCTTCATCAGACACTTTAAACATTTAGATAGAGTTCCTTCTGTGATCTTGCTTTAAAGTTTTTGACTTTATCTTTTTCAGACACTTTAAACATTTTGTTTAGACATTATTTGTTTGAAGAAACTAAGAGAGGGAGAGAGAGAGACAGAGAGGGTACATTTCACTTGTAATTCACTAATATGAGAAATTGTTTTTAATTCAGTTTCCTTATATAGTAATGCACATTGTGATAGAATCCAACAAAGCTGTTTCAGTCAGAGTCCACGTGCTACCCTGTCAATCAAATCAGCTCGCGAGATGAACCACGTGCACCTTCCATGATAAAGATTTTGAAGTCCGAAGTGTTTTTAATGTATAATATGATTCTTACACACTGAGTGTGTGAATGTTGATTTGTATACTACGTTACGATGAAGATATAAATAGAAAACCACATGTGTAACTCTCTCTCTCTCTCTCTCTCTCTCTCTCTCTCTCTCTCTCTCTCTCTCTCTCTCTCTCTCTCTCTCTCTGAGTGTATATGTGTGTGGCTATGTGCAAACAATATTGTTAAACATGAACAGATCCAATTTGTTTTTAACATCTTTCAAGTCCAGTCCAATCATTCCCATTTCCATTTCTTTTTCATTCAATGATATTTTTTAATTGAGATTGCTTATCAAACGTGCTGACAGTCGAGGACCCCCTCCCCCTTTTCCCTTACCTTCTTCGAGTTCATTGTTCTAAAATTGTGATCAGAAAGGTCATGAAAGCTTTAGAATTTTCTTTTTTGCTTCCTGTACTTTGGTGAATAACCAATGGAAGCAGTAAGGTACTTGTATTTAACTGACTCATTACACCTCAAATCAGCAGAAAATTACTGGATTATAAAAGATACAATGTAGCATAATGCATCAGAAGTATATAAATGTAAGTCATATAAGAGAAAATATTATACAATTTTGTATTTAAACACTTATAATTTAAAAAGTTTAATGAAATAGGCCGCATGCAGATTTAAACTTGTGATCTGCGGTTCACAAGCCCGAAACTCTTGCACAGATGTCCAAAATTCAAACCGTAAATGTTCATTCATATTTTGGTAGGCATTTAAAAAGGAATACAGTTTATCTGTATAAAAAAAAATAAAAAACGAATTTTGAATCAAGTTTTATGTTTCGTATAATTGAACATTTTGACGTATACGTTATACGGTATTCACATTCATGGTTTATCAAAAATATCGGTTTCTTAGGTTTCCATCGATTTTACAGTTAAAATTGTTTTTCTTTCTTCATTTCAAACTCATTTCTTCGGGACGATACTTGACCTCACATCAGCATTCATCAGCTTGTGTCCGCCTTTGATTTTTTATTCTGCACAACACTATGTACGCCTTCCTCTCCAGCAGCGGTTTTGGGATCTTTCTTCGTTTTAAACATTCTTTAAGATTGTCCAGTACCCAATACATGTATACCTTTTTTGGTGCATACATGATATCTCTTCCTTTATTATATCATTTCGTCATCTGAAGATCTGAGTGACCAATCGAGTATCCATCTTAAATCGTGGAACAGACTTTTCAAAGTAAGTTGAGTGAACATTGGAAACGATAAACATTCATTTTTTTGAGTTTTGTATGACTGAATCAATTCATCAATGTTAATACAGGGTAGTTGGTGTGTGTGTGTGTGTGTGTGTGTGTGTGTGTGTGTGTGTGGAGGGGGTCGTTTTTAATTAAACTGCGGTTGTAAAAATTTACCCCAACAAAATTAAGACAGTGTGTTTTACTGTCATACTTTAGTGATACCCGTTTCGTCTGCCAGTTGAATTTTTATCTGCTCTCTTTGACTTCTTGCTCAAGCCTGATTCTTCGTTCTTGACAACCTTAACCTCCGAACAGCGACGTTGTGGTTCAGACGTTACCTTTTTCAACGCAGGTAAAGCTCCATTTGCCTTTGTTTGAGGAACACAATTTGCAGATAGATTTCTCTCTTGGTTGTTGGGTTCAATTATCAAAATGTCGTAATGATGGGCATTGCTGACCTGTAGTTTTTTCGACATGGTTTTTCTCTTTGGGGCTTGGAAGAAATTTCGGATCTCCTTCGATGATTTCGGGATGCTCACAATAGGAGACAGAATGTGTGGCATTATTTGGGTGCTTTTTGCTGTTCTGGCTTGGTTTGTCATAGACGATGCTGTAATGCGGTTTGCAGACTTAATTTCAGGTAGCTTTTGATTCAGAGAGTGCAATGGCGATGCTTTTCTACTAGGGACTTGGCTTGACGCTGATGCGCTTGAAATGGTTTCTTCGGTTATGGGCATTTTCTTTGAAGCGTGGATATCTGGAAGCCCGCAGACGCTCTTGCTCATTTGTGGAGAAAAACTGCGCGCCGATATTTGTTTGGAATTCATTATCGGTGGTAAATGCAACTTGGCGTGATCGCTGTTTACCATGTTAGACTTAGGTTTGGGTTCGTTTAGGCATGTTTTGTATCCGCACTTCAAAGTTGCCTCCCGTTTTTCATCATCATGAACTTGTCGACGCCCATGACAGGTTTTCGATTTAATCGCATTATTTTCAAATAAAGAATACTCCTCTTGGACGATTTGTTGGGAGGAGTTTTTGTTTCCCGTCTTCTCCTTTCTTATTTCTAGCCGGTTTTCATGGACAGTTTGTTCGAGATCCCTCGGCTCAAATGGGATTTGCACATTCTGTCCAGACACCTGCTCTTCCATTCGCCCTCCATCGTTTACGGTATTCCGGTCTAAGTAGCATGGCATCGACTTTCTGTAAATATTGCGAAGTTGGTCCCTGAGATCCTCAACTAACTTGTATCCACCAGGAACAACCGAGAAGAACCGGGACTCTTTTTGAATCTCTTGTTCTAGTCTATTCTGTTCTTTTTGCAGCTGGTGGAGTCTCTTATTCGCACACTCTTCCCAAGTACCCCCTGCGTTTCCACTATATCCCATCAGCTCCATATCGAGCTCTCTCTTTTGCTGGATATTTTCAGTACATAGGTTGACCCAGTGTCTTTATAAAGAGAAAATATACCGTTATTTGTTTTTAGACTCGTATTAAATTACATTATTTTAGCAATGGTTCTATCTGAAATATTATTTTTCTTCCATAATTTAAAAGAAAAGTACATCTCCTTATTTTTATTATGCTTAAAAAAACTACGATATTTACTGTCACCGATTTGAATTGTTTTAGACTAGATGACCAGGTGCAGGTCATTGATATCCTAAAACAGTCCCGCATTACCAAATTAACAATGTCAATTGCAAAATATGTGTACGGCCCACTCGCAATCATTTTGTACGTAAATACAAGTGTGACTCAATTGCTGAGTGCTAACGTACATGAAGCGCTGAATAATTGTCTCTTACAAACCCTTCTCGCTTGTACATTTGAGTATTTCAATGTGTATTCCAGTGATAGAGTTGATTTTTTTAATAGATGGCCAGATACCCGTTCAACAATACGAACAAAGAGTATAAAAAAAATAAAGCAAAAAAAAAAAAAATAAAAATCGCGGATCATATTTAAAGTACATAACTTCAAATCAACATAGGTGCGATTTAACAGCCTACCCGGTATATCATAGTTTAAGTCCTCATGTGTCAAGTTTTTCGCGCGCTGTAACCAGTTTGCGGGAAAAGTAATTACTGGTAGAAACTTAAATCTAGTAATAATCATAACGTTTTAGACGATTGGACACGAAATGGGAAGTAATAAATACATGTATGATTTTCTTACCGCACAAGTGGATCGTTTCCTTTGTCCATAGCGGTCTGTGGTGGTGTTTCCCCGGATGATGACCCTATTATAATAAAGATATACATGTATACATGCAAGTATTGTTGACCAGATTTTACTAGCGAGGACTTGGTTTTGCAAATTACCAGTTATTATTTACTACTGAATTTGCAATGACTAATTATTGCGATCGAACTTAATATTTATATAGTAGTAATCTTAAACATGTGAAAGACATTAAGCTTTTTAAAAATTGCAGCAAAAATGTCAAATACAACGCGCCATGATGCATATTGGTCGCGAATATAGCGAAAATATACTCCGCAAGTTAATTTACAGCAAAACAGTATTCGCGGAGCAAAAATGTTTTGTTTTTACCTTCGTCGTTTATGAAATATCGAAGATGACTGACATTGTCATCGAAAACAGTGGCTTCATGAATGACTTCTAAGTCTGACCTGCTATAAAATGGTACATGTATTTTTAAACTATGATCTTATAAAGGAAAGTAAAATTCGGCAATGTGAGAGAGAGAGAGAGAGAGAGAGAGAGAGAGAGAGAGAGAGAGAGAGAGAGAGAGAGAGAGAGAGAGAGAGAGAGAGAGAGAGAGAGAGAAAGAGAGAGAGAGAAGGGGGTGTCGGAAACTGGAGGGAGGGGGGGGGCTTACTTGAGTAGGTCGATGTTGCGAGCGAAGGAAAAATCGGTCCCGATTTCATCATATGAAGTAATCCCTTCAAGAAAAACAACATACATTTTTTAATTAAAAACTGTTAATGATAAGAGTTATATTATAAATTATAATTATAAAAAGGATACAAATCAACACACTTTTATTCTATGGAGGGTAATTGTGTTCACAAAAAAACAGGCTTGTAAACTATGTAACAATGTTGATTTGTGAATCATGAATGTGTGTAATTCTGATGTGTAACCTATGAATCTTGGGCATTAATTTGATTAACACTTTAAGATTTAATTCTTCCAGTTCCATAATATTGTTCCTTCGTATGATGCACATTTTTCAGCTTAATTTTTTTTAAAGTTAAATAACCTTCAACCTTGCACATTTTTAATCTGAAGTTCTGCTTTTGTATTTCCATGTTCGAAAATAGTACATCTGACATGTTACAAATTAACAAATGTAAAGTCTACAATTTTGTCGAGTTTTGACAGACCATATGGAAAATGCTGCAGAAGCTGCAAGAAAAGCCATGCCGTAGTCGCCAGAATGCCAACAATAATATTCAATTTTTAAAAAAATAATTTGAATTTATTTTGATCGGAAAGATTATTTTTAGAAAAAGATATTAAGGAAAATATGATAATAGTATGAAATTAATTAATCAACTAGCCTCTTGTTTTGGGAGGTTTTTGGTTTGTTTTTTTTATGGGTGGGGGGGGGGGGCGTTGGGGGAAGGGGTTTGGAGGGGTTAATGAGGAGGATGTTTTTTGTCTTTATTCAGTCGAGTTCTAAACTTTTGTGACTTTCTTACAATTGTGACATTAACTCTAAAATAATAAGAATGCGTGTATATGTAAATATACATGACGTATTTAAACATTGTCAAGATGTGGAAAATGGTCTAGGTCGATGAGAATATCTATTCATAATTTATTTTAAAAGGTTTACTAATTTACAAGTTTAAATGTCTGGATTTTTGAACACGATACGCCTTCATACTATTTTACTCTGTATTAAAATAAAACAGATTCGTGTACCTTCAAATCCTTCATTTTGTTCAGAGGCATTGCTTTCCTCCTCTGTTACTGGTGACAGGCTTTAGAAAAGAGCAAAAAAAAAAAATGAAACTTAAAGATTGATTCATATTTTGAATATTAATAAATACAAGAGATAGAAAAAGACTAAAAATTAACAATACGAGAGAGAGAGAGAGAGAGAGAGAGAGAGAGAGAGAGAGACTGACTTACCGCAAGCCGTTATAGTTCTTTAGATTCTTTTCCTCCTCGAGACGAACTTGTCTCTTTTCTTTTGCCGTCACTGCTAACATAAAGTTTCAAGCAAAATCAATTCCGGACTTTGATATTATAGATACATAAAGGTTGAAATTAAGTTATATCCATATTTTTACCTTGAAGCATACATATTTTTACCTTGAAGTATTGTTGTTGTGCAGGTTTCAGTAGGCCTATATCTCTGCTGAACTACGTCGTCTTCTTCGTACAGCACATCCTCATAAATTGGAGGAAGTCTTTGAATTAAAATTAAAAAAAACAAGTGAAATCAGATAGTATACTTATTAACAAACGTTAACAATTAAAGACGTCATTTCAAGACTTACAGTCCAGCTACATCCATTGTTTTGCAATGATTGCTTCTCTCTTTACCAGACAAAATCCTCATTCGATCGCATTCAATTTTTAGCAAATGATTATGACGTCGAAAACATTGTGACGTCACATATTAAACTTTCTGGGTATATAAGTATCGCGCTAAATAAAAACGAAGAAATTATGTGGACAAAAAAAGGATGTTGATTTTTTTTCATGGCAAGGGGAGATTTGTCAGAAATTAATTCAATTTAAAAAAATATATATTATTTAAAATTGATAGGGTACAATATTTTATGATAACATGACCGCCAAGTTAATGTTGTTATGAAAAACTGTTGTTGTTTTTTTTCCCCTATAATATAATAATTTGATAAATCCAAACATTTAGGAATAATAGAAACAGTGCTGTGTTAGTGGTTAAAACGATCGAGAGTGTGCGAGGATAAGGGGGACTGCACTAGGAGTTCACGACAGCATTATTTCTCCGTTGTATCGAAGCTGACATCACCACCGAGGCAAAAAGGTCATTGGTGTCGCATGTATTTAAAGCACCAGCCTCAGCTCCAACCCATCACTACGCTTGTATAACAGTGCTATTTACCAACCATAGCCATGAACTCTTGCCGTCTCTTCGCTGTCATTTGCCTATCAGGGATATTTATATGTTCACAATGGTATGTTTTTAATTTTACTGCTTTTCGGATGCTGAAGTGTTTCTAAGTTGTTGTTGTTGTTGTTGTTGTTTTAAATTTCTAGAAAATTATAGATTAATGAAATGCTTGAAATAATTATTTGTATTTAAAATTTGAAAAAAAAAAATCTTTTTGCTGGGAAGTAAATACACAAGTTATAGGCCCATATGAAAGTATATGTCTTAAATTGCAAGCATGCATGACACAAATTAAAATTTTAAACATTCGAGTAAAATATTTAGAGCCGTTCGATTACATTGAACATATTGTTTGTTGTTGATACACGGGAAAATGCAGGTACGTTATGTTAAAATGTAAAGTTGAGAAATGTTGTTTAATAGGCGTACATCGATTCGATTTTATGTTAAGTGATTTATTCTTTGTGTGTGTGTTTAGGGGGGGGGGGGGTAGTTATAGAGATAACAAATCGCTTCTGTTATGAATATGATATAATAAGGGATAAAGAGGATTATGAGGAAGAATGGATATCATATGACATTCCTGATCTCTAAACGGGTCTTTGTTGACAGAATGAAAGTTGGACTGATGTCATTGGCTTTGTGTAATATTTAAAGGAACATGATATAGGAATTTAGCAAGATATTCAATCTTTTTTTTTAAATTGTGTCCTTATTTTCATACTTCTTATCAATAAAAAATAGTATGTGTTTCCTTAATATAACTTATTTTGTAAGGGGCTTATTTTCAGGAGCGTTTTTTTTTTAATCAACCATCTGAATGAATTTTTCAAGTATTAAATTTGCTTATCCTTTGGTCCATGTGTGCCTATCAATTGACAAAGAACTAACTGTGTTATATCCTTAAACCGACAAAACCAAAGAAAATTTTCGGAAATTGTTGGAAACGTAATAGAAAATTCAGCATTTATGGGGGAAAACTGTATAACTACATGTATACTTTGTATATTTTGGTAAATTGTTTATGTGTTAAAAACTACATACGAATCACCTTACTTGATATATTTGACAAATTTATTTTTTAATTAATGTGCGAAATTTTGTTGACCTTCGGAAAATTCAGGACGTATATATATTATATACCAGTAGTGTTTTTTGCGAATCTATAATTTTGCGAATCTAATAAGGGACAGAAACAGTTAATGAGTCATATCTATCTGTTAATATCTGACGTGCGTAATTGCGAAATTCAAAATATACCGAACAATTAGTCGTACTTCAAAATCTTTTTGAACTTAAGCTCCTCGAGTTTCGCAATCCACGTTTACATGCACTTAAAAAAAAAATGAAATATCTCGTCATGCACCTGTAGAATGTAGTCAAGTAGTTATGCTGTTACATCCGACATAACTGAAATTTTATTCTTCAACGTCAAAGTATAGTGCAAATGATACTTTTATCCCTTTGTTCTCATCAAGTACAATAAGTGGTCCGTGAGAAGAAAATAAATTGAGGTTTTGCTCCTATGCATTTGTCACCAATTGGTGTGGGACAGCGGTGAGACAAGTAGACTTGGGACTTAATTCATTTACACTACCCCAGACGACTCCAATATTACTTATTCGGTTGATGTACAATTTATACTCCTATCTATGTCCCTCTATATGTAAAATAGTACGAGAACATGTACTTACGTGTAAACAATTTGAGTGATTTAAGTACATAATATAAAAGTGATTTGTCATGAGTATTTCAATGGTGGACAAAGTGATGATTCTCACAACCCATCTTGCGATGGCTTTCAAGACACTGTGACATGTATCCGGCAGTTGGTATTCGTACTTATAAGGGATGGAAGTGAGAAAGTTTGAGCTCTTGAATCCGATTACTCATTCTTAATATAACACAGATCGTGTGGAGGGCTAAGATGGGAGGACTTAGGTCAAACGGTGCCCTGATGCATGATGCTTAGCATGTTTGGTTTATGAATAACTTTTGCTGAGCGATGAAATTAAATCCTATTAATAAGGAGTGTGTGTGTGTGTGGTGGGAGGGGGTGTATTAAGTTGACCGCTAAATCGAAGGTAGAGACGTACCGCTCTTATAGAGTCCATCAGTCTGGGGGGTTTTTCCCTTTAATTACGACAATCATAGCTATCATTCTAACTGTTGTGTCATACATGTAAATACTTTATATGTCGTAACCTTCAAGGTCAAGGACAACGGTAATTTAAAGTAGTAAAGTTCAAGGTCAATCATCGAGATAGAGCTCGTTCAATAATTGAATGTGCAGCATGTAATACAATGTACGACGTGTTACAATTGTACATTTTTAAGATGTTTATAAATAGATTTATTATAATATTTAATCTTCGACAAATTTGTATCATACTCGTAGAGTTAATTATATAAAGATATTTCCCCCCTCTGTTATAGTGACCAAACAACCCAGGATAAGGTAGAGGCAGAGGTGGAGGGGTCCGGGGAAGTCCTCACCCACACAGATAAAGTCCCGGTGATTGATGATGAACTGATGACGACTCGGGTCCCCGACACAGATAACATCGAGACGACAAGGGACAGTGTTAAGTCCACCAATGAGGAAGTTCTTACTCAAGATAATAAAGGTAAAAAGAAATAGGGCATGCATTTATCATGTTTATAATGATTGCAGTTCTGAACAATTTGTACAGACGTTTGGGATATTAAGATTTCAAACGGCGATGTTGGGATGTTGTAATTGGGAGTTGACGTGCCGTTTTCTTTACTATTTTTTTCATAAACCAACTATTAATAAGAATCTCTCTCTCTCTCTCTCTCTCTCTCTCTCTCTCTCTCTCTCTCTCTCTCTCTCTCTCTCTCCTTTTTTTAAACATACACAATTCCATTAAATGTTGATCGTGATGTCACAGTTTTACTTGGCTGTGTCACGATCAGACGACAATCCATTCTAAGTTCAGGGAATCTAAAGGACCACAGGGTCATGCGTGGGTCGTTTTAAAGAGATATCTTAGTATCACCACCTTAAAGAAATCCTTTGAAGTCATAATTACAGAGAGAGAGAGAGAGAGAGAGAGAGAGAGAGAGAGAGAGAGAAATGCCAGCAGAGAATATGAAGTAAACCGCAAATTAAACCTGTTTTCGTTCAGCTATTTCATATGAAATGAGATTATTACAATCATTTTTTTTTAAAATTATCTTTATAAGCATTTATAATAATCTTAATTCTTTTCTATAATTTGCAGTTACAGTGTCTGGCTCCGGTGACAGCAAAAAAAAGACAGCGTCAACTGAAATTGTGTTCATCATCGCTCCAGCAGTGGTAGGGACTGTTGCCTTAATAGCGGTTGTCATAGCAATAGTCGCCATCAGGAGAAAAGGTGAATTGCGGGATATATATATATATATATATATATATATATATATATATATATATATATATATATATATATATATATATACACACAAAGTTTAATGTAAAATATTCATGATAGGAAAAAAAAAATACTAAAATACAATGTGATATTTTACTACAAATCAAAATGAGACCAATAGAAAATAAATATATGTTTGGAGGTTTTAAACTTATGTCAGCCTAATGCTGATCGTTGTACTTAAAAGGGTCAATTGCTGTGTGGCAGCGTGGTACAAATTGTGGCGTAGGGCGATGAGAGAAACAATAAATTTTGTTTCACATAATTATGCAATATGAATGTTAACCTAGTTTTGAGATACGTAGTCGTATTAGGTGGTCGCAGAATCCTTGCGTGTGCATATATTTGTCGAACAATTACGCTGTTGTTGCATTTTCAACACGTGCATCCGTCGCTAATGTGTGTGAGAGGTTTGACAGGGGGAGGGGAGGAGTATACCAATAATAAGATCTGAAAGCATAACATACAATATTACATTGTATCATTTAGGCACATTATTCGTCTTTCAACATCAGTAAGAACCGAGTGTGTCCTATTTTATGTATTTTTGATCTTAATCTTTCCTTGAAGAGTTGCCTCCTTTGTGGATGGGGTTTTTTTTTGTGGGGGGGGGGGGGGGGGTGTGAGAATTCAACATTAAATCTGTTCGTCTGAAAAATATCTATAAGAATGAAATGTTTTTCCTTATACATGTAATAAAGTGTGTTCTTTTACCATATCATAATATTACCGGTATTACATAATTTATAAGTAGAGAAAATAAGTGCATATGTTTCCATCGTATAGACCGTAAGCAATGGCTATGCACTGATTAATTCTTGGTTTTATTAAAATGTTCCACTTAGGGTATTATACATGTACCTTATAAAATATATTTATGTTTTATTTATTTATATATTTATTTTGTTTTCAGGAAAACAAGAAAAGATGATTTTATGAACCCACCAATTCTTGATCGTCAGCCAGATCTGTGATACAACATTAAAATTAACAAGTGGACTTTGCTGTGATTGTCAAACTTTGCACCCATTTTTCTGAAGAATTTTCTGTCATATTTATTTTGTTTTTTTTAATCTTCCTTTTTTTTCATCATCCAATTGCATTACCTTTGATTAAGAGTGAAGATCAATGACTTCTATTTATTTTCCGTTATATTTTTCACTGTTGTTCCTGCTGAAATCAGTCTTCCACATATTTAAACCATTTTTTCTAGATAAAACTAGTAATTGGTGGAGCACATGGCACAGTGGTCATGGGCGTTAGGCCAGTAACCGAAAGGTCGCTGGTTCAAACCTCGCTGTGGTGACTTGATGTTGTGTGTTGTGCACTTAGACAAGGCACTTTATCTACATTGTCTCAGTCCACTCAGCTGAAATTGGGTACCGGCTTACGCTGGGGGTTAACCTGCGATGGACTGGTGTCCCATCCAGGGGGAGTCGATGACTCCTATCCGCTTAGCACCACGGAAACCGGGGATAAGCACCGGCCTTATGTGCCTTCATGGCACGGAGAAGGATTTAACTTTTAACTAGTAATTGCTCATTAACAAATTGATTTCTCATTTTATGACTACATGTAGTTTTTAAACAATAAAAATATTTGTTATCAACGAGCTGGTGACATACCGATGTTTATTGTGGTTTAGAATGAACAGAGATTAAAAGTGGTCAACCCCCCCCCCCCCCCCCGTCATTGGCGTTTTGAGAAAATATCCGTTTATAATGCAATACTCTCCCTTTAGAGTTAAGAGGTTGTTATTTGTATGTATGTGAACCAAATGTTTAATATGAATTGATTAGAAATAAAATTTTAAGATTTTAATGTGTGTTTATTTTTACATATAATATTTACTCCCATGTTCCTCCATTAGTTGACAATACTACAAATAATGAATGACAGGGAATAAACAAAATGTTTTAATAAAGGAGCAACTTTTGAAATGTTTGAACACTTCCAGCAAATATGCACAACTATACTTTTGTCTTTAAAAACAACCAAATCTTAATTCAAAAGTGCCAAAAATTCCTGGAAAATAATGTAACCCGAATTTCCTTGTAATAGGCACATCTACCCATTGTGTCCTAATTTCCTACAAAGCTTCAAGAATGCCGTATCTGTGCAGCGGCTTAAAGAGGAGTTGCGCTTACAAACTTACAAACAATACTACATTTTATATATGGCCAAAGGTCCAAGTGCAAATATTTACCACAGAATTCCCAGATAAATAATGGAACCGGAATTTCCTGGTAATACCTAATTCCCTACAAAGTTTCGTGAAGATCTGAGCAGCAGCAGAAGAGTAATTGTGCATACAAACTGTTCATAACTACATTAAATAAATGGCCAAAAGTATAAGTGCAAAAGAGCCAAAATTCACGGGAAAATAATGGAACTGGAATTTCCTGTTAAAATGCACATCTACACATTGTTTTCTTATTCCCTACAAAGTTTCAGGAAATTCTGTGCAGTAGGTTTAAGAGGAGTTGCGCTAATTAAATGACTGACAGACAAATAAAAAACATAGCTCCCGCAACAAGTTGTGTGGTGTATAAAAACTTTAAGTCTCAAGAAAAACCAAAAATACAAGACTTCTTTTTAAAGTGATTTTTAATAAATAACAGTTGGTCTATGACAATACATAGCCATTGATGTAATGCATATATCATACATGTACAAATTCATAAAAATATATTAAGTGCAGAGTATCCATATTAGGAAAGTTTTTTTTGGTAGGATCTAGGTCATTAAAATAGTTCTGAAAAAAAAGAGCACTTGGGATATATGGCGAAATGGGATAGGGATTAATTCAAAAAGTTATTTGATATTCTTTTGCTCTCTTTTTCAGTCATCCTAAAATAGAAAAAAAAAAAATTAAAAAATTATTACATTGTAAGTGTTCTGCCATATCAACAAAAGACAAATCCATTTCTTTAAATAAAGCTACATTAATTATGTCCCCTTCCATTGATACAGAGTAAAACTCATTGAGTAAAAACACAAGTTAAAGCAAATTCATGGACGTACTGATCTCAGGCCACAATTATATCATTTTGGGTAAATTTAAAAATGAGAATAATTTGGAGATACATGTAGAGTGAGGCAATGTTATTTTCTGCATTCAGTAATATCTTCATATTTGTGATAAATAGTCCTGATATTTAAACCTCGACATTTGGTTAAACACGTATCAGTACTGTAAAGATGGCAAAAAATGGCAGATCTCCCTTAAATTCAAAATTAATTTCATTTTTTGCTCATAAATTTTAATTGCTCATTTAATACATGTAATTCCAATTCCCAAGTGCAGGAAGTTTTTCTTTTCAAATATTTCAATTTTTGTTTTTCAATAAAATATATCAATTATTAAAATCTTATCACTTCCATAATGTTCTTTTCTTTTAAGCATGTTTTTTTTTTTTTAGCATTGCCCCATTCGTTCAACCTTAATTGCCAACTGTGCTTGATCAACATATTTATTACTAACATTAGATGCAAATTCTTGCAAAAAATGAAATTGGAAAACAAAAAATAGCAAAAATAACCATGAATACAGGATACCAACATGTAAAAATCTATTACCGGTATATAAGTTTATTGCCTTACCCATTCATCTTCATCCACCCCTTCTGCTAGATCTTGGGGAAGGGGGTCTTCTTGTTTAGACAATTTGTTGGTCATAGCACTCATCAGCTGAGGATAGAACAATAAAATGAGTCATTATTGACCACCAATTATCAAGGTTTAGTCGAAGAGTCCATGTACATCAGCACTGATGACTAAATATTGCTCCATTTACCGTAAACATCTATATTTGAAATGCATCAGGTTTTCTAAATCTAAATTTAGAATGCATCGGTTTTTGGTTTGTTTGGGGTTTTTTCAGGAGAGGAGATACATAAATGACATTGGAAATTGACAGTTATCTGTATTATTTTTTGTTTACTGTTGTCCATTGTTTTTTTTATAGGGGTTTGGTAGGGTTTTGGGGGTGTGTTTTATTTCTTTGAGGAGAATTGAAAAGACCCTGATCTTTCCTCTTTCTATTGTTTGGAAAGAAATGTTTGAAAAATGGGTGTATACCTCTTCCTTTTTCTGTTCATCTGTTTTATATGTCTCGGCACTGTAGCTCTCAAACTTTCTCACTTTGGGTGTTTCTTTTGGTGCCTGACTCACTAAAATGGAATTCAATATTTTAAAAACATCAAAGAAAATAAAAACTTTATAAGGGTACTTGAAAATTCATATATGTGAATCATCACTTTGTACAATTTATGATTCACAATGGCGCAAATGAAAAAAAAAGAGCATCTAAATATAAACGTTTTGATGATTTGAAATATCATTTGGCAGGTCTCTAGGTATATTTTTGGCTTACATGGAGTCATGTCCTTGGGTTGTAGACTGAGAGTGCGGGGCTGTCTGTTGCTGCCAGCCAGCCAGTCCTTACTGGTCATTGTAGGCTCCCAGGTCACCCTGGTCTCTGGGAACAGGTCGTCTTGGAAGTACTCCAACTATACATGAAAAATTTACACTCAACTTTTTAAGTACCCATACATTCATATGTGTTCTGAAGAATTGCTTATGAGATACATGTACATTTAGCATATAAATGGAGCCTTTTTATTAAAGTGTATGAGTATACATCGTGAAGTGAAATTAGCTTTTCTCTTTAGCCTCAGTTGTTGCCAGACAGCATATTCAAATTCAATTCAATTTGTACTTTTAAAAAAGTGCACAGCTCTTGCTTGCTTCAGGATAATGAATTATTTTCATAAGTTGTAAAATAATAATAACTAAAAATGCAGGAGTGCAAAAAACAATAATTCCTATTATTTCTTATCAATGCAAAAATATATGTGTACGTGCATTTTTAAGAAAAAAGGATGACATTATATAGAATGTTTTTTAGGAACTGTTAATGAAATGATGCCTCACCCTCACACGGGGGACAGTGAATGACACAGGTTCTACGGAGGTCTGGGTCAGCCTGTAGGCCTTGGCAAACTCCACCTCCTTCACATTACACAGATACTTGGGCAGGAAAGAAAAGGCTTGGCTTGCTGTGGGGAATTTGGTTGTTGCTAAGGGAAACAAGTATGGCTCCTCTGTTGCAACTTCATATGCATACATTTGTCCATCGCCCTAAAAGAGAGGTCATATATTATAATGTACATGTAGTATTAATTGACCAATTCACAAATTAGGGGCCCTCAAGGGGCAACAGAATGTTTGCATTGTACACACTGGGCACAATTTAAAAACACATATCCAGAACAGAAGAAAAGACTGTTTGTTGTATAATGATTTAGAAGCTTGAGATTTTCAATACTCATGTACATTATTACAGTAAGATACACTTATAGCCAAGTGCCAGGATAAAACAATTTTACTCCTTACATGTATAAATATAATTTGTTATAATCATATGATAAGTTTATAATATGTTTTAAGACTAGGCTGAATGAAACCAACTTCAGTGCAAATGTGAATCCATTACAAGCAAACCAGCTTTTTTACAGCAGCTTTTTTTTTGCAGAAAATATAGATTATATATTTACATCATTAGTCATGGTTTTTGAACATTCACCGTACTCACCCTTCCAGAAAGAAATACTGTATTGCTGTCTTCGTCGTAGTAAGGGATGAGTATGGCGGGGCATTCGTCTACCGAGTCCTCATAAAGAGGCTTGCTGAGATCTCCAGTGTCGTACAAAAACACCATTCTCTTGCTCTGTCTGAATGAATAACAACAAAAACACCAAGGATTCATTTCATGACCAAAAAAATTGTGAAATGAGTCAGTAAGGACTGGTCCCCTCTCGGTTGATTTTCCTGTGGTTTGGATATGTTGTTGGACTAGTGTCATTCTATAGGTATGCTATATTTGAATTGATTTGAACAGGTGGAATTTTTTTATACATGTTAATATCAAAATTATATTCATATTTCCTATCAATTTATTTTTCAAACACATCTAGTAAAACTTAAATGATTGAGGCTCTAAAGTCTAAATGCCATTTGACCTTAACTAGGAGGTCATGAAAATCAAAGATGGTATTAAAAATACTTGATTGTATAATGATAAAAGAAAGTTTTTTGAACTAAAAAAAATAAAGAAAAATGCAAACACATAGGTTAATGCGTGTACTGTAAATTCCTTATTTTACGCGAGGATTTAATTCCGCGATTCCACTGTTTTGTATCAAATCTCGAGAATATAAAATCGCGATCACTAATTTTTGGTTGTAAAATCCTATAGTTCAAAACAGTTTGAAAAATGAAAGTGTGATTTTTAAATCCACGAGGGTTGCTTCTTCCAATTTTATATGGAAATTTATTCCTCACGTTTATTTAGGAATCTACAGTATATATGGATTTGCAATGTAAACATACTTATCAAATCCACTGATGAACAAGTAATTTCCTTCTAATACAAAGACAGCTCTGGCCCCTCGTGATCCCTCAGGACCTGGTCCTTCCTAAAAGACAACATACATGTAACATAACTAATTATTACCAGGAAAAACAAGATATCTGTGAGCCAATGCTCACTAGTAATACCCCCGCTCTGATGTGAATATTCAAAATAAGCAAAGTCGTCATTTAACAGAAAGTTGACGTCCGATTGGTACAAAAATAGATTCATCATATGGCATGCCAAAACAAAGAGTGTTTTAAAATTTCAAGCATCTGTGATGAATAGTTCCTGAGAAAAATGCCACAGAAATTTTTATTACAGACGGACAGACAGACACAAGGGTAAAATAGTACCGGTATACCCCATTCTCCTTCGGAGCAAGGGTATAATAAATTGTTACCAATATAGAAGAAACAAAATGGTGAAAACCTAAAATCTTGAAAATACGACCAAAAAAAAGGAAATTTACTTTTTCAGGCCAAAATTTTTAAAATGAAATATTCAAGTTTAATTTTAAGATTTGTAAAGAAGGAATAATATATTCAATAATTTCCCTTTTTTAAATAGCAGCTACTTCTGATCATTATGGTACATGTATTTCATTTTTGCCTAGTAGATATTACACAGGAAAATACACAATTTTTGTCTGATTTGTGGTAAAATAAATTCATATATCATGATAAAAATTACTTTCTTACCATTATTGGATTTGGCGATTTTCTGGGATTGAAGATTCTGATTTTTCCATCTTTACATACTGTACACAAATACTTTCCATCTGGGCTCCAAGCTGCACAAAATACCTGAGAACAAAAAATTTTCAAAATTTTTTAAAACAATTTTTATTTCAGCTTGCAATCAACTGCAACAAATAATCTCTCAGCTGTTGCATGATTTTAATACAGTACAACGAAATGCAAATTCAATGGTGTTAAAATTTCTATAAAAGTTAAAAATTTTGAAGAATGAATTTAAAGATACATGTACATGTATATCTTTTAATAAGTGTCAAAAGCTATGCTCGTACAAGTACATTTATCTCTTGAATATATCATATGTGAATTTAAAATGCATAATTATACTTTGTATTATATATTTAATTCTATAAAATACCAGTTTAAAATGATGAATTAACCGAGTAGGAGAAAAAGTAAAACTGAGGCTATAATAATTCCAGATGATTTCACTTTCATCTGGTAGTGGTTGTGAGAGCAGTGTAGGAGGACTATGAATACTGTTGATTCCTAATTAAACACGAAGAATTAATATCCACTTATCCATTATTCAATAAAATTGTGAGAAGCACACCCTGCACAGTTTAAAATCCCACTTTCATTTTTTGGACAGATGTAAACTATACGAAACTGATAAAATTTGTGTTCACGATTGTATACTCTGACTCGTGATTTGATGCGAAGCTGTTGAATTGTGAAATTATGTACTCAATAATGTAAAATATGGAATCTTAGTAATATGGGCCAAACCTGATCAGGATGAACAAAGAGCTGAAGGACTTCCTTCATCTCGGATAGGTCCCAGATTCTGACGGTGAAGTCATAGGCCGATGTGACAATGATGTCTCTGGCCAGGGGGTGGAAGATCACAAAGTAGATCTTCTCCATGTGCCCCCGTAACGTCCCCCTGGGTTCTGCGAGGGTCTCAGTCAATCCTCCCTCAGGGATGTCCCACACCCATATTTTGGCATCATCACAGGCTAAAGCAAGAGGTAAATTATAATTCTTTAATAATTGATACCTATGATCAAAATTATGCTGATCTTAAATAACACATTGTCATGAAGTATAGTATAGAATCATTCAATTGAATGGGACCAATTTTCATGAATTGACAACTTTTAAGGTTCCTTGGGATGTATTTTCATGGACATTTTTTATGTATATAGATAACTAAAGACTGTGTTTCATAATTCTATTTTTGGAATGTTAATTTGTGGGGAAAGTGTTTCTACAAAATCCACAAAAATTAAGCCGAATTGATGATTCCATTCCGCAGAACTGCTGTATGCTAACCTAACTTAATGCCTGGAGGAGAGAGTACTGTAAAAGTGGTTATTTACTCATGGGGGAAATTTACACTAGTTACATGGTAATCTTAAAACCGTGTAAAATACCCCAGTGTTCATGGTCAAAAAAATAAAACTTTAGTGTGGTAAATCATGCATCCATTTATTTGATACCCACGCGTATTGTTCGACTGTGGAAAACGTGTTCTTAACCACCAGCGTAAATAACCACTTTTACAGTAAATGTCTACCCACCTACTACAAGCCTGTTGTCACTGAATGGGTCCCAGGCATAGTCTGTCGCTTTGCTTTGATGCTGCAGGACTGGCAGCCCTGCGTCTTGGAGTTTTCCTGGGTTATCTAACTAAACATATAAAACAACAGAAAAATTTATTTCAGAAGACAACCAATACATACTGGTACATGTACTAATGTATAAAAATGAGCAAATCTACATGTATATTTCACAAAAATTGTGAGATTATATTTTCATTACCTAGGTATACGTGTACAGTATTTACATGTAAATGAAAAAAAAAAAACTAAAATATGTAGAGATGTTAATTATTTTGAAACATTTACACTAACTACTGTAAATTCCTAATTAAACGCGAGGAAATAATATCCGCGTAAAATCGCGAGACGCATTCTTCGCAGATTTTAAAATCTCGCCATTATTTTCTAAGAGTTGAAAACTATAAGAAATAAGGAGAAAAGTTCAACGTTCGCGATTTTATATTCTCGCGATTTGATACAAACCAGCCGGATCGCGGAATTAAGTACTCGCATAATATAAGAATTTTACACTTATTAACCAAGAGGAATGTTCTGTTCCTTTAGGTGAACTATCTCCCTTAAATAATGAAAATGTTTCAACATATATGTCACATTACTTTTTATCTTTACCTCAAACACAGAGAGAAGCCCGCCGGATCCCTCAATGGGGACCACACATCTCTTTTTGTTGGCCACAAAGAAGTTGCTTTCCCCGGGGACAGTCCTGTCTAGCTTCCTAATGTTTTCAATATGGGTGCTGCGGTGGAGGGTCTTACATTTCCAATGCTTAAATTTACACTGCCTTACACCTGAAATCAGAATAGTGTGAAATAGTGTGAAAATCAGAATAGAAAAGAAGAATCCAGCTAAATTCTGATTTGAAAACTTTGTCTTATACATGTATATTACATGTTATAGATAACCATTTCAATAACTATTTGAGAATTTTTTCCCAAAAGAATTAATGTTCAGTACAAGGAACATTGATATGCATAAAAAAAATTTAAGGGGGGTTCCTAACCTGAGAAAATTCTGGCTGAGACTTTTTTCTGCACTTCCTCTCTCTGATCTGCCACCGCTTTGTCTTCATCTGTGATGTCATCACTGATGGCCTCCGCTGCCTTTTCTTCATCTGTTCGATTGTGAACTGGGCTCTGACTGGTTGCGCTGGGACTGGTATTTGGAACACTGGCTGGTGGTGATGTAGGATTTGTTACCTGGGAGATTTCTTGCTGTAAAATATTTTTTAAATCGTTTTGAAGTTTTTGAAAAAATTAGGACATAATTCTTTCCATGCCCACTAATGTACCAGTATGTATACCAGTTGATCTCATAATTCAACATGATGATAATTATTCTCTTAAATAATATGCCATTAAAGATAGTCTTAAGTTGAAATTGATTTGAAAAATTAAGATTCCTGTCAACTAGCTACATGTAACTATAATTCACAAATCAAAATTTTAAAAAAAAATGAAATAATTGAATGCATATGAATAATAAAATATCCATTTTGGCACAGAATTTATACCTGTGTTTTATTGGTTACATCAGCACTGGTACCGCCTCCTGCTTCTTTTACCTCACCAGGCTGAAGACCTAAGCCCCGCCTACTTCCCATGGCAGTCTTTCTTTGTGGATTTAAACTTACTAATTTTCTCTGCACAAAAAAATTCAACAGTACCAAAAGTTAGATATTCAGATGTAATTGTCAAATTAATTTCAATTCGTTGGTCTCTAATTTTAAATTAATTGAGTGTAACCACGGTAACAATAAAACCTTATGCTCCGCCATTACCTGGCCATTGGCTCCCGAAAACCAAGCCGTGGCACTCACACCAGGTTCATCCGATGCTGTGTCAGGAAATAGGTCGTCATGGAACTCCAAGTAGTTCTGTAATACAAAATCATCAATGGTATAAACAGGATTTTATAAACATACATTGTACATGTACATAACATGAATGAGTAATACTAGAGATTGGTTTATACAGTAAAACACGGTTATAGTGAACACTGTTATAATGAATATGACACTTACACCGAAGTGATTTTCATTCCCTGTGACTTCAATACTTGTTGTAAACTTGACAGATATAATGAATTACGCTTATAACGAAGCAAAATTGCCCGTTCCTGGCACTTCGTTATAAGCGTGTTTTACTGTATCTTTTCTTCTTGTAAAGTGTTATACATGTACATGTATTTTATCTATAGGGTCTTAATCACAGAAAATGACATATCCGTGCTTCATTCATTACAGGTACATTCACTGACATCAAATGAACCCTTTATAGGTAAATTCATTATTCACTTTGAATCATCTTCAGATAAATAAATTTTTAACACAAATGTACATGTATCATTACAGTAAATCAATAGATATCGGTTAAAATGATCATCACTACTACATGTACATTAAACAGAAGCCAACCTTTGGCATTGTCAACCTTAAGATTAGAAGATTTACCCTCAAAGTTTACCTTTAGGATAAACTTGTAAGCTTACCTTTCTGGGAACAATATAGGGTACTGGGATAATGGCCTGCTTGGTCAGTAACAGCAGTTGGTCCACCTCTCCCTCCATCACATTGAGAGCTCTCTTTGGCACCATGCCAACACCCTTCACCTGCTCCGTCCTGCTAACATTGTCTGTAATATATTTTTTAAAATAATTATCTAGATAAGTTACTTGTCAGTCCTTTTTCTTCTAAAAGCATTATGATTATTTCTGCTTTTATCAGGTACAGGTAGTCAGTTTTGCCAGGGACAGAATAATGAATAATTTATGAATAAGAAGCGAAACAAAAAGACTAAAAATTACAAACAAACAATAAAATCAAATGTAATTTCGGTGAAAAATTGACAAAGTAAACTTACTCTCTGTCAGAGTTGAATCTTTTTCTGATATCTCATAATATCTAATATTGCTATCACCCTGCATTTAAAAATTAGTGAATATAAATCATTGGTATACAGGAAGTTGATAAAAAAAGGAAACAGCAAAAAATTATCAAATCTACATGTAATGTATATGATTTTAAAAGAAAAGCAATTTTTTTCTGTGCACTCACTATCTTGAGTTCTTCTATTATTTATGCTCGAACTTATTCTTGACTTCATTGTACAATTTTACAATTTTACCTTCTAAATACATTCTAAAGATTTACCTTTCCAGTCAAGAAAAGCATACCAGTATCAGCATCATACAATGGAATGAGTGTTCTGAAAATATACATTTCATAATCAACAAAACAATTGAGAGAGAGAGAGAGAGAGAGAGAGATCTCAAAAATGAATCAAAATCAGTAGAATGCACCTAAAAATTAAAGTGAAATCATTCATGAAAGAAACAAATGAAATCATTGTGTGAAATCATTGTGTGGTGTATACTAAGTAGAAGAACACTAACCCAGTATTTGAATCAATCCCCAGTGTGGATACAGAGGAAGTGAAATTTCTACAATCCCACACTTTTACTTCTCTTTCTCTGGACTACAAAAAAAAAGTATGTTAATATACAGGTACATGAATATTGGTACTGATAGATAACATAACATAACATATTCAACATCTTATTTTTCGGGTACATTGACCAAATAGTAAATAACATAAATTGAACAACTAATACACAAGTAACAAGCTGACGTCAAAAATTAAACGAAAAAAAAGTCTCTGAAAGACAACTTGATGGAATCAACAATATTTCATACATGTACAATACATCTTTTACATAACTTTATCCAAATAAATGAGAAATAAATGGTTTGGAGACTGCCATTACTGCCATTTTATTAAATCATTTTTAATAAGATCTTACCCTGCTAAAGCCTGCCGTACAGAGCATGTCTTTGTCGCCTAGCCACAGAGCACGGGAATCTCGTATGTTATCATGTCCCTGGGTTTCCTGTTAAAAACATAATAACAATAGGTGAAAATCTTGGTTTGGTTTCAAAATACTTTTTTGTACATGCATATTCAAAGCTGTTGGATTCATTTTTTTTTTTAAATCTAGACACCTTGGTCTGCAAAAACATGGACTGAAAATTCAAGAAGATGGGTCCCTGAGGAGTAAAACCAGAGACCCTAGTTTCTCATGATCTAGTGTGCTGACATATTACATTTGTTCCAGATTGAGTGGAAAGCCCAAAGACAGAGGTACAGGTATCATAACATCCTTTTCTGGTACAGTATATCCTCAAAGTTATGTAATACTGATACCCATTGGTATAATATACCTGTACAACAGAACTGGTCCTTGGGTCAATAATTCTCAGGCGTTTATCCTTACATGATGTCACAAACACTTGGCCATTATCTCTCCAGCTAATACTCTGGATCTGATCTTTGTGATTGTTTATTGCTGCAAAGGTGGTAAAAATTAACTGATTATCATTCAATAATTTTATATTCAATTTAAAAATAGATCATTTCAATCTTTATAAAATATTATATAATATTAATATAATGATTATTTCCATTTGTTTAAATGTTCTTTTAAAAAGCATTGAACAGAAAACTGTTAAATAAATCTTTAAGTAAATACTCTCTCGCTCCCCTCTCTCTCTCTCTCTCTCTCTCTCTCTCTCTCTCTCTCTCTCTCTCTCTCTCTCTTTTATTAACACAATTAACACAATCAAAATTGACACTTACAAATTTTTTGCTCCTGAGTAGTAACATCATACAAGACAACACAATCATTGCAGGTGAATGTTAACACCCCCTCTGCCATCGGATTCCATGTCACATTTTCTATCTTATAATTCTGCTTGGGAACGGCTACCACCGGATTCAAGGTAGACAACTCACTGAGGTTGTCTTCTTCTGGTAATAACCAAACCTTTACCTACATGCAGAAGCAAAATATATTAATAATATATATATAAACATTTACCTGCAGAAATAATATCTGGTAACACATTTTAATATAAATCTTTATCACAGAAGTATAATTAGCTGCAGGTCGGTAGCCTCCAGTCTGAAAAAATTTAGATGGACGACCCAGAAAAATTCGGATGGACAACCTGGGTTGACCATCCAAATTTTTTCAGACCAGGAGCTACAGACCTGCAGTTTGAGTAAATTATGTGTTTTCCGTTTTACAAATAAAGCATTAAAAAATAAAACCAAGACAGTCTCCTTTCGCTAAGGTAAATAATTCCTTTTCAATGGAAGGAGTGGGTTTTTTTCCCCCCAAACTTACTGAGTTATCAGCTGATCCAGTGGCCAAAAGGTAGTCATCAAAGGGAGAGAACTCAAAATCAGATACAAAATCTGAAAGTGGTAATATTCAATACAATCAACTTCATTCATAAATGACAGAGAGAAGAACAATTCAATATCTTTTTTTCATCAGAAAAAATCTTGTAACCAACCCTGATAAAGATCCTGTATAACAGAAGTATATAAAAGAGTGCCGCATAATAATGTTCTTACAATTCAAGTACCATATCATTAATTTCCTTATGTATGTAGATACATGTATATGCTTGTGCAATACAAGTATCCACTGAACATGTACTAGCATTGTGATTTATTTGATAAACCTCTTTTTTAGCTTATTCAATAATATTTATGAACATAATATACAAAAGCAAGGTTCTTGTAGTACAGTTATTTAATGCCAACAAATTAAAAAAAAAATTTGCCTACATCTACAACTTGCATGGTTTACACTACACATATATAACAAATCCAACCACAAAAATGCTATGTTACTTTAAACAATTCCCAAACATGGAAGTTTATAGATATGAAAACTATTAATTTATTTACATGCAGTTTTTCTCTCATACATGTAAAACCAACAAATAAAAATGTTTTTATTATAATAGACCATGCTTCTAGAACAACCATGCTATGCAAAACTGACCAGTATCCAATGTAAAATATGGTGCTGATTTTCCTTTCGTTATGTTATAATAATTTTTTAAGGTTTTTAAAAGTTGTTTTGTCACCCCTATGCAGTCATGCAATAAGTCAACTGACCACCATGAGCTGGCAACAACGGCAAACCATTCACAAGCCTTCCAGTGCTACTTACAGGCAACACGCCAAGGTTACCTCCCCCTAGATGAGAAAAATATAAATACATATTAGATTCTGAAGGGTGTGAGAATGTTTTTGATACATACAAAAAAAATTCAATGAAATAATTATTCAGAATAATGATAGTACATGTAGTTATAATTTGTTGACTCTCTCTCTCTCTCTCTCTCTCTCTCACCTGATGAGTCCACATTGAATGTCATATAGATACATCCTGCCTTGATATGGTTCCCACTGCACTGCATTAAATTCCCTGCTGAAATTCCTTCCTGGATCCATTCCTGAAATATAATCATATTCATAATATAACTTCCAAAATACTTTGTAAAGATCGAAAGAGCGAATGCTGGACAACTCGCCCCCAAGACATCTCGCCCCCAAGACAACTCGCCACCAGCTCAAGACAACTCACCCCCAAATTAGGACAACTCGCCCACAGTCAAGACAACTCGCCCTCAATGAAAAATATATATTTTATACATATTAAATTGAGATAATAGTGTTAATTTTTCAATGATTTTTCGAAAATATTAACAGGAAGTCAAATATTAAACTAAATTTTAATGTTAAATACATCGTGAGATTCAAAGCTTGCATCTATATTAAGTCGTCACTTTGAAGAATCAAAATTATACGTGTGCATGTCACTCTAATTATTTACAGCTTGGGTTTCATCATAATTTTAACTAATTATCATTATCACATGAATAATACATGTATAACGCGATTGTTTGATCTCTGATTTCATGATTACATTGGTCATAATTAAGTTATTTTAAAACTTGAAACAATGTGCTAAATTTAAATTACTCCGGTTTCTAAAATCATTATTTTTTAAGTGCATTTACATGTATTTGCCTGAGTTTATATCAGGAAAGAGAATTTATAAATAATGAAAAACATATTTTAAAATCAGAATACATACAACCTTCGCTGAAAATACATGCATTTGAATAAAACTGTTCAAGTAATACTGTGATTGAAAGTTTTGAAAGTCTGTTAAACGTCAAATAAAAATCTATCAAAAATTGAAATAAAACCTGAAGAATATAAATTGCATTTTGGTATATGAGGGAAAAAATTTAATTTTCGTTATAGATTTTGTCATAATACGAACAAAAATACTGGGAGCAAGTTGTCTTTATGTTGGGGGCGAGCTGTCTTGAGTGGTGGTGAGTTGTCCTAAATTAGGGGCGAGTTGTCTTTGGTTTTACTGGGGGCGACTTGTCTTGGGGGCGAGCTGTCCTGATTCCGAAAGAGCATTACCAGTTCTTAATTAGGGATGAAGCAAATGATTGATGTTTTGTGTTAAATTAACACAAATCTATTTTTACCTCTCTTTTAATAACCTTTGGAGCAGCATTTTTATACTTTGAAGTCTTAAATCGCCAGGCCATCGTGGAGATAATAGATTGTCTGTAAATAAAATGAAATTTGATCCTCATTGCATGTCTTTTATATAATGTTGAATTTCCGAATAATGGTTAGCATGTATAATATCTAAAATAAATAATACTGTTTAGGAAAACCTCATCCTATTCATATTAGAGAATTAATTATAGAATCAACTTTAATTTTACACAAAGCTCGGAGGAAATTCGAGTCAGTGGGCGGGTACTGTTGTACTATTTTCAGTTTTACCAACATAGCGAAAGTAACACTTGCACAATTACCTTTGCAAAATGGAATCTGTAGCTACTGTATCATACCATTTTTGATTATACACTTGCGTAATATATCGGTATATTTATAACTGTCCAAGTAACCTAAAAAGTAAGTATCATCCCTAACTCGGACAGTGTAGTTTCCTCAATCGGTTTCCGGGTATGGTTTTATTTTTATTATGTATTTTTGAGAACCAACAGGGCAATCGGTATTTGAAACTCATGTGATCTCATAATAAAATTTGAAGAATAAACGCAAATGTCAAAAGAAAAAAATATTATAAGTATAACGATAAAGTTTGAAAACAAATCATTTGAGTTTATTTCGTTTCGTTACCGATAATACAAAAGAAATTAAATTTGTCGGAACTGAGGCTTCTCCTCCGTTCGGATTGACATTGAAACAGCATGGCGACCCTTAGACAGGCATGCCGTCGTTGGCCACTGAGAAAACTCGGTGTGTCAGAGAAAAGTGGTTTGTTTTCCAATTGTTCGACCGAAAATGCATGTGCTGTTTCTGCCTGCGCCTTTTCATCTCTCTCCAAATTGCATCAGACCGCTGACCAACCCAGAGGTGAGACTGAAAGAGATTTTGATAACCAAAACTCTATTGCATCAGTGACATTTGGTGATTTGCAGTTATATTCTACTGTGATCAATAATTTGACTTATTTGATTATCAATATGCTTTGAAATTGATATTTTTGATGCACGAGATGCTTTTAAAATATCAAAAGAATTCATCCAAAAGAATGTATCTGTAAGAAAGATCTAGAAAATTATGTAAATATCTCTAATGCCAAGGACACTGAATCAATGACTTCTGTATTTGAAATGAAAATAGGTGCATGTAGAATACAATGACTTAGAAAACGGGCATGTAATAGTTTAAGAAGCTGAATTGAAATGGAATGCTTTCAAATCTTTGATTGTTTCAGTAATTGTGCAGAGGAATGAATTTCTCCATAAAAAATCCTTCCACACCTCTTCACTTGACTTTAAAGAGGACTTCTACAAAATCCTAGGAGTTTCCAAATCTGCCGATCAAAAGGAAATCAAGAAGGCATATTATAAGGTATATATGTGGTTCAGAATGTTTCAAATATCATTTATGATGTAACACCAGTCCTATTCTCTTTTGAGAAGTAGACAGGCATAGCCTAAACCTTTGTTGTTACACATGGGTATACTACAAACTTGTGAAGATGTAGTAATCTTTTTAAAAAGGAGAAAAATGTTTGCTATCAAATATAAAGATGCAAAATTAAATCCCATCATTATTGGCATTAAGAAAAACAGTTATCAAATGAATATTTTAATAAAAAAAGATATTTAAAAATTTGTTTATGATGATTTTTAAAATATTTTAAAGTTGGCAAAGAAATACCATCCTGATGTAAACAAAGAGAACAAAGAGGCTGCAAAAAAGTTTCAGGAGGTTGCAGAGGCTTATGAGGTAAATAGTATAAAATGTTCTGCAGGTGTTTTCCATGTCGATCCACTCTTTATAGCCAATGGTCCCCTTTGTTTATTTTCATCTCCCATTGGTGAATTTAGCTGTAAGATTTTTTAAGACTTCAACAGAACAAGCTTTGGCCAATCAAATTACACGTATGCAGGAGAAACAGTAGTTCTAAAAGAGTTTGAGGGGAGCATTTGGTATACTTGATTCATATCATAGAAATTACTTCATGCAACATAAGCTTGGCAAATACATGTACATATACGGTATGTGTTGTACCATACATCAAGGCTATGCTGTCACCATTGTTAACTCTGAAAACTGCTAGATGGCATTTATGAATGCCGAGAGGGAGATGAGAATAAACAAATCAGAACCATGGTGTGATGACGACGGGCCTAAATCTATTAATGGAATACCAGCAATTTAAATCATTTCAAGTTCAGACAATCCTTTCTCTTTTTTTTTTTTTAAATTTGTTGTGCAGGAAACTCAAGAAATTGATCTGTGTGAAAAAAAAATACTTCTTCCTTCTGAATGTATTAATTTTAATGCTTAAGACTTGAGACCTGAGTACCAAATTATCTTCAACAAAAATCTCATCGAATCACAGAGAATTTAAAATTGTTTCTGTTGAATACCACGTAGGTGCTTAGTGATGATTCCAAGCGTAGGCAGTACGATGCTTATGGACAAACTGGTGGGGCCCAAGGAGGGGGCCAAGGATTTCAAGGATTTAGCGGAGCCTATGGGGGTCAAGCTGGTAAGGGTTCACCTGTTGGTGACAGTCTTTTAATCAATTGCTGGATTATTTTATATAACATGTACAGGTTTTAAATGACTGAATTTTTGTTGTAATTATCAATTATGATATTGAACTGAGGGTTTTTTTTGCCTTTAGACGTGCATGTTGTTCCTATCACAATTTGGTATTTTTCCATTTTATTTTAGGTTTCCGAGGCCAACATGTTGATCCAGAAGAATTATTCAGAAACATTTTTGGAGATAATTTTAATTTCAAAAACTTTTCTGAAAGTGATGAGTTTGAAAGCACTCAATATGGATTTGCACAGGCACAGGAGGTATGCAAATCATGGAAACTTTTCATCAAATTTAATAAATTGGGGATATTAGTTGGCAAAAGTTACAACTTGGTATGTCAGTACAGTACAACACAAATAAACCAAACATGTTTATAATGAACTCATGCTTATAGCAAAGTCCGTATCATTCTCCCAGTCTGTAAAACTTATAATTTTTTGCTAAAGTGAATTATGTTTATAAGAAATCAAAATTAGTTGTTCTTGGATTTGCACTGAAAGGGTGTTTTGCTGTACAACATATTTAATAATGCCTAACCACATTTAAGATGTTTTTGAAAGCCAACAAATAACTCCGGGTCTGTGGTGACATCAGTGAACAAAATTGCTTGCATGCAGGTTTTTACAGCTATGTGACTGTACTGTTCAAACTTTGCTAGATAATTCTTCATGGTTTCAGTTTTACCTGGATCTGACATTTGAGGAAGCAGCTCGAGGGGTAAACAAATCGGTTAAGATGAACGTAATTGACGAATGTCCGAAATGTTACGGCAGGAAAGCAGAACCAGGGTCCTCAGTCGAAACATGTCCCCAGTGCAACGGCACAGGGCTGGTGAGTAGAAGAAAATACCGTGGTTTCATCAATATTTGTCAGAAACCAATTTTCATGGATTTCCTTGTTGAGTTGATCCAAGAAATCAAATGTTTATTAAAATGCAATTTCTAATTGAATGTATTGTATTGATAGGATTATTGGCCACAAATTCACAGTCCATGAAACTGTACTAGAAATTTCAACTTAATCCACAAAAACTGATCCCAATGCATATTAATAAAACCACAATACCTCAGATTCAATTAGCTAATGATGATAAGTACGCCATTTGTTAAAGACCCAATTTTAAGCCATCTCCCCTAAAATTTACCTGGATTGAGATCAATAACCGCTTGTCAATCAAGCAAGAAACAATAGCCTGAGCCCTGATTGACAGATTGGGCCAAGTGTGTCAGCTGGTGTGTTGATAACAATTGACTGTTCAATTTACTTATGAGCATCATTCCCCTTTGAATTGAATATATGAACGTCCAATTGGAAATAAATTGGTACTTAAATACTGCATGATTGCATCACAAAGTCGAAGATCGAGAAATATGTCCAAATTTACATAAAAACGTTAAAGTTTTTGGAAATGAATAAGAGGGAATTTAATGCTTATGATGAGATAGATTGGCCCAGAGAAAAAAGGAAATGTTTCTATAGAAGCAGTACAAGCTATTCTTTCACGACATAAAAAAAACAGCCCGAATTTCCTCAAAGAATGTCGACCATACTTTCTCGTTGACTATCAGGCTCTTTGTTAAGGCATGCCTTTATGTAGCTATCGGACATCAACTTCCTGTTAAATGACAAATTTTGTTTATTTTAAGCCTAAATTTTCAAACAAATTTCTGTCAAAGATATTTCTGCAACCATTCAACGCAGATGCTTGAAATTTTAACACACTCTTTGTTTAGGCATGCCATATGGTGGGATCTAGTTTTGTACCAATCGGATGTCAACTTCCTGTTAAATTTTGGCTTTGCTAATTTTGTATATTAACATCAGAGCCGGGGTATTGCTAGTGAGCATTGGCTCACAGATATCTTGTTTGTCAAAGTCTTACATACCATAGTTAAACGTGTATATTTTGTTCTCAATTATTCATGTATCTATTGAAGTTATACTGAAATTTAGAATTTTTGTTTTGAATTTAGGAAACCATTAACACAGGACCTTTTGTGATGAGGTCAACTTGTAGAAAATGTCACGGCCAGAGAAAAATCATTTCCAAGAAATGTACGGAGTGTAGCGGGAAAGGGAACATCATCCTCCCCAAAAATGTCAACATCCCTGTACCAGCAGGTCAGTGAAATTAGCATTGTAAAACTGGCTGGGTGAAGGTCAGGGGATAGACTTGTTCAATGAGTACATGTAATTTGTGCTTGATTTATTAATTATTTTATGTAAGATGAGGAATGTACAGTAGTCTCCTTATAAAGTACTGTGTACATGTGCAAGGTTTACTTTGCTATTGGAAAATTGATTTCAATTCTTTTGTTTTGGTATGGAGGGAAAGGTCAAAAAGATGTTTAAAAAAAAAAATGGCATTGCTGTCCTCATCGGCAAATTTAACATGGTTGTGTTCTTTCATTGCAGGTGTTGAACATGGTCAAACAATTCGATTAAAAGTGGGAAAACAAGACTTATTTGTCACATTACAAGTACGTAGTTTTTAAAAAAGGCAGACATCTAAAGGTATAAGTATTCACATGCAGTTGTTAACTCATGGAGTGTGTTAAGTTGATATGTTTGCCTCTTTCTTCAATTTACAGAAGTTATCTTGTTAATTTTAGGTTGCCAAAAGTAATGTATTCCGGCGAGAAGGTGCTGACGTTCATTCAGAGGTCTCCATTAGTCTTTCACAAGCTGTTCTTGGAGGAACCGTGAGGGTTCCAGGAGTGTACGAAGAGTTACACCTCAAGGTAGTCCACAGTTTACAGTGGTTCTTTGTCAATTGGCATAGTATTTCACGAGACCTCTCCTACTTGCAGGAAACATTATGACCATTTTTTTTTTTTGGAAATAACAAATGTCAAACTTTTCTTATAATTTCATGTACAGCAAATGTTTGCTATGACAAAATTATTCAAATTTTGAATTCATATTTTGTGTTGAAGCAAATGATTCTTCAAAAAATTTACTCAATTTTAGATCCCAGCTGGCACCCAATCGCATGACAGAATACGAGTTGCTGGGAAGGGAATCACCAGGGTCAACAGTTTCGGTCATGGCGACCATTATGTTCATTTCAAACTAAAAATTCCAAAGTAAGTAGATTATTCGACAAGCTCTTGCACATACAACATTTAGAATGTGAAATGATACAGTGTCATCATGTTTCAATGAAATTTTTGATATACAAGCCTCGGTTCGTTTAATTTGATTTCAAAGAATAATAGTCTTGGGGTTCTTTATCCACAACATTCAGTAAATTTATAAACATTTTTAAATTACTTTATTGTTTATTGCTATATCTTTTGGTTATTTATACAATTTCCCGTAAAAGATTGCTGGGTATAATTCCTATAAAAATTGTTTTATAACAACTTCAATATTGCCAAAAATCAATGTACCTGGTACATGTATTGAAGTAAAATGTTATATTTGGTTGGTATCATGCCCTTTCTAAATTCCCTCAGAAACATCTGTAGGATGCTTGTACATGTACATAGTTGTTAATTGATGGGGTCTACTTTTGAGTTGTGTTTTAAATTCAGTTTTAGCAGAACTGCAAAAAAAAGTGTTCATATCTTGCTGCAGATACATGTATATCAGAAATATTTGTTACCGATATTCATGGTTTTACACATGAAATCTAGAATATATTCTACCATGTTATGCCATCCTCCAGTTTGAATGTATAAAAATGTCACGTGTTTTGATTGAATGAGTTGAGAAACAGTAACCAACTAGAAAGCTTGTTCTACTGGGAATCATGTCACTTTTTCCTAAATGTAATTGAATAAAAAATAATCAGGAATGAATCATAGGCCTTTACGATGCATTTGTATCACGATGCATTGTTTCACACCTAGTTGACTGTTCATAACAGTATAAATGCAATGTTAAGTGTCATTTTATAAAAAGTTGTATTGTTTTGATTTAGGACTCTAACAGCAGATCAAAAGGCATTAATTATGGCCTATGCTGAGCTGGATAAAGAGGTCAATGGTTCAGTGGAAGGCATAGTGAAAACTAATAAAGGTATGGATTGTTGAAGTCTTACATGTTCATGTATGTCATACTTATTAAAGCTGTGAATTAAAATTCTTGTATTTGGTACTGAAGAAGAAAATTTCTATTGTTTATTTACCAGACTGCCCACAAAAACTCTGTATCAAGAATGAATGACTTGACTCAATATTTAAAATTATAAAATTTACAGAGAATTGATTTAAATAATAGTATTGGTACATGGTAAACTGTGCCTTTGAAATTTTAAACAAGGATAGTGATTCAAGTAATGTTTTTCTTACTCTGACAAAAGAAAAGTGTAATTGATATATGCTATGCTGGTGACTTCAATTTGTACCGGGGTATGTAATGGAGTTACTTGAGTTGGAACCAACTACAGTGTATGGTTGCAGTCACAAGATGTATTACCAGTCATTTGAATAACCTTACAAACACTACCCACTTATGACGTCAAAATCAAGAAATTTAAAGTACAATTTCCTGGAATATGTGATACTTTATACAGGGTTATTTTCGCCCCATGTAATTTTCGCCCTTCTACACTTGCAAACAGTTTCGCCCCGTCCTGAATTCACCCAGACATAGATGTGTTTTAAAAGAGAGAGAGATTGAGACATCGTAATTCGCCCAGTCTTAAACTCGCCTATTGACAATGAGGGCGAAAGGGGGCGAAAATAAAACGGGGGGCAAATAATTCCCTATATACAGTAGCTACATGTATTTCTGTGTAACTTAACATTGTCAATGCAAGTGTGTACTAGCTAAGTATGGAGTAAAGTCACCTTATATGATGTGGAATTAAATCTATAAAATAACAGAATGCACAGAACTTTTTTTTACATAATAAAGTTGCCCTAAGTGAAATGGAAACAAATCATTGATATAACAGAATGCCCTTTTAATGAACAAAGATGTCAATTGCAATAAATGAAAAAAAGTAAAGCACCAACTATTGACCAATCAGCTTCTTGTAAGTCTAGAATGAAACTGATGGTGCAATTTTTTTTTTTTAAATCAAAATGATTTTGCTGGTTTTGTTCAGAATATGGGAAGAAAGTTGCATTGCATATCCATAGCCTAGTGGGATTTTCATCATCTATGATCAATGTTGTATGTACCGGTACTGCTTGAATGCTTGACTTTTTACCTCTGAAATAACAAATTCTATTTCAGAGGAAAGGTCTCAAAATTCAGAAAGACCAACTAGTAGTACTGTTGATAATGAAGGTGAAGACGATGACGGAATTCTGAGTAAAATAAAGAGAAAAATATTTGGATGATGAAGATGCCAACTAGGATTTTAATTTATTGCATTAATGTAAAGGTCAGTCACTGGGAAAGTTGGTTTTATGTAATGTATGTGTAAACAGATTTTAGATTTTTCCTGAAAAATCAATTTTCTTTATTGAATTTTTTTTCTATTCTGCACATACATGTTTCATATCATATATGCCACCTTGTCTTTCACTAAAACCATAGTCACAAATTCGTCCAAACTTTTTTTAGGGTAACAAAGGAATAATTACCTTCTAAACCTTTTTTGTCCACAGGAGCACAGTCAATTGATAACCCCCTGGTGAGGAGGATCCTGGAAGCTCTACATAAAGAAACAGGCTCGAAGGAGGAGGAGGAGGAGGAGGACCATGATAAAAAGGGCCCCTCACAGACATTTTCTAGCAAGCATTCTTCCAAAGGCAAAAAGAGCTCGTCTGTGTCTTAGACCCATCCATTCATTTTACATGCACTTTCATTTCGAAAGGAGATTACAGCATTTGTGTGTTGTAAATTAAGACTGAAGCCAAGAATCTTAGCAACCAGTCTACCAGTGTAACATCATTTTGGGTGATGAACCAGAAATCTTTTTGGATGTTGACATCACTTATGATTTTGCTTATTTACTGTAAAAATTCATGTTCAAGTTTTAAGAAAGCATTGACATCTTGAATTATACAGAATTAAGTGAATATATATAAAGCTGTGGAATTCCTTCAGGATAAAACAAAATATGCTGTGATGTTTGAAAGTATACAGGAACATCATGAAATGTACGTGTGTATATTTCAATATTGATATTTTAGTAGAGCAACCAGAGGGGGTTTTATACAGTGCGAGAGATTTCCATTTGTAACCACGAGTTATTTATTGAGAACATTGAAATTTTGTCAGAGTGGCATGAAATATGCAACCTGTTCACTTCTGTGTTTGTGAACTAGTGCTTAAAATCTTTATCTGTAAATAAATATACATATATTTATAAAATTTAATCTAAAGGATTGATTCAGATTAATATGTGTATAAGCTGATTATGCTAATACATACATGTAACCTATTGGCAAAAGTACATCACAAGTACTTAATTTTTCCCATCAAATTAAGCTAATACAAGTACTAGTAGACAAAACCTAAGCATGTATTTGCACACAGTACTAAGAAAGCAACAATTGTACTCGTTAACATTTCACCTTTCCCATGTACAGTATATATTTTTTTTGTGCTTCATTAGTCTGAGATTGTATTAAATTTAATAGATCAGTATCATCATTTCTCATCGAGAGCTTTCATTGTCCGATACAGTAAAATGTTGCACTTGAAGATATAAAAGCAGATGTTGCATATACAGGGGAAATATTTGCCCCGGCCCGTTTTATTTTCGCCCCTTTCGCCCTCGTTGTCAGCGGGCGAATTTAAATCTGGGCAAATTCCAATGTTCCAAGTTATTTCTTTAGTAAACAAGCGTGTCTGGGCGAATTTAAAACGGGGCAAACCTGTTTGCAAGTGCAGAAGGGCAAAAATAACACGGGGCAAAAATAACCCTGTATACAGTATTTTTTCCATTAACATTACAACCAATGATATAAATGCAAGGTAATAAATGTTGTTGGGCAGACATCATTGGAAAGATGGAATGTAACGTTTGGCTTATGAGAGCTGAATTGTGACAATGATAGTCTGTGTATGGAAATGATGTGCAATGGAATCTGTCTTTTAATGTACAGCTGTACAAAGAAAGTCCACTTGAAGTTTGTTGATTTTGTTATTGGCATTAAAAATTGAAGAAAAATGAAGATGTGTTTGTAAATTCTCGACCATATTTAGGTCACCTGAGTCACTCGGGTGACCTATTGCTATCTGTTTTTGTCCGTCATCGTTCATTGGTCGTAAACTTTTGAACATTTTTAGCATCTTCTATGAAACCACATCTGGCATATAGCATCTTTGGGTTAAGGGGAGTAAAAATTGTGAAATTCATGGCCCCTGCCCCCCCCGGGGCTTGAGGGTGGGGCTAAAAACATCAAAACTAATGCAATCTTTAAAAAATCTACCAAATCTGTGAAATTCATGGCCCCGGGTCAGGGGTTCTGGTGTTAGGGTGGGGATCTAATGATTATATAGTGAAAATACATCAATTAATATAAAATCTTCTCCTCTGCTCCTTGGTTTTAAGCCTATAAACTAAGTACAAATTTATGATGAGAAAGAATGCCTCTTCCAAAATAGTGAATTTCATAGACCTTGGGTCAGGGGTTCTGGCATTAGGGTGTGGCTCTAATGATTATATAAAGAAAATGCATTCTTTAAAAATCTTCTCTGCTCCTGGATATTAAGCAGATGAACTAAGTAAATAGTTATGATGAGAAGAAGAAATATAGAAGAGGTTCTCTTCCAAAATTGAGAATTTCATGGCCCCTGGGTCAGGGGTTTTTGTGTTGGGGCGTGGCTCTAATGATTTTAAAGTGAAAATGCATTAATTCTTTGAAAATCTTCTCCTTTGCTTTTGAATATTAAGCAGATGAACTATAAGTTCATAGTTATGATGAGGAAGAGTACCTCTTCCAAAATTGTGAAGTTCATGACCCCTGGGTCAGGGGTTCTGGTGTTAGGGTGGGGTTCTAAATGAATTCAGTAATTCTTTGAAAATCCTCTCCTCTGCTCCAGGGTATTAATCCAATGAATTAGGTACATAGTTATGATAAGGAAGTGTGCCTTTTCCAAAATTATGAATTTAATGGCCCCATGGTCAGGGGTTCTGGTATTAGGGCAGGGCTCGAATGATTATATTGGGTAGGGTGGTGTAATTTTGACCGATTATTTTTTTAGCTCACCTGAGCTGAAAGCTAAAGTGAGCTTTTCTGATCACTTTTTGTCTGACATCCGTCTGTCTGTAAACTTTTTAAAAACATTTTCGACTTCTTCTCCAGAACCACTGGGCCCAATTTCAACCAAACTTGGCACAAAGCATGATTGGGTGAAGGGGATTCAAATTTGTTAACATGAAGGACCAGGAATATATAGAGAAAAATCTTTAAAATCTTCTCAAAAATCATTTGACCAGAAAAGCTGAATCTTATGTGGTAGCATCCTTAGGTAGGGTGGATTCAATTTTGTTCAAATCATGATCCCTGTGGACAGTGGAGCCACAATAGGGGTCCAATTTTTTCATAGGAATATATGGAATAAAATCTTTAAAAATCTTCATCTAAAAAACCATTTGCCAAGAAAAGCTGTTAAAGAGGTTCGCTCCTAAGGTTTTGGGTAGCCATTTTGGGTCACCTCTAGTCTGAAAATTCTGCATCAAATATTAATTCTAGTACATGTAGTATATTTTTATTTTACAATGCCAAATAAACTATATTAAATAAAATTGTTTTTAAAAAATTACATTTTTACAGAGTTTAGTAAGGGACTATATTTTGTGGCGGAAGGTTTTCAAGAAGGAAATGAACAATTTTCATAACTCACTAGTTTTAGAGTACTGTTACTTTAGCTTCCTAATTTTCAGCGCAGACCAAACTTCTAGATAGTTTGTGTATTACGATATATTCATGATGTTCTAAAAAATATATTTAAATAACATTTTGATATTTATATCGATATATTTTGGCATATTTAGCTTATATTTCATAGAAGTTAAGAAAAAATTAACTCCAATTTTGACCTAAAATTAGCTTATTTCATGCTATATCTCAAATATTTGAGATGTGACCCCTATTTGTTTTACTTTTAAATGAGACATTAAATGTATGTTTATTTGTATGTAAAGTTTTGGAAAGATGACATTACTATAATTTTCTTTATTTGCGTTTTAATTTGATTACTTCAAAATTTTGTAACATCTGTTGTTGTGTTCATTATGTACTGGCCTTTGAAGCCACCTGTATAGCAAGAAATTCTAAACTTTGACTTAGATTTTACTATAATAGTCACTACATGTGTTCAACTTTATACTGTATTAAAATCATAACTAAATAATAGTTCAGACTATAAAATATTTGTTTGATTTCTTCAAATTATCAATTTCCATGTCAAATTTTAGCACAAATTTCAGGAAAATTATCATTTCTGTTTGGGGCCTTATATTTCCAAAAAATGGCATGTGACATGGGTCACAAATAAAATAAAGGAAAATTATAGGTCCCCATCTTTATATCCAAGTGGTTTCCGGATTATTGGCATTACTATTATTTCAGGTGCCAACCTCCTTAAGTTAAGTGAAAGCAACCTTATATAGTGTAGATTCAAATTCATCAAAATCTTTGGAGAAGGGTGGGGCCCTATTGGGGGTCCAATTTTACAAAGGAAAACATTTTAAATTATTAAAAAAAAACTCAAATATTTTAATCTGTGGTTGTACTTATATGCAAACATTTTGACAAATTGTTAATTCTTTAAAATTGTATAGACTTTGGCCCCTGGACAATTCCTTGGCCTCACAAGGGGTTTAAAGTTTGATTTATATGTTTATAACTTATAAATAAACAATTGTTTACGATCTTCTTGAGAACTGCAATGCTCAATATGTGATATGACTAATCACCCTGTTACAAAAGGGGCTTAATGACAAACATTAGAATAATCAGGTGAAAATATTTGAACTTTATTTTACACAGAATATATTTAACTACATAAGTACATTGTCCAGATATCATGTATATGATTCCATTACGCTTATTTTATTATCGCTATTGTTGCTCAGGTGAGCGATGTGGCCCATGGGCCTCTTGTTTGTACATGATTGTTTAAGATTTGTTCAATTTTGTTGCTGTATGTTATGGTACAATTTTTAAATAATTTTTTTAGAATTTCAAAAGTTTATTGGATTAAATGATCCCAGAATTTTAAAAATGATTTCATTAGCCCTGTAATTATAATGCACATGAATATACATTGCAAAAACCACACCACAGTTACTCAGGTGACTGATAAGGCCCATGGGCCTCTTGTTAAGTCTTTCTGTGTTGTTTTCATGTTTTCCTTCAATCTTGCATTTATATGTGTACAGCTGTATTTGCTACAATGTAATTAAAATGAGATCTTTGATCTGCTCCAAGCAGATCGCTAATCTTTTGCTCGATCTTCTTGGAGCGGATCAAAGATCTAATTTTAATTAGATTGTATTTTCTAGAAATCTCTACAAGTACGGTACATGGTACAATTTTTTTTTAGTAGATTCATGTTATACAAGTACTTGAACTTACAATCTGTTCTGCAATTTAAGTAACAAAGGATGAAATACAATGATATAATCAATTAAATTTTAATTTCATTAAGTATACAGGTATGCACATTGTGCAATTTCATTTTCTGTTTATGAACTTGATCAAGACAGAAAAAGTAGAAGGACTTCACATTCTTGCAAACAAGTATACAATGCAAACATTGTATTCACTATAGGTTTAATTTAGGGGGAAAAATGACAAATCACAAACTTAGTGAAATTAAAACCATCATGATTATTTACCAATCTACAGTATATATGTGGTAGAGTCAGGTATAAGGCATTCCTACTAGCTCTGGCTAGCGGGTTAACCCTTTAGCTCGATCGGTAGAGTGCTGGACTAGCGTGCCAGAGGACCCGGGTTCAAACCCCAGCAGAGGCATAAAGTGTCTCTGTTACATTTTCCCCCCTAAATTAAACCTATAGTGAATACATGTACTATAATTGGTTTTTAAATGCGTTTCAATGTTTATAATTTGATCATTGCACCATTTTTTGCAGCGTGAAGTTAAAATCGTCGTGATTGGTACTTTAAAGAGAACGTGAAATTTTAACACAGTGGAACCAAAACGACAGTAGCTGCCTGTAAAGGAAAGTGAAAACTGAACACATTCAGCTCACTTCATTACCGGTATGTCCTGTAAAAAGCTTAAAAATTAAGTGAACCACAATATAATTTATAAACATCGTGGTTGTCTGCTAACTTCCGTCACTGGGGTCACAATCGACTGAAATTCCTAAACAACTGTTTTTCAGAGTGCCTGTCACTTTGATCTGTTGTCCACTCACAAGGTCAATATCACATGACTTCATCATCACAGCTGCTTGTCTCCATGGTAACACAGACTCTAATGTTGAGATGGTTATCCCTTCGCATAGAACAAACTCGAACCAGTAAATGACTGCAGTCACATGGCCTGTATCTGTAGCAACCACATTTACGCTACTTTTCATGTCCAGAAATGATGACGGGCCGTCATCAAGCTTTTCATTTAAATCAATTGTAAAAAGTTGAAATGGATCTGTGAGTCGGACATGATCCAGACTGGTTAAGTCTACATCCACATGTAAGGTAGACTGAAAATAAAAGATCATCTTTCAACAGTCTTTAAAATTGGAATTATGTATACATGTTTCCATATCTGAAAAGCGTAGGCTTCCCAAAAGACATTACAGTGCTATAACTTCAACATTTCTTCACTTTGTTGATCCATTATCAAAAACATATATATACTACCATTCATTTACATGGATGTTTTAACTTTCATGAATTCAGTTGAAACACGATAGATGAAGATATACCATGTATAATTGTATATGTAAGCATAGTAATATATACATGTAACATTATGGCACTTGACAGATGTACAAACAAGTTGACCTATCACAAAAGAAATAGATGCATTGTTACCTGGTACATATTGATGAATTCAGCAATACGAAATCCTAAAGTCACGTCATCTCCCAGCACTGCACTGTCAGACATTAGGTTCTCTGACTCGATGCACATGGCATTGACTCGTATAATCCCTGGAACAATCTTTCCAGTTGTCTCTAAGCAAGTCAGTCTGGAGAAGAAAATTTTGTTTTTAGATTCAAGGTACAGTACATGGAACAAAAATCTAATAGATGCCCCCCCCCCCTAATTTTCTTTCACTACCAGAAACTACTTTTTTTAACAGTAAATAAAGCAACATTCAGCTTATTGTCACAGAAATATGTTATCTTATTGCAACCAGAACAAATTTTATAATATATAATTTTTGGTGTTGAGTTTGACTAAAATAAATTAAATCAAATCATATATGGAACCTTTTCAAGAGCTTATTAAATCTAGCGCATCTATTCACTTTACATGTTCATGCATACAATCTCTATAACTGTCATCTTAAGTTTCAATTGTAATAGGTAAAGCTTAAGCATTCTAGATCTTATAACTAAAGGTACTTGTATATTTCATGCACTATATGCAGGATATCAAAATATTCAACATGCATGAATTTGGGGCATCATCTGTATTTATCATACATTTAATCAAAAAGTTTATATTAAAGCAGAGTGAAATGAACACGGGGATTTTTTAAAAATTACTTCAGAATCTCCAAATCTTCAAAAATCTGTTGCCTCAATGCTCCACACAGTTCCACTGGATTACAAAGAATGACGTCGTGTTTCCTGACCAAACCCTGCCAGGTGTCTGTATCTGTATCCAACAGATCAAAGCACAACTGAGATAGATCATTTGAACGCTGTAAAGTTTGATACAAATCATGAAATTCGGACTTCATGATAACTGTTCCATTTGGGTAACCATGACACCCCATTTGAAGGCTGATGGGAGAGAATGAGGTGGAAAAATCCAGCAGAGACAAGTCTTTCTTCGGATGGTGAGCTCTGATTTGTTCTAAAACTCTACACTGCAGTCTATTCCAATGGAGGTTATTCAGGAGATAGATTTCATCTCTGTCTAGGTAGAAAACCCTCTCTGCTTCCTTATTGCTGCAGTGTGCGTGATTTTCCTGGGAAATTTGCGTTTTCGCGGTTTCTGTTTTCATCCATGACTGCAGATGCAGACTATTCTGATTGAGGCTGAAGACGGTGTGAATTTTGTCTCCCTGCTTCTGAATAATACTTCCTTTTTCATCTTAAAAACAAACATAAGAATGGGTAGGCAAAAAAAAAAAGTTCTTATTGATACATGTAATAACTGATAATATCATGTGAATATCTAACAATATTTTGCATCTTTCCTTTTCTATAAATTAAAAAGCTCTTCACAACACTTTTTTGCACTTATTCCAATTGTTCCAAATATTTAATGCCTATGCCTTTCATTTTTTTTCACAATTTCAAATTCCATCTAAATCTTGACTGCAGTATGTTGAAGATTTTGGAGTACTCATTTGGAATTTACCCAGTAATTCAAAACCTACCATAACAATTATCCAAAACTACAATTTATAAACTCCCTCTTTTCCAAATCCTCCCTCCCCCTTTACAAAGAACCATAACCCCTGCCCTACCCCCCCCCCCCACTCAAAACAAAATTACATGCACATATTGTTACCTGCATTAGAGCTGGGTGAGTTGGGGGGTATCACAGGAAATATTGCTTGTTCCCAGCAGTTTGGGGTGGACGGGTTGGTCGTAATGGTGATGTCCTGAATCAGATGGAGATCGAACCACACAGCCAGAGCATCAAGTCTGCCTGACAATTTGATTGGAATCTCCAAGTCAAAACTAACTCCTTTATCAAGTCTTTTCAGCATCTGAAAAAAGTGAAACGCGTATGTACTTTGATAATAATATATTCTAGTCAAACTTCTATTTTCTTCATGGACTCAAAATTTTCTATTAAAAATTTTATAACAACGGGTACTCGTACGTTATTTAAAAGTCTGATGACATTCTGAGCTTAAATAGCAAAGCAAGGAAAAATACATGAAGGAAAAAAACATGACATTTTATATCAGGAAAAGTTACATGTAACTCATAAAATTTAAATTTCTGTATTTTGATGTGTACAAGCTGCAACAATAAAGCCGCCTCTTTTTCTTGTTTTCCTTTAATAGGGAGATGACCATCAGATTTAGAAAAATTGGTCAGGGCTTCATTACTGCAGCGAATGCTCTATATTGTGCCTGTACTCGTACCTGAACATCATTAAAATTGACAGCTGTGAGGGGGGTAGGCTCAGACAGGAATTTCAGATGGCCTGACAAGCTGTGCAGATTTTCTGTAGAATAAGGCTCTTCAAGGAACTGAGAAGTGTTACATACGATATTGATGTTGTTGAAATTCAGATTCTGAATTCCTGGATATACAAACCTGTCAAAATGTAAAGGTATTGGGTAATAATTAATAAGCATGTATACATGTACCAGTAATACTAAAGTTTGATTTTTGGCTTCTTCACACTTTGAAAGGAAATCTCACCAATTGTGTTAATGCATATAATCGATTAATAAATAAATGCATGCATACATTTATTTTCAAAGCATCGGTACATACTGGTCTTCAATATGTTTTAAAAAACGTTGTTCTTTCTCATTGTTTGTTTTTATAAAACTGAGAAAAGTATAAAAGGAGTTGGCAAATGATCAATTTAAAAGTGTATATATACCAGACTGCCTGTGGGTGTCTGATGATGGTAAAATGTAGAATATTTTAAATTTGTTAAAAAAAAATTTGGCTGACCTGTTTTGAAGTCTCAATTTCTCGCACTCAATGGCACTTACATACACAGTGGCTCTCTCTGGGATCACTTTACCAGTTTCCTATATAAACACAGTGAATGTTTTTGAAACTTCCTTCTGACAATCTTTAATTTAATTAGATTTGATTAGCTTTATTTGTTCATACTATATGAGTTTTACTGTGCAGGGTTATTTTGCCCTGAATTATTATTGCCCAATCATGTTACCGGTAGTTAAAGTTTTCACCCCATTTTGCCCTGAATTATTATTGGCCAATCGTTTTCACCCCCATTTTATTAAACACAGTTGTCAGAGGTTAAAAAGATGTAACTTGCAGTTTACATTTCTCTAATTAGATTTGCCCACTATCAATCAAGGCAATTGGGGGGGGATGGGGATAAAATGGGGCAAAAATTTCATTGCAAACAGTACTCGGTATTTATACCATAACTTGGTATCTCAAACATCTACACTTCCAATACCATGAATACATATAAAATGTATGGCAGTAAGCTGAAAATCCCAACTCGTTTCTCTATGCATTTCAATATCAGTCTTATATAAAATTTCTGGACTGGACTGCACTTAAATCATTCATTAATTCATTTAAAAATATCTGGTTCTATTATCTATCCTTATAATTACTTGTACATGTTATCGCAAATCTAGCGTGAAAGTATATGCTGCGGCCGATGTGGTAGTCTGGTACCCTTCCCACAATTCTGTTTGCGCACTCTCTACATCAATTGCGCACTATCTACATTTATGTAGAGGGTGCGCAATCGGAATTGTGGAATTCCATTTGCGCACTCTCTACATCAATTGCGCACTCTCTACATTGATGTAGAGAGTGCGCGGAATTGTGGTAAGGGTACCAGACTAGTAATTTGACCTGTTAATTTAACTGTTCAATAAAATAGTGTCGACACTCAACGCATCGCTATATCAGCTAAAGTGTATACTCTCAAACCAGATTTGCAATAAATCATGCAAAACTGATAACCGTTCACACACTAAACATGTCAGTACAGATGCTGCTCATGACCGATTTACTCTAAATTCAAAGAATTCAATAAAATTCTACACATTTTTTTACTCCAAAGAGGATCTTACTGGATGTAGTATGTTTTCCCAGGCATGGATTAAAGAGGGAACCACATGCTCACCAAACAAGGCAGCATCAAATGTTTCAGTCACAAGCAAGTCTACTCTGAAAAAATATCAACAAGAAAAACTGATACATGTATACATGTACATGTATCTCTTTTTGAGTCACAGTTCCCAGTTTCAATATTTAATTATTTTTATCCATTTATAAATTCTATGTACATCACTAAAACTCTAAGCACTTGGCAGGGAAAGTTGGTGCTCAGTTTACCGGTGTGTATCCTGTGATGCTTGTTAAGTAATGTCACAATTGCAGATTTTAAATTCAAAGATTTTCCCCATATGTACTCCTATGTTGAATTTTGCATCCCTCCTAGGCATCCCTTTTTATTGGTTGAGGAGTCACAGTTTCAAAGAATGATTTTACACTATGAGTCTATGACAGTATGCTTACAAAGTGATATCATAAATTCTTTAAAAGAAAAAGATTTTTTTTAAAGAACCCCCCCCCCTCCATAATTTCCAGTGTTGAACTTTTCACCCCTACTGGGGTCCCCATTTATTGATATATACTGGTCAGAAGATCCAATTTTCAACACACTTGAGCAGAAAAACTCTATGACCCCACTTTACTTCTTTTTGTGATACATTGGACTTATCAAAGTCGTAAAATCTACCTCAGTCAAAGCTTTAAGAGAGTTATATAGTTATGTGCATACATAAAACAACAAACAACTATAAATTTTTAAGGTTATATATATATATATATATATATATATATATATATATATATATATATATATATATATATATATATATATATATATATATATATACACACACACACCTTTCAGGAAAATCTGTTCCAGAAATCAACTCGGTTGAATTTTTTGCAATGATGGTGATATCATCTTGGCGCTGATTTGCAATGACAACTCTCTCTATTAAATCACACATTGTGCTTGATCTCTCGCATGCATACACATCCCTAAATTTGGCTTCTTTAGCAAATATACTGCAATAGAAAACACCAAATTTGTACATCAAAATGCATACAAGTTTGACCAATAGTTAAAAATAAAGGTGATTCACAAAAAAGTTGACAAATGCATTGAGAAATAGCATTGCCAAGGGGTGCAGTGTTCAATCATTTTACGCATTTTAAAATTACAGTCAAACTTTGTAATCTCGAACTAGATGAGACTGTTTAAAAACTTCGAGATATCCAAGTATTTGAGATATCAAAGGTAAAATACTTTAAAAAACTGGTTAGTTTAATGGTTGGGACTTACAAATCACTTCGACATATCCATTGTATTCGAGATATCAGTGTCTGAGATATCGAAGTTCAACTGTAATAACAAAATCTACCTTAAAATTCCAGTCCCAGCACCCATATCTAGGACACTGGTGTAACCAAGTTTGGCTGCCTTCTGAAGAGCAGATAAGAAGGCTGCATTTCTGTTGACATCATTCAGCATTCTGAAGTGCCATCGCTCAACCAGATGACAACAAATGTTATCCAAGTTCTCCCTGGCTGCTGTGTAATCGGGGTTAATTTCAAGGGATTTTCGGATGTACATAGCAGCTTCATCAGTGTATCCAATTCTGATTAATAATTATGAAAAGAAAAAATACAAATATGCCAATAGAACAACACTGCCCTGCCCAATGGACAGTATAGGTACATTTGTATTGCAACCAATCTGATTAAATTTACCATCAGGTGACCAGTGTAAGGAGAAGAGGGTGGTTTTAATCAGACTGTTGTCACTGTATCATGCTGTATTGCAACATGATAAGAAATGTACAAAAGTCCAAGTACATAGTACCGTATATTTAGAGAAGTAAAATCTCTCTCCCTCCTCTCTCTCTCTCTATCCCCCCCCTATTGGGGGGGGGGGTCATTTTAATAACAGCCCAACCCCTCTCTCGTGGGAAGGGAGTATACCTTATAACACTCACCGAAAAAGTTGAGCTCCGATGTTATTAAGAATGACTTCACTGTCCGATATAATTTCATTTACAACTTTGTAACACCGGAATAGTTCCTCTATTTTACTTTCTCTTTCCAACTGCTCTGAGAATTCTTTCATCACATACACAAATTCGTTTAACATCTCGCTCACTTTATCTGGATTTAATTTCAGATATAACACATAATGAGCAAACGAATTCCTAAAATTACCACTACTACAATACGATTTCGCGTTAATTAAGGAAATATTTCCTAAACTCCTCGTTGCCATTTTTGTAAACAATAATCGAAAACTAAGGTACATCTAATTACCCAAAAGGACCCAAAAAGAATTCAAATTGGACCAAAAAGGAACCCCAAAAGGCTAAACAGTTTTGTATTTTATTTACAAATGATAGATAGTTTGATTTTTTCCTTCCTTCTTTTTATATAGAATTGAATTATTTCTCCTACATTTAAAATAAAATGACAAAAGAATCATCCATATTATTCTGTTTCAGGTATTTGCAAGTTGATCAGCTTTTTTTTTTCTTTTTCATCAGTTATACATGCATGTAAGTAGTAAAACTTGTATGTTACAAATATTCTAATCTATGAAAAATCGCCATTCTATATTGCTTTTCAATACATTTCTCTTTTTTTTTTCTTTTTTTTTTTTTAGATATAAAAGATCAAAGATCGATTTGGCTCCTTTAAATCCATATGAGGAATTTATATAAACAGCTCACAAACATCATTTTATATATATATATATATACATATACATATATATATATATATATATATATATATATATATATATATATATATATATATATAGCTTTTACCTTTAATTCATGACTCGTTTTTATATCGACCTATCTCTGTTATTTCAAATCTATAAAACACAAATATCTCTGATATTTCAATTCTATAAAACACAAATAGTGTTTTAACTAAATAGGGATAATCCGGATTAAATACACAATAACAAGTGTTTGATTGATTTTCAGATTTTGGGGTCATTTTACAACAATTTTACAGTCATAACTATAGACTTATTTTTTTCTGAGATATAATATTAATGTTGTTATTTTTATGTAACAGATAGTTTATTGATATAAAAAAAAAAGCTATCATTTGTTTTCCATTGTAGGATATATGTTCCCTACTTACATAATTAACGCAGCTAATCATCTCAATCTGGTCATTCTGAAATCATGACATCATATTCGACTCAAGGATTTACTGACAAATAAGTAAAAAAAATATATATACACTTCTCAAGGTCTTATTGTTGTTGTTTTGTTTTGTGTTTGTATTGTTTTGGGTGGGTTTTGGGGTGGTTTTTTTTTTTTTTGGATTTTTTTTGGGGGGGGGGGTATCACTTTCAGACAGATTTTGGATTCATTTTTCTTAAGTAAATAAGCATAAACGCGTTCTATGGCTATATTTACTTTACTTACAAGTAATATGACATTTTAGGGAATCTAAAACTTATTTTTTAAAATTGATGCGGTGTCGTTTTAATATTTTAAAGGTATTTTCATGATATCTAATTTTTTTTTTTGGTTATCAAAATATATTTTATGATATTAGAACATTATTTTTTTTATGTAAGAAGTTCCAATTATTGATATAAAAAATAAATTCATTTTCTGATGTAATTAAAAAATCGATTTTCTGATACCAGAAAATATTTTTTTATGCGTATTCAATCAACGGAAGTTACGAATAATATTATGTACTCTCTAAATACTTAAATCAACTCAATGCCCACATTCGTTAGATTTTGCTAAGTTTTGCGTGGATTTCGGTGATTCCCGCAGATTTCGGTTATTCGATACACTGATCAAAAAATCAGTTTGATTCGAATTTCTGATATCAAGTTATGATTTTCTCTGATATAAAAAAATGACATCAGAAACGTTTGATATTAAGAATGCAAGTTTTTGATATATCAAAAGTTATTCTTGAATATAAAAAAATACCTCAAAACTACTACTGAAACCGGCGCCTCAGATCAAGTAAACATTGAGACGCATAACATCTCAAACTGTTGTTCTAAATATCTGACGTTTTCACTGCTTTTTCACCCGAAATGTCTGACATTTTTTTTTTTTGGCTTTAATTTTTTGGGAACGGTTGTCAGATTTCCCTGGCAATCGTTAAAAGAAGCCAAGAAAATGTCCGATTTTTAGGACTTCTCCGACTGTTGTATTTGTATATTTAAAAAAAAACAGATAAGAATTTATTTTTATTAATTAATTAATTTATTTATTTATTTATTTATTTATTTTTTATAAGTTACGACGAGTGTCGGTGAGTTGTCGTAGGTAAATCTTCGATGTCAATTTGTCATACCCTTATCATCTTCGCTAGCCAAGGGTTTCCGAAGGGTTTCCGATCCACTCTGCTCCTCTACAGACTTGTAGAGGAGCAGAGTGGATCGGAAACCCTTGGCTAGCGAAGATGTACCCTTATAACCCGTTTCATTCGCTGATCCAGAATTTTTTTTCCGGGGGGGGGGGGGGGGTCCGAATGGTAATTGTGTTTTCCAGGGGGGGGGGGGGGTCCGAGGCTTATTTGCGATAATTTTACTATGTAAATTTAATAAATTTTCATTTTCCAGGGGGGTCGGCCCCCCCCCGACCCCCTAGATCCGCGCATGCGTTTATAAGATCAATGATTGTGGAAAGTATTTCTTCTTTTTTTCTTACACTTATCAGGCCTCAGGATCATGAAACAATATCAGATTTAAGTCAAAATTTCAGCCGGTCGGTCATAAAATCAGAGACATAAATAACATAATTATAAATGTTTTTTATGTCTCTGATAAAATGATTGTTTATCATGAAATGAAGTCCTAATAATTACCAACATTATATCAAGACACTTTTAATATCATTTCAATTTTGAAAATGGTTTCAATCAAGAAACATTAAGACAGTGTACAATTTTTTACCTTTAAATCTATGTTTGCTTCATGATCTTTATATTCTAGTATTTTGGGGGAATTAGAATGGCCGGAAAGAAAAGTGAAACAATGCATTCTAAATACGTTTCGATTACAACATTATATGTGTGGGTTTTTTAAAGCAAATTAATATATAATAACTGTACAAATATAAACGATAATCTGAAAATGTCGCTGGATTTTCATATATATTAAATGATTTTTCACGCATAATTTTTGATAATTTTTTGTACGACTTAACAACCTTTTTAGGGGACACCTGGACTCAGTTGGAGGAGAAATAATAATCTTGTGGCAACGGGTCTAAATACGTTATCAAGATGAGTGTCATAGAGCCGCCGAGCGAATTCGATGAGAAAGATGAACCAAAACTCGAAGCTGGTATTTTTGATATTGGCAAAAACATTGGTTTGAACTCTGAAATGCGAAGAAAAATGTCGCCTATGACACCAATTGCAGCTATGATTGCATTAGGATTCACAGCTCTTTACAACCATATTCATAGAAGACCATCTTACGCTGGTAAGTAACCAAGAGCATCATGTGTACATATATTAAGGTCATAGTTTGCATATGAAGGGAATTTGTTAGGGAAACGTTATTCGATAATATGTTTTACGGTGCGACCGTTGGGGCGAGCGCAGCATGTGATAAAACAATAAATTATGATAAATCAATAAAAATAAAATTAACAACGTAAATAAATTTGATTGCAACATAACATAACATAACATAAAACATCCTATTTTTTCAGTAAATTTCCATTATCCATGCATAGTTTATAAGATTTCATATGTTATAAGATTTGTTATTTATTTATTTATAAGTAGAACAATAGTTTAATCTCAGATGAGATAAAATGTTGTTGAATAATAAAGATTTTAATATAAATGTTCATTGCACTGTATCTCCTCTTTTAAAGTAATTGTAAAGTCAGTTCATCCCCTTTTTTGCAGTCGACATTTTTTCTTATTAATTATTATTATTTTTTAATTTACGCTTAAAAATATTTGCTTATCATATTAAAGGGACATGGAGTTGCCCCCCCCCCTCCCACTTGGGATTGGGAGCATGTAATAAATGGAAGTGAAAATAAAGAAACCATTGAACTGCTAAAGAGCTGAAGGATTAGAATTTTCAGAATATTGAGAATTATCTTTTTTTTTCTTTTTGCTTGTAAAGATTTTTTGGATGAGGCTGCCATCCACCCCCCCCCCCCTTTAAAAAAAAAACCGATGCTACGTGTACGTTCCTGGAAATTACCGTAATTATAGTGAATAAAATAAATGTGAGCATTCATCCAAATGAGTGCAAGTTACAATTGTTTCCTATATCTGAAGAAATGTCCTCATTCTTTAGCTTTGCAAGATTTTGAGAGGATTTTGGTAATTTCAGCAGATTTACAATAACTTCAGTTAGAGTAATTTCCCCTTATTGTGACGTCAAAGTTCACGTTGGTTAAGTGTCGTCTGACTCTTTAAAACTCCCCCGAGAAATAAAAGTAAGCAAAGTATACTGTTTTATTTACTTAAAAAGCATGATGTTCTTAAAATTACACATCTTATATGCTTCTCAAAAGTTTTACTTTGATTCTCGCGAGAACGTGAGGAGTTGGAAACCATTGGTACTATGAATTGTGGGTCAAAATTTACTGACGCCGAAAAAATCTATCGGATCAATGTGCAAACCTTTGTGACGTCACTCGATTATTTTTATTTTTTTTTTTTTTGATTGAGAGTGTACAGAGGTGAACTTTAGAGGTAACATTGACTGTATGTCGTATACATCGTTATTGTTTTGATTGTCTTGCTGATTCTCGTGAGAGTGTGAAGTGATAAAAATTGCCATGATTACAGGGAACTACTGGGACGATTAAAACAATGCATTACTGGTCTGATTTACGGACGCCAAAAAAATCCGTTGAATGAATGTGCAACTGGTCCGAATTTTCTATTCACACACGCCTTGCCGTTAGAGCTCGCTTCGCGCCGGCACTGCGCGCCGGCGAGCTGCGCTCGCTATTATTATTATAACGTTACTGGCGTGTTCAACAGAGCGAGCGCTCGCCAAAATTCCCTATACCTGCAACACAAATTCCCTCCCTCTGTTGAACAGGCCTCGGTTCTTGCCAAGGACCATTTTTTGCCACATTGTTACGTCATTTTTCGTATATAGTTTTTATGTGCTGATAAAATGACGTAACAATGCACTGGCAAGAAATGGTCCTTGGCTAGAACTGGTAGCGACAAGTAAACATGCTACTTCATTTAGCTGATGCTTATTGTGTATACATGTAGATTCTGTACTATTTGCCAAAACTATTCACCGACAGCATTTGTTTTCACTCACTTTGAACCTCAGAATTCAGGTTTTATCAATGTTGCTACATTAAATTCAACGTCCGATAACACAAACTTGTTTACCAACAACAAACTGTATCACTGACATGTAAAAAAAATATACGAGGGTCAATCAAAAAATACAAAGACTTTAGTCAAAGCTATGTTATTTTACATCATATCATTACTAAATTTAGTAGACATAATTTAACAACTGTTTCAAACAATTTGAAATAAAAAAAAGTTCACATATTCCTTTATTTCTAAGAATTATTTAGAATCTAATCCTGCAAAAATGAGGTCACGGCGCCAGTCAAACTTTGTGTTCTGTCAACAATAAACCATATTATGTTGAAAGTAATATCTCCATAAATTGGTCTTAAAACCGACTAAAATTGAAACCTGAAATTAAAAATTGTTATGATATTCTATGTACCAAATAATGACGGGATGTATAGATTTGTTGAACAGGTATCAGTAGCTAAAGACACAAAGTCCTTTTTAAAATTGACTAAAAATATTGACGTCGCCGGACATCACGGCGCAACGAAAAGTATAAACAGTATGGATCTTACTCGGGAAAAAGCCGATAAAAACTGTGAAAATGCTCAACAGTGGAAACAATAAGTCAAAAATGATTTGCACATTTGTGTTTAACTCTTAACACAATTTGTGGGGGTTGTGGTAAATGTATATTGAATATTAAACAGTAAGAAAGAGAATAGAATATCTGTAAATATTTGATAAAAAAAAAAAAGTCATCTGACATTCAGGGATTTTCTTACTGTAAACGAAGAGACATGCGGTAAACAATAAGAAAACTTCGAGGAACTAACTTTTGATTTTCGAACAATTGTGAACAAATTAGATGCCAAGTGATATAGTGCTGGTGAAAAGCACAAAAGACTCAGGGTAATATAAAGATTGGATATTTCTATAAACTATGCTTGCGTCATCTTGACGTCATGTTTTCCATGTTACCTTGCGCCGTGATGACAAAAGATGTTGATTTTAAAATCGGGTAACAAAAATACCTTTTTAACAAATGGAATGAAACTTCGTATATCAATAAAATAAGTATTGTTGCATAAAATAATCTGTTAGTTATGACTTTAATGAAAAATATATGATAAACAGTCACATTGTCTTCTTATTTTTTGATTGACCCTTGTAATACCTACTTTTTACTGACTTTTTGGACAGCAAGTTTATCATCTCCCTCAACAGCAACTATTTTCTTGGCTCCGCCTCGGGAAATACTGTATTTTGTCGAGTATAATACACACTTTTTTCTGTAATATCTCTTAATGAGAAAGGGGTGCGTATTATACACCACAATGGAATTTTGACACTTTTTTTAAAGGTGGAATAACACACCTGGAAAAAGTCACTCAAATTAACAGTAAATTATTTGATTATGAAAGATATAATATTAAATAAACTGTACATATGTCAAATAAGTGAAAAATTTGCAGTTTGGGGATAAAAAATGAATATCTAAAAAATTCAAATCAGTAAGTAACAACAAAAGCCCATGCAGGATTCGAACTCGGGATGTACGGATCACAAGCCTGACACTTTATCTACTCGGCTATGGAGTAAGTTACATATTGTGGTCGATATCCTTTTAATAAAACGAAATGTCGTTTCGATCAGAGGTCAGCCATTTTGTGACGATGTGTTATTCCACCTTAAACAGGTCAAGCATTGGCTATCGTAATTCAGTACATAGCCTTCATTCGGAAACCATACCACTGTTTGTTTATGGCAATGTATAAACAATTGGAAGTTATTTTCGGAGCGTATTTAGCAGATAATGTTTTGCTCTTAATCAGTTGATGAATTGTTTTAAAATGGCTATTAGATATGAACTTCTTATTCAGCAATCAAGTTTGCATTCACCCTCTCTGCATGTGTATGCCGTCATTCATATGTTATAACCGGTAATAGATCTGTGCAATATATCCCAATTCCGGGCCTGATTGAGTTAGCCTACCACATGTTTATCGCAATTAAGAAGCATTTTAAGACACATGATTAACTACTATCAATTAAAATAAAACAACTCTTTGAAGATTGTTTAACTATTATTTTTAACACATTTGCAGTCCATTGTTGTACACACACATGCACTTGTCATTTATTCTTACTGATTATCTCAAACATAACCTTGCGGCAAAGAAATAATGAAAACATCGTAACACCCTGAGTGAATATCCTGATGTATGTGTCACAGACTGTGATTGGTCACCCCTTCAAGTTGTTTGAAAATAACCACTATGCAGAAAGATTTTAAGCAACCTGCATCACAAACATTATCGTGAATGTAAAAAATTCAGTACATAAAACTTTTCTCTTAGATTTTCCCTGAATATAATGTATATCCTTTTTTTTCGTGTGTTACAAAATTTGCGGATATTGGGAAAATGTGTGACATTTTTTATTTGCATCAGTCATTTTTTGCAATTTAAAAAGTTCCTTATAGAAACAATACCAGATAAAATTTCTGCGTATTAAATATTTTGTGATGTAAAAGTGATCGCATAAAAAGCAAAAATTAGAGCGTCATGAAAATTACAGAATATAAGGTACATTGAATTGTAATGAACAGTTTTGTAAGCACAACTCCTCTTAAACTCTTGCATGGAAGTTTTAGAAACTGTATGCATATCTTGCCATTCATTATGTATATCATTTTCAAGTACTGGGGGACCTTAGAGTATGTGAGCTTGCTCACTTTTTCTTTCATTATTAAGTCTTTTAAGAAATACAGGTATGTTAGATAATGAATATTTTTTAAGACAAGTCCAGAAATGTCTTACCTGGTATTCTAAAGCTGGTACATGTATCTAAGTCCTGAAACATTTTACCAGGTCCCGAAACATCGAAACTTGGACTTTGAGGCTTGACTATGTTGACAACTATAAACCACGTGTTTCTGTTAAAGGAAAGATGAAACACTGTTTATAAATGTTAATAGAACCATTTTAAGAAGAGCTTGGACTTTGGGTAGTTGTGTCAAACAGCAATGTGACGTAGGCCTGTGTATTTCATTGCTGGCCACTCAGCCATGGCTCTTTGAGATCAACAAGATTTGTCTGGTATTTGAGCCAAGACTATGCAATCTGTGTATATTTCACTTCAAACCAGCATCATTTTTAACTTGTTTTGATGTAGGAAAATGATAGTTACATCCTACCGAAAGTCCAAGGTCTTGTTAAAATGGTTCTAATCTGAAAGTTCACCAGACTGTTGATAGACAGAACAGGTTAAACTGTTCTCTATTCAGAAATTCAATGTTTTGTTGCTTTCTGAAGTACCAATGAAGGAATAATTCAAAACTTAAATACCTGTATAGCCGGGTTTTTTGGCGGGACACAAATTTGGCGGATTTGAGTCTGCAAGGTATATCATTAATTTTGGCGGATGTAATTTTGGTGGACTCAAATTTTCTTTCATTTACCAGGTAATATTTTTTACTGGTATCATTCATTTGAAATTTTTGTTAGAAAATACACAAGAATGAAATCAAAGCAACAATTCTTTATTCAAATATTTACAAATGTGTCATGAGTACTCAGAGTTACTTAGTAAAAGCTCTGGCCAACGGGATTTCATCTTCAAGATGAGCCTTTAAGGTGTTAGCGATCCCGGTCTCCTTAAATCCATTGTGAATAATGTCAGGTGAATTACTGATGTGTTGGTACATCTGCACCAACCACTTAGCTGACAACGGCTTCAATTTACTCATTGTAAGGTCCACAGGAGAAACATCAGAGTCCTCGCCGCCTTTAAGTTGCGCGACAATTTGATTGGAATACCAATCCTCAAAAGATTTTCTCAGATGATTTTTGACTGCTTTTTGTACACTCACATTGTTTTCGGCCAAAAACTCTAGAAAATCTTCCCCCATCTGTGCTCTAAATACATCGAAAATACAAAGGGCCTTTTGCCCTTTTGGTAGATTTTCTTTGCGTTTAATTTGTGAAATATATGGCAGAATTATTTTTTTTATATATTCCATCTGAGTATTAGCATTTGCCCAGTGGTTCTCGGAGCGAGTAATGTGCCAGTCAGTCGGGAAATTGTACACTGTAGGATGGATGGCATTTCTCCGTTTTTCCAGCATAGATTACTTGGGAAGGAAGGAATTTGCCTGAAGTGAAAATTACGACTTTTATTTAACTCCATAAATAAATACGTTTAAATTAAATGTGCCACAGCCTTACCGTTAGCGTTAATTGTACCAGTAATTAAAAGAACAAAGAATACCTGAGAGTGTCCCTGCGAAGACGGCCGTGATCTGGCGTTTATCTCCAAGCCCCGCTATTTCGACACGCTTTGATCCTTCCGAAGCCATTGTCCAGTTTGACACCGGCACAATATTTAATCCAGCGTGGTCCCAGTTTATGATCAAGTCAGAAGGAATGTCATACTCTGTCACGGTTTTTAGCTCACTTGATCTGAAAGCTCACGTGAGCTATTCTGATCACATTTTGTCTGTCGTCCGTTTGCTGTCTGTCTGTCCTTCTGTCTGTCCGTCTGTAAACTTTTCACATTTACAACATCTTCTCAAGAACCACTGGGCCAATTTCAACCAAACTTGGCACAAAGCATCCTTAGCCTAAGGGGATTCAAAGTTGTGAAAATTAAGGACCAAGCCCTCTTACAAGGGGAGACAATTAGGAATTAATGAAAATTTTCGAGAAATTTTCAAAAATCTTCTCCTCAAGAACCATTTGGCCAGGAAAGCTGAAACTCTTGTGGAAGCATTTTCAGGTAGTGTAGATTCAAAGTTGTGAAAATCATGACCCCTGGGGGTAGGATGGGGCCACAATGGGGGGTCGACTTTTTACATAGGAATATATAGAGTAAATCTTTAAAAATCTTCTTCTCAAAAACCGTTAGGCCAGGAAAGCTGAAACTTATGTGGAAGCATCCTCAGGTAGTGTAGATTCAAAGTTGTGAAAATCATGACCCCCTGGGGTAGGGTGGGGCCAAAATGGGGGGTAGACTTTTTACATAGGAATATATAGAGTAAATCTTTAAAAATCTTCTCAATAACCTTTTGGCCAGAAAAGCTGCAACTTATGTGGAAGCATTCTCAGGTAGTGTAGATTCAAAGTTTTGGACTTTATCGTTCTTACAAGTAGTTGAACCACTGCGCTTCACGAAATTCATTGGCTGTAAAAGCGATTTAGCCCAACTTTTGGTCAGATCAAGATGTCCACTATTTTCGGAAAGCAAAGTTTTGTCTTTTCCAGTTATTATACCCTTTCCCGCTGCAATCACAATTTGCATATTAATAACCGCGCCGTTTTCTCTAAGAACATACAGTTATTTCTGTAATTTACTATCAAGTTCATTACCAACCAAGAACAGTCGTCCACGTTTTTTAGGAAATATTTCTGTTACATCAGAATCATTTTGGTCAAAATCAAGCTTTTGTTTCCGTGACACCAAGGATTCCTGATACTTTTTTCTCATTCCACGAACTGTACTCTCCGATAACGATGGGAAATCTTTGCTAAATTTTCTAACAGCCGCAACGGGTCCATTTTCAGCACAGAACTTTCCAGTTGCTGCCCGATCCTTAGGAGAATATACAGCATATTTCTCACGTTTTTTTTTTGATCCAGGTGTTTTTGGCGATTCCGCTGATATATTAGGGGTGTCGATAATTTTACGCGCGTTTTCATTTGCCTCAGACAGCGATTCAGGACCCAGAATATCCGCTACCGCTGAATTTGGTTTGGGCAGAATATCTTTTCGTTTGAAGAAATTAGGAATACTCATGCTTACAGGTGCTGTCATGAACTGAATAAAAACTAACTTAAGTGAGGTATAAAAAACATCGATGAGATCTACTCACATAGCTTATTGGGTAAAATACACGTAATGTACTACAAGTTACCGGTAATAAGGCGGAAAAACTCTTGAAGTTACCGTCTATATTTTATCTAGAGTTATCTATCTTGTTTAAGCACGCAAATTTAGCGAATTTAATTTTGGTAAATTTTTAAAAATTGCCAAAATAGGCCAAAATTATATCCCGCTAAAGAAACCTGCTATATGGTATAGGAGTGCACTTCCAAATAAAATTCTGAGAAACATGTCACTGAGTTTAATCTTTTTAAGATTTCATATTTTAAAAAAAAAGCTTTTGTTACAACAAACTTTTTTGTGGGTTTTGACAATGGTCCCAAGGTGATCCTTTGCAAAAAATTATATAACTGAGAGATCGATGCATATTGCTTAATAAGACAGTGCAACAGGACAGCAATTTTGATTATCTCTCTGCCCTAATTTTTTATGAATTTATTTAACAAGTTTTCATTCTAAGGAATACCATTTCACTGATATTTTCTAGGGTTGTTTATTCTCCTGGGTATTGAGCAAGTACAAAGGTAGATCTATAATAAATTCAAACTCTATTTTGAAGAAATTAAATGAGGCATGGCTTTTTTCGTTTGAGTGCGTACATTATTAGTACATGTATTGGGGAATGAAAAAAAGACTTTCAAACCAATGGTCTGTCCATTCGAATGTCCACTCTTTGTAGGCGAGAAATTGACTATACCCTTTTATGTAGCCAGTACTGAGGTTGTTTATATCAAGAAAAAGAATCTTTTTTTTTTGTCCCAGTTTGCAAAACTTTACTGGGTTAGCTCATCCCGGCCTCCACTCTAAAAAGATTTTGAAATTTGACATGAATTTTTTTTTTCAGCTATCGCAACAAGAGGATTGGGTAGCGCTGTCACTGCGGCTTTCTTAGTGGAGTCCCTCAGAACAATAAACTATTGGAGATACACCAGACGACACAAAATGGTAGAACTATACTATGAAGAATTCAAAGATGAATTGCCTGTTATCGGTGGGTAGACATATGGAATTTTATGAACTTAAGTGATAAGTATCTTAGCTAGTGCACAAAAAACCCAATGACTGGGTTGTGTGTGTGTTGGGGGGGGGGGTAGGGGTAAGATTGTCTTTGTTCTTTAAATCACTTTTCTGTCCTTTTTTGTTTTAAACTTAGAGAAGGGGCTTTTCGCTGGTCAAATTTGTTTGATGACCGTTGTTGCCGTTTTTACCTCATACATGTACATGTATTTTCATCCTAATCTCAATAACTTTGTGGTCACTATTAAACCAACTTGGCATGTAGCATCCTTTGGTGCAAAGTTTTGAAGTTGGTTCTAAAATAGCCACATTTCCTATTTCTCTTTCAAGGGAAGATAATGAAAACTGGTAAAGGTGTTCAAAAAATTTTCTTTGAAACCATTTGTCCACTAAAAGATTTTCAATCCTTTCTTATAAGCTCACCTTAAATGTGAAGGCTGAAGTGAGCTTTTCTAATAAGTGAGCTTTTCTAATAAAAAAATTTTCCTACTTTTGCCAGTGTCACTAAATTTTTACATTTTCATCTCAACAATCATTGACCCAATTTCAAATAAACTTGGCACAAAGCATCCATTGCAACAGGACTCTCATTGCCTCTATAGTTTGTTTAAATGAGGGGTTAGGCCCACCTAAGGGGGGAGGGGTTAACAGGTTTTTAAGAACTAAATTGTCAGAGAGAATGAAACTTTTTTATAAGCTTTTATACACGTAAATGTTATATGCAGATAGATTCCAACTTGCTCAATCCATGAGTCCCAAAGTGGAGCACATCACTCGAAGGTCACAGGTGTTAGACCAGTAACCTTAAGGTCAAGCTGTTGTCACTTGATCTTATGTGTTGCGTTTCTAGACAGGGCACTAAATCTACATTGTCTCCGTCCACCCAGCTACAATGGGTACAAGCTTGTGCTTGGGGGGGTGGGGGGGGGGTTAATGGTACCTGTGATGGACTGATGTCCCATCCAGGGGGAGTCAATGACTCTCATCTGCTTAGCTCCACACAGAAAATGGAGATAAGCCAGCTGGCCAAATGTACCTCATGACTCGGAGAGGGATTTCACTTTTGAGTCCCAGAGAACCTATACTATGTACATTGTATGTTACTCGTGTTTTAATGAGCTTATTCCTGCACACCAATTTTTTTTTCTTGTCTGGTATAATTTCGGAGAAATACATTGTCACATGATATGAAAAGGTTCTTGCCCAATATACATGTAATTAATTTTTTTATATGCATATTGTCTATTATACACCCATAAGGCCCAACCGTTCTATTTATTTTTATTCATAAAAAACACTGGGTTATAAAATAAAGTAAAATCTGTTATTTGATCTATTTTTTTTTTTAAATTATCTATATTTTGATACATGTAATCATAAAAAAAAAAATTATTTTAGAATGAACAAAACTTTTGACAATGTACCGAATGAGTCATTTTTATTGACGAGTACTCTAGTTTGAAAATTATTACTACCATATACATGTAGTACCCTTAGAAGATATATCATAATTCATTTCACATGTATATAGTGCTGATGCAGAGTCATAAATGGGATCTCATCTTTTTTTCTTCTATTTCAGGTCCCGGCCCAAAGAAGTATGGTGAAATGCTTGGAGAATGGTCCTGTTCTAGAATGTGAACTGATGATGTACTATTTCTGGGTTATTTTGAATATTCATTTTGCAGAAAATTCAACAAGTTGAATTATAGTGGTATGACTGATGAAATGAATAAAATGTTCCATACTGATTACGGTGGCATGAAATTTTTACATGGCTAAAACAATTGAATAAAAACTATTATTATACTTTCATGTTAAATACTGAGATCTGATTGGTTTAGACGCAGTTGACAATCCGTTCTCTCACCCTCAGCGTTAGCAACACGCATGGCAACGGGCCGATAGAACGAATGTTAAACGCGCGTAAATTATGCGCGTACGGTTCGCCGTTAAATTCACGTCATTTCTACATAAACGCAGAAAAATTTTCTCTAAAATTAAGACATTCAGTATAATTAAATAAATAGTGCCCGTTTGGGAGGGTAACAGTTGAAATTGACACCCCTCGAAAACCATTGTCAACCTCCGCTTTGCGTCGGTTGACAATCGTTTTCTCGGGGTGTCAATTTCAACTGTTACCCTCCCAAACGGGCACTATTTATATAATATTACAAATCAAAATTTGACAATGCAGATATCATGAAAACAGAACAAAAATTTGTGCAACAAAAAAAAGTAGAGTAAAACATGCTTATAGCAAACACGATTACAACGAATTGATGCTTATAGTGAAGTGATGTTCATCCCCCATGGATTTTAAGCATACTGTGAAGCTAACAGATATAACGAATAGAGCAAAAAGCCAGGAAAACGTCAGATATGATTTCGGACTATGGTGATTCATGCGGGTATTGAAGGAAGTGAGCTTTCAAACTTTTAAAAAAAAATACATAACCCCGATGTGTTAGCAGTTTATGTGATGTCTTTTTTTTTTGTGCGATGATTTCAATACCTTTATAAGCCCGTGAATCATCCAATATAACATTTCAATTTCTATTGTTTTAAATTTAAAAATACATCTTTCTTTAAAAAAAAAGGTTTATTGAATTAATCACAAAGAGTAAGTAAAAATAACTAAATTATTGTTAATGTACATCAGTACGTTAGATAGAAGAAATAATGCATTATTTTTTTATGGTAATTTGAGTCTGACATCATCATGATTATTTTGTGCAGTCCGTGATTTTTCTTAGCTTGCTGAAGGTCTCGATTGATCGATAAACTTGTTAGAACTGGATCGTGTAAATTTCAGCCCTGTCAGTTTCTTCAGAGCGGTTTGCTTAATTACAATAATCAGTGGAAAGCTCCACAACAACATGTGCTATAAAAAAAAACTTTAATGCACCACCCTACCTCACGGCTAATTTGTATATTTTTGGAAAGATATAATATCAAGTAATAATTTTCACCCGGTCGTATTATAGTTCCAGAATGTACATCCATTGTAAAGATTTTATACATTTTTTGCAAGTAAATTTTATAATATTACTTGGATATATATAATTTTTTAGAAAAAAAACCCTGTCAGTCTGTTTGTAGAAACACATTGTTTTACTAAAATGATTGTACTTTTAAAAAATTGAAAATGTCATCGTCGACTTATCCTAGGTCACAATCTTTTAATATTTGACTGTTGAATCATAAAGAAACTTGAAAACAACAACATATGACAACAAACAGCAACAACAACATATCACTTTTTAAAGCTCAGGTCCTAGCAAAATTTTGCTGCTTGAGTTTAATTAAGTACTTTTAACATTCTTGTCAAGATCCTAAATATAATGAATTAAGTAAGATCTTTATGTTTTACCATAATCTTTGTACGCAAGATAAAGTTTTAACTGTGCATTTTTAAACCATTATTTTTCATTAATAAGAAAAAATAAATTTTTGATTACTGTCTATCAATTAAAACTGCATTGTGCAAAGCCAGAGAGCAAACCACAGACATCTAGAGGTCCTCATTAGTGTCTTCCTCCTCATAAACAGTGGCAAAATTATCATCATGGAATCTTGTTTGTTGTGTAATTTCGTTATTACAATTATCTGACTCTTCGCAAAGCCAAACACTTGTGCAAGACTAATGTTGTCTGTTGCATACAGTTTCTTGCACAAACTGATTTGCCTCTGCACGTAGTCAAACAAGATCTTGTAAAAAAATCTGATGCCATTGGTCCTTCAAAGAATAATGGTATTAAACCACATTTACTTTCTTTCCAACCGAAATCCAATGGTGACCTAATCATAGACTTCGCTACGTGTGAATTCATCCGAACATGAGTTTGGAACATAACACGAAGTATGTGCTAACAAAATGATGCTTCACAAGGTGGAAGCCGAGCAAGAGTTGTTTCTTTCGAAGTAGCTAGTCTAACTCGAAGTTTATTTAGGTTTCCATGGTCATCCTTAATTTTTTTTTCTTTTGGATCATACATTAGAGCGAGCAATAAGCTTGCGTGCAGCATCTTTAGCAATATCTGAATTATAGGTTTCCATGGTCATCTTTAATTTTTTTTTCTTTTGGATCATACATTAGAGCGAGCAATAAGCTTGCGTGCAGCATCTTTAGCAATATCTGAATTATTTCTACAGAGATCTGACAAAGATTGAACCTTTTCTGAATGTTTTGCAGAACTTTATACATAATTTTTTTGCCCAGCCCAAAGAACCACGATGTTGTGTCACAACCTGTAAGGGCATGAACAGCAGGTAACAAAGAAGATATGGAAGGACGTAGGGATTTTGACATGTCAAGGACGGGTATGCATCGCCGTCCGTCTCTTGCGATTGATAAAACTCACGTTTGGAACCAGAGCTCGTCTGTGTTTGTCATTTGAGGAAAATAGTGTATAAGGAGAAGCAACACATCCTTATCACGACCTTTAACATTTTCACCTCTAAAGATGGAGTTAGCAAAAAGGGGATGTAGTACAATTCGAGTATCTGCTTCTTCGATCGTGTGTGCTCCACAGTTCCGGAATGTCAGACACACCAGTTTCCTCAAACTTTTAACAGCCTCCGGTTTCTGACAGACACCTGCTAAGTACAAAGACTCGCCACTTTGAAGAAAATTCTCCTCAGAATATGTACTTAAAAAAGTCCCTAAGAATCTTATTAGAGCCTGCTTATTATCTGAGTTGCTCAAAAATTTCTTCCATTCAGGTATTGCTCTTCCATCAATTACTTGATAAACCTTTTGACCACCAAAAGCACTTGAACGACGAAATCTTTCTGCAGATTAACTGAATGCTTCACAACATACCGATCAAACACATCCATTACAGTTTTTGCTAAACCAAAGCATGTTTTAAGTGACCTGACATAAGAACTCGCTAGATCGCAAGGAGATAGGTGCGACAACCTCCTCAAATATTATGCATGAAATCTGACTTGCAAGTTTTTCGCATGGTACCGTCTTCGTGGAACAATGACTAAGGTTGGACCAACTGGATGTGCCAAAATATTTTCAATGTTCACATCTTCGCGGACAGAGCCAAAACTCGACGAATGATAATTTCTGGATTGATATGTCTACTTTCCAGAGATACATTTCAGTTTTGAGGCTTATATTGTAATGTCATCAAACGATTTGAGAGTAGATCTGGTTATAAGACTATAAAAATTACGCGACCCGCCTTCACTTAGACACCTTTTCACAAAAGCATGATAGATACAATATTTCCGGAATATATTATTTTTCATGATTCTCCGTATTAAAAGGTGTATAAGTGGGGAAATCCGATTTAATTGTTTCATTTCCTCATAAAATAGCGAACTTTTATTTTGTTTCTCACATTTAACAATAATTACCCATTTATCACATGAAATAACTATGATAATAATTAAAACACGCATTTTCGTCTACAGTAGAGTTTTATTAAACTAAAAATGGAAAATAAAAAACCAAAAACATTACTTTTGAGTCGGAATTTTATACTGCTATAATATGTATTGAAAATAAAAAACATGAGCGAAATTGAAACTTGTTAAAAACTAAATCATCGACAAGCAAGGCAAAACATCAAAATACCCACTTTTTCACTTAAAATGCCCCTTTAAAAAAAAATGACCATAGAAAATTCTACGACCGGGCAAAAATGATTGGGGAGAGGTGTGCCTTTCAGAAAAAAATAATTTTTAGCCGTGAGGTATGCCGGTCCATTAAAGTCGAAAAATAAGCGACTTTTTCTATCTTTGTCACTCCACTATAGGAATCATGGGACTGGATATGAAAGGAAACGCACTCACAGTCAAATGACTAAATATAGAAATCTTTACTGTAGATTTGATCTCTACAGAAGCGTGCGTATTAGTGCCACATTGGAAATTTTTTTTCTTTAAACTTTAATCTTGGAATTTCCAACTTTAAAGTTGATTTTTCCAACTTTAAAGTTAGATTTTCCAACTTTAATCTTCGAATTTCCAACTTTAATCTTCAAAGGATGACTGCACTTAAGGACATGCGATATTTGCGAGAATATAAACTTTTAAAAGAAGAATTTTTCTCTCAATTGCAGAAATGGTCAACATCTAAACTGCAACTCTACGTAATTGCGTTAAATAAAAGTATGCTGTTACCAAGTACAAATTTGTTTTCATAGGCGGGGGTCGTTACGATTTCTTGAATCTCCATACGATAATGAGGACGCCCACTTTTATACTGACATCGTACATAGTCAGCGCATGTTTGTCTATTGTTCTCCGTTTAACAGTAGTTGTATATTTGCATTATCAAAGTTATGTCAAAAGGAGATTAATAGACAAACATGCGCTCATGGTTTAAATGAAAAAAAAAACTGCGTCTTCTGACTTTCACTTTCCCTGTTGTAACCAAGGGTTGATTCATGTTGAATATTATAATTCACCACGTGATTTCTCACCTTAGGTAACTTTGTGAATATAAAACCCTATCACGTTACGTGTAAGGAAACATGTTATGTGCTAACTAGGACAATGTTTTCGAACACGTTATGTTGTCAAGCATTGATTTAAATTGATTTAAATTGATTTAAAGTCTTCTGTACTTACAGTGGCGTGGTCTAATTGTTGAAACCATAGTAAATAGTATACTTGTACCATATAGAATAGATAGAGTTATAGTGAAAGAGTGATCACATAAATTTTTTTTACATGGCATTGTTATTCATGCTAGTCTAATTTTAGTACCATCTGATAATGTCAGCTCCACCTCTTATGCATATTAATATCAATCTTGTGTTTGATCAAAAACAGATAAGCGAAAATTATCCTTTTTTCGAAAGTTGTAAGGAGAAAAACATAGAATGAGCTTATTTTATCACAGTCTAAAATCTTTATTCTTGTTGGAAATTGACTAGACTCTTTAAAAACACAAAATTTAAAAGTGATATTAGGTTAAGAAATAAACGCAACAGAAGCGACCGAAAAGGGCCCAAAACTCGGCGCTAAGTACAGTCATCCTTTCCAACTTAAAGTTGGAATTTCCAACTTTAATCTGGAATTTCCAACTTTAAAGTTGATTTTTCCCATTTTAAAGTTGGATTTTCCAACTTTAATCTTGGAATTTCCAACTTTAATCTTAAAACTTTCAACTTAAAAGTTGATCTTGGAATTTCCAACTTTAAAGTTGATCTTGGAATTTCCAACTTTAAAGTTGATTTTTTCAAGCGTATTTATGCCACATTGGAAATTTTTTTTCTTTGAAATTCCAATTTGGATTTTCCAGCTTTAATCTTGGAATTTCCAACTTTAATTTTATGTTGTTTTTACAATAAGTTTACAATAAGTTTTTCAGTTTCAGACGAATTTCCTTTTATAAGTGATCTTTATTCACGCCATGTAGATACAAATTCCAAGGCTTTGTTTTGATCTTAATTGTCTCTAAGTGTGCTTCTTATAATCCTGCATTTAATTAACGACACCCTCTTGTTTATTTAAGATTACATTTATTTGATTGAAAATTATTTCGACATTTGGGTATAGTCCACTAATGCATTTTCCATAGGCGGTAATGTTAACGTTCGGGCTCATACATGTAGCTCCGGCCCTAATTTTCGTTCAGCAACGAGGGACCTCTTGAATAAAAGCTTATCAAATTGTCTCTCTCCTGTTAAAATTTCGTGGTGTGAAGTCAGATTCGTTTTCCGGCAAAATGCGTCTGTATTGAAAAACTCTGAAAATGAAAGTAAAAGTAGGGAATTTCACAGTTTTGGAAAGGGTGTACATCAAACAATTTTAAATCTTTCCTTCAAATGATAATTTAATTTTGACACTTGCTTTTAAAATTGCAAATCCTCTTTTCTGACATGTGTCAAGCATTCTGATTTAAAATGTCCCAATAAATGTATATACACTCTGCAAGAATACGAACTATTTTGCTTAAAGGCACTACTTTGTTGTCCTACCGATTCTAAAAAAGTTAGAGGGATATACCCATTTGATATCTGATACTGTATACATTTATATGAAAACTTCTAGTTCAGACATATACAACTGTAAGTTTATGCACAGTTTGCCTGTAATATAATGTATATCTGATACTGAATGCATTTAAACGTTTTAATCTTATATATTTAGGTCACACCAATATAATTCTTGTTTGTCGGACCCCGCGCGCTCGTATTTAAATAATATTATACAAATAATAATATTAATAATTTCCCGCATCCAGGAAATTCTGTTATGTTTTTGTTCCATTTCCGCTCCATTTTTTTTGTTCATTTTAAATAGTTAGAAACATGTAAAAAAAAATTAACTTTCCGCTCAAAATTATTCATGCACCGCCTAAAACTTTTGGCTACAAGAAATAATTATTTTATTATTTAATCGCTCGCCCGCTTGTACCGTTTTTTACTGGATGTCCGACGAACAGGAAATTATATTGGTGTGGCCTTATATGAAAACTTCTAGTTCAGACATATACAACAATAAGTTTATGCCCAGTTTGCATGTCGTATAATGTATACTGTTATACTTACAAGAAATAAATTCAAACAACAAATTTGGAAATTCCAAGATTAAAGTTGGAAAAATCAACTTTAAAGTTGGAAAAATCAACTTTAATTAAGGAATTTCCAAGATTAAAGTTGGAAATTCCAAAATTAAAGTTGAAGAAAAAATCAACTTTAAATGCATCAAGAGTTAAGAAATCTCCAGATTCTCGACCACCTCCCAATTGTCTTGTCGTGAAATCTTAATTAATTCATATCAATCAGATTCATTCTATTCAGTTGTAAGAGTTTTACAGGTTTTACAATTTCTACAATCTACACATATCAGAAATTTGTGTCTTTCAGCTGAAAATACATTCTCTCACCAGAGGTCGTGCTACACAAGTTTCGCTTACACCTCTGTCAACGCCGGAAAAATAGTCTGTCACATGATCAAAACAAGCATGGCGAGCACATGGCATTGTTGATTCGTTTCTTCTGTATAATCAGCTTGAAGGGGAGTCATCGACGGGCGAAGACTTTGAGGACACGTTTAAAAACATCACAGGAGATGACATTGCTGCTGATTTATGTAAAATCATCGATAAATCGGTAGCGTACAGAAACTGATTTTTCAAACATCTGTCAAACTAGATCATGTGATCATATTTTAATTTTTACCTCCGCAAAATAGTTCTCCCAGTAACGTTCAAATAAAAATAAATAAAGGCGTTAAAGATTTAAATTTAATTATTTATAATCATATTCATAGATTAAAGGAATAACTACATAGATTTTAATTACATTTTGCCCATCGTTTAAGTTTGTACAAGAATCTTGTACATCAAGCGTTGACAGAGGTGTAAGCGAAACTTGTGTAGCACGACCTCTGGTGAGAGAATGCTGAAAATATATACACTTGTACAGATGCCACATTTGATTTAACTGACAGATTATGTATATACATTATTGAAACTTAAAATAAGGTCAGTAGTGTTGTATCTGCTATAGTTGATACATACCCTTCCATTTTTCATAGTCCTCGCCTCCAGCTGGAACCTGAATCCTCTTAGCGTTGATTGGAGGAAGCTTGGGTACAGTTGACTTGTATCCGAAATCAAAGGACACGCCCTCTTTCTTCTGTACGACTTCTAAAATTGGAATATCAGGGACCTCCTCGGCGTGAGGTTTTTTGACATTAGGTTCTGTACAAAACATCATCCATGGCAGGGGATTGGTCTGGTTGTTGTCTCCTACCAACTCTGGATAAATCCCATTGTCTTCTTACTTGTCAGACAACTAGTATAGCGACACACACGGTAAGACCAATATATAGTGACGCCATTTATCTGTGACGTTAAACCATCACAAAGGAATGACGTCACTATGCCATAACGTCATTCTTCCACAACATTATGCATTGTTTTCAAGTTGTCAGGCAAGCGATCAGCAACAAAATGGGTCTTATCCAGAGTTGTATGGGCAAGAGAAGCAACAAAATCGATGTCATGTCAGAAGAAGAGGCGGAGGCCTACAGTAAGATGGAAGAGGAGATCAGGAAGGAGTTGGTAGGAGACAACATCCAGACCAAGCCCCTGCCATGGATGATGTTTTGTACAGAATCTAATGTCAAAAAACCTCACGCCGATGAGGTCCCTGATAGCCCAAATTTAGAAGTCGTACAGAAAAAAGGGGGCGTGGCCTTTGATATCGGATACAAGTCAACTGTACCTAAGCTTCCCCCAATCAACGCTAAGAGGATTCAGGTTCCAGCTGGAGGCGAGGACTATGAAAAATGGAAGGGTATGTATCAAATATAACAGAAACAATAGTACTGTCTTTGTTTTAAGTTTTAGATAGCATACATAATCTGTCAGTCAAATTGAACGTAACATGATTGACATAGTAAATGTGTGTAAATTTTCAGTTGAAAGAGACAAGCTTCTGGTTGATAAGCACGAGAAAGCAAAGATTCGAAGAGAACGTATCATCCAGCAAAAAAAGCTGTCTGCCCAGAGACCAAAGACAGCCCGGTCCAGAGATGCTATTGAAAGCACTCCAATGAAAGAATGAAAAGAAAACGCCAATGTTGAAACTATTAATTATTTAAAAGCTATATTACTTATTTTAAAAAAGAACAAATAGGACATCTGAGGTTTTGTAGCGTAATTTTACAAAAACATGTTTGGATTTTCAAATACTTTAAGATGTAGGATAGCTCCGACATTTTATCAAAATTATCTCGAATTAAAATTGAACCATTTTTTGCGTGCGCCCATTTTTCCACATGTGAAAATTACTTTATAATAAAAATCATATAAATTGTATATTCGAATAAGGTGTAAACAATCTCCGTCGTCGTCTCGTATCAAATATATTTATTGGAAAATTATGATTTTTAGATATTTAATAAAAGTGTTGTTGGTTCCAACAACTTGAATTATTTGAGTGTTTAGACTCCTTAATTTATTATGGAATGTTACTCTAAAACAGAGAATACAACTAGTTCGCCGTAATAAACTCATACGTTTGCAGTTCTCTGGTGGTTCATTAAAAAAAATAAAATGCTTTCTTTTGTGATTCATGTGGGATATGAAGGTAGCGACATTGCAGGAAATATTTACAGAACCATGCGATATATTAAAGGTATATGTGGCGTATTTGGAGTAAAATTTTTGACATGAGTTTGAGTAAAAATATACATTATGCTTCTTATAATTAGACGTTTCACAAACTCTAGGCCCATAAAACATGTTCTGTCTTTAGTTATTTGTCTCTAAACTTTGCTATACGTCTGATGAATATTAATGTTATTCGCCATTTATAACGCCACTGCGCATGAGTGCGGGAAAACCTAGCATTGAAAACACGATGGAAGAAGAGTTTGTTTACAAATTAGAATCACGTTTTTCATGTCTTAAATTAGATAATTCTTATATCAGATGATACTCGAAGCATTATTATTCCGATATTCATTAATGTAGAACGATATAAATTGTTAATTTCGTGTAATAAAGACGAAACACGATTTTAGCATCATCGACACGGTAAACGGAGTAAATACATGTACCCCTCTCCCTGAGGGATGCATGTACTGAGAGTGTTTATTCTTTATTCAAAAATTCCTCTAAAAGAAAATCCACTTGTGGTTTAAAACTTATAAAGTAAAGACACGGAACACATGGAGCACGAACCTGACTATAGCAAAACCCCTACAACTTCATCATGGAAACTTAAGTTTAATTTGGCTTTAATTCCTGTTCCACCAATCTACATGGTCTCCGATGACAATCTTCCGTTTGTTCCTATCCTTGTCAGTCTGTCTCTTTTTTCTTTCATTGCCAAATCCGTCAAACTTAACGGTATACCTATCATTCTCGTCGTCGCCATTCTTGTTGATAGACCAAGATGGATGTCACGTGACCCATTTAAGGCGGGGTTATTCAAATCTTTTGTATTTTTTACCGTGCCGGTAAAAAATAAAAAATATTTTTTTGATTTCTTGTATCTTTGTTATGCGATTGACTTATAAAGCGTAATTTGTGTGAAAGTCCTATCTTTAAGTAAAGAAATGAAGCAAATAATCAGATCTTATTATTGTTATTCACCAAAAATACGCCACATATACCTTTAAGGTAGCGACATTGCAGGAAATATTTACAGAACCATGCGGGATATGAAGGTAGCGACATTGCAGGAAATATTTACAGAACCATGCGATATATTAAGGTAGCGACATCGCAGAAAATATTATGTAAAATTAATATTTTTTGCAATGTCGCTACCTTCATATCCCACATGAATCGTTGAAAAAAATAATGAATTGATCATACATACTGGGAGTACGTTAGAGTAAGTAAATTATTGTTAATTTAAGTTATTATCAGTTATGTTAGATAAAAGAAAATAGCCAAGTCGTCTTATATGATTTGAGTCTGACATCATCATGATTATTTCGTGCAGTCTGTGATTTTGAAGGTTTCGATCGATCGAAAAACTTGGTTAGAATTGGATCGTGTAGATTTCAGTCTTTTCAGTATCTATAGCGCTGTAAATGCCAATCGGTTTTCTTAAGAAATTGAGGGAAAATATTCGTCTAATTTAAATATACGAGATGTACAGGTAGCAATTTTTGCAGAGAAAAAAAAATAATAACCCGGTTGTGAATATTTTTCTGCATGTTTTTACTATTGTTTATATTTGCATCTCTGAATTTATAGTATATAATATTAACCTGAGTAGAAGTACTTAAAGCATCGTTATTTTTATATATATATATATATATATATATATATATATATATATATATATATATATATATATATATATATATATATATATATATATATATATATATAAATGATACGTTGCAACTTAAAATTCCAATTTATCACAAAAATCCACGCATTTTCAATTTCTAAAACACATGAAATTATACCGGTAAGATAAGACAATGTACAGCCAATCTATTATATATCTATTTGCTGAATGTTAAAGTTGTCTTTGACATTTCAATTTTCCAGACAAAATATAAAATCGTTTCAATATGAGATTTAGAAATTCGTATAACAGGCACCAATCTAATTAGTCATGTGTAGCGATCTATCAGGAGCGGATCAAAGATCTAATTTTAATTAGATTGAACAGGCACTTGACGTTATATATTTTTCTCATGATAAAAAATATATATACCCTTAGCCTTACATTATCAGGTCCAGTACAATCTCTTTATTTTATCAAGCGATTCAGAATAGCTTGATAAAGCTATTTATATGCAGTTTTTCACTAAAGTGTTTCTTATAAGAAATAGACAAAAAATCGCAATTAACTATCTACTCGTATTTGTACCATTGACCATAAAAAAAAGTAACACTATTTAAAGATAGTTTTAACATTGCAGCTTTCAAACACTATTAAACAAATATACATTCCCATTGTTTGTGTAACTGTCCACCACTTTGAGTGCATTGAGGCGTGGATAAGAATGATTTCGTCTCATTGTGCTGAATTATTACCAATCAATTATCTTGTTTACCATAACTGTCTCCGTTATATTTCATTCAAACAATTACGTTTACAAATAAACAAACATTTGATATTAATTACACATTAGATGCAGTTTAGGAAAAACGCATATATACCAAATGATAGACCATTGTCTAAAGAGTATATAACCACTTTTGTTTTTAGTGTGTTTCACCTGACAGGTGAGATATTTACTTTTAAAAATCAATATCCGATAGGAAAATTCCCATAGGATAAACGATTCTCCTACAGGAAATATTGACAATCCTAAAGGATTTTCCAAAAATCCTCTAGAGAAGTATTTCCTATAGGAGAAAGCTATTTCCTGTAGGAATTTGATTTAGACAGGTAGTTTTCCTATAGGAAATTAAAATTTCCTATCTGATTTTATCAAATCCTATAGGAATTTTAATTCCTATAGGAAGTTCTTGTATTCCGATAGGAAATTTCAAATTTCCTGTAGGAACATTGTTTTTCCTATGGGAAAAATCATTTCCCTGTAGGAATTTAGTTTTGAAAGGTAAATATCTCACCTGATAGGTGAGATACAATGATAACAAAGGTGGTTGTAAACTCTTAAAGCACTGGTCTATCATATGTCATATTTGAATTTTTTATATATGCAGCTTAGACGGGTGCAGAAATGCCACCTTGGCACTGGCATAATTATCCGGCACAGTATTTATGGTAGATAAGTATATAGTATTTATATTAACAAATGGAAAAATTGCATTTAAATGAGCATTTTTAAATTTAAAAAAAAATCATGTCCCAGAGAAAGGGGGGTCCAACCCCCGCAACACCCCCCCCCTCTGGATCCGCCAATGCTGTGAGCCGCACCGTGCAATGTCAAAGAACAATTTATACATGCATGTACATGTAATTGAAATGCACACGCATTATATAGGAAATCGAACGTTTTTATTTTGTTTAAGACAACGACTCCAGAGTTAAGATGGATAAACCCATGAGCGACTCTTTATGTTAGACACTGATTTATAAGGGGGAGGGGTCCGAATTATTTGCAAGCTCGCGGTGCAATTTGTAATTGATCGGGATCGGAATTCAGAAAAAAGAAAATTAGGATAAATTTTTGCTTGTTTCTTTCCATAAATAAGTCGCAAATTGCAGGTATGTAGTGCTTTTATTGGCAGCATTAGTACTGTCTTACAATAAAACGACGCATATAATTAATTCATCAACGGATAACGTAATGTATTTGTTCGGCGTTCAGGACATCTTTTGCAAAACATTGTAGGTCGTCCCTGACTATCTCTACAGAGCATGTTATCTGACATATTGAAACCGTAGAAGCAAAAGTAAAAAAAAAAAATTATTACAATCACAGTTACCTATTATAAACATTAAAATATGATTACTAGATGACAGATATTTAGTTAACTCACAACGGCTGTGCATATCAAGTGCTTGTAACATTTTTGTAGGAACGAGAAGGATTTTCTTGTTTAATTGACAGCACCAACAAAATCAACTGCGTTATAAGCAAATTGACATTTCATGATAACATTGACAAGTGTCAGTCAACTTCTGTTGGTCTAGAATAATGATGCTAAACCCATCCCCCCTTTTTATTGGATTACAGTATCCTGCATGTTTTGACAGCAGTTTAATGTATATTTTAGGCCACATCTATTTAATTTCATGCTCATCAGACCTGCACACTCATATTTAAACAAAACTATAAATAACTATTTTGAATTTCCTGCATCCAGGAAATTCTGTTATATTTTCTGTACAATTTTTGCTCTATTTTTCATATTTTAAATCGTTTTAATTTATAAATTAAAAAAAGTAGATACAATATAATCCTCTGCTCAAATTTATTTATGTACCACCTAAAAATTTTGCCTACAAAAAAAATAATTTTATTAATCGCAAGCTTTGTACTTGTACTTTTTTCATCAGATGTCCTACAAACAAGAAATTAAATTGGTGTGGCCTTAAGCTAAAAATTTACAGAAGCAGCTGTTGCATGGCATTGAAAAGGCAAACATTCAGTAATTGGATAAAATGATTGTAGATATAAAAATTAAAAATAAATTATAAAATTACTTATTGATCTTGACAGAAATTGTGGTGTTGATTTGCTATAAAAGTAAATTTAATTTTAGTGTTGATTTGCATTTTGTTTACATTTTTAGTAATTAATCTTAAAATATGATGCTACATGTACATGTAGCTTACACATTAAGCAAGAAATCCTTCATGGCCTTCTAATTTTTCATTCAGAGTTGTACAGTTGAGAATAATCTTTCATCATGCGTAGTTTATATTTACTTTCTGCTTGTGACAAATCTCCGATGCAGAATTTTGATCCTTTTCCTTCTCAGACAATGTATGATCTGATGATTTAGCCTTGTTTGTTAGTAGGTACGAGGGCCAATAAAAAAACACGGAGAAAAATCTCGCTCTCTGTCATATATTTTTCATGGAAGTCATAAATAACACATTAGTGTATACACCAACATTTATTTCATTGATATTTGAAGTGTCATTCCATTTGATGAAAAGTACGTATTTTTGTTACCCAAATTTAAAAACGACATTTTATAAATTTTCACATGGAGCACGGAGCATGGTAATATCCTAAACATTATGTCAAGATGACACATGCACAGTTTATTAAAATACCCTACCACTTGACATCTTATTTGCTCACAATTGTTTAAGAATCATAAGAAAGTTTTTGATCATGTTGATGTTTTCATTTTTTTTTTACCCTTTATCTCTTCGTTCACTGCAGGGAAAACCTTCATCGTCAGATGATGTAACAAATTCTTTCGACCAAATATTTACTGATATTTAATTTTTTTTCCAAGCTGTTTGCTGTTTAAAACACATTTTTCAACCCCCCCCCCCCAAAAAAGTATTACATGCAAATAACTTTTGACATATTATTTTCATCTTTGTGGATTTTCACAGTTTCCTTCTGTGTTTTCCGGCCGTTACCACTTCTCTTTGCTCTGTGATGTCCGGCAACATCATCTTTTTTTAATTGAATTTAAATGAGGACTAGCTGTGTGTAGTAATTGATTTCTGTTCAACGAAACAATGTATCCCGTCATAATTTGGTACATATAATATCATGACAATACTCTATTTGAGTTTTCAACATAACTTAGTTTTAGGTGCAATTTATGGAAACATTACTTTCGAAATTATATGGTTTATAATTTACTTAACACAAAATTTATTTGACCTCATTTTTGCAGTTTTAAATTCCAAATAATTCGTAGAAATACAGAAAGATATTTACCAGGTATTTTTTTTAGTTTGAATTAATTGAAATTATCGATAATTTATATCTACCAAATATAATGAAAATATGATGTTATGTAAAAAAGCTACATGGCAAAAGTCTTTGTATTTCTTTTATTGGTCCTCATATATGACTAGTATGTAATTCAATTTAATATAATAAGATTACTAGTTTAATTTTAAAAGCAATTTTTGCATGGATTCTATGAAGAGAAATTTCTTTAAACAGTACATATACATCAAAAATGGTATGATTTTATTTTGTGCTTATAATTAAACAAAAATGGTAGAGTTTGGGTGATTGAATGTTGGGGATGGATCAGTGTGTATGTGGGAATGATAAGAGGGATTAATTTTGTTTTTATAAGATTTTTCTTTAAACTTTGAGACTTTCATGAAGTTTCAGTATATCTATAGACATAGTTGAGTCAATTCTAAATTGTTTTAAAATATCATGATTTTAAAAATTACAATTTCAATATCTCATTTCAACTATATTATTTGATTCTTTTTATAGGCAGACAAATGGGATAGAAAGAAGAAGAAATCTCATTTTTTCGCAAACTGCAGGTAAATTTTCATCTTACTGGTGACAAACCACTATTATGTGATAATGGACAGATTACGGTTGCTTGTGAGAATAGCCTGGTAAATTAGAAAATTGTCAAATGATTTAGATAATAGGACTTCATCTTGCATATTTTTATATACACATAATTAATGTTTGTTATAAAGTCCAAAACGATGCATACACAAAGATAACCTTACAAGCACTCACATGATATCAACACAGGAAGTAAGTCCTTGTTTATGTAAATATGATGCATGTTTTTGTTTTACAAGTGAGCAGTTCTGAATAAATTTTTGATTAAAATCAGCTGTTCTGATATGCTGACGCTGTTCGAGAGCGGTGGCGGATCAGAACAGCTGATTTTAATCAGATTGTATTTTTGCATGTACACTGAACATGTATTTTGTAAAATTGAAATTTTATATTGTTGCAGAATGCATAAAGAGTAATGAGTTGGTCAGTTGACACCAGGCTCAGACCCCAACAGCGTCTGGACAAAAAATGGGTTAAAACTAACTTACAGGTACAAGACTGAAGTTCAACAAATTTTATTTCTTCAATATTTTCTGGTAAACTTGCTTAAGAAAGATGTTACCTATACATGTGTCAGTTTCTTTATCGCTTCTGTGATTGGGTAAAAACTTTTCTAGTTTTATAAATTTATAAAAAAAAAAAAAAATGAGGGTTGGAACCATGGTGTTTTTTTGAGAATTTACATTTTTTGTACAGCAGTATTGAGTTTATATACCAGTATATACATGTAATGACACAAATTGTTTAAGTTTGTGCAATAATCATAAGAAATAATAAAATTTGTGAATGTTACAAGGAATACTGTTGATTTTTTTTTTCAATATCAGTAACTCATACAGTATTTTAGTTTTCTCTGAACAATATGAGATACAATGTACAAGATTTTTATTGAACCAGTTTGGGCCCCAAAGGGGCAACAAACATTTACAATCACAGGAAGGAGGATGATCCAAAAGATAGAACACATATATGCAAAATGATGTTTACATACAAGTGTGTACACATATAGATATATATATTAGTTTAGATTTCATAAAAATTGTAATACAACATATTAATTGTCACTGTGTCATCTTCTCATTTCTTATGCAAGTCCATTTATTTCCATTACAAGAATTTTTATGAAAATTTTTTTCCGTGTAGGGCATTTTTCATCGAGATGATTTAAGCTCGCTGTGGAATGAATTGGTCAAGGAGGGAGAGATTTCGGTCAGTCACAATGACGGACTCATCAACACGGCGGGAGTACTCGCCAGGAAAGGTAGCAAAAATAGATTATCACTGAAAAAAATCTTCAAATTTCTTAGTGAAAAAGTCACTATTTCCACTTGATAATAAATGTCAGACATTTAACATAGCATATTTGAGCAGATTCATAAAACAAATAAATAATCAGGATTGCAGTGAGACCAATGGAATTTGGCATGTAGTGAGAAGTTAATATTGTTTTCTTATTAGCTAGTTATAGTAAATGTCTGGAAATGACTTTCAGTTGAAACATACTATCCTTGTTATTCATTTTTCAAAATGGAGAAGTTATCTAGAGATATTGTTAGCTAGTAATAAATCTTAAGATTTTACTGGTAATTTTTTCATGAAATATTGATGTGGTATGTGATTTTCAGCATCTCCATATGATATAACAAACAACTTAGAGTCTATATTGTTAGCTTTTATTTATGTATATCAATATGGCTATATAATTATGTGATCAACATTATTTTGATAATTTGGATCAATAAGTAATGATGTTGGTACATTTTAAGTCCTAAAGTTTTGTTTTTAGAGCAGCTATATGTAACATAAAGTGTCACACAATACTCAAATACAAAACCAGGCAGATTCCATTGGTTTGTGTGTAGAGCTCTCTGTGGAAGGATTAAGTAGAAGTCTCACATTCATGTTTTAGGGGAGACAGGGAAGTACTACTGTGGAATGAAAGTTCTGTCCTGCAGTTGCTGTGACGGACACTGTGGACCAAACAATGGCTGCAGTTGTCTCCATTGTCAGAAGCTGGATCAGGAGGAGGCTCAGCAGCACAAGGAGGATCTGAACAAGCCAAAACAGTCCCAGCCTCTCATCAACTCCTGGACCTGGGGCCAGCAACCAGGTTAGTACCACACTCAGACTCGGGGGGTTGGGGGGGGGGGGTACATCTGATGATAAATGTTAGGTGGGGTCTCAGACTTTGGTTCTCACTGCATATCATTGTGATGTGTACATGTATCTCTGATGAATGGTGTTAGAAGGGACTCAGACTTTGTTGCTCACAGATATTCAGTGTGATGCGTATTTCTAATAAATGGGATACCAGTGATTCTCAATCTTAGAAATTTTAGTTGATCATCAACTCCTTTTCGGGACAGATGGAGGGGGAAAGGAAAAATTGAAGTGGAGGGAGATGGAAAGGGGGGAGATGGAAAGGGGGGAGATGGAATGGAGATGAGGGAGAGGGAGATGGAGGGGGAGGGGAATGGTGGAGAAGATGGATGGAAAGGGAGGGAGAGTGAAGGGGGAGGTAGATAGAGGGGGAAGGAGATGGATGGGGAGGAAGATGTAAGGGGGAGGGAGATGGAAGGGGAGGGGAAGGAGATGAAGGAGGAGGGAGATAAGGGGGATGGAGAGGGAGCAACCTGTTGAACTGGTGGTAAGAGCACAAACCCTACAAAGCACTCACAATTGTTTGCTCATGTGTTTTGTAACATTGTGATTAATCAATAAAAAATGTACTAGAACCTGAAAAAATGGGGTTGGGAGATATATAAATTACATTTAGTTTGAGTTGTTTCTCTAGCCTTTATGGTAATCTTTGATTAAATTACAGAAGTTTTATCTTTGATTAATTTCTATTCTCTCCATTATACAGATTCAGATCAGTTGAAACAGTGCTTGAAGTCAGTGCTGTATGAGCACCAGAAGCTGTGCACTGAGGCGTCCTGTACCTCAGCCTCCATCACCAGGCTGCAGCAGAGGCTGGCCATCCTCCAGCGATTCTTCATCGCACTCGGAAGACAATCACCAAATGAGGGGAGACAACCCTCCAAGAAAAGTCAGGCAGACCAGACAAACCTCAACAAACAGAAAAGGTCAGAGTTCATCATCATAGCAGTAAATATTTATCTGTTCAAAATTACTAAGATTCTGATCATTTTTTTTTAATCTTTCCTGTGCAATATGAGGTTAAGCAATCTTGTTGTCTTTTCTGTACTACGGTACATGAGGTCATGAGGTCTAGTCGTATTCATTAAATTTCCACACATGTAGACCAGACTAACACATGACTCGCTCACATGTACCAGTAATTTTTGATGTCAAAGGTCACATGATGATTTCTTTTTCTGCTAAAAAAAAATTTTTAAAAACCTGTTTGAATATAAATTTGACAAATCTAATTTGGTATAGATTTTAGAAAGTTTACTTAAATTTTAGCTCCATGAAACCGGCGGAGAAAGCAACAATGGGTTTGGCGAGAGTGGGATCCAGGGCGGCCCTGAGTTTCGCCTTTGCCTTCCTGCGGCGTGCGTGGCGGTCTGGCGAGGACTCGGACCTGTGTAGTGAGCTGTTACACGAGTCACTCGAGGCCCTGCAGTCCCTGCCAGAGGCTACACTCTTTGAAGAGAGTCGAGTGTCCAGTGTCTGGCTAGAGGTTGTGGATAGAGCGTCCGGTTTCCTGCAAGGGGTGGTCAGAGGGTAAGTACACTGCATCAGTGAAGGATGTTGATGTGATTTTCAAAATATTTTATGTCATCTTTTTTTTCTACAGAATATAGTGTGAAAAACATAGGTATTTTAATACATGTATTAAAATGAATTAAATGCAAGTTATCTGTAAACTGGATACACAAAGAATATTTGTACAAGTACATGTACTTTTACGGTATAATGAATGAAATTTGGTGTAAAAATGACAAAATAAAAAGTGTTCAGTGTGTTCATGTGTAAAAAAAAAAAAAAATAGAATGGAAGTTACTAAGTTGGTGATATGTCAAAAGGACTCCAAACCAGTCGGGCAATCCAAGCAAGATTCCTGTTCAGGACCAGCAGATGGCACTGTGTCTTCTGTTAGAGCTGTCCATACAGAGAGGCTCCCTCAGCCACATTCTCAGCTCAGTCCTACTTCTGCTGAACCTCTGGAACAACAGCTGCCAGGAGTCGGATAACCGGATGAGCAGCGGATTAAACAGTGCTCCCCTTATCCATATGCTGCAGAGGTTCCAGGCCATCAAAGGCTCCAAATCCAGGGTGTACTCGGAGCAGAAGAAATTGGAAGAGGTGGATATTGACTGCATATGATTTTCTTAATTTTTAGAAGAAAAAAAATTGCAGATACATACATGTATATGTATTTTTACTATGTTTTCCTAATGATTTCTGTCGTTCTCTGTCCTCTTTGTTTTCTCCTTCTTTCCTTTTCTCTAAACACTGATTTTATTTCCAAGAAGTTGAAGTGGAGCAAAATTTCTAAATCATCAATCAAAGTACTCAAGGTATTTGGGCTAAAACATCACACCGTTAAGTCAATTCATGCAGGAAAATTATTCAGAAATAGCTGTACTGTAAAATAATTAGTTTTCTAAGGGTTTAATTTTAATTGTTTGATAAACAAGACATGAAGTTGTTAGGCACGGTTTGTGGTGAGGGATGTGAAATTGAGGGAACACTCATCCTGCAAAATCAGCAAAAATTTATCCTCAGTAGATATTAAATACAGAGCTCGCAATTGTTTGATATGTAAACAAAGCTCAGGTCATCTTTTGGTTTGCATTTTGAAAGTTGAAAAAAAAAATTCCAGGTTTAGACCTCAAATGAATGTTACAAACACTAGGAAATGTTTATTAATGTTCAAAACAAATTAGCAGATAGAAAAATCAGCTTGAAAAAAAACTTTACTAGTATATTGAACCAATGTAAGTAAAAACATGGCACAAACCTTGTTTACATAACAAATACTTGTGAGCTCTTTATCTTGCTTATAACTCTATGACTGACACTTAAATTTTAATTGATCATTAGAAATCCATTACTAAAACATTGTAAAAAATAATAGAATGTGACCCAAATCGTGACCATGCCCCTTTAACGATTATACAGTATTTAATGGATCGGACCTGCCGTAATTTACCTCTTTTTGATTCGCACAGTCTGAGATGCAGGTAGCGAGCCCCACAGAGATCTTCCTGAACTTCTTGACTTACCCAGAGGACCCCAACACCCTGATCGATCTCCGGATGTCAGCAGTAGTCATGATGTCTCACCTAGACAGACTCGCCCTGCCATATCTCCAACCCTCCAGTACACAAAAGGTCAGATAGAGGCACAATTACGGTATTCCTGCATTTGCACAGCGTAGCATTAACGATCTCCGATCCTCAGCACAGTTCGATAACTCTCAATTATCCGGATTTCTTTCATTCGTACCATGAATCTGAATTTTATACAGACAATTATAATTTAGTATTCTACTGCTAGTATAACCATCTGTCACACAACTACAAACTTGGCGTAGTGGATCCACGGAGCTCTCCCACTTATATTCATCTTGGTATTGAATTCGAACCATCGATGCACTGGATTTTTTTTTTTAAAACCCAACTTGTTTCTTTATTCCATTATATCCATCCTAGGTAAATTTGCAATAACTTTGTAAAATGCATGGATACCCTCTAAAAATTTCATTTTATATAATTTCATTTATAAAGGTTCAAAGAAAAATATCATTCTTATGATGAAAAAAATACTTTGAGGCTGAGGATCGGAGAACCTTATGTGCTTATTGGCACAGTCAAGTTACATGTTAAAGTCTCAGGAAAGTAAACTTTGCTGTAATTATTGCTGATACAGGTTTATGAATATTTCTGAAGTCTCTCAGGTTGCATTGTGCATCCTGTTTGCCAGGTGAGGAATGCATAAATAAAGTTACAATACCTGGATCAGATATTCAGTAGAAAGTTTTAAAAAATTGTTGATGTTACTTGTAAAGCCAAATAAGTGCTACTGCAAGTCTGCAACTTACATTGTAGATGCTCGCATTCTATGATGACATCACAGTGATGACTTCATCTGTTTTTAATGTTAAATAACATTGATTTTTTTTTTTTGGCTTGTGACAGTCGATGAAGCACAGTAACTCCCAGGAGGTTATGGGGCTGGGGTGGCTGGCCTGGGCCACAGAGGGAGGGGCCGCCGGACCATTCTCTATGGACTTTTTCGCAGACATTGGAGGAGTGCAGCAGATTGCATGCTCGGAGAGGTGCTGTTTGATCTTGTCCAAGGCTGGCAAAGTGTACATGTTATACTACACCAGTCTCTCACCAGTAAGCCAGTTTTAGGTTATTAGAATAATTGCCTAGTGTTAAAAAAAATCAAATGACATTCAAACTGAATTTTTTCTTCAAAGTTAAAAATTCATTTTAGTAGAAATTTTCACAAAAACTGTTAATGAAAATCCATTTGCAGTAAAGAGCCTGATTTCAAAGAAGGGCAACCAAAAAGATTGTTTGTATGATTTTGAAACGAAAAAAGTGCAGTCAAATCTTTCTAAGGTTTCCATGCGTCAGTTAAATGTATGACTGACCAGTATGTTGTTTTCCTCTCTTTCAGACACTGCAGCAGTTAAATGGCTTTGGAGACAGGGAGGTCATCAGAATAGCCTCTCACCCCGACGGGAAACACTACATGGGCCTGACTAGTGATGGGGAGGTGTTCTCCTGGGGCAACGGAGACGGAGGGAAACTGGGTCATGGGGACTATGTGTGAGTGTAATAATAAGTTAGGTGGGGGGGGGGGGGGGTGGGGGTTGTAGGGCGGTGTCTTGTAAGAATGAATTTTTTGTCCATCAGATAAACTTGTTGTGAAATTGTGGGTTTTTTTAATAGTTACTGATGCAAATAAATCTATTGAATACATTGTAGTGTCCAGATTGATACTATTTCAAATAGATTCACACTTACAGTGTATTTGTTTGATAAGTCAAATAGCTATGTTTGTACTGTTGTGATTTTGTCATATTCTTATAAGAGTTTTTATATAATGAATAGGTCTAGTACAGTAGATTTATAAATTGAAATTTGGAAAAAATTTAGGCAGTATTGAACATGAAAACTTACCTGAAAGAATGTTTTAAATCCATTTTTACATTTGAAAGTAAGCATAAATGTACCGGTATATGATACCAAGAGAATTTTCTTATATTCAGAAATCATGAAGAGCCTGCCTTGATTACTGGGCTGTCTGGGAAACAGGTGGCCAAGATTTGTTGTGGGAGTTCTTACAGTGTGGCCCTGACAGCCAATGGAGAGGTCTATTCCTGGGGGAAAGGGAATTTCGGTCGTCTTGGTCACGGAAGCAGTGAGGACCAAACCACCCCCTTGCTCCTCAAATTCTTCAAGGGCCATCGGATTGTGGATGTGGCATGTGGAAGTGGAGATGCCCAGACTCTGGCTGTTACGGATTCAGGTTGACTCCCTTAAAATCTCAAATTCAAGTATAAGTTATTCTGAATTCAGCATTTGATAATCTGTTTTCTGTTTTGTTGATCATACATGACTATGAGAGACTATCTGGAGGTATTACTGTGGAATCATTTATATTTGATCAGAGCCAATTTTCATGGAATATTAATTATATACAGGTTTGTTGGGGTGTTATTTTGTGGATTTGCTTCTGTGTAAAATGAAGAACGACTTTGAAACACTTTTTGTTGGGGATATATAACTTTTTGGAGGGTAAATATGATATCTTTATAAATTGAGCCCCAATGACTATTAATGATTCTACGGCATCTAAAAAAATGTATGTCAATATACAATTTAGTTTAAGAATTAGCAAATCTGCATTTTAAGGCATGTTTACACATAAATGTAAGTACAAGTACAATGTATTTATTAGGTGCTGTATATTCCTGGGGAGATGGGGACTATGGAAAGTTGGGCCGCGGAGGAAACGATGGATGCAAGACTCCCAAAGTGATCGAGAAACTGATGGGTCAGGATGTTGTCCGAGTCTACTGCGGGAACCAGTTCAGTATGGCCCTGACCAAGTCGGGAGCCGTATACACCTGGTGAGTTAGTGAAATTTCATAACACTTATTAATTATGTTGTTTACTTGAAAGCTTCTGAACCTCACTGATATATCTGTGAGTAGTTAAAAAAAGTACATGTACAAATAATTTGATACAGTGCATGCGTAAATAAACATGTATGTTTACAGTCTGAGGAATTGAATTACTCATGCACTATGTGTTATGGTTCCCTGAATTATTCTTGAGGTACAGGTATACATGTTTCTGGTCAAAGTCCGCGGACTTTTTGTAGGGGCAAGGGAGATAACTATAGACTGGGACATGGAACCGAGGATCACGCTAGACACCCAAAACAGATTGAGGCTCTGTCCTCTAAAAAGGTCAAGGACATTGCCCTTGGATCCCTGCACTGTATGGCCATTACAGAGGATGGGGAGTTGTATGGGTGGGGCCGCAATGAACAGGGACAGTTAGGAAATCCCTCCATCAGTAACTTTATAGAACCGACCCTTGTTGGAGGGATGGAGGGGAAGAATATCGTCGGAGTGGCATGTGGGCCGACCCAGGTAAGGAAGACTAAGCTGATCACCATTTTCTCCAGTATTCTTTGTTTAGGGGTATAAAAGAAAATGTATTCCCTTCATTTGATTGTCAAAGCATATGTTGTGTTTAACAAACCCTAAATCCGTACTGTCTGCCTTTAATTTGCTTAATCATACATGTACATGTATAACCTTATTTTTTTTAGGATGGGGGTAGGGATATAGATTTTTTGGTACATGTTATGCATGACATTCTATACCAAAGTGTCGAGCTAGGAAATACATGTATGTATTGGTTATTTTTTTTCCACAGACATTTGCGTGGACCAGCGGGGGACAGTGGATAGTCAGCAGTAGGGTACCGTTCATTGTGGACGTGTGTAAGAGTACATTCGAGCAGCTGGATGAACTGTTGGGGGAGGTGTGTGTAGAGATGGAGGGACAATCAGACTGGCCACCCCCACAGGACAAAGAGTGTCTGGCTGTGGCAGGACTGAACCTTCTCAATCTTCAGGTATGGATTGAGGGGGGGTTTTTTTAGGGGGGGGGGGGTTGAGAGAAGGAGGACTGAATAGGACTCAAAGAATTTTATTTTTTAAAACATTTATGACTGCAAGATGTGTTGAGTTTATTGAAGAATGACATAGGAGTTTCATTCAAATTAAAAGATATAAATTGAGGTGTACTTAGAAACAATTGGTTCTGGTATTGTTCATATGTTAAGTAATTTTTTTTTTTTAATGTTTCTAAATGTTTGACCCTGCTATATTTCTCTCTCAGTTTTATGCCACCATCTGTCAGTCGGAGAGTACAGAAGGGTTGGGTCTGGGCCCAGGCAGTCCACTGGTCACCAGTCTAAAGCAGAGAGTTGTCTCCCTCGCAAGTAACGTGGGTGTCATCAACACGGTCCAGCTGGCCGCCCAGAACGCCCTACAGAGTGGGTGGTCCATCTTACTGCCCACCGCTGAGGAGCGGGCCAGAACTTTGTCTGCTCTCCTGTCTAATGAAGGTACGACTCTAGATCAGGCCCCGAGGCCCTAAAGCTCGAGCTCGGTTGTATTTTTACTGAAGGAGTCTATAGTGGAAGGTAAGACTGAGATCAAAAGAGAGCTCAAAGTTCTATGGTCCCAGAGCCAGGGCTTCATGTTCTGGAATATTCAGAAATATAGTTTTTACCAGTGATATTGGATTGACCAGCTTAGTATAGTATACTGTGTATAATGGAAGCTGCCACATACACCTCTATTGATAATATATACATGTACAATTTTGTTTTAAATACAATTATGCATTGAGGATTGAGGAATTGATTTTGAAACTGAAACAACAACACACAGCAAACATGATGATGATGATGATGATAATGATTGATTTTGTTACTTAGTTTATTGAATATAATATAAAAGAAACTCTTTCTATGTATTTTACACTATATTTCTATGAAGTAGCAAATGCTATTTATTATTGTAACAAGTGACCATGTTTTCTCTCTTCAGTAGTTGGCCATGATGCCAGCATTATGAGTCCAGGTCAGCGATTTATGACGGATCTTCTGGTCAGCAGCTTAATGGCCGACGGAGGATTAGAATCGGCTCTGGAGGCTGCCATCAAAAATGAAATCTCAGAGATTGAGGGCAAAAAGGTCAGTTAAAATAAATCTCGGCATAGTCAATCAATTAAATTCAATAATTGATAATTGGAGTTGTTCGTGAGACAGCAATACAATTTTTGTTCATTTGGGTTTGAGAGGGCTTTAAGACTGTGATGTTCCATTATAGTTTATTTTGTATGTCTGATAAAATGATACATTGTATATAAGTAGAATACACAAACACCACTTCCTATTGCATTTTTATGTAGGGTTTTAGCCCAAATTTATTTACCGTATGTCGACTGTGATAAGTAATTCTGAAGTGTTGTTTTCAAGGAAAGAGAAGAAACTTCCGAGTTGCTAACCTGTGAGAAATCGGGCGACGTCCAGACCAGTCCTATAGATCCCTACCCCCCAGAGGGTGATGAAAATGGGGCAACCATTCCTCTCCTTCAACTCATACAACAACTTCTAAGGTAATTTAATTAATTATTATCAATAACCATTCAACTGTAAAATGACGTTAACTATACATATATGTAGTCAAAGACATTGAGAGTTGAAAGAGCTTACAGAAATATATGTGCCAGTTTAACATGACAGAGATTTATGCACACTGTTCATAAGAGCCTAGAAAATGTGCAGCTTGAGAAAGTAGAAATTGTCTTTGCAATTTAAAAAAAATTAATCTTTTCTTTCCTTTGTACAGCTTACATTGACATCTGAAAGGGATATGATATTTTTCTTAAACGTATAGTTTAAATCTTTTCTGGTCTGTCAGATTGGTTGTTGCAGGAACAGGGCCTCCATGAAATATGGAAAAAAAACATAGCGCCATTTATCACTGCAGAAATTTATACATTTTAATGTAAATAAGACATAAGAAAAAAGTTTTTACTGATCATTCTGGTTGGTCATTGCAGGAACTCGGCCTCCTATTCCCTGTCCCACCTGGAGGACATCTCCAAGGACCACTTCCTGAAGACGGAGGAGTGGGAGGTGTCGGATACTTCCTCCTCCCTGGATCTCCTACTCCAGGTCCAGCGACTCCTGGTCTCCCGGATCTTCCCCCTGGACGGGGAGGGACAGGTGCCCACGATGGGCACGGAAAAAGGTGGGCAGTGGAAGATCTCTATAATCTATAGCATCAGTTTATGTTTACATGATTTGGCCTGTCTCGTAGCAGTTAATTCCTGGACCTGCTTGTATCTCAGAATTTTATAAACTTTGGTGGAATGTACAAAGGTTTTTAGTTTATAGTCATTATTCTTAATTTTTTAAAATTTCTAAATGTTTTGTAATGTTGAATTCTTGTGAAAAAGAAGGATGAAAATGATTTAAAAGTAAGAGGCTTATTATTCAATCAAATAGAATTTAACCCAGATTTTCAGGACATTTTTCCTCATATACTTAGGGTACAAAGTAGTGTTGGTCAACTTGTTTTACCTGTTATAAAAGTCTATTTTTGTCAAACTATTTCCTTTATGCTATAGAATGATTATTGTTTGAGGTAATATATATTCTTGGCAACGAAATGTATCACTTACAATTTACAAATGTGTAATTCCGGAAAATTGGCCCTAACAAACATGAATGATTCACAGTTTTCAATATTGATAAGTGTATACAAATCAATAAATCATACCTATATACATGTATGTTGTTAACTGTGTATGACTATTTTGCTATTTTGACTAGTTTTGGTCTCAAAGTCAAAATAAGTGAAATTGTAAGTACATGTACAATAGATGTATTGTGTTGATGATTGTTAATAAGCAATTGTCCGAAATAGGTATTACTTTCAATTCAGATGTGGTTTCATTGGCATTGCTATTATATACTGGTAGATAAAAGTTAAGATGTGTATTAGGCAATTGCAGCTGTTACAGTTTATTTTAAGTAACAATGTATTTCTGGATAAGCTAGCCATTATGCATTAGACATTGCAATGTCACTTCATATTGCACAGAGTCATTGCATGAAATCATCAATGGGAATATCAGAATCTTGGGCCACTTAATCATTTGGGACTGTTACCAAATTAACATCGCTTATGTTGCTAATTGGGAAGAGTTTTCTTATGTAATGAAAACAGGAGCTTGGAATGCATTTTAAACACATTTGCATTGGTATCTTAAAATAAATAATCACAGAGGTGTTCTTAAGAATGTTTTCTTTCGAGGAAGGATGTGGATAATATTATGCACAACTTTAATAAAAGTATGAAAGAAGAAATTAATCAGTGAAAAATATGTTGTACTTATAAAGAGATGGACCAAATGCTACATGTAAAAGAACAGTATACTCAGCCAGTTGTGCCTAATATGAATATCCCATGTAAACAGCTTTTACTCGAATGATCTTTTCCTATAAATTCTACATGATATTCTTGTGAGACAAATTTGCCTCTGTAGCATACTTTACAGAAATAAATCTGTTCAGACTTGATTGAAATCTCATATATACATGTAACAGTACTTGCAAGTTGGCCCATAATAAAATATCATCTTTTTTATAAATCTTTGTCTCTTTATAATTAGCATGTAAATTTCATTCCTGAATTTACATTGTAACTGCATGGCCAATTTTCTGTTGTACTGAGGGTATATGACTTGTTGTTGCAGAGTTGCAGTTGCTGGGGGCGGGGTCCCTGCTGAGGAAGTACACCCTGCTGCTGGGGAACCACGTGGCCATGATCCTCCCCCAGGCCACCAGTCTGGCCTGTGTCAGCAGCAAGCACTTCTCTGTTGTGTCCCAGGTCCTCACTAAAGATGTCACAGGTCAGTATTAAAAAAGGTCCACAACAAGGAGGTCACAAGTCAGTATTTGTAAAGCTCCTCACCAAGGACATTACAGGTCAGTGTTAATAAAGGTCCTTAACAAGGATGTAACAGGTCATTGTTAAAAAAGTTCTTCATCAAAGATGTCACAGGTCAGTGTTAATATAGGTCATCATCAATAATGTCACAGGTTAGTGTAAGTATTGGTCCTCATTAATGATGTCACAGGTTAGTGTCAATAAAAATCCTCACAAAAGATGTCTCAGATCTGTGTTATCGGTAATATAGGTCCTTATAAAGGATATCACAGGTCTGTGTTGATAAAGGTCCTTACCAAGGATGTCACGGGTCAATGTTAATACATGTACTTGTATACAGTATATGGGGTTATTTTCGCCCCGTGTAATTTTTCGCCCTTCTACACTTCCAAACAGTTTCGCCCCTTCTTGAATTCGCACAAACACAGTTGTTTTTAAAAAGAGATAATTTGAGACATTGAAATTCGCCCAGTCTTAATTTTGCCCGCTGACATCAAGGACAAAAGGAGCGAAAATAAAAGCGTGGGCGAATATTTCTCTGTATACAGTAGGTTCTCACCAAGTAAATCACAGGTGATTGTTAATATAGGTCCTCACCAGAAACCAGGTCCTCACCAAGGATGGCGCAGGTCATTGTTAACAAAGGTCCTCACAGATCTAAGTCACTGTAGAATTGTCATTGTAGGTGGTATAATGTTTATGGCTATCAAGATGATACTTAAGGTGATATGGGACACCTGTCGATATTAATGTGGATAAAAGTACATTATAATTAAAATACCTTTACTGGTTAAGAATTTTCAAATTTTACAATATTTAACCAAAAAATATGTTAAAATATTTGTTAAAAAGGTGAAAATTTTAAAATCCCCAGTGGTATTCGAACTCATGATTTATAGATTCATAGTGAACCCTCTAACCCACTGTGCTACGCTGTTAAGTGACAACTTTAAGAAAGAAAAACACTTGACACTTGAATTTATGGTTTATTTCAACAAATAGTATGTCACAACATTAAAGTGCCCCACACCACCTTAATCAAGAACGTACATCCTTTTTTACATAATTTTTGTAAAGACATGACTTATTTTTTTACTCATAAAAACATGTATTTGATAAGCACCAGTTCTTGCTTGATGATGTTAATTGTATTGAGAGGAAAAAGATGACAACAGGAATATAAAAGACATTTGTTTATTTTTAAAAGTACAGGTATTTATATTGAATTATATCTAATTCACCTGGCCATCTGTTAAACAGTTTTAGTTAATCATGACCACAGAAAAAGTGGTGTCTGATATATCACTGTATAGACGTTCACCATAATGAAGCTGTATCCACACTCTGTCTCCAACCTGTAGCTGTTGTACAATGAGGTTGGAGGCAGACTGATATATACCAATATTGGCTTCATTATATGCCATCATCCCTGCCTTCCTACTGCCATTGATAACTATTCTTGACCAGAAGGACTTTCTGTGTTCTGAAGCAACTGTACTATGAATGATATAGAGACCAGCCCTTGGGGCAGTGAAGATTCCAGTGGAAAGATCATATCCTCCTCCCACCTGGTATAATACAAAATTGAATATAACAGTTTGTCCAACAGCAAATGTATGTGTGCAGCAGCCACTGAATCCTGCTGTAAAAGCTACATGGGTTCCTGTAAAAGAAAAAATACAGCAGTAGCATGTTGATGTAAAGCTTTCAAATGACTCCATAGGAAATGGTTGTGTTTAAATATGTACTAAAGTGGAGGTTTGAATTGAAACATGCAATCCAACTGAATAAATTGTTTGAAAAACTGTATGTAATGTTAAAAGATGCACATTGAATAGTAAGTGTTAAGTAGAGGGATTTTTTGGGCTGCAAAATTGAAGTGGTCAAGAAACATGAATGTCCATGTCAAGAAACCAAAGTTGGGACAGAATATCCAGATGTGGATTATTAAGAACTGTCAGTGATTCAAAGAAGGTGTCAGTCCAAATATCAAGCTGATTATATGATAATACATGTAATAATTATTCAATAACCATTTTGTAAACAGAGTTGAATTCTACTCAGGTGACCACAAGGGCCCTTGGGCCTCTTTATTTTAGACAGTTGGTCATTTACAGAAACACTGGATTGTGATTGCAGAATTTCTAGCTAAATTCATGCCTAAAAATTCATTAACATAAATCATAAATGTATACATACCTTGACTTGCTGCAATGTGTGAAAGAGAAGCATTGAACTTTGCTGTAGTGGTGTTTAAGGTGTCCGTGAGCCGTTGAATCTCTGCCATTGTTTGGTTTTGATGGTCATCAAGTCTGGAGTTTAGAACATTGGTTAGGCTTTGCATGTCCAGAAGTGACAGCGATAAATACCGCATCTGATGTTGTTGACTTTGAAGACTGGCTGACACATTATTTGTAATCTCTTGATCTTGGAGTTTGATTTTGCGAACAATTTCATTGGTTATTTGGCTTTGAAGTCTCAATTCTTCGAAACTTCTGTGAGAGGAGACATTCAAATCATTTAGATCATCTCTCAAGATTTGGTTTTCACTTTGTACTTGATGGAGAGAATCTTCCAGAAGGATTATTCTCTGCTGTGAAGTTTGGTTTAAGGTTTTCAACATTTGGAAATCTTCTTTTAATGATTGTACCTGTAGTTCTAAAGCAGAATGTTGTTGTTCGGACAGTTTCTGCTTAAGCTCATAGATTTGCTGCTGTTGCTGAAGTAATCGGTTCTCCTGTTGCAAAGCTGCCAAGTCCTTCAATGCAGAATCCAAAACAGTTTGCATTTTGTGAAGCAGTTGTTGAACTGTTGGATCCATTTGTCCATTGGATGTGGATGTGGATGTTGCATTGGATTGTGGTCCATTGAAGAGCAAAGCATTGCCGTGGAAAACTGTGCAAAGAAGCACAAGAGCTGTTATAAAGCTGTACATACTGGAATGTTTATTGTGACACTGATATGATCCAATAGATAAACACTTTATCTGTTTCAGTTGGAGATGACAAGATTCAGTTGACTTTGACCTCAATTTATCATGATAGGATTTTCAATTTATCTTATTATGATGGACCTTACTAAACATTTACACTTACTAAACAGTGACATATGTTTTGAACCCATTTCAAATCAGTAAAATAACCTCATGATAATTTCTAAATTATAATGAAACTTTAAGAGATTTACAGTGTATATTATTGTTTTTTACCTTTTTATGCAAGTTACTGAAAGCATAAGTAAGTCAATGGTGAAGGAATGTTACCTGTATTCCAAAGTGAATTTAGACAAAAAACATACTGTAAATTAAAAAGTTACTGATCATTATATAATTTCTATGTACTGAAAATCAGCTAAAATTCAAGAATGTACTGTATTCAAAGTTTGTTAGAGTTCGGTACAATGGTGGTTTAAGGTATTTGAAAAATCCATAAAAATTGAATCATGGTGAATACAACTTCCAATGATCTCAAATTATATCTTCAAATCTGTTCAAATTGATGTTTAAAATGACTTATCATTTGATGTACTTGTATGTCAACCTCCCAGCCAAAAGTGAGAGAGTACAGAAGAAGTTCAATCTAAGACCTTTATGAAAATAAGATTATACTTGGACTGTCTAAGTTATCTTACATGGAAAACTTTTCGGAGTTTTAACCACAAACTTTATCTTTTAAACGGTATTTTAGAATTGTAGAAAAATTGGTATATTTTAGACCTGCGATTATGCTTATTCAGATTATTTGTCAACTATTAGAAGATATTTTATGTAATATAGGTTATATAGCCATGACTTCAATAAAGCAGATGGTAATTATACTTTGTTTTACCTGTATACAGGTGTCCTGTTGCCGGAGATGGTGACCTCCATGGTGCTGCTACAGCTGAAGGCGCCCGGAGTGATCCATGCCTCCCGGTCTGTCCCCGTGCTGGAGGAGATTCTAGACATACTGGACACCTACAACAAGCTAGCCCCGGGGCTGGACAGGGACGACAAGGAGGATCTGGCCTGGCCAGGGGTCTGGAGTAAGTGGGAGGGGTCATGAAAAGTGGGAAGGGTCATGCACAGTCAATGCTGGAGTTTTCTCTTTCAGTGGAATGTTATTTCATTGAGAAGTGAAAAATGTGGCATTTTGCCTTAATTTTCATTATGGTTTTGTCTTATGAGCTGTATATATGTGCATTCAAACAATCTGGTTATATCTTTCATGGTTCAAGTATTTATTCTTTTTTTATGATAAATGTACCCATTTTACAAGTACTAAGTAGATATTTCAACAACCAACACTTTAAATATTTATGTTATCTGTCTGCTGATAGGTTACACCTTGGAAAAATACACTCACAAACCTAGTGAAGACATTAACGTCATCCGTCAGGCGGATTTAGAGAATCACAACAAGGATGGAGGATTATGGGTAGTGATTCATGGAAAGGTGTATGATGTGCAGGAATTCAAAGCTCAGGCGCCATGTAGGAGTGAGAAACTTCTTCAGTATGCAGGTAAATCACTTTAAAGGAGTTGTTGCCATACAGCTACATGTTTACTTACATATTCAGTATAAAAAAAAAATCAAGTTGATGTGATAAAAGTTTAGTATTTTTTTGTAAATGGACTGTTTAATCATATGAGTTATGTGATTTGTGAAATTTTTTTTTTAGCTAAAGATGCAACCAAGGCCTTCGAGATGCAGCACCATTCAGATGAAGCCAGAGAACTGATGAAATCCTTTTATGTAGGACAGTATTTAGATGTAAGGACTATGCAAACCTTTTATAACATTTCAAATTTGTTGGTTTAATCCATCTATTCATTGGAGATGTTATAGATTTATAGATGATTTTTAAGCTTATGTCAATGGCCTTTATCGTTTCAAGCTGAGAAAGACATTGTTCAGACCTCTGAAGGTTTTATATACAATGACCTTTAACCTCTCAGCATTAGAAAGATACATGTATTAATCAAACATATACAATGACCTTTAACCTTTCAGCCTCAGAAAGACATTGTCCAGACCTCTGAAGGTTTTATATACAATGACCTTTAACCTCTCAGCATTAGAAAGATACATGCATTATACAATGACCTTTAACCTTTCAGCCTCAGAAAGACATTGTCCAGACCTCAGACACAAGCTCCGCCTCCTCCCCACTGATGGACGCTCAGCGGACCCTGGGGGTACTGATGGGTCTCCAGGCGGCGTACCAGGCCAGGGGGACCCGCCGCTCAGCCGAGGAGGAGGAGTACCATGAGTGGCTCAAGTCCGAGTTCTTTGCCGGGGGACTGCAAGTACTACAACCCAAGAATCAGTTCGAGGAGGAAAAGGGGGAGAGCCGGGGCTCTGCTTCAGGGGGGACAACTCCTGGTAATTAAAATAGCAGTGAATGCTGCTCTGACTGAGAATAGACTCTGGGACAATGTATATGTGTGTGCTTGCCATTTGGTATTTGCTATCATTATTGCAAATAGGTTTATATTTTTAAAAATGATTGAAATCTGGAAAGATAAAAGTGGTTTCAACTGAAAAGTGGTCAAAACTTTGATTGTGCCATTTTATCAGTTTAAAAAATAAATACCATAACAGTACACTTCATTTTTCTTTGATTGAATATGTATTTTAGAAAAAAAAAATCCTTCAAGTTGCATTGATTGTTCATAGACTTGATCTTAATTGATTTCCAGGAGCCACACCCACTTCTGAAGTCAAACATATGCCTTGCCTATCAGAGAAGGAGAAGCTGTTTGACAGACAGGCGTCACAAGCTGACACGTCCCGCCCCTTCCTGGCTTCCCTGGCTGAGGGCCGGGTCCAGGACCCCTGTGTCAAAACATTCCTGACAGTCATGGACAAATATCTCAAGCATCACCATCTCTTCTCCCTGGACGTTCCATCCGATCACCCCCTAGAGGAAGTCAGCAGGTGACCAAGTTATTTATTTTATTTAAAATGAATACAAATTTAAAATATGCAGTATGATTAATGCTGATAGCATTAATCAGATAATACATGTTTAATTATGTTCTGGAGTTTAACAATGGTGCAATGGTTAACCTTAATTCAGTGCTATACATTTCAAACTGAGCATATTTGAACAGATTTCATATTCTTAGTTTTAAAAAGTTTAAAGTTGATACTAACTGTCTTTTTTCTTTCTTTTGTTGTAGAATACTCTTAGCAGTGCTTCTAAAGCACCATGATTTGGGTCATGCAGCATTAGCCATAGTCGAGCAAGGAGATCACTCTAAGCATTCAGTTCCCAAGTCAATATCAGAACTGTTCAAAGTAGTCAGCAAAACTAAACGCAGCCTAATTCAGGTACATGTATCTCTTCTACATGTTTTAAGTGAATAAATTGATTGTCTTGAAAGATCTTTTTATTTAAAAAAAAAAATAAATCAACAACAGGTTCATCAAGAGCATAGTCGGTCTTACAAGGAAGTGTGCGCCCCTGTGATTGAGAGATGCAGGTTTCTGTTCAATGAACTGCGACCAGCCGTAGGTAACGAGGTCAATGCCATGAGTCGCTCCTGTTTGTTAAAGAGCACTCCACGATGGAAGAAGGTGTCCATTAAAATGATGGAGGACAAGAGGAGATCCAAACGATGCAAAGGTATTTATTCTTTTTTGGGCCACACATGAAGTTTGAGTTGTCTTCTTAATAAGAGAGAGAACTCTCACTATGGAAAACATATTTTTGTACTAGTGCATAAATATATGCTGAAATTATATGCATTGAAAATTCAAATTAGATATTTTGTGTGAAAAATATTAAAATTCTAAATTTTATATGAGTCAACAGAATAGAGTTGTACCTTAAATAGAAAACATGGTATTGGATTATTATGCACAAATAATGCAATGTAGAGGCAATTGTCTGTTAATGAATGTTATGTTAATGTTATTCAGATGTGGAGTTGGTTACAGTGGAGGAGGAACAAGTGGATGTTAAAGTGGAGAATGAGACCGTAGGCGAGCAAGGAGCAGGTAGTGGAGAGAGGATCGAAAGTGTGGATAAGGCTCCTGCTGAAGTGGACGGGGTGGAGAAAGCCACCCCAGATGTGGAGGACGAAGATGAGGTAAAGGTCTTCCCGAAAGGAGAGGCACCCAAAAAGATGGATCATCCAGAAGGTGGAGCAGCAGGCTCGGATCACAAGGTCAAGGGTCACAGAAAAAGGGTATGTCTAAACAAACAAATCTCAACCTTATGGCTGAGGATTAAATTAGGGTGAAGGTTGGGGAGAAGGAGGGAAGGGAGATTGGGTGTTTATTCTTTGTCTGTACAAAACTTGAAGTGTCATGTCTGTTATTTTTTATCTTGGTGTGGGTTCAAAGTCATACACATGTAGTGTGGTCTAAATTTGAATTTGTTGAATTCTTTACGTTGTTATACTGTATAAATAGACATGTACATACTTTGATACTATCAAGTCGAGTAGGTATCCGTGTAACTTGTGAGTTAACTGTATCGGTATATATATATGTGTTCTGCAATGTAACAAATGTGGGCTCTCTTTGTCTCCGAAGACCGACTCTTGGAAAGACATAGCCAGCACGGTCACGAGTGTCCAGAAATTTAACTGGTTGAGACAGAGGATGACAGGACACATCCCAGACATGCCGCTCCTGAACAAGATCATTGAATTTGTGTTGTATGAGCATCCAATCGACATAGAGAAACTCAGGCGGTCCTTGCACCACCAGGTAACTGCAAACATGGATTTTAAATTTGTTTAATTTTTGGGGGGTGGGGGCGGGGGGGAAGAGAGATGTCATTAGCTTATTTTGCGTTTTTTTTTTTTTAATTCATTGGCCCATGATTATTTTTGTATGACTAATTATTTACCTAAATTGATTCAGAAATGGTTATTTAAATGCATTAAATAAAGTAAACTGTATGCAGTCTGTGATACTTACTCTCAGTAAATATTGTCAATGCATTTTTGTGTTTACTTTCCATGCAGACTCTAGTATCTATCTAGATCGTGTTTGGTAAAATATAAATCGTTGAATTCTTCTGATGATATAATTGTTTTGCGACTGCAGGTGGAGAGAGCTCAGCTTCGTCTGAGTGGAATCCAGACCATGCTTTCCCTGGTGCACCGCGACTATCTCCTGCCATCCTGTAGATACGCCATTCTGTGTGGCTGGCAGGGGCTGCTCACCATTGGGCAACGAGTTTGGTAAGGACACTAAACAGCATTCTATACGATCAAGAGACAATAGCCCAGTGTTGTTTTTTTTTTTTTAATCTTAAATAAATTAGTTCACTTGTAGAATTAATAATTGTTTAAGAGTAATCTGGTTTTATCCTTTTTCCTCTTCCTTTTTTTTTTTTTTTTGCCTGCTTTGCTTATATTTCATAATTTGTGAATATACTGTTTTGAATTAAGAATAAGAATTTTCTTGTATTTATGAGTAGATAGACACTCAGATTATTATTTCTCTTCTTAAATAATTTATAAATTAATTGCAAAATGAGTTAAATGTTGTTTCAATGGGATTCATGGTTGGGGAAAATTTTTTACAATGGTGTTCTGTAGTTTCCTTATTAAATGCGAGAAATTAATACCTGCATAAAATTGCAAGAAGCAACCCTCGCGGATTTTAAAATCTAGCTTTTATTTTTCAAACAATTCGAGATATCCAAGTACAGTGGAGCCTCAGTTATCCGGACACTTTCGTTCCTACATGTAAGTCCAATCGTCCGGATAGGTGAAGCGTCCGGATATCTGAAATGTGTCTATTGTTGTCATGAATGATAATGTATTTGTATACAATGGCTCCCAGTATTGATACTGGGGTGGGTTTTTTGGCCATTCATACTAGCAATACATAATAGAGTTGTCCATTGATATGAACGTTTATAAATATAAAGAACCCCGCTTTATATTATTATTTTATTATTTATATTTTTTTAAAATACGATTTGAATAGGTAGATAAAACACAAAGCTTTGTAAAACTTTCCAGTTTTCTTGATTAATAAGCATATTTTTTATTCGAAATACAGGGATGTTTAAAAAACCGATGGCACTTGACAGGTGCACAGGTTAAGATATCCAAGCCACGTGCTGTAAGGCGTGACTAGTCCTGTCTGCCCAGCACTGTCGGTAAATTTGAAAGTGATTTAGGAAGGCAGTGTTTATACAAGCTACTCATGTGGGTCTAGCACGTAAAAAAGTTGTGAAACTCAATTGACAGGCGTAATCTTTTGTATTGAACGGGGTATCATCAAATTTTACCGTCCGGTTAAATGAAGCAAGATTAGTAGTAAATCAGTGTTTTGTGGTAAAAACAGACCGTCCGGATCCAGAACGCGGAATTCCGGATAAATGAGACAAAATAACATATAAAAAATCTGTTCCCAAATAAAATCGTCTGTAAACTGAAGCGTCCGGTTATCTGGCGTCCGGATATCTGAGGCCCCAGTGTATTCGAGATATTGAGGGTAAAATACTTAAAAAATAAGTGGTTGGGGCTTACAAATCACTTCGACATATACATTGTATTCAAGATATCAGTGTTCGAGATATCCAAGTTCAACTGTATATGAAAAGAACAAAAAATTGGTTCTTGTGATTTATTATTCTTGCGGTTGGATGCAAAACAGCAGAATTGCAGAATTAAGTACTCGCATAATATAAGGAATATACAGTAACTATCAAGGAGGAGTTTGTTGTATATTTTACTCTCATGCATTTACCCCCTTTTTTTAGGAGTGGTAGACACCAGCTATAGTGACCTGTCTATGTGTCCGATCGGTACACTCAATTCAGTACATGTATCAAACTCTGAATTCTATCAATTACACACAGTAAAACTCGTCTATAGCAAATTTACTACAGAGATTTAATGGTTAACTCTTTTACTTTTGCAAAAAAAACAAAGAATTTGTTGCAGACATAGATATAAAGATTTTATTGCGAGTTTTTCATCTGTTGATTTACATGTACGTTTTGAATTTTTTTCTCGTTAAAGAAGAAATTGTCAGACTATTTATGAAGTTTTTCAAATAGTGGGTGCACCAAAAATTTGTTATGGCTGGGTTTTACTGTTGTTTGTATTTCTACTTTGAGTATATTGTAGAATTCTTTGGATACCAACACTTGACCTATTTAATTATTTGTCTGTCATCAGAGGGCTGAGCTGTAACACATCTTTTTTTTTTTACTCAGTGCCCCGGTCCCCCACTGCCTGTCGGACGTCCAGCTGATCCCGCCCTGTGACCGGATCCTCTTGGAGATGACCTACTCCGACCTCTACAAGTGGGCTATCAAGGAACTGAGGGCAGCCATCATGCAGTCTGATATGAAGTTCAAATCAAGGGGGATAAATCCTGCAATACCCCCTGTTGACATTAGCAAGGTATTAAGCAAGTTCACTTTTACATATTAGCTTAAAGGAATTAGTGTATCTAGGAGGAATTGATATCAAATTGACAAGGTATGGAATTGTTTAAGTTTAGAAAAATATTACAAAGTTTATTAGGATTTGCAATACAGAGCTAGAAAATGTAAAAAAAAAAAAAGATTTATGAAATGTTACTGGCCTGAGAGTACATAGTTGTCTTCAAAACATAATTCTAATGCACATTCTTTTTGTAAATGAGTCTTTTTATCTGTGTGGTTCAGGAGAGGTTAAGCCTGGGAGCGCTGCCCCAGTCCCGCTTTATTCTGGCCATGCTAGGGATCCTGGTGTCCGAGCACCAATCCAGCAGCCTCAGTCTGCTCATCAACTCTGGAATTCTGGGATTGACCCAGACATTAATGAGACTTGTGGGTAAGTAGGTGGTAGAGACTTAACAATAGAAATATTTAACTTTCATCCATGCAAGCATGGTTTTTTTTTTTTTTTTTTTGCTGATTTGTTCAATAGCTATCTATGAGAAAAGTAATTCATTGCCAATGATAACTTTGAAAATATTGAATTTTGAATTGAAATAATTGTAGAAATGTGACTTAAACTTTAAAATAAGTGTTTAAATACATTGGAAATTAAATGGATGTAAAATTGATTACTAAAAAGCTTTTGTTCCAGACTAAACAATTTCTGTATTCAGGTCCTGATCCAGACCGAGTTCTGCAGGATAACATGGTGTCCATGTGTGCCGTTCTAGAGGAACAGAAGCACAAAAAACAGGCAGCTCCAGTCCCCATATCAGGCCCTGAACTGGCAGCCATGATGAAGATTGGCACACGTGTAATGAGGGGAGTGGACTGGAAATGGGGAGATCAGGTAACCTCATAGTATAGGTCAAATTTAGAGTTCAGTTAGAGTGGAGTTAAAATCCTTAATTGTTATGGTGTGAAATGAAGGATATACATGTACGTGTAGAATGAATCTTTGAATGTTTTCCTCAGGACGGCCCTGCTCCGAGTTTAGGAAGAGTGATCGGAGAGCTGGGGGATGACGGCTGGATCCGTGTCCACTGGGATACAGGAAGCACCAACAGTTACCGAATGGGCAAGGAGGGAAAGTACGACCTGAAGCTTGCCGAGGCTCCGGAAATGCCAGACAATGAAGAGAACGAAGAAGAGGAAGTAGAATCGGGTGAGGTCTTAGTGGAATGTGCGATGCAGAAATTTTCACCTAGCCAGGAAAAAACCTTAATCAAAGTGATATCCATATCAATAAAATTGCTGATTAATAAATTATGTGATACAGTATGGTCTATATGGCTGTTTTTTTCAAATTTCTTTCAAAAAGGTGTAGATTTAAGAAAAGAAAAACTTGTCATTGAGCCAAAAAGAAGTTATTTGACTGATATGCTTTGGGCAATAACATACTAATCCAACTGTGTATTTATTTCTTTGCTGTACCAGTCTTTTTGAATGTAGACCCAGTGAAAGTGGAAAGCAGACACCCCACTGCTATCATAAGGCGCTCCACCTTGTATCTGTTGCGCAATCTTTCCCTGTCTTGTGGAATCTACGCTGAACAAGCTCAGAGGGAGGCTGTCAGTGCGCTGTGTGGACTCATGCGGAAAATACTGGATGCTGGGTGTAATTATGGAATCAGTAAGTAATATTTAGGATGAATTTAGGATTCCTTATATCATCATCACGATGATATTACAAAGAAAATCGATGTTAAAAATGTATAGTGTATTTAATGAATTTTATTCGTAGGCAAAATTATTTTAGAAATTTTTTTTTTTCAAAACTGACACAAAAGATTTCATAAGTTAGGGTCATTCTTTTCACTCTAAAATAACTGTTCTTGTTAATCTTCATTTACATTTCATGGTAGAATTTTCTGATATATATACATGTAAAATAACGATTTTTTTTGCAGACTCTAACTATATCCCCACCCAGATCGCTAGTGAGCAGCACTACAGCTGGTGCACCCTGGGATTTGTACGAGCAATTGCCACCAGTCCAGGCATCTGCGAGTCTCTGAGCTCACAGAAATGGATCAATCTGCTGCTCAAGATTCTGGAGGATGAGAAGCCGTCGCAGCCTACCAAGAACATCATCAAACAGGTTCTTGTTTTTTAAACAGTCTGATGTATATATATTTGGGTTAGAAAAAGTTTTAGTTACTTAAGATCTAAGATATTAAAAGCAAATAAGTTAAAAAAAAATATTTTTAAAGATATTTTTTGAAATACAGTGTGTATCAAAAATTTGAACAAACTAAAATCTAAAACCATTTCAGCTACCTTTAATAATTTTGCATTTCATAAGCAGCTATCTTTCTCAATTTTTTTCACTACCCGATAAATAATGCAAGTTATAATTTCCAGGGCTAGATTAATCAATTTTATCTGATTTTGATTTCTGTAGATTCTGATCCTGAGGTTCTTGGAGTCGGTCCTGCCTCACTGGAGTAAGAAAACAGATCAGTCTCGAGTGGCGGCCATTGTGGAAAGGCTGTTCAATCTTCTGGGCAAAGTCATCATGGGATGCTCAGCTGATCCAACACTTTTCTCACCAAGTAAGGACCTATTGCCATTCTTACAAAAGTGTGTGTGTGTGTGTGTAAGGGGGGGGGGGGGGGTTAGTGGAAGTGGTAGTTGTTTAAGGTTCTGGAGGTTCTCAAAGCAAAACTTAACAATTTTTATTGTCATCAATTTTGTTGAATTGTTATTTAGCTCTGTTTTATGAAAAGTTTATCATTACCGTACTCATGGTAAACTCTGTTAATCTATACAATAGACATGTAATCTTTTCTATGGAATTAGAATGTATATTGTTTTGAAAAGAAGATTTTTGATGTGTTGGAACAAGCATGTGGGTTTTTTTAAAACGATGTTGATGCTACTTTTTACAACTGGTTTATTTTGTTGTTGTTGTTGATGACTGATGGATATGAGTGTTGTTGTTGTGTCAGATGACGCTCTGAGGAAGGGACACAAGCCATGCGTGTCCGTGTCGCTGACTGCGTCATACACCAGCACGGTCGCAGAGGAGATTGTTTGTCTGCTGCGGACTCTTCACGCCAGCGACTGCTGGAACTCCCACATCAATGCCTACATCACCAGTCAGCTCGTCAACATCGGAGACATGATGGTGGAGAAAGTCTGTCCATCACAGGTAAAGTAAAAAAGGAATCCAAACTTGGAAAAAGGCCTCAAGCCTTCTGAAATGTATCTCAGCAATGCTTTACCGGTACATTTTTTTATCAAAGTTCATGACAAGAAATAATATGAGAATATATCGTATATCCTTGGGGGGTTTTGCACAAAATTTGCGAAAATGGAGTAAATATGTAACCTTTTTTATTTGCCTCAGTCATGTTTTGAGATTTAAAAAGTTTCTAGTAGTAAACGATACTGGATACAATTTCTGTGTATTGTAATTTTTGGGATGTGAAAGTGGTCGCGGAAAAAGCAGAAAACTGATCATCGTGAAAATAACCAGAAATAAAGTAATACATGTAAAAGTAATGCTTGTGCATGTACACTATCTGCATTACCTAACTTCTAGGAACTGTTGTCTGAGGACACAGTCCTCGTTGACCGTCTGCCCATTGTCTTGGCATGCTTGGCCGTGATTGGTGGAGTGGACAACAGGGCACGGTTAGGGGGCAGGGTGGAGCACGAAGAGATGGGCTGTGGCACCATCGCCAGGATCACCTCCAAGGGCAAGATCCACGTGCAGTTTGAGGACGGTAGCCTGATGGGATGTAGACTGACCGATCTTACAGTGGTAAGGAGAGACATTTTAGAGACGGAAGTGCAATCGTCTCATTGAAAGTAACATTTATTTCAATTGATCTGTACACTTTGAAATGATTTGTACACATACTCAGCAGGCAATTCGTGAGTGGTGGTTATAGAGAGGGGGACTAATTAGGGCTTTTTAAGCAATTTTTTGTAACACAGGATGGGTTAACAAACCATATATGTAATAAGTTATTTTGATAAACAGGTCCCAAAACTAACCATGCATTGTAATACCCAACCCCCAACCTCAGCCACCATCTACAAAGTTTGGAAATTAACACGTTTTTAATTTAACTTATTATAAATAAACAGGTACATGTATGTGTATTAAGTTTATTGTTTTAAAGGCTAGTGATCAGGAATTCTGTGTGAGTAAACTTGACATGACGCCAGATGTGATCAAGATGTGGTCAGCCATTGTGGGTTACACAGCTACAGGGCTCAAGATGGAGAAAGATTTCCCCAAAGACAGACCCTTAGTCTCCAGCACAGCAAGTCTGGAGTCGGAGCACACCAGTAAGTTAATGGAATATCTCGACACAAAAGAAGTAAAAATAGCATTCATTCATTAAAAAGTACCATTAACAAATTATGAATTTGATTTTGGAATGAAATCCATGTATGACTTTAACATGAAAATAATCTTGTTTCACCATTTTCGGATTGTGAGTGGGAAAAAAACAATTGATTTTGAATTTGATGTAGAGGACTGTAAAATTCTATTTGATTTTTGTTCGTGCTTATAGCTGCCAGTGGCGTGGACGTGCGAGAACTCAGAAAGCAGCAGCTGAAGCTAGGACTGCTGCGGGCCTCTCGGGTCCTCCTGTCCTGCCAGCCACACCTACGCCAGATCCTGAGTGGAATCTCCGTGGTGGATCAAGGATTGTCAGAGGTGGAAGCAGGGGTGGAGGAGATCGGTGAGGAGGATCCAGAGAGCGAGTCCTCACCAGCCAACACCATTCTACAGCTGCTGATGAGTATAGCTACCCAGCCCTCTCCTATCAAAGCTGTGTTCTCCAGGGAGGAGCTGGAGGTAAGAGAGAAGGGTGAAGTAAACACAGTACATTGTGGTTTCCTCGATATTCACTCAATACCAAATTTCCTTGCGTTACATTGTTGAGTTATCCACGAAATTAATTTTTGATTGAAGTGCAATATCTATAAGCAAATTATATTGAGAGGATCATTGTGATTTTTCACTATTGATGCCTACAAATAGAAATGAAACCATAGTAAATGCATTTAAGAAATGAAAAAAAATTGCCATATTAATTACGTTTTTGAGGTGAAAGTGCACACATACAAAAACTGTTATAATCTCACTTGCATGTAGTTAAAACATATATCCTGGTTATGATCTTAATGAAATGAAACTGTATGAAAGATACTGTAATGATTATAGGAGACAGTATAAAGTTTTACATTTTTAAATAATACCTTATTCATGTACATGTAATAATATTAAAAGAAAGTTGGTGTGAGGATGCAAAAGGAACAAAATCTAATGGTCAGATTAAAACAAGGCATATGCATTGTTTTTAAGATGATGATTGCAATCCAGGTGATGATTGCATGGGGACTACTAGCTCCTCTAGTATTGTTGTTGCATGAATGACAAAGATCCTGGCAAAAAAATGGGAGCTGGTTTTGCACTAAGTAAAAATTCTAGATATACATAAGTACATGTACTTTTATTTTTTTAAATATGAAAATCTGTTCCAGGGAGCCGCTCTGTCGGTAGCCCAGTACCTGACAGCCACGAGCCAGCTGGAGGTGGATGATTCAGAGTCCTCCGAGTCAGAGAGTGACAACGAGCAGGTGCCCCCTGTCAGGCCCCAGGCTGAGGTGCCCAGTAACATCAACCGGAACAAACCAAAGAAAGTCCGGAATGCAGAACAGAGGAACCACCAAGAGCCACACGAGCATGTCGACCCGGTGGTCACCCAGTTGATGGAGATGGGCTTCCCCAAGAAAAACGTCAAATTTGCCTTGAAAGCAATCAGTGAGCTGTCTTTATTGTGTTTTAATTAGGTTGTTTAAAATGTCAAGTTTGTTCACTTAGTAATACATATTTGTATTTAATTTTGTCTTAGATAATCGAGAGTTTATAGAATTTGGGGTGGGGGGGTTTTCTCAATGTTTATATTGACATATGATACCTTAGATGCATTTGAAACTGCAAGTACTGTAAAGTCTCGTCTATGATATGCACCTGTGTGTCATACGCACCCCCAAAGTTGGGTGTAAAATGCTGAAAAAAACCCAGGTTGTTCCTATGTATAATAAGCATTCAAAAAACAAGGAAATTTTCAATCTAGATTTTTGAAAAGTCATCGATGTGCATGCATTGATAATGTATTTAATTCTTAAAAGTGACGTTTGTGGATCTAAACCAACAACAAAATTAGTGACTTTATGGATAATAAGTGCAATTTTTTTATTATTGTGATTACATTTGAAGAAATGTTTGTATGTCACATAATGCATTATCAAGTCATACAAATGATTGATCTATTTTTAACACTGTCAATGTAAAACAATAACTGCATAATGGGACATAAAGTAAATTTTAAGTTTTAAATCAAATCATAGTTATTGCTAATCTTCCTGCACTCAAATAAACTGTGACACAAGACAGGTGCATTCTTTACTGGAAATTGTTAGACAAACATTTAAATGTGTCGAGTCCAACAGGTGGCTGGTTACGCAATGGCAAATACACTGGCGAGAACTTGGAACAGTGGTTTGAGTGGATAAATAATCTATTTCATGGAAATAAAATTAAAAATAAGCTATTTTTGGCAAAATAAGTTTAGTATCCCCTCATACAACCTGCATAACACTCAATATCAGCAGTCATACTCCAGTGATATCCAGAAACATGCTTTAAAAAAATGGGTTGAAATTTTGTTTCTATGTATAATATGCAACCCCCCCCCCCCCATTTTTATCAAATTTTGGCTGAAAAAAGTGTGTTCTATACACGAGACTTTACGGTCAGAAATTCTGTTGGATTATTTTTTTGACGTATAAATCACCACAGCTAATTTATCTCCTGAAACATTAAGCTAAAGATGTTTGTTCAATGAATTGCTGATTTTAGGCAGTTCCACCTTAGTACCCAATCCCGAGCCCCCCAGTATTGAAGCCCTGGTGGGCTGGCTGATAGAGCACCCACAGATTACTGCGCGTGAACTCAACAACAGTGACAGTGATTCAGAGGACTACTCCACAGATTCTGATGCCTCGTCTGAGGACATTGTGGAGGAGAACTCGTTCGATGCCAGCGCAGAAGTGGCTGCATATACTGTAAGTCTCTCTTATGGCATGAACTATTGTTGTTCTAATGTGTTGCTCATACCAAATGGGTAGAAAGAGATACATGTACATACAGAATCCAGAAATTTTATTTATATTCTCAGTGGAGTTATGGATGCTATGCAATGGGAAGGTGTTGAAGCATATCAACGAAATAGTTCACGTACATAAGCTTTATGATCATCATGCATTACATCATGAAAATGCTCATTGAGGGTTAACTCCAATTCTTGAAGAATTCCTTTGTGATTGAGAGTGGTTATTTTGTAATTTTAGAACATCACAAATGAGGCACCTGAAATTCCTCCACCTCCTGCTGCCACTCAACAGTCATATAAGAAGCGGGCAGACTTTCTGAGTAACGACGAGTATGCCATGTACGTGAGGGACACCATACAACCCAACATGAGCGTCAGGTGCTGCCGTACTTACGAGGAGGTTCACGAAGGGGATATTGGAAAAGTTGTTAAAGTAGGTTGATTTGTTGTACTTTTGTATTCATTGAAAGATTTTAGAATTACATTTCCTTTCTCTGTCGCACCAGAAACTCACCTGTCTGTTAAGATATTGTGTCACATTGTGCAAACAGTGCTTTGTATGAAAATAATGCTGGTTGGGATCAAGTATTCATATTAAACAGAATAAAATACATCAATAGCTATTTTTTCTCTGGGATGTATTAAAGGTTTACTTATATTTTTAGCTGGACAGAGATGGCTTGCATGACCTTAACATTCAAGCTGACTGGCAGAGGAAAGGCGGAACGTACTGGGTTAGATACATTCATGTGGAGATTCTGGGATTCATGGGAAACGAGACCGGACCGAACCAGAAGATCTCGGTGGGAGACAAAGTTCACGTCAAACCCAGCGTAGTGACTCCGACGTACAAGTGGGGATCTGTGTCTCACAACTGTATAGGAACTGTCACAGGTGTGTACTGAACTGACCATTGAACTGATCATCGTCATAATAAGGAAAAACAAACATCAAAATCAAGACCTCTGCCTTTATATTAATGTACATTTAATTTTTATTACATCTGTGTCTTCTATTTTAAAGCCATCAATGCCAATGGCCGTGACTTGACAGTGGACTTTCCTCAGCAGTCTCACTGGACAGGTGTTATTGATGAGATGGAGATTGTGCCAAGTTCCCACCCTGGCATAGGGTAGGTCAGCCATTTAAGGGCTCCATTGTACCGGTATGTAAGATATTGACCCAGTTATTGAAGGAATATCATTGTTGTTTGCAGATGCTTATTAGACTTTACATCCCCACAACCCTTGATATAAGCTTTTACATGTACATGTATTTGCACAAATTACCAATTTCTCACTTGGACAGGTCATCCAGAAAATAGGCCCCATATGGCCCCCACCACCACTACTACCCCCCCCTCCCATAAGCTATCCCCCTCCCCCTCCAAGCTATTTTTAACATCCATAAACATTGGCCCTGGCCTCAGGAAATAACATGATTCGACAAGTACTGATTGACATAAAAAAAAATTTCAAAAGTTAATGCCTCTGATATTTGATTTTTGTTTGTTTTTGCCTGTTTCAATAAAATTCTTTCCTTTTCAGGTGTGATGAGTGTGATCTGTTCCCTATTGTGGGCCCCAGATACAAATGCCAGAAATGTGCCAACTATGACATGTGTGAAAACTGCTTCAGAATCAAGAAACACAAGCATAATCATGTGTTCACCAAGATTGCAGAGCCAGGTATTGTACACAGTGTAATCATAATGTAAATCAAACCAATATTCATAGATGACATAAAAGGTACACATTCCAATGCTGCATAGCCTTTAGCGTAAAGCTAGTGATGTCTTTATACCAATATACTTTAAACTTTAAATCTGTTGACTATGAAATGCCATTGGTTATTTTACAGACTGTGAGCCAACCTATGCAGGGAAAGCTGGCAAGCAGAGGAGGAAGTATGGCGTCCTGTCTTCCCGGTCCGTCATTGACGACTGGCATGCCTGTGTGAAGGCCATCACCGTGTCTTCCAGAGAAAACCAAGCACACAGACTTATCAATGGCAACGGTGGCTACTGGCAGAGTTCAGGGTCACAGGGCAAGGTGAGGGGGTTAAAAGATAGTGGGTTCAAAGGTGAGAGGTTAAAAGAAAATAAGAGTTTGAAGATTTTGACTAATGTTATATACCAGTATAAAATAAGATTACAGTCAATAAAAGAGATTTAGAATAAGAATTCTTTCTGATTGATTAAAGGAGTCCTTATAAAAAGGAAGGAGTAATGCATGATTGTGGGTTTTTTTTTTTGGGGGGGGGGGGGGGTGTAGAATCAGTTAGGCTCAATGCTGAAATCATTTATTGCCAGTCAGATTTGATACACAAACACTATACACTTGAAGGTAAATAATCTGGTATATGTTGTTGTTTTCCCTCAGCACTGGATCCGGTTAGAGATGCTGCCAGACATCCTGCTACACCGACTGTACATGAAAGTGGAACCGTCTGACTCCAGCTACATGCCGAGTCTAGTAGTCATCAGCGCAGGGGATACCCTCAGCTCCATGAAGGAAATCCGAGCAGTCAACATCACCTCCTCTGAGTCTGTAGTCACCCTTCTACAGGACCTCAATGATGTAAGTAGATTAGATCTGGATCATTATAGAGGCATGTTTGGGGGAGAAGGGGGGATACAAAATATATTATACATTTCATTAAATAGAGCAGTCAGCATGCATAAAAACCAAAATGGCCAGAGGTCAGGCTAGTATCCTTCATCCTTACAATGTTTTTGAGTTTTGCCTTTATATAAATAAGAGGGAATTTGTATTCATTGTTTAGTACTTCCGCTTCATTGAAATCGGCATCAAGCAGTGTCGCAGCAGTGGCATCGACTGCAAGGTTCATGGTCTGACAATTCTCGGAAGGTTACGCTCTGATGAGGATGATGCAGCTGCCAACTTTTCGTTCCTTGCGTCAGACAGAGAGGAGGAGGAGGAAGAGAAGGTCAATAGTTCATCTGTCAAAAAGAAGAAGAAAGCCACTACTAAAGAAATTCAGACCAATGTCTTCTGCTGGGGGCTGAACGACAAAGATCAGCTTGGAGGGCCCAAAGGGTCAAAGGTCAGGTCTATATTTGTCAAAAAAAAATTGATTGGAGACTACTGGTACACATACTTAAAGGGACATGGTCATGATTTTGGTCAAATTCTATTTATATGTTTTTATTATTTACAATGCTTTAGGAATGCATTTCTAATGATCAAATGAAATTTGAGAGTAAGTGTTGAGTTTTAAGCAAGAAACAGCGCTCACAATTCTTTGTCATGTAAACAAGGCTCGTGCCCTGTTTTTGTTTACATAGGTTCAATATACCAGTAAAAAATCTTTTTCAAACTGATTTGACTATGTTTTTATACATTTTAAGCATAAATAAACAGTCCTTAACGTTTAACACATTCGTTTTAGGTCTAAAAATGGAATTTTCACTTAACCATTCAAAATGTAAACAAAAGCTTTGTTTACATAGCAAAGAATTATAAGCTCTGTAACTCGCTTATAACTTAACAAATGACACTCAAATATTGGTTGCCTATTAAAAATGCCTTACTGAAGCATTGTAAACATTAAAATCGGAAAAATAGTTTTCGACCCAAATCGTGACCATGCCCCCTTTAAGGCCACTGTTTATTAGAGCGAGTGGGAATGCTTGCAAAAATTGTGGTATAGTGATAGAGAATTTCGGTGAGCTCTCTCGAGCACCTGCTCTGTTGAACAGGCTTTAAATTTCATCCCTCCTAATCTTTACTATAATGTTTAGGTACCGTAAAGTATCGTGTATAATACGCACTTGTGTATAATACGCACCCCCCAAAGTTGACCAAAAACTGACGAAAAAACAGCAGGTCCTATGTATAATACGCACCCAAAAAATGGCGCAATCAACGGCCCCCCTTTCCCCCAAAACTATCGATGTTTCATGATAATTTTATATTCCATACGCAATTTCTTTAATCTTTAATTTTGTGATCGGAACATAGCTCAGACGATGAAAATCGACGGCCGCCATTTTTCCAAATAACTATCGATGTTTAATGATAATTTTTTAACCCAAGCGCAGTTATTTTAATTTCGTGGTCGGAACATGGCCCAAGTGATATTGGAGTCAAAGTTCTTACAATTTCATTTTTAAAAACGATAGGTATCAAATGGGGCCTATCATTTGACACTTCGTACAGAAAGAGTTTCTTATACAAGAGCGGAGAAGTTGAAGATCATCATATGCAGAGAAGAACGGCAACCGAGCTTAGTGCTTAAAAGTAATAATGTTTGCAGATATAAACCAAAACAACATCAAGAGAAATGATTTAATTGATTATTTATAGTCAAACTGTTTGATTGTTGTGAAATAAACATTGTGAAGAAACGTATGTATGTCGTATATCGTCATTATCAAGTCGTACCAATGATCGATGTATTTTTAGCAGTGTCTATGTAAAGCAATAACGTTTAACTGCATAACTGGACATTAGGTAATCAAGTTAAATAAAATCATAATTATTGCTAATCTACATGCACTTGAAAACCCCCTGTGAAGTCCGACACGAGACAGGTGCATGCTTCTGACATCGGAAATTGTTAAACAAACATTGACCACGCGCCGAGTCAACAGGTGGCTGCTTACGTAATGGCGAATACACTGGCGATATTTAAACTTGTTCATATTGTTTACAGAGACATAAATAATTTTGTTACTTATGTTTCTGGAGAGGATAAATATTTCAATACATGGAAAAAAACTAAGAATAAGGTATTTCTGACGCAGTAAATTTAGTATACACTCATACAACTTGCACAACACACTATATCGGCTGTCACTACTCCCGTGGTATCAAGAATCACAGCTTGATAAAAATGGGGTAAAATTTTGGTCCTATGTACAATACGCACCCCCCACTTTTGATCAAATTTTGGCTGAAAAAAAGTGCGTGTTATACACGCGACTTTACGGTATATGTAATTGTCATAGTAATATTGGCTGACAATTCTATTATTTATTGTCTTTCAGATTAAACTTCCAACACTAAATGACAATTTATCAGCCTTGAGATGTGTGCAGATTGTTGGTGGATCAAAGAGTTTGTTTTGTGGTAAGTTACATTTGTGTACCTACACAATTTTTTACAAGTAAATAGATGGAATCAAGTTACATTATTATACCCCTGCAAACGAAGTTTAGGGGGGTATATTGGTTTCACCCTGTCCGTCTGTCTGTCTGTCCGTCTGTCCGTCTGTCTGTAGACGCAACTTTGTCCCCCCTATAGAATTTTTTACTACTGCATGGAACAGTCTGAAAATTTGTACATATGTTGAACACCATCTGAAGATGTGCACCTGCAATTTTTGTTTAAGATCAGACAAGATTTAATGATTTTATGACAGTTTTCATTTTCCTTATTCTATATATTATACACTGATGTTGAAAAGTAAGGGAGGTAATCCTTACAGACTTTATTAATTAATTAATAGTAAACACTCTAAAATATATTTATATTAATACATCCAGATGGAGGTTTTTTGTCTTTATTTCTTAATTTATTTTTTATAAGTATTCTATCAACTGACAATGCAAAATGTTTGTTTGTCATTGATAAATTCTTAGGAGCTAATAAGAACATCAAAGACAAGTGTGGCTGAATTCAGTTGTCCCAAGAGGGCCATTATCTGAGCCATGGTTTAGATAGAGCATGGGTTTAGGGAAAATTGATAATCTGTAAATGGGCAGTGGTTTTGGGGTTATTTTAATACTGCTTCATGTAAACCAAAAGTTTCTATCATTATAATGAAATAAATAATATCATTATTAATAAAGAAGTTAGCTATTTTTAGAAGCTGTTTAAATTTATTAGTCAAGTAAATTGATGAAGTGACCCTATAGGGATCAATTTAAATGAAATTCAAAATTACTACGGTAATATGATTGTAGTGTTTTGGCAATTTTAAAATTGTTTTTAATATTAAATTTTTTTTCATATTTTTACATAGTATGCTAATTATGATAATGTTTTGGGATTTTATCCAATTTAACAAGCTCATCAAAGAAAATCATAGTCCTATGGGATCAATTTTCTGATAGTGAGTTGCATTGTACCATAGGAAAAAGTGAGGAAAATTTGAAACAACTAATTGCATCGGTCAAGACTCTGATTAGAAAGATATTCAAAGTGTTATCAACAGAAGAGCATTGCTTGGCTATTTTCATTTACTGCAAAGGGAGGGGTTATTGTCACTTTGTTGGTTTTTCTTTAAAACAATTAATAAAAAAATATCACCAGATACATAAATTTGTAAATGTATTATTGTTATACATATGTATTTACAGTGAAGTTTTGAAAATTTTGATTTTAATTTTTCTTTGTTAACTACATGTGAAATTGAGTTTTTTAAAAATTCTAGAATTTTTTTTTATTTATGTGTCGCAAACCTTTATTAGGTCACCTGAGTAAACTCAGGTGACCTATTGCTATCTGTTTTCGTCCGTCGTCGTGCGTCGTGCGTCGTGCGGCCATATAGTAAAAATGTATTAAATCTTAGAAAATCTTCTTCTCTACTCCCATAGATATTTGTTTAAAACTAAATGCATGGATATGATGTCCATGAAGCCCTCTACCAAAATTGTGAAATTCATGGCCCCTGGGTCAGGGGTTCAGGCTCTAGGGTGGGGCCAATATGGCCATATAGTAAAAATGTATTAAATCTTAGAAAATCTTCTTCTCTACTCCTATATATATTTGTTAAAAACTAAATGCATGGTTATGATGTCCATGAAGCCCTCTACCAAAATTGTGAAATTTATGGTCTCTGGGTCAGGGGTTCAGGCTCTAGGGTGGGGCCAATATGGCCATATAGGAAAAATGTATTAAATCTTAGAAAATCTTCTTCTCTACTCCCATAGATATTTGTTTAAAACTAAATGCATGGATATGATGTCCGTGAAGCCCTCTACCAAAATTGTGAAATTCATGGCCCCTGGGTCAGGGGTTCAGGCTCTAGGGTGGGGCCAATATGGTCATATAGTAAAAATGTATTAAATCTTAGAAAATCTTCTTCTCTACTCCCATATTTATTTGTTAAAAACTAAATGCATGGTTATGATGTCCATGAAGCCCTCTACCAAAATTGTGAAATTTATGGTCTCTGGGTCAGGGGTTCAGGCTCTAGGGTGGGGCCAATATGGCCATATAGGAAAAATGTATTAAATCTTAGAAAATCTTCTTCTCTACTCCCATAGATATTTGTTTAAAACTAAATGCATGGATATGATGTCCATGAAGCCCTCTACCAAAATTGTGAAATTTATGGTCCCTGGGTCAGGGGTTCAGGCTCTAGGGTGGGGCCAATATGGTCATATAGTAAAAATGTATTAAATCTTAGAAAATCTTCTTCTCTACTCCCATATATATTTGTTAAAAACTAAATGCATGGTTATGATGTCCATGAAGCCCTCTACCAAAATTGTGAAATTTATGGTCTCTGGGTCAGGGGTTCAGGCTCTAGGGTGGGGCCAATATGGCCATATAGGAAAAATGTATTAAATCTTAGAAAATCTTCTTCTCTACTCCCATAGATATTTGTTTAAAACTAAATGCATGGATATGATGTCCATGAAGCCCTCTACCAAAATTGTGAAATTTATGGTCCCTGGGTCAGGGGTTCAGGCTCTAGGGTGGGGCCAAAATGGCCATATAGTAAAAATGTATTAAATTTTAGAAAATCTTCTTCTCTACTCCCATATATATTTGTGAAAAACTAAAGGCCTGGATATGATGTACATTAAGTCTTCTACCTAAATTGTGAAATTTATGATCGCTGGGACAGGTGTTTAGGCACTAGGGTGGGGCCAATATGGCACAGGAAGGGCCCAAATATTTTGAAAACGGTTAAAATCCCCACCCCTAAACCATATATATTCTTGTTCCTTGTGTTAAGGGCCATCAAATGGTATGTAGGTCATGGGCCTCAGGGGTGGTTCCTGACCCCCCTCAAACAGGAAGAGCCCAAATATCTTGAAAACGGTTAAGAACCCCACCCCTAAACCATATATATTCTTGTTCCTTGTGTCAAGGGGCATCATATGGTATGTAGGTCATGGGCCCTGGGGATGGTCCTGACCCCCCTCAAACAGGAAGTGCACAAATAACTTAAAAACGGTTGAGATCCCCACCCCTAAACCATATATATTCTTGTTCCTTGTGTCAAGGGGCATCATATGGTATGTAGGTCATGGAACTTGGGGTGGTCCTGACCCCCCTCAAACAGGTAGTGCCCGAATATCTTGAAAACGGTTGAGATCCCCACCCCTAAACCATATATATTCTTGTTCCTTGTGTCAAGGGGCTTCAAATGGTATGTAGGTCATGGGCCCCAGGGATGGTCCTGACCCCCCTCAAACAGGTAGTGCCCGAATATCTTGAAAACGGTTAATATCCCCACCCCTATACCATATATATTCTTGTTCCTTGTGTCAAGGGGCATCATATGGTATGTAGGTCATGGGCCCCGGGGATGGTCCTGACCCCCCTCAAACAGGAAGTGCACAAATAACTTGAAAACGGTTGAGATCCCCACCCCTAAATTATATATATTCTTGTTCCTTGTGTCAAGGGGCATCATATGGTATGTAGGTCATGGGCCCTTGGGGTGGTCCTGACCCCTCTCAAACAGGTAGTGCCTGAATATCTTGAAAACGGTTAATATCCCCACCCCTAAACCATATATATTCTTGTTCCTTGTTTATGTTAGTTCACCTGATATATAGTTAAGGACCCCTGGGAACCACATGAAACTTTGTGGGTCATCCCTACTCTATATGATAGCCTCGTTCGTTTGGGAGACTTTATAATCGCCCCGATTATAATTACATCTTGTTTTCCCTTGCTTCTTCCTAATGGAGTTATCTTCCTTTGCTTGTTCATATGTAGTAATTAATCGTTGAATATAATGTAATTATAAAGAAGTTGTATGATCAAAAGAGTTATGCAAGGCTTTTTATCATTTGAAACAAAAACAGTTTTTGAACTTTCAAAATAAACAAATAGACTTGTTAATAGTAAAGTAATAATTGGCTAACTAAAATCACTGATATATAAAGGTAAAATGATTTTGGTATATATGCCAGATGGTGATTCTCAACGAATGTTGAATATTCAAAAACTGGAACAGGAGAAGTGAGTAACTCATGATGGCTTTTATCGATAAAGCTGGGTTTTTTTTCGTTTGTTTAAATGCCCATAGGGAGAGTTTCTGTCTGCCCCGGGGGGATGGGAGGTTGTTTTAGATAAAACATGAATAATAGCCACCTTGTTATTATTATTAAATTATTTTCTATCAGAGTCTTGCACCTTTTCAATATCAGGTCATGCATTCTTTTATGATCTTTTAAGTTTTTCGCTAAAATTATAGGTTTAATAGTCGTTTTTGAAAGATTTCAGGCAGGGAGGTGGTTGTCATTACAAATTAAAAATTTTTCTATTCCAGAATAAAACTTAACTAAATGCATATATGAGACTCCTTGACAAGTTTGTGTATGGGTTATGCTACTCAGGTGACCGTTAAGGCCATTTGGCCTCTTGTTATACAATTCAATTATTTGTCCCATTTGAAATTAGCCTTGCGGGGGTATTAGTCCCATTAGGACAGTTCTAGTTGATAACAGGAGAATAAATACTAAGAAAAAGATAGATTACATTGATATATGATAATTCTATTGAAAGTTTTGCTTTATTTTAGTAACACAAGAGGGAAAAGTCTATGCCTGTGGAGAGGCCACCAATGGGAGGCTTGGTCTGGGGATCAGCACAGGGACAGTCTCTGTTCCTCGACAGATCACCTCTCTCAGTCAATATGTTATCAAAAAAGTGGCTGTGCATTCAGGTATAATAACAAACAATGTGTACATGTATGTTATCAATTCTGTTGTAACTTACAGCTGTTATTTGTATTCTAAGCTCTTATTGAAATAGGATATCTACAGTATCTTTGTTACAGCATGTTACATGTATGTGGATCACAATTTTTTTAATGAGATTTAAAGAACTGCAACTTGAATATAAGATAAAACTATAATTTTTTTTAAGAATACCTGTACATTGAAATTTACATTTCAGAATTATAGATAGTACCAAATTCTTTTAAATAAAAGAATTTACACTGTATGTACATGTAGTTATTTCAGATTTACCGGTACTTGATTATTTTTCAATGAACAAGTATTTTTACAGTTCTATTAAATCACCTATTTCCTGTAACAGGAACTTGAAGTTCATGTCCATTATTTATTGTCAATTTGTCTATACAATGTCATGTACACAGGTGGGAGGCATTCATTGGCTCTGACCACAGATGGCAAGGTCTTCTCCTGGGGAGAAGGGGATGATGGGAAACTGGGACACTTCAGTCGCTGGAACTGTGACAAGCCTCGTCTGATCGAGGCCCTGAAGTCCAAGCGTGTGAGGGACATCGCGTGTGGGAGCTCCCACAGTGCCGCCATCACCTCTAATGGGGACCTGTATACCTGGGGGCTGGGGGAGTACGGTCGACTGGGCCACGGCGACAACACCACCCAGCTGAAACCCAAACAGGTCTGTTGTTGGGACGTTTCAGATTTAGAAATCTGGATTTGACAGAAAATATATTTAATTAGAACACTTCAAACTTCTTCTATACTTTGAATTTAAAAGAAAGTCAAAATTACCTTGGACTTGTAGAAAAGTTAATTCATGTATTAGATTTTCATTTACATACTGGTACAATGTACATGTTTATTGTAAATTATATGTTGTGACAGAGGTTTTAATTCTAAAACTTCTGATTTTGACCTTTATCCAATTAGGTCAAGGCCTTGGCCCATGAGCGGGTGGTACAGGTAGCCTGTGGGAGCAGGGATGCCCAGACCCTGGCCCTGACGGACGAGGGCAAGGTGTACTCCTGGGGAGATGGAGATTTCGGAAAGCTGGGTCGAGGCGGGAGTGAGGGTTGTAATGTCCCTCATGAAGTGGACAGACTACGAGATCAGAAGGTGTGCCAAATAGAATGTGGGGCCCAGTTCTCTCTGGCTCTGACCAAGTCGGGACAAGTGTGGACCTGGTAAGGAATCGAAAGATGTGAACACTTGTACTGAATGCCCTTAAATTTATGTATAAGTTTGAAATCATCTTCCTGATAAGTGTAAAACATTTCTGTGTAATGCATATTCATTGTATATATTGATATTGAATTGTAATGAAAGGAAAGAAATTTGGCTTCAAAGCAGGTTTCTTTTTCATGTATAGTTAATAAATATACCGGTATTGTTTTTGAAGAAGAAGATTATTGGTTCACTTTTAATTATTCACTAGTCCATTCACTGGTCCATTTAGGTGAAATAAAAGTAAGATAATTACAATTGTATTTTATATAAACTGATTCAAAATACGTATATATTTAGATTTTTTTTTCAGGGGAAAGGGGGACTACTTTAGACTGGGTCATGGCACCGATGCCCACGTCAGGAAGCCTCAAATAGTAGAGGGACTGAAGGGGAAGAAAATAGTCCACGTAGCAGTGGGAGCACTCCATTGTCTGGCTGTTACTGACTCTGGACAGGTGAGACATTTATGTAGGTCAGATTGGGGGAGGGGGGGGGGGGGGCAGGAGAGGGGTTCGAGTTGGGATTTGTTATTAGATGAGACATGAAGTCAGGTGCCTGTTCCAAAGAAGAAGAATTATAGGTGGAAGGATAAGATGTGGAAAGGGGTGATTGGATGATTTTACTTATAAAGCCTATCTTAGACTGGTTTACAGAGTTTTATGACAATAACTATACATCTGCTACATGTACTGTCCTTTGACTCTGTTTCTAGGTCTTTGCCTGGGGAGACAATGATCATGGGCAGCAGGGGAATGGCACCACCACTGTCAACAGGAAGCCTGCCCTGGTGGTGCTTGAGGGGTACAAGATCAGTAAGGTGGCGTGTGGTTCCTCCCACAGCATCGCCTGGGCCACCACTGACATGTCAGTCCCCACCACCCACGAGCCAGTCTTGTTTTCCACCTCTAGAGATGCTCTAGGCGCCACACTAGTGGGTAAGGGTTATTTTGCTTCAAACAAGCTCCATCATTTTACATATTTTGGATTCATGCAAGGATGATTATTAGAGAAACATAATGTTTAACAATTTTCCTCCTTTGCTAAGGTTAACTTGTTAACTCAAAGCATCTGTCCTTAAGACTGTGATATTGTATTTAGTTACATTAGGGTAGAGATAACATGGATATTTTTGTTCACAAGGTGTGAATGACAACAACTCTGAGGAGAATTCTGTCTCTGCGGCATCTGCACAGAGTGTGACCTCCAAAGCTTTGCGGCCTTCGCTGGCCAAGATCATCCTGTCCCAGGACACGGACATCAGCAAACAGCAGGCCCTGGGCTACATCCTGACTGCGCTGCAGATTCTCTACTCCAGGTAAGATAGGGGTTTTTTTTTCTCCATAAGCAAACCATGAAAAACTTAAAATAATCACTGATGGTTTATTTCATGTACGATGAGCATCCCCCTTTGAATCTTTCACTTTCCAAGATACTTTACCTTAGTTAAGACATATTAACCAAAACTCATTAGAATTAACACATTGTATATGTATATTGTACAATAAATAGTGAACACATTGTAAATGTATATTGTACAATCATTTGTAAATGTATATTGTACAATCACATTGTAAATGTACATTGTACAATCTATAGTTAAAAGTCTGAATTTTTTAACTCACTGCAAATCAGTCACCACTGCTCTCTCTCTCTCTAAAGATTTCTATTTTATCTAAGCACATGATGTCTAATTTGAATTCAATAAAAAAGTCTCCCAAATTCTGAAGAATAAAGAATTTAAGTGTGTAATTGAGATTGTACAATGCTTTGGATTTATTTTTTAATATTAAACAGGGATGCAATTGTACAGTCATTGGAGACTGATGGTCAGCCAATGCCTGTTTCCTCAGACATGAAGCCTCTAAGCATGGCTATGTCCCTGACAGCCAGTATGGATGAACTTCCCAGGGAGAGGGAGGAGGGTGTCCCCAGAGAGGGAACAGACGAGGTGTTGGACCATGCTGATATTCAGCTTAACTTGGGGGAGATTTTCACCGAGGGGGTAAGTGGAGGGAGTGCTTGTCTGCTGTGTTGGAGAGGGTGCATGGGTATGGGTATTTCAAAAGATAATAACATAGAAAATGGTCGATGTGGTATGCTGATTCTTTACTAAACAAACGCTTTCAAAGTTATTGGAGGTTGGGGTTAGGGGTGGGTTTAGTTAAATGTGACTGTTAATACTGTCTAATAATTGATTGGGAGATTGAGAGATTGTCAGTAAAGTAACTGAGTAGAGTATCGTAAGAAAGTGTGGAAGCTACATGTATATGAATAAGGGTAATATAAAATGGGGGTTGAAATACAAAGACTTAAACCACTGTGATAATATACCTGTACTTGTAAATTAAAAATTTTACTCCAATTTTCTTTTTAAATTACTGTTTTTCCTCTAACCTTACTTTCACTGATTTCAGGTACATGTACATTCAGAAATCTCATCGTACACAAGCATGCAAGGTCTGGCAGCTTTGGTTCCCATGGAAACCAGTATCATGGCTGAAACCTTGACCTCTGCTGATGAGGTCATGAGCACCATAGACACAGTACAAGCTATCTATCCCTCAGGTCTGGACGACTTCACGGTAAGGATGTCTGTCAACGACGCTCGTAACTTGGTGGAACTCTTGAAGCTTGCTGTGGCCACCAGAATGGGTGAATCAGCAAGAGAATGTTTATCAGAAGTTCTTTCTCGCTTGGCCAAAGCTTACCCACAGGTATGATCCCCGTTCCAAGGTTCTATGAAACTGTGTTTATACATGTATTTAAGTTTTTCATTTGGAAGGTACCCTTTCTTTACAAAGTCTCGTTTTAAAAAACATGAAAGTTTTCTAGATGTTGCTGTATCAATGAATTTTGTTTTCAAGATGTACTTGTAGTATATTTGATATCCAAGAAAATGGATCCTGAACAAGTGTGACAAAAATTTCTTTTTCTTTTTATCAAGTTGTGAATTTTTAATTTTGAATAATTTCAACAGTCCCTATTGAATTTTTAATTTTTTAATTTGAATATTTTCAACAGCCCTAGTTTAACGGTTAATGTGTGATGTATACTTCATACATTATAGGTGGCGGAGATGTTACTGGAGCTGTGTGTGACAGAGTTGGAGGATGTGGCCACTGACCGCGTCTGTGGGAGACTGCCCCAACCGGTGGTCCAGGAGAGTCCCCACCCCTACATGGACGACGCCTCTCTCAGCGGCACCGTCAAAATTCCAGGTAAACCGAGGCTTAATGGCCAAGAAAACTCAGTAAACCAGGTGTTAATTGTTACATATCTACCTCAAATTTTCAATTATCAACCGTAATGTGCTTACATCTTCTTTATCTAATGAATTGTATAACAAGATGCATTGGCAAATTTTTATGTGAGCTCATTAAAAAAAGTGGTGAATTTGCATTTTACGTAGTGTGATTAATTATTTGAGACTAAGAATGAGTTTTCCAATGCAGGAGCTGATTCCCTGAGGGTGGAGTTTGATCGCCGATGCTCCACGGAGAGAAGACATGACCCGCTGACTATATCTGACAGTTCTGGTCGAACCCTTGCCGTCAAATCAGGTATTTATATCATGAAGCTTTTACAATTACGGTACATTGTATTTGAATAAATTCTAAATATGTGTGTACATTGCAACACCTACCAAAAAATAGTTCACAGTAAAAAATGAAATGAATTTGGAAAAGAATCCATGCTGGATTTAAGAATGTTGAAATACATTGTCTGTGTACAGTTCATTTTTCATCATTAAGAAATTGATATATGGATTTTCTCAACCCCAAAACATAGAAGAAGAAAAAAGTAGCTGCAAAGGAGGGGACCTTGACTAAGTGCCCTTTAGGTTTATAGTGTATACCTGTTTTATGCAGTGTTAGATACTTGAATTAATGTACCCATACTGGTTATGCTAATTTTTTTTTTTGAATAGGCCGAGAATGGTCAGATTGGTCCCAAGAACTTAGGATAGACGGGGATGAATTGAGATGGAAGTTTGTGAGTGATGGCTCTGTCAATGGCTGGGGATGGTATTTCACCGTGTATCCCATCATGCCAGCTGCTGCCCCCATGGACATGCTCTCGGACAGAACCGTTCTGTCGAGACCGTCCATTGATCTCGTCACCTGTCTACTGGACTTCAAACTGGAAATTAGCTTGGACAGAAATATCGTCACCAGACTGGCAGCCACATTGGCTGCTAATGCCCAGCTCAGCTCTCTAGGTTTGTCTTGTGAAATTAATGATTTTTATTTTCCAATATAACTCATGTTGAATCAAATTAAATGTACATGTACATCTACAGGTTATATGACAAAAAGAATGGAAATTTTTCAAAATAATCTCATTATTTTTGCCGTACAGGATCTAGTCAGAGAATGTGGGCTTTGCAGAAGCTGCGTAAGCTTATGACGTACAGTGCGGACCAGATTGTGAATGTCAACACTTTACTGGCCAGTCCCACTGTGGAGATCTCAGAATCAGAACTAGCCTTACGATCATCCGCTGCTGTAAGTGGTCTGTGTTATCAAGAAGTCTTCTTGCTTGCATACAATTACTATATTTAAGTATACCTGTATTTCTTTATTTGCAGCTGCTGAGCAGTTCCTCAGTGACCACCCTTGTGAAGGGTCTACCTGAGGCCTTACAGAGACAGTATGACTATGAAGATCCCATTGTCAGGGCTGGAAAGCATCTCATGCATAGCCCATTCTTCAAGGTATGCAGCATGTGATTGTGCAGATTCAGAAAAAAAAAATTCTTAAGAGAGTAAAATATATAGAGAAATAGGGGTTGGGACATCCAACTTACTTTCAACATATCAATGGTATTTGAGATTTCAATGTTCAAGATACTGAAGTTCAACTGTATTACGGCTTACATTGTATACACATATATGCAATAGATGAGAATAAAGTAAATCTTTGACACTTTTTGGATTTTCTGTATCAGGAGCTGGTGGCTTTGGCCTGTGATTTGGAGCTAGACAAGCTGAGTTGCTGTAGTGAGGCTCACAAGTGGGCGTGGTTCCGGCGGTACTGCATGGCGGCAAGAGTTGCCACAGGCATCGTCCAAAGGACCGCGCTCCCAATGTCCTTCGTAGAGGAGGTCAGGAAGAAGATTCTGGACATTTCTGGGGAGGAAGAGGAGACCACTCTGAATGTTCACGAGAATCATGACATTTTCAAGCAAGAACAAGATGAACAGTTGTTATTGTGGCTGAATAGAAAACCTGAAGAGTGGACCCTGTCTTGGGGTGGGAGTGGCCAGATCTGGGGTTGGGGACACAACCACAGAGGGCAGCTTGGGGGTGTGGATGGTGCTAAGGTCAAACAGCCGGTCAGCTGTGAGGCACTGGCAGTGACAAGGCCCATTCAGCTGGTGGGGGGAGAGCAGACATTGTTTGCTGTCACTGCAGAAGGAAAGGTAAGGAGGCTTATGTTATCAAATTGTTTTGTGATTTTCCCCTGTCTCCTTATTTCACTATGTACAAAACTAATTCTGTAGTTTGATAAACATTAATATTTAAATTTTGAAGCATCAATTTTTGTGGATTTAGCATATTTCACAGTTTCGAGGATACGTACAATGTATATTCACTGACAGTTTTTCTACCAATAAAATTAAATATCAATTTTCATAGTTTAGTCACTACTTGATTTTGTAGATTGACTTGTCAATGAAATTCAGTAATATTAGTGTTCAACAAATATTGATGGATCTAAAGTTTGTTTTAATTATTAAATCTTTTTTTCTTCTTCAACTGCTGTTTTTCGCAGGTGTTTGCAACTGGATATGGGGCGGGTGGCCGATTAGGAGTGGGAGGGACAGAGTCTGTGTCCCATCCCACACAACTGGAGTCCATCCAACATGTCTTCATCAAAAAGCTGGCTGTCAACTCAGGAGGGAAGCACTGCCTGGCCCTGTCCGCTGAGGGCGAGGTGTATTCATGGGGAGAGGGGGAAGATGGAAAACTGGGTCATGGAAATAGAAGGTATGAAGAAGGAACCTATTTTTAATTCAATTTATACACACATTTTTGTCAATAAGATTTGCAATATTTTTGGTTTTAAAAAATAAATATTTAATATCTTTGGGGCTTTTATGATGGAAGGTAAGAGTATGTAAATTTATTGAATACCAAACTGAGGTCAAAGTGCATTTAAAAAAAAAAAATTATGAAGTAAACAATTAACATTGAATGTTTTGTTGTTTTTTTTTTTTTGTAGTCCCTGCGACAGACCAAGGGTGATTGATTCCCTGAGAGGGAAGGAAGTGGTGGACATAGCAGCAGGAGGGGCCCACAGTGCCTGTATCACAGCTAACGGAGAGCTGTACACCTGGGGCAAGGGCCGGTACGGACGTCTGGGGCACGGGGACAGTGAGGATCAACCCAGACCAAAACTGGTTTGTTGTCTGTTTGATTTTCAAATCTTATATACGTAAAGTAAAACTGAATCTTTAAAACCAATGCAAATACTGGTATACCTAACTGTTTAATAAGTACCTGTATACATATATTCATTCGTTATGCATATGAACAAACTATTTAAACTATTTATACATGTAAAGAATAAGTATGAAAATTTGATAGGGAATACTATATTCTGAGTGAATTTATATGCAGGTGGAAGCCTTGAAGTCTTATCGTGTGATTGACATGGCATGTGGAAGTGGCGACGCCCAGACTCTGTGTATCACTGATGATGACAACGTCTGGTCCTGGGGAGATGGAGATTATGGCAAACTTGGTAAGGACACATCTTTTTGGTATGCTATTCCTTGGGTGCTGGTTAAAATTCATATCAGTTATTGTCTCTGACACTCTGAATTGGATCCTTGTGGAGATAGCATTACATTAGAATTTAATCTTACTATCAGAAGACTTTATTTATGACAAATTTTGGTTACCGGTGTTTATGCACAAGAAAATGTTCGCTGTCATTCAGTTTATTGTCAGATTGTAGTTCAGTACTGAATGTTATTACTGGTACTTTTATTACTAATAGCCATTTTCTACTTGCTTGGAAGATGTCCTTTCATACATGTAATTAATACATGGGAATTAGCTAGCTAGTTTTAAATAGGTTTCTGGTTCAAATTCTTCTGTCAGTCCCTGAAATTTCCAGCTCTTCCTTGGCAATAATGATTTTGTTATTAAAATTGGAATTATTTTTTTTTCCTGATAGGTCGTGGAGGAAGCGATGGTTGTAAAGTGCCGATGAAAATTGAAACACTGCAAGGCCAAGGGGTCATGAAGGTGGAATGTGGATCCCAGTTCTCTGTGGCCTTGACCAAAAGTGGATCTGTCTATACTTGGTAAGAAAATGATGGTATATTTCACTGAGAAATCAAACTCTGGCATTGAAAACATTTCTCTTTAACTAAGAAAAATTTCCAATAAAATAGGATATATAGCTAATTTTATTTACAAAATGAAAACATTGCTTCTCCAGGGGTAAGGGAGATTACCACCGCTTGGGACATGGATCAGACGACCATGTGAGGAGACCCCGCAAGGTATCGGCCCTCCAGAACAAAAAAGTCATTGACGTAGCTTGTGGCTCCCTCCATTGTGTGGCATGCACTGATACAGGTAAGGAAGGGTCTGATTTTCTGTATTGTCAAGAATAAAAATATCAAACCTGACAGGAAATTTTTTTTTTTTTTGTGGTTGTAGGTGAGGTGTTTTCCTGGGGCGATAATGACGAGGGACAATTGGGAGATGGAACCACCAATGCCATCCAAAGACCACGCCTTGTGGCCTCACTGCTAGGTTTGAATATTATTTTTCTAAACATTTTTTTTTTCATTTTTCTTTGACAATGTATGCATTTGTATGTTCCATCAACCAATATGAAAGAGAACAATCAAAAATTTTCCCTGTGTAAAGGCCTGTTTTTCTCTTGTAAAGCTCTCTCCATATTCCCATACTCATTATATAAGAATTTTTACTGAATGGCAATCTCCATTTAAACTTTTTTTTCTGAAACATAGGGAAAAAGATAAACCGGGTGGCCTGTGGGTCAGCCCACAGTTTGGCCTGGTCCACCAACAAAGCGGTCAGTGCCGGGAAGCTGCCCTTGGCCATCCCCATGGAGTACAACCACCTGCAGAACATCCCGATCACCGCCCTCAGGAACCGCCTGATCCTGCTGCACCACTTCTCGGACCTCTTCTGTCCGTCCATCCCCATGTTTGACCTCCAGAACCGGAGTCAGATGGAGGTCAGGAATGACATCATCACCGGGCTGGACAACCTCCGAGGAGTGATTGTGTCATCAGTCAAGGTAGAGAATGAGGATTATGGGTACATTCAGGTGTAAGATTTGACATCTGTAAATTTCACAGTAAGACAGTAAAAGGGGTGTTTATAATTTGTCATGAGACATGCTATAAATTAAATAAATGTGATTAGATTGTACTTCTTTTTAGTGATCATGTTCTGTATACAGGGTTATTTTTGCCCCATGTTATTTCCGCTCTTCTTCATTTGCAAATGGTTTTGCCCTGTTTTGAATTTGCCGAGACATAGTTGTGTTTAAAAAGAGATAATTTGAGATATTGGAATTCGCCCAGTCTTAAATTCGCACCCTAATAACGAGGACAAAAGGGATGAAAATAAAACGGGGGCGAATATTTCCCTGTATACAGTATGTGTTAATTAAACAAACTGCAAGTTCAATATTTATGTTCTAAATTTTTAACAAATAGGAGGCAGCCTTTCGAAAAGTTGTTCAGGCAACCATGGTGAGAGACAAGCAGCATGGACCTGTGGTGGAACTCAACAGACTACAGGTAGGAGAGACTGCCGGGAGCCCTCTTAGACTACTTGTACCGGTACATGTTCATAAAAATAGAGATTTCAAATGAATAAGTTCTATGGACTTTAATCTAGATACAGCTTATCTTGTGACCTAACCCAAGAAAATTGCATATTACAATATTACTGGAGGATTTTAAAAGACCAAATAGTTATAAAAGATAGAGAAAGCATATGGAATCAGGTTCTGTATACTGAAACCAAGTATTATTTGTGTGCAAGAAAAGTTCACTTGAAAGAACCTTGTCATGCATATTTCTAGATACAGTTCAGTTCTGTTAATGTCTCTGAATTTGTTAAAGGAAAAGACTTGGTCAAGGACACCAGCTAATCACTGGTAAGTGTCACACATTACAAAAATAAATCAGACGTACATTGAACAAACATTTATGTACAGGTGAAGAGAGCCCGTAGTAAGGGCGGATATTCCGGCCCTGATGGAACCAAGTCGGTGTTTGGACAGATGGCCAGTAAACTGTCCTCCTTCGGAGCAGACAGTCTGATGCTACCCCACAGGGTATGGAAGGTCAAGTTTGTAGGTCAGTAGAATCAAGATGTGTATGATTGTACAAATGGTGTCCATTTTACTGTGCCGTCAACAAACATTTGCATTCTAGCTTTGATGTACGTTAAAGATATGTAATACATGCATGCAGTAATTACAATATTGCATATATGATATAATTAATAAAAGATAATGAGAGAATACCATACTGTATACCTGGGTTCAAGCAGGTTCTAGTTTTAACCAAATGATCTGTTGTATCTAAAAAAGTAATATGACATTCAACCATTTTTTATACAATATATTCACAAACAGTTGTGTTTTCTGTATAACTGTTTTAAACATAAGAATATGATATTGGCTGAACCTATACCTGTTCAAGGCAGAAGATATTTAATTAGATTGATGTTTGTGTTGTATAGGAGAGAGTGTGGATGACTGTGGTGGGGGATACAGCGAGTCGGTGGCCGAAATGTGCGACGAGTTACAGAACGGCTCTCTCCCCCTCCTCATTGTCACCCCCAACGGGCGGGGCGAGTCGGGCGCCAACAGGGACTGCTACATCTTCAACCCCATGGCCAAGTCACCGGTCCATGTCAACATGTTCAAGTTCCTGGGTATGGTTCTTTTTCATTTATTGAACTCTATGATTTCATGAGTTTAAAATCCACTTTAAAATGAACCACTGAAATGATGTCCAGAAGTCAATATGTTTAATTTTACTGTTATTTATTAATGTTTTTACTCTTATATATTGAATATCTGGTTATTTCTATGACGATTTATTTTCACATGTTTTTATGATCACATTGTCAAAAATACAATACTCAGAAATAGCATGCCCTTTGTTTGCTATTAAATCCCCAAAATGACTGACACAAATAAAATAGTAACAAATTCCATTTTCCCAGATTTTGTGACACATGAAAAAATGGCGTTGTGGTATAGACTGGTAGGCTACCAGTGGTAGTCTATATGTTATCTAGATATTAGTACATCAAAAATATACTGAAGGGAATTTTTTCCAGCTATAAACTAATTGAAAATATGTTTGTTGCCTGTTGGAATCTAATGTCTGTGAAATTGTAGTAAAAGGTATGAACATTGTAATAGTTAGTGACCTGCTTTTACAGGAATGTTGTTTGGTATTGCCATACGGACGGGGAGTCCTCTCAGCCTGAACATCGCCGAGCCTGTCTGGAAGCAGGTAGCTGGGATGCCGCTGAGTGTGTCGGACCTGGCAGAGATTGACAAGGACTGTGTACCAGGTACTCGCTTCTGTCAGTCGGCATCTGCATGTGCATTTGCGGCCACAAGTGTTTAATGATCATCTTCCAAAAGTATTACGATCCCATATACCTTAAATTATGTTCAGAAGGCATGAAAAATTGGAGAATGATTTGGAGTGTAAATAATTATTAAAATTATCTTTAAAGTACTTATTAAAAGGGGCATGGTCACAATTTTGGTCAAATTCTATTTTTCTGTTTTTTATTATTTATAATGCTTTAGGAATGCATTTCTAATAATCAAATGAAATTTGAGAGTCAGTTGTTGAGTTATAAGCAAGAAACAGGGCTCACAATTCTTTGTCATGTAAACAAGGCTCGTGCCTTGTTTTTGTTTGGTTGCCTATTAAAAATGCCTTACTGAAGCATTTTTAAAGCATTAAAATCGAAAAAACAATTTTTGATCAAAATCGTGACCATGCCCCTTTAAATACCAGGTACTAATTTCTATCAATTTGCAAGTACACAAATACCTTTATGGTCATATATCAGTATCTGCTTGTTTATAATTGTATTGTAAACCAGTACCTTCAATTTTATTCAGTAGTTCTTGGAAGTACATCTATAGATAACTGTAATTAGGCTTAGTAGCTTTCTGTATGCATAAAAGGAAGAATATTTAAGCAGTAAGATACTTAGTAAATAGATTATCCATCCACATAGCACTTGGAAAATATACTGTTCTTTCATTTCATACTTTTCAAATGAATGTAGTATTTTTGTTGATAACAGATTTATAAAGATTCATTTTTATTCAATGTTTGTTTTTCTTTTGCTGTAGGACTTATATACATAAAGGACCTTACGGATGACAAACTTCAGACTGTAGAGATGCCCTTCAGCATTCCAAGCTCTTCGGGACAGGAGGTACAATTGTCATCAAAGCACAGCAAAATCACACCAGCAAACAAAATGGAGTACATCAAACAGGCCATCAACTACAGGTATTGATGATGAAAGGGAATTATGGAACCATCCAGATAAAGCCGTCGCAGCGTGTTGCTATATTCATAGTCTGAGCTTATAAATGAACAACGGATTACCACCTTCTATTTAGAGATAATTTTTTTGAGCACTTGAGATCAAAGATCAAGTGCATATTGTTTCTGGTCTGCATGCTGTCTGTCTTAATTACCAGACATTTTGAAACACAAGAAGGAGATTACATAATTTGTGACCATTGAGTTCAAAGTTCAAAAGCTAGATGAATAATGTTAAGGCATGCAATCCCATGAGTTCAAATATAGATTTGTCAGATTGATTTACCAAACTATATTCTTTTCAATGTATTCATGTTCAGAAGAATTTTATTTAGCAAAAGCTATTTGTTTTGATAATTTTTTCATCAATTTCTTTTACAAATGTCATTTTAAGTATATATACATGTAGATGCAGTGTGTAATATGAGAATCAATTAGTATTATGTAATGTCTTGTTTTACAGACTGCACGAGTTTGATGACCAGGTGAAGTGGGTCAGAGAGGGCATGTCAAAGGTCATCCCGGTCCCTCTCTTGTCACTATTCACGGGGCTGGAATTGGAAACAATGGTACTGAATTATGAATATATAAGTTCTTTTAGACTATCGTGAAAATAAAATGTAAATTCAGTTTATTTTTTATAATACATGTATATGGCAATTGGCAATAAAATTTAACTTTGACTAGAAGAGGTGAAACAAATTGATGTTATTCATAACATTACAGTATTTTCTTTGTTTTATGTATTTTACCCTATTCAATGCTAAAACATTTTATCCATTTAAAACACCTTACATTTTTCTTTCAGGTTTGTGGCAGCCCAGAGATTCCCTTGTACTTGTTGAAGTCTGTGGCGACCTACAAAGGGGTGGATGCCACTGCGCCGCTGGTGGTATGGTTCTGGGAGGTGATGGAGGAACTGTCGGACAATGAGAGGTCCCTGTTCCTCAGGTTTGTGTGGGGCAGGACCCGGCTACCCAGGTCAATCGCTGACTTCAGGGGGAGAGACTTTGTACTCCAGGTGTGTACTTTTTATAGAGCTAAGTTTGATCATCTTTTTTTTTTTTTGTTCAATCCTAAATCAAAACACTTTTATACTTTAATGAAAAGAATTTGAAAACAAAATTTCCGTAAGGCTAAATTTGTGCTGATGTATCTTTGTTGGCCAAAGGTGAGGATTTGCTTCTATAGTCTTTTAAGAAAAAAAAGAAAAAGAGGAGCAGGTCATCACTCTGTGTTAGCAAATGCAAAGAATTTTATTCATTTTTTTAATCTTTGAATTTTTTTTTTCACTTAATGCTACAATTGATGGATTAATTACTATTTGTACAGGTTCTTGACAAATACAACCCACCGGATCACTTTCTGCCCGAGAGCTACACCTGCTTCTTCTTGCTGAAGATGCCACGTTACTCTTGCAAGCCCGTCTTACGGGAAAAGCTCAAATACGCCATACATTTCTGTCGGTCCATTGACACTGACGACTATGCGCGAGTGGCCCTGACAGGAGAAATCATGGTGAACGATACTCCTGACGCCAGCGAGGACTCGGAGGATATCTACAGCATGGAATCCGACGGAGAAATCGTGGATTCAGATTCTAGTCTTGTCTAAATCATAGTCTGTTGAGATTCAAGACTTCAGCTTACACATAGATCAATTCTGAGATACATTTTTTTATAAGCTGAAACATTTTGATGCAGGACTGAAGAATTGTTTGTTATTTTATCAGTGTTTTTATCACCTTTTAGCTCAACTAATAAACTCTAGTGGTGTAGTTTATCAAAATTGTAACTACTTTATATACAAGTCACAATAATTAAATCAATCCATCAGAGGATTTAAAATGACGTTGTCGTTCCCAATTTTCCTCAGAACTGAACAGAAACCGGTAACAGAAATTTGATCTGACTTTGTAGTACATGTATATATAATGCTTGTACTTGACTACGACTTCCAGTTTGCCCTTGGACTAAGCACTGGTACTGGTATTTGCTCATTGTAGCTGACTATAGAGTTTGTCAGATTGGATTTACTCTGCAGTGCTAGTTTTAGTTTGCGCAGCTCAGTGTAAAAACATTTTACTGATGTTAAAAAAAGCATTCAAGATATACTTGTATCCATATATCCATAGTAAAAATATTGATCTATTAGAATAATTTAGGTACAATCAACTCTTTTTTTCTTCCTTTCCCATTTTCATGTTGTATGTTTGTCGTATTACAAAGCATTAACTATAACAAAAAAAAATCTTGGAATTGCTGCATTATATGAACATGCAGTGATTTTGAAATGAATTCACATTAAATGTGATTATTTTTTTTTTTTTTTTTTAGGCTGCATTTTATAATGCAGAGTTGCAGATTTAGTGTGCTTGTGTTTGATAATATATTCTTTGTATGATATATGTACATGATTTTGATTTTTTTTTTTTATATTCACTGTTAGTTACAAATGCAACTATGTCATGTTTTAATAATATAAAATTTATGTACGTTATAATTGGATTGTCTAACATATGCATATTGATTGTTTTAATTTGTGAATTAATTAATTTGTAAAGGGCTTTCCATTTTTATTTACATGCATGCGCATGTATACGTGATTGATTTCTGGGGAAACATGTGTTGTATATCCTAATGAGACATGTGTCCATAATTAGTGCTATTTGTGTGAACATCATTTGCAGTCTCCGTCTTTGTCTAAAAGGCAGTGATTGTCGAAGAGTCGACATATACCGGTAGTACATTCGTACTTCAATTGAAAAAAAGGCACAGATTGAATATAATGCTCCAACCAAATACATATACCAGTATGAAAGTGCAGGGGATGTTGAATTTGTTTTAATTAGTGTCGTTCTTTTCACACAAAAAAATATTAAGTTTATTTTTTTCACTTACGAGTGGTTTCATGAAAACAACTTAAGAAATGACTATGTTATTCGTAAGTCAAATAATTAAGATTAAACTTACGGGTTTTTTTTGTGAAAAGGGCTAGAAACTTTATATGTGTGTAGAATTTGATTATAAATCCAATCATGCAAATATAAATCACCTTTTTTGTATTGAGTGTGCTGACACAACAAAAAAGCTGGAGATCATGGAAAGTTATTTCCAATATTAACAATTGTTTTTAGCTTCCTGAAAGCTTTATTATTTATTTTGTGTGTGTGTATATGAACTTTTGTTATATGAATTAAGCATGTAATACTTGTTGGGTTTCCAAGTTGTTATTACATTATAATAAGTGTTTCATTTTGCTTTTGAATTTCAATAAAATCTATTTTGAAAAAATATTTTAGTTGCGATTTATCTGAGTAATGGGGATGGTAGCTGCATGATATCAAAGAGGGAAAATCTGAATAAAACGTTTGCTTTCATTAAATGGTTTTGTCATACCTGGGGCACAAATCTTTCCAACAAATTCTATTTTTTTATACAAGAACTACCGTACATAGGCCAGATAACTGTGTGTAATTATGAGTTCCATGGATAGATACTGCAAATCAACTTTTGCCAGTGATAAACATTTTTTTTTTGCAGTGTAATTATCTTTTTAGCCCAAGTCTATGCTGATACAAGATACAATGAAAGTGAATGAAATATAATCTGGTTAGCTGCAAGGAAAGTTTGCTGAATGTTCTTCCATGTGCAAACAAAAGTTTGTTCACAGTAAACAGATTTCCTGGGATAGATAATAGAATATTTACTATCAGATGAATACAGATACGTACACTGTATTTTTTTCACTGGCGGATTCAGAGGAGGGGATGTCCTAGAATTTTTCATTTTTCGGGGGTGGGGGTGGGGTGGGGGGGGATTCAATGCCTATTTTGGGTGATTTTACAGTGTGACCCCGATTTCCAAACCCACGCATGTATTACTAGTATGGAGACACTTTTGCTACAAAACTTAGCAAAATAGACCCAACTTAGTTAAAATTACTAGAAAATAGGCCTCGGATCCCCCAACCTCTTGGGAAACAAAATTATCCCTCGGATCTCGCCCCTGGACAATTTTTTCTCGATCGGCACATGCAATGGAAAGATTAGTATTCAAAGGGGAAAGTGCACGAGGAGAAAGCCAACTGTTTGACATTTAGATCGTGCAACTTGAATAAAGAGTTTGGAAATAAAGTACTGTTGGAAAGAGAAATATAAAGTAACTGTCAGTGTGTAAATATTGGCTCTGATTAAATGTTGATGAAAAATATCGCATAACTGCGGTAACGTAGTATACCTATAACTCGAAAAAAAAATTGTAACTGTCAAATTTTTTTCCCCAATATTCATGAAATTCCTAATCCGTGGGTGGGGGGGGGGCGAATATGCCTATAACTGCAATTTTTTCAATTTCACTCTTAATATTTTCGCTTCCTACGCCTTTCCAAAACATATATGTGTTTTCCAGGGGAGTCTGAGTCATATTTCCGATAATTAATATATATATATATATATATATATATATATATATATATATATATATATATATATATATATATATATATATTATATATATATATATATATATATATATATATATATATATATATATATATATATATATATATATGAAAGCAGTATTATTATGCAATATGGCCAAAGCAATACAAATATCAAAGCAGCATAGAGATTGAATAATAATTATATATTGTTTCATTTACCTTGAAATGTATGCCTTTAAATTAAGGTTGTACGAAACACCCATGAAATAAATTGAAATTAATTATTGGAATTACATGTGTATTTTGTTTCAAAAAAACACAAAATAATGGCTTATTATTACATGTATGTATAAGTTCATTTCAATCCATTGTCTCAAGAAAAATATAAAATATCATATTCATTATTTAGTAAAGGAAAAAAACCCCCTGAGGTACAGTGTATTATGATAATTTCGAAACCTACATTTGAATGGTGTTTACTTAATTAATACATGTATGACTTTTGTGCAGTTGAGCCATATATCATATAAAAATTATATAAATTGTACAAAATCTTTTAGAAACCGTTAAGTGCTGCACATTTTGATAATTTCGAAACCTATATTTGAATAGTGTTTACTTAATTAATACATGTATGACTTTTGTGCAGTTGAGCCATATCTCATATAAAAATTATATAAATTGTACAAAATCTTTTAGAAACCGTTAAGTGCTGCAAATGTTCGTCTTAGAAGAGAATTCACAAGCTTGCGCTAGTTTTACGTTATATTACTTAAGCTACCAGTTAGAACTTATTTCAGAGCATAAGTATCAGATATTGAATAGATGTATGAAAACATCAGGCGTGGCTTTTTTTTTCAGATGGGCCCAGCTTTAATTTATCTTAGAAAATTTACAACTAAACAAAATATCGGATTGGATGTGGGGTCTTTTTTTAATATGTTTATGTACCTCTATTGTTATACCCTACTATTACAAACTAATCAATTCAATGGGGTCCCTGTTTTACGGGGGATGGGGGGAGGGGGGTTGTCCGATGTCTAACTATCGATTTATCATAAGTTTACTAAGTAAATTAAAATCCAAGAGTCGCAGAATCTAGCAATGCCGAGGACAGCTGAATCATGGTATAAAATATAACATGTACATGTTTTTTGTGTTTTTTTTTTGGGGGGGGGTTAACATTTTGGGATTTTTCATTTATTTTTTTTTTCTTATTATTTATTTTGTGCTGATGTGCAGGTTGCACCCATCTTCTTTTGAGGCTCATGCGTCGTCTTTTAACCACATACGGAACTGAACGAATTGCGTCGGATTCGCCAATTCCAATACCATTAAGCATGCAACACGCGTTCGATTCGTCGTTGCATTCCCGCCAAAACGTCAACTGTCAACATCCGGTTTAGAGACTGACAACAGAATGCTACGTTATCCCATTCTTGATCAATTACCGGTAAATTAGATTAAAAGAAATATATCAAATGATCACGATGTTATATATTTATATATACCGGTATATTAACACGAAATGGGAAGGGTTTCAAACGATGAAACGTAACTGTCAAACGAACTCTTGTAAAACTGTACAATGTTTACATGGTATAAGCACAGGGGCTTGTGTAGAAAAAGACATCGTTAAAAAAAGGGGTACATCGGAAGAAAAAAAAAATTATTTTTCCTTCGAGGGTTACGTTTTTTAACGATTTTTTTTTCGTATACACAAGCCCCTGTGGTATAAGTGCAAATCGTGAAATTTGATAATCTACTTATCTTCATTTATTTATTTATTTACTCAAAATCCTTGAAAATATGAAGGACAGTGAACAGTTGAACTCGTAATATAATGATTTCTAAATATCGGCTGTTTATATCAAATACCGGTGAATGTATGTATGTTCGAATCCTATATACCAATACCTGTACATGTACAATGTATACTTGTATTTTGAAACAAGGTTGGTGAAAGGTCATATTTTAAAATTTAATTGCAGTAAGTATGATGTAATCCAAGGTTGTAAAACAATTATCTAAGTCATTATTATAAAGTTCAATATCTAGTGATAGTAAACTGAATTGAAAACTTGAAAGTCAATGATAACCAATGAGAAAAGATTTGGATAACAATAAATTAAAAGAAGTGCGAAGACTTTAAATCTTCTTTTCTTCATTATCAGCATTGAAAGGCATTGTTTAAATGTCTTTAAAACGGCCCCGAGAAAATTGTCTGTTTTATGGAGGGATTTATCTGGTGACAATAGGTTACTTTGAAAGACAGACATACGTAAGATCTAATGAGATTTGAACTTTATAACTTTCCAATACCAGTTTGTTTCCTGATTATTTCATCACAGGATTTTGTTGGCCGGCATAACAAAGACTTAAGTTTCAGGTGAGAGTTAAAAAAATATAGTATATATTTGTTAATTTTCTGAATTGACTTATTGAAAAAAGTGCATTGATCAGTAAATTCCCGAAGTCCCGTGATAAGAAGTTTTAAAATATTTCTACATGCTCTATTGCTCCTATGGTTGTATATATATTGCTTGTGTATATGAACTTTAAATGCAGGGTGTAGTGGTGGATTTTAACAGTGCTTGTATATATACATTTACACGTAGGATTGTGGTCACGGGTTGATGATCTGGACAGAAACTGAAATTAACAGCCCGGAAAAAGAAACTAGCATTGTCCATTACCAAAGTGGATCAATATCAGGAAATTTGTGTGCTGTCTCTACCAGAAACTTACAATTGAAGGGATATGCTATAATGACCTGGCTAGCAGAGTTCATGAGCCAGCTATAGCAGATAGAAAATTGTCCTTTCATCAGATTGGATATTGTGTGACAGTGTCAACCCTAGAGATTGCTGTTGTGTTGGGCATGAAATAAACATCCTGAAATCAGATAGCATTTGAACTGAATTTTCCACTCTCAAATCCAGTTTTCGGTAAGTCTTATTCATTAAAATTATTTTTGTATGACTGCTTAAACTAGAGTACACAAATTATTACTTATAAGAGCTAAATTGTGTCATATTATGCCTAGATTTGCACTGGTATACCGGTATGTGTATATTAATTATAACAATGCCAAATTTGTTTAGAAATTCATAGGAGTTGATAAAAGATGCAAAAAATCTTTGAAAACAAAAAAGAACTTTTGATTCACTTTTGAGTTGCTATTTTATTGTCTTAATTTGCCAGGATTTTAACTTGTTTGAATGCAGTACAATACACTTTATTATCATCCAATATTGGAAGTTTTGATTTAAATATATACCGATACATGTATATGCATTAGCTTCTACTGTCACTACATGTGTATTAACGGTATGTTGATTTGAATTGATGAAATGGAAAAAGGCCTCACCTGAGAATAGAAAACTTCAGAAAACAATCCTATAGCATCCAGGGATAGTAATATTAAAGCTGTGTCATATCTTTGTAGACTGCGCTCAATTGCAAGCACTGTTGAGTTTGCAGCATAAAAAAAAATTGATGAAAAATACATCATAAGCAAAAATAAATTGTCTCTTTTAATTCTGACAGAATTTTTCATAGCTGCAAACTAATTTAGTAGTAATATCCACGATGGAATATAAGCAATCATCCCCCGGTTTCAGCCATGATTAAGATTACAGATCTATAGAGACGTTTGGGATGTCTCTTAGAATAATTTGGCATCCTAGCTTTAATATATAAATATATACATGTATATACATTAAGGTTGGGTTTCTAACTAAATGATTAATGTGTCTCAACCTTCAAACTTTATTTTTAATGATTTGGAGTCATTTGATATAGAAATTGGCAAGAAAATAGAAGCTAAATAGCTTGTAGGAAAAGCTATTTACTGTGCTAAATTGATTTTGAGGTGAAACAGTCTCTTTGCAGAATGATATGAAGTGGGAAAATAGTCTGTGTTGGTGACAAAATAATCATGTACAGTTAAACACGATTATAGCGAACACGCTTATAATGAATTGACGCTTACAGCGAAGTTTCTTTCATTTCCCTTTATTTTATTACATGTTGTAAACTTGACGGATATAACAAATTACGCTTTAGATGACAAAGTAAAATCGCCTGTCCCTGGCACTTCTCTATAAGCGTATTTTACTGTACCTTTAACTCTATGGGGAACGCCATAAAATTACAGCTGTTCACATTTATTTTGACATTAAAAAACAAACATTACAACTGAAAGGAGAAAATGTGACGTATCAAAAACTGCAGTTGTCATCTCTAGGGGTTTGTAATATTGATGTGTCAACTGCATTAAAATTTTGAAAGTTACCGGTACATTATAAACCCAAATGACTTTTATTCTAATTTTATAGTCAAAATTTTGCATCCAGCAAGATATGCATGATGGATTGGTATTGCATACATTTAAGTATTAACATTGCACCTCAAAGAAAGATCTTCTTCCATGCAATCCCTCATGGAAACATTATGTAATAAAAAGTAGACTTTAGAGACACATCTAGTGCTCATTAAAAGCGGGTTGGAGATTTTAGTCTTGAAAGGGAGAGATTTAAGTGAGATATTTTTATTGAAATCGATAACATTTTTTTGCATTTGGCTGAAATTCTGTGGAAATGGAAAATCAATAATTTTTTTTATCATCTATGGAAATTAATAAAAGAACTAAGACAATACTGGACTGTGTTACTGGACTGTGTTGAAGATTGTAGCTGTGAACCTAGCTAGCTCTCTGTAGCTGCTATGATTTTGGGCGATTTGCTAGCTTAGCAATAGCAGCATTTATTTCATTTTTTCATTGTGTTCAATAGGACCTAGATATCTAACGTAGCTAGCTGCTAGGGTAGCAGCTATGATCTTGAATGAAGCCATGCATGGTCATTAGGTCAATGGGTACAGGAAAGATTGACTTATGGAACTGTAGCAATACTGTGATGAACTACATGTATTGAAAAATCTTAACTATAATTAGACCTGTAAATCCGCTCCTCTATGATATGCTATCTTAGAGGAGCAGATTTACAAGTCTTAATTTTAATTAGATTGTGTATCGAATAGACAGTGTTTTTAAATTTTTGGGTTTTTTTTTTGGATTTGGGAGGGGGGGGGATGGGGTGTTAGAACCCACCAACTAGAATGAATAGAAAATCCAGTGGGTTCTGCAATGGAGGTGGTCATGAAAATGCGAATGAGAATTTAAGTGTTTCATCATTTATAGGAACTGTTTCATAATTTTTATAGTCTTGAGCTATCACATTTTTTTTTTTTTAACATAGTATCACATAATTTTCTCATTCTAAACTTTTCAAGATTTACTCTGTACATACAGGGTATTGTTGAATGTGTATTGGAATCGAGAATTGTGTTGACATGTCTTGTTTAATGTCTATACGCAGAGTAAAATCAGTTCAAATTTGATTGTTTGAATTTAAGAATGGTTTTGTGTGCTTTGTGGGGAAGACTGGAGGAAAGGCAAATAGCTGAAAACTTACAGACCCCCATAGTAAAGGAATTTAAAGGGTATGCTGGTCATGTATCTATAGAGTTATTCGATCAATAAATAGGGAAGACGATTGAGTAACTGACTGTTTAAATGATAAGATTAGAGGGTGTTATTTTGACATGACAAATGGCAGAGTTTTTACTTAATCGTGATCTACTTCATAGTTTTTTAAAAACTCACGATCTACACTATTTCTCTTTATGAGTTAATTGTCATGATTCATATTGTGATGTAAGTTTTCCTATCTGACAGCTAGGGCCTTGAATCTCCATTATAATTTCACCCTGTGAATGTATGATAGCCCATACCCTGTTCAATTTTATTTTATTTTGGTTAGTAAATACATGTACCTGCACTTACATTGTATTTTCATGGAGAAAATTTAATGAATGCTTAATTCTTTTTTCATAAATTGCTTTTACTGAATTAATTTAATCTACAAAATAAGCAAAGATGTATCCTGCAGCATCTTTAGAACTCACAAAGAGACCAGATGATGTATTTTGCATGCCTCTGGCCTACAATGTTAAACATGCTATCAGTAAAGAGAACTATAAAACTATTGGAATTATTTTTCATAAATATCTGACCTTACATGCCAGCATTAAAGTCTCTCTGTGTATTTAAATGTTTTCATTACTTTCAAGTCGAAGCTATTATCGGATTTAACAATAACCCTTTGGAACAGAATTGCCATGCGTTTATGAAGTAGTGGCCCAGGTATATGGAGGATAAGCAAGGTGATTTTTGGCCAAAAATCTCTTTCTTTAAGGTCACAAATGCGTGTATTGTAATGTACATGTACAGGGGCGCACTGTTCATATGTATGAAATGTGAGATATGTGTTGCATGCAAGAAATATTGCTGAAATATTGAAAGGAAAAGATTTAAGGAAAGGTAAGGTTTATACTGTTTATATAAAGCTGATTGTCATTATGTGTATCTCATGAAGCAAATCCACAGATTTCAGGGAGAAAAATGAACGTAAAGAAGTAAGTTGGTTACCTTTCAAAAGAGAATAAGAAGACAAATTTGTGAACTTTTTATGCTCCCCTTTTTTAAAAAACAAAGGGGGGGGGGGCATTGTGTTCGGACCTAATTTGCTTAATAGGTGTTAAACATTTTGTATGTCAGCCATTCTGTATAACAGGTGTTGTCAAATTGATATCTTCAGATACTCTTAAAATTGCTGGATGCAGATATCAATCTTGGTACACAGGTAACCTCTCAAGAAGTAGATGACCCCTAATGATTTTGAAGTAATTGGTTCAAAGGTCAAACAACTATGAACATTGACTAGTAAACTATGTGTTGACAAATATCTTAGAATCTTTTGCTGTTCATAGATCAAACATCATACAAAGATATCCTCTATGGAGAATATGACTTGAATTGATTTTCAGGTCACTTGATCAATGGTTAAGGTCAAAATACTCTGAACATTGACCAGTAGACTAATTAAGTGTAAGGGTAAAATCATATCATAAGAAATCTTTTCTAGTCCAGCATCAGACTTAGTGATTAGATAACTCTTATTACCTATATATTTGTTTTGAGTTTACAAGGTTAAAAGTCGGGTCATCTGTATTCTTGACAGAAATATCTTGAGGATTCTATGCTTCAGAAACTTTGTGAACAAGGTAGTGGACCTAATGGAGATCTAATTTTAATTATATTGGGATATTAATTAGAATAGTTTTGTCTCCTGAATATTCAGAGAACAGGAGATGCATTTGCTTGTTCACTCAGTACCTCCAGAAATGGGTAACCGTTGTTAATATTCATGTGTGGAGGCCTTGCATCGTTTCTAAAGCATTTGTTTCATAGATCAGGCTAAGCAGTGGTTGACTTATTGAAAAATATCAGTAAATTTTCTATTTGTTTTTATGTGAAATTAGAATGGAGTCCACCTATCTCTATTAGTTACTAACATCCCCCACCTCCATATCGTCCCACCTGATTAAACATTAAAATGTTACATGCATCAGATACTGACATTTCTATGTTTTTAAAAAGGTAAATTAAGGTATATCCAAATACAGAAAGGTAAATATTTTTCTGTCATGTAGAAAAAAGGGATATATTAAAATTCAGGCATATCAAATCCATTTATGAAACTTTTATGATTTTTTTTTTATTAATATTTTTTAGAATTTCTTTAAATTCTGTCATACCAGGTCTTTTGTCTAAACTAATGTGTGTGTATGGACGTTGTCTCCTCACCTGGGCGGGAAATCCTAATAAATGTAAAATCAATGCATTGTGGGACCTGTCACAGCTGTGTGCTCTCTGCTGATGATAAAGTATCTGCATCAGCCATTGTTAACGACAAGTTGCCGATTACGATATGTTGTAGACATGTGTATTGGGAATGTCATGGTTGTTTCATTGTAAATATTATGTTGTGTGGGATTTTTGTGGAGTGAAGAATTTTTTGACCATTCATTCATTCACTGGAAATACAGGTAGGCCTATGAGATACTGGTATGCATTTGTGTGCATTAATAGACTGGGGACTAGCAGTGTTTCTGTAAATATTAGAGATATGCACCTGTTGTTCACAAGCTTTTTAGAATTATTATGGTAACTATACTAACAATTGTACAAACTATTAATGGACAGATGCATGCAGTATGTTATATATCTGATTCAATGCTTTGAACTTCTTTTTTTTTTTTTTATAATATTGTAGAAGTTGTGGTGCTTCTCTCTCTCTCTCTCTCTCTCTCTCTCTCTCTGTCTCTCTCTCTGTTGCATTTTGCAAATATTTAAAATCAAATAGCATTAGAAGTATGGTTGATTTAGAAAGTAGATTGTGAGTGATAAAGACCTTAAAGAGAATATTATGGGTTTATTGTTACAAAATTGTTATCGGACTTTAGTTTCTTAAATCCAATAAAGGGATTTTATCTAATTTTGCGCTTCTAGAAAAAATGGCAAAGTCGCAGTATTTGATGAAACTGTTTCATCATTAAACTGGGACTTATTGCAGCAAAGTCTTGTTTTGAGGTAAAGCATTCCAATTTTACCCAGTGGGTTTTTATAATTGAAGCAGTTGTTCTATAACTTTTATACCATTATGGTAATTTTTTCCCAAGAGATGACTGGAAAAAATGCAACCAAATCAACATTACCAGATTCATGAAAAAAAAAAAAATGATGTAGTTTGAAAAACTCCCAAAGGACAGACTTATTATGAAAACCTTTTTGTCTGTGATAATTTCATGATGATAAGAAACCAAAGGAGTGTTTATGAAAGAAAATTAAAGCACAATTAGGCAAAAAAAAAAAATTGGGTTCCTTTGATATGAATTTTTATATAAACACAACGTTTTCCATGAAATATTCCTTTGATCCCAAGAAACCCAGAATGATAGCGGATGCTATGTACAATTGTCAAAGTGAGGTCCTTCTTCCTGTGCTGTTTATGTTCTAATTAACTTCCAGTGATATAATTAAAACATATCATTTTGTGTGTTTTTGATTTTGGGACATTTTTGTGTTGATTCAGATCATGATCAATGTATTAAGTAGATAAACTCAGGTACTGCAAATAGGTTAAACACTCTGCACTCTACCTATCAGGCAAGTGAACATATGCACAATATCGATGTATATTGATAACGTAGGCCCTCACCAACCACTGACATCGATATGCTGTGTTTTTCATATCTTTTTTTTTAAATTCACAAATTGATAGTTTTTCAGTTGTTTCCTTTGGGGATGTTTTGTATGTGGGCATTTGTAAACTAAGCAATCAATGAATTCTTCTGAAATGACATATTTATTAGTAATACATTGATCTAAAAATTGTAACAGAACTTAGATGTAACAGTAAATTAAAGCGCATGTCATAGAGCAGAAAAGGATCCTAGCTAATTTATTCCATCTCCAAGGAAAAATCATATTTTCTGAGGGCTTCATATTATTGCTTTAATCACTGGCTATGCTAGATTTAGCTATATAGGGTGCATTTGCCTATATACAATGTAGCTACCCAAAAGCTTGTTTGAGCCAGCTGACACTATATAATAGACATGCAATCAAATATTAAATTTCATCTTAATCATTTACATGTATCACTAAATACTTTTGGTTTAAATACACTTTAGACTCAGATATGCCTCATATGGCCTAGATTACCACCATTTTCTCCTCCAAAGAAATAAAATCTATTTGAGATTTGTTTGGCATGCATGTAATTGTGAATATGTAAATGTTGCAGTATGGCTTTTAGCCATCGGCATCCATGTCGCTGAATATTAAACAAATTATCAATTGAAATATGGCATACATGATGATTATCTTCGATTTATGCAAATTTTCTCAGCCTGCAAGCAAACATAATAAAAGATATATGCTTATATTTTAGAGGACTTTTCGAAATCTAAAATGATAGAGTTTCAGTAATGATCACATAGGCTTTTGAGAAAAAAAATTATCTCAAGTTTTTAAGAATTTTATCACTGACTACCTGTATCAGCCATCCATTTAAAATCAATCTTCTAATTGCATGGTACCAATTATTAATTATGAATTTACTGATGTATTTCATGTATTAATGTGTAGTGCTAAAATTAATGTTTATAGCACCATTTTGTTGTATATCTATATCTATTAAGTATATTACACTTACATAGAATGCCCCCCCCCCCCCCCCCACAAAAAAAATAAATATATACATATATATACACACACGACCACACGCACCAGTAATATCAACATGTAATAGAAATTCATCAGTAAATGCAAAAAGAGTTTTAAACTCATTGAATGTAAAAAAAATTGTAGGTATATATTCTTGGGAGACTCGGCAAAGTGATGAATACCAGATAATAGGCTCCATCAAGTTGTTCAAAAGGTACGCCGAAGCCTTGCAGTTAGTTGTCATAATCCTCTTCAAAGACAGACAACCATTAGCCTCTGGACTTTTTATTTTATTGCAGTGCTAAAACAGTTCATTTAGTTTAACCCTAAGCCATTTCATAAGAAATAGGATGTGATCGTGAGACTGAGGGAAACCATTAATGGTAATTTGGAGGTTCTGTGATTGACTTCCATTAAATGTCTACTTTTTCATTGGATTGAATTGATTCAATCCACTGGTCTTTTACATCCAGATATATTATAAGAAATTGAAGTTGAAAACAAAATGGTTCTCTCTCTCTCTTAAAGCTTAAGGTCATTGGCAAGAGGATTATTGAGAAGTAAACAGCAGGTTAAAAAGTTCACCGGGATATGAACTTTGTTGGTCACATGATCAAATCCTGTGAAGCCCAAAGGGCTTCTCAGAATATTTGATCATGTACCAACCAAGTTAACTCGTTCCGAATTATTAACGTAACTGTGTTTTTATGCTTATAATAATGCAACTGTCAAACCAGAAGTGCATGTGGAAATTATTGTGATGTCACTAAAAATATCACACAGAATTGAACGTTTTTGCTATTCTATAGATTCAAATAAGGAAGAATATATGCAAATGTAAATATACAAATATGAACAAATATAAGATGAAAAATAAGATATTATCTAAGGGTATCAGAACACAACCAAACAATGGGTCAAATCTCAACAGCCCCAGAAATTTCTTGAACTTACCTATTAAGTTTTTTTTTGACTTGATATGTCATTTACAATATTTGAATGAGCAAACCATAGCACGATCAATCTCTGATTTTGCTTTTGATTGTGCATGTATAACTTTCAGGCAGCTGTTAAAGGTGAATCACTAGTCCCAAGAAAAGGGGTTTATTTGTGTGTTATATTAATCAGAAAAATACATTAGTTGCCAATTTATGTTTTAATGAGTTATCATAACAAATTTTTCATCTGAAATTGCATGATTTTGTTATTTACCTGGTAATTAATCCCAAAGCGAAAAATTGGTTTATGCATAATTTCTAACAGCTAAACTTTATATGTACAAGAAGTTGGACTTGCAGCCATGCATAGGTTTCGGGGAATGTTTATCAGACCTCGTATCTCTTGAGACAGATCAAAGTTATGTGATTTATAGCATTATTTATTGGCTGAGAGATTCTCGGTCTTCTGTATGCATGGATTCTGTTTTAAAAGTAAAACGTTGTACAGAGCCGGTACCAATATATGTATATGAAACCTTTCTATAATACTAAGGTCCTAACTGTGTTTGCATCTTTGTTTCTATGATTGAATGGTAACCCCCCCCCCCCAAACCCCTCAAACCCCTTATTCTCCATTTTCAGACAAAGCCTATAATGATTACCATATATAAGTTATGCCCGGTAATTGTCGCTATAGTTCTGTGACAAGTAGACACCACTGATTTCCATATATGGCATTTGTTTATAGAGCTATTCCATGCTAATTCCTCATTAGCATGCATAACAGAATGGCATATTGCTGAGAAGGTGTCATTATTAAGCAATGAAAGTTTAATAATGACACATCTGAATATTGAAATAGCAATGACATATTGAAAAAATGGTTCTTTTCTGTATTTTTATGCAACCTTTTGGAAACTTGGTGGTTCTATTCTGTATTTTTATGCATCCTTTTGGAAACTTGAAAGTAGGAGAGTATCAATCATTCATAAGCTTTCTACATTTGATATTGTTATGCTTAAAACAGTGAATTGTCTTGTTTCAGTTTAGATAATTATAGGCTCATAAGATCTCCAGGTAAGGAGAACTTTTGCGGGAATATGCATTAAACTTATACAGTGGAGCATTATACTTGTAGTTTATACTCTTAGAAAAGCGATGCATGATAGTTGGAGTCTACGTGATAAAAGAAAGACGCTTCAATGCTTCTAATACTGTAAAAATTAATTTTCCTCTATGCTTGAATTTTCACATCTGAAATAATTATCACTATGAAGTGTTTGATTGTCTATGGTGGCTTTTAACAACAATCCTGAGGCCAGTTTTTGTCCATTAGAGCAAAATGGTTAACTAGAAAAATGAAGAAAAAAAAAGACCTAATTTTTGAGAGAAAAGGGTCGGAAGAGTTCATCTGACTGTTTGCCTTTTGAGAAGTACTGGTAAAATTTGTATTGATTTGACAATCAGGAAGTTAATATCCTTGTGCTAAAAAAATTTTCTAGGGCCCTCCTTAAGGTACCGGTAATCACTCGCTCGCATTGCCTGGATGGAAATGATATCTTTAATGTGATCAAAATAACAACATTATTCAAAGAAGTTTAGGGGATATGACAAAAGCTAGCAAGATTTTTTTAAATATGAAATTGTGTGTCCAGGTAGTTAAGGTTAGAGCTGGATAGGGCTGGGACGATACTGTACTTAGCTGATTCGGTACATATCACGATACATGAGATGCGATACGATACATATCACGATACATTGCAACTAAATGAAAACATGAATAAGGGTTTAAAATTTATTTATTTGTCGATGTATTAATTGTCGATGTTTATTAATTTGTCGATGTATTACCGCATGTCCAAAGTGATTTCATTATATTTAAAATGAGCTTTGCACAATTTACAAAATACATCAGTCTTGTATACACTTCTTTTTCATAAACAAGTAATCCGAAAATTTTCCACACTCCAGACTTAGCTTCATCACAATTTTGACAACTTCACGAGGTTTTCCGCCATCTTTGTACTTTAATATTAGGCGCGCGGACTGAAAATTCGCCGATATATGAATCTCGGATATTTTTGGAAAATAAAAAAAAGTTCACTAAGATATCGTTGTATTAATTATAGATATATCGATCCAAATATCGTTAAATAAATACTGTGATGCACCCGTGCATCGGTGAATTGTCCCATCCCTAGAGCTGGAGGTTTCTAATCTTCAATTTATCCATGGTATTCAAGATATCAATGTTCAAGATATCAAAGTTATACTGTATTTTGATAGATCTCAAAACCAATTAAAAAAAAATAGTGATATAGAAAGGGTAAACATTAAGTACTACCGGTAATCAATTTCCTCAAAAAAGTAAGAGATATATGTTGAATTTTATTGAATTTTTTTTGGAATTTTATGGAAACTGCTGTCTTATTCAAAAACATTATGTTGTGAAAGACTAACTGCATGAAGCAAACCCCATTATTTGAGTCTGGGACTAAACAAGAACACACTTTTATATATTGATTGCTGTACATGCATACAAAAAGGGAAAGCGGATAGATTATATATTTTTTTTCTCATAAACCTGACAGTATCATAAGTATTCTGTCAAGTTTTCTGTACATTTTTTGTCGATTCAGTGTGGCTGCATGCAGAGATTGATTGAGGTTCCATAATTCCGTGCTGATGGTATTTACAAGTCAGTGACACAAGATTATACGAGGATAAAAATGGCGTAAACAATGTTTCCATCTTTGGTGAATGACAATGGGAATACATGATCCATTTCACAGAATTGTTTTATTGATCAAGTGAGGTGGAAATAAACCAAACAAATATCTGTTTAGCACAGAGTTTATAGGTTTCTTGTTACACAAATCAAACTGGTTAACACAATGTTCAGGTGCATCAATATGCTTTTATAACATATTACTATTATTACTTATTAGGTTTGTTACTGACTGACTACAGAAATATATCGGGTTGATCAATCTCATAGATGGCGAGGCGAAGCCTAGTCACCTATGAGATTGATCAATCCAATATGTTTCTGTAGTCAGTCAGGAAAATACCTAGTAAGTGTTTTGTTTTCCCAAGCTATCAAGTGACACAGTTATTCACAGTTATTCACAAAAAGCGATGATCTATGCAAACATCAAAATTATCAATCTCACTTTTCAAATACTCTTTAAAAATCTTCGCTTCACCCATGTTTAATTACAATGTTTTGTTGCTATTCAATTTTAAACATTTTTTCCCTTTCCTCAGCAGAGATTTGAGCAAATCTCAACGCTGCCATTTTGTTCTGCTCCAGACACAACAATGTGACATCAATATTCAAAGGGCAACTACTCTAATTTCAAGAATGTCGAAGGGCAACTACTCCAAAAATTTTAAGAGCTTACAGCTTGCGGTTTCTTTATTAAATAATATGAAATGTCGAAATGAGCCATATTGCCTAATGTTGATTCTCACCGAACATAGAGATATATGAGGCAATCATGTGCTGTGTTTAAACCAATGATAGTGTGACATTTCAGTCCGAGGGTAAACAAATAATATTAGTATGCTCTCCTTTGTGATTTCATGTTCTTGTTTGTTTGGTTTCTGTCTTTATCATATGCTCACTGCAGTACTGGAATTAATCTTCCATCAGATGGCAGATTGAAAATCTGTGATATATTTTCATTCTCCGCTTAATTGTTATTTTGTTTTGCTATCTGTTTGGTCGCCTTTTATTTTGTCTTGTTTGCTTGTTTTTAAGGTTAATTGCTATATACTTGATTGTTTGAATACCTATACCCCTCAACAGATGGACCCTGATAGGAACTTGTTCCCCCCAGGGTCATATGAGGTCATTTTGTATGATTGTTGTTGGGTAATCCTACAAGGTTTTAGAAATGGTCATGGATTGTTTGAATACATTTTCTTCAACAGAATCGTAGTGGACTCTAATAGGAAACTGTTCCCCCCAGGGTCATATGAGGTCATTTTGTATGTGCGCTTGTCATTGTGTAACCCTACAAGATTATAGATACGTATCATATAAAAGATGTATTGGAGACCAACAGGTCAAAATATACAGTCGTGTGTATATGCAGTCAGAAATAACGCCATCATTGTAAACAACATCATCATTGTTAATTACATACAACATCATCATTAATGGCAACAACAACATTTATTAATTGTCGTTGCTAACAAACAACATCATCATCATTGTGTATATATGTGTAGGAGTGGGTATTAAGACATGCATTACCGGTAATTTACAATCGTCATCAAGGATTTTTATTTTAGGCTCAATATATCATATGCACATACAACATCATCATTGGCAACAACAACATTTATTAATTGTTGTTGCTAACAATTAAACAACATCATCATCATTGTGTATATATGTGTGGGAGTTGGGTATTAAGACATGCATTAATTTACAATCGTCATCAAGGATTTTAATTTTAGGCTCAATATATATCGTATGCTTCAGAACACATGTTGCATGTGCGTGGTTACATGTATAAAATTTCTTATTGTTACTGGTAAAATGTCGAGCAGTCCCCTAAAGGTAACAGTGTGTAATAGCGAGGTGTTTCTTATCAGAGTGTTGATCTAATTGTGGGGTGGGGAAATCAGATGTGTTCACTCACTGATTTCTAGATGTCACGTACATGTTTAACATGAAGCATAAACAAATCTGTGTGTTATGAAAGGTTGAATAAATCTTGCTGATCCAGATCCAATCCGTGTAAAAAGTAACAAGGTTTTTGAACCGAAACGTATCTCAAATCACGCTTTCTAGTGAATTGATATCCTATATCTGATGGAGACTTTCTCTCTCTCTCTCTCACTGTTATTCTCATCCTGGTAATAAGTAATCATCATGCTAAGTCATATTGAGGATAGCAGGTTTCAGTCCTTGATTCTAAATATCTGCATATTGAATTGTCCGGTGAGTCCAACAACAAATCCATGCAGACGTGACAAAAGCTCCATGCCAATTCTTGCTGTCCATGCAAATGCCAGTTCTACTGAATCAAAATTTAATCCCATTCTAGTGACAATTCAATAGCAGACTGTGGCGCAGCCAGTGCTGCTGTAGTCGGTTTTCTGTGTGAAACGCTGGTCAGAATTAACAGAATAATGGAGAAAAATCGTCAGTGCTTGCTGGAGGAATTGCTGATGAATTATTGAATGTTTCTATTGCAGGGGACAAACTGCCACTGATTGATGCTGTGTCTTTTGCCATGTGATTTAGACCTAACAGCGGTAGCAGCAGATCTTCAGAAGCTTGCTGATCCTTTTAGTTAAGGTAAACTTTGAATTTATAATGACGTGTTTATAATCCTTTTGCAATTGTTATATTTTTTTTAATCTGTTCTCTAAATTATTTATGTTGTTAATTTATATAGTGTCGGAGGGTCAAGAATATTTTTTAATGATCTAATAAGAAAAAAATGTGAGTGAACACAGTGTGCGAAAACTTTTTTTTTTTTTTTTAATGAGCAAACTACAAATTGCATCATAAATCTAGCCTAGGACCATTTAAAATGAGAATGTTAATTCACATCACGACTTTTACCTATTGAATGATCGCATGATTTACAAAGATGTTATGAAAGAAGCTTTTCTTTTATCTATATTTCATGAAATTCGTGCAGGTGTGAGGTCTCTTGTGAGCAAGATCATGCAGCTAAAAATATTTTACTATTTAATGTGTCTGCCACATCAGCAAATACTGAATTCAGTCTGTCAATAGATGGAGTCTGTGCATTATTTGTAATGTTGTTCAGATTCCACAGGTTCTGTGGAATTCTGTCGATTATTAATTTCCTTTTCGACAGGCATCCTTTACTTGTAATCAATTGGGTCGTCCTCTTCCTTTATATTCAGATTAAAGCGAAATGCTAAGATAAATTTGTCTTCCTTTAACAGAACACAAGATTATAATTGTTGTATTAACTCGTTTTCCAAAGTCAAGGGTTTCTGATCTGCTCCTTTCCTCACAAGGAGATCTGATCCTCTCCTCACAAAAAGATCTGATCCTCTCCTCTCTACAAGGATATCATATCTGCTCCTTTCCTCACAAGGTTATCTGATTCTCTCCTCACAATATCTGATTCTCTTCTCTCCTAACAAGGAGATCTGATCCTTTCAACTCATTACAAGGATGCATCTGATTCTCTCCTCTCCTTACATTTAAAAAAAAATTATTGTTTGCCTCACCTCTGACTCAATGTTATAAAGTTTTAGTCTGTAGGAAGCTGGAAATTAATTTTTTCAAACTTTTGCAAAATAGATCTGGAAACAACAGATTTAAAAAATATATGCTTCCCGTTGTCATATTATATAAATAGTGCCTGTTTGTGAGGGTAACCGTTGAAATTGACACCCCGAGAAAACCATTGTCAACCGACGCGAAGCGGAGGTTGACAATGGTTTTCGAGGGGTGTCAATTTCAACGGTTACCCTCCCAAACAGGCACTATATATTTTATTATACTGAATGTCTTAAATTTAGAGAAAATTTTACTGCTTTTATATAGAAATGACGTGAATTTAACGGCGAACCGTACGCGCATAATTTACGCGCATGTAACAATTCGTTCTATCGGCCCGTTGCCAAGCGTGTTGCTAACGCTGAGGGTAAGGGAACGGATTGTCAACTGCGTCTAAACCAATCAGATTTCAGTATTTAACATGAAAGTATAATAAAATGGTATATTGTTAGTATAACTTTTTTGATTCAGGGGTTACTTTTGGTCAGAAGGGGGCAAACAAATATTTTTTTTTTATGTGGCCTTTATGTACATGTAGGTTTTAGCATTTAATGAATGACGAGGCTTAAAAAAGAGTATGGTCTGTGATTGAAAAATCAGAAGGCCACTGACCTTGACATTTTAAAGAAACAGCTATCTAGGTCATGAACATGGCTTGGCATATGAGACAAAATGCTATTTATTATTGTTTTACTAACAGCGTGCCAGTTTGCTTGTTGGGCCGTGCTAAAATTTTGTATGCTAATTATCATATTACTCATCGATTGGTTGTTCGATTTCATTGACGTCAATGCTAATTTGCATATCAAAAACAGAACCCAGAAAGGCACTGACCAATGATATTATATGATTTTTGGAGTGAATGTCAACACGTGGACAGTCCAAAGCTTGCTGTTTGTTAAAATATTAAATATATATGCCTAGAAATACATTATAAAACTTTGACCAGTGAATTCCACTTTAAGTATACATAGTTCGGTATCATAAAATCGGCCATTCATCTTTCGTTGAATAAATATAAAAAAATATGAATTATTGTTTTTATATACGAATGGCTTTGGATGAACAAACAAAATCATTTTTTCTATCATGAAATGGCTGCATCTTTTGCTCTGGAACGTTAAAGCAAACGAGTAAAAACGTTGGGGGACGTTTATTTCATTTGAATACATTGTCCATCTTCCCCTGTTAGTGTTTTTTAACGGTATGAAAATGGATGAAACCGTAATGTAACTGTTGGTATCATATGCAGAAGACTGCGTCATGCAAGGAGGTCCAAGTAAAATTGTGTAGGTATACCTCTAGAAATCACTTATTTCTAGGCATATACATGTATATTTAATACATTTTACAAACAACAAACTTTGGACAGTCCACGTATTGATATTCACTACCAAAAAATCATGGAATGTAATTGGTCAGTGTGTTTCTGGGTTCTGTGTTTGATATGCAAATTAGTATTAACATCAATGAAATCAAACAACCAATCGATGAGTAATATGATAATTAGCATACAAAATTTTAGCACGGCCCGACAAGCAAACTGGCACGCTGTTAGTAAAACGATAATATCAATATTTCAGTTGGTATAAAGTCATTGAGTAAAAATATAAGAAATGTTGAACCACAATTGACCTTAATTGACCTATGAAGACCATGAATGAAGATTATTACATAAATTGATTAAATTCAGTAAACTATATTGTACTTGTACTATACTAAATAAATGTAAGGGAACCAATATCATATTGGTTTGATTAAAGGGACATTTTAAGCTTCATATTTTTAGGGTTTTTTTTTACCTTCGACATTAACTCTCCATCATAGGTTTCCTTTTGTTTTAATACCATTGTAGTATAATTTTCAATAACCTTTTCATCCATCAATGGGCCTTATATAATTGATAGCTGAACAAACAATTGCTGGTTGAAATAGCTTTTGCTCTCAGTGACTCACTCAATTGTTCATTAATTACTTAATTAGCCGTCTGTGCCCCTGGGCAAGGAATCACAACAATTGAGGTCATGCCACCCCTTTTAAAATCAATAACACTTTTTAACCTTCATGAACTTACATGTTTTTGGCTTGGTCTGTGACTCATAAAATTGTTTGGAATTGGTAAGTTAACTCTTTTAATTCATTACATGTTGATTATTTAATGAAATTTAAGCAAAATCTTGGTTTTTTCTTCTAATTTTTAAGTGATCATATGTATGTAGAGTTTGAAACAAACAAAAATAATAATCTCACAAAAAGTTTTATACAACTGTAGCTGGTAAAGTGCTGCTGTATGTATAGAGTAATAAATTGCATTTTGTTCATGTAATACATTCGTAAGTAAAAATAGAAAGGATTTAGCCTGTGCATATATGGCAGGTCATACTTATTGCTGAGGGGTAGTAAGAGCATCTATAATTAAGAGTGTTTTCAGGCTAAATCACATAGATGCCACTTATTTTATATTATATTTTTATAGAAAGTCAATGCTATAAGTGTTGGAATTTCTCATTTTCATATGGTAGATGTGAAAGATGCGAACAGATTCCAGCGCCATGAGTCGAGCCGCTGTCACTAAACACATGAACCTAGAGCATCTCAGCGATGCCGAGTGTGAGAAGATCCTGCAAGTGTTGCAGAAAGATTTCGAATTGCGAGAAAAGGAAAAAGAACGTCTTCAGTGAGTTGATTCATGTTTATTTTTTTTTTTGCATCTTTTATTCTTACTTGTTTTTAAGAAGTTTGTTTATCATTATGTTTTTAAGAAGTTTGTTTACATCGAAGTTAAAAATCTAACATAACTAGAATTAGCCTTAGAGAACTTGATGATCAATTTTGAGGTAAAATTCTCTTAAGGTCAAAGTCATTCATGAAAGTCAAGGTCAAATTTGCTTTATGAAGGATGTGTGACCATTAAGCTTTGAAATAACAATTTTAAGCCATTGAATCTATAAAACATAGAAAAGTTTATAAATTGTTTAACTTTGTTGGAAACTGTGCAGCAAAGTTTATTTTAGACAGAGCCATTTGATTAATCATGCAGGTCTTAATGAGCTTCCCAAATATTTTATTTCAATTTATCACATATAAGTACAATATATAAATAGTGCCTGTTTGGGAGGGTACCAGTATATAAATAGTGCCTGTTTGGGAGGGTACCAGTTGAAATTGACACCCCGAGAAAACCATTGTCAACCGACGCGAAGCGGAGGTTGACAATGGTTTTCGAGGGGTGTCAGTTTCAACTGGTACCCTCCCAAACAGGCACTATTTATTTTATTATACTGAATGTCTTAATTTTATAGCAAATTTTACTGCTTTTATATAGAAAATACGTGAGTTCTACAACGAACCGTACGCACATAATTTACGCGCATGTAACAATTCGTTCTATCGGCCCGTTGCCAAGTGTGTTGCTAACGCTGAGGGCAAGAGAATGGATTGTCAACTGCGTCTAAACCAATCAGATTTCAGTATTTAACATGAAAGTATAATAATATATAAATAGTGCCTGTTTGGGAGGGTACCAGTTGAAATTGACACCCCGAGAAAACCATTGTCAACCGACGCGAAGCGGAGGTTGACAATGGTTTTCGAGGGGTGTCAATTTCAACTGGTACCCTCCCAAACAGGCACTATTTATTTTATTATACTGAATGTCTTAATTTTTATAGCAAATTTTACTGCTTTTATATAGAAAAGACGTGAATTCTACGGCGAACCGTACGCGCATAATTAACGCGCATGTAACAATTCGTTCTATCGGCCCGTTGCTAAGCGCGCGAGGGAGAGAGAACGGATTGTCAACTGCGTCTAAACCAATCAGATTGCAGTATTTAACATGAAAGTATAATAATTGAAATTGACACCCCTCGAAAACCATTGTCAACCGACGCGAAGCGGAGGTTGACAATGGTTTTCGAGGGGTGTCAATTTCAACTGGTACCCTCCCAAACAGGCACTATTTATTTTATTATACTGAATGTCTTAATTTTTATAGCAAATTTCACTGCTTTTATATAGAAAAGACGTGAATTCTACGGCGAACCGTACGCGCATAATTAACGCGCATGTAACAATTCGTTCTATCGGCCCGTTGCTAAGCGTGCGAGGGAGAGAGAACGGATTGTCAACTGCGTCTAAACCAATCAGATTGCAGTATTTAACATGAAAGTATAATAATATATTATATCAAATCAATGTATTACAATACCAATATTACCAAATTAACAATATAATTAACGATCGGGGGTGTCCAAGTAGCGCAGTGGACAATGCTCTTGCCTATCACCGCTGCGACCCGAGTTCGATCCCAGTGATCGACAGTGGTTGTATGTGAAAGGGTATGGTGGTTGCCCGCTTGGACACGTGGATTTTTCCAGGCAATCTGGCTTCCTTCCATGACCCCCTCTCGCTAAGATATTAATATAAGTTGTAGAACTTGTTTTTCAATCGCTGTAAAATAAATAAAGCTCAGTTTTAAATTATCATTATACTTTACTGCAATTTTTGAATCAATGAAAATCAGCTTTTTGACAACCGTTGTGAATTAAACATTTACATTTGCAAATATGCTAGCTTCCTTATATGAACCTATAGGATAGCGAAAGCGTTCAATTCTGTTTGAACATTTTTGTGACGTCACAATGATTATCGCACGCACTTTTCAGTTGGATTATTGTTATCATGAAAACATGATAATTTTAACAATTCTGAACGATTTGCCTTTTTCAAATGTAAATATAAGTAATAAAGAGCAATGTTAAAAAGTACACTAGGTATGAACTTGGTTGGTATGATCAAATCTTCTGAGATGCTCTTTGGGCTTCACAGGATTTTAATCAGGCGACCAACCAAGTTCATATCCCTGTGAACTTTTTAACTTGATGTTTATTTCTTCAGTAATCAGTGTAGAATAATAAAATTGATTTGTTCAAACCACATTTCAGCAAAATTGAGGAGTGTTTGAAAGAGGAGGAGGAAAAAACTGAGGTGATTGCAGTGAAAACCAAGCTAAACGAAGAGGTGTGTGTCCGATGCTGTCAGAAGTTTGGGATCATCTTCAATCGCAAGCAGCTCTGTCTGGTCTGTAAGCACTATGTCTGCAAACGTTGTGCCGACTACAATGACAGTGAAAAAGGCTATACCTGCCATGCCTGCATCAAAGAAAGGTCAGGAAACTATCTGATAAATAACTGACGTAGAAAAAAAAATTCATGCATTTAATAATCAATTTCAATATATGAGCTATGAGAGCTAGGCTATTGCAATTCAAATCTATCTGAAGTTTGAGTTGCATAATTTTTTTTTAATAAAGCTTGCTGAAAATTGAATCGGCTATACTAAATGATATTCGAAGTTCACCTGAAATTCTATGTTCTTTATTTCGAAATAATTTTTTGTGATATATTTGTTATTCCTTTTGATTCATAGATGGGCAAAAGTTATCATGAACTCAACAACATATAGGTTCTTTTTTCATTTTGCATCAATACTAAATGAAAATTGCCAGCTATGTTTTGTTATCATACTCATAAACCCCCAAGGAATTCATCAACAACCTAATAAAAAAAAGTTATTTTTCATTTCCTCTCTATTGCCTGTATCAATCTGTATATTATTTTCATTACTTTATTATGGTTCCCCATAGCCACGTCCTACATTTTGCCTCGCGATTATTAATTTTCTGTCGCATTATTCTGTTAATGTAAAATATCTGGTTTATTAAATTCGATTCTGCGAAGGTTGAACATAAAACGAAGTACATGCCTGAACACGTCCCCAAATTCAAATCAGTAGCTGCACAGTTACGGATAATTGGTAGTCGTTAGAGTTTCATTTTTTGTGTTAATGTGTAACTAATATGAATAAATTGCACAAAATATGATAAATCTTCATTATAGCAATTAAGAGAAAGGTTTATTCTGTAATTTAGTGAAAGTCACATACTGGTACTCTAAGTAAGAACAGAAGATTCATGGTGGGAAGAGAGAAATTCTGAATTGTTAGTTAGCAAGTGGTTATCCTAAATGCACAACTACAACCTTGCTTAAACTTATATACCATACTTAGATATCTATACAGCATTACATCTGCTAACTTTGTATTTTATGCCCCCCAAAATACTTTTGATACTAAGATTTTCCTCTAAAGAAAACATTTTTGCATGTTACATTCCTCATTTTCCTTGTTTAGGCGACTGTGCATACATTTATTCTTAAACATGGTCAAAAACAAAATTTTCTATTTTTTCTCGTTTCAATTTGTGTGTCTAAATTTTTAGAACTGAGCTCGAGGAACAAGAAAGGTTTGCAATTACTCCCCTTTGTTTTTCACCCAATGGATTGGCTTTAATATTGCAGGAGCCTTCATCCATATTTAACAAAAAAAAAAAAAAAAAAAAACATGGTTGGATGCGGTCTCTTTAAAATCAAATTTTCCATCGAAGTAATCAATCGCTTATAGACATTTTGCTGCAGGTTTAATGGCTCTGTTAATTTGCACATTTCAGACAAATTGCTATTGCTAGATATAATTGAAATTTGCTATCTCTTCTCCCTAACTAATTATGCTAGACTGTATTTTGTGGCTAGATCTTTCAGGAATTATGCAGACTCAATCTCAATTCTGATTAAATTTTGTAAAGCTGGGTATCTCTACAGTAATTGTTTTGTGGCTCTTGATTCTTTTAAAAATGGTGATGGAGAAAATATTGGTCAAATTTTTGCAATGAATTTTATTTTGTGAAATGTTTTTTTGATCTTGAAAAAAATGAAGCAATTTCTCACAAAGTAATTTTGTAGACTTTGGACGCAAATAGGTAAAATGTTTAACTTTTTTTTTTATTTGCGTCTGTCATTTTTAGTGATTTAGAAAGTCTCTTAAAGCAAATAAAACCAGATAAAATTTTTGCGTACTGTAAATTCCTAATTAAACGCGAGGAATTAATATCCGCGTAAAATCGTGAGAAGCCCGTCTCGCGAATTTTAAAATCTCGCTTTTAATTTTCGGACATATGTAAACTACATGAAACTATGATAAAAATTCGGCATTTGCGATTTTATGTTCTCGCGATTTGATGGAAAACCGTTGAATCGCGGAATTGAGTACTCGCGTAAAATAAGGAATCTACAGTATTTGATATTTTGCGACATGAGAGTGATAGCGAAAAAAGCAAAATCTAGATCAATGCAAAAGTTACCAGATATACAATGTGTATCAATGCTAAAGCAACAAAGTTAACTTATTTAAATCTCAAATTATTTGTTATTGTCAACTTACTCTGTAGCTTCAGAAATTAAATTTTCTTCTTTGACTAGATTTTCTTTGAACCAGAGATTTTGAAAACGATCATTTTAAGTATGGGTCCTCTTTTTCAGGGAGTTGAAGCTGAAATCTTTTGAATGGTTTTACAACAACGTCAGTCAAAAATTCAAAAGATTTGGGAGTGCCAAGGTAGTGCGGTCCTTGTACAAGCAGAGGGGAGCCCGGGGGAGAGCTTATCACAGTAAGTACTACATGTATATATAAGTAATGGTAGTACCAAGAAAGGGGGAGAGGTACCATCAAGTGTAGATGTCACCCACTCTTCCACATCTTTGCAAGTCAAGGGACTATGGTCCACTCCAATCCCGTAAGATTTTGATGCAGGAATTGGTATTAATACTTTCTTGTTTTTTTTGGTTTTAGCTGTTATGCCTTAAGTAATTTTTGTTATTTTTTTCAAAACTTTTTTAATGCATGGATATTATTAGTAATTAACAGACATGTACAATGTATTTGTCTTTGAATTTTTCTTTTGTAATTTTTTTTTATAATAATTTCAAATGTGTATAGCACAAGAAAATCAGACCTTTTAAAGATCCTTGAGGATCCATCTGTCTGTGTATGTTTGGGTATATATATATATATAGATTCAGACCATGTGATCAATGGGATCTTATAGTCATCTGACCTTGGAGAGGTGTTTAGCAAGTGGTCGTACATAGGGTTGTCATGTATGACAAGGCATCGGAACCATGACTGTTTTCATAATCACTATCATTATAGGATTTATGTTGCTTATTTCGTAACGAACAGGATTTTAGAACATGCATTAAGCTCTTTGTAGTGAAGCATGGAGACTATTTGTTAATAAAGCTGTGGTCTCACAAGCAGTTCGGATCGGTTAGCTTTAAAATCTCGAGTCAAAATTTATCTTGAAGTTGAAATTCAGTGATACTTTATGGCTAATTCACATTTTTTGGGGAAGTAAATCTGGGATGACAGGAAAAAAAGGGACATTTTTTATGAAGATGAATGTTCTTTTGAATTTTTTGTCCATTTCTTCTTGACTGAGTCATGCAAGAATGAATTGGCTGTATCGTATTTATGATCACAAGACTTATTCTGATGGAAAATATTAAAAAATGAAACGGAATTCTTGTGGGGAAATTGACAGGATGCCGTGAAATATACCCCTTTGAGTTGTCGTCTGCCATGTCAGGTGATGTAGTTACAGAGTATACCCTATGGAGGACGCTCCTTGGTAAATATCGTGTGATGATTTAGTTTTGTTTCTCACCTGCCCCTTTGATTATGCTGATTGATTTTTTGTCTCACCTGCATGCATGGCCCTCTGCTTTGTTGCACTTATACCTGTGATCACCTATGTGTGGTCTAGAGTTGACACTTTTTGTCATATTTCACATGTTGTACATTTACAGTAGAGTTATGAATTTTTTCATTTTTCTGTTATATTTTCCTCTTTCTCTCTTGTGTTCATTTGTTTTCAATATATTTATATGATTTGAATTATTTTTATCATTTGTGTGTTTGCATTCAAAAGAGGATCAGCTTTGCTTTGATGCTTTATCTATTACAGTCATTCATAAAGTAGAATAAGAAATATGCTAAAGAACTTTAGCTTATAATCCAATAATTATTGGATTATGATTGTTCATTTGATTTTGATCTTCAGCGGACAATGAGAGTGACACTGGCTATGACCCCAATTTCCTGACCTCTCTCAGATCGGGGTCCCTGGGGGGAGGAGGAGGGGGGTTCTCTGCCCCTGAAGACGGAGGAAGAGACGAGGAGATCCTCAGTGCCAACAGTGAAGGGGAACCAGGTAAGAATTGTTTTAATTATCTAATTTAATTAATCCAATTACACAGTAAAGCAAGAAAAGTCCAAGGAAATTAAGGGTTTCTGATCCACTCTAGATCTGCTTTTCACAAAGAGAATCAAAGTACTGAAGTACTGACGGGAGTTGATTTTATCGATTATTATTTATTTTAGAATCAACGATATGTTATTTAGCATGACAAGTAATTTCTAATCTCTATTTAAATTACGCACATATCTATAATATGAATTCTCGGACTTTTCCGACAAGAATTTCGAGAAAACCCAATATGAATCATGTTGTGTAATATTTAAAGATATAAATAATTCCATTAAACTATGTATCAGTAATCAAAATATTTCTAAAAATTGTACACATGTCTGGATTCAAGCAATATTGTACAGACGCCGAGCGTCTGGTTGAACTCTAGTATCGTTCAACCAGATGCTCGGCTGTCTCCGTTAATCTCCGACTACCAAGAGAGACTCTCTGCTTGTCGGAGATTTACGGAGACAGCCGAGCGCTCTGGCGTAGGAATACATACGACTACAAAAAATATCTAAATTGTTCGTACTATTTAAAATCTGACTATTTTCAAGGTATTTATAAATACGTTTTCTTGAAAAACAATGATTCAGCATACATTACACCGCATTTATCTATTATTTCAAGAGCTAACTCTTGTCAGCGGTGATGATTTGTGCTTAGGTCCAAACACTGTTTCACTTTCGGTTTGCCAGAGTAACTGCATAGGAGAGTTGATTAAAATCAACTCCCAAAAACAGATCAGATCAGAAACTCATGGATAGGGAATATGCAGGAACCAGTTCATTTAATGTATATATACCTTTTGGAACTTTGAAACAATTTGTTACATTAAATGGATATGGTAGCTACAAGCTAGATGTCTTTTTGTCTTCCTGGTAACCCAAAGGACGTAAAATTGATGTGTTTTACTTAAAAATTTTGTCAGTACCAAAAGATAAATTTATTAAAAATTTTAAGTCTTTGATTACACTTCTTTTACTTTAAAATAAGTAAGCTTTTTATACTGTATATGGTTCAATTCCGTTATGCAGCACCGATACTCTGAATATTGGATGCTTTTTAATATTACAAAAAATAAAGTTAAGTAACTCATGGCATGCTTAGCGAATAAGAACACTCTGAGCTTTATTTCTTATCCATTGGGATGTCTATTGGTATTCTCACCCTCTTTCCTCTCCCATTCCATCTCTCTCTCTCTCTCTCTCTCTCTCTCTCTCTCTCTCTCTCTCTCTCTCAAAACAGTTTATTTAAATGCGGCTGTTAAAATGATTGAAGATAATCTTATGTGTCATCATATGTAACAGGAAAAGTGTGTATTGTAAAAGAGAAGGTACAAGGGAGAACTGTTACCTGGTATTTTTTTTTTTTTTTTTTTTTACAAATATTGCATATATCGTGTCATCACATTGTTGTCATGAGTTCAAGCATGTGACTTAAGGGTGCTTCTTCTGCTACAAAGTAATTTGATACAAGGGCCGGGTTATAAAACAGCAAGATTGGATTGGTGAACATTATTCCTATTAAAGATGAACTAAATTAACACATTTGCTTGTTTTTAAACAGTTTTATCTATTTTTATTTGTTTTTATTTTATTTTTTAACACTATACCTACATCCAAATTCGAGATAATATCTCCTGCAGAGGCCATCTTGATATATATGTACCAGTGTGTTCCCATTTCGCCTTAACTGTGAAATACAGGTAAAAAAGGGAGAAAAAATTGTAAGGTGAAATGGGAATTTCTTAATAAAATTGTTGAGATGTTTTGATGATTAGTAAATTACACAGATAAAAAAAAATGGTATTGGAAAAATGAATAAAAATAAATGTAATGTGTTGAAATTTTTGTATCATAATGGTTGTTAATCTATTTTAGCATCTGAAAATTGAAATAAAACTTTTTACATCATTATACCTGTATTTTTGCCTTTAGTTTCCAGGTCGATCATTTTTACAAAATTACTAATACCATATTAAGAGCAAACAATTTACAATTAATGATAATACTGGTATTGCTATACATGTAATATCACTATGTTATGGAAGGTCAGATATTGCAGAAGAGTTTAAAGAGTAGGTGCAATGACCTTGAACCAATCATCTGAATCAAAGGTCAAGGTAGAAAAAAATGTTCTATATAACGTCCAAGCATATTTTCTCTCCCTATATGGCCCACTCTGGTTTAAACTTCACCCATGGAGTGCATATGTTTAGAGGGTGTGCAGCGACCAGACATTAGCCCGTTTTGACTGCCTTACATTTTTTCCTCTGTTAAAAGCAAAGCCCTTTGAGATGGTCACCAACTCAACAGATGCTGAGCGGTTAAAGTTTCATAGGGTAATGAAAGTCTGAAACGGAGCTTTGTTCAATTAAGCATACATTTTGTCAACAGAAATTGCTTGTAAACCCAAGAGCTTCCAGGGGATTCACTTTCCGAGCCCTTGCAGTGCCTCAATTCTCAATCCATTGTCAGAGGAAATTCTATTTGTCCTTCATTGATTTGCAATGGGGCTAATATTTAAAACTGCAAGTTTTTTTTTTCTAGTTATTTATAATTGCATGCCATATTGTGTTAAAATGGGCGAAATATTAACAAATGCACAGATGCAATGGTCCAAGTTTCTTGTACTGACTGTACTGCTTAAAATGTCAATCAGGGTGTGTTTAATCAGGAGTGGCATTGCACTGTGTACCAGTATGTCATATCTATATGAAATGCTTCAAAAGCACAGTGGGACTAAGATAAGAACCCAGATTTATTAAACATTCTCTGGGATAGGAAGTTTTTAATGCAAGAAATCGTGTCAATTCTTTGACCGTGCTCCTATGAATTGTTGTCCAAGAAAGGTAACTCTTGAGATCTAAAGCCCATTTGATATATATCTAGAGTAAGAGAACCTATTGTTGTATTGTTGTCAGAGAAATGCGAAAAATTATCTAATAATATGAAAATAAAATAAAACCTGAAGTGTGAAAGATATATGACAATACTTTATGATATATATAGCCTTAATTTGCATATCATATTGAATTTGATATGCCACACAAATATTACTATCTGAAAACATTTGTAAACATTTTTCTATAATATATATCGGGTATACTTTTTTCTTTGATTTATTAATTAAACATGCAACTTAAAGCAACAAATTATTTTTATTTTATTGAAGTTTAAACTTGAAATGATAAAAAGATATAAGCACCCTGGAAGACTCATTGTCAGCTTGTTTTTCTTTCTTTATGCCAATTAAAAAAATCAATGAATCGTTTAATCCCCCACCCCCGTTTTTATGCAATTTGATAATATTAAATTGATCATCCAAATTCTCCCCAATGTAAGACATCAAAAATACAATATAGATAATATGTACACTTACATACAGCCTAGTTAATTAAGTTTATTTTGTCAAGTTACAACCCTTAAGAGGTTTTAGATCCCCTGTCTGGAGATCTGAAGTAATTTAGTGATACAGGTAATCAGGTGTATAGGTGAGATAAAGTTATACACCTTTATATAATCACTCTATGACAACATCAGGCCAGCTTAGAGCCCATGGGATTTTCTGTGTGTGTGTATCTGTTAGAGCAATTTGTATTGGCCTCTGGAGTGTGTTAAAATACCTATGACCTTTAACCCGTGTGTGATGTCATCCAGGTAAAAATCTGCTGCCATTGAATCATGACTGGAGATATTAATAAACCCAGGTAGTGTAAAGATAACATTAGGTGGAAAACTTGAAACAAGAGAGTGAAGGAGCTGTTACGTGTGGGATAATTACGTTTATTAGAAAGTTTACGGTTTGTCATCGGCGGACACTGCTTGAATAACGTCAGAAGAATGAAGTATTTGCGGAATATGGAGAGAGTTATGCACATCTGTCATTCAGTGTCTAACTAGGATGCTAAGCATTTTCACCTGAGTGATTTTTTTTTCTTCTTTCTCTTTCATTTGAATGGAATTGTCATTGGAATTTTAAGATTCTTGGAGAGCTGAAGGAACGTTATCATCCACAGGAAGAAACTTACTAGTCCACTGTAAACAAAATTTGTTTCACGTGCGGCTCAGTTTTTAATTTTAAGACATCTTTTCAAAATTTTAAGGAGATAGAGTGACTTTAATTTTTTTTTGAAACATGGAGAGCCTGACTGGTCAGTGTTTTTAATTAGTGGTGAATCTTTGGGGGATAATATGGTTGGAATAATTCTCCGTTGGACCAGTTCTGAGAAACTCATTTTGGATTGAGTCTTAATTAAATTGGACCACCTATATATCTGGTCATGATTCGAGGAAAGAAGGAGGGACAAGGCTATGCCACCTGGTTCATTGGACTGGACAATGGTAAAGTGTAATCATACAGTTACAGCTATCAATATCTATTTTTTAGAATTTATTCTTTGCATAAGCACTGTACAATATTTAGAGGAGTATAGTGTCTAATGGTTGAATCTGCAGATAGAAAATTTCATAAAATAGACTATGCATGTACATGTGTTAGCATTAATGAGAAATTATCATATCGCATGTCCCTAAAAAAAATTCCAAGTAGAAATTTTTATTTAGCCATATACCTGAATTTTTTGCTTACATAACAAAGGCTTGGATTATTTTTGTTTAAGTTTAAAGTATTTGAAAAATTTTTTGTGTAGAACACAATTTTGTCTAAGAATTGTGTGCTGTTGAATGAATAGGTAGATGGATGGATGGATGGCTTCATTTTCTTTGTGTGGTTAAATGTGGCAAAACTGTGTAAATTAGACAAAAAAAGAGTGAAAAGATGTTTAATCATCCACATTTGCACAGAAAATAAACAGTCCATGACACCATAGGGTATTGTATTTGATATAAAGATAATCTGTGTTACACAGAGAGATCTCCTATGTCCTTGTGTTCTTATCAAACAATCACATGTAAAACTGTCATTGTTTGGGAGCATAATAGAGAGAATAGATAGAACAGACTGAATGGATTGGGTAATTCAGAGAAAAAGGGAGAGAGAGAAAATAATTAAATAGGAAGAAAGTGGACAGAGGACAAGAGAGAGAGAGAGAGAGAGAGAGAGAGAGAGAGAGAGAACTTCAGAGGAGGAGTCTTGATTTTTGCAATAGGTCTTTGGAACTGATGTATTTGATTTCTGTGTCTTTTTTTCTGCAACTACCCCATTGCTTGCTAGTGAATTATTAAACTGGGTTGGATTCAAATACTATAGTGTTATCTGAAAGATAAAGTACTTAACTTGATATCTTACTGTAATCAACCCAAATAACCTTACAAGCTTGCTCTGAATCTTAAAATGGTCTGCCTAATGTAAAGATGGCCGGTGTTCTTTGTCCAGGGTTGGTCAGGGCTTGGATTATGATTTGGAACAAACACTTTCTCTAGGCAATAATATTCCTGAGAAAGTAATTGAAATTAATATTCGCACAATATTGACTTGGTCCAATCTTTGCAATAACACACCTTTTATAGTTTAATTTCAACTGCGGAATACAAGAACCCAATGCTAATTTTTTGTACAAATAAGGTTCTTAAGGCAATTAAACGCCCGGATACAATTGTCGTGGCTATTCCGCCTACAAATGGACTCGTAAGGAGTTTGATTTTTTTCGACTGTTATTGTTTCGGGTTCCCTGTATGAGTCAGGTATTGATTTTTCATCCCTAGATGTACAACACGATTGTATGTAACAGATGGTGGAGTTAACATTGCAAGGAGTTTCTCAGGATATCAGATGTACCCCCTTAATAAGAGGGTTTCGTACTAATATATAGCACTCCCATCTTGGATCCTACGTATTTTATCTTGTCTTAATCACAGTGCATATAGCTAAATCACATTTTACTAAAAAAATATTGCCACATTATAAACATGCAGTGTGACAATTAGGTAGTAGACTGCATTGATGATACAGGTCTCAAAGAATGCAAAGACATTCTTGAGAATGTAAAATGTCTCAACTGCCATAAAACTGGATTTGTCAAACAACAGCCGAGTGCTTAAGTAGTTAGTATTATATTACATTTGTTTAAGTATGATAAGCAGGACAAAGATTTTCTGCAATGCTGAGAGTTTTATAGACCAATTCCTGTCTTGTTCAGACCTTATAACCATTGTTTAGTCTACTTGAAGAGTGTACATTACGTAAGATTTGAATATCTTTATATGGTCTTTATGGGGGCTATTATGAAGTAGCAATTAAGACAATATTGGGATGATAAGGCTTTTCTTTTTTCTTGATCATTCTTCAAATGATAGTAGAATTGATCTGCTTCAGGAGTTTTCTTTTAAACAAACCTGTATATATAACAACACATTTGTGGCATATAAGGGTTAAAATAATACTTGAACATTTCTGCAAAAGACTCTCCGTTGCTTGACTTTGTTATTTGCATTGTTGGTTTGTATTTTGGAAAATTAGAGGGAAAAAATGAAATGGATCTTTTTGTCAAAACGTTTTAAGGAAATTATGTTGGTCTGTGACCTTCAATCCAGTAAGTGTCCTTGAATAATAATGATCATGGGATGGGCAACAATTTAATCAGAGACCTCTGAAAAAGATTGGATTGTGTATCCTGTCTGGTCAACATTTCTATGATACACCTGGGAAATATAACAATTGTTCTGATCAGCTTTGAAATCTCGTTCAGAGGTTGAATGCTGTTTTTTTCTCTAATTGTTTAGTTTGAGTTATGTTAGAAACCATCAGTTTTTGTGGAAGAAAAATTGAGTCTATAGCCTCAAGTCTTGCAAATTTACACAAAGTAATTGTGGGGATAATGTGTGGTTTTCCTTTAGCATATAGCGTGTATATATAGAAAGCAATCGGTAGTGTTCAGAAGTTGTTGTTCAAATGCTTTTGGTCCCAAACCAAGCTGTGGATACATTTTATGGTTTGCCTCCAAAAGTTACATTTGCATTTCTGAATATATTTTTGAGAAGGTGTGTGGGTGCAAGGGAATGGGAGTTTAAAGAATATTCACAAACATGAAGAATCAATTGTGTCTGCAGTTGCTGAGCAAATAAAATCGTATTAAATAGAATTGTCGTACACATTCTTTCTTTCATGTGTAACAAATAAATCAATGCAAATTATCTGGAACCGTACGGTCAGACCAAAAATGTACCTAAGATGGCCCATAAATAGCATTAATTATTCAAACCTCGTGACATACAGAGAAAAAGTTTTGTTTGATGAGGTTAAAAAAGGTATAGATTTCATTATAAAGAACAGTAAAAATGCTTCACAACACCTGTTCAAAAATCTCTGTCTTGGAATTTTATTACTTTTTTACGGTAATTTTCATTTACATATATGTATATATATTCTCTTTGGTTTTTTATTAATTCAGTTAATGCATGAAGTTAATTAATTTTTTCAAAAGACGGAGAAATTTGCAGGTGGTCCAGGGTCTGAGACAGAATTATGTTTTAATTGATGATCTTTTTAAAGGTGTGTAAATTTTACAAAAACATATAAACAAAATTCCATCAGAATTAAACTGGAACAAGTTGACATATCCATTCAATCTCAACAAACCACATGGATCATTAAACAGACCTTGTTTTGATATCTGATTGTTTTTTATGAAATTTCGGTGAATGGAATTTTTATTGGGGAAATTAAAAAAATGTTGTTCGCTGAATAAACATATTTTAACGTTACAGCCGTGCATATTATTGCTGATCAAAAATCTGAGCCCAGCTTTCATAGCTGTTATAAAGACATGAAAATGATTTTAATAGGGGAATTTGAATTTAAACTAGATGTTCAGTCTACAATTTTGTAATTTATATTCAAACAAGGAACTACGTCTTTTTATTCTTTTTTGATGCATATCTAAATTTCTTGTAAGTGAATGTGCTATTGGGTTGCATGTTCGCATAAAACTCCTTGTAAAAGTCATTAAATGTTCTCTAATAAACTTACCAAATTTGATTAAAAGTTAATTCGTAAGCAACAGAATAATTAGCAACAAACGATGCATATGTTGTTTTGGAGATAGAAAGATAATTTAATGAAATTGAAACGCCCAAGGTGGGATAAAGTAAAGTTTTTATTAGATTTCTCACATTAGATGTTGCAACCACATTATTGTATTCCTTAGGTTTATTATCCTGAATAAATATGATGTAAAAGTTCATGTCTGGTCATGAATACATGGCAAAGAACATTGAACTCTGCACAGGGGCATGCAGTGTGGATATGAATTGAAATCTTCATCGAACCTCAGAAGATTAGAAAAATGTTAATATGAATTTCAAATAACAATATTTCTTAAGCTTAAATTTAAGTAACAGTATTTTTTCTAAAGAAAAGTGAGGAAAAATTGACAGGTGCCTTTCCCGTTGATGGCAAATTTTTTTGCAAAACATTCATAAAAATGAAAAATGTAAATCGGGGATGAAATAATCTTTTGCCTCATTAAAGGAAATTCTGACATAAAAATATCATAAAAAGTGGCAACCTGTTTGGAAAAAAAGGTTTCAAAGTGTTTTAGCTGCCAGAAAGGTTGACACGATTATCATACGAAATAAGGTCATTTATGCATGGAACACTTCAGTTTCTGAACAGAGGAATAACAACTTCGGAAAAAACACCTTTGATTTCTTTCTCACCTGAGAATTTAAGTATGTTATTATGACAGATTTTTTTTATTTCCTGTGTCCTTGAAATTATAAGTAGAGTTCATATCCCAAAGAAGAAAATTAAGTTGGTAAAATATGTAATTTTGTATTTATTCAATTCCATGAATGCAATTTTACTCCAGTGCATTGCAAAATTAATCTTCTCTTTTACAGATAGATGTAAATTTAGTCTCAAACAAATGTCACTAACAAATTTTTAAAGAACAAAGTATCTTTATAAAGACATTTAACCAAACATAATATCCTTATAAAGTTTTCAAATAACTTCACTGGAAAGAAAATTTTTGGATGCTTCCCAAATTGAAAATCGGAAGATATTTGATTGTCAATCAAATTAGACAAGCACTAATAGCTGGCTTTTATTTCCATACCCTGCACCCATCAGCTGTGCGGTGATAGTTTTGAAATATCGAGGTGTTTGGTTCCGCATTTTCTATATGGGGGACTTCGATACAAATCTCTGAAATGTGTGGAATTATGCAGACTTTATCAGAGTGGGTCCTGTGTCTTTTATTTGACAGTTCAAAGGTTCATCTTGAGTTTATCAGCCACAAACGACAGATTTGTATTGCCCATAAAGCATCTGCTCTGTTGAGATAGCTATGCATTTGAATGCTACAGCGTATTGAGTTTCCATTTAAACTTCAGGAAAAAAAGAACTCTTAGACATTGCGTACATTCCAAACACAGGTATATAGAGTAAATAAGTACACACAGAAATACTATGTCAAGGATGTTCAACTGTGATACCTTAGAACTCTGTAATTGGCCTGGTCTATATTTGATTAAACTTTGGTCCAGGATTTCACCGTTTATGATTGAATTGATTTCAGAGGGCCTAAATCTCTCACTACTTTAGGCCTCACTTGACAACATGTAGATTTGACGTCATTTAGAAGTTGATATAGGGTCGTGGACACAGTAGCATTTCAATGAAAATAATTTCTTTTACACTTTGAAAAGTCTATGATATATACCTGGATACCATGCAATTACGTTTATTTATGGTAGAAGATGCAATTCTGCTAAAAGAGGTGTTGGGGACATTACATGTACTTGCAAAAAAACATTCATCTTATTGAAATTGAAAATCATCCTAAGGTCTTTTTTTGGCGTTTTAATAATGCTCAATTTCAAATTTAGGGATTAATATTACAAAAAATGTTTACCGTACCAAAAACTTGTATACATTTCTTAAGACTTTTTTTCATTTGCAACGCCCAAAATCAGAACATATCAGATTACAAAAAAAACCATCATCTTTAAATGTTCTGGTATATGAACCAACTCTTAAGTGTTCATCTTTGTGTAAAAAGACAAAAGGAACGAGCTCGTGCTTGATTCCAACCTAATTCCGCATTATGATATCAGCTATCCCAGAGTTTCATGTTTCGTTTCTCAAGATCAGGTTTTACTGTCAAAACAAAATTGTTTGTATTGTAACAGGAAATGGGTAAAATTAAGATGTCACTGAAAGTTTAATTTTGCCAATTTGCCGGGCCTTGGGAGTTCTTAAATGAAAGTAGAATTAACTTATCAATTTAAAAGATAAAGATCTCAAACTGTCTTTCCCTTCGATTGAAAGTGGGTGGGTGGGGGTGAGAAAGTATAGAAATTTAACTTGACAGCTGGGAACGACTTGTATCTTGTATGTCATACCAAAGTCAACTCCATATCTTAGTTACTTCTTTTTTTCTTTTTTTAATCTATTTTGAAATTCTATAATCATCTGTCAAATTGTTAATTAGTTTCATTTGTGGACTTCACCTAAATCTGACAACAAATAAGATATACATGACCTATTATATAGATTTAAGATACCTTGTCTTATCATTTTATTCAATGTTATTGATAATAATTTCTGCTGTAAGCTTACCAATACAAGTAACATACAAGTCAATGCACAATCTTACACTGAACTCCATAAGGCAAGGATTTTAACCCTGATGGACTTGATACTGAACTGAAAACACACTCTATTTCTCCCCCATCTCTCTCTCTCTCTCTCTTTCTCTTATAAGGCATGAAAAAACTCAGTGGAATGTACAGAAGAGATAAAAACGCAAAGACAAGTGTGATGTTTATGGCTCAAGGCATGTTCACTGGCATGAGAGTAATGATTTCATTGTCTTAATTAATGATGTTAATTACTCATCCCATTACCTGGTGGCTGGGGGTCATAACTCACCCAAAAAGCAGGCAAATTTACACCAGGATTATTGGGACAAACTGTATGCCTGTCTGACAATTTTTGCATCAAGACTTATCTAGAACAGTCATAAACTGCATACCAAGTGCATGTAAATTTGCTTTCAAGAACATGCGGGGGCAGTTCTTGATATAGACATTCAAATCAGTATTGAGCAGCAAAATATGACAATGTTACTGAACTTTTTCATTGAATGCTATTATATTTGTGCATTAAATAACGTACATGAAATGGTTTTCTTTTGTTTTCCACAAATGCTTATAATATAGTACATGTGTGATATGTGTACTTGCTCTATTGGTGTATTTGAACCAAATTATGGTCATACGTGTACCGTAAATATATATTCATGCCATTGAATAAAGTACCATACATGTGCAGGTAACAAAACACTTTAACATGAAAGAAGAGTTGAGAGACAGTGTTTTTAGGATTAACAGATGGTGAAAGTGTCACCATGAATGAGAGACCTAACCCTTCACTGCACCGGATACCTACAGGTCTAACATGTTAGCAGCACACCTGATGAGGAAATTTACCTTTTAATCTTCGGGTTCTGTTGTTGTGGGGTGTTGTTTATGGTTCTCGGCTGTCACCACAAAGACGAGGGAATTGACATGTTGTACTCCGCCCATTTCAGGGTTTCATCCCTAGGGGGTGGTGAAATATGTCCTGTGTCATTTAAGGATTAGCAGATTAACTATTATCTCAGATAACAAATAAATCAGAAAAAAAGCCAGATTAAAAGAAGGCACTGGCTGTTCGAGTTTCAGTATCTAATATAAACTAGTGCATTTTTCTCAAATGGAGAGAGATTTTGTATCCCAGCTTGTTGTTAAACTATAAAATATTTTTTCTGATCATGAAAGCAGGAAAAGTGACTGTATTATAGATAAAGGACTAACAAATAGAGTTTATTTCGGTGGGCTAAAGGTCCATGACTCCTGGCTATATATCAAACATTCCGATTTATCAGTGTAGCATGAAGTTGTTCCTGATGTGATAATCGGTGTACTGCTGATAAATCGTGAATGATGGTTGACATAACAGGGTTTCAAATAGGTTAAATTAGCAGTCTTCGAATTATAAACACCTATGTGCCCTTGATAAGGAACTTCAAAGAGCAGGGCTTAATTCTAAGACATCAGACCTATTAACAGATTACTGGACATTTGGGAATTGATCGAGTTTAGAATGATGGGTTGTAGATTTGAGAAGTTTTGTTACATGGCGATTTTGATATGACATTAGAACGATAAGTAAAGTAATCATAAGATTGACGGATATTCAAACTCTAATTTTAGTAACAGAGAGAGAGAGAGAGAAACAGAGAAGAGAAAAAGAGAGAGAAACAGAGGAGAAAAAGAGAGAGAGAGAGATTAAAACAGTGACAATAAGCAAAAGTTAAATCTTCTTTTTCATTGTTTTGTCACATGTGTCCTCAATTTAAGTGTCAGTATAGACTTTGTTAATTGGTCATTGTTTAGTTTAGATGGTGTTAAGAAGGAAGTTGTTTATACCCAGTACAAAAGATACCCAGACACCTTAACAGTTTTAACACTGCTCAGAGGAAAAGACAATGATTGTCTGACCAAGAAACACAATAGCACCCCTAACGAAGTTACATCGCTCACCTTTGGACCCAAAAAACTTAGGGTCATTTTAAATCTTTTGTCCAACTGGCCAATTTTCCATGATATTTACACTTTAATTGACTGTAAGCGGATTTTCTAAGGACAGTTATGGTTTGATGTGTTTTTGATCTAACTGTAAAGAAAGTTTAAGTTTTCAAATAAGAAGATGACCTGTCCAGGATTTTTATTGGGCTGGTTTGGTGGATTTTTCTCAAAATGGTTTGTGCTTCTACGGACGAAATTCAAAGCACCTCGTGAGAGGAATAACAACCAGGCAGGATGTACAAGTTGCGAGACTTTTTACTTCAGTGCGGATGAGGCTGCTAGATCTCGGTCAAGTGTCCGTGTTAAAAGACATGTATGTTCATCGGATAGACATAGACGGAACTCAAATCTGTACAAGGCTTACAAGTACAAATCTGTAAGACTAAGACGCAAAAGGGTGAGAATATCAGGTGTGTTGGTAATGTTGCAAATTATATTTCTAACTAGGTCTCCTATGAGAACAAAAACCTCTGTACTACAGGTTGTTTGTACCAGGCTTGTTAAAATGTGTTCTTATTACCAGGTATGTCTGTAAATGCATTTCAACATATATATATAGAGTATGTATATACATAAGGAATATAGGGTCATGAAAAGATATAAAAAACCTTTTGGAATAGAGATGTTCAGTGTGTAATGTCATTGGATGCCTTTCACAGGCCAGCCCAGTCTTTGTAAGCATTGACAAGCAAAGACAATCAAGTCCCTATTGTTCATTATGGATTACTTGTTGTTCCTTGCCTTTTGTTGTCAGAATACTGAGTCAGACATGGTTTATATGGATGGCCACTTATTGGAGCTTTTAGGATAGTATTTACAGTTCTGTCACAATGCAAGGGCACTCACATAAAGAGAAGTCAAATCTAGCTCTCCAACTGTGAATCAGAGAGACTTCTGGATGTTATATATTTGAACCCACTGATACTCCGAAACTCATTTTCATTGAATTTCAAACCCACCCAGAGGGCAAAACTCAAGTACCCTTGAAGAATTAATTATTTTCCTTATAAATGGTTATTCCAAGCAATGGAAACTCAAACATTTAGGTACTTTCTTGTGTAACAGTTAACATGAGGTCATTCAAGGCCCTCTCTCATCAAGTAAGACATGCCCATACCATGAGTTATGTGCTTGTACAGTTGTTGGGCCCCTTTTAATGCCAATGATAAATGACAAATCTATTGTCGGACAGGAATTGTTTGCAGTATGATTTATTGAAATCCAAAAAAATGTGATTTTTTTTGTATCTTGGATCTTTTTTCTTACAAATGCTAGTTGTAACTGTCTTCATAAAATACATCAAGGGTTATAATTGGCCTTCAATGTCAGAGATAAGATAGGTATATAACATCTTGTATATCTTACATAGTCATGTTTGTATATATAGAGTACATTTCTGATGATTTTGTAGAAACTGGTTTTGAAAAGGCTTTCTTGCTTTATAATGAGCAGTTTTCTGATGTCTCATACTGAGAAATAAAGTACATTACAAAAAAAGGGAAAACCGCTTTATCATGCCTTAAATCTGTGTGGAAAAAAATCCTCTTCTTTTTTAACCCATTGGATTAAATTAACTCAGAATTCAAAACTGAACAATGGGATCTTCAGCATACCTGATATATATATGCCTTCCGTGCACTTATATACATGCAAAAAAAAATTCAACTCTCAATGTTTTTAAACAAAACTCAATAAACATGATATAAATTGTATTGGTTGCATCTTTGATGACTTAATCCACCTGCAATTTTTTTTTTTTGGGGGGGGGGGGTAAGACATCATTTCTAACATCCTGGGTTTTGTTTTACAGAAATCGAGTCCATAGGGCCAGCTCCCATTACTGCCACCACCAACATCACGCGATCTCGTGCATCCTCCGTGGAAACTCTGAACCATGACAACAAGAAAAGCTTATACAGCAACAACAACAACCATGCCAGCAGCACAGCAGAAGTGCAAGTCGACAACATCCCAAAGGAGAAGAGTAAAGAAGGTATCTGCTGTTGTTCATTTCGAGCAGGTGCACAGGAAATTATAACTTTTCGTGAAATAAATGTGCTCTTCCTCTGTGAAATTTTATGTGAAACAGACACAAACAAGTTTGAAGCAACATTTATGATGAAGTTGACATGAAGAAATTTGCATCTTTTTAAAAAAAAAATTACACATATTTATCATTATTTTTGAAATGTAGATTTTCTTTTAGAAATAACATGTTCTCTGTTCTTTCAGATATATACAAAGAAGCATTTGAACATTACAAGGGAACAGAAGAGAAGAAATTTAACTCCAAGTTTGGCTCCCTGCTCCACGATCTACACCAGTCTTTGGAGCAGCCAGTGCTGAGTGGAGGGTCTAGCTATGGAAGTACTTCATGTAGGTGCCCCCCCCCCCCCCTCATTTCCATTTCTCTATCTTGTGAAGAATTATACATCCTCTTGCAAAAAAAAAAACCTTTAAAGTCATATGCAACATCCAGTTCATTTTGAAATTCAAAAAAATATAGGTTTCGTGTAACTGGTTGAGGTGATGCATTTGTCCTAGATATTTGAGTTAATAGAAAATTGAATCAATAGAATTCATCTGCCTCATTTAATGCATTATGCATGAAAGTTAGATAGGGAAAAATCATTACTTGTAAGGTGGAAAGAAATTCTTAAAACTATAGCACATACCGGTATACTGTTAAAATTTCTTATCAGACAGAACAATGACACAATTTTAGAGACATTTTTGACTATTTGCTTATGTTTGCAAGTTTTGTTGTTTCTAAGTTTTTGCATGCAGCTATATAGATACTATCTTCTGTCTATTTTATAGATGGAGAAGTTTTGGAGAAATACAGATCAAGGTTACGCGAACTCTTGGTTGGTGTCTCCCAGCGACTGGAAATGGCTGTCGAAAGTAGGACATATACATACTTAAATCGCTGCCATCATTAAGAAAAATATTGTCTTACTTTGTCCGGCCTTCTGACATGGATATGTATATTGTTAAGATTTAAATTTACAATTGATGTTTTTCTTTTCATAAGGAAGTAATATATAAAAGAAGGAAAAAGCTAACTGTTTAATTGAAGGTTTATGCGTCAGTATAATCTTTGTAAAATAAAACCGTAAGGTCTCATAAAGTTAAAATTCAAACAAACTATATATCAGATTATTATCTTCATTACCAACAAAAAGAATCTGTTTTCAGAGTCATTAAAACAGATAAAATTTAAAATGAAAAGTCAGATTTGGGTGAAATGGAAACAGTTTTATTTTCCTAAAAGATAAAGTATCTCCGGTTCCCTCTAAAAAGGTTAAAAAGATGTCAATTTCACATACCCTTCGGGTGAGAAAATGATAAGATTATTTTTTTTTATCTGACCCACTACACTCAAACCCCAGTGACCAAAATAAATCTCGGCTCAGGTACAAAGAAACTTATGCCAGGTAATGGCTTGGATTTCTGATCTTATTCAATTAGAGTAGATCCCAAGACAAATATTTTGGGGAGGATTTTCAAACTCGAACACCCACCCGATCTGAGGTTTAAGCGGTTTTACTGGGTACTTACGATATTTATGACTCTGGTCACTAGACCTTTCTTCGTGAACATGCCCCCCAGAGAAAAAATCCCTTTTATGGGTAGCAAGTTTATCAGTAGGCTCTAAGTGCTAATGATAACTGGAGCTCTTTAGAAGACTTTTAACACAACACTTGATGGTGTGATACCCATTTGTTCTTGTCAACGACTAATCATAAACTTAAAACGACATACCTTAATATCTGTCATAGGCACTCAAAAAAGTTGGGTTTTTTTCTTTTTGTCTGAATTCCTTTTTTTTTTTTCATTTTTGCCTGTTCAAATTTTTGAAGAAGTTTTTAGACCCTTTCTATTTATTAAGGAAATTTCACTTCCAAGAAAGTAATAAATATGAGAGTAAGAGGAATCAATGTATTAAATGTATTTTAAGAAGATTTGGATGCCTGACTTATTTGTTACGAGTAAATAGGAAAGGCTTACAATAGAGGATTTAACTTTGAGAAATCAAATAAAATTGGTGGTAAATTATATTTTTTAATAAATTTTATTTGTTTCGTAATTTACAGGTTTTGATAGTACACCATCACAATCAGCCACAGACACTTCCCAAAAAGTGAAAAAAATTGTCTCCAAGCTAGTGGAGGAGAGTTTTGGAGAATCTATCGATGTTGTAAGTACTGTACGAACTATAGACCAAAAAATCTTGACACAAAACATTGACCTTATATAGTTAACTTGCAGATATCTGTAAACTTGGTTCACAAAAATTGCAAACGTCTTGATTGTCACTTTGGATGAAATCTCCTTTATTCACCCCACCCCACCCGATTTTACTGGACATATGGCCCTGTTCTGTTCCACTCCCACATTTTTTCCACCCACCCCTGAAGGACATTGATCAGTCATATTTTGGTTATTTTTCGAAACTGACTCACAACAATTTGTGATTTTTGAAATGCAGGCAACAGTCTCGAGCAATTCTGAAGAAATTAATACTATATAATATAAAGAGTTGCCAATGATGTGCAGTTTCTAAATTTATATAAGTAGATTTACTTTACCAAAAAAATATTGACAAGGTAACATTATATTTAGAAAGTCTGCATAAAATTTGCCATGTTCATAATATATTCAAAAATTTGTAACCACAAAAATGGGATGACTTTGTAATAAAATTTGAATTAGCTCTGTGGTCAAATTAACATTCATGTAGCAAGAATGCAAAAGTACAGACTGAGGAATTGAATTGTCCTAGCATTTATGAATGGACAGGTTTCATTTTCTGCCTCAAGACAAATGTGTGATGGAAATAAAAATGAATCGGTCGACTGTTTCTAATTAATTTGAAAATCATGTTTTAGCTATTTGAACATTCCACAATGGTTTGCTCACTGTCTCAAGAAAATTATGTAATCTTGTCTATTATACCTCAGGTTTTATTGATTTCTTGTCTGGCTGTAATCCTGCACAAGAATTTGTTTTGATTATTGAGGATAGTAAACTTAATATTACTCAACCAAAACCTACATGAATAAGCCATTCCCTTATACACCCACTGCTACCAAAATTGAGATTAAAATTAAGATTCCATTGCTGGTCAGGTGTGTGCACGGATCATGATTTTGGCCGCAACATTATATAAATCTCTCTCTCTCTCTGGAATTTTATCTCCCTTGGATGTTTCTTGCTGCTGTCCTTTGCTGAGGAGTTATCACCCCTGTATGGCCATTGATTATACAAGATTTCCTGTTGTTTTGCCGATTAACTTATGTTTAAGCGACTACGAATAAATATTGACATGTTAACTTGTCCCTGTGTAGTCCCTGTGTGTTTATAGGTAGATTATATCAGTTATGGTAGCTTTGTCATTACCTTAGTATTGATATTCCCTGGGCTTTATCTGAAGGGACTGTCTCAAGGGTTTTTTGTGGCCTATTATGTTACAAAATACAGAGTGTTTGCAAATGAATCAAGATCATATCTGTTTGAAGGTATTTTTTGTCCGCATGTTTTGCATAAAATAAATGTTACAAGTATAAGTGTAGACATTCTGACCAGGGAAAAAAGACCAGGAAAAAAATATTGTATGAAGTCAATGCTTTTTGATATGTTCCCTTAATAGGCCATTAATTTGCTTCGATACATGGCTACACCTGCAATTGAAGGTAAATGAGAAAATGTTTTAGCTATTATTGGATAAAAATATTTAGAATGCATTTGACTATCTATGTATATGAATATTTTTTTTTCTAATGGCAAATGTAACCATTTGAATATGCCAAAAACTTTTAAAATATGCATAATTGTTAGGAAAATTGAATCCTTATACATTCAACATTCCTAAGGGCATTTAGTTTGCTTCTTGTCATAGATGTTTAAATATTTTCAAAGAATATTGACTTAAAAAAAATATGAAATTTCATCATTTTTGAGCCATCAAATGCAGAATGCAGTAGACCAAGAAATATGACATGAATTCTCTCTGTAATTACATGTATTTTGTAAGGACTGCATGGTATTTGCAAAGTCGACAAAACTTTTTAAGATTTGATCTTCAATGCCATATCTCTTATTTTGTCCTGTCAACAGGGAAATACATTAAAATGACAATCATACTGTTCATACAACCCAGAAGCAATAAATATGAGTTGTGAAATTTTAAAATATTTTTGTAGACCTCTGATGAAGCTGTGTCAGATTTGTCCTCATTGTCGGATGATTCCTGCGATCATCAGGTGAAATCATTCGAGGATCAACTCGCTCATGCTGTTGTTGCTCGGGTAAGTCTCAAGTCTCAATGCAGCCCCCCTCCATCCCCTGTTTGATATTATTTTTTGACCTAAACATGCTCCATCCAACCACCCATATGTGTACAAATAATACCTTGTATAGAGTAAAACTGCTGTTAGTTTCAAATAATGTTTGAAAAAGGAGGAGATAAATTGAGAAAGTCATTGACCGATGGACCTTTAACAGTCTTCTCTCATGGTGGTTTCAAAATCTTGCAACATAAGAAATAATAAAATGGCAGTTAAATGAAATATTGCAGCCATTTGCAATCTTAGAGCAATTGAAAAACCACATCATTTCCCCGTTTGACCTAGATATTTAATGGAGTTGAAATAAGTAAACTTGTCTGTCCCCCTCTGTCTTTATATTTTGTCACTTAATTGGACCATAATCTGAAGATGGATATTTACTTAGAAAACATATTTCGAGAGTGTCCTAAATCAAAAGATACCCTTCTGCCAGAGCGATAAAATGTGGGGGCCTCTCACTCATGTAGATAGATAGGTGTCATAATGCCAAAGGACACGAACAAAAGGACATTGTTTTTTCGCATCAATATTATTTCTTTCGGATAAAATTTCACCATTTTTTCGATTGGCTCTGGTTTCTCAACGTGTTTTTATGCATTTTTGTGAGATTTTGGAGCATTGATTTTGCAAAAAAAAAAAGGAACAAGTGGACAAATTAAAAAAGAAAACCTATTTTGATTTTGTATACAGAATTTGAGATATTTCCTGTTTTGTTTTTTTTTAATATCAAATGGATGGATTTTAAAGTAACCCTCGTTGAAATGTTAGCAGAAGTTTGTGAGAACCTCTGATGTCCAGTTACATTGAAAAATGTATTCCAATTTCACCTAAAAGTTACGATTTGGAATGACAGATTAGCTAGTTACCATCATGTTGGATGCGTCGGAAATATTAATTGTGTGCATTGTTGTGCATGTGTATTTCGTTGTCTTAACAGTAAGGTCGACTTTTGCATTTCCTGTTTTGATAATTTTGTCTTTGAAGAAATATCATGACATTGCATTTTATGCTTGTAAAGATGTCATCTGAAATTATCAAAACAAATTTTATTTGTAGTAAACAATTGTAAAATGATTTTATTATGGTTATCTCAAATAGTAAATAAAAGAAAATGTATGAAATGAAATGAAAAGAAAGAAATATTTTTGTTACTTGTAATTTCTTTTTCTGTACATGTATTTTTAGGTGTTAGAAAACTTCAGTAGAGATAGAAATATAGACATTCCATTAGACTTTATCGATGGAAATGCTTTAACAAACCAAGTGTCTGATAGCAGATCTCATGGCTCGGACAATAAATCTCATCCAGATCTCGCGAGTAGATGCGCCTCATCAGATGATGAGAACAGTGTTGTGACTAAAATCGAGCACCGCTCGCCGTCAGGCGGTTTCAACGCTGACGATTTAGACGTGAATGAGTACCCTAGTGACTCTGAATACAGACTTGACCCTGCAGATTCCGATTATAGGAAAGGATCAAGGCACGAAAGAGAGGCTATAGACAGTAGTTACGAAGTGATCAGTGTACATGAGTTGGAGGGTGAAAATTCAGCAGAGGCAGAGGAGGAGGAGGAGGATCTAGTTGATGGTCAGGGTGTGGATCAAAGACTTTCAGAGGAGTTTAAGGAAGAAGCACCAGAGGTGGAAGAGGAAGATACAATAACCACAGAAAGTGTTCAACTAACTCACAACAGACAGCAAGACTTAGAGGAGCTCAAGCGCATTGCCAAAGATATTAACTCGCCTCGACGGAGTCTACAGTGTCATGATATTCAGGAACAGATTGAATTCGATGAGGAGCCCATAGAACCTGTGATAGTGAATCGGGACGAGTCGAAGAGTGAATTTGTGTCTCGGTTATCCACGTACGATCGGTTGCACGACACGGGCAAGTATTCATTTCCGGACTTCTCTGAGGATTATGAGGATAACGAGTTCTTTCAAAACGAGGTAGACCCAGATCTGTTATCCATGAATCTTGCGCCGATTCTTGAGGAGGATGAGGAGAATTTTCAAGAGGAGGATGAGGATAATGAAGAAGGAGCATCTCTTCACCCCAGGAATACTGATGGTCAGTATCATAACTGTGCTATTAGTTGATTATTAAGATTATTAAGGGGGGTGGATTCAAGTGAAACTTTTCTCTCTCGATTATTTTACATTGTATCACATTATATGTCAAATTGTACTGTCTGATCCCATATGAACCTGCACTTAATATATATATTCCTCTATTTCCAAGTTCATTGTAATCAGGTAGTATTGATAGGGGGAGAAATGTTTGATTATATTTACTAACAAATTGACTTTGTATCACCTTCGCAAATTGAAGATTTTGATTCTTCTTATATAAAAACTGTTTGCTTTCTTGTTCTTTAGACAAGAGTTGGCGGGATAATTGGATCTTTAACAGATCTGGCCTGTCATTTAACTCCAGCCTGGGGGGTGGGGGTCTGGCGGGTAGGACCCTGGACGAAGTGTACGTCACCGTGCCTCAACCTGATGATGACATCACAGCAAGAGTGGGAAACAGGTAGGGGAGATCACTCCATTTTATTACCTGACTGTAACTTTAAATGGATAAAAATATTTGTAAATGTTGGGAGAATTATTGGTGTGTGGGCAGATTTATATTGGTTTGGCCGGGCATGATTTATGTGTTTATGGCATGATTCTTCACTGATATCTATGTTTTCAATTTTGTCATCAGCAAAGCATACTTGTATATGAAATGATACAAAATAGGAAAATTTATTTACAGTAACAAATTAATGTTACAAGGCGTAATGAACAGTTTTTTATTTTGCTTTGAAATTATAAAAAGAGAATGGGGAAAAAAAAGTCTGAAAGAAAAGTTCTGACCATATTGTTAATTTACGTATGAGGGATTTTAGTTTACATGCTTCTTTGTTTAAGATAAATGATGATAATTTAATTGCTTTTTCACGCATTTTTTATGCTGCACTTTTTAGTGCTTACACGGAAAAAGGAGGACTCAGGCAAGTGCACAGAGTGAACTCAAAATTTGAGTGGACTCAATTTTTCCTTACGCTGTCAAACCATGTAGTGTGACCTTAATTTTGATATTTTGATGTGTTACCCTCATGCACATATGTTTTGGTGGGGGTGGAGAATGATCCTTCATAATAATACACCTACTGGAACATGCATATACATTAACAGGATGCATAGAAAAATCCCTTTAAACCTTATTATTTAAGCTTATAGAAGTCTCCAATTGTGAAAACCTGGGCAAATTTTTTTATTCTGTTTTGTGTGCATTTTGAACACTAGATTTACCATATTTCACCTTGCGTCTTTATACACTGAACAATATTGCACAGATTCACAGGAATGTACAAGGTTGTAAAGTGTCTCTTAGAGATTATGTCATCTCTATGTAGATTTAAAAGTCTGTAAAGTAACCCAGCAAGTTTTTCATATCAAACAGAAAATGCTGTGGTTCTTGTTGTTTAAAATCATTTCTGCATTTTCAGAAAGGTAGGAAAATTTACGTTTTATGATAATTTGAAAAAAAAAATAGTTTTTTAAAAACCTGATTTTTACAATGAATGACAGAGTTGTATACCCCAAAAATAATGACTCCACTTTCATTTTGATCTGATTTTTGCAGGGATGTGGACCAAATGTCTGATGACCTTTCGGAAGGTCATGAGGATCTTATGGACGATGAGGTCTCCTTCTTTGCCAAATCGGTGGATGAGATTGCCAGGATTACGACCCGGATGACCTCCTCCTCCCCCTGTCTCCGCCCGCACTCTTCCACCAGCATGCAGACGGTGGATTCAGACACTTCCCTGGACACCTCAATCTCCCTTCGGTCCAGCGTCAGTAAAGCAGAGCCCACCTACATCGAGGAGCTGATTCCTGCAGAGGGGGATGATCCGAAGTTTGATATTCCACCAGAGAGCATGACTGTAAAAGAAGGAGAGCCAGCCAAGTTTAGCTGCAGAGTCAGTGGAACTGAACCCATAGGTAAAATCTATGGCAGTAAATGTTTCAAAAAAAGAGGGAAAAAATTAAGAAACTGCAGAATTAATTAGGCCAATTTTTGTGAATTGCCAATTTTTGACTGGTTTGTAGGGAATGTAAATTTGTAGATTTACATTAATTTATGATTAATACCAATACGGTGTTTCATAATTCATTGAGGAAGTAAATTTATGGGTGAGTGAGATCTCACTTTTTAGCGTTGACTTCCAATCAGTATGAAGACAATCATTAAACAAAATATACAAAAAATTGAGACCACTTGAATTCCTATGAATCCACAGTTGTCAAAATGTGTAGGTTTAAAAAAAAATGTCCATTGAGACAAAATGTTTTAGATAAATACACTTTGTAACATGTTTTGAAGAAACAAACAAAACTCAGGTTTATAGCTCGATATCAGTTAATGACAGACACATTCATCAGGTAACAGATTGTACTCTTTAAATAGAACAGATTTTCGCTGGAAATCAATTCAGTCAATACAGCGTGCCGCACCTTAAAAAACACAGTACTGTAAGAGAGTGTTGTCCAAAACAAAGGGAAATAACTCTTTTTAAAATTACATGATTTTGAAAAAATAGGGGAAATAACCCTTGCTAGGGTTTTGAAGAAATGAATTGAGACACTGTTATGCAGTTAACAGTTTCTATTTTGTGCTTACAGAAGTGATTTGGTACAGAGTAGAAGACGGCGAGTTGCAGCAGTTGGAAGACTCGGAGGATTATGAGTTTACCCGCGATCACAACAAGCATGGTGCTACTGTCTTCAACACGGCCAAGAGCATGGCAGGACAGCTGATGTGTATGGTCCTCAACGAGAAGGGGCACTGTTCACAGTCCTTCATTCTCAAAGTCAGAAGTAAGTCTTCTATGCCTTTAGAAAATGAATTGTCTCTGGTTCAGTTAGATGCTGCATCTGAATGTGAACTTCAAATTACTTAGAGAATTGTTTAATGTTGTGGAATCATTTAAATTCGTGTGCACCAAGTTTTGTTTTTATACTGTCAATTTTTCTAAGATTAATGGGGATGTAACGGTAATTTGTGGGTTAATTGTGAAAACAAGGAGGAAATTATGTATTTCATAGTAGGAGTGATGATTTTTGGATAAGGGGGACCCACAAAATCGATGAAATTTGACCCCCCAACAAATTCTATCATTTCTACAGTATATTTGGTGGAATTATACTTTCATCACTGGTAAATTGTTTTGCAGGTAACAACCAAGAAATGAAGAAACCAGAGTTCTTGAAAGAAATTGAAGATCAAGAGGTCAAGGAGGGTCAACATGTCAAATTTAGGGCAAAGGTCAAAGGGTATCCACTTCCCAGAGTTGTCTGGTACAAAGATGGAAACCTGCTGAAAAATGGCACCAATTATAAGATAGGTAAGAACCATATCATATCACATTCAATTCAATTCATCATATGATCATATGAAATTTGATCAGCTTAAATATGACTTAAATTTTTTACAGAAAAGTTTGGAAATAGAGATTACCTATTGAATGTGGAATATGCAACTCCTGAGGATGATGCAGAGTATTGGGTCGTTGCCAAAAATGTTGCAGGAGAGGCAAAATCAACAGCCCAGCTGATAGTTCAATCCAAAGAACTAGGTACATATCAGGGAAACTAAAGAGTCATCTATGAAGAGTTGGCATATGTAATTTTCTAGTAAATCAAAGAATGGCCATGAAAATAAATTTTTTTGAGACATTCTATATGGTGATCAAATTTTGAACAATTCTTTTTTAGAGGGCGGGTGGTAGGGAAATATTTCAGACTTCGCTTATATTTATTTTTTTAATTCACCTTTAAAGTTAGTTTGGTTTAGCAACACAGAATAAATGTAACAAATTTGATAATTTTGCTATCTGATGTACATGTCTGAATTACAGATTCCTCACCAAAGACCAGTCCGTCCCTGAGTAAAAACAAGGATGACCAGCAGCTGGCCAACATGGGGAGGAAGCTGTTGATGACCCACGGGCAGGTCACGGAGGAGACAGAGAGGATGATGGAGTCTGCTAATAAGGTCCGTGTGTGTGGTAGATACTTGGTTTACCTGTATTCACTGTCTGCATGTTCAGTATAAGCTATAGGGTTTTGGGAAGAAATGGGAAGCACTGTAGATTTCATTTAATTTATTCTACTTGTTGATTTATAGAAGAATTTTGGTGAAATTTTAATTTATGGATTATTATACATAACAAAAACTAAAATTTTCAATACCGATAGTTATATAATCTGTTTAAGAAATCTACAGTTGTTAATGGTTATATTTATATAAAAATATATATGTTTATATATTGGTGAGGTAGCTTTATAGTTTATTCATCTATCATGAAATGCATGTGTGTGCATCTGTAAAAAAATAAATTTTGGCAAGTTAAAGCCGACATTTGTCACCCCCCCCCCCCATAATATAATCTTGTATCATTCTGAAAACTTTGCCAAATAATATGTATTTGGTTGACATAATAAAGACTATCTGAGATTTAAAAAAAAACAACAAAGACAAAAATAATGAAAGATATATGAAGTTTATATCATACAGTTTTTAGATGTCATATTAATTATATTTCTTCTACGATGAAAGAAAACATAATTTAGTGTGCCGGAACAAGAGATTAATAACTCGGCAGTGTTTAACATCGCATGCATGCTCTTTAAATGATGGTTGAAATTGGGCCACCCAGCCTGGAGCAAGTGTCACTGTTGTTCAGGTTTCATTTCCACCAACAATCTTCAAATGATTTTTGAATAAAACTTTTTGAAAAAAAAAAATAAATGAAAACACGATATTTAGAGAAAAATTGTACTTTTTGACCAGGATTTACTTTTAAGAATTGGTGAAGGTTGTTATATATCTAGAAATATAAAAAAAAAGACAAAGGTTAAGATATATAATGATAGATAATCTCTATAACTTGGGTTGTCCTGAGGGGCTAAGTGACACTTGACCTCCACAGCTGGGCCTGAATCATTCACATGAAACACCTCACTTTTTATGCATGGTTTTAATGTGTCTACTTTAACTCTCTCCCTTGGGTTTTTGGCTGACTAATGCTTTGGGTACATTTGCACTAACAGATGTCAGACATGCACTCCTCACTGGATCAGTTTGATGCCATGCTCTCCTCGTTTGAGGCAGAGATGGAGGTGTCGGGTTCCTCAACGCCTCGTCCTCCTCCGCCCTCAGAGTTTGCGGATGAGGACACTCTGCTTAAACATGATCTGCGTAAGGGTGTGGAGAATTATAACAGCATGGTAAGGGATGTCATTGAGAGTACTCTGGGTGGTGATTGTAATAATGTAATGAGGTGTGAGTAATGTAATGAGGTGTGAGTAATGTAATCAGAAGTGGATAATGTAATCATGTGTGGGTAATGTAATCAGGAGTTTATCCTGTAATAATGTAATCATGAATGGATGATCTCAAGGATGGGTTATGGAATCATATAAAAATGAGGGTCTGGATAATTACATGTACTTACCGCGTACATCTTTCACACAAGTATGTTCACACACAAATCCACTAGCATTAAACTTCAAATTGAGAACAAGTAATTGGATGATATTTTGTAAGACATTCAAAATACCAGGTATATATAAGTACATTTCCTTTATTTTAAGGTTAATAAGAAGAATGAAAAATAGAGCAGATATATATATATATATATATCTTCAACTGAACAGTCTTTATATTGGAAAAATTTTCATCAATTTTTGGAAACATATTGGTCACAATATAATGTGATTAAAACTAACGTTATCTGCGGAGTTTTTAATTTTAATTTAAAAATGATCATTACAAAACTCTGTAAAAGTTTTCCTGGCTTAAGTCCATAAAGGCATGAGGTGTTTAGTTAATGTACAATATTTTGAACTTTGCAGAGAGATGCAGCTTCCAACATACGTAATACCACTTCATCTGCTTTAAGACTGTTGAAATCCACTGAAAATCTCATCAACTCCCAACCGGAGGAAGATGCATTTGCCTCAGTCTCTCCAAGGGACAGCACTCTGTCTCCAAAGTCTCACCAGGACCAGGACAATAACAATCTGAGCCAAAATTCCACAGAGAAACTGTTGGACAATGTGGTGTTGGAGCCAATAGCGAAAGTACCCAGCTTAGATCTCTCTGAAGTCCCAAATGTGAAGGACACTGATCATGTGACCTCCGAAACTGTGATAGAAGAATCACCTGCCTCAAAGACACCTCAGGAAATTGTGAAAGTGAGGAGTGATTCGCCCAGCGAGGATGAGGAGCCGACTGTCGTCAATTTTGGTCCTAAGGAGGTTTCTGAGGAAATGTATGGTAGAGATTTCTACGTGCAGGCAGAGAAGAAAACATCGCCCAGGCATTGGGAGGTCAAGCTACCACAGTATTCTCCCCGAGGGGGCAGGGTCATACAACCTGAGGGACTCCATGAGACAGAAGAGGAGGTTAGTATGAGAAAGTATTTTCTTGCTTGGTGGGGACGGGGGGGTTGTAGAGACTCCTTGCTAGTGCAAGTGCACTCTCTATGGTTCATTTTCCTGTGATATGAAGTATTATGTACCCCGGTATGTAACAAAAAGAATTGTATCGAATTTACTTGATCTGTACTGTTACACATTGAATTTCAAATCTTTTTCAAGATATTTTCTATAGAAATTAATTCAACATGAACTTACAGAGGTTAGATTTGTCAAAATTTTTGAATAGCTCAGGAAATATGGAGAGAGAGAAAAAAATGAAGCATATTTGTTGCACTTTTTTATGCCACAGATTTACATAACATACAGTCACATCTGTCATTTGGAGGAAAAAATTCATAACCTCGAACATTGCTTAAATCACACGCCCCTGTCACACAAAAGAAAGCTGCGAGACTTGGAGGATGAGGTGGCCCTCGTAGTGGCCCACACCAACCTCTCAGAACAGCGTGTAAGAACTGCATGTTGTCACCGAATGGCTGCATCTCTCTCGATTTTGTGTCCTCCTTTCTCTTGAACATTCAGTGCTTCAATCTTTTAAAGATGCATTCTTCAGAATCTTTCTTGTGAATTAAGTGAAATAGTCTTGCTGCATTTTGAATGTGAAGTTCTTAACAGTTTAATATATTGTACATTGTTGTATTGCAGTAGTAGAATTATTTAATAAGAATGGAATATTGTGACTCTAAAGACCATTTGAATACATGTAGAACTTTTTTTTTAATGTAAAATCAATTTCCTTTGATTTCAGGGGTTTTTTTTTTTCATGTAAAATTTCCTCTGTTTTTTTTTTTCCTTTTTCCAATAAAATCCTCCTTTTGTTTTTTTTTTCAGATATTTTCTTTTCCATGTTGTCATCTTAAAATCTTAATTCTATGAAAAACTTACATATATATATAACATGTTTGTTTTTGTCTGAATTTCCAAATAATTATCATTTTAGGCATTTTTTTTTTACAAAAAAAAAAACTACACGCATACTTGTTTAATCAGTGATGAAACAGATATTCTTGAATCATTTTTCATACTATTTTGGGTTGGCCACAGAAGCAAAGTTTTATTAATTATGATCATAACAATTCTGCAGGTTGTGAGTGTGGAGCGACAGTTGGATTTGAACAACTGTCCCTCAATCTCCACTGGTCACGCAGCAGAAGACAGTGTCAGTAGTCTATCTCCCAGCCTCTCCATTGATTCTGGATTTTCCTCGATACGAGAAAAACCACAGCAGACTCAGATGTTTGGAGAATCCAGCGAAATGGACATTCCCGAGAGTCGAACCGAGTTTAACGAGGATATGGGAGCTGTAGAATTGCCGTCGGTGAATCGTCTCAAAGCGCTGTTCAATGCTGGAAAGGGAGACGACTCTGCATCAGTGAAGCGGGTTAGCAGAAATTAACTATTAGCATGCTGCCAAGCTTTAGCTAGTGATAAAAAAAAAGAAAATTTGAAAAAAAAATGGTGGCGGTTGCTTAATGACTAATGGTCACTTGATTGCTAACAAACTTGTGTACTCACATCTTACAAGTATATTTATGTGTATTCACATTTGACATTGATTCTTGAGTGAGTGGTTGTATTGAATATGCCTGTATTTGATATTGATCACCAAGATTTTCACATGAAATGAATGTGTTCACAAACAAAACAAAAAAATGTGTTCACAAAATTTGCATGAACATCACACAATTGAATGTGCACTCTGTGATGTTCACTTGGAGAAAAAAAAAGTCAAGCTGTCTTATAATAATATCTCAATCCATCTTGGTGCTGAAAATACAGAAGTTTATTGTCTGAAATTTATAAAAAAAACCAAAACAAAAACCCAAATATTTTCAACCAATGAAGTTTCCTTTAAAAATAAAGGAAATTCTTTGGTCTCAGTCATCTAAGTTCCACAACTGGAATAGGGAGATCATTATAATTTAATTTTCCTGGTTTTCTTACCTTAATTTATCCTTCCTTTCCTTCAATTCTCTTTATATAGATATATATGTATTCTAATTCTTTTAAGTAATAAAAAAACTTGTTTATTATATTGTAGTTTAAAAAGACGGAAATAAAAATTTACTAATAAACTCTTAAAATAACCAGTATAAATGGTTATTTCATATTGCTTTCAAATGTATACTTTTTCTGAAACAAACCATGATTTCCTTTACTTGCTGTTACAAATATTTACCTATTAATTAACACTGTGAGTTATCGTTCATGTTTTTCATTAATTAAGGCTCATGTGAATCTCCAAATCTCATATGAACTTTTTTTTCGTCTCAATTAACAATGATTGTCATAATATGAACTACTAGTCATATAACAATGGTGCTTACATGTAAAAAGATGATGTACCATATTGTGCATATCCTGAGGAAGTATTTTAATGACTATTTTTAAAAGAACTTTATATACTAGCTGAGGTAACTTTGATTAAAGTACTGTAATATCGGATAAGATATTGGATCAATCCAATTGCTTGTTATTGTATAATAATGTATTTTACTCTTGTTAATATATTACAAATAAATGCTGTTGATATTTCCAAAGATCTCATACAGAATATTGCTTTTATCAATTATCAGGAGAAAATTCATCAATGAACACAGCTTTTCTACCCAATTTATTGATTTTTTGGGGGTAAAAAGAAGATGGCTTCAGATTTCAATGCATTAATGAGTTATTCCCCCTTGTACAACTAAGTCCACTTGCATGCATGGCTAACTTTTGAAACAATAATTTGCAGTTTGAAAATGTTCTAGACTCTGGGGTGAGTAGCCACTACACTTCACCATAGATGTGTGCTTCTATTTAAATTAAAGCTAATAATCTCTCTGTATTTGAGCTAGTAGAGTTGTACTCTGTTTTTAATTTGTTTATATAATTTCATGCTACATTGCGAAGTATTGCTGTAACAGTAGAGAAAGTATAAAATAACGTGATGGGCAGAATTGTGGCATTGAAGTGGAATGAATATGCCACGGTATTCTTGTAGAGCTGGGCTGTGAATTTTTTGAAAGAATATGCATACTTTTCTCTTAACAAATTTGCCATAAGAGTACAAAAATCTAACTATATCAATATATGTATATATGAAAAATTAAAGTCATTAGCATTTTGAAGTTGAAAAATGTGTCAGTAGATAATATGTGGCATATATTTGGAGTATAAAGCAAAAGGGCATTATGTAACTGTTACATGTAAAAATTTGGCAAATTTGAAAGAAGAGAAAAAAGTATATAAAATGGAGTATTTGCCAAGAAAAAAAACCATGAATTGGAGCTGATTGTAGATGCTTTTGATTTATGAATGGAATAGCAGAAAGGAAAAAAGATTAGAGGGTGTCTGGGAAGCATAATTGATAAATGATACTGTTAATGAGCCAAAAAGAATTCTTGATGGCAGGAAACATGGAAATCAATGGGCTAAAAATAAAGCTTGCTGATGTTACAGTTTGAAAAAAAGTTTTAACAATCAAATCAAAATGTAGCATGAAAACATTTAGGATTTAGAACTTGATAGATTCAGTATCACTCTTTCTTCTTTTTTTTTTTGCTGTTCATCAAACTTAACTATTATAATTTCTGGAATTCTGAAAGACTTTAGAGGAATAATTGCACTCTTCATGATATTTCAATATTTTTATTGAAAACTTTTCTTTGTTTTCAAAAGCTTAATAGTGTGTATCGTAATTAAGCAGTTCTAGATGATGAATATTTTTAAATAATTTAATCTTAATTTGCAAGAATATTTTCTTTTTTCAATAATGAAAACATGCTTGTTGTAGTTTATATTTTTTTTTCACCACATAGTGACTTTAAAGAATACAAATAGCAGGATTTGGGATGTTTTTTTTTTAAATTTTCAGTTCTAATTTCTTTCTTTCTCTAATTTTTCATTGAACACAGAATCTATCAAGTTTTATTTCCTGTAGAATTTATTGCAGAATATTTTTGATAATTAACATTGAAATTTTTGAGTTTTCCATAATGTTTTTTTTCCTCAAGGTTTTCAGGTAGGTATCAATGAGTTACTCTTTTTCTTTTTGCAGCCAGTTCTTATTATCAGCTCTAATTAAATATTACAAATAATAATGTATACAAAATATTTAGTATTAAAAACATCAAATACAAGTCGATATTATCATGCTGTAAAAAAGTTATACACATTATTATTTAATTAGCCTATATTTTGATATGTCAAAATTTAAAGATATGTTTTACAGAAAATATTTTTTGATAAGAAGTTAAATTGCAAGTAGTATTTTGTTGGCATTCTTGATCCATTTTGATGCTAAACTAAATTGGATTTAAATTTTTATATAAATTCATCAAATGAAAATTCATTTCCATTATGAACAACTTTTAAAACAATTTATAACTCGTATATATACATGTAGTTTATATTAGTTAAAATGCAGTTTCACAATCCAAAGTTGAATCCCTTTTTGGAACCAGTTAAAAATTTTTAATGTTACTTGCAGGTTCACAGTATAACAGGACGCAGTGTTCCCAAGGAAAAGCTAGAAAAATACAGAAATGTTTCCTCACCCATGTCCAAACCTGTCCAGTCCTCGGAACAACCCACCCCTGGAAAGAGCACACTAAGGGTGACTTTGTCTTCAAAACACCCAGGGACAAAACATATCGATGCTGAGCCCACCCAGATTTTTCCGGAGAAGAAGGGAGATTTTTTCCCGCAATCGCCCAATCTGAGAACTTCAACTAGTGTCACCTCTACAAAGACAATAGCTAGTGCAAAAACCAAAGCTGCTCCGCCCCCTCCATCGACCAATCAAGGAGCAGCAGCAACAACTTCTGTGTCAAGGACACAGGCTCAGAGTAGCTCTGGGTCAAGGTCAAATAACGAACCGTCCCAGAATTCATCCAAAGTGTCTTCCTCACAAGGTGCTCCAGCTAAAGGTAAAACGAGAATTCGATCTGGGTGCATAAACGCTCGAGCCTCTTTTTGGGAGAAGCGTATCCACGGAGAGGAAACTAAGGAAGAGGAATTTCCGGAAATGGTGGAACATGTTGACGAGTGAAAGTCTTGGTTTCAGGGAGCAAACTTCTATAGAACCCTTCATATATGAATGTAACATTGTTTATGCTTATTCCAAAACTTTCTGCTGAATGTGATATTCAAAAACTATAAAATACTACAGGTATACATGTATAAGCAGCAAAGGATCTTGAATTCGTGAAGAAAATCACTTGTGTATTTGCAATATATACTCACATGCAGAGATAGGTTTTCTATTTATTTTTTATTTTTAAGACGTGCATGTATTCAAGTATACTCAGCAGTAAACGTATATATAGGCTAATCGGTGCATTTGTGTGGGGGTCTTCTTTGTGTTGTTCATGTATCACGTTTCTACAACCAAAAAAGGTTTCTTTGAACCATGTATTGTTAATTCTTTCATTGGAAGTAAAAGTTTCAGTTAAAAAGCAGCTGACAAAAAATCTACAAAGTGTTATTTAGGAAATTGTATTGTTGCTTATTCTAGATAGACATGTTTTGTTGAAGTCGTCTGCATGATAACGAGGTTGTGATATCAATCAAGTCAGATTTAACTTTTTTTAAATTAAATTAGTTTTCTTTTAACATAGATGTTGTATTTAAATGAACAACTGCCATACAGTGAACTCTGCATCTTTTGTTGTTGGTTGTTTTGTTGTTATTTTATAATAACCAATGATTTTCTCTCTTACATTTTGATATTATACATTCCATATGGGTATTTGTTAACTAGCCTGTGATTTGTTCATATATTCTAAGAATATGTCACACTGGTATATATTTATATCTCAATCAAATAAACCTTCAATGAATACTTCTACTGTAATGTATCATAAGTGCAATATCTTCAAAATACAATTAAAATGATATTTTTTCATTGGATATGAGTCAGTCTTTTATATTTACAGTAAAACTACGTTATCTCGAACTAGATGGGACAGTTTAAAAACTTTAAGATATCCCCAGTATTCGAGATATCGAGGGTAAAATACTTAAAAAATAAGTGGTTGGGAATTACAAATCACATCGACATATCAATTGTATTCGAGATATCAGTGTTTGAGATACAACTATTTTTTTTCAAGCCCATTGCTTCAGAATGAACAAAAATAGCTACAGTGTTATTTAACCCACTGGAAAATAAAGGTACAAAACCAAACTCACTGGAAAATAAACCATCCCACAATTCCAACAGAGGTGACAAGTTGCACAGTTACGGAAGAACAATACAATATCAGTTTCAAATTGAATTCAAAATTGTTCCTTATAGAATATGATGGGGATGTTTGTAAGGGTCTATTTGTGAGAATTAAGATGATTATAGCACTAGTGAGGAAATACCAGTTTATATTTATGCTCAATGATTGAAACATAGTTCCCTCCATATCAACCTCAATTAATCATATAGTGAAAAGTTGGATGTTTCTCCTCGTGGATAGATTTTTAGGTCACCTGAGTAAACTCAGGTGACCTATTGCTTTCTGTTTTCGTCCGTCGTCGTGCGTCGTGCGTTAACAATTTTCATTTTTAACTTCTTCTTAAAAACTACAAGGCCAATTGTTCCCATTTTTTGGTGTGAAGCATCTCTATGGTAAGAGGAATGTAAATTGTGAAATTGGTGGCTCTACCACCCCCAGGGTGCCACAGGTGGGGCCAAATATGCAAAAAAACAGCCAAATTTTCAAAAATCTTCTTCTCTACTCCCACACATGTGAGGAAAAAACTAAACGCATGGTTATGATGTCCATGAAGCCTTCTACCAAAATTGTGAAATTCATGACCCCTGGGTCAGGGGTTCAGGCTCTAGGGTGGGGCCAATATGGTCATATAGTAAAAATGTATTAAATCTTAGAAAATCTTCTTCTCTACTCCCATAGATATTTGTTAAAAACTAAATACATGGTTATGATGTCCATGAAGCTCTCTACCAAAGTTGTGAAATTCATGGCCCCTGGGTCAGGGGTTCAGGCTCTAGGGTGGGGCCAATATGGCCATATAGTAAAAATGTATTAAATCTTGGAAAATCTTCTCTACTCCCATAGATATTTGTTAAAAACTAAATGCATGGATATGATGTCCATGAAGCCCTCTACCAAAATTGTGAAATTTATGGTCCCTGGGTCAGTGGTTCAGGCTCAAGGGTGGGGCCAATATGGCCATATAGTAAAAATGTATTAAATTTTAGAAAATCTTTTTCTCTACTCCCCTACTCCCATATATATTTTTGAAAAACTAAAGGCCTGGATATGATGTCCATGAAGTCTTCTACCTAAATTGTGAAATTTATGACCCCTTGGACAGGTGTTTAGGTACTAGGGTGGGGCCAACATGGCCATATAGTAAAAATGTATGAAATCTTAGAAAATCTTCTTCTCTACTCCTGTATATATTTGTGAAAAACTAAAGGCATGGATATGATGTTCTTGTGTTAAGTGGCATCAAATAGTATGTAGGTCATGGGCCCCGGGGTGGTCCTGTCCCACCTCAAACAGGAAGTGCCAGAATATCTTGAAAACGGTTAAGAACTCTACCCCTAAACCATATATATTCTTGTTCTCTGTGTTAAGGGGCATCAAATGGTATGAAGGTCATGGGCCCTGGGGCTTGTCCTGACCCCCTCTCAAACAGGAAGTGCACAAATATCTTGAAAACGGTTAATATCCCCACCCCTAAACCATATATATTCTTGTTCCTTGTGTTAAGGGGCATCAAATGGTATGTAGGTCACGGGCCTCAAGGGTGGTCTTGCCCCCCCCCAAACAGGAAGGGCCAAAATATCTTGAAAACAGTTAAGAACCCCACCTCTAAACCATATATATTCTTGTTCCTTGTGTCAAGGGGCATCATATGGTATGTAGGTCATGGACCCCGGGGATGGTCCTGACCCCCCCCTCAAACAGGAAGTGCACAAATAACTTGAAAACGGTTGAGATCCCCACCCCTAAACCATATATATTCTTGTTCCTTGTGTCAAGGGGCATCATATGGTATGTAGGTCATGGGCCCTTGGGGTGGTCCTGACCCCCTCTCAAACAGGTAGTGCCCGAATATCTTGAAAACGGTTAATATCCCCACCCCTAAACCATATATATTCTTGTTCCTTGGGTCATGTTAGTTCACCTGATATATAGTAAAGGACCCCTGGGAACCATATGAAACTTTGTGGGTCATCTCTACTCTATATGATAGCCTCGTTCATTTGGGAGACTTTATAATCGCCCCGATTATAATTACATCTTGTTTTCCCTTGCTTCTTCCTAATGGAGTTATCTTCCTTTGCTTGTTCATATTTAGTAATTAATCATTGAATATAATGTAATTATTAAGAAGTTGTATGATCAAAAGAGTTATGCAAGGCTTTTTATCATTTGAAACAAAAACAGTTTTTGAACTTTCAAAATAAACAAATAGACTTGTTAATAGTAAAGTAATAATTGGCTAACTAAAATCACTGATATAAAGGTAAAATGATTTTGGTATATATATGCCAGATGGTGATTCTCAACGAATGTTGAATATTCAAAAACGAACAGGAGAAGTAAGTAACTCATGATGGCTTTTATCGATAAAGCTGGGGTTTTTTTTCGTTTGTTTAAATGCCCACAGGGAGAGTTTCTGTCTGCCCCGGGGGGATGGGGGATGGGAGGTTGTTTTAGATAAAACATGAATAATAGCCACCTTGTTATTATTATTAAATTATTTTCTATCAGAGTCTTGCACCTTTTCAATATCAGGTCATGCACTCTTTTATGATCTTTTAAGTTTTTCGCTAAAATTATAGGTTTAATAGTCCTTTTTGAAAGATTTTAGGCAGGGAGGTGGTCGTCATTACAAATTAAAAAATTTTCTATTCCAGAATAAAACTTAATTAAATGCATATATGAGACTCCTTGACAAGTTTGTGTTTGGGTTATGCTACTCAGGTGACCGTTAAGGCCTATTGGCCTCTTGTTTTATTTGAAAGTTTACTCCCAGTGCCGCCTGCCTTCCACTTACAATATTAAGACACAGATTCTACCACAAGAACATTGCTGCAGTATTCTGTTTCTTGAGGGCATGACGAACTTCCCTCCCCTTTCTATGCCGATTCTTATAGAGGGAATAAAATCCATAAAATCGTTACAAGTGCATGTAATTTGTGTACGGGTAGATTTTCATGGCTAAGGCAGAGTATTGAAGCTGTTACATGGCATTCCAATTCCGTTGTTCATTTGCAATTCAAAAAAGAGGTATGAGGTCATCAAGAAATATGAACTATTATGGAAATTATTAATATCCAACCTATATCTGTATTGAGATTCCACAGTTTTAGCTCACCAGTACAAAGCTAAACATTTAATTATCCCTTTAGTTTATAATACTTGCAATAACTTTCACTATGTTGAGCATATTTTGTTTTATTTTTTAAACTGCATTTTAGTATAACACAGTACATTTACATGCTTCAACTCAGGCAAAGTATTGAATGCTTGTTAAATACAGATTACCCACATAATAAGGGATGAACAAAATGGTTTTCATTACTAATTTGGAGGCAGTGAAAACTTAGTAAAGAATAAAGACTAAACAGTACAGAAACAAATTAATAGATTACACAGTTGTGTACATCATAAAAAAATTATAGAATAAAAGAATACAAAATTCACTATTGGATGAATAAGATTAACATCTGACATAAATTATGAATGATAACATATATTATAAAGTGCATTTTGCAAGATATTTTTTTTTAAATATGTAACTCTTGTTGAGCAAATCGGATTTGACCAGCTGTTGAACAGATTCTTAAGTTAGGTAACATAATCTCCAATCATATTGGAAATAGTAACAAAGTTCAAATTCAAAAAGTGTTTATGGAAAAATATTATGGAGCCCTTTCGATTAAAAAACCTTTTGTTTTCAACCTTATTGCCTAGATCAATGAAGCATTCATTTGATAAATGAATCGCCAGTGAGAAACATAAGATTGATATTACATCAATTTAAAAATCAGTTTGCAATAAAAATTTTCAGCATGGGAAAAGGGATAAATATTTGGTGTCAAGAGAATTGAAACCCCCAAGAGAGTCGGTGAATTTTTAAATATATAAGTGATGTGAAATAAATCTATATTGTAAAACAAAGTGAAATGAATTTAAACTGTGCCAAGATGTCAGTTGTGATTACATGTACATGTAGTTGGTATAGGGTTTTTTGGTTTGTTTAAAAATCATTGTTTTAATCAATTATTAATCACAAAGTTGCAAATAACATAGACTTCATGCACAAGACTTACAAAAGATATTACCGTACTCTAAGCAGATACATGTATATATGTACATGAATCTTATAATTGGTTAACTGTTACATGATGAAATGACAGGGTGAAGGACAGATAGATGCAATGGTTTAACCTATAAGCTCTGGCATATCATATACACAACAAATACACCATTTTTGAAATTAATTCTTTACAAAAGAAATGATATTAAAGATGTATTACATCTGAATTTACGGTCTACAGTCTCTTACAACTACCTTTCACCATAACAGAATAAAGATTTCAATCCATGGACAGGCATTGTAACAATCCTGTTTGAATATCTACATGTAATGTATTTTACAAGCATATCGAATTATGGCTTCAGTTTAGTTCCAGTGTTTCATTCAATACTGGTCATTTCATGTACATGTACATGCACATGTACATGTCGATTACCCCCCTTTTTTAATTACCGTACAAGTATGTACTTATTTACATAAACAGGTATATAAATCAATGCATGAGCAAAGATTAAAAAGACTTTCTGTATTACAGATACTTAATCATCGGTGCATGCAAATCAAAATACATGTACAAAGATCAAAATAATAATCTTTGTTTTAATATTCATGATTTATATTTGTGAAAAAAAGAAAAGTAGAAAAAGACTTGTATAATAGTTTACATGAATTATTACATGTATGTACATGTATATATACAACTTTGTTCAGACAGTATCTTTACGACATACATTCACTCAATAATAAATAACAAACTTGGTTTAATAGAATCATTATTTACAACAGAGTTATACTTAATATTCATAACAGTGGTCATACCAACACTTTCTCTTTCTCTCTCTCAATATACACATAGCACAAAAACAAAATTTAAATAAATATAATATATATATATAAAAAAATACTTTAAAATGTTAGGACACCTTTCGAAATGGAAACGGGAAACATGACCATGAAAAATATAATAGCGTTCCGCAAGAGTGCTTTCCCCTCTTTTGGCACTAAGTAATTGGTAAGGATTCCGGTAATTTTGGAGATTTCGTGGCTAGCACAGATAAATATGAAGGAAGTCAGGATCACATTTAAGACTGGGTATGTGGGCATTAGGACTAGAACACCGTACGTGTCGGCAGCCAGCCATATATGGTACTGGGCGATGAATAGCTGGAATCAAATGAAAACGGAAGCATCACATAACTTTAGTTCTAATATGTACATGTTCAGCTCATAAGAAATTTCTTTAAACATTAATAAGAGAATAAAAGGTCTTGCAGTATATAACTGGTTTCAACAGTTCGAAAATCAGGGCTAGCTACTGTACTTTGTCCAGAAGAGTTGTGTCAGTTTTTGTTTCGTCTAGAACACTAAAGAAAGTGTCTCAGTTTAAATAATACATTTACCATGGTTTTTTTGGGGGGGTTTTGTTGTTTTTTTTTTTACCTCTAGAGATATTTTGCCAAACCAGGCAAAGAATGAGCTGTATCGGGTCCTGACCCAGCCCAAGACATTTCTGACTGTGACATAGGAGATCAACTGCAACGAGAAGTTAAAACAAGTTCATTCACATTACTATCACATACAATATACAATATTTGATATATTATTAAAAGCACAAATACTAGGACAAAATTCTTAAAATTGAGTCCAGTTTTTAGTAATGGCTTACCGGTAGAGCTACTAGATAGGAATGAGTATCATTACACTCTGTCTTATTCTTACACAGGAATGAAAATATGGCATAACTCTGAAATCAAACAAAATAATACACGTCAGTAATTATCAGTTAATAAGAATACCAGCTAACACAAAAATACATCATCATAATGCAATATCAGACTATTCAAATAATATTTCACTTCCTGGATTCTGAGGTAACAGGCTTGCCAAAGAAAATTGGATCTTTTTTTTTTTTTTTTCTTATATGAAATGACTGACCCCTAATCCTATGAAGCTGAGGATGGTGAGGGACAAGGAGACGCCGGTGGAGAACAGGGATTTGGTGTGGTTGTCTGCAATTATCCCTTTCTTCAGCAACAGATGATAGCCAAAGGCAAATACCATCCCATACACCACACTCTGGAAAAAAAAAAACCCAATTCAACATCCATTAATTGTTCTCCGTCTACTCAAAATCCATAATAATATTCAAGGCTTGGGAAAAAAAAACTAAGCAAAGCAAGAGCATATTTCGTGCATACAAAAGATTCATACACTTATACTGGTAATAAATGATCAATGTCATATTTTTACATGTAGCAGAAAAAGCAAATGTTTCTTTGTCCTATTGCGTAAAATCAAAAAGAAATAACACAAATCTGGTATAATTAAAAAAATTCTTTAGATAACTATTTACTTTCATAAATGTTTCACACATAAGGAATACATCTACAAGTGATGTGTTTACTTACATATCTATCTAATGTCCATCTAAATCTCCACTCGTGTAAAGAATCGTCGGAGCGGACAAACAGTGCCTTGATCGGCCTCATCAAAAACACCTTCTCAAACAGAACCTGAAATACCAGAAGAAATACATTTTTTAAATAAATAAGCCAAACAAATTTTAAATTTCTTACTAAAATTAATTTTTTTTTTAATGTTTCAATTGATTAATTTTCATCTTCCAATATGATGTAATAACATGACGGCACTGACCTCTGACATGAAGAAGAGGGTGATCACAGTGGCCAGAATAATGAACTTGATTATCATGTACAGATAGTGAAGGTTGCTGGCTGCAAATAAACAGAGAAAATAATGACAATTACCCACCAAATTCTTCAAGTAAATTACTGCAGAAAAAAACATAAGGAGAGATCAGTTGCAAATTGCTATGGTTACAAAACCACAGCTTTCAGATACTGCATGAATCACATGAAACAGCAAAAATTATGATTATTGAAAAGATTCTACTCTTTAAATACAATGTTTCGGCAAGATTATCATGGTCACACACTCAGCTTAGCCCGCAACATTGCCATGGTTACAAAACAAAAACTACTGGTACATGTATCTGGTTGATTTATTATGGTATTGAACAAATCAACAGCTCACCTTCACAGGAAGCATCAGAAATTCTCGGCCAGATGGCCATGGTTAGGTAAACCACTGTGAACCAGAAGGAAACCAGTGGCACAAAGTAATAGAACTGGTACGGCCGGTTCATCACGAAGCACAGCACCACAACCAGGAAATTCAACCGGAACATCACCTGTCGTGTCAAAAATCACCCATATTTAATTTCTATCAAAACAAAATACTGTTGAATCATTTAAATTTATGAGGGCCAATTTTCATGGATTGTCCGTAGATGTCAAATTTTTCAAAGGTTCCTTGGAGATGTTATTTCATAGATTTGCATGTAGGTATATTATGAGAACGGTAAAAGAGGTATTACATTATATAAATAGTGCCTGTTTTGGAGGGTAAGAGTTGAAATTGACACCCCGAGAAAACCACCGTCAACCGTCGCGAACGGAGGTTGACAATGGTTTTCGAGGGGTGTCAATTTCAACTCTTACCCTCCCAAACAGGCACTATTTATTTTATTATACTGAATGTCTTAATTTTATAAAAACATTTACTGCTTTTATATAGATATGACGTGAATTTAACAGCGAACCCTACGCACATAGTTTACGCACATGTAACAATTCGTTCTGTCGGCCCATTGCTAAGCGTGTTGCTAACGCTGAGGGTAAGAGAACGGATTGTCAACTGCATCTAAACCAATCAGATTTCAGTATTTAACATGAAAGTATAATAAAACTTGTTGGTGATGTTAATTCATGAGTGACGGGTACCCATGAGATCCATGACAATTCAGCCACCACAAATTATAGTCCGTGATTCAAGGGCACATTTCTTGTATATGTTTGTGGTTAGTATTTTTTGACACAATATTTAAAGGAATTCAAATGTAAGAACATGCATAATCTTATACATGTAAGTACAGTGTATCATAATAATAATAAAATGTTTTTCAACAGATCACAGATTGGCAAGCGAAAAAAAAAACCCTGGCCAGCTTTGTTTTGAGTCCATCTTTAGAGTTGGTGTAAACAAAACTGAGACAAGGCTACTACAATGTAACTACCCTAATACAAAATGCACGCTTATAACTGCATAGTAAAGTCTTTGGTCTCATCTGATGAACTTTTAAGATTCTGATTTGAAAAGAAGATCATGCAAAAGTGAAATAAAAGCCACGCAGAAAATATTTTATCTTGTAGATTTATAATGTCAATAAGCAATTCTAAAAGTTAAAAGTACTGAAATGAGAATTCATTTGTTAGTAAAAGAGAAAACAATAAAAGTTCAAACAATATTCACTAAAGACTCTCATGAAAATGTATTTACAATAAGAATTATTGTAAAACAACAAAGTTATTTTAAAATACATTTGTACACACAGAAATCATAAAAATCATTAAAACAAATTATTTTCCATTTCTCAAAGCACTATTATCGTATATGGAAAAGAACGGGTTTAATGTGGAAACAGAGAAAATAGCAGCAAGGTGGCCAACAGACAGACATGCAGACAGATTAAAATTAGACTTGTGCAAACTACAGAAAGCATCTATCACATCATGGTCAAACATCATCTAATAATGGATGATATCACATGCACCATTTTTGTCAGTGAGCTTTGCTTTTATGGATTCACTTACTTCAGCATAATATCGGAAGTCATACCAGCCACAACATCGCACATTACAACTTGTCTGAAATTGACATCAGTATGAGACAAAAAAGGCGTGACGTGTGTGTTAGCAAGAAATTTCTCCCGCACTCTTTACACATAATAATTTTCCCATTTCCTCCTCTAAAATGTAAAATTTCCAGTGAAACATGTCCAAATTCATATTTTATGAAATAACACAATGTACAAAGTTTGCACAAGCTTTGGATTCTATTGTTGAAAAATCAATCTGGGTAATTCACAACAGTTGCTGAAGACTTTTTCATCCTGGATGGGGGTTAGAGTGTGCAGGGGGTAGCAGACAGCAATAATCTAGCTTATTGTCCGTTTAGACAAGTTTCACTGTTACCTCTAAGTTCTTTATTTGTTTACCATAGAAACAGCCCATTCAAATAGTACCCATCTCCCAAAACATGCTTTTAAATTTTGAAGACGAACAAGCACTTACGTGGCTGCATACACATAACATACACATATTTAGAGGAGGATCTTCTTCAACTGGTATGATTTCATTAGTTTTGTGTTTTAGGTCTAATTAAAAATCTACTGCATAAATTACATGCAAATAAATATTTATAAAATAGGTACATGTATCAGTAGCATGCCTGCATTTCACCACTTCACAATTAAATTTAAATTAATTTTAAAGATATTAAGCAGAATAGTTTTAGAATGGTTCACACGTATACTTAATTGTACCCCCTAAAAAACACCTCATCCAAACTATAAATTTTTATCATACACTAGGAGAGCTAACTTCAAGACTTGATGTGAAATTTGTTTGCATTGTTCCAGAGATAATAGACAACTGTCCAGTAAATCCCAATGTCTTGGGTCCAGAAAGGAGCTATCAGCCCTCATATCTTATTTCTCACCTGGCAGTATCTTTGGACACTGAAGTCAGATTTGTTCCAGAAGTAGGAGAAATGCCCGTAGCCTGTCAGGAACAGATAGGCCGAGACCAGCACCCGGATATGCATGTATATAGGTAACACCTGAAGAACACAGGTATGGAGGGCAATGAAATGAAAAACTCATTCAACAAAGTAAAAAGATAAAACATCAAAGGCCAAAATATAAATGAATTTGTAGTTTCTCAGGTACTACCAAACCAGGTCAAAGGTTGCAACGTTCATTAATTTTATCCCTATATTGAAAATGGGAATGTTTGAGATCAACCTTTTAAAGGAGTTATTTCCCTTTTCAATTCAAATCCTGTTAAAAAGTATCAGCCTGTCACATTATAATCTAAATCTAGTTTTTGATATGCAAGACTAAAAAATTACTTTATTGTGGCCTAAATTCATTTTTTAACCAAAACAACACTTAGTCTACTAAATTACTTAGAGCAGTAAGTGTACTTTTGGTATTTACTTGATAAATCATTGAAATAGGTATTTACTTGATAAATCATTGAAATAGGTATTTACTTGATAAATCATTGAAATAGGTATTTACTTGATAAATCACTGAAATAGGTATTTACTTGATAAATCACTGAAATAGGTATTTACTTGATAAATCATTGAAATAGGTATTTACTTGATAAATCATTGAAATAGGTATTTACTTGATAAATCATTGAAATAGGGATGTGTTTTCATGAAAGGGGGACAGACGCTTGCAAAATTCCCCAACAAACCTTGCTGGCCCCCGTCAGGTGGTAGATCATTATGACCAGCTGCATCCATCCCTTCCACTCATCAGTCTGGTCTCGATGCAAAACTTTTGTCTGCGTAATGCAATTTTTTTTTAACTTAATGCATTTTGCACAACAATACTTTAATCTCATAATACAGTCAACAATACCGATGCTAAGCACTGAACGAAATCTATAGTAAATTTCTTTTCTTTATTACTGAACAATGTGCAGTTATTAATGGAACATTCAGGTTTAGCTCTAATAAAAATCAATTCATCCGTGGCCTCATTCCAACCAATAATCTCGATTAAAATCAACCCCTTGGGTCGGTATACACCTGTAAATGTTCCAATCTCTCACCTGGTCTGTATTCTCCGTGAAGAAGAAGCCCAGAATCATCAGGTACGCAAATGGCAGTAGGAAATTAACATGGGTGTAGTATTTATTCTCTTTCATGAAGAAATTGGTTCTAGGAAACAGATATTGTAAAATATATAGACATGCTGCAAACCTTTATACAATTGAAGCCTTCATTTTTGGTGGGTTCTTTTTCCCCTTATAATCTAAGAGACTGAACTTTAATGATTGAATTCTCTTCCCACTTCGATATATGATGAAAAGGGAAGCAACTCTGACTAGACCATTTTACAAATGGGTATATTATAAAACAAAGAAACAATTTAATAAGAATCCATAAATAATGAATTCACGGTTTGTGTAAGATTTTTGGACAATTCTATTACCTGTCACACAAGAATGTGTACGCCATGATCAGCCCTAGCTTGGCCAGACAAACCATGATCTCGTACAGTGTGTCTGGCCAGGTTTTCTCCGTTGATGTGACGTATGATCTTCCATTACGTATGCCAGTGTCAGCTGTAAGAAGAATTAACGAATAAGATTTCACGAGTACTTGCTGAATTTTTAACCATTTTTATTTTAAAAGAAGTGTGTATTATTTCTGTAATTGATGCATTTACCTGCTCGGGCTTTGCTACCATTGCGTCGAATTTTCCTTCTGTACAGAAACATGGCAATAGCTGACAGCAAACTACAATAGCAGTTTCATTCATTTTATAAATTTAGCAACATTAAAATGTACAGGTACAGTTAAAGGGACAAATGCATGTGTAACCATCACTTGTATTAGGTCTGGAAAGTATGGAACAATTCATTAAAAAATGTTGTAACAGTTAGATATTAAAACCATAAACAGACTCCTTAATCTAAGTCTCAAGATAACTTAAAAAAAAAAGTACCGGGTAAGCAGTGTTTCCTATACCAAAAAGAGTTATTTAAGTCTTACAGCCTTTAATTTACAGCCACTTAAAATCCTGCACAAAAGAGGCTCACATACCACACTAAGAAAAAAGCCGCAGTGATGATCTGAATGGAGGTGATGGAATCTGGAACACGACAGCACGTTCCATCATTGTGGTTCATGTGGTCATTACAGTACATGTTCAACAGCATCTGTAGGTCCTGTAAATAGAACACAGCTGTAAATAAACACAGGCCCACCTGTAAAATATCCTGTATATAATATAACTTTAAGGTAACTCCAGTGTTTTAGAAATCCGTGTCAAACCAAACATTTTTTAATTCTAATAATTAAAACAACTTATAAACTTACTATAGAGACCAAAATATTTATACCTTTGCATGTTTGTTTTCCTACAGTGAGCTTCAGCTCATAAGGTCCAAAAATTTAACAGCCAAAATTTAACACCATGATGCATGATCTCATAATTTATTAAATTATGCACCAAAATACATCATGTTAGGTTATAATTTAAGCAAATCAATTGATTATCATTAAATCATAAAAATTTTATTGAATTTTTACAGAAAATATAAAAAATATTACATTTTTTCTTGCCATGACCTTCCCCAAAAAATCACAAAATTGCATATTTTTGAAAAATTCTAAAAAATTATTCAGTTTACATACATTTTTTAAAGAATATTTATTAAGAGTTACATATTGTGTTAACAAAAAAAACATAGTTTATCAAAATTGACCATCTAGTTTTTGCTTGATAGTCTCTTGAACATGTGTACCCCCATTTTGAAAATGTAAATTGAACATGTACTGTATACAGGGTTATTTTCGCCCCGTGTAATTTTCGCCCTTCTACATTTGCAAACAGTTTTGCCCCATCTTAAACTCGCCCAGACATAAATGTGTTTTAAAAGAGACAGTTTGAGACATCGTAATTCCCCTTAGTCTTAAATTCGCCCGTTGACAACGAGGGTGAAAGGGGCGAAAATAAAACGGGGGCAAATATTTCCCTGTATACAGTATACACATGTACATGTAAATGTACAGGCACTTTCACAATGTGGAAGTGAACATTATCTTGCAATGAATCATTGCTTCAGTCCGTCTGAGAGATGTTAGCATACTCACAAGTTCCAGGGCACTCTTGGAGATGTGGAGCCCATCCAGGACTGCGTTGTCATGGATACCCTGGGCGACCAGCCGAGAGGAGCTCCACAGCTTGGCCTCACTGCCACCACTGAAATTTAAATCAGCATGTAAACAATGCAGAAGTGCATGGTCAGAAGTTTTAAAAATCTACTTAAAGTTACTATATTTCTGTATTGTGAATCTGGTTTGGTGAAATGGGAAATACATGTAGTAGCCTAAATCGAAAATAATATACCGGTATATGTAATGAAAAATTTATGTGTTTAAATGTGAACTTTCAAAATTTCTTACCACATACATGTAGCTGACCAAATACAAACATGTATATGTAGATGGAGAGTCAGATAAATGGTTTTAGTTTGTCTATTTCAAAACACACTTTATCTACTTTAAAAAGTTTTCATAACTTACAAGATCAAATTATATAAAATTATAATACTACATGGAAACAAAGCTCTTAAACTTGGTGAATTTAATTTTCTTACAGTATATCAATGGCCACCTTGTTGTAGGCGTCTACCTGCTGGTTGGTGATCATGGATCGATTTGGATAGAGCTTGGACTCATCCACTGGATCTGTAAAGTGAATTATCCACAAATTGAACATCTAAACCATTGCCTTGTATATATATTACATATTATGACATTTTTTGGAAACGGATATCCATGCTTCATGAACCAGTACATCAAACATTTAAAATGGAAATAGATAGAAATACATTCAATATCTTCCTGGAAACGGATATTGTTTTTTATATGCATGTTGTTTTTCATACTTTTGCTTATTTTTATTACCTTGCAACATCCAGATTATCTGAGTACTATCTTTTAACTTCAGGATATATGGAAGAATCATGGTGAGGTTCACTGAAAAAGAAACAAACACCAATATCAGCATCTCAAGTTCTGAAATCATAATATTTACATTTTCTAGTGTCTTGCCTGTGATAACACTACGTATCGATTTTGTACTATATAACCCATAACTTCAAATGTCGCCAAATTGAGGCGCCAGCGGCGTTTGCTTATTTATATTTAGATATTTAATCGTACGATGGCTTAAAATTATGTAAATATAAGTAATAGGGAATCATTCTTTGAATATTATGAGGTGATAATTTTGGTCGGGGCGTGATCAAATCTATCATAGAGCCCTTCAGGCTTTATTGGATTTTATCACGCTCCGACCAAAATTAACACCTCATAATACTCAAAGAATGATTCCTTATTCCTTAATTAAAACAATGAAACAGGATATGGTTTTTCCTTTCAAATACATGTATATCACACAACAAAAGGTTTAAAAGACCAATTAGATCATAGCAAATCTTCACTTCTGGCTAGTGGCAAAAGATTACGTACAGTTAAACCTTATGATCTTAAACTCGATGGGACCCAGAAAATTTTTTAAAGATGGTTTTTAATGTTAAGAATAATATTTAATCTAATAAAGTACAGGTTACAGGAAAATGAAGTCCTTCCTGATTGCAGTGAATATTCAAGTCCTATATCTACCCTCTCAATATATACTTTCCAATAATAATACTTATACAGATCATGATACCATCTTTGTATTTTTATTAGCTACTTTTATGACTACATATTATATGTAAATTGTTAATATGTTATGACATACTGATGTACATTTGCCTGGCTGTTACATGTTCATGTATGTGTATGGACTATCTTGCATGTATTTTGAATCTCTCTTTTAGACATTTCTCTATAATAACTGTAATCTTGTATGCCCTCTGGCCCCAAAATTGGAAATAAAACTACATGTATTATTATTATACTGCATACTTACATTCAAAGTTTTTCACAGCCTCCACTGAAGCATTAAAATCCTTGATACTCCACTGAAAACATGAGTAGAATATTAAGCTTTAGATAGTCAATAAGTTAAACTCTATTTAGTGGTAGTAAGTAAATATATGTGAAATAATCATGAATATGCTAGCTATTCAACTTAAAAATATTGGAACGTACATATGTACATATTAGAATTACTAGAACAGGTACCTACAACATCTATTTAATATTTGGTAAAAAAAATATGTCTCAAATGATCATACCAAGTCTTAATTTATATGTGTATCGTTTGTCTCAAAACAAGTTATTGGAGAGCCATGGGTCATTGTACAATTCATCAATCTATAGTGTATGTCTCAATATAAACAAATCAGGGTGCTAAGTCATATAGATTTATCAAAAAATATTCAAATGCAAATGATAGTAACTTTAACAAGATTACAAACTAATCACTGGAATGGAAAGTTGATTGGCATATCTACATACGACCAAATCTACTGAGATGCCCATCTTTATTCGAGAAATTAACCAATATCTTTTCCTTGTTTCCTGGTGAAGCTTTTAACCTTAGTTGCTATTTATCAATGACAGAACTCACAGTTCCACTGCCTGTAATCAGAAGATTGGGCCGGGAACTCTTATCTGCCATCAGCCAATTCTTATACACATCATACATGGAAGAATTCACCATGGGATGCCACAAAAACTCCTGAAAACAGAAAAAAATTGTGGGAGTTTTGAATACCGCTCTTACACAAGACCTAAATTTTATATATATACCAGTACATGTATAGATTTCTAATTTATAAAAATTCATAAAAATTTAAAGAGATAAAAATTTGGCAAATCATTGCTAAAACATATGTTCTTCAATTTACATACAGCTTTGACGCTTATTTTCTTGTCCTCAAAATAAAGATTTTGATGAGCTTTATGGTCGTCAATTCTCTGCAGACTAAGAAGGTTCACAAATTCAAAGTACAACTGTCTTATGCGAGAATCTCCGAGGAATGTGATGTGATTCTGCTCCCCCCAGTAGTATATATAGTGCATACACCGCCTGGTGTGTCTGAAAATAAGATAATTTGAGAAAAATGAGTGATATTCATTGATTGTAACCTTTATAACTTCTATATATTTAGACCATAATGTGAATATTTTGCCCTACTTGTAAACTTCTTTTCTTTAAAAGTTATAAGGAAGATAAAAGTTTATGAAAGAATGACAGAATGAAAGACAGGAAAAAAAAACCCTAATATGACCCCCAATCTTTGATCTCAGGGGCATAAAAATGAAAAGTTGACAAAGTTCCCCACAGTCATATTACATCAACGACATATACTGTTGCGAAGCATCATAATTATATGTCATCATAGATTTTTAAGCATACAGTTTATCCTTTAAATGAACAGATTAAGGATACTGATATAACTTTCCACACAATTCATAAAGTACATGTCTGCATTTAGCTAGCACAGAATTTTTTTAGGCTAGCACTATTTTACTATTTTATTTGTATTTATACATGTAACTTACACTTTGGAGTACTTGTGCATCATACATCCATAGGGCTGCCAGGTATTATAACCAGGAAAACGCCCATCACTTAACAACCATTTGCAAGAGTCATTACCTGCAATTATCAAATTTTACTTCATTGAACAATTACATGTACATGTACAATTCAATTGCATTTATTGAACATTAAATGTAACACAAGAGTACTGCAATTTTAAGAAGTTTAAAATTAAATTTAGCAATTAAAGGGGTATGATCACGATTTTGGTCAAAATTTATTTTCCCATTTTTAATGTTTACAATGCCTCAGTAAGGCATTTCTTATAGTCAACCAAAATGTTACAGTGTAGTACTAGTCCTCAAGTTAAAAGGGCGATACAGAGCTCACAATTCTTTGTTATGTAAACAAAGCTCAGTTCATGTTTATAGTCACATTTTGAATGTTGAGAAGGTTAAGATCATTCATGTTAGATCAAAACAAAAATAATTTTTCTATCAGTTATTTTGTTTTGAACATAAATAAACAATTCCTAGTGTTAGTCACATTCATTTTAGATCTAAACCTGGAATTTTCTTCTTTTACTGGCATACTGAACCAATATAAACAAAAACATTGCACATGCCTTGTTTACATAACAAAAATTGTGATCTCTGTATATTGCTTATAACTCTAGGACTGGCACTCAAATTTTGGTTGCATGATCATTAGAAATGCATTACTAAAGCATTGTAAATAATGAAAACAGAAAAAATGACCCAAATCATGATCATGACCCTTTCATAATACAACAGAGATCTTGATAACAATGTGAAAGAATTTGGGCATCAATATATAAGTTGGAATAAAGAAAAAAAAACATATATACATCATTTGAGATGAATGCAATGAACGTGTTACTAAGGCAAAACTAGTAGATCAAATACCCCACAACTATTTAGAGAAAAAAGCTATAAGAACATATAGGACTGTTCAAACCTAATTCACATTGCCATAGATCTATAGGTAACGCCCATTACTTCGTGTCTTTGAACGATCCATAAATTACATGCTGTTTATGAACATAACATTAACACATTGTAGGATGACGGTGTAACATTGTGGAATTTATACAAACCATCATTCAAAAGCTTACCATATTTAAGATGTAGCACGCCATGATACATAACAAACCCACAAACAATACAGAAAGCTAAGATTTTGGCATTTTCGATGTTTAAATAATATGTAATTTCGTTAGTAGACGACCCTCCTCGATTGTTGTCGGCCATCGTTTCTAATCAATAGTAAGTCGTTCATAGAATTATTCACGCCATGGTGATGCGCAAATCAAAGTACAAAATGTACTCCTGGGAGAGAAACAAAAATATATATAGTCAGAGACAGTCCGGGTTTTTATTTGTTCATTTTTTTAAAAAAAATCAGAATGTACTGCAAACAATGCAACATCTTAAAGTACTTAAAATCGTGTAAATCAGTCGTGTGCTTATCAAGTTGTTTCAGTTGGACCCAGTTTCTAAATTAATATATTCAAACAACTTTTATGACTATTTAAAATCTAATTTATACATTCATTCCACTGTCATATTAATGGATAATTTAAAGAAAAAAATGAGTAAAGTTCCGGTGGTCTATAGAAACTTGGTGGGAATTGGGGGATGGAGAGGGGGGGGGTCGGTCCTGTCCTCAAGCACATGTGATTTATAAACCTGTAATTTAGAAAGTCGGTCACATGCATGTCATGATGTGTTGCAGCCATCTTCTTCATCATCCTTTTCTACCAGTAATGTTTTCTCATCAAGAGCACAATGTTGTCTAAGTGAGCCAATTTATGATGCTCAAAGTGAGCTTAATTGTGAGTTTATATCTACATGCAATACATCAAGTTGATTTTCTTCTTCTTTTTTTTTTCAAACAAGTTATAAATCGTTTAAAACTTTCTACAAAGTTAGTCAATGAAAAAAATGTTTATGAGGTTAATTGTTCAGTTTTTGGGGGTTTTTAATCAAAATTTTGAAACTATAAGAACGTCTATATATGAAGATAGCGATCATTGCAGAAAAATTTTGTTTTTTCTGCAATGTCGCTATACCTTCATGCCCGCATGAATCACCAAAGAAAGCATTTAACTGTTTAAAGACAAATGTAAACTAATGTTTACATGTACGAATGTGAATTAAAATTGGGACAGACTATATATGGTATGTATGCATGCAATTTTCAATATGAAAACTTTACTTTTTTAAACATATCTAATTTTAAAAGTTATGCATGTTGCAAGGGATGAGAGAGAGTAAGAAACTTTAATGATATTGATCAAATTTTCAGATTGATCATTCCGGCAGTGCAACATCCTCACAATGTCAGGATGGCCTTCCTCGGATTAGGATTTCTGGGATTTGCAGTGGTTGAATTTCTATCTTTTATGTATTCATCTATATATTTTATATAGTTTTTGCTTGTAGATATGCATGTGCATATTTTAAGTCAATTTTGAGTGTTCGCCGGCGGCCGCGATAAAAAAAAAAACACACAAAAAAAAAAAACGCTTGAGAAATTATAAAAGTTCAACGTTCTCGGTTGTCAGAATTTTTACCTACAGACAGTAAACTTTTTTCTGTATGAATTTGTTATATGGTCTGTGTTGTTTTTTCTTTCCTTTTTTAACATAGGATATATCAATCTATATATTGCACTTTATAGATGTTATCTGGTTTTACGTTATGATTGTTTTATACAGTAAGTGTTATTTACAAGTAATGAGTATTTTTAATTTTTTTGTAATAATTTTAAATATCTTTAGGATTTCGTCGCTATTATCTCCATTCGTTGTGTTACATTTGCGAACCAAGAAGTTCAATGTTTTTGAGTTTTTAGATCTTCAGATAGGAAATCCCCTTTGGAAGTGATTCCCTTTCTCAAAACGAGGCCGTATGTAGATTCGTGACGTCATTATGGAAAATGGCGGCTTCCAAATCGAAATGGCTTCTTTATGTCAAAATGTGTTCAAATGATACGATGTCTTGACTATAGAGTTAACTGAATCACATTTTTTAATGAAGCAAAATGCCATAGTGTTATAATGACCGACAAATTTGGTAAGTATATAGGAGTTTAACAAAAGCATGGGGTTCGACTGTGTGTAACGTCAGTGTTTTTTGTAAACAAATGACCTCTTTTTACAATCGCTACAAAATTAACACGATGTCTTGCTTCCGTGACGCTTACTAACACGTCAGTTATGAGGTAAAGTTCTTAATAAATGGTTTTAAGGTTATTTTTGGTATTTCCTTGTAATCACCTCTCCATGAAGCTAAAACTAACGTTATTCTATGTATTTAAAGATGTCTTTTGGAAAAGAGAATGATAATATAATTATTCAAACAATGTTATGGTTTTTAAAAAGTGACCTGTTATAGTCTTGTAGTACATTTGAAATTTTGTGTATCAAATTTGATATCCAAACAACGCATTATCTAATTAGGCTGTTGTTAAATACCAATGCAATGAGATCTGTTCATGAGAATTAATGTTGATCACACATTACCAAGAATAAGAATGCTATTTAGCTGTGTTACAGAGGTTAATTGTGTATGACTTATCATTTTGATTGGGATGAGTATTACACCCAATAAAAGTAAGCCAACTTCTTAAAGAAAGGACAGGTTTACCTTGAATATATATACATGCAGCACTATATATATGAATATGAAATATCATATTATTAGCCAATTTATTCATTTAGCTTTAAATTTGATATGTGTATCCAGCCTAAGAAACTTGAAAAATATAACATGTTTTCTTCAGTTTTGTATCATTTTTTTGTTGTTGAAAAATCTCACTCATTAATGGATGTTTTTGTGGAATTACATGTATTAATAATGTAAGATTTGAGTTATCTCCCATAGTGCGCCATAAGAGGCAAAACAGCCTGTGAATAAAAGTTAGCTAGCATAATCAAGTTGAAAATCTTGTTCTTGCAGAGCAAAAGTGTTTGTACATTGAATTTTTGACAAAGAATAGTTGACAGAAAAAAAAGGAGATTTAATTTCCTGGTGTGAAACATAATCTTATCTGATATCATTTTACCTGGCTGGACTGATGGGTATAAATGTGATTTCATGAAGTTATAAATACAGGGATTTAGTTCAGTGACTGTTCATAATGAATTCTAATTCATCAGCAGCCCATGGCAAATGAGGTGGGGAAAAAAGTTATAATGAATGTTAATTTACTAATTTTACTGAATAGAGAACAATAATGTACTGGTATCATTGAACTATATAAAACAAATGCAAACAAAATAGAAAAAAAAAACCTCCAATATCTGTTTAGATAGCATTTTAATAGAAAAAAAATTGAATCAGATATATACCTTCTTTCACTTTCTACAAATAAAATGTCATGTTTTTCTGTCCAAAAAAAAAAAAAAAAAAAATGAATATTTAAAAGAATGCTAAAGTTTTGAAGTGTAAATTGATATCAAGACAATTAAGTTGAAAAAAAACCACATGAAATATTTTTAAGAATATTGATACTAATTTTATTTAGAATCACACGTTCAGATTAGTTTTGACTTTTGATTGATTGAGAAATGATTGACAATTATTCTAACTGCCAATCAATGTAAACTGATTGTAATTTCATTTTCATATTGGATTTTATTTAAAAACACTTTAAAACCAAGCCTTTGTAATTAAATTGACTATAACCAGATTAATACAGAAACATGCATGAAGACACACAAACCAGTTTTTCTGTTGCTCACAGCCAAGACATCAAAATAATCTAAAGCACACACTGCTTCCACACTTCAACATGTACAGTAAAACCTGTGTAGTCTGATTCCTTTTGTAGTCTGCGGGACTGAAAATCCATTCAAGTGACAGTCTTTATATTACCAGAAAATCCATTCAAGTGACAGTCTTTATATTACCAGAAAATCCATTCAAGTAACAGTCTCTATATTACCAGAAAATCCATTCAAGTGACAGTCTCTATATTACAAGAAAATCCATTCAAGTGACAGTCTCTATATTACAAGAAAATCCATTCAAGTTTTTAATTATTGGGTATATGTATCGTGATCATTAAATGTTTGACAAAACTATATCCAATAAAATTTACCACAAAATTTACCACAAAACACCTGACATTATCTCCTCTGAGGGTGGTCATATTATATTGATTATATTGAGTGACCTTTCCTCTAACCAATGGGATTGGTCATTTATTGAAATCTGTATGAAACGTACATGCTCCATTGGATGAAATTAACTTGATAAGTACCGTAAGTGCTGACATTGAGTTTCATAAAACTGGCATTAAGTTGAGTTTCTGGAGGGTCACAGTTACTTTTTTTTTTTTTAATTCAGTTAAAAGAGTATCAGACACAGAAAATTAAACTCTCTGACAGATACAGTTAAACTTCGATATCTCGAACACCGATATCTCGAATACAATGGATATGTTGAAGTGATTTGTAAGTCCCAACCACTTATTTTTCAAGTATTTTACCATCGATATCTCGAGGACTCGGATATCTCGGATGTTTTTAAATAGTCCGATCTCTAGTTCGAGATAACAAAGTTTGACTGTAATTATTTGGAATTTCTAAATTCTGTAGTATTTTGTGTAAATTATAGCAATATACACTAAACATTGTTTTCCTCTGCTTCTGCATGCCCCATCTGTGGTTACTCTGTTTATAGAACAAGTATGATGTAATGTATTGAAATCTAGACGTAACGTTTCTTTTGTATATTGCAGGACTAGGGAGCGGTCATGAAAGAAGACAGACCATGAACGGGGATATTGATGATGGGCCGGCTCCACTGTTTATCTCTGAGGAAGAAAAGTAAGGGACACTGGACAGTGATTTGATGGCATGAAATCAGGCTTTTTACGAGTTATTTTATTGTCACAATCCTCATTTATTCCTGTTGGTTTTTTTGGTGTTTTTTTTTTCTTTTTTAAATCTCATATAATAATGTATTTTTGCCTTTTCACGTTGAAAATTTTCCCATTATTTGAACTAAGATTAATTTTTGGGGGTAAGAAATAAACATGAAAAAGAAATCAAATAGAAATTCATTCTATATTTAAAATTTCAGAATCTGATCATTTAGTGCATCAAAATTATTAAATCTATGGACTGTAGGGCTATGGTAGGTTGAATAAGACAGGAACACCCCTGTACATGCTTTAATTACTATGGTGGGCAAGACTTACATGTACTAATTTTATTAAGATGATTTAAAAAAAAAAATGGTTTATAGAAGCATATTGTACTATAATATAGCAAATAAATTGCGGAAGCTAGGAATTCAGGGATTCTATTCCTGTCTAGTGAGTTACGTGGAAAGGATTTGTGGTTTTTGATTAACCATCTGCACTATACATCTTATAGACCAATTGGAATGTGAGAATTGAATTATTTAGTCCAACTAGTCCTAGATTTGGTAATTTGGACAGTTAGGTCATATTGCTGATTACCACAGGTGAAAATAATTGACACTGTCTGGTCTTATAGCAACAGAAAAGGTCATAATTAGCAGTATGGTACCTAGTGTTAAATGACTTTTATTGGAAATATTTAAAGTACGGTAACTATGTAATTTAGGCTCAAGTAAAAATTTTAAATATGTAAACCTTGTTTATTTCTTATTAAGATATAGTCTTATAAATAATTTAAGAGGTAGAGGTAGTTTTGGGGAGGGGGGGGGGTAAGGTTAGGGTACCTGTAAATTGGTATCATAAACTAGCTTCCCTTTGTTCTGCATTTAAAATTTCATACAAGAATGCAGATATACGTATGAAAAAAGAATGATTATGAAAAAACGAGAGTTCTAAATGTTGATGCACTATGTTATGTAGCAGTGTGGTGGAGAAAAAGAAAACAGTCCACAACACAACAGAGAAGAAACGGAAGGAGCAAATTCGGCACTGGATCCAGCAGATCGGAGAACAACTGCCTCCTCTGGTCACCCAGAAATCCGAGAAGGAAAGACACGGAAGGGTAAATTCCGTTACTTCCTCCTGTCTGGTCTGAGGTTTACCTGGTCTCCCAAGATTTAAAGAAAACTGTTATACCTTCCTTGGTTTTGACTTCCTTCTTCCCAATAGCTTTTGAATATCCAAAGAAAGAGATTTTTGGTGAAGGAAATGGATCTGAACTGATTTGAATGTTTACTAGATAAAAAATTTCATAAATGAGATGTCAACTCAAAAGGAGCATTTAACCCAGTTAAAAAAGTGATGAACTTGCAGTGAATTTTAAGTGATCACATACACAATACAGTCTTTTAATAAAAGGTACTTTGATTATTAGTTTAGATCCAGTAGCAGCTAGGTCTAGTCTGGGGAGGGAGAGGTAGGTCAAAGACCACCACCCCTAAGCCCCACCCCCACCCCCTAAGCCCCTTGAAATTTTGATATTATAGGTTTATTTTTAATATTTTAACATACACATTACAGGAAGACTTTTTTGTCCCCCGCCGCAACGCGGAGCGGGGACATAGAAATGACGGGCGTCCGTCCGTGTGTCCGTGGGTCTGTGTGTCCGTGCGTCCGTCCGTCACACTTTTTTGTAAGCGCTCTCATGCCTACAAATTTTGACAGATTTTCATTACATTTATACCAAATGTTTATACACCTATTACCTTGGTCAAGTTCGAAAATCAGCATTGGTCGATACTTTTTGTTGGAGTTATGGGACTCTGACCACAATAAAGACTCCGTTTTATCCAAAAATTGACCTTGTAAACGCTCTCATGCCTACAAATTTTGACGGATTTTCATTAAATTTATACCAAATGTTTATACACCTATTACCTTGGTCAAGTTCGAAAATCAGCATTGGTCGATACTTTTTGCTGGAGTTATGGGACTCTGACCACAATAATGACTCCGTTTTATCCAAAAATTGACCTTGTAAGCGCTCTCATGCCTACAAATTTTGATGGATTTACATGAAATTTATACCAAATGTTTATACACCTATTACCTTGGTCATGTTCGAAAATTAGCATTGGTCGATACTTTTTGCTGGAGGTATGGGACTTTGACCACAATAATGACTCCGTTTTATCCAAAAATTGACCTTGTAAGCGCTCTCATGCCTACAAATTTTGATGGATTTACATGAAATTTATACCAAATGTTTATACCACTAATACCTTGGTTAAGTTCTTAAATCAGCCTTGGTCGCGTCCCCACCAACCTGTAAAATTTAAGCAATCCACGAAAATTGGCCCCCACGAAATTTAATGATTCCACAGTACAGTATACTAGTATACTGCTTGAACGGCGGGGGACCCAGGAATTCTATTCTTGTTTCTTCTGTTTTTGAGGCTGGTTTTTTTTTTTCAGAGTACCTTAGAAATTGTGGAAAAAGCCTGCAACTATATCAAGGAGTTAAAAGCAAAGCTAGAAAATGGTATTGTATCATATTTATTATAACAGAGGTTATGACTAAAGGATCAATTAATTACAATTTTAACAATTGATCATTTCCCAATAGCTTTGTGTTGCAAGTTGAAAACATGCAGTGTCCTTGTTGGCTTTTTCAGATGAAGAATTGCAGAAGGTCCGGTTGGAGCTAGATAACATGAGGGCTGAAAGAGACAGGTTACAAGAAATTCTAAAAATGGCAGGTAGGTGAAAAAAGGGACAGCAAATGGTATGCAATTAGAAAAATATATGAAAATATTTACAAACACAAAGTAATTATTTGTCCATCTTCCGATTTGCCATATATGGTATGGTCTGGTCTGGTCTTTCTTGTTCGTTAGTTTTTTAGTTTCCATGCTATTATTCAAGCAGTGTGAAGAGAGGTATCATCCGACTTAACAATTTAATGAATATTTGGCAGACAGTGTGTCACAACCCAAATTTAGGTTTATGCGGACTTGTTTTGGAATTTTATGGCTCTACATACCAAGGTACAAAATGTACACTATAAGGCACATGTCCCACCTGTCGCAAGCAATCATCTCCCATCTGACCATGGTTGCATGAGAAGATCTCGTTACACGTGAATATTGAACCTTGAGATATTTTTTGTGCTCAAGATCCCAATGTAGGAAAAAGCTATGCAGAATCTAGACTGTAACATGAGACGACATGTAAAGCCTTGCCCACCTGTTCTGAAGATGGATCTTGGTGAATAATGTGATCTAAAGCTAAAAAGTGCCAGTAGTACCGGTAAATGAAAACCTACCTTTGGAATTCTATGCCCATGCATTGTCCAATTGTTACTACACTATAGTTATATCTTTTAAAGCTTGAAACTTCCAGTATGCAAACATAATCTCGCTGCACTTGGTATTACCTATAGAGGGTACCGTTCGAAATCTGCTGAATGGATTTTTGGTTTGATACTGGATTTCAGAGAAAATATAGCTGTCAATATCAACGGTTATGTGTCATGTACGGTACTTTTGGGTTGGAACAAAAGAAAACGGTCTGCTGTCTGAAACTAACCTTCTCATCATCCAACCCCCATATTTTTTTTATTGAAATTCATTCAAAAATTAAAATTCATATAAACTTTGGAGGATAGACTGATTAATCTCTTAGTAGACATTACATTGTTACAATGAATATCTTAAAACTTCATTACCTGGTGTCAATATTACCTACTAAATGTCAGCTGTATCTTGTCTGTTGATTTGTTGTTATTTGTGACCTTATTATCATTGTTTTACCAAAACAAGCGTGAATCATTCACGACTGACCGAAATGTCGGAGGAGTTTCTGATCTTTCAGTATCGACAAACAGTAACACACACAGTAAGAAGCACTGTGATACAAAGAATTGATTTTTTCTAAATGTTGAATCATTTAATTATACATGTACATATTGGTCTGAAGTGTTAATAAATATCTCTGCATTTAGAAAAGAAGCCTAGTTTCTCACTTACTCTCTCTCTTCAGTCTTGTTTGTTATGCAGGAGGTGAAGGATTATTTTTCCAACTGGTCTTTTCTAGGATATGCTGCCACTCAAGAGACACCGCCTCCGAGCATGGCAGGATCCGGGCAGGAAGCAGCGGTGGATCAAGAGCAAAAGAAGAAGACCAAGAAAAGAAACACCATCAATCTGCAGCTGGACCTGAAAAAGCAGCAACAGGCCGCAGCAGCTGCTGCTGCTCAGCAACAACAGGAGAGCCAACAGCAGCAGCAGCAACAAAACGCAGCATTGGCGAACGGTGCAGCGGGTATGCAGGACATGCTTGCACAGGGTATTGTGGGTAATCCCATGACAAACTTTCCTAACATGATGCTAGGTGGTGCTGGGCAGCAACTGATTAACCAACAGATGTTTATGAACTCCATGATGTTCGGTGTGGCCCCTGCTGGCGGCAGTCAGATGCCCATGGGAGGTAATCCATGCATGCAGGCTCAGACCCCTTTCAATCAAGGTCAGAGTCACCAATGGTGTCTACGTTTTATTCTTAGTGGCCCAACCCTCTTTTGGAAAGATACTGTCAAAGATTTTAAACAGGCTTCTGTAAGAAGGGAGAGGGGCTGGAGGGGCATCCTAAGAAAATTTCTATTTTTAAAAAAATTCTATGAAAAAATTTGGAGGGAGGGGGGGGGGGGTTGATCAGTTTTTGAAAGAAAAACATTTTAGATATATGTAAGAAAATTTCTACAGGACAATGTGAAATGACCAACAGCCTTGCATCTATGATTGCCTCGTGTTGTCATGTTCTGATCTAACCAAGTCACTTTGTATATACGTTCTTTAATTCCTTGCACTATCTTTCCAACCCTTCACTGTTTCTCATTAAAAAAATGTACTAGTCTATAATTACTGGTATTTTGATTGTGGTTTAATTAACTCATATGGCATCTGGAATGGGCTGTAGAAGTTTTTTTTTTTTTTCATTTACTTATTAATTAAGATTGATTAGGATTATACCGGTAATATCTGATTTCTTTATTGCCCTATTCGTCTATCCTAGCAATAAGTATTGTCAGGGAAAAGGTTGGATAAATTAATGTTATCCTTACACCTTTTAACTGATGTTATACTTATACATGTATTTACAGAGCAAGAGATTGATAAGAATTTCTTTTTTGTAAAGGGAAGCAGAAAAATGATATAAAAGCTGTGACTTTTAGTTTCATAGCTAATTTTTTAAAGAAATTTAGTACTTGTACATCTATAAAATATGGCACTGACAATTTGTGTATTTAAATATACATGTCAAACGTATAGATATGCAGAAAAGTTATTTAAAATGATCGAACCTGTATTAATTTCATTTGCATTTGTTTGACCGTACTTTGAATGTTTGAAGAAATCTAATAAAGAAAACCTTTGTGATTGAATGAATTAATAAATCAAAAACAAGCTTTCATGACTTTGAATTTCCAATTTTTACTAGGATGAGCGCATTTTGATTGGCTCTGTCAAACAAAGATTCACATTCAAAGCAATTTTAAATACCTTTGTCATTTTCATGTTTGTGTGACCTTTCCACAAGATTTCCGCTTGTAGCCAGCTGCTAAGTATTTGAAGGTGTTAATTAGTATAGATTATGGAGTTTCCACTCCTATGGTTGGTTTGTGATGCACAGTAGATAAGTATGTCATGTAGCTGTTTTTGTGTACACTGATCACTCTACAGTGTGTTTATGTTTGTCACACGTTGCATTCCTTTACCAGTAATATAGAGTCTCAACATGCTCAATGTAAACAATCTGCTGTTCGAAAATGATATCTATTGTCATCCTTTAGGTTATTTTTCGATCAGTTTCTTCATCAACATGAAAAAATAATTTCAAATTCAAAATATATTTATTCTTACTCTAGCCCTTTGCTAGTTAAATGAAACAGACGTATGTAAATTTATCTTTTTCTTTGTGGTACTTCTTGCTATCATCATGATATAAAGCACCTAAAAAATCCCTTTATTAATTGTTGATTGTGGGGCTTTTTTTGGACAAAGAAATGGTATAGAGAGGATATAATTTAAAAAAAATTTTTACTGTCCAACTTAAAGGTTGTTTATTAAACTAACACTGTTTATATGAAATTTGTTTAAAGTACCAGTTTCTTTTTTTTTCTCGTTTCAGGTCAGACTATGATGGGACAGCAGTTGGATAAAAACGCTGCCGAGGCTGGAGCAGGGTTACTCCAACTGGCCATGCAAGACGCTGGTATCACCCCCAGTAGTAACAGTAACTCCACACAGCCGGAAGAGTCCCTGACGACCACGTCAGGTCAGCGATCCAGCGCCAATGACCAGAGCATGTTGGGATCCGCCCTTCACACCCTGGCATCTGTAGCCTCAAATACTCAGAATGTGACAAACGTTTCGCAGATCCCTGTGAGTCAAGTTCAATCAAACGCTTCGTTGATTCAGACTGGCACAACCACAACCACCACCCAGTCTGTCAACTCCATGGCACCCATCATGGCCACCGGTCAGCAGAACATGAATGGCACGATGAACATGTCCTTTGGACAGCAGCAGATGGCAACAAACATGATGCAGGGCAATCAAGTGATGAATTCTGGGACCCCTAATGCCATGCAGCAAATCATGTTCATCAATGAACAGGGTGTTCCGTGCATCGCAAACGTCCCAGTGGGGATCGACCCCACCTCCCTTGGACTTCCAAATATGGGGAAGCAGATTGTGGGCATGGATAAAAGTGGGAATTTGTTGATTCAGAATGTGTCCGGACAAAAGGATGATCAGCAGGCACTTTTAGCCAACACTCTTGCTCAACAGCAGATGAATCTGGCAATGCAGGGTATTCAGCAGCCTTTTCAACAAGGGCAGACAAATGTGTCCATGGGAGCCAACAACATGGTGCAACAGCCTGTGAACAATCAGCTGGCCCTAAACCAGCAACTCATGCAACCAATGCAGGGCTCTATTCAGGGCCTAAACAACCCCCAAAACCCCCAGGGTCTTATCCTGCCCGCCAGCCAGACTGGCAATCTTCTGACTGTTAATTCTGTTCCCAATTTCTCAAATCCACAGAATCAACTTCCCCAGGCCTTGCTTTTACCAAACGGCCAAATTATACCGGTTGTGTCCAATCCAAACTTGTTTGCGCCAGGTCAAGCCCCGCCCAATCAGCTGATTACGCCAGGTCAGCCAAATGCAATGCAGGTTAGTAGGATATCCTATTTAAAAAAAAAAATGATAGAATTGTTATTTTTATTCTTTATTTGTATAACCCTCCTATAATCATACCTATTTTTTTTAACTATGCATAATAGAAAATTCATGATTTTCAGTTAATGTCAAAGGTCATAGTCAAAATATCAAGATACAGTTAATCAAAGTATACCATGTAACATATTATTTTTTTCAGGTAACTTGTACCGTAATTTTGATGCATATGTAGTAATATTGTAATTAATTTTGGTTTGCAGTCTTTTTTTTGGGGGGGGGGGGTGTTAGATAACTAAATGAGACTTTCAAACATTATCTTTCAAATTGACCCTTGTATTTTCACAGGGAGCAGGGATCCACCAGCGTTTACCTGTGCCTCAGAACATCATGACATCAGACGGTTCCCAGATGATCGTCACAAGCACTGGGCAGTTTCAGGTAAATGTGCCCTGTGTTTGTGTGTTGGTATACTGTGGAAACATTCAAATTCCTGGAACCTAATACTTGTGGATTCGCCCCTAAAAATTTAATGTTAAGGTTCATAATGTTCATATGTACACCATTGTTTAACTTCATTGCCATATTGAATTGCCAAATAACAACTGGTAGTTAAAGATGATAATAGAAAATTAAGTTATTCCCTCTCTTGAAGACTAATTTGTTGACAATACATGTATAATATGTCAATATTTTGAGAACAACATCCATGAATATTGGTTTCCCACAAACTGTAATGCTTCTCCTGTACACGTTAATTTACTTGAAAAACTTACTTTTAACCGGTGATATTCCTAAATTAGCCATCATTTCAGCATATCATTACATATCATTATTTGTGTTGTTTGATGATAAGATGATCAGAAATCAGTAAGTGTAATATATTATTGAAGTTCTAGACTATTTCTTTATGCTGAATCTCAGTACGTTATTTGCAAGCGCAACAGATATTCTGGAGGTCAGTGTAACAATAGGACTGTTTTTTAACAGGTTGCTCCTCAGAATAATATGAATATTCAAGGGCAAGCTGCAGTGCAACAAGGATTGCTAATGACAACAAATTCCATCCTTCCGCAGGTGTCTCCCTCCTCGAGTTCTACGGCCTCGGGAACCACCAGCCTTGTGACGACCTCCGTCGTTACCAGCACCGTAACTTCGACCTCAGGGGTCAACTCCAATCGAAAGGTCAAGACCTCAACAAGTGCTAGTACAACCACCTCTCCCGAAGAAGTGTTACTGAGTCAGAACCAGGCAAATCTGGTTCAAGCCGGAATAGACAGTTCTTCAACTGTGACATCACAAGTGATGACCTCTGACCCCAACAGTGCTTCAATGAAGATTCTCAATCCCCAGTTACAGAGCGTGCTGCATGGGCAGTTAGGTGGGTCAACGGCGCCCATTCTACTGACTATGAACTGTAACGGACAACCCACTAGTATTCTTGTAGATCCAACCACCATGCAGGTTTTAGGTAGGTTCTAAAATGACCAGTTGATGACTGCATCAATCAATAACATATTATATATTTTTTTTAGCTCACCTATGCTGAAAGCTCAAGTGAGCTATTCCAATCACTTTTTGTCCGGCGTCCGTCTCTCTGTTCGTTCGTCCGTCTGTCTGTCTGTAACCTTTTTACATTTTTAATTCTTCTCCAGAACCACTGAGCCGATTTGTACCAAACTTTGCACAAAAGGGGATTCAAGTATGTTAAAATGAAGGGCCAGGTCCTCTTTCGAAGGGAGATAATTAAGAATTATTGAAAATTTGTCTGTATCTTTTAAAAATCTTCTTCTCAAAAACCAATTTGCCAGAAAAAGCTGTAACTTGTGTAAGGCATTCTCAGTTAGTGTAGATTCAAGTTTGTTCAAATCATGATCCCCGGGGGTAGGGTGGGGCCACAAGGGGGGGGGGGAGGGGGCAAATTTTAACAAAGGAATATATAGAGAAAAATCTTTAAGAATCTTCTTCTCAAAAACCAATTGGCCAGTAAAGCTGTAACTTGTGTGGAAGCATCATCAGGTAGGGTAGATTCAAGTTTGTTTAAATCATGATCCCCCGAGGGTAGGGTGGGGCCATAAGGGGGGGGGTCAAATTTTTACATAGGAAATTAAGAATTTATAGAAAAAAATCTTTTAAAATCTTTTAAATCTTTTAAAATCTTCTCAAAAACCAATTGGTCAGAAAAGCTGTAACTTGTGTCGAAGCATTATCAGTTAGGGTAGATTTAAGTTTGTTAAAATTATGATCCTTAGGGGTAGAATGGGGCCACAATGTGGGAAGGGACAATTTTTAATAAGAAAAAAATTAAATTATTCTTGTAGGCTTATGATCTTCTTGAGAACTGTAATACTCATTATGTGATATGACTTTGAGATCATCCTGTTTAAAAGTGTTCAACATAATAATATCTGAAGAAAAATTTGAAAATCTTTTTATATCTTTATTCTACTACATTGTCCAGATCAGATATTTTTTATAATAATATGACTCCATTAATCTGATTTCATTATGGCTGTTGTTGATCAGGTGAGCGATGTGGCCCATGGACCTCTTGTTATGATAAATGTAATAACTGCTCAATTACACATTGGAGGTAAAAGATTTCACTCTGTTTTTCAAAAAAATGTTTATTAAATGCTTATTCATAGCTGGAATTCAAATTTACATGAATGTTGAGTTTTCCATGCCTATAAGGCAACTGAGACTGTTAATTAAATTTTGCACCTGATAGTAGATGGATCGTTAAATTATGTTGAAGATCAGCCAATGTTTATACAGTACATTGTTTTTGCTTGGAACTAAATAATCTGCAAACAGTTAAAAGAGTTCTGCTGATGTATTGACAATTTTGAGAGGGCGAATTCATGTTATTGTCTTCAGAAGGATTCAAAATAGAAAGATTGACATAGTAATAACTGTGTCATTGACTCACAACAAATGTTTTTTTTTCCAACAGAAAAAGGATAGGCATGTACACATGGAAATGTATTGCATACAAGATTAACAGTAAAAAATTATTTTGAAATGGGTGTAATACTGCAATATCTTCTTGTAGAAAATTATCAATATTCCTTTTCTGCATGTACATGTGTATTGATTTCAACTAAAACTGTTTAAGAAGTAGAAATAACGAAGATGTGTGAAATGTTAATGTTTAAATTTTTATGTTGCAGGAACTGTGCAAACTCAGCAACCTCCCCAGCAACCTAACCTGAATCCTAGCAACCCCGTGGGCAACAGCACCCCCAGCAAGAAGAACAAGAAGAATGCTCAGCGTGCCATCTGCCCCAAGCCCCAGAATTCTAGTGCTATAACTGCTGTGACTAGTGTGATAAATCCCATTGTTGGATCAACAGTGACTCTGTCCACTCAGGCTAATTCAGCGGTGGGATCAGGTGTGTGGAATTCAGACAAGGAATCCATGGAAGGGTTACCCGCTCCTAGTGCTCCGGTTACCAAAAAGTCTTCATCCAAATCCAAATCCAAGTCTAAAGCCAGCAAAGCAAATTTAGAGAACCAACTGGAAGTGCAAACAAAGACCGACAGCAGTGGGGAAATGGGTGAACAGGACATTCTGGCTAAAGCTGCTGAATCCATTTTTTCTAATATCTCTCCTGTGAATTTTTATAATCCGGCAAATGAAGACAATCCATTACAGATTGACACTAGCGTTTGTGAAGGAGAGGAAGAAGGAAAAGAAAGTGAATCGCCCAGAAAGGATGCATGCAAAGGAAAAGTAGGTGCTACAGACAATTCAGCAGTGTTAGATTCAGACATGTCTGAAGCTAATGCTGATGATGTTAGAAACAAGAGCAAAAAGGACTATCCTGACTCTCTAAAAGAACAATCTCCAGATGAGAACGACATTTTAACTAATATTTTGAAGGCAGCAGAGTCCAATGAACAAGAAAAGACGTCCGAAGGCGGAAACAGTTCCAGTAATCAAGTGAGCGAGAGTTTGTTTGATATGATGTCGACCACAACGGTGGAACCTGCCAAAAAATCCAAAAAATCTAAGAAATCCAAGGCAGGACATAACACTGCTGAAGCTGACGATGCTAGTGCAAAAAATTTGACAGCAATAAATATTTCAGAAGGAAAATCCAGCACACGAAGTTCTAAAAAATCGAACAAAAAATCAAAGAAAAACGAACAAGAAAATACTTTAAAGGAGACCGTTGATGAACAAGAGTCCTTAATCTCAATGCCTGAAGAGATCACTTTCTGTGAAAATGATATTGAGGATGTGTTGAACCAAGTGGAAAAAATGGGAAATTCGTTTGGGAGTCCCACAGGAAGTGTCGGTGGTAAGAAGTCTTCTAAGTCAAAGAAAGACAGGAGTGAAAGTGCTGATTCTGAGCCTGCCAATAAAAAGAGGAAAAAGAATCACTCCAAAGAGAAATCCAAGGAAGCAGATCCATCTTTGCAGGGTTCATCTGGTGCAAAAGCCTCTTTATCAGTGTATGACTTTGATGAGGATACAGACTTTTCCACTCCTCTTTTTCCACTTCACTCCACTAGAAACATCACTGGGAATTCTAATGCAAAGAACCAGGCCACGGCTTCAATCAGTGATAAAACTCCTACCTCTTCCTCCAGTCCGCTCTTCTCCATGCCCGTGATAACTACAGAATCGAGCTCAACCACACCACTCTTTGAAGACTTTCCTATGACACCCAAAAAGCGTGGAAAGCATAAAAAGAACAAAAAGGCAGAGGAGAAAACAACAGAGAATTCCATTTCCAAAAAATCAGAAAGTGATCTGTTAGACTCTAACTGTGTGGATAGACTAGATACTGAGACAAGGATAGAGAGTGATAGGAATTCATCCAGTGAAGTGTCCAAGAAAAATAGTGATAATCCAATGGAAAAAATGGATGTTGAGTACCCCTCAAAAGACAATGGTTTCTTTGATAAAACTGACACAAGGCAGCATTCTTTATCTTTTCCTAGTGAACAAACTAACAACAAAACTTCTACATCCGTATCTTTTGAATCTCAAGGGAGCAAGGAACAACAGATGTCGATAAGCCCGCAAAACTTGGATAATAACAGACAGGACAGAACTGAGGGAAATCTGAATTCCAGCAGAAGATCTGCCATGCCCAGATCTAATGCTGATCCATTGACCAATCTCACTGTGGATACAAATGATATTGAATCCACAGTGAACAATTTGTTAGGATTGTCCCCTCACATGCTCTCACCAAGCAACCAAAACAACTTGAGGCAGAAACAAGTGCAACAATCGCCACAGCTGCAGACCCCGAAATCTGCTTCCCCGGCCTCCCTGAAGTCGCCTATGGCTTCACCCGCCGTCACATATCAACAGCAGATGCATATGTCCAATGATCACATCATGTCCAGAACCTCCATTTCATCCTCCATATCGAACAATCCAGAACTCTCCTATTCTGCTGAGTCCCTGTTTAGCTCCCAATCGAAACACTTGGACAGTTCCCGGAGTTTAGACACCAACTCCGGTAACTTGCAACAGACATCCAAGATATCTGCTGGTTCTGATTCCATTATTAAGTCCAGTGAGGAAAGTTCAAGTGCTGTCAGACCCAAATCAATATACTCTGCTGACAATTTTGTGCAAAGTGCTAAAAGTGACAAGTCGTCCAAATCGGCCCCTAATGTGATAAGTCCACCGATGTCGACAAACTTGTCTCGGGTTCAAAATGAAAATAGCTCTGACGGATTTAATTTCAATAACATTGGTCTCAATTTATCCACCCCTACCACTTCAGCAAACTCTTTCATGGATAGTTTGACAATGTCTCCAATCATTTCAACGATTGCAAATTCAACCTCATCCTCCACACCTTTCACTTTCACGTTATCCTCAGTGTCCTCCACCAACACTACATCCACTGCATCAATGATGCAGTCCTCCACATCGCAATCTCAAAATTCAACACACCAAGGAAACCATAACTTTCCATTTTATTCTCCACATCAGTCGCCGCAACGACCACCGTCTCACCACCAGCGACAACCAACCACATCAGCTTCGCCACAACACACAAATTCTGCACCCAACAACATTTCATCCAGTCAGCCTCAAAGGCCTCCAGTGAACAATCTCTCAAACTTTGACCTGAATCTGCCGCCTTCCAACTCGCAAATGCCTCCATCACAGTCGTCACAGCGAAGATCTTCTCGTGGTGAGCATGATGCTAGGATGTCCCAGCACATGCCAACGATGGCTGAATCTCAATATTCTTATGGAATGTCAAGAAATTGTTCAGTCCAGGACCAGAGGCCAAGGGAGCCAACTTCGATGCCGCGTGAAGAGCCACCAAGCTTTCCAAATATCACAGTTACAGCCCATGAGGGACCACTTAATATGGGCATGAGCAAATCCAATCCACACAAACGAATGAATGACATTGGACAAGGAAGTATGTCCTCCAAATCTAATAGTGACTCCAGATCAGATAGGTCATCTGGAGTGGGTTACAGTATGAACAGCAACATGCAGCCATTTTTTCCACCTCCTAACTTTTCCAACTCCACCAGTAACCCCTTGGAGACTCCACCTTTGCACCACCGTCCCATCCTAGGGAGTGACAACCAGGGCAGTATGGGTGTCCGGGGCTTTGACCCAGTTTTTTCACCCTCTCAAGGTTACAATCCTGTCCAGCAAAGTTTTGGGAGTAATAGGTTTGAGAGCAACAACATGCCACCCTTTCCACAGAGGGACTCGGGGACCCAGCCGCTTAGTCACACTCCTCCCAATCAAGTGATGGACGGCCGCAAGTCCGCCAATCCTCCTGCATCTCAGACGGCCAAGGCCAACAAACAGCCTTCTCAGCCCATGCAGGGAAGCCAGTCCAACAGGACCATGAATGGTCCCCCTTCACACAGGTCAGGGCCCACACCCCCACAGGCTCAGCCCCAGGGTTCCCACAGACCGAATCCTCAGCAACAACTCTCTCAACCTCCCTCTCAACAATCCAGGTCAAAGTCATCAAGCTCAAGTTCAAGGTCTTCTTCGAAACAGTCACAAAAGAAGAAACAAAACTACGTGGAGATGGAGAGTGGTATACCCCCACACCCTGCCATGTTTGAGGCCAACAGAATGACACCCCTGTTTCCCCTACCCCCGGCCAGATCTCCTCCATTCCCAGCAAACTTGTTTGGTTCTGGACCTCATCAAGGTGCTTCTATGTCCAAAAATTCTGAACTCGGTAGTCCTTTCAACCAACTGTTTCCGCAAGCTCGTCCACAAAATGGACTGGGATTTCAGTTTAATAACTTTGGAATGAATAGTGTACACGGTGCCATGTCTAACTCGCCCCAGATTACCCCTCACTCTGGAAGTGTCACTGTGACTCCGCACATGTCAAATTTCACTTTCACAAACATCTTCTCGGACGTGAATAACTCTTCGCAGAATGATGCTCTAAATATTTCACCCATCAAGTTTCCTCATCCGAATACCATGCTCCCTCCACAAGGCATGGATCCAAATTCACTTCATCATCCACATCAACAGGGTTCATCCATCTACCACCACCACAACCGAGCTCATCCATCATCCGTTATCCACAATGCCATGAACATCAATAGCATACTGGGCCATAATCACCACAGCTTTGATTCTAGGGGAATGTCGCAAGGAATAAATACCTCGGTGGCCCCTCCTTTTCCCGGACATGGGCACCCCCCAGGATTTGGAATGCCCCCACTCAATTTCTCCATGCATGACACATGAGACAGGTGTTTTTAGGGAAATTTTTATTGTTATCCTCCACATCTGATTGTTCTATTCTTAACATGACCAAATGTTTCTTATACCAATGTACTTATGTGTATTCCAATGATGTGCCATACTAAAATTCCAATTGGTGTCTATGAAAAGTGAACTTTTTATAATTTTTTTCCCAAAAGTTGTATCTAGGTTGATAGTTTGTAGTTTTTTTTTGTATTGAAGAGATTATAAACACTTTTTTGGAATTTTTTTTTTTTTTTTTTTTTTTTTTTTTTGGTCAAATACACTTCAAATACAAACTTTTTTTTTCTACACATGGCATTTATTTTTTTGAAGGTGGAATCTTAAAGGTTGAACCGTTTTGCTTAATGTCCATCTGTTGGCTTGTTACCCATAAAGCTATATCATTTTATTTTAATTTTTTTTTTTCTATTTTATTTAAAATGTCTTTTGACACTTAAAGAAAATTACAATGAACAATGTTTCAAATGAAAATTGTATGCTGAAATCTAAGATGAGCATTTAGAGGCAAATTGTTTGTAGTCCCTGTTAGACCCTAAAATTATTAAAGATCATGTTCCCAACAGATGAGAAAAAGATGTACATGTAGTTTGAATTATGGTACAAATGTAGATTTTCAATAATGATTACCATGCAAACAACTGGTGTAGATTGTTGCTGGTGGAAAAAAAAAAACCACGCTATAATGATACTTTATATTGAAAGAGGTATACTTCTTTTAAAATTATTCTCACTTTGAAACTGTTGCCAAAAAAAATGTGAAATTTGCACCCTAAAATTATTCAAGTTTACAATGGTGCAGAGGTGCCTGGGTACTCGATTGTCAGATTATACAAGTTTTAATGTATTGTTTTACTCTTCTCCCTCCTTCCTTTTTCTTGGGGAAATTTTGTCAAATGATAACATTTATGAAGTTTGAGAGAAAGGTGGAAAGAAATTACCTTGTGAAAATTTGGTTCTTTGTCATAGTTAGCTGGGTAAAACACCATCGCTTGTACATGTAGTAGTAAACTAAGGGTTGTTCTTAGAAAACAAGGTCTTCCATTTCAATTCATTCAGTGTTATTCACAACAAGCCTTTTAAAACTGGCTCAATTTTTTCCTTCATTTTTTTTTTTTAATCTTTGGTTTGGCAGAGTATGCATACGTTTGGCAGAGTATGTATGTGAACTGATTCTTTTATTTGAGTTTTGAAATTTGATTCTTTTATTAGATGAGTAATATTAATGGAAGTGAAAGGGACAGGGTTATTCTATTATCTAGCAAAATAGTGCCTTAGAATACCAAGGCTATTTCCAGACCACAAAACAAAACAAAGCAAATTTTATTTTATTGTTACAATAATATGTACTGGTATTAAATTCCCAAGAAAGTGTTGGGTGTTTTATTTTGTAAAAAGATAATTTTTCAATACTATTGTATGACTATTTCACAAAACCTTTTGGTTTTGGGGTTTTTTTTTTTTAGAATTTTTATTATTTTTTTTTTTTGGAAAAGGAGGTTGAGACAAACAGAAATTCAGAGGTTGAAATTATTTCTTTCTGTGCCTTACCATATAATCTGATCTAAGCTGTACAAACTCTTGGTATACATGTGTTTTGAGGCTTTCATATTTCCTTGAAAAAAAAAATTTGCTTAATATTTTGCCCCCTTTTTTTTACATTGTGGTTTACCATGAATGAAATTACATAAATTATTACTCATTTCTCTCATTTAATTTTTTTTTTTTATCAAATACATCTCTAGCTGGTGTCTAGAGCCCTTGCTGTTATTTGTTTTCACTGATGGATGGCTGTTGGAGATCAGAGAGGGATTTTTTAAAAAAAAAAACCTTTCTTTTATCTTTTACTCCCCGTTCTTGCTTTATTTCTCTTTTTATCATTTACTAAGCTTTCAATGTACGTGTTGACAAAAACAAATGTTTTACATCTCTTTTGTCTGATTGAAGTTAACAGGGCCTCGGATCAGTTGACTCCATGCGAAAAATATTGTCCATGCACTGCCAACTGTTTAGTAGGGTTGGTTGGTGTTGTTTTTGTCTTCTTGCTTAAACATTACTGTGTGGTACTTAAAAAGTGGATGTTTTATGAGAGAGAGAGAGACAGAGAGAGAGAGAATGACTGATATATAGAAAGTGCAAGAGAAAGGTTGTCTGTAGCTGTGCTATTTGTCTATTAATATGTAGTTTTATACATACAAATAACATTAAAACATTTTTTTCCACAATGAAATCTATATACATGTATAGAAAATATTGTATGCATTGACAAGGCTTTTGAAGGATATGTTTTTTTTTTTGCAAACTGAAAGTCAAATTATGTAATATATTAAATATATATATATATATTAAATTTGATATGTTGGGCATAGAGCTGATCTTTGTTGCAAAACATATCAAATTATTATCGAAGAACAGAAATTTGTCATATTTTAATGAATTTCTCAATGTTGTTGTTAGTATTAGATGCATCACTATATTCATGTTTTTATAAGGTTGTATATATTTGAATACACAGAGAGTAAAAAAAGCTGTGTATGTTGATCTTACATTTCTCCTTGTAACTTGTGATAAAATAGGTCATTGCTGCCTATTTTAAGGCGTACCATTTTAAATATATCATATTTTTTGTACAATTCATGAAACAAATACAAAATTGAATTGATATTGATTGTTGTTGTTTTTCTTTTTTTTTTTTACATTTTCATAATTATACATGTTTTACAATCACATGTACCTAGTAAATAAAAATTTTGATCATTCTACTAACTAGCGACTATGACAGTCATCATATGACTTCAAAAAATTTGAGCACATGCAGGCTTGAACAAAAGTTTAATACATATTAAATCAAATTTTTCTATTTAAATGATTATATATTGAATTAAAACAACTACTGCCAGCATTTGCATCATTTTTTTTTATTTACTTCGCACCACGTGAGTGAACTAAATGAGAAAAGTTGATAGAAATCTATGACGTAAGCTCTCTGAAATTGAACATTCTTGAATTACTGGTACTGGTAAATAAGCTGCACTAGACTCTAATAACATGCAGCCTTTAAATTTGACATTTCAGGCCATCATTAAAAAAAACTTTGTTTCCCTTAACCCAACCCTAAATTTTGAAGTTGGGTAGGTAGGTAGGTAATGATTTTTTTTTCAGTCAACTAGGGCAAAATTAAAAATACATTATACCGGTAAATTAAAATATAAAAAAAAAATGAATCAATTCCTTTATTAATAACAAAATTCACAATTAAAATATTGTTTATTTTAAATTTAAACATGTTTGTTACAATGACTAGATGTGCTTTACTATATAGATACATTATCATTTCGGTGTTGATGAACTTGTCAACCTTATAAGATTCAAATATCGTTTTAATGATCATGTACATCAATTATGGTCAATGATCCTAAAATTGACCGAGTCCGAATTATTTGGACGGAGTTCATCTTTTGTTTACATTTCATTCTTTCTCAAGGGAACACGCACACTTTCGTATGCATATTATTCTATTGTAGACTTATGATCAACTGTCCAATTAGAAAGTTAGAAATTAATTTATAAAGTTTTTCCAACAAAAAGAGCAAATTTTGTTAATTCATCTCACCTTTACTCTGTATTTAAATTGCCTACTTCCAAAAAAAAAAACACTATGCAAAACCCTATGAGGTATCTTCTGCAAAGACTGAAGATTCATTGATGAAAAACGCGTAATCTTGTTTAGATAAATTTAATTCTGGTAAAATTAGATTTTATTTTAAAAAAAAAAAATCTATACATGTATTGTGGTAAAAAAAATTATATTGGCGGGATTTAACTGGGTCTGTCGCATTACGGTAGGGGAAACAGTTATTTTTTATTCAGTATTAAAATATCAAATTTGAGTAATCTTAAAATCAGAATAATATGTGCTCATTTTCAGAAAATAAAAGATTAATTATTGTGTTAATTAAACCAATTTATTAATATTACTGACATATCAATTCCTTACCAAGACGGACTGAAACAAAACCAAATACTGACACCATTACAGCAAACATTTATTCCATGTTTTCTACCTCTTGAGCAAAGTACTTGGCAAAGGTTTTATAATCTTGTTCAGTCATTTTTCCAAATTTTTTTGCAAAGACTTTATCACTGAGTCCTAAAATGTCTTGCAGAAGAGGATTGGTGTTAATTTCCCCTTTTTCTTTCTTGATTTTCTTATAAAACCCTGCTCTCTCCAAGAAAACATGTCGTGTTTGAATATGTAGTAGCGAATAATTGAACATGTTGGAATACATCATCTGTCTTTGTGATATACCCATGGTGTGGAACACATAATCAAACTTCTCTTGAATTGTTTCCATGTCTTCAAAAATAATGTGTGGGGACATTATGGTTAGTTCCAACACATCATCAGACTTGAAAAGCTCTTGTAGTGTATTGACCCGTGCATTGATTTTGGCTGGTATCAGTGATAACATTTCTGGATGTGTTGTGACAACTCTTGTGAATTTACGATCAGTTCTGTAAATCGATCTCAAAAACATCAACAAAGCGGACAGTTCTGTTGGATCCTCATCAGTGATCCTGCCGAAAGACAGAAGTATTTCATATATGCCTGAACCTTCAAAGCCCTGATCTTGCAAAACCTTGAGAATGGGTTCCATGTTTTTGCCTTTCAGGAAATGTGGAGATTCTTTTAGGAGATGAGCTATTTGATCTGCTGGAACGTTAGCACTTGACAGACATTGAAGTTTTTTAATAACTTCCTTCAGTGACACCGAATAAAATGTTTTGTCTTCTGATCGGATTTTCTCCAAAGCACTATCCACAAACTCAGTAGTCCATTTCCTTTTAGATTCTTCTAGTTGTGTTTCACTGTGGCAGCTGCGTTGCGGAATCAATCTCGATAAATATTGTAAATAAATTCTGTGAGATGGACGATTTGCACAAAGTGTAACAGGATTGCATCCATGCCTTAAGAATGGAGAAATAATGACTTGCAACACAAGGCGCCGTCCACAAAAAAGCGACATTATACACTTGTTGAATTCCTGCAAATATCATAAGACAATTATCAGAATGTGATTTTAAAATAAAGTAAGAATAATAACTCTTGGAATATTTGTTTCCAACATTACCAGCTGTAAACTATCTTATTTATATTAGTAATTAATGCTTTTCTAGAAACATGAACTATATTTAAATTCGAAATGGCCGATATAATGGGAGACGCGATAAATAAAACATCCATATATATATTCACTGTGCAAGTCAATCGTAAACTCAATCACCATGGCCACAGTGACTAATAATGGACACATGTGTGTCCAGTTTTAATTCAACATATTGTATAGAGTTAGCTAGTGTATGTGTTACAGTGCATAACATTTTGTCTCGCTTTACCTACAAGCTTTTAACATATCTTTCATGAAAATGGGATCACCACCAGGTAAAATTTCAATATCGGATTTGGCCAGTTTAAACTAAATAAAGAATGATTGAACACTGATTCCGGATTCCGAAATATGCTGATGACAAAAATGTTAGTTTACAGGCACATAGCAACGGGAATGAGGGACTGGTCACCATCCATTTTTTAAATTATTTTTTTTTATTTTTCTAATATTTAATTGAAATATCTACAACTTATCATACGTATATACTTACATCTACCGAGTATGATTCCCCAGTCTATTTCATTCATAGCGATATAGAAACAGGGACGTATATACTTGTAATATATTTGTTATATATGTCTCTGATAGAAACAGCCAGACTGAAATCTACACGCCCCTTTTATCGATTGGTTGAAACCTACAGCGACCTAAGAAAAATCACGGACTGCACGAGATAATCATGATGTCAGACTCAGATTCCCATAGGAGACGATTTGGCTGTTTCTTTTAGCTGACGTACTGATGTACATTAACAGTAATTTAGTGAATTTTACTTACTTTTTACAATCAATTTATTAATGATGATTCCTGCAGAGAGAAATAAAGTCGTATGATTCTCAGATATGATATCTTATATTGATATATTTACATTTTCAGTGTCTTTGCCTGTGATAAAACTACGTATCGATTTTGTACTATACAGCCCAATAAATTCAAATGACGTATAATTAGGGCGCAAGCGGGGTTTCCTTTTTGATATTCAAGTATTTAAATATAAGTAATAAAGAATCATTCTTTGAATATTATGAAGTGATAATTTCGGTCGGGGCGTGATCAATCCTCGGGATTTATTTGGTTTGATCACACCCGGCCAAAATTATCACCTCACAATACCTAAAGAATGATTTCTTATTCAGTATGAAAACGCAACCACCTTAAACAAACTAAGTAATATAAAGAGACAACTTCTCGTGAGAAACATTATGAAAACCATTAATATTGTATTAACTAGAGTTTGACCCGTGCGTGCACGGGTTGACATTGCATATGATATCGGACATTTACGAAATAGATACATCGACACACGGTATTGTTGACATTTATATTAACCAAGCTTTAAGCCTAAAATAATGCTATTAGTTTCCCTACACTCTGCTTACTTAGAATAATCTAACTGTGTCTCGGGACAGGCCTTTACCACAGTTAGAATTAATGCCTCCCATATACCCGTAATGTAGCAGAAAATTGCAGAATCGATCCGAAACGATTTTGAAAAATTGAAAATACAGTCAAATTATTCATAACAAACCATTTTGAGGCTGTAAATACCTTTCATCTAAAAATTTAATTTATATTATTGAAGAATCATAGTTCAACACTTTAATTTTCACCACTGTGTTTCTACACACCATGTTGACATTCGGAACTCTCGGGATTTTTCATAGTAAATGCATTGTGTTAGAGTTATCTCCCGTATTTTCTTTGATGAACAGAATATATATACCAAATTTCCAATGAAAATTTACACGTATTTGTGTTATCGTTTCTGAGTTTATCCATGCAAATGTGATATCGTGAGACGTAAACTAAAGAGCCTTCCGTGATTTAGCGTGAATGTAATGCGCATGCGCAAAATTGTAAAATCCAAAAAATCCAGATGATTTCCGGACTTTTTTGAGGAATTTTCGTTGATTATTAATTAGCGAAGCTTGATTAAGAAAAAATAAAAACAAATTGGTAATCTTCAAGTACCAATGATGTTTAAAATATATAAAACAAAAGACAGTACTCTACCGATTTATCGGTATTAGAGCCCAAAAATTCGAGTATATTATTTTAATATAGTAGTATAGATATCAGAAAAACTGTACACGACATAGTTATATCTCAAACACACGTGATTAAAAAACCGCGTTTCCAAAATAATCATAAATTCATGATAATAGATTTCAGTATTTCATTCAAGAATTTCACACGAATTTAAAGATATGATGAATTAAATTAAGGTATACAAAAATCACGCAATATTTTCGTAAAATAAAAATATCATAGTAGCCCTAACTGTCGCTGAAAATCATTTGTGATAAAATTTGAATGCATTGCACACGGACTACAATTGGAAAATTGGGCAAGTTAATGCGAGGTAAGGTATACTTACAATCTCTTTGGTTGTTGCTTTGCAATACTCTATTAGGCTCTCCATAATGAGTCTTGTAAATGCTGATTCTTCGCAATATGCAACCATTCAATTTTTGTTGTAGTGATAAGTGTGACGTCACTGTATTTGTTACGTTTAATCACGTGGTTTGATGATGCTTTACGTCATCATAAATCGCAGTTGTCGTTCGTTACGCTCCTAAATAAGAATGCAACAGAGCGATGTTTGTTTTTCTTGTATAATTCATCTCAATCTCCCTTAATACATTAGATAATGAAATTGTTCAGTTGTTTAAGCAGTTTCTGACAACGACAAGAGCAGACAATTACATGATCCATGCGCGGATTCAGAATTTTTTTACCTGGGGAGGGGGGGGGTCCGAAAGATAATTTGACCCGCGGGAAGGAGCAATAAAGGCTCAAAGGCGTATTTCTGGTAATTTTACTATATGAATTTATTTGTTTAAATTTTTTATTGGGCCCTCCTTATATCAGCTTCTAAGATGGTGCTCTCTCATGCATGGGTTATATTCCATTTTATTCGAATCCATCCTTTTTGTTAAATTGCATTAATCGTCGGAAACTCACGTTATTCTTTTCACATTTCCGATCCAATCAAGGAATTTTAATGCTCGTGTTCATCATTTTCTCTTTTTAAGATGAAAGCAATGAGTAAATAAACACCAAGATGAGTATGGGAGATTTTCAAATACAATGTAATTTTTAACAAATTCATTTTTTTATATAGTATTTTTCTATATAATTCATCAAACAAATGACAAACACACAACGTAAAGGTTTTTACATATATATTCTTTTAATTGTCACGCATAATTGTATTCAAGTTACTTAAATTAATTTTAGTCAAAAAGCAAATTGATAATGAATCAATCACCGGAATCTGAAGAACTTTTTGACTCGGTATCGAAAGCTGGGAGATGTTTGCTCTGGTTTTGTGTTTGGGACCTGAAATGATAAAGGTAATACTTCGTCAAAGTATGTACACATATGGTACCATTTTATTTTGGTGGTAAAAATGGAATTTATTATAGTTTTTTATTTGATATTTGATTAAATGCAAGTTATTGTCAATACTTGTATTAAAGGGGGAGGGTCACAATTTTGGCTAAATTTTATTTTTGAATTTTTATGATTTACAATGCTTTAGCTATGCACTTCTAATGATCAACTAAAATTAGAGTGTTGGTCATAAAGTTTTAATCAAGATAAAAACTCTCAATTGTTTGCTATGTAAACAAGGCTCATGCTTTGTATAATATGTTAACATTGGTACATATACCGGTTAAAGATCTTTTTCAGGGTGATTTTTTTCAATCTACTGATTCGTTTTGATCCATGAATAAACGGTTCCTAGTGTTTGTCACATTCATTTTAGGTCTAAACATGGCATATTCAAAATGTAAACAAAAACATAATTAAAGTTATGTTTACATAATAGAGAGTTGTGACCTCTGGATCTCGTTTATAACTCGACGACTGACTCTTAAATTTTAGTTTCTTATTATCCCCTCGGGCAACTTGTTGCATCGCTGCTGTGCGTGTGTGTATGTACATGTATGTGTGTCCATATTCAGCTGTTAAGCAAAATTCGCGGGTTATGTTTTTTCCCCTGCAATATCGCCACCTTCATAAACAAGAGGCCCATGGGCCACATCGCTCACCTAAGCAACACTGACTTTATATGGGCGTTCAAAGGATATTGTGCGATCAAAATACATGAGAGCATAAAGGTACATTTTCTCCCTCAACTACTTACTAGTTATTGTATTTTTTTAAAAATCCTATATGTAAAAGAAAATTGTACCTTAATGCACTCAATTCCTCATATTAAAAACATTCAAAAATTTCATTGGTCTTCTCCATTAATAATTAATTATAAACGATTGTCGTTTACCTCAGGCGTGGATTTGTATGACGTTTCATAAACTTACTCACTTGACTGATGAATAAACCTAACTGAAAAATGTTTTCACATTACATGTATATGTTAAAGAGCTGTAAAAAATTCTAATCAATGTATTGACAGGCATATCGCTCTATTGTACTAAGGCCCACCAATTTTCATCTTTATTCAAAAACAACAAATGTCTATAAACAAAGATGATTTTCCGCTGCAATATTTTTTTAAGACCAACGATAATGCTTTTATCCTCATAATAATATTAAAAATGTATCAGAACTATGGAAAGTGTTTAAAAGACGTCGTTTTTATTTATTTGTGTTTGAAAAACTATCAAAATTGGTGAAGATTTTTTCATAATTCATCGTATAAGAAGGAGCACCAGAAAGTAGTTACAGCATATCAATACCATCCTTTTGATTTTTCTGTTCAAGTATTTAATGTTACAAGCAAGACATTTCTGATGATCAACCAAACTTTCGGCGTCTGACAATCGTAGAATTATACCGAGCTTTGAGCCATGTTTTTGTTCACTTGAGTTTATTACATTTTTAAACTTGGTATTTCCTATTTAGCATTTGAAATATAAACAAACTAAAGCATGACCTCAGTTCCGTGTACAAACATAGCATTTTGACCAAAGCTCTGTGTCATGCTTATAACTTGAAGCTTGACTCTCAGATACGGTAAAGTAAATAGAAAATTGTAAACAATTAACTATCTCCGATCCTCCGCAATGTTCGATAACTCTAAATTATCCGGATTTCTTATATTCGTACCGTAAATCTGACTTTTATACCGACAGTTTTAATTAATATTTTAGTGTTAGTATTACCATTTGTCCCACAACTATAATATGCTTGGTATAGTGGATCCACGGAGAACTACTAATGAATGCGGTTACAGGGAGATAACTCACAGATTTTCATTGTGACGTAACACCAACTACTCTTTATTTCAGCTATGCATGACGTCAAAATTTAATTGACGTCATAATTGGTGTAAGGTTTTCGTTACCGGTATTTTCCGGGGTTTTGTAGTTTCATTGAAAAAGTAACATACCACAAGCATTTTATTAATTTCCACAAAAACGAGGTCCGCATGATATAGTTTTAAATAGTGTTTTTAAAAAAGAAACATCAGATTACACATATACTGAGATACGTTTTTCATGAAATCGGTGTTGACTTGGAAAGGTTTCAAATAAGATGTTTTCGTTTATATAATAGTAGTCCGAAATTAAGACTTTTGTTGCCTTTAATTTATTTTTTAGATAGTTCATCAGAAAATCATAGAAAATAAATCATGATATAAATAGTGACATTATTTTCGAACTCATATAGAAGTTGTAAATTGTTATATGTTGTTGTAGAGTGACATATAAGTGACCTTTTGTAATGGGATCTGGCAGACTGACCTTGGAATCTACTAGACTGACCTATGTTCTAATATATATTATAGGTGTAAGAGCTAGACCTCAGAAATTGTAAATTGTTATATGTTGTTGTATAGTGACATATATGTGAGTATTGTAAAATGACACAACATATATGTGAACTTTCCTATTGGGATCTGGCATTGATATATGTTAAACTGACCTATGTAATATAACACAATCTATGTGACAGATACGGTGCTATGACAACCTGTTTGGATAAGCCAAGTATATTAATGATAAATAAAAGCATATCTTGAAAAAATATTAAAGTTATTTTGATTTCATGCACAAATAAGCCCACAATAACACGACGAATGGAGTTCCTGTCATTATTCCACTCGGTTTCATATGGAATATTTGTTTTGGATTTCCGGGATAATTAAAAGGTACCTGACTATATATGATGCAGCAATATAACGTTACCTGTATTCCTTCGCAGTCTTTACGCCAAACTCTCTTCATGACACAATTATAAGATGTCAAAATTGATAGACTTAGGAAATTGTCTGAAAATTACTCATAAACCAGTTGTTCTTTTTCTTATACTATATCATGCCTGTAAACAGTGGTAAACATGGTAAAACATTGGAAAATGCGCCATACTGGCTTTCGGTTTACGCAAATACAATTAATTAATGTAGGTTTGGTGATTTTTTTTCGGATTTAAAACGGTTAACGTTATATATGTACATTACAAGATTAATTACTAAATGATTTATACCATTTTAGAATCAATTTATTATCATGCCTATCCATGTTTTTTTTAAACAACACACGGACCACTATTGCCTGTTCATAAATAAATATTATTATTTAATCAAACACTTAATATCATCACAGAGAATAATATACTCCCCCACCCCACCCCTTTCTCTGCACGGCGCTAATTTGTAGCTTGAACTTTTGGGGGGAAATGAATTTTTACTTTGTTGGTTGCATAAAAACAAATATGTTGGTTGCATAAAAACAAATATACATGTACATACATTTTATTATGTAAAGTAAGTCATTCCTTTGTTCGTGTTTTGTTTATAACAAACTACTGTTCGGAAGACGTATATAAATAACCCGGAAGGCGTTTATAAATAACTTGGAAGGCGTTTATAAATAACTCGGAAATACATGCATATTTATGAGACGTGACGTGGTCGGTCTGCCGGATTACTTCTAACGTTTACCATTTCGAGCAAAGCTCTGTGTCATGCTTATAACTTGAAGCTTGACTCTCAGATACGGTAAAGTAAATAGAAAATTGTAAACAATTAACTATCTCCGATCCTCAGCAATGTTCGATAACTCTAAATTATCCGGATTTCTTATATTCGTACCGTAAATCTGACTTTTATACCGACAGTTTTAATTAGTATTTTAGTGTTAGTATTACCATTTGTCCCACAACTATATGCTTGGTATAGTGGATCCACGGAGAACTACTAATGAATTTAATAATGTTGGTATAAAGAGTTCGGTGCACCGGTACTTTTTTTCAAACGCAACTTGTTTATTTATTCCATTATATCCATCGACCATCGTAGGTAAATTTGCAATAACTTTGTAAAATGCATGGATACCACCTAAAATTTATTTTAATTCATTTCATTTATAAAGTTTCAAAGAAACATAACATTTTTATGATGAAAAAAAAAATACTTTGAGGCTGAGGATCGGAGAACCTTAAAACAAAATGCACTAAAACAAAGAAAGAGCACAATTTATTATTCAAAATGAATCAGATATTTATGTTTACCTATATATTTCTATCAGCGAAAATAATCTCCGTTTAGACTGAAAAGTGAAAATGCTGAATATCTTAACAAAACACGTTGCATTAATTAACCATTACGTAGAGATCGTACCGAATTACCAATCGAAATTAGATTATATTAGAATGTATAGTATTTTATAATATGTTGTAAGTGCATCATATTTTGCTCATTTTGCACTGGTAAACAATCGGCTGTCTGATTTACCGAAGTCTATGTTTGATTTGATACGTAAAAATTTTAAAACACAGGTGATAGTTCCCCTTAAGTTAGAAGGTCCAGCACAATCTCCCGATTTTGCTATATGGCTTGAGAAGGCTATATAGCTTAATAAAGCTATTCAGAATAGCTTGATAAAGCTATTTATATGCAGTTTTTACAAAAATGTTAATTATCAGAAATATGAAAAAATCGCAAGTGAATTACCGCTCATATTTATACCATGGACCATTAAAAAAGCAATCTTAATTAAATTTAGTTTTTTAAATCACCGATGCTTTTTAACTCTTTTAAGCAAAACTTATATTTCCATTGTGTGGGTAACTGTCCACCACCTTGTGTGCACTGAGGCGTGGATAAGTATGATTTCTTTACATTGACTGGTGACGCAAGTAGTTCCATTCTAAAATTATATAAGTATTATTACAAAAATTCCCAGGGGTGCAGAAAATTTATCTTTAAAGGCGCAATAGAAAGGGTGTAAAGCAATCTAATTAAAATTAGACGTTCTGAATCCGCTACCGCTTCTCAAACATCTAACAACATCCCATGCAGGGTCACACCAGTGTGACCTTTCAAATATGAATAAACATTTCAGAATTATCCAATCAGATTCGTGTTTCTAAAATCAACTCGGTTGAAGTTTCAAATTGGAAATCCGAAGAAGTGTTTCAGTTATTCAACTTTAAAAAGCTTAAAAAAGAACAAGAGATATTGGGGTGATTTTGGACGACATTTCTGAAGCATTTCCTACAAACGCCCGCGTTACACCCTTCGAGATCGAGGTCCGATCTTTCGGTTACTTTCCGTATACAATCTATCCTTTCTGTGTTCAGTTTTAGTTTATTTTGATAGAACATGTGAATAATATCAGTCCCATCAGCTGTCTTTTCGTATTGGACACACGGAAACCCACATATAATACAGGCATCTCCTAAAACACAAGTTTTCCTCGTTGTCATGGGCTGTGCCATTCTTGTTTTTCTTTCGCTTTGAACACCTCGGTCATCTACGTATGTCGATGGAGTTCTGAGCCCTCAGCCAAAGAGTCGGAGTCGTGATTTCATTGGTTAACTGAAAGGTCACACTGACGTGACCCTGCATGGGATGTTGTTAGATGTTTGAGAAGCAGTAGCGGATTCAGAACGTCTTATTTTAATTAGATTGGGTGTAAAGAGGCCAATGTTTACACATATTCCAAAATGAAAGTGGATTTTTCATGATAGGGGTTATTTTAGGGGCCATATCTCAGTCCCCTCTTGATTGCTTTTCCTTTGGTTTGGATACGTTGTTGGACTAGTGTTATTCTATAGGTATGCTATGTTTGAATTGATTTGAGCCTGTGAAATTTTTTATATGATTTTTTGCTGTATAAAGGAATAAGGGGGAAAAATAATTGTGGTCTGTGTCCTATCAAACAAAAGAACAGGTTATAAACTGATTGACTTCCCACTTTATTATTATTTTCGTAAATTACTCAAATTTTAAACAGAACTAACCCCAAAATTTTGCAAATGATATTTTCCTTTCCATAAGAATTATTTATGCTTAATTACGTTGAATTTGACTCAGTAGTTCTTGAGAAGAGGATTATTTAAAATGCACCCCCTTTTTTTATAGTTTCGAGGTTTTCTCCGCTTTGCATAAAGATCTTTTATTTCTGCAATTTATGTTCACCTTCTCATAAGGATGCTTTGTACCAAATTTGGTTGAAATTGGCCATGTGGTTTTAGAGAAGAAGTTCAAAATGTTACAAGTTTACAGATGGACGGACAGACGGACGATGGACAAAATGTGATCAGAAAAGCTCACTGGAGCTTTCAGCTCAGGTGAGCTAAAAAACCTATAACATGTGAATAAAGCCTAATACTATGGTCACATTGTTGCAAGGTTGCTAACATTTTACACATGGTATTTTCTTTGAAAAATACATTGTACTAAATAAATGTCAAAAAATGTTGTTACCCTTATTTTCTTCCAAAAATTCGCCCCTGACTCTTTTATTAATTAAAAAAGAAAGATGCCAACTTAGTCAGAATGTTTTAAGTTGACTTCATAGTATTATGATATCTATATTTCAGAGAGAGAGAGAGAGAGAGAGAGAGAGAGAGAGAGAGAGAGAGAGAGAGAGAGAGAGAGAGAGAGAGAGATGAATTCTTACAAATTCGTCCACTGGATCTCCAGATTCTCTCCTTAAAGATAAAAAGTAAAAATGACCAGTGTTAACCAGTGTATCGACTTTCTATTCAAAGGACAGCATTGCACCAATTACAAGGAATGAAACATTTATAATTTTTAACATTATTTATAACATTTTTAAAATTCAAATCTTAATTGGAAAATCGATTCCGGAAACAGTCTTATTTAAAACACATCCTTGTTTTGTTTTGAACATATTAGGATCAGAAACAATTTCTAACAACTTACTAGTTCTTCTACCTAAATATAACAATAATTGTCATGCATATAAATTTAGAACAAAACATATATCCTTGCAGATATTTGTAAAATATAGTTAATGTATTTCACCAACTATTTAAAAACAAATATCTAGATATATATGTATAAGATAAATCCTTACCCTGAACAAGATGGTGTGTTGTTGTTTATGTCTTTGGGAGTCAGTTTTATGAATGACTCTTGAGTCATTCTTTCCAGGTTTAAAGCACGTGCATTGGCTCTCTGGGTAAAAAAAAATAATATACCACTTTGGTCATAATTTAGATTTGAAAATATCGTCTTCAATAAACTCAGAATTTATACTTACATCTACTCTGCTGTTAAATTTCTGCAATTCAGTTCGAGCAGAATTGAGTACTGACTCCTGCAGAGAAAAAAAAAGTCGTATGGTTCTCCGATATGATATCTTAAATTACCAAAAACCCAACCACCTTAAAATAACTATATAATATAAAAATACAACTTTTTATGAAAATCTCAGAAATGTTACGTTATGTATGAAAACCAATAATAGTGTCTAAATATCGGGAAAACTAGTCACAACATAGATAAATATATCAAACACACGTGAGTAAAATACTGCGCTAACAGTATGATCATTTCAGATTTCGTAAAAGAAATATGACTACAAATAATACATACTAGCCCTAACTGTCGGTGAAAATCATATGTAATACATTTTGGATGTATTTCACACGGGCTATGATTGGAAGTTTGGGTAAGTTAATACGAAATATAATGTTATACTCACAATTTTGAGCGCTTTGATTGTTGCTTCGCGTCTGCAAAATTCAAAATTTCTCTCCATAGTGAATTTGGTATTAAGTAAATGCTTTGCAGTAATTGTCATTCTACTTGGCATACTCTAAAACCTGGCCTGGCCTGGCCTCAAAGTTGGCCTGGCCTCACTTTTGGCCTCAAATTTGGCTTGGCCCCAATTTTTGGCCTGGCCTCAAAAATTGGCCTGGCCTCAAATTTGGCCTCTACAGAAATTTTTGGCCTCAATTTTTATTTTTATATTTTCTTTACATATTTGATGATTTTATTGATTGTTTATTGATTTATATTCAATACACATGAAACATCACATTAGATGGCTTTAAGTGTCCTATAGTGATAGTTCTACTGAAACATATATATGACTACAGGTATAAGTGATTGATTCTTGTAGATTTTGATTCAAACTGTTTTTAAATTCAAAAGTACTTAAGAATGTTTTACTGCCATTGTATTACTATGGCATATTTTTTTCAATGTACTTAGCTCAAACTGATCTAAGCTCAAACTGATCTAAGGATTAGACAATACCTATATCAAATACTTATTTGAGAAAAAAAAATAATGGTGGAGACCAATTTGTTTATTCTAACCAACAATAAAGGTCACAAAATGGTATGCTTTGTTTAAATTCTGATATGAAAGTTCCCCCATGGGATAAAAATTGTTTCCTAAATATACAAACAACACATGTATGAAACTTCTACTCTAATCAAGAGGTGATGATTAATGACCATCACTGGATCAAGTTATCGGAGGATACAATGTTGCAGTCATTCACAAATGACATTAATTAAATTAGACCGTGTGAATGTTAAACGGCAGTGCAGGCAATGAATCTGACCCCAATATAGCAGATTAGTGACAGAGGAGGCCGATATCAAATATCTGCTGGGAAGGGAAATTTGGGCTTGATCAGTGTTGACAGGTAACGCAAGCAAACTGGCATTTTTAAAGTGCATTACACAGGGAAAGAGATTTGATGTTATGAACCAGCATACAAATTTCTGAGATATTTATTGATCATTCAAAAAGGTCAGTCTCTTAAAATGATTCTTTTCTTTTTCTTTATTATTCTAATATCTATATTTTATCTACTTTTAGAAGAGATGGGGGGGGGAGTGGGTTGCAGATCTGAATTTTAAAGCTGATTGCTTTAATATTGAGCATAATCCATTCTTTGACAATAAGTAAGAGTATAATTGTGCATGCATAGCATACATGTATGTATTTATTGTGTGTAAAAACATGGATAAAATCAATTGAAACTCAATCAGTCAGGTCACTATTCCATGTAATTATCTCTTAAACATTAAACATTAAATTAAAATTCTATGAAAATTCCTTGAAAATGTAAGTAAAATAAAAGTTGAGTATGAGGCCAAAAATTTTCTAGAGGCCAAATTTGGGGCCAGGCCAAAATTTGGGGCCAGGCCAACTTTGAGGCCAGGCCAGGCCAATGGGGCCACGCGAGGCCAGGTTTTAGAGTATGCCATTCTACTTTAACACACAGCAGTTCGATATGCTACGCTGAATTTGGTATCAAGTATATATGCTTTGTAGTACTTGTCATTCTAATTTAACGCCTTGCAATTGATTAGACTTACTAATTTAAGAGCTGAAATGGTTCATAGTGACCTGATGTTACACATTGCATTGACGATTTATTGTTATGTAATGAATGCTTTTTTGCCGTCATACTTGCTCTCTGATCTTTTTAGTCAGTATCTTTTCCCGTATTGTGTATTATGGAACACACTGTCATGGGAGGAATCCTGATTACGATAAATACATACCATACAAAAAACAACACAGATGAATGAGTAGTGTAAAAATTTGCATTAGGCCATCATTAAAAATATCTGTTTCCCCTAACTTGACCCTAAATTTTGAAGTTGGGTAGGTAGGTAGGTAAATAATTTTTTTTCTGCCAGGGCAAAATATAAAATACATTATAAATTAAAAATGAAAAAATTAATCAATTCTTTAATTAATTACAAAACTAAAAAAATATGACCAGTTCTTAAACAAATTGTTATAATGGAATGTAAAAAAATTTAATATCAAATTCACAATTTGATATTGTTTATCTTTTTAAACATGGTTGATTCAATGATTAGATGCATGTGCATGAATAGATCCATTATCATTTGTATGTCGATGTACATGTTAACCTATATATTTAAATATCATTTAAATGATAATGTACATACTTCAAAGTATCAATTAATATTTCAAAATTTGGTTTATAAAATGTCTAAAAGTATATTAAAACAATAATAATGATTAATTTAAGGAAATGTAATAAATGTAAATATTTGTGAAGTAGTATTTAATGATTCTACAATTTTATGTTTACACAAAATCACTATACTTGCAGTGAATATCCTTCTTTGACAAGGAAATAGGTGTCTATACAAAGAAATAATAACCCAAATTTGAAACATAATGCCAGGAAAGAACAAATATTTACCTCGGTAGATAACAATTTTTTTGTAAATTTACCTAATTTCACTTTAATTATAGTCATTACCATAACCAACTCTTGTTTCTGTCAATTTGAAATTTGACGAATTCTTAAGAGAACTGTTTAAAATTTTCACAACATGAAGAGTCTTTTATTTCACATGTACCAACCTAATTTTTGGGAAAATTATTTCTCCCTAACAGAAAAGTAGGGAGAAGTTTGAGAAATCAGGGAGACTGGCAGTATTTGATACGGCATAACCTACAGAAATGATTATATGATATATATATATATATATATATATATATATATATATATATATATATATATATATATATATATATATATATATATATATATATATATATACACAGATTCAACCTTAATTAAGATTGGATTAAAATTTAAGCAAGTTAATAAAAACTAAAAAAAACTTATCCAATCTATTAAATTAAATCTATTTGATGTATCCATACATTTTAAAGATGAAATGTTTTTTAATTGTGTTAGCTAAGTTAAAAAAATCAGTCTTTTACTTCTGTGTATTTTGGAGGTATTAGTCCAACAATGCAATTACAACCGTTGTGTAGAGGATCATTTTAATATTTAAGATAGCTGAAGACAGATGGTTTTATGATTATTTTAGCATTTATTTGGCACAATTAGTTACTAATTACAAGTTACCAACTAATTGTAATATCAACGCTAAAAGTAATAAACTTCGGTTGTAATTTTCAATTCACAGTAGGCTATACTTTGCATCATTTGCACCCATATTTACATGTATATCTAGAAAAGATAAGACAATCGCAAATTATTAATCACAACAGTGGTTAACTGAGGCCGTGGAAACGTTTTTTAATTAAATGATTATCATTTTAATGTCTCTGGAGTTAATTTATACGATCGTGAACTCAGAATACAGGGCGACTTCAACTTCTCTTTCGGAGGAAATTCCGGCGAAGTTACCGATCATAAAGCGAGTATTTCGCCCATGTTGATGATCAAGGCTAACAAAATGATTGCAAAACGAAAAAGAAATAGGTCTTCTAAAAACGAATTTGGGTAAAATTAGGCTACTTTAAAAAAAAATCTCTATTCATTGTTGTAAAAAAACAATTCAGTCGGCGGGTTTTAATTGGGTCGGTCGCGTTAGGGGAAACATAGATATTTTTAATTTTGGCCTTAGCCATAGTAGTTTTTTTTAAATTTTTTTGTCAAAATCTGAAAAATTAGACATTTTAACAAATTATATATAATGATTAGTTTATAATTTTAATTATTGAGTAATTTTGGTTAATATATATTTTAAAATCTTCTGAATAAAGGCAAATCTAATATATATAATAAAATTTATGTCAAGAACGATAACTCTAAAAACAAAGACGGATAACTCTAAAACATTTTTGGCTAAAGCGCAATAAATGAAATACACATTTGAACGTCTGCTAGAAAAATAATCGTTTTCTCGATGGAATCGGATGATATATTTTAAAGTAGAGGTGGGTACTGGATAAGAAAACGTGAAAAATTCATCTCTCTCTCTCTCTCTCTCTCTCTCTCTCTCTCTCTCTCTCTCTCTCTCTCTCTCTCTCTCTCTCTCTCTCTCTACGCATGCGATTTTCTACAAAATATTGACGACGCGAATTCTTTAATGAAAAAATGATTGACCTCTTTTCCGCAATCAACGATGCTGGTGTGTCCGAATATTCCGAAAGATTAACTGCTTAAATGAAAAGAACACTTGATGAGGCAAATTCTGGGAACACTTCGATAAAAAGGTTCAAAACAGCTACCGAGAAGGATATTAAAATGTTTCGGGACAGCTGGCTAACAGATTCAATAAAACGTAACACAAAAGGGGGTGTTAAAATCATACAAGGTACGTAATTTATTATTTTTTAAAAATAATATGTTTTACGGTACGACCGTTGGGGCGAGCGCAGCATGTGATCAAGCAATGAATTATGATAAATCAATAAAAATAAAATTAACAACGATAATAAATCTGATTGCAAAATAAAATAAAACATACCTATTTTTCAGTAAATTTCCATTATCCATAGTTTATAAAATTTCATATGTTATAAGATTTGTTATTTATTTATTTATAAGTAGATCAATAGTTTAATCTCAGATACAATGTTGTTGAATAATAAAGATTTTAATATAAATGTTCATTGCACTGTATCTCCTCTTTTAAAGTATTTGGATGAGGCTGTCATCCACCCCACCCCCTTTAAAAAAACCCGATGCTACGTGTACGTTCCTGGAAATTACCGTAATTATAGTGAATAAAATAAATGTGAGCATTCATCCAAATGAGTGCAAGTTACAACTGTTTCCTATATTTGAAGAAATGTCCTCATTCTTTAGCTTTGCAAGATTTTGAGAGGATTTTGGTAATTTCAGCAGATTTACAATAACTTCAGTTAGAGTAATTTCCCCTTATTGTGACGTCAAAGTTCACGTTTATGTGTCGTCTGACTCTTTAAAACTCCCATGAAAAATAAAAGTAAGCGAAGTATACTGTTTTATTTACTTAAAAAGCATGATGTTCTTAAAATTACACATCTTATGTGCTTCTCAAAAGTTTTACTTTGATTCTCGCGAGAACGTGAGGACTTGGAAACCATTGGTACTATATGAATTGTGGGTCCAAATTTACTGACGCCGTAGTCTCGTTCAAACAGACGCTCGGCTGTCTCCGTAAATCTCCGACGAGCAGAGAGTCTGGTAAAGCGTCACGTTAATGTTTGTAACCGATAGGGGGCGCTGATTTAGTTTCATTTTGAATCGTTGTCAATGTGTGCCGGTTAATGGTTAAGGATTTGTGTGATATAGTATACACAAGGTTAGCTTTTTAAAAAGCTAAGAAAGTCAGCCAGCGGAATTTTAATTCTTAGGTCAAAAGTGAATACATAATCTATTAAAATACAAGATAAATTTACTTTCCAATCTTACTTAAAGACTCGCGAAGATATACGCGGACTCCGGACTGTGGCTGCAGACGATTCACATTGACAGTCTTCCGATGCGCAGTTTGACCTAGAAACTGACCAGTTTCATAACTTCTTCGAATTTCTCTACCACGAACTGTCTAATTCATTCCCAGAATTCCAATTTACGCAAGCGCAATTGAAGTTTCATCCTAACTTAATTAGTCAGCCCGCGGGCTGACTAATTACTTTATTTTATGGCCGTGAAAATTATGGAACTTACGTCGATTTAGTCTTATTCTTCTTATTCGCTTTCCATAGTCTCATTAAACATGGCTGAACTTAAGTTCGACGAAGCGGTGAATGTTTGTGTACAGCCACGACAGAGCTCTATAAAATAGATTAATTTTTGGTTTAACCCTATCTCGTAAGGTAACACTGCAAATAAATCATTTCCATTTATAACCGTTTTTAAACTTTACAGTCGTAGATCTTTCAGTTTAAACGGCAAATGCATTCCATCATAAATATTTGCTTCTGTCGTTGTTTACATGTTTATAGCGAGCGCAGCTCGCCGGCGCGCAGCGCCGGCGCGAAGCGAGCTCTAACGGCAAGGCGTGTGTGAATAGAAAATTCGGACCAGTTGCACATTCATTCAACGGATTTTTTTGGCGTCAGTAAATCGGACCAGTAATGCATTGTTTTAATCGTCCCAGTAGTTCCCTGTAATCATGGCAATTTTTATCACTTCACACTCTCACGAGAATCAGCAAGACAATATAAACAATAACGATGTATACGACATACAGTCAACGTAACCTCTAAAGTTCACCTCAGTACACTCTCAATCAAAAAAAAAATAATCGAGTGACGTCACAAAGGTTTGCACATTGATCCGATAGATTTTTTCGGCGTCAGTAAATTTGGACCCACAAATCATAGTACCAATGGTTTCCAAGTCCTCACGTTCTCGCGAGAATCAAAGTAAAACTTTTGAGAAGCATATAAGATGTGTAATTTTAAGAACATCATGCTTTTTAAGTAAATAAAACAGTATACTTCGCTTACTTTTATTTTTCAGGGGAGTTTTAAGGTCTTTCGATTGTCGCATGACGTAATTGTGAGCATCCCGGAATATTTTACCGTCATCGGTTATAATATTAGTGTTATGTGATTCATGGTTTTGCCAATATTTCTTGATTTATATTAGTGTTTAACACAATTCAAGCTATGTAAAGTGATGTGACACCAATGTTTAACAATTTATAGAGAGTAGTATGAGTTGAAATCGCTGAATTCAATGAAAAACTGATAAAACCGTACATTGGCAAACTTGACAGAGACTACAACTCATAATTTTTTACCTGGCAGGGTAAACATTTCTTTGCAGATTTCGATAGAATATATTATGTATTATAAATGTACCAATTTTCAGTGAGTTTGAACCATTATTTCAAAAGTTATAGACTGTTTATGTTACTAAACTGTACTTATTCATGGTTGGAAAATTGTATCAAAATGCACTGTAAATGTGACAGCTTTCATACTGGGAAGTTTAAATGGCCTTAATATATTAAAATACATAAAATAAAGGATTGTGATTAATTTCTTTAAAAAAATTGCTTTATTATATAGAAATCAGTAAAAAGAAAATGTGATGTTGGATTGGAGAGCAGTCGTCGCTATAATTGCCATGATAGTGTACCTGTGTTTGCTCCTACAGCATGAACAAAATATTTGCAACATACCAATATTTAAGTTCAATTTGAATGTTTACATATTAATCTTCAAATTTAAACAAAAATTACACGGATTAAACCATAAAAACATCGAGGGTGGAGAAACCTTAAAGAGTCAGACGACACATAAACGTGAACTTTGACGTCACAATAAGGGGAAATTACTCTAACTGAAGTTATTGTAAATCTGCTGAAATTACCAAAATCCTTTCAAAATCTTGCAAAGCTAAAGAATGAGGACATTTCTTCAGATATAGGAAACAGTTGTAACTTGCACTCATTTGGATGAATGCTCACATTTATTTTATTCACTATAATTACGGTAATTTCCAGGAACGTACACGTAGCATCGGGTTTTTTAAAAAGGGGGTGGGGGTGGGGTGGATGACAGCCTCATCCAAAAAATCTTTACAAACAAAAAGAAAAAAAAGATAATTCTGAAAATTCTTATCCTTCAGCTCTTTAGCAGTTCAATGTTCAATGGTTTCTTGTTTTTCACTTCCATTTATCACATGCTCCCAATCCCAAGTGTTGGGGGGGGGGGGGGGGGGCAACTCCATGTTCCTTTAATATGATAAGCAAATATAAGCGTAAATTAAAAAAAATAAAAATTAATAAGAAAAAATGCCGACTGCAAAAAAAGGGGATGAACTGACGTTACAATTACTTTAAAAGAGGAGATACAGTGCAATGAACATTTATATTAAAATCTTTATTATTCAACAACATTGTATCTGAGATTAAACTATTGTTCTACTTATAAATAAATAAATAACAAATCTTATAACATATGAAATCTTATAAACTATGGATAATGGAAATTTACTGAAAAATAGGTATGTTTAATTTTATTTTTTTTGCAATCAAATTTATTTACGTTGTTAATTTTATTTTTATGATTTATCATAATTCATTGTTTGATCACTTGCTGCGCTCGCCCCAACGGTCGCACCGTAAAACATATTAGGAGGTGTGTTTCTTTCAACCAATCAAATTCAATACCAGTATTTTGGTAAGCTACAAACATTAACGTGACGCTTTACCAGACTCTCTGCTCGTCGGAGATTTACGGAGACAGCCGAGCGTCTGGTTGAACGAGACTACTGACGCCGAAAAAATCTATCGGATCAATGTGCAAACCTTTGTGACGTCACTCGATTATTTTTGATTGAGAGTGTACTGAGGTGAACTTTAGAAGTAACATTGACTATATGTCGTATACATCGTTATTGTTTTTATTGTCTTGCTGATTCTCGTGAGAGTGTGAAGTGATAAAAATTGCCATGATTACAGCACAGGGGCTTGTGTAGAAAAAAAAAAACATCGTTAAAAAAGAGGGTACATTAGAGGAAAAATAACAAGGGAGGACGCCATCTTGGATACCGCCTCGCTTCATCAGCTAATTACTCATTTGAATTGTTAAACTAGACATATGCACCGATTTGTATTCCTTCATATATGATTCTTCTTTAAGATCTCACCTCCAGTTTATTTCTATTTACGTCTACATCAACAAATTTTTATCTTTTTCTCGCGTAAACATCCGAATCGACAACTCCCTGGCTTCTGCAGAAAGCGAAAGTACGGCACGTGCGATCTCTGTCATACGATTGGTTATGGAAAAAGCTACAATGCATTACTGGTCCGATTTACTGACGCCAAAAATATCCGTTGAATGAATGTGCAACTGGTCCGAATTTTCTATTCACACACGCCTTGCCGTAAGAGCTCGCTTCGCGCCGGCGCTGCGCGCCGGCGAGCTGCGCTCGCTATAAATACAACGATCCCTTTAGCTTGAACAATGTTAAAATTTATATTTTGTGTATTTTGAATAAACAAATAAGTATATCATATCTGTTTTAAAGAAACTTTACTCAAAATATAAAAAAAAAAACGTAGCTAACTGGAAACGGGGGAGGGGTCTTAGCAACATAGAAATTTAAAAATCAGCAAAATTAAGAAAAAATGCCTAGTTAACTAATTTTTTTTTTCAATTAAAAAAAATGAATTTCATTATTAAATTTATTTTTTTTTTAGAATGGAGTTTGAAATTGATTTTTTCACAATTGATGCTGTCGACACCAACTCTAAATTATGCAAATTTTATGCTGAAGCTCGTCCAAAAATTGCAAGTACAACAACAGAAAATACTGAATATCACAAGAATACCATGAAAAACATTCGAGCATCGATTTACAGACATCTTACAGACTTGGAGAAAGGCATGAACATTGTAAAAGATAAAGAATTTAAATGTGCAAACGACACTTTAGATGGCAACCTGAAACATAATGTGAAATGCGGAAATTCTAAACCAACGTTACATAAGGATGTGATTACCCCAGAAGATCTGATGAAAATTTAGCGAGTATCTGCCGAAAATCCAATAATTCTGCGGTATCGCGTTTGGTACTGTGTAGCAATACACTTAGTTACCCGTGGCCTCGAGTTTCACGAACAGCTGAAACCAAATTCATCTGAATTTCTTAAAGATGAACATGAACGCGAATATGCTGTCCTGTCCCATGAAACAAAACAAAAACCAATTCAAGAGGGGGGGGGGGGGTGTTAACAAACGAAGAAGCAATCATGATAAGTGGGAGGGGGCAACTCCACGGTATTTCCATTTTTCATAAGTAAAGATGTAAATTTAAGAAAAGTGTCTGCTTCCCGAGGCTTCGTGCCTTTGATAAAGCTGCATGTCTGTTCTGGAGTATTCTCCTGATCCCAAATTGGACTCGTCCACTAATTAATCGGCGCGCAAAAAATGAATGAGACATGGCGCAAAGTCCATCTTCGTTAGACAAGTGTTTTTGTTTTTCATATAAAACAAATTACAAAACTGTGGTCATTAATAATCATACACATAAATATAAATTTCAATTCAAATCATAATTTAAGTACATGTATAAGTATATACGTATATGAAAACATTATTACACACACAATGATTCGTATATGAAAGCATAATTACAAGCGAGTAAAAAAAGTGTTACATTAATCGGTCTATGTAGTTAAATAAGCTGAACCCCTTGCTTACCCGATGGACAAAGCATCTACATACCGTCCATCACTACGTCCCCTGGTAGAGCGCTAAGGCAGTCCTTATGTGTATCGGGTACACTATTATTTTGAAAAGATTTACAATATGGGTAATAGAAAATGTTCAAGTTTAGATATCAAAAGTTGAAAAAGTTCCTTTTCTTTTGTATTTTTAGCATCGTCAGAATATTCTTTGAATGAGATTTGAGCTGTACGCTCAGGTGAGCTTTTCTGATCACATTTTGTCTGTCGTCCGTCCGTCCGTCCGTCTATCTGCCCGTCCGTAAACTTTTCACATTTTTAACATCTTCTCCAGAACCACTGAGCCAATTTCAACCAAACTTGATAGAAAGCACCCTTAGTCAAAGGAGATTCAAATTTGTGAAAATTAAGAACCACGACCTTTTTTCAAGGGGAGATAATTGGGAATTATTGGAAAAATTTTAAAAGTTTTCAAAAATCTTCTCAAGAACCATTTAACCTGGAAATTTGATAATTATGTGGAAGCATTCTCAGCTAGTGTGGATTCAAAGTTGTGAAAATTTTGACCCCTAGGGGAAGGGTGGGGCCACAATGGGGGGGGGTCAAATTTTTACATAGGAATATATAGAGTAAAAATCTTTATCACAGAAACTTATCAGCCAGGAGTGCTGAAACTTATGTGGAAATATCCTCAGCTTGTGTAGATTCAAAGTTGTGAAAATTATGACCCCGGGTGTAGGGTGGGGCAACAATGGGGGTCAAAATTTTACAAAGGAATATGTTGAGTAAATCTTTAAAAATCTTCTTCTCAGAAACTTATCAGCCAGGAAAGCTGAGACTTGTGTGGAAGCATCATCAGGTAAAGTAAACTCAAGTTTGTTCAAACCATGATACCCGGGGTAGGGTGGGGTCATATGGGAGGGGGGTCGAATTTTTACATAGGAATATATATAGTTTATCTTTAGAAATCTTGTTCTCAGAAACTAATCAGTCAGGAAAGCTGAAACTTGTGTGGAAGCATCCTCAGGTAGGATAGTTTCAAGTTTGTTAAAACCATGATCACCGGGGATAGGGTGGGTTTCCTATGGGGGTTGTTGTTGAATATTTACATAGGAATACTAGTATTTAGAGAAAAATGTTTTAAAATCTTCTTCTCAGAAACCAATTGGCCAGAAAAGCTGAAACATATGTGGAAGCATCCTCAGGTAGGGACTAGGTAGATTCAAGTTTGTTCAAGTCACGATCCCCGGGGGTAGGATGGGCAACGGGTGGGGGGGGGACAAATTTTTAAAATCCATTTGCCTAGAAAAGCTGTAACTTAAGTGAAAGCAACCTTAGGTAGTGTAGATTCATATTCGTTAAAATCAAAATCTTGAGGAGTAGGGTGGGGCTACTTTAGAGATCCAATTTTACAAAGGAAAACATTTTAATTATTCACAAAAACTGAAATGTTATAATACATGGTTTTACTTATATGCAAGCATTTTGACAAATTGCTGATTCTTTAAAATTGTTTAGAATTTGGCCCCTGGACGATTCTTGGGCCTCACAAGGGGTTCAAAGTTTGATGTAGGTTTATATCTCATATATAAACAATTGTTTATGATCTTGTTGAGAACTGCGATGCTTAACATGTGATATCACTATAAAATCATTCTGTTAGATTAGGGACTTGATTATAAACATAAGAATATTCAAGGAGAAAATCGATTTTTATTTATACAGAATCTACATGTATTGTACTACATTGTCCAAATATTTTGTATTATAACCAAATTTAGCCGATTTTATCTTGTCTATTAATGCTCAGGTGAGCGATGTAGCCCATGGGCCTCTTGTTAATGAATAAATCCTTTGATCCGGGTTTCTTTTCAAGTCTACAATACATTTTACATTTGTATATTCTATATGCAATTAATAACAAATTATAATTATATGATTCGATGCCCGTGGTGGGTTTTTTTTTCAGGTAGAAACCCAACAACAATATTTCTCCATTTAATATCAAAATTTAAGCCTTCGTTTGCCGCTTTTCAAAGTTCTACATTTACACATTTAAATATCAGATTTTCAATTTTGTTACAATGTTTGCATTTAAATAGCAATAATATTTTTATTCCATTTAATAGCTCACTAATAGATTATTACATAAAAGATTGTCAGTAGTTTGTAATTAAATTCTACTAAGGCTTTGTCTTAAGTATTTTTTAATTTTCTATATATTGATATCCATACATTTTTGCTTTTCAACTTAAATTCTTGTTCTGATTTAAATTTGGCAAAGGGTGCTTCAAAGTTACGTTTTATCAATCTTGAATAAAAAGTCTTGGTGTTGTGTTTATGAGAAGGTGTTGGCATTTATTTTGTTTGTATAAATGGGATTTTTTAGAAATCGTATTTGCGTTCAAATTTGGTAAATATTTGTTTTATTATTCTATATTCACAAAGCCAGTTTGTTCTTGTGCAGAATCAATCAAACATACATATATCAGACAATTATTTTATTGTTCCATTATCTTCAAAAATATCCTTTACTTAAAGAATTCCGCTTTTTATTCATTTTTCAAAGCAAATTGTCTTACTTTTAAAAATAACATTTTTATTTGACCATATAGGTTTTAATAAAAAAGATTCGGTAAAATTAGCAGGTACTAGTACTTTGTTTTGGCTATCATTTTGGCATAAATTATATAGAAAAGTCTGGACAGTTATTAAATATACCATAATCATCGGCAATCTTCTCACTTGTATTTATCAGATATTTGATATAAATTTTTCTAAACTTTAATACAGAAACTTAAAAAAAAATGTTTGATATTGTGTTCTGTACTGAGTAAACGTGGAATTCACGTAGCCTTTAGGGCCGTAAATTTAGATTTTAATTATGTTAACCAGGAATTATAGTCCTCTACTAAAATTGTAAATTTCATGTCCCCTGGAGTAATATCGACAAGGCCTATTACTCCCTCGTGTACTTCACCTATGATCGTATTTCTTTTGATCCTGTCTGTTTTATTCCAAATGAAATTAAATATAAGCCTTTTAATATTTTTCATATAATCATTATCGGGTATTTCTAAAATGCTAGCTACATATATAAGTTTAGAGATTGCTATGGACCCTCCTCCAAGCATCCTTTCGGATGTAACGGATGAGGGTCATTCTAAGTAATGAGCCTGAGGCTCAAAAAGGATATTATATATCACTTTCCTTCGAGCCAGCGAAGCGAACCTCATTTCAAAGAGTCTAAATATATTCATATGACGTATGTATTACATTGGTATGTATCGTATATGTATTATATAAACCATTGCTCCACGTGTCGAAACTTCTTTAGAAGAATGTTTGAGACAACCTTACAACATGTAGGGTGGGCTACTAAATTCATAATAGAACGCATATCAATTATTGAGGGCGGGTATTTGATACCCTTTTTGAGCCTCAGGTTCATTACATATAGAATGCCCCTCATCATATACATTCTAAAGGATGCTTAATTGGAGGAGGGTCCATTCTATTACCTATCGCTCTTTCGGCTCCGCAAAGGGTATTATACAGCATATTTAAATCATGTTGTCACAAACGAAACAAAATCACATCTAATTTAATGTGTAATAATTTATTTTTATGACACTCGTTAGAATTTTTTATAACGAATTGAAAGTCATTATAACTTTTTAAAAATTTATCATTATAATTTTACATGGTATTTAATTTTAACTATTTCAGATCAAATTCAATTTTGAAATAAAAGCTTCATTTTCAGCAATTCCAACTATATCAAATAATGGATGAATTATATATACTATATTTTTAAGATGATTTTCATAATGAATAGATTTATCATTGGTTTAAAGAACATCTATTAAAGCAAATGTTAATGTATTACGCATGTAACTAGTTTGTTTACATTTTCATTGATTTTCCTCTGTGTTTTTTTTTATGCAAGATATTATCGAAAGTAAAGAAATGATTAAATTTTAATTTTTTTAGACGATTTGATTCTGAAACAAATGCAATGTAGAGTCAGGGGTGGGGTGGGATATAATTACGCGCGTTTTGGTCAGTTTAAAACACGATACTCATAAGTGTTATTATTATTAATACATGCTATCAAATCTGGATGCCAACATCATGCATTTCTTTTACGAATTGTAAAATTGTGAACAAAGAAAATATCATTATATGTACTGTCGGTTGCCTAGGTTGATTGTTGTTAGCAGCGATTAAGGTAGGTTTCATGTGTACAAACCAAGGGGTACAAAACTAAAATTCAAACTTTTGGTGAAGATACCGGGTATATTGATTTAAACTTTCTCTATAAAATACCATGACGGTATACGTTTTTCATTTGTACGAAGTATTCCCTTGGTATTGTCATATTTATATCACGTAGTTAAAATTCCATAATTAATGTATGGTACATATCCATAAATAACATAGGTATACACTGATTTTCTGACTTTATTTCTACTTCGACCATCCTATCACTCAATCTACGTCTTCAAACATACCTTATCGACAATCTACACGTACAACACTCCATAGGCTCTAAAATAGAAGTATCTCTCATGCGTTCACATGAAAACCTGAAAAAATAATTTCTTGTCATGCGAGGAATTGCTAGTAACTAATTCACATGAGGAACTGCTAACTAATGGTCTAAAATTTGGAACGTTCTGAAGATCTAAACACCAGAGAATATATGACTTTTAGACATTTTCTTCTTGTCTTGTCTCTGGAATCCTAGGCGTGCTAGAAGTTTCGGGAAAACCAAATGATACTGATGAAACGGTCAGTTGTAGTTGAAACGGTTTTCCAAGTTGTATGCGTCACCCGATAACCCCCCATCCTCTAGCTTGTCTTTCTTATCATTGTCTTCTCGAGTTTCGTCCATGTTTGCTTCGTGATGCTCATAAAAATCATAGGATACCATGGCAATTACAATGACGTTTTTCAAGGAAAATATGGACACGCCATGATTTAGACCATGCCACAGAATCATCCTCATGATTAGGAGAGGTAGGTTGATGATGTAAGCGAGCAGAATTTTGTGCAGCATCACCAAACGTCGTGGAAGTTTGGCGTGGCCAAATTTTGTGTTGGTAAGAGTTAGCAAAGGAATGGTTGGAATTACGAAATTAAGACAGGCTATGGCTACTATTGCTTCTACAAGACCTGGTGGGAAAACGTCGCGGTCTTCTTTGATAAACAGTGGTTCCATACTATCCACACAGTCCATAATGTCAAAAATGACGGTCCCTGTTAATTCCTCGATGTACGCTCTTCTCTCAGAACCCGGTTTAGCGTCGTGGAGCGATGACAGATGAAGAAGAAACACTACTCCGGCGAGGGCTAGCGAAGTTTTGAGAGTGTTCGGGCCAAAAAAGTCGTTTTCATCCAGGTCGTCTGCAAAGTCAATGAAAATGATGCCCGCTTTAGTTGCGACAATGGCAGAGAATAGAAACCATGAACACACGCCGAGCCAGCTTCCGACTTTCTCCAACGTAGAGTCGGATCTGGAACCTCTTAGGTTATGGTAGGACACTAAAAATGACGCAATGAAAAGGCAAAATATGATGACGTCTGCCACCAGAAAACCTAACCAGCTGATGTCTTTGTGTTCCACGAGATAGTAGTCCACACAACTTGTATGAAGGATGTAGACCAGCAAGCAGATAATCCGGACCGGTAGGTGTTTTACAGTACGACAGCACTTGATGAAACAGTTAGCCATTTTTTCCTTCTCTTTCACCCCCACAGAATCTTAAGCTACAAAACACCAAAAAGCAAATACTATCATATTAGCTGTTTTACTAGTTTGAGGGCACTTTTCCCCAGTCATGATACGACAGAAAGTAAATGTCGCGAATTATCCACTTGTTTTAATTGTTCCCATTAAAGAACCTTTCCTGTGAGAAATGACATCATCCTAACTCAAATGACATCATCCTAACTCAAACATGTGCACCAAGTTTGTTTGCAACACTTGAAATGAAAATTGATTGGAAGAAATAATGTATTGCTCAATCTAATTTATAAGGACAGCGATGAAGTTGTGCGTGGGTGTTTGTTTGTTTTGTGTGTTTTTTTAATGGGCCAGTCACGTCAATAATCTTTGAGGCATTGTGTCTTTAAAAAAACAAACACACAACCTGATATTCTTAAATTGCATGGCGTTTCTGGCTTTTCAAAACTACCACGCGCTGTTAGGTAGTGGATTTTTAAACATAACACTTTGCGGGGGCTCAAAAACGCGAGATTTAAGGAGAGATTAAACTAAAGTGAAACTAGCTTATCTCGTCGCAACAATTTTCAGTAAACCATGCACTTTCACGATCGAAAAAATTCAGCGCACTTTTATTTTAATATTTACCTGTGTCATTGTGTATACATACCTTTCTGAACGGGTATGTTTCTTTCCACTAACGCACAAGGATCAGCTGAAAGGTTCATAACATCGCTCTTTGCCACTGGCCACAGCACATTTTGTAACGGTTCATTTACAGTTAGTTGCTCAGCACGGGGAGGCAAATGATTGCTTTCTTCCCGAAATAAGGTGACACATAAAGTAGAAAAACCCGTTGTCCTAATTTAAACTGAGGGCTTGGAACCTGTGGCTATGTATGTCGAATCACAGCTACACGGTCCAATAATTACCACGTCACAGATCATTGAAGTCGCGGTAATTGGAGTATATATAACTGGACGGATTACTAGTATATTCGCGGGAGCCGACAAGCGACGTACATGTACACTGCTTGGCCAGAAATATTTGATGCCCGAGATCGGTGGAGATCTGCATTATTGTTATGATTATAATGTAAACGCGACAGAATATTATTAATATTTCACAGTGTTTGTCCCACACAATGATTCTAATAATAATCCCACAGGGAATTCAGGTCAATGACCTTTACTGTCAATCTGTTGATGATGGGATTAACGAGGAACACCTTGACAAATCTAGAACTCGCTACTCTTATACAGAGGCAAACACAGTTATGGATAAATTAACGTCCATGTAGACCATTCTTTAATTGAGCCAGAATATAGGTTTTTATGGAAAATACCAATAATCTCAAATTAAACCAGCACACCGTTTTTAGTTGCGGAAAATAACTTTCTATCGACATTGAACTTAATCGTGCATACGAGCGTAATATTTGGGTATATAAAGATGCGGACTTTGAAAAATTAAACTCTCTAATCTACAACTGCGATTGGGATAGTATAATTAACAGCGCTCCAAATATTAATGCGGCAGTTGCACAATTTACTTCAACGTTTATGTCATATGTTCGTGAATGTGTACCCGAAAAAACTATAATTATACGCCCCCGTGATAAACCGTGGTACGACTCGCTGCTTCGTAAAACTATGAGGATTAGGGATCGTTTACGCAAAATTGCTTTAAGAACCAATAACGATGCCGACTGGACAAAATTTCGACACGTACGCAATAAAGTAAACAATATGAAAAAATACGCTATAGCTAATTATTACGATAATATTGAATCTGCATTACATGACAGTAGTAGGAATGGTAAAATATATTGGAAATTGATGAAAGATTTATTCCATGTTAAAGCAACAACTGAAATACCCCCATTGCAATTTCTTGAAAATGGACGATCTAAATTAGCTTTCTCAGATATTGATAAAATAGAAACTTTGAATAAATATTTTTCATCAATTTCAAATACTGAATCTGCGAATCGTACATTACCCAATTTATACTATATGTGTAATAAAAATATTTCAGACATTCACATAGAGGTTCAAGAAGTTTTTGACATTATATCAATCTTGCTTGTTAATAAGGCTATTGGCCCGGATAATATAAGTCATAGAATGTTGAAATATACAAAATTTTCCATTTCAAAACCCTTATGTATGCTTTTTAACAAATCACTTGTAGAAAACTCATTTCCAAATGATTGGAAAATAGCTCATGTTTTACCACTCTTTAAAAAAGATGATCCATCTGTTGCAAGTAACTACAGACCGGTGTCCCTGCTAAGCTGTGTCAGCAAAATTATGGAAAGAATAATTTTTAAACATGTTTACAATTTTTTTCACGAAAATAATTTATTCTATAAATACCAGGCAGGTTTTTTGCCTGGCCATTCCACGGTATTCCAACTATTAGAAACATATCACAGCATTGTCAAAAGTATAGAAGATGGGAAAATGTGTTGTATGATTTTTTGTGATCTGTCGAAAGCTTTTGACAGGGTGTGGCACGAAGCTTTAATTTTTAAACTTCAAACTTATGGTATAAGTGGACATCTTTTACAATGGTTTAACAGTTATTTAAGTAATAGAACACAAAGGGTCATGTACAAAAACAAGTTGTCATCAACCTTATGTATCAATGCTGGTGTTCCTCAAGGGTCAGTATTAGGACCATTATTGTTTCTTATTTACATTAATGATGTAGCAACGAATATGTTATCATTCTGTAGACTTTATGCTGATGATAATTCATTACAACATTGTGATTTATATACTAAAAACATTGAAATTGTATTGAACCATGATCTGAAAATTCTCAGCGACTGGTCTGACAAGTGGTTATTGAAATTTAATCCGTCCAAAACAAAAGCTGTTTTTTTCACAAAGAAACATATAGTAGAATTTCCAAGATTATTTTTTCAAGGCTGTCAACTGGACTATGTTTCAACCCACAGACATCTTGGTTTACTTTTTTCTAACGACTTAAGTTGGTCTCAATATATTAATAATATAGTAAATAGTGCATATAAAAAATTAGGACTTCTGAAAAAACTAAAGTTTACTCTAAGTAGAACTAATTTATCAAAAATGTATATCACATTTATTAGACCAGTTCTTGAATATGCTTCTGTAGTATGGGACTGTTGTAATATGTTCGACATGGACAGATTAGAAAAAGTTCAATTAAGTGCTGCAAGGATAGTTACTGGGTTACCCATTTTAGCATCTATAGAATCTCTCTATACAGAAACTGGCTGGGAACCTCTTGTCAGTCGACGTAATAAGGCTAAATTAATAACAATGTTTAAAATTCATAAAAATCAAGTACCTGAGTACTTGAGCAACATTATTCCTCCTGTAACAAAAAATGTCTCAAAATATCACACAAGAAATAGCGAAAATTATATTGTTCCAATCAGCAGATTAGAACTGTATAAAAAATCTTTTGTACCTGACACTATTCGGAAATGGAATTCTCTCAATTTAGAAGTTAGAGAAGCAACGTCTCTCAACATATTCAAGAAAAATATTACTGAAAGTATTCCTCAACCTCCTAAATATTTTTCATTCGGTAAACGCACTATTAATATTTTGCATACCAAATTGAGACACAGCTGTATTTTGAATTATGATCTGTACAGAAGAAACATTATTGAATCACCTAATTGTATTTGTGGTCAAAAGGAGGATGTTTATCACTTTTTCTTTGTGTGCAAGAGTTATATAAATGCTAGAAACAATCTATTTGAAACACTTTTTAATGGGCTTGAAGAAACAATCTTAATTAATTCACATTTGCTTCTTTGGGGTAGTGACAATTTGTCTTATAATACAAACTGCTTTATTTTTTCAGCAGTTCAAAACTTTATAAGAGAGTCTGGAAGATTTAATAATTAATTTTTTCTTGTGTTTGCTATTTCATACTGTATATCAACACTATTTACTGAATATTCGCAAATACTTTGTAAATGCATATTTATGGATATAATTATTATAAAGTTAATAACTATAAGTAACATGTAATATCAAAATGACAATTGTGTATATTGTATGTATTATCATTAGGAGAGGAACACGTAAGTTGAAAGAACTTGTTTCCAATCCTCTTGTGTAATTACACAATAAAATATGTTCAAATCAAATCAAAATAACTTGAATTCCGTTGCCATTCGATCATAATAGAGCATTTCTCGTTATGTCACAATTGAGATAGTCCTGAAAACACCGTTACTGTTTAAATAAGCGGTGTCTTTGCTTGCAGGACATATTCTCTTCAGAATGTCTTCATGAACTTGATTAGATTTGAACCACAATTGTGAAAAGAAAAATACTCGACATACTTAATGTGGTTGGTTGGGGTAACACGATGATGTCTGTATAATAATAATAGGCCCCGTCAATTGAATTTATTATCAGTTTCTGCAAAACATTTGTTGGAAAAATGTAATCGGCACCAGGTTGTTGTGTTTAAAATTGGGAAATTCGTCTTATATCATCACTTACAATTATTGGCCGAAACTCGGTACAGTTAAGGAATAAGGAATCATTCTTTGAGTAATATGAAGTGATAATTTCGTAACTTCGGTCGGGGCACCTCATAATATTCAAAGAATGATTCCTTATTACTTATATTTATATGATTTTCAGCAGTGTCGTATTTGTAGTAGAGTGTTATTTTTAATTTGTTTTTATTGAAATAATTAAAGATCAAATGTAACTATTTATTTCGGCTTTCTTCAATTCGCGTATTTGAATTTCCGCGATGTTTTGAATATCCGTTTATATGATCAATAAAAAAAAATACAACAACATTTGGTTTTATATTTTACTTATATATGCCCTAAGGCAATTATGTAAATTGGTCAGTTGTGTTCTAACATCTTGGCCTTTCATTTGTTAGAGATTTCCCGCGGTATGTTGGTCTTTGTGTTATGTTTTGGCGGGTAGATCGATTCATATAGTCAAGAGGGACGGTCGACATTATGGTCTCTTAGTCATTTACCTTTTCTTGTACATATTCATCAAGTTGCCTGACGATATGTTGACGATCCTGATGAGTACATCGACAATATCGACTGTAAGTTGACTTGAATTTTCTTCTTTTCTAATAACTTTTATTTCTGACTTTTATCTCATTTTCAATATACTGAGTTCAAATATGTAAATGATAAATCAAGATTAATGCCTATTTGAATTAAATTTATGAAATATCGCAGAAGTGTACATATAATCAAGTTCGTATATTATTATTAATACCTCTACATTGTATATGCATGCTCGCTTGTAATTATTGGGCCAGACCAAGTGTACATACCCTTATCCATAATCAGGTACACATGTATATATATATTCATATTCTATCGAATGTACATATTCATTATCTATAAATGTGTATGTTAATTATTTATTAATTAAATCCGTAATGTTCTCAGATGCGCATGTAAATATATTACGATGTAAGGGAAACAACTCTTACAACTGTAAATGTCAAATAATCGGTATATCACTTAAATGTTTTAAAGAAGTCAATTAATATGTAAATCTATAATATTGTATTCATATGAAATATGAGATAATTATGCTCATTTTTGTTATTGATATTAACAGGGTTTAAAATATATAAACCAGCATTTATACAATATTAAACATTCGAATCCAAGACGCAGGAGTTTGTCTTTACTACAAGAAACACTGCTACATATTGTATTGTTTATTTTCTAAAAATCATATTAATTATAGGCAGAAGCACACAAGTCACTAAACAATATTCTAAAAATTATTATTTGTACATGTACATTCATAGGAGGAGAGACACTACAAATCAATAAATCAAATGGTTATGTAAGTAATAATATTCATACATTAGTTGGATGTACGAGTAGTCTGACATTCCCTTTTTTTACCTGCCTCACGCAGATACATTTCGAGATGGCACAATTGTTTGCGATTATGAATGGCAAGGAGTTGAACTAACTTAAACATTGAAGGACGAGTCCAGCAATATTTTTTAGTACAATAATCGTAGACATTTATAAAAGTATAAAATGGAATTGTACGATTAAATATTAGAAAATTAATTATGCAAAGCCCGCTTGCGCCCCAACAATACATCATTCGAATTTATTGGACTGTATAGTACAAAATCGATTTGAAGTGTTATCACAGGCAAAGACGCTGAAAAAATGTAAATATTTATATATATGTCATAGAGATCAGAGCGGATAAGATGCCCCTGTGCTGAGAGTTCAGATTTTCAATACATTTCAGGAAATATGAATAAATGAGTACCATAACCGCGGTACGTATATTTTTATTTCCTTCGTGTTATCTAAAGAGTGAATAGCGTAATATTCGGTTAATGCACTGTTCCAGATCCCTTTCTATTTCGTCATAGTATAATTGAATGCGATTCTTTTTCTTCTTTTTTTTTTGCGTGATAAACAAATGGATAGAAAGAATAATACATGTATGTACTAGAGATTACATGTACAAGAATAGTTTAACCAGCCAGTCAACCCCATTCCTAAGCAAATTAAAAAAAAAAAAAAACCAAACCAACAATCCAACTTTGAAATGGATATCATTGAAGCTTCAGGATGTTCACACACACGAAACATATGATAGAGCACATTGGAATAAAATGATAACAGTGACCACTATATTCATTCTTGCTTGCGCATGCCCAGTAAGGGATGGACTTGACATGCATGAAAATCATGGCAAAAGAAACTAGTATCAAAACCATGGTGATGACAATCAAATTAATTGCACTCATATTTACAATCAGAGTTGAAAAGCCTGTCACAAATAATGCATATACTGCGCTTAAAAGCTACGCTAGTAATGAACAAAAAGACGCGACGGTTCCTGTCAATTGTTGCCTGCTTTATATGGGATGCATGAATAGTAACAACACGTGACCTGCAGAGTAGAAATAAAATAAATAATCAAGAATTGTCACAAAATGGCAATATGAATGTTTGTTCCATAGAATAAAAATTCGTGAAAACCCACAAATAAGAATAATAATTGTAAAGCTAGGTATCCAATGGCGGCGAATGTCGGTGTTAGGAATGTAGAATCGAGACGATTTTAGCTACCGTGACGAGATTTCCGATGACGCCTACATGTAGGATTACTAAAAATTAATATTCCATTTGCTGAATTTCTTTTTTTTAAGCTAAAATTGTAGGCGAGGTTCTGGCCCCGCCGTCCCCAACTTTCCTCAAGTCAAGTATTGACCTCAAATTTTTGCACTTTCCTTTAATTAAAGGTTTTGATTTGAGGAATAAGTTGAAGGATTTTAAAATGTTGGTGACGGTAGAATCAGAGCTTACAATTCTATATGACGTTATGTAAACAAATACTCGTGCCATGTGTTTGTTTACAGCTATACTCTGTCCTCGGTTCACATTTTGCCTAATTACTCAATATTTGTAAATACGTCAAGGTTCAAACGATGTTCATTCAAAAGTATGAAAAATTTCCAAGGGTTCTGTTTTGAAACGCCCCTCTAGCTTATCAGGTTTCAATACACGGCTAAAACATGTGATGTCTACGGGGATTTTTTATATTGCAACAGACCCGGATGATAATGTTGAAAATTTGTACGAGGTATTCCGAGTGCCTTCCGAATGGATAAAAAATGTCAACATACCCCATTATAAATCTCCGTAAGTTTTCGTTCCTGTGACTTTTTCCGAGTGAAAAATGAGAATGTGTGAATGAAATTATCTTGGATATTTTTTCTTTCATCAATTTCAGTTGCATTTCTTTCACAGGTATGTGTATTTTCATTAAAAATCTTCCAATTGTGCTGCATAATACATGTACCTAGGACAGACTATAGGTAGCTGAATAGAAAATATACATGTACATTACTTAAAACATAATAAGAATTAAAAACACTAGAAACTGCTAAACTATGTTAATAGTAAACTTGCGAGTAGAAAAATCTATTGGAAACAAAGCTTTAACCAGTATATACAACATTTAAATGTAAAAAAAAAAACAAAACAAAAAAACATGACTTCAGCTTTGTTTACATAACCTAGAAATGTGAGCTCTTTATCTCGCTTATATAACTTGACAAATGGCCGTAAAAGTTTAGCTGACTTTTAGAAATGCCTTGATTGAGTATTGTACACATTGCAAATGGAAAAGTAAATTTTGATCAAAATCGTTACCTTGCCCCTTTAAAACATCATGGTTACAAACTTGATTAGTTTCTGTATGAAGAGCTGTTTCATTGAAATGCATGTCTGACACAATCTCCAAGGAATACTGCAGTCATTACATCATCTAGAGTGTTGTAAAAAATTTAATAAGTACACAACAATAAAACTACAATACAAAAAAGAATCTGATAATTTCAGCGTATAAACCACTCATATTAAAATATTTGATAAAATTATTTTTACGTTCATTACTGAAGATTTCTTTTAAAAAATTGCATGAAAAACTTATTTACTTAATTACTGTCTTACTTACTTACTTACTTATTTACTTACTTCAGTTTTGTTCTAGTGGTGTATTGACTTGATCTCCAAACAGTTTGTAGGTTGTTAAATGCAGCTCTTGCCCTGGATAGTCTCTATCTGATATCAGTCTCTCCTCCACCATCCGTTGTTTTTTTTTACTACCCAAGTACATACAGGTGTTGGTACCTGTGAGGATGTGATCTTCCACTTTGATCGCTGGTGGGCTGTTTACATCTAGGGGGATCTCAGGGGGTTTTTTGTGTAAGTGCTTCATGTGTATTTGTGGAGCCTGTTGGTTTTGTCTTGAATGTGCTAGTAGGAGTGGGAGACTAAGGCTTTATATCATCAGCAAAGGCCAGGGGCCCGTTTCACTAAAAGGCGTACGCCCGGCGTAACCTTACGCCCGGCGTAAATCCGGACTTAAGTCAAATATTTGGACTAAGGTCCGTTTCACTAAAAGGCGTAACTTTGCGCCCGACCTAAATTAAGCCAAAAATCTACACCTAGCCAAGGGTAGTCGTAACTTTTGGTGTAAACATAAAATGATCGCTAATTTTGTTGCTGATAATATCGTTGCTGACCATAATGTTAAATTGTACAATTTGTCATGTAAATTTAATCAAATTCGTACGAAATTAAGAAAATAGAGAGTTTTGATAGGTGGTATCAATTCTCGCATAGAAACTTTCTTACTATGCTTTATACACATTATTTATATTTGCACTTGCCTTATACACGTACAATTAATTAATTAATAATGCAGAAAATTTACATGTACATGCACGATGTAAATGTAGTACAAAGGTGTATTTGTATAAGAAATGTGTATCATTTCATTTTTTCTCAACTTCCACGCAAAATATGTGAACGGGATATTTTGAAATTTTAAACTCACTCAATGAATTTATTGGCTTTCATTTTTTCCCCCTTTTTTACTTTACATTTGATGAGTGAAAGGTGTCATACTCAGGTAATTAAAGGTAAATCAAAAACGTGTCTTTCAAATTAACGTGCATGCACTTTTGTGTTGTTTCATTTATTCCTGACTTAGAACTGATGAACTTTATCATTATCAAGAATTTGACTATTACATTGTCAAAGAAATAGCAATATAGGCATCCTAAAATGAAGTCATACACGCCATCATTAAAAACTTGGTTACACACATTTTACACAAAAGCATAATTTGAATGTTCTGCATTTGAATGGAATAAGTGAAAATGCACCCTCTAACTTAAAAAAAAATCGAAAAATCTAATTTCTGAAACAAATTCTGATAAAAAAAATTAGCCTTGGTATTTCATCAATTATTCCGTAGCCTAAGGTCATTTTTGCTCCACATATTACATTGACACGAATCTAAAAATCAAACTAATATATATATATATTTATTCGAACCTCTGACTTTTTTGCATGAAGTAAGAAAGTTTCGTTATTTTTAATATTTACTGTGTGGTTGTTCGATGCTTGCTTAATGTTGTCCGATCAATCGTTAAATTGCTCATTACTGCATTAATTAATTAGGTCTTTCCACCTTTCAGGTGAAAGACCTTTTGTATTTCTTATGTTTTTTATTATTCTTATAATTTTTTTTTCTATTTTCCTTGGGACAACTTTTTTATTTCCAGAGATATTGAAACATTTTTTTCTTTATGTGATTGACCATTAAAAGTTATGGCACCAAATGACCCTTTGCCTGATACCACCCAGAACTTACAAAGTTATTGCCCTTTGTGTATGAAGTGATTGTTCTCGCTACTCCTCTGAAACCATAAGAGATAGAGACTTGGAACTTTTACTAATGTCTGCAGTTCACATAGTCGCTTCTTCAATCTATTCGTACCGAAAGGGTCCAAGGCCCCCTTCTATCAGTTATTGCCCCTGAAAGTATTTAAAATTCGATTAAATCACTTCCAACTTTTTTACTATTCGTCATGGAGACTTCGGACCACTTGGGATGGGAGCGTCTACCTTGGCCGATCCAAATGACTTAAAGGTCAAAGGTCAAGGTCATTTGAAAATCTGTGTATTCATGACTTTTCGTATCTCTTTTGTTTACGGTGGCATAAAGAAACTTTATCAAGGATGTAGTATGACTTCTTAAGCCATTTTAAAATGTAGCCCTTAAGCCCCCAACCTTGAAACAGTTAGTGAGTTATTGCCCCTAATGTACGAAATGCTTGTTATCGCTACTCCTCTGAAATCATAAGAGACAGAGACTTGAAACTTTTACCAATGTCTTCAGTACACTTAGAAGGTTCCTCATTCTATTGATCCCAAAAGGGTCGGACGCCCCCTTTTAGCTGTAATGCCCCTTTAAATTTCATTAATTTCAAAAACACATCAAATCCTCCCTCCCACCCCCCCTCGCTTTTTTTTTTTTTTTTTTAGTGTGACCTTTGACTTTGACCTTTGACCTTGACCTTTGACCTTGACCTTCGAACTTTCACCTCTTGGAACTGAGGTGTAATAAGTATCTGAAATATATCAGATTCATTTATATGTGTACAATGTATTACCCCCCCCCCCCCTATTTTAAGGTGCGACCTTTGACCTTGACCTTTGACATTGACCCTTTGACCTTGACCTTTGACCTCTTACAACTGATGTGTTATAAGTTTGTGCAACATATATATTAGATTCATTTATATGTGTACAATGAATTAGCCGCCGCCGCCCCCCCCCCCCCCCCCACCACCCCCTATTTTTAGGTTTGACCTTGACCTTTGACCTTGACCTTTGACCTTTGACCTCTAAGAAATGATGTGTCATTAGTGTATGCAACAAATATATATCAGATTCATTAATATGTACAATTACATGTAGCCCCCCCCACTCCCTCCCCTTCTCTTGTGCAAGGATTGAATTCTTATATCAAATTAACACTCGATTTTTTAAACTTAAAATTAAATATTTCTTTTTAAAATAACACCTAACAAAGTGTTACAACCGTTTGTCAGAATTTTTTAAAAGTCTGAAAGTCTGACTGCGATTTGACTCTAGACCGCGTTTTAGACAACGCCTCTGAATAAAAATTCCAGCTTCAGTAAAACTCTGTAGAACTTGGCGAAAATTCAGAATATTGTTCCTCACACCTGAATCTAATTGCCTGCCAAATTTGAAATGAAATGAACCATATTGAAGAAAGTTATACACTCCAGCGGCATCAAACCATCATCCCGAGAAACGAATTTTCAACGCTTCGATATTTGTTTCTAATAAATTCATGCTCATATTTGACTGAAAATCTGTGTTTGCATTTTTATCAGCAACCTGTGACGCTATTTGTTGAAGTTGTACGAAAGATAACTCTTACTTCCTTGACCCCGATTTTATATGAATTTAGTTTACATTTTTTTTCAACACCTTCAAATAGCCGCTCGCCACCAGAGTTTGACGCGGCCTGTTTTTATTTCTTAGTCAACGCTATTCGGCCACATTGTTTATAAGCAGCACTGATTTTTTATTAATAAATTAATAGGCATATGCACCAATCGCCAAGCGCCTATCTATTCATTAGGCATCTAAATCTTGTATAAACAGTTTCCGGAATGCTGTAAACACGGCGGATCTAAACCATACGGGTGTGTATTGTTTTGCATCCAATTGACAGCCTATAGAATTTAAAACGCGAACCTGTTAAGAGTCGCCGTGGCCTCGTGGTTAGTGTAAAGGAATGCAAATCTAATGGTCTCGGGTTCGAAACCCTTCGTGGCCGATTTTTATTTCCTTTTGATATTGAGTCGGAAATTGATTTTTCTCTAATTACTCATTAATTATCAACATTTTCGGGATTTTTTAAAAATCATTATGAAAGGTGGAAAGGCCTCTAATTGTTCCGTGAACAATTAGTCTACTAGTTGTATTTGAACTTGTTCAGAACTTTTTTTTTTCATTATAAAGGATTAACCGATATAAGGCATTAGATATTTTACCCATTTACAGCAATATAAGAACGCAAAATTTTCCGATGAAATGAAAGCGTCCCCTTTTTGGTTATCGTATATTGATAATTTGTTTTATGAAACCATTGCATATTTTGTCAATCGAAACTACTATATTGAGCGTGGTTTGCGACGATGGAAGTACATGTAGGCTTGTAGAAATTTTTTCCACAGGGAGGGGAATCGGGGGCGGTCGCTTACAGACCGCAAGTACATTAGTCTAGGGGGCGAAGCTTTCATAAGCTTCTAAAGCTATTGAGATTTTAAAGTGTAATATGAAGACTTGAAGTTAACCTTAATATTGGTCTTCTTCTCAAAAACCAATTTGCCAGAAAAAGCTGTAACTTGTGTAAGGCATTCTCAGGTAGTGTAGATTCAAGTTTGTTCAAATCATGATCCCCGGGGGTAGGGTGGGGCCACAAGGGGGGGGGGAGGGGGCAAATTTTAACAAAGGAATATATAGAGAATATATAGAGAAAAATCTTTAAGAATCTTCTTCTCAAAAACCAATTGGCCAGTAAAGCTGTAACTTGTGTGGAAGCATCATCAGGTAGGGTAGATTCAAGTTTGTTTAAATCATGATCCCCCGAGGGTAGGGTGGGGCCATAAGGGGGGGGGGTCAAATTTTTACATAGGAAATTAAGAATTTATAGAAAAAAATCTTTTAAAATCTTTTAAATCTTTTAAAATCTTCTCAAAAACCAATTGGTCAGAAAAGCTGTAACTTGTGTCGAAGCATTATCAGTTAGGGTAGATTTAAGTTTGTTAAAATTATGATCCTTAGGGGTAGAATGGGGCCACAATGTGGGAAGGGACAATTTTTAATAAGAAAAAAATTAAATTATTCTTGTAGGCTTATGATCTTCTTGAGAACTGTAATACTCATTATGTGATATGACTTTGAGATCATCCTGTTTAAAAGTGTTCAACATAATAATATCTGAAGAAAAATTTGAAAATCTTTTTATATCTTTATTCTACTACATTGTCCAGATCAGATATTTTTTATAATAATATGACTCCATTAATCTGATTTCATTATGGCTGTTGTTGCTCAGGTGAGCGATGTGGCCCATGGACCTCTTGTTATGATAAATGTAATAACTGCACAATTACACATTGGAGGTAAAAGATTTCACTCTGTTTTTCAAAAAAATGTTTATTAAATGCTTATTCATAGCTGGAATTCAAATTTACATGAATGTTGAGTTTTCCATGCCTATAAGGCAACTGAGACTGTTAATTAAATTTTGCACCTGATAGTAGATGGATCGTTAAATTATGTTGAAGATCAGCCAATGTTTATACAGTACATTGTTTTTGCTTGGAACTAAATAATCTGCAAACAGTTAAAAGAGTTCTGCTGATGTATTGACAATTTTGAGAGGGCGAATTCATGTTATTGTCTTCAGAAGGATTCAAAATAGAAAGATTGACATAGTAATAACTGTGTCATTGACTCACAACAAATGTTTTTTTTTCCAACAGAAAAAGGATAGGCATGTACACATGGAAATGTATTGCATACAAGATTAACAGTAAAAAATTATTTTGAAATGGGTGTAATACTGCAATATCTTCTTGTAGAAAATTATCAATATTCCTTTTCTGCATGTACATGTGTATTGATTTCAACTAAAACTGTTTAAGAAGTAGAAATAACGAAGATGTGTGAAATGTTAATGTTTAAATTTTTATGTTGCAGGAACTGTGCAAACTCAGCAACCTCCCCAGCAACCTAACCTGAATCCTAGCAACCCCGTGGGCAACAGCACCCCCAGCAAGAAGAACAAGAAGAATGCTCAGCGTGCCATCTGCCCCAAGCCCCAGAATTCTAGTGCTATAACTGCTGTGACTAGTGTGATAAATCCCATTGTTGGATCAACAGTGACTCTGTCCACTCAGGCTAATTCAGCGGTGGGATCAGGTGTGTGGAATTCAGACAAGGAATCCATGGAAGGGTTACCCGCTCCTAGTGCTCCGGTTACCAAAAAGTCTTCATCCAAATCCAAATCCAAGTCTAAAGCCAGCAAAGCAAATTTAGAGAACCAACTGGAAGTGCAAACAAAGACCGACAGCAGTGGGGAAATGGGTGAACAGGACATTCTGGCTAAAGCTGCTGAATCCATTTTTTCTAATATCTCTCCTGTGAATTTTTATAATCCGGCAAATGAAGACAATCCATTACAGATTGACACTAGCGTTTGTGAAGGAGAGGAAGAAGGAAAAGAAAGTGAATCGCCCAGAAAGGATGCATGCAAAGGAAAAGTAGGTGCTACAGACAATTCAGCAGTGTTAGATTCAGACATGTCTGAAGCTAATGCTGATGATGTTAGAAACAAGAGCAAAAAGGACTATCCTGACTCTCTAAAAGAACAATCTCCAGATGAGAACGACATTTTAACTAATATTTTGAAGGCAGCAGAGTCCAATGAACAAGAAAAGACGTCCGAAGGCGGAAACAGTTCCAGTAATCAAGTGAGCGAGAGTTTGTTTGATATGATGTCGACCACAACGGTGGAACCTGCCAAAAAATCCAAAAAAACTAAGAAATCCAAGGCAGGACATAACACTGCTGAAGCTGACGATGCTAGTGCAAAAAATTTGACAGCAATAAATATTTCAGAAGGAAAATCCAGCACACAAAGTTCTAAAAAATCGAACAAAAAATCAAAGAAAAACGAACAAGAAAATACTTTAAAGGAGACCGTTGATGAACAAGAGTCCTTAATCTCAATGCCTGAAGAGATCACTTTCTGTGAAAATGATATTGAGGATGTGTTGAACCAAGTGGAAAAAATGGGAAATTCGTTTGGGAGTCCCACAGGAAGTGTCGGTGGTAAGAAGTCTTCTAAGTCAAAGAAAGACAGGAGTGAAAGTGCTGATTCTGAGCCTGCCAATAAAAAGAGGAAAAAGAATCACTCCAAAGAGAAATCCAAGGAAGCAGATCCATCTTTGCAGGGTTCATCTGGTGCAAAAGCCTCTTTATCAGTGTATGACTTTGATGAGGATACAGACTTTTCCACTCCTCTTTTTCCACTTCACTCCACTAGAAACATCACTGGGAATTCTAATGCAAAGAACCAGGCCACGGCTTCAATCAGTGATAAAACTCCTACCTCTTCCTCCAGTCCGCTCTTCTCCATGCCCGTGATAACTACAGAATCGAGCTCAACCACACCACTCTTTGAAGACTTTCCTATGACACCCAAAAAGCGTGGAAAGCATAAAAAGAACAAAAAGGCAGAGGAGAAAACAACAGAGAATTCCATTTCCAAAAAATCAGAAAGTGATCTGTTAGACTCTAACTGTGTGGATAGACTAGATACTGAGACAAGGATAGAGAGTGATAGGAATTCATCCAGTGAAGTGTCCAAGAAAAATAGTGATAATCCAATGGAAAAAATGGATGTTGAGTACCCCTCAAAAGACAATGGTTTCTTTGATAAAACTGACACAAGGCAGCATTCTTTATCTTTTCCTAGTGAACAAACTAACAACAAAACTTCTACATCCGTATCTTTTGAATCTCAAGGGAGCAAGGAACAACAGATGTCGATAAGCCCGCAAAACTTGGATAATAACAGACAGGACAGAACTGAGGGAAATCTGAATTCCAGCAGAAGATCTGCCATGCCCAGATCTAATGCTGATCCATTGACCAATCTCACTGTGGATACAAATGATATTGAATCCACAGTGAACAATTTGTTAGGATTGTCCCCTCACATGCTCTCACCAAGCAACCAAAACAACTTGAGGCAGAAACAAGTGCAACAATCGCCACAGCTGCAGACCCCGAAATCTGCTTCCCCGGCCTCCCTGAAGTCGCCTATGGCTTCACCCGCCGTCACATATCAACAGCAGATGCATATGTCCAATGATCACATCATGTCCAGAACCTCCATTTCATCCTCCATATCGAACAATCCAGAACTCTCCTATTCTGCTGAGTCCCTGTTTAGCTCCCAATCGAAACACTTGGACAGTTCCCGGAGTTTAGACACCAACTCCGGTAACTTGCAACAGACATCCAAGATATCTGCTGGTTCTGATTCCATTATTAAGTCCAGTGAGGAAAGTTCAAGTGCTGTCAGACCCAAATCAATATACTCTGCTGACAATTTTGTGCAAAGTGCTAAAAGTGACAAGTCGTCCAAATCGGCCCCTAATGTGATAAGTCCACCGATGTCGACAAACTTGTCTCGGGTTCAAAATGAAAATAGCTCTGACGGATTTAATTTCAATAACATTGGTCTCAATTTATCCACCCCTACCACTTCAGCAAACTCTTTCATGGATAGTTTGACAATGTCTCCAATCATTTCAACGATTGCAAATTCAACCTCATCCTCCACACCTTTCACTTTCACGTTATCCTCAGTGTCCTCCACCAACACTACATCCACTGCATCAATGATGCAGTCCTCCACATCGCAATCTCAAAATTCAACACACCAAGGAAACCATAACTTTCCATTTTATTCTCCACATCAGTCGCCGCAACGACCACCGTCTCACCACCAGCGACAACCAACCACATCAGCTTCGCCACAGCACACAAATTCTGCACCCAACAACATTTCATCCAGTCAGCCTCAAAGGCCTCCAGTGAACAATCTCTCAAACTTTGACCTGAATCTGCCGCCTTCCAACTCGCAAATGCCTCCATCACAGTCGTCACAGCGAAGATCTTCTCGTGGTGAGCATGATGCTAGGATGTCCCAGCACATGCCAACGATGGCTGAATCTCAATATTCTTATGGAATGTCAAGAAATTGTTCAGTCCAGGACCAGAGGCCAAGGGAGCCAACTTCGATGCCGCGTGAAGAGCCACCAAGCTTTCCAAATATCACAGTTACAGCCCATGAGGGACCACTTAATATGGGCATGAGCAAATCCAATCCACACAAACGAATGAATGACATTGGACAAGGAAGTATGTCCTCCAAATCTAATAGTGACTCCAGATCAGATAGGTCATCTGGAGTGGGTTACAGTATGAACAGCAACATGCAGCCATTTTTTCCACCTCCTAACTTTTCCAACTCCACCAGTAACCCCTTGGAGACTCCACCTTTGCACCACCGTCCCATCCTAGGGAGTGACAACCAGGGCAGTATGGGTGTCCGGGGCTTTGACCCAGTTTTTTCACCCTCTCAAGGTTACAATCCTGTCCAGCAAAGTTTTGGGAGTAATAGGTTTGAGAGCAACAACATGCCACCCTTTCCACAGAGGGACTCGGGGACCCAGCCGCTTAGTCACACTCCTCCCAATCAAGTGATGGACGGCCGCAAGTCCGCCAATCCTCCTGCATCTCAGACGGCCAAGGCCAACAAACAGCCTTCTCAGCCCATGCAGGGAAGCCAGTCCAACAGGACCATGAATGGTCCCCCTTCACACAGGTCAGGGCCCACACCCCCACAGGCTCAGCCCCAGGGTTCCCACAGACCGAATCCTCAGCAACAACTCTCTCAACCTCCCTCTCAACAATCCAGGTCAAAGTCATCAAGCTCAAGTTCAAGGTCTTCTTCGAAACAGTCACAAAAGAAGAAACAAAACTACGTGGAGATGGAGAGTGGTATACCCCCACACCCTGCCATGTTTGAGGCCAACAGAATGACACCCCTGTTTCCCCTACCCCCGGCCAGATCTCCTCCATTCCCAGCAAACTTGTTTGGTTCTGGACCTCATCAAGGTGCTTCTATGTCCAAAAATTCTGAACTCGGTAGTCCTTTCAACCAACTGTTTCCGCAAGCTCGTCCACAAAATGGACTGGGATTTCAGTTTAATAACTTTGGAATGAATAGTGTACACGGTGCCATGTCTAACTCGCCCCAGATTACCCCTCACTCTGGAAGTGTCACTGTGACTCCGCACATGTCAAATTTCACTTTCACAAACATCTTCTCGGACGTGAATAACTCTTCGCAGAATGATGCTCTAAATATTTCACCCATCAAGTTTCCTCATCCGAATACCATGCTCCCTCCACAAGGCATGGATCCAAATTCACTTCATCATCCACATCAACAGGGTTCATCCATCTACCACCACCACAACCGAGCTCATCCATCATCCGTTATCCACAATGCCATGAACATCAATAGCATACTGGGCCATAATCACCACAGCTTTGATTCTAGGGGAATGTCGCAAGGAATAAATACCTCGGTGGCCCCTCCTTTTCCCGGACATGGGCACCCCCCAGGATTTGGAATGCCCCCACTCAATTTCTCCATGCATGACACATGAGACAGGTGTTTTTAGGGAAATTTTTTAACTGTTATCCTCCACATCTGATTGTTCTATTCTTAACATGACCAAATGTTTCTTATACCAATGTACTTATGTGTATTCCAATGATGTGCCATACTAAAATTCCAATTGGTGTCTATGAAAAGTGAACTTTTTATAATTTTTTTCCCAAAAGTTGTATCTAGGTTGATAGTTTGTAGTTTTTTTTTGTATTGAAGAGATTATAAACACTTTTTTGGAATTTTTTTTTTTTTTTTTTTTTTTTTTTTTTGGTCAAATACACTTCAAATACAAACTTTTTTTTTCTACACATGGCATTTATTTTTTTGAAGGTGGAATCTTAAAGGTTGAACCGTTTTGCTTAATGTCCATCTGTTGGCTTGTTACCCATAAAGCTATATCATTTTATTTTATTTTTTTTTTTCTATTTTATTTAAAATGTCTTTTGACACTTAAAGAAAATTACAATGAACAATGTTTCAAATGAAAATTGTATGCTGAAATCTAAGATGAGCATTTAGAGGCAAATTGTTTGTAGTCCCTGTTAGACCCTAAAATTATTAAAGATCATGTTCCCAACAGATGAGAAAAAGATGTAGTTTGAATTATGGTACAAATGTAGATTTTCAATAATGATTACCATGCAAACAACTGGTGTAGATTGTTGCTGGTGGAAAAAAAAAACCACGCTATAATGATACTTTATATTGAAAGAGGTATACTTCTTTTAAAATTATTCTCACTTTGAAACTGTTGCCAAAAAAAATGTGAAATTTGCACCCTAAAATTATTCAAGTTTACAATGGTGCAGAGGTGCCTGGGTACTCGATTGTCAGATTATACAAGTTTTAATGTATTGTTTTACTCTTCTCCCTCCTTCCTTTTTCTTGGGGAAATTTTGTCAAATGATAAGATTTATGAAGTTTGAGAGAAAGGTGGAAAGAAATTACCTTGTGAAAATTTGGTTCTTTGTCATAGTTAGCTGGGTAAAACACCATCGCTTGTACATGTAGTAGTAAACTAAGGGTTGTTCTTAGAAAACAAGGTCTTCCATTTCAATTCATTCAGTGTTATTCACAACAAGCCTTTTAAAACTGGCTCAATTTTTTCCTTCATTTTTTTTTTTTAATCTTTGGTTTGGCAGAGTATGCATACGTTTGGCAGAGTATATGCATGTGAACTGATTCTTTTATTTGAGTTTTGAAATTTGATTCTTTTATTAGATGAGTAATATTAATGGAAGTGAAAGGGACAGGGTTATTCTATTATCTAGCAAAACAGTGCCTTAGAATACCAAGGCTATTTCCAGACCACAAAACAAAACAAAGCAAATTTTATTTTATTGTTACAATAATATGTACTGGTATTAAATTCCCAAGAAAGTGTTGGGTGTTTTATTTTGTAAAAAGATAATTTTTCAATACTATTGTATGACTATTTCACAAAACTTTTTGGTTTTGGGGTTTTTTTTTTTTAGAATTTTTATTATTTTTTTTTTTTGGAAAAGGAGGTTGAGACAAACAGAAATTCAGAGGTTGAAATTATTTCTTTCTGTGCCTTACCATATAATCTGATCTAAGCTGTACAAACTCTTGGTATACATGTGTTTTGAGGCTTTCATATTTCCTTGAAAAAAAAAATTTGCTTAATATTTTGCCCCCATTTTTTTACATTGTGGTTTACCATGAATGAAATTACATAAATTATTACTCATTTCTCTCATTAAATTTTTTTTTTTTATCAAATACATCTCTAGCTGGTGTCTAGAGCCCTTGCTGTTATTTGTTTTCACTGATGGATGGCTGTTGGAGATCAGAGAGGGATTTTTTAAAAAAAAAACCTTTCTTTTATCTTTTACTCCCCGTTCTTGCTTTATTTCTCTTTTTATCATTTACTAAGCTTTCAATGTACGTGTTGACAAAAACAAATGTTTTACATCTCTTTTGTCTGATTGAAGTTAACAGGGCCTCGGATCAGTTGACTCCATGCGAAAAATATTATTCCATGCACTGCCAACTGTTTAGTAGGGTTGGTGGGTGTTGTTTTTGTCTTCTTGCTTAAACATTACTGTGGTACTTAAAAAGTGGATGTTTTATGAGAGAGAGAGAGAGAGAGAGAGAGAGAGAGAGAATGACTGATATATAGAAAGTGCAAGAGAAAGGTTGTCTGTAGCTGTGCTATTTGTCTATTAATATGTAGTTTTATACATACAAATAACATTAAAACATTTTTTTCCACAATGAAATCTATATACATGTATAGAAAATATTGTATGCATTGACAATGCTTTTGAAGGATATGTTTTTTTTTTTGCAAACTGAAAGTCAAATTATGTAATATATTAAATATATATATATATTAAATTTGATATGTTGGGCATAGAGCTGATCTTTGTTGCAAAACATATCAAATTATTATCGAAGAACAGAAATTTGTCATATTTTAATGAATTTCTCAATGTTGTTGTTAGTATTAGATGCATCACTATATTCATGTTTTTATAAGGTTGTATATATTTGAATACACAGAGAGTAAAAAAAGCTGTGTATGTTGATCTTACATTTCTCCTTGTAACTTGTGATAAAATAGGTCATTGCTGCCTATTTTAAGGCGTACCATTTTAAATATATCATATTTTTTGTACAATTCATGAAACAAATACAAAATTGAATTGATATTGATTGTTGTTGTTTTTCTTTTTTTTTTTTTTACATTTTCATAATTATACATGTTTTACAATGTACCTAGTAAATAAAAATTTTGATCATTCTACTTACTAGCGACTATGACAGTCATCAGATGACTTCAAAAAATTTGAGTACATGCAGGCTTGAACAAAAGTTTAATACATATTAAATCAAATTTTTCTATTTAAATGATTATATATTGAATTAAAACAACTACTGCCAGCATTTGCATCATTTTTTTTATTTACTTCGCACCACGTGAGTGAACTAAATGAGAAAAGTGGATAGAAATCTATGATGTAAGCTCTCTGAAATTACTGGTACTGGTTAATAAGCTGCACTAGACTCTAATAACATGCAGCCTTTAAATTTGACATTTCAGGCCATCATTAAAAATATCTTTGTTTCCCCTAACCCAACCCTAAATTTTAAAGTTGGGTAGGTAGGTAGGTAATGATTTTTTTTTTCAGTCAACTAGGGCAAAATTAAAAATACATTATAAATTAAAATATAAAAAAAAAATGAATCAATTCCTTTATTAATAACAAAATTCACAATTAAAATATTGTTTATTTTAAATTTAAACATGTTTGTTACAATGACTAGATGTGCTTTACTATATAGATACATTATCATTTCGGTGTTGATGAACTTGTCAACCTTATAAGATTCAAATATCGTTTTAATGATAATGTACATCAATTATGGTCAATGATCCTAAAATTGACCGAGTCCGAATTTGGACGGAGTTCATCTTTTGTTTACATTTCATTCTTTCTCAAGGGAACACGCACACTTTTTGTATGCATATTATTCTATTGTAGACTTATGATCAACTGTCCAATTAGAAAGTTAGAAATTAATTTATAAAGTTTTTCCAACAAAAAGAGCAAATTTTGTTAATTCATCTCACCTTTATTCTGTATTTAAAAAAAACACTATGCAAAACCCTATGAGGTATCTTCTGCAAAGACTGAAGATTCATTGATGAAAAACACGTAATCTTGTTTAGATAAATTTAATTCTGGTAAAATTAGATTTTATTTTAAAAAAAAAAATCTATACATGTATTGTGGTAAAAAAAATTATATTGGCGGGATTTAACTGGGTCTGTCGCATTACGGTAGGGGAAACAGTTATTTTTTATTCAGTATTAAAATATCAAATTTGAGTAATCTTAAAATCAGAATAATATGTGCTCATTTTCAGAAAATAAAAGATTAATTATTGTGTTAATTAAACCAATTTATTAATATTACTGCCATATCAATTCCTTACCAAGACGGACTGAAACAAAACCAAATACTGACACCATTACAGCAAACATTTATTCCATGTTTTCTACCTCTTGAGCAAAGTACTTGGCAAAGGTTTTGTAATCTTGTTCAGTCATTTTTCCAAATTTTTTTGCAAAGACTTTATCACTGAGTCCTAAAATGTCTTGTAGAAGAGGATTGGTGTTAATTTCCCCTTTTTCTTTCTTGATTTTCTTATAAAACCCTGCTCTCTCCAAGAAAACATGTCGTGTTTGAATATGTAGTAGCGAATAATTGAACATGTTGGAATACATCATCTGTCTTTGTGATATACCCATGGTGTGGAACACATAATCGAACTTCTCTTGAATTGTTTCCATGTCTTCAAAAATAATGTGTGGGGACATTATGGTTAGTTCCAACACATCATCAGACTTGAAAAGCTCTTGTAGTGTATTGACCCGTGCATTGATTTTGGCTGGTATTAGTGATAACATTTCTGGATGTGTTGTGACAACTCTTGTGAATTTACGATCAGTTCTGTAAATCGATCTCAAAAACATCAACAAAGCGGACAGTTCTGTTGGATCCTCATCAGTGATCCTGCCGAAAGACAGAAGTATTTCATAAATGCCTGAACTTTCGAAGCCCTGATCTTGCAAAACTTTGAGAATGGGTTCCATGTTTTTGCCTTTCAGGAAATGTGGAGATTCTTTTAGGAGATGAGCTATTTGATCTGCTGGAACGTTAGCACTTGACAGACATTGAAGCTTTTTAATAACTTCCTTCAGTGACACCGAATAAAATGTTTTGTCTTCTGATCGGATTTTCTCCAAAGCACTATCCACAAACTCAGTAGTCCATTTCCTTTTAGATTCTTCTAGTTGTGTTTCACTGTGGCAGCTGCGTTGCGGAATCAATCTCGATAAATATTGTAAATAAATTCTGTGAGATGGACGATTTGCACAAAGTGTAACAGGATTGCATCCATGCCTTAAGAATGGAGAAATAATGACTTGCAACACAAGGCGCCGTCCACAAAAAAGCGACATTATACACTTGTTGAATTCCTGCAAATATCATAAGACAATTATCAGAATGTGATTTTAAAATAAAGTAAGAATAATAACTCTTGGAATATTTGTTTCCAACATTACCAGCTGTAAACTATCTTATTTATATTAGTAATTAATGCTTTTCTAGAAACATGAACTATATTTAAATTCGAAATGGTCGATATAATGGGAGACGCGATAAATAAAACATCCATATATATATTCACTGTGCAAGTCAATCGTCAACTCAATCACCATGGCCACAGTGACTAATAATGGACACATGTGTGTCCAGTTTTAATTCAACATATTGTATAGAGTTAGCTAGTGTATGTGTTACAGTGCATAACATTTTGTCTCGCTTTACCTACAAGCTTTTAACATATCTTTCATGAAAATGGGATCACCACCAGGTAAAATTTCAATATCGGATTTGGCCAGTTTAAACTAAATAAAGAATGATTGAACACTGATTCCGGATTCCGAAATATGCTGATGACAAAAATGTCAGTTTACAGGCACATAGCAACGGGAACGAGGGACTGGTCACCATCCATTTTTTAATTATTTTTTTTTATTTTTCTAATATTTAATTGAAATATATACAACTTATCATGCGTATATACTTACATCTACCGAGTATGATTCCCCAGTCTATTTCAATCATAGCGATATAGAAACAGGGACGTATATACTAGTAATATATTTGTTATATATGTCTCTGATAGAAACAGCCAGACTGAAATCTACACGCCCCTTTTATCGATTGGTTGAAACCTACAGCGACCTAAGAAAAATCACGGACTGCACGAGATAATCATGATGATGTCAGACTCAGATTCCCATAGGAGACGATTTGGCTGTTTCTTTTAGCTGACGTACTGATGTACATTAACAGTAATTTAGTGAATTTTACTTACTTTTTACAATCAATTTATTAAGTTGATGTAAAAAACTTAATAAGAAAACTTAGTAAGAAAGATGTATAAATATAAACAATAAAATGGTTTCTTTGACGATTCAGGCGGGTTATGAAGGTAGCGATCATTGCAGAAAAAAATTACATAACCCGCTACCGCGGGTTATGTATTTTTTCTGCAATGTCGCCACCTTCATATCCCGCATGAATCACCAAAGAAACCATTTTATTGTTTAAATACCACTATTCTTCCAACGATTGATACTTCGTGCCTTTCAGTTACATATGTACACGTAGATTAGATCCATGTACATGTGCATGTCTACTCCCACACATATGGAGAAGAAAAAACTATATGCATGTTTATGATTTCCATGAAACCCTCATATCATTCTTCTCATTGTATTCGATCCAATCCGCAAGGAATTTAAAGCTCGTGTTTATAATTTTCTTTTTTTTTTTTAAATGAAAGCAGCTGTGTGAATAAATTAACATCCAGATGAGTGTAGGAGATTTTCAAAATATGATATCTTTCTACAGTATATAGCCAAGAAACACATGTGTACTCAATCCCAGAAAGGTATGTATGGTATTCTTAGAAAAAATAGATTTTTTGGTATGTCCTTTGATATTCAATTAGACTTATTTGACAAGGTTGTTTTACCAGGTTTATTATATACTCTTGTGAAATTTGGGGTTACAAAAATATTGATGTTATCGAGCGGGTACATTTAAGGTTTCTTAAACATGAAAAGTAGTACCCCCAACTTTATGGTTTATGGGTAGACGGATCGTTTTCCATTATATATAACAATTTAAACGAGAATGATTGGATTTTGGGAAAAAATGATTTTATGCCAGGAGAATAAGTTATGTAAAACTATGTATATGTATCTTTACAATTGTTACACTAGAGGTGAAATCAATATTAGGTGGCTAGTTTGTATAAAAAAAAAATCCTTGATAGCTGTGGCTTATCCTATGTATGGCACCAACAAAATCCTCTTAACGTAAAATGGTTAGAAAATATTGTCAATCAAAATCTTAAAGATCAATTTGTCCAAAAATGGTATAGTGAACAAGATAGTTCCTCAAAAGGTGTTATATATCGTATATTTAAACCTGTTGTGAAGACTATTTACTATTATTATACTTTCATGTTAAATACTGAAATCTGATTGGTTTAGACGCAGTTGACAATCCGTTCCCATACCCTCAGCGTTAGCAACACACTTGGCAACGGGCCGATAGAACGAATTGTTACATGCGCGTAAATTATGCGCGTACGGTTCGCCGTAGAACTCACGTCTTTTCTATATAAAAGCAGTAAAATTTGCTATAAAATTAAGACATTCAGTATAATAAAATAAATAGTGCCTGTTTTGGAGGGTACCAGTTGAAATTAACACCCCTCGAAAACCATTGTCAACCTCCGCTTCGCGTCGGTTGACAATGGTTTTCTCGGGGTGTCAATTTCAACTGGTACCCTCCCAAGCAGGCACTATTTATATACTACTACCACGATAATTAAGAAACTTATTTGTTAAATATAGAACTACAAACCATCACCTCCCTATAGAAAATGGTAGGTGGAACAATACTCCACGCGAAGACCGCAAGTGCGGCTTATGTGAAGCCAATCAAATTGGCGATAAATTCCATTATGTTCATGTTTTAGAATGTAGTGCATTGTCACATGTAAGAAAAAAATTGTTTAGTAATTATCATAAAAACCCAAACACCTTAAAATTTATAACACTTATGTCATCCTCAAACCATGTAATTCTTATGAAAATGTGTACTTTAATTAGTAAAATATTTGATTTGGTCGGTCCTATAAGAAATTCATTGTTTACTTTTTTCTGTTTTTCTTTTGTAAATCCTGCTTTTCTTATACTTTTGTATATACTTCTTCTGCATCTCATGTAACATATGTTTTGAGTGAAAAATAAATGAATCTATATAGTTTATCAAACAAATGACAAATACACAACATAAATGTTTTTACATATATTCTTTTGATTGTCTAGCATAATTGTATACAAATAACGTAACTTATATATGTTCATGATATTTTAATATAGCAAGTAATTTAAGAAATTGATAATGAATCAATCATCGGAATCCAAAGAACTTTTTGACTCTGCATCGGAAGCTGGGGGATGTTTGCTCGGATTTTGTGTTTGGGACCTGAAATAATAATGGATAAATCTCGTCAAAGTGTGTACACATAAGGTGTCATTTCTTGTGCTTGTAACTATGATATTTATTATAGTTTTTTTTTATTTGATATTTAATTTAATGTAAGTTATTGTCTATAGTTGTCTAATTAACTATGCATGTAGATTTTGTGTGTGTGTGTGAACAAGCGATTATCACGTTTAAAAAGGCTCGAGTTGCTTTTTAAATATTCATGTATATTTGTTATCATCAATTAAAATAAGATATATTTTTGTTTAATTGACATCATCCTTTTTTGTCTTTGTTGTACATGTACCGACCTCTAAGTGCTCAGCTGGAGTACTGCGTGTAGACTTGGGATCAGGCGCGCGGAATGTCTTTGTGCTTTTCCTGATCACCTGTCTGGAGCCATTGTCTCCAATCTTCACAAAACATAAAACACCAAATTCATTAAACTACATGTACATGTATATCAGACATTCTTTGAAAGTATCATCCGTAATTACAAAGTACCGTTAATCAGGTCATGCAATATCCTGCGTTTGTTGATCATAGATTGGTTGAAGTTTCATTGACTGAAAATTAACTTAATATTTGACTACCTTAATTTTCACGTTTTAAAATGTATTTATCTTACCCATGGGCCTTCTACTGCTGCACTGCGTGGACAATTTGGAACAGGCGCACGAAATGTCTTGGTGCTTTTCCTGACCCTGTGTCTTCCATCGCGTTCATTCTTAAAAATAATAATTTCAACACACTGTTAATCAGTACTTTTTCTTAAAATAAATACAATTGCAGTTTGATTAAAAATAAAATCAAATTTCTAGTGAACACTTATATTTTACCTCTAAGTTACTATTGCTGTACTGCGGGTACCATTTGGGACAGGTGCGCGGAATGTCTTGGTACTTTTTTTGACCCCCAGTCTTCCATCGTATTCACCCTTTATCAAAAAAAGATCATCAAACTATATGTTACATATCTATCAGTCATTTCTAAAAGTACATGTACCAATAATCGCTTCAAAATAACATTAGCCAGGACGTGGAAGATCTTTCGTTTGTTGATCAAAGAATAATTACAGTTAATTGACTGACTGTAAATTAACTATAGTCTTAGTTTACCTTAAATTTCTCCACTTTAAATAGAAGGAGTTTCCTTGGAATGAAATGGCCGTCGTCGCCCTCGCAGACGTCTTTCTCTTCGTATTCTGCGGCATCCAAACGTTTTTCTCCCAAATCAATTTCTTTTTTAGTGTTATTCTCAGAGTCCTGTCAGAGAGAGTAAAAAATATAATATGTGAGTAAAACTTAATACTGTGGTCACATTGTCACAAGGTTGCTAAATATTTACACTTTTTTTCCTTTGAAAATACATTGTACCAAATAATTTTGATTTCCAATAATCTAAATTTTTGTAAAGGACTTTAGACCTGATAAAGTTAATTGTCATAGTACTATTAAACAAAACAGGGAATAAATACGCGTTTTGCATCATATGTTAGCAGTAAATTTCAACTTTTACTATAGCTCCATTTCATACATTTCATACGGAAATTAATTGTAATTAACAACTAAAAAATAACATGTTCTTACTCTAATATTTCTTCCGTGTCTCTTCAAAAACTCCAAAATTCGTCCCGACTCTTCTATTAAAAAAAAAAAAGATGCCAACTAAGTCAGGATGCCAACTAAGTCAGTATGTTGACTTGGTAATATTAAAATATCTTTATTTCATTGAGAGAGAGAGAGAGAGAGAGAGAGAGAGAGAGAGAGAGACTTTATTTCATTGAGAGAGAGAGAGAGAGAGAGATGAATCCTTACTAATTCGTCCACTGGATCTCCAGATCCTCTCCTTAACAATAAAAAAATGATCTGTGTTAACCAGTGTATCGACTTTCTATTCAAAGTACCATCATTGCACCAATTGCAAGGAATAAAGCAATAACCACATTTTTTAATACTAAAATCTTGATTGGAAAATCAATTCATGAGGCAGTCTTATTAAAAACAGAGTTTTATAGATCGTTATATATACGCATATATGTAAAAAATAATTCATGTATTTCATTAACTATTTAAAAAAAAAAAAAAAAAATATATATATATATATATATATATATATATATATATATATATATATATATATATATATATATATATATATATATATATATATATATATATTTTATATATATATATATCCTTACCATGAACAAGATTGTGTGTTTTTGTTCATGTCTTTGGGAATCATCTTTATGAAAGACTCCTGAGTCATTCTATCCAAGTTTAAAGCGTCGTCATATGCTCTCTAGGTATAACAGAACCAACAATATACCTCTTTGGTCATAATTTAGATGTAAAAATATCGTCTACAATAAGCTGACAATGCATACTTACATCTACTCTACTGTTAAATTTATGCAATTCAGTCCGAGCAAAATTGAGTACAAATGATGATTCCTGCAGAGAGAAATAAAGTCGTATGATTCTCAGATATGATATCTTAAATTGATATATTTACATTTTCGGTGTCTTTGCCTGTGTTAAACTACGTATCAATTTTGTACTATACAGTCCAATAAATTCAAATGACGTATAATTAGGGCGCAAGCGGGGTTTCCTTTTTAATATTCAAGTATTTAAATATAAGTAATAAAGAATCATTCTTTGAATATTATGAAGTGATAATTTCGGTCGGGGCGTGATCAAATCTATCATAGATCCCCTCGGGATTTATTTGATTTGATCACACCCGGCCAAAATTATCACCTCATAATACCCAAAGAATTATTCCTTATTCAGTAAGAAAACGCGACCACCTTAAACAAACTAAGTAATATGAAGAGACAACTTCTCGTGAGAAATATTATGTATAAAAGCAATAATATTGTATTTTAATTTTAAAATATCAGAAAAACTGTACACTATATCTCAAACACACGTGATTAAAAAAACCGTGTTTCCAAAATAATCATGAATTCATGATAATAGATTTCACTATTTCATTCAAGAATTTCACAAGAATTTAAAGATATGATGAATTAAATTAAGGTATACAAAATCACGCAAGATTTTCGAAAAATAAATATATCATAGTAGCCCTAACTGTCGCTGAAAATCATTTGTGATAAAATTTGAATGCATTGCACACGGACTACAATTGGAAAATTGGGCAAGTTAATGTGAGGTAAGGTATACTTACAATCTTTTTGGTTGTTGCTTTGCAATACTCTATTAGGCTCTCCATAATGAGTCTTGTAAATGCTGATTCTTCGCAATATGCTACCAGTAGTGATAAGTGTGACGTCACTGTATTTGTTACGTTTAATCACGTGGTTTGATGATGCTTTACGTCATCAAAAATCGCAGTTGTCGTTCGTTACGCTCCTAAATAAGAATGCAACAGAGCGATGTCTGTTTTTCTTGTATAATTCATCTTAATCTCCCTTAATACATTAGATAATGAAATTGTTCAGTTGTTTAAGCAGTTTCTGACAACGACAAGTGCAGACAGTTACATGATCCATGCGCGGATTCAGAATTTTTTACCTGGGGAGGGGGGGGGGTCCGAAGGAAGGAGCAATAAAGGCTCAAAGGCGTATTTCTGGTAATTTTACTATATGAATTTATTTGTTTAATTTTTTTATTGGGCCCTCCTTATATCAGCTTCTAAGATGGTGCTCTCTCATGCATGGGTTATATTCCATTTTATTCGAATCCATCCTTTTTGTTAAATTGCATTAATCGTCGGAAACTCATGTTATTCTTTTCACATTTCCGATCCAATTAAGGATTTTAATGCTCGTGTTCATCATTTTCTCTTTTTAAGATGAAAGCAATGTGTAAATAAACACCAAGATGAGTATGGGAGATTTTCAAATACAATGTAATTTTTAACAAATTCATTTTTTTTATATAGTCTTTTTCTATATAATTCATCAAACAAATGACAAACACACGACGTAAGGGTTTTTACATATATATTCTGTTAATTGTCACGTATAATTGTATTCAAGTTACTTAAATTAATTTTAATGTGTCAAGTCATAAAGCAAATTGATAATGAATCAATCATCGGAATCTGAAGAACTTTTTGACTCGGCATCGAAAGCTGGGAGATGTTTGCTCTGGATTTGTGTTTGGGACCTGAAATGATAAAGGTAATACTTCGTCAAAGTATGTACACATATGGTATCATTTTATTTTGGTGGTAAAAATGGAATTTATTATAGTTTTTTATTTGATATTTGATTAAATGCAAGTTATTGTCAATACTTGTATTAAAGGAGGAGGGTCACAATTTTGGCTAAATTTTATTTTTGAATTTTTATGATTTACAATGCTTTAGCAATGCATTTCTAATGATCAACTAAAATTAGAGTGTTGGTCATAAACTTTTAAACAAGATACAAACTCTCAATTGTTTGCTATGTAAACAAGGCTCATGCTTTGTTTAATATGTTTACATTGGTACATATACCGGTTAAAGTTCTTTTTTAGGCTGTTTTTTTTTTCAATCTACTGATTCGTTTTGATCCATGAATAAACGGTTCCTAGTGGTTGTCACATTCATTTTAGGTCTAAACGTGGAATATTCAAAATGTAAACAAAAACATCATTAAAGCTATGTTTACATAATAGAGAGTTGTGAGCTCTTGATCTCGTTTATAACTCGACGACTGACTCTTAAATTTTAGTTTCTTATTATCCCCTCGCGCAACTTGTTGCATCGCTGCTGTGCGTGTGTGTATGTACATGTATGTGTGTCCGTATTCAGCTGTTAAGCAAAATTCGCGGGTTATGTTTTTTCCCCTGCAATATCGCCACCTTCATAAACAAGAGGCCCATGGGCCACATCGCTCACCTAAGCAACACTGACTTTATATGGGCGTTCAAAGAATATTGTGCGATCAAAATACATGAGAGCATAAAGGTACATTTTCCCCCTCAACTACTTACTAGTTATTGTATTTTTTTAAAAATCCTATATATAAAAGAAAATTGTACCTCAATGCAATCAATTCCTCATATTATAAACATTCAAAAATTTCATTGGTCTTCTCCATTAATAATTAATTATAAACGATTGTCATTTACCTCAGGCGTGGATTTGTATGACGTTTCATAACCTTACTCACTTGACTGATGAATAAACTTAACTGAAAAATGTTTTCATATTACATGTATATGTTAAAGAGCTGTAAAAAAAATTCTAATCAATGTATTGACAGGCATATCGCTCTATTGTACTAAGGCCCACCCATTTTCATCTTTATTAAAAAACAACTAATGGCTACAAACAAAGATGATTTTCCGCTGCAATATTTTTTTAAGAACAACGATAATGCTTTTGTCATCATAATACTAGTAATATTAATAATGTTTACAAGACGTCGTTTTTATTTACTTGTGTTTGAAAAACTATCAAAATTGGTGCAGATTTTACATAATTCATCGTATAAGAAGGAGCACCAGAAAGTAGTTACAGCATATCAATATCATTCTTTTAATTTTTCTGTTTAAGTATTTAATGTTTAAAGCAAGACATTTCTGATGATCAACAAAAATTTCGGCGTCTGACAATCGTAGAATTATACCGAGCTTTGTTTGAGCCATGTTTTTGTTCACTTGAGTTTATTACATTTTTAAACTTGGTATTTCCTATTCAGCATATGAAATATAAACAAACTAAAGCATGACCTCAGTTCCGTGTACAAACATAGCATTTCGAGCAAAGCTCTGTGTCATGCTTATAACTTGAAGCTTGACTCTCTGATACGGTAAAGTAAATAGAAAATTGTAAACAATTAACTATCTCCGATCCTCATTAATGTTCGATAACTCTAAATTATCCGGATTTCTTATATTCGTACCGTAAATCTGACTTTTATACCGACAGTTTTAATTAGTATTTTAGTGTTAGTATTACCATTTGTCACACAACTATATGCTTGGTGTAGTGGATACACGGAGAACTACTAATGAATTTAATATTGGTATAAAGAGTTCGGTGCACCGGTACTTTTTTTCAAACTCAACTTGTTTATTTATTCCATTATATCCATCGACCAACGTAGGTAAATTTGCAATAACTTTGTAAAATGCATGGATACCACCTAAAATTTCATTTTAATTCATTTCATTTATAAAGTTTCAAAGAAACATAACATTTTTATGATGAAAAAAAAATACTTTGAGGCTGAGGATCGGATAACCTTAAAACAAAATGCACTAAAACAAAGAAAGAGCACAATTTATTATTCAAAATGAATCAGATATACATGTTTACCTATATATTTCTATCAGCGAAAATAATTTCCGTTTAGACTGAAAAGTGAAAATGCTTAATATCTTAACAAAACACGTTGCATTAATTAACCATTACGTAGAGATCGTACCGAATTACCAATCGAAATTAGAATGTACTAGATGATAACCCGCGCGAGCGCGGGAATTAACACTTAACAAATGAATGACATAATGCAATAATGTTGAATCATATTTTTTTCTGTATATATTGTGTCCGAACTATTTCTTTATAGTTTTCTTAACATATTCTTTAAAATTGAAATAAAAAACTGCATAGCTGGATATTTAAAAAAGGGATGAAAAATTTTAAACTGAATTGGATGATATATACATGAACTTGGCCTTAATTCTGAGTTGAAAATGATAACAATGATTTTTTTTAACCAGTGAGTGGGTATTTAGGACGTCATATGTCTAAATTTTTGTTTTTTAGGTCAAATTTCACAAATATTTTTATCCCTGTCCCAAATGTGAAGTTCAGATAAAAGACTGTTTCGAAAAAAAAATTGGGTAGGGCCCCCCTCCCCCCCAAAAAATTTAACTTCCCCGTTTGATGACACAATTAATGTATAAATTAATGTATCACTACCAATCTGTCGTGGTATTAAAATGTATGAAACTAAAAAAAAAACGCTAGTGTATGCATATTTATTTGCATTTTTTAAAACCAAAGTTGTCTTTTTCAAAGTATCTCGCTCTACACTTTCCGCCATAGTGTAAATCAGTCAAACCGCGTTCCTGGGCACCCCGTTCTGGGAAAAAATTCTTTCGATCAAAACTAAAATCGCATCAAATTTTTCCATTTCATTTATTAACTCTTTTGTATTAACTAAAAATGTCCCATTCAAGATATAAATATCTACCCGCGATGCATGATGAACCCGTCTTACACTTTTCGCCAAGACGTTAATTAGTCAAACCGCGTTCTTGGTTACCCCGTTCTGGAAAGTTCTATTCCATTCTTTCGCTAGAGGTCGCGCTTCGCTAGCTTCTATCTATCAAAACTAAAATCACTCACTCAAGAAACGAATTGCCTTGTTTCATTTATTCAACACTAGACTTAGACCCGTGGGTGCACGGGTTGAAATTGCATATGATATCGGAAATTTACGAAATAGATACATCGACATACCGTATTGTTGACATTTACATAACCAAGCTTTAGGCCTACAAAAATGCTATTAATAATTTCACTACACTCTGCTTAATTAGAATAATCTAACTGTGTCTCGGGACAGGCCTTCACCACAGTGAAAATGCCTCCCATATACCCGTAATGTAGCAAAAAATTGCAGAATCGCTCAGAAACGATTTTGGAGAAAATTAATGAAGCTGCATTGAAAATAACAGTCAAATTATTCATAACAAACCATTTTTAGGCTGTAAATACCTTTCATCTGCAAATTTAATTTATATTAATGAAAAATTCAACACTTTTTCACCAACTTTTTGACAAACGAATATTAAATGCACTAATTTAGAGTTATATCCCGTATTTTCTTTGATGAACAGAATATATAGCAAATTTCCAATGAAAATTTACACGTATTTGCATTATCGTTTCTGAGTTTATCCATGCAAATGTGAAATTGTGGAAACATGAACTAAAGAGCCTCCCGTGATTAAGCATGAATGTAATGCGCATGCGCAAGATTGTAAAATCCAAAAAATCCAGGTGATTTCCGGATTTTTTAAAGGAGTTTTTGTTGATTATTAATTAGCGAAGCTTGATTGAAGAAAAATAAAAACAAATTGGTAATCTTGTTTAAAATATATAAAACAAAAGACAGTACTTCTCCGATTTCTCGGTATTAAAGCCCAAAAATTCGAGTCTATTATTTTAATATAGTAGTAATAGATTTGTCAAATCTTAACATCTATGTGTAATCCAGGTAAGTTCCTAATAAATATATTCACTGTTTACGTAATCATTCAATATTATTTCATTGCAAGCATATATTTTGATGCAAACGATCCCTGTCTTGGATCCGCCAAAGCGTGTCCACCACCTTACTCTCATTTTTGCTATTTCGGGCTTGTTTATCGAAAATGAAAGTAGGTTTTTGATTAATTTCACAATAATAACTTATCAGTTAAAATTCAATTATACCTTACGGACATCATCACGCATGTGTTGAAATACCAAAGGTGTAAGCAAGTACTCTGGTGCAGGCATTTTGTAGTTTATTTGCAAAATGCCTTAATTTATAAGTATCGATAGTACTTTATAATATGTTGTAAGTGCATCATATTTTGCTCATTTTGCGCTGTTAAACAATCGGCTGTCTGATTTACCGAAGTCTATGTTTGATTTGATACGTAAAAATTTTAAAACACAGGTGATAGTTCCCCTTAAGTTAGCAGGTCCAGCACAATCTCCCGATTTAGCTATATGGCTTGAGAAGGCTATATAGCTTAATAAAGCTATTCAGAATAGCTTGATAAAGCTATTTATATGCAGTTTTTTACAAAAATGTTAATTATCAGAAATATACAAAAAATCGCAAGTGAATTACCGCTCATATTTATACCATGGACCATTAAAAAAGCAATCCTAATTAAATTTAGTTTATTAAATCACCGATGCTTTTGAACTCTTTTAAGCAAAAATTATATTTCCATTGTGTGGGTAACTGTCCACCACCTTGTGTGCACTGAGGCGTGGATAAGTATGATTTCTTTACATTGACTGGTGACGCAAGTAGTTCCATTCTAAAATTATATAAGTATTATTACAAAAATTCCCAGGGGTGCTAACTGGGCGAATTGGTTCCTTTTAGGATATAGATGGAAAGAAGTAGGTTTGAATAAAAAATACAGGCAGGAAAAAAAATCAGAAAAATCTTTAAAGGCGCAATAGAAAGGGTGTAAAGCAATCTAATTAAAATTAGACGTTCTGAATCCGCTACCGCTTCTCAAACCATGCAGGGTCACATCAGTGTGACCTTTCAAATATGAATAAACATTTCAGAATTATCCAATCAGATTCGTGTTTCTAAAATCAACTCGGTTGAAGTTTCAAATTGGAAATCCGAAGAAGTGTTTCAGGTATTCAACGTTAAAAAGCTTTAAAAAGAACAAGGAAGAGATATTGGGGTGCATTTTGGACGACATTTCTGAAGCATTTCCTACAAACGCTCGCGTTACACCCTTCGAGATCGAGATCCGATCTTTCGGTTACTTTCCGTAAACAATCTATCCTTTCTGTGTTCAGTTTTAGTTTATTTTGATAGAACATGTGAATAATATCAGTCCCATCAGCTGTCTTTTCGTATTGGACAAACGAAAATCAACATATAATACAGGCATCTCCTAAAACACAAGTTTTCCTCGTTGTCATGGGCTGTGCCATTCTTGTTTTTCTTTTGCTTTGAACACCTCGGTCATCTACGTATGTCGATGGAGTTCTGAGCCCTCAGCCAAAGAGTCGGAGTCGTGATTTCATTGGTTAATTTAAAGGTCACACTGACGTGACCCTGCATGGGATGTTGTTAGACGTTTGAGAAGCAGTAGCGGATTCAGAACGTCTTATTTTAATTAGATTGGGTGTAAAGAGGCCAATGTTTACACATATTCCAAAATGAAAGTGGATTTTTCATGGTAGGGGCTATTTTAGGGGCCATATCTCAGTCCCCTCTCGATTGATTTTCCTGTGGTTTGGATACGTTGTTGGACTAGTGTTATTCTATAGGTATGCTATGTTTGAATTGATTTGAGCCTGTGAAATTTTTTATATGAGTTTTTGCTGTATAAAGGAATAAGAGGGAAAAATAATTGTGGTCTGTGTCCTATCAAACAAAAGAACAGGTTATAAACTGATTGACTTCCCACTTTATTATTATTTTCGTAAATTACTCAAATTTTAAACAGAACTAGCCCAAAAATTTTGCAAATGATATTTTCCATTCCATAAGAATTATTTATGCTTAATTACGTTGAATTTGACTCAGTAGTTCTTGAGAAGATTATTTAAAATGCAACCCCCCCTTTTTTTTTTTTTTACAGTTTCGAGGTTTTCTCCGCTTTGAATAAAGATCGGTCTTTTATTTCTGCAATTTAGGTTCACCTTCTCATAAGGATGCTCATAAGGATGCTTTGTACCAAATTTGGTTGAAATTGGCCATGTGGTTTTAGAGAAGAAGTTCAAAATGTTACAAGTTTACAGATGGACGGACAGACGGACGACGGACAAAATGTGATCAGAAAAGCTCACTGGAGCTTTCAGCTCAGGCGAGCTAAAAAACCTATAACATGTGAATAAAGCCTAATACTATGGTCACATTGTTGCAAGGTTGCTAACATTTTACACATGGTATTTTCTTTGAAAATACATTGTACTAAATAAATGTCAAAAAATGTTGTTACCCTTATTTTCTTCCAAAAATTCGTCCCTGACTATTTTATTAATTTAAAAAGAAAGATGCCAACTTAGTCAGAATGTTTTAAGTTGATTTCATAGTATTACGATATCTATATTTCATTCAGAGAGAGAGAGAGAGAGAGAGAGAGAGAGAGAGAGAGAGAGAGAGAGAGATTCTTACCAATTCGTCCACTGGATCTCCAGATTCTCTCCTTAAAGATAAAAAGTAAAAATGACCAGTGTTCACCAGTGTATTGGCTTTCTATTCAAAGGACCAGCATTGCACCAATTACAAGGAATGAAACATTTATAATTTTTAACATTATTTATAACATTTTTAAAATTCAAATCTTGATTGGAAAATCAATTCCCTGAAACAGTCTTATTTAAAACATATCCTTGTTTTGTTTTGAACATATTTTATTGGTTAAACAATAGGATCAGAAACAATTTCTAACAACTTACTAGTTCTTCTACCTTAATATAACAATAATTGTCATGCATATAAATTTAAAACAAAACACATCCTTGCATATATTTGTAAAATATAATTAATGTATTTCACCAACTATTTAAAAACAAATATCTAGATATATATGTATAAGATAAATCCTTACCCTGAACAAGATGGTGTGTTGTTGTTCATGTCTTTGGGAGTCATTTTTATGAATGACTCTTGAATCATTCTTTCCAGGTTTAAAGCACGCGCATAGGCTCTCTGGGTAAAAAAAAATAATATACCACTTTGGTCATAAGTTAGATTTGAAAATATCGTCTTCAATAAACTCAGAATTTATACTTACATCTACTCTGCTGTTAAATTTCTGCAATTCAGTTCGAGCAGAATTGAGTACTGACTCCTGCAGAAAAAAAAGTCGTATGGTTCTCCGATATGATATCTTAAATTACCAAAAACCCAACCACCTTAAAATAACTATATAATATAAAAATACAACTTTTTATGAAAATCTCAGAAATGTTACGTTATGTATGAAAACCAATAAACTCAGAATTTATACTTACATCTACTCTGCTGTTAAATTTCTGCAATTCAGTTCGAGCAGAATTGAGTACTGACTCCTGCAGAGAAAAAAAAAAGTCGTATGGTTCTCCGATATGATATCTTAAATTACCAAAAACCCAACCACCTTAAAATAACTATATAATATAAAAATACAACTTTTTATGAAAATCTCAGAAATGTTACGTTATGTATGAAAACCAATAATAGTGTATAAATATCGGGAAAACTAGTCACAACATAGATAAATATATCAAACACACGTGAGTAAAATACTGCGCTAACAGTATGATCATTTCAGATTTCGTAAAAGAAATATGACTACAAATATTACACACTTGCCCTAACTGTCGATGAAAATCATATGTAATTAAATTTGGATGTATTTCACACGGGCTGTAATTGGAAATTTGGGTAAGTTAGTATAATGCTATACTCACAATTTTGAGCGCTTTGGTGTTTGCTTCGCGTCTGCAAAATCCAAAATTTCTCTCCATAGTGAATTTGGTATTAAATTAATGCTTTGCAGTAATAGTCAACGGTTGTCTTTACCGCGGGTACTTGGTTTTTATGGTTGTTATTCCTACCCTTAAAGCATTGCATTCGATCTGTATCTTACTTCAGTCGTTTGGGCCCCTTCTTTGGCACAGCTTTCCGACGGACTGTGCACCACTAGCATAGTTACCTAGCATAGTTACATTATATGTCTTAATTCTGAAGTTACATTCCGTCTTATTTCTGTCTTATCCCATATTCTGTATATTCTTTCACACTTTACTGGTGTAAATCCTGCTTAAGTTAAATACATACCATACAAAAAACAACACAGATGAATGAGTAGTGTAAAATTTGCATTAGCCTTAGTAGTTTTTTAAAAAAATTTTCTCAAAATCTGAAAAATTTGACATTTTAACAAATTATATATAATAGTTATTTTATAATTTTAATTATTGAGTAATTTTGGCGAATATATTTTTTTAAATCTTCTAATTAAAGGCAAATCTAATATATATAATGAAATTTATGTCAAGAACGATAACTCCAAAAACAAAGACGGATAACTCTAAAACATTTTTGGCGATGCGCAATAATTTGATATGTCGCTGTGTGTATCCAACAACATCCCATACGGGGTCATCTCAGATTGAACTTTCCATTATAGGATTGACTGTATATTTTTTTTTGTTCATCGAGAAATGAATCTAAAAACCGCATCGCAAACTTTATGAAAGCCGAAGGCTTTCATAAAAAAGTTTGCGATGCGGTTTTTAGATTCATTTCTCGATGAGCAAAAAAAAATATACTGTCAATGCTTATAATTCAATTTTAAACACAAATAATGTTTAAGCTAAACTAATTGTAAATAACAAGAATCAACAAGAAACAAATAAGTACATGTTATTAACACGCGGAGTGATTTTATTTAGGACATGTTGATTTGAACAGGTTGATTACTTTAGCTCCGGATGTACATTAACATTGATCGAAGTGTTGTAAAAAACAGAATTGTTGATAAATGATTTGAATGATAATTTTGTATTTTGTTCTTTGAACATTGATTGCTGAAGCAGGTATGTGCTCTGGTCGTCTGGAACACCGCTGGTTTTTTGGTTACCTGTGCATTTTCTGGCATAACTCTGATAGTAATTATTTTCTATGCCCGCTCATGAACATGATATGACGGAGTTCAACCCTGCCTCGCAAAGTGTCTCTGAGGTAGTATGCCGTGTACTATTGTTTACCTTTTGCATTCCGAGATATGTCGCACATACATTTTGAAAATGGGTATTTTTTCACTGGTTTTTCTAAATAGCAGATATCCTCGTTGATATTATTAATCACTTCTTTTGTGCAGTGATTAAACAAAGCAATTTTTAGCAGACGTTTATGTATATTTCATCTATTGCGCATTTGCCAAAAAAAAAATTAGAGTTATCCTTCTTTGAGGTGTTATCATTCTTGACATTATCTAGATTATATTTGCCTTTAATTAGAAGATTTAAGAAAATAGATTAAACAAATTTACTCAATATATAAAATTATAAAATAATCATTATAAATAATTTGTTAAAATGTCAATTTTTTCAATTTTTGACAAAAAAAAATTAAAATTTACTAAGGCTTATGCAAATTGATACACTACTTATTCATCTGTTTTGTTTTTGTACGGTATATATATTACTCGATAACGCTTTATATTTGATGCGTAGCATTTCGGTTAGTGGTGCCCGAGTGTGGTAAGAAGTTCTAGTATCGAACATTCATCAGAAAATGAATGAAAAAATGGTCTACAGTGAGAGATGGGCGAAAAACAATGAAAGGAAGGAAAATTGAATTATTAGCCAATGACATTGCCGATTCCGTGATTGTAACGGGACATATTAGACTTGCCGACGGTTTCACAAACGAAAGTATTGCTTGGTTCCCCGTCAGTGTGAGAACCAGGCAACTAAACCCAAACAAAAATGGCGCAATCCACTACGCCAAGGAAAACATGTTTTCCTGGCGATATGTGCATAGTTTGTGGGTTTTCATTTGTTTTAATTGAAAAAACTTCCCACGGTAAGGAGATCATTAACAAATTTTACAACAACAAATTAAGATTGAATAAGTAAAGAGTGGATTGCATCAAAAAGGTAACTGAAACATCAGTCGACATCGAGAATTGTTGTAATGCTGGTGTGTCGGAAGTGTTACAGAACGATTGAAACTATAATAAAAACAGACGAAAAAAACAATGATGCGAAACAGAAAATTAAGGACAGTGTTGATCGCGTATACAGGACCCAGATCTTATCCCTGCCATCCCCCAGACGGAAAATCATCACTAAAAGATTGCTCCGAAGCCCTGAAAACGTCAGTCGTCCAGCAAAATCACTTGCCACAGTGGCTTATGTATCGCCTGTCAAATTGAGTTGGGGAATAAAAGTATCCAACAACAGTGCGAGGTAACTTTTTAAAAAATAATATTACACAGCTGTTCCAGACTTGTATCATTTAAATCTTTGTACCCTGACATAGTATTGATGAGTTTACTCAATGCATACTATATTTGTCATTGAATTACACTTTTATCCACAGATATATAGTGTCATCAAAATGAACAATGAAAAAGAGATGATTGGTATGTATGTGTTTTTAAAAACAAGCTAATAATTTTTAACAAATGAAACCAAGGAACAAAATTATAATTTAGACAATAGTATATAGATGAATTTAGAAATACCAGGTTAAACATACATGTATATTTGCTGCTATTGAACAGCCCTGTCTGCAAATGTTGAAGAAAAGCCTAAACTATCTTCAAAGAGATCACTTAACTTCAGTTCGGTGAAGCCACCCGTAGATGGATCTATTGAGGTTGATAAAAATAAAACTAAATGCTTTACAATTCAAGTTGATGAGTTCTGTTCCAGTTTAGCTTATCTTAGTAAAGTTTAGTAGTACAAATGTTGACAAAGACCGTTGACACTAACTTTTTCTGTTAGACTTTGAAAAAAGTTCAAAACTGTAATGCAAGTTGTAAATTTGAAGTTTGTTTGCAATGGTATGAATTGTGAAACTCTATTGTTTTCTACTAAGGCCTAAAAAAAATTGTGTGTTTAGGGTAACACTGATGAACAAATTAGGTTAGGTAGGTAGGGATTTTTTGTTTATCAATTTTTTTATTGCATGAGGGCACAAATGCAGATATAAAATCCTATTTTTATTAAAAAATTGTTTTTTTTAATGAAATTATGAAAAATCACAATCGGATACAAACCGACTGGTTAGGTCCGGTTACCCTAAACACAATATTTTTATTTAGGCTTAACTGTTGATTGCAATGCTTTCAAATTTGCTTTTTTTCATTAGATCCAAGCTGTGATTACTCTATCTTTACAAAAGATGAAATCTATGAAATGCATTCTTGAGAGTATATAGAATTGATTTTATGAGAAATAAGGAAGGGGATAAATTAAATCATAACTACCAGGTCCAGGAATAAACTCATTTTAGAAATAATAATTGATAAATTTTCTCAGAAATAGTGTGCATTTTCACATAATTCATGTGTAGAGTAATGCAGCTTGGTTATTGTATAGTTGAATTAACTAACAGTATTCAGATGTTTATTTTAAACATTTACTGCATGTCAACTTTTTTCTCTAGGGTATTATATATTTTGTTGAGACTCGGAAGAAAAACATACCAGGATGATCAGATGTAAGGCTTAAATTTTAATACATATCACAAGATTTGTTTCATTCTGTCAGATTATAACTTTGGGTCATAATGGTATAGTTACCAAACTCTCATTTAAATTGAGACCAATTAGTTAATGCACTGTCATTTGATGATGTCAATCCTGTAAGGACAATTTAAAATTTAAGTTACTCTATTATTAAATCATCATCCAAATAGTAGAAAATTTATGTTAATATGTCAATTTCTTTGATAGGTTAACATTTATTATGCAAGTGGAAAAAAGTCTGCCACAATTGTACTACAGGAGTACAAAAGTATCTACAAGGCATTTGTGGATCACAGTCCTAATACAAACCAGATAATTGTTGAAAATATTGCAAAGCAAAATAAAGTAGTTTTGATAAATACTGCAAACAGGCTGGTTAAAGAAGAATGCAGGAAAATTTGCAAAAGAGGATCCGGGTCTATTTTGCAGAAAAAGGAACATCATGACTTTTTAAGGTTTTATTCGGAAAATTTACTACATGAACTTCAAAGTTCCTGTTCTCTCTTACTATCAACGGTGTCTGATATTGTCTGTGACATACCACCTGCCATTCCAAGCAAGCATTTTATGCATATCATGATGACAGCAGCCATAGGACTCCAAAGCAGAAGCCAGGAGTTATCAGTTGTACAGTACTTAATTGGAATGGTTTTAACCCATGAAGGCTGTACCCAAAAGGTAGTTCACATACAGCATTTTTGTGCACCTTTCAGGTTCCCAAGCTGAAACTTAAATGAGTTCATTTTATCACATGTTGTCTTACCTGAAAAATTTTAACATTTTCATTGCTTTTTAATAACCTATATAATATTTTTTCTGTTAAATGCCTAATACATTTATATATCATATGATAAAATTTGAGGGAAAAAATGAAATATTCTTGTGTGTTTGGTAAATTTAAGTACATAGTATGATACTTTATAAAAAAAAAAAGGATATACAGTGCCTATCCACCTTGGGTCTTGCTGTACACCCACAAACCCTGCACAGGAAGCTGCCTACCTGGGAGTCAACTTTTAGTGAAAATCTACTTCAAATCAAGGAAGCATGGGCAAATGGCGGGGAAACAAAGTATCAACTTGTAGGAGATAACTGAGAAAAACATTCTTCCGTCATATAGGTAAATGTCACAGATTCTTCTGTTAAAAGCGCATTACAAAGTAATGAAGGAGAGATGTAAAATATTCTTTTTCAATTCAAATGTGCAAATGATAATTAATAATACATGTACCCGGTACTAGAAATTATGAAAAATTAACAATTTAAAATTTACTATAGGACAACAGAAAGAGGAACACTTTCTTTGCACCTTTTCAATGTGTATATATGCAATAGTGGATAGAGTTATTCCCGCATCTCGTTCTACTGATGTTAGCATGCACAAGCAAGTGGACTTATCTCTGCTCACTTTCATCCCCTCGATTGGTGAACAAGACATTCTCCTTAAAGAGCTTACATTTCAGTTTGCATCCTCTGTAATTGAACATCATCCAAAACTGAAAGTAATTTTTGAGCACATATACCCAATTCACCTCAAGCACAAATACAGCCAGTTTGCAGGAATTAAAACAACTCAGGTATTGCTCATCATTTCTTTTATGCTATGTATGGATACAATTTAAACTTTTCCCATCAGTTTGGCTAAAGCATTTAAACGCAAGATTTTTTTTTATCAGAATGCCAATCAACAACACTGGTACTTAGATGTTATTATTGATATTGAATATCTTTCAATTTTAGTACCCTCTAGGACTATTCGACTGCAATTTGAATCCAATTAAAAATGGAGATATGGTTGAACCAGTGTTTTTTGGAGGTATTCCCCAATATTGTAGAGTCTGAATTAATGGAGTCTGTTTTTCTTTATTTTGCTTTTTCCTCTCACTGTTCATGATTATTTTTGTTCATTTCTATTAGGTGACAGACTCACAGATGAACGAGTAAATGGTGCCCAATGTGCAATGAAAAATGAAAATTCACCTACAGAGAGATTAGAAGGCTTCATCTCTAAAATTGAGGATTTTCACCGCCTTATGAACTTTTTAGAGGTATTTAGGGTTTTTGTTAAGGGTATTTTACAGCTTCTTGTTGCCTTTAAGGTTCATTTGATAGTCTTCATGACTGCATGTGTAAAATCTCTATGTTGCTCTTTATTGTGATGTATCATGATAATGCCTACTTAAGTTTCTTGTATGTAGAAAAAATTATTTTTTAAAGGGCTAAGGTGAAAGATACAATTAAGGGTTTGATATACATTTATAATAATCATTACCATATTCTTATTTGCAAATTTTAAGGATACATTACTTGGTATTTCAGGCTATCCATAAACTGACGTACGACACAGGAAGTGGGCGGGATCCTTGCACCATGTATTACTATAGAAACCTTCTGAATGCAAGAAATGTGAAGGGACATGTGAAGAATTCTTACAAGCAGCTCTATTATACAGTCCTTGATGCTTTGTGCATTGAACAATTTTTACATCATTTTCATCTTGCTGATCTGGATTCAGAAATTCCATTTCCAGACAATTTTATGCAAATGACCAATGAAAACAAAATAGACTGGTTAAATGAAACCTGCAGAACAATATTGAAAGGTGAATTCTTTCATAATGAAGACGACATTTTCTCCTCCTTGAGAAAAATACTGGAAGATCCAAATCATGATGAAAACTACTGGGTATCTTGCCGCCAGAATAACAGATTTCATTGTCATTTCTGTGACAAAAATTATCTCTAAAAGCACATGAAGAGAAAGTTCACAACTTTGTTGCTTAGGTGCAGAAAAAAACACAGAGCAAAGAACAGAGAAAACTAAAGGACTACATCAGTATGCTGTTTAAATTAATTTTGATTCACAGAAACCTGGATGAGGCTGTGGACATGGGAGATGGAGAACGTTGTACAAGATCTGCGAAATATGAACTTCCCATTTACCATAAAACGGGAAAAACAATTAAAATACACAATTGGATCTATACACATCACTGCACTTGTTTCAGGGCTGCTTTCACCTCAGCAAACTGAGCGTCTTATTGCAAACCGTTTTGTGAACGTGCAAGGAGGTGCCAATAACAATATCGCTCTTGATGAATACCGGTATCTTGAGATGCTCAATAGAGACAGCAAAATTGCATGTAGGGGCCACCAAACAAAGGAAAGTATCCTCAAGCATTCAAAGGAATACCCTCTTCTTGTAGAAATGACCAAACATGTGGAAAAAATCAGCAGTGTAAGTGTACGAAAAGGTTTTCACCATTTGCCTTCATACGAAGCTGATGTGCAACTTGTCCTGAAGGACCTGCTGGAAAGAAATGCTGTACAGAGTGAAGAGGAAATCAAATGTAAAAACTTAATTGCAGAACGAAACCCTTTTGACAAAAGTGCAAGTCAACTATCGACAATGATTCAAAGACATAACCCAACATCCCCATATTGCAGACTTCGAGACCCTCATGTTTAAATGACTATACTATAGACTATTGTATATACACAGTAATTCACTACTTAATTTTTTTTTATAGAATGCAGGCGGTTATAATTCAGAATCTCATTACCAAATCTGCAATAGACAGACTGTTTGAATTTTAAAAGCAAGTTGATGTTTTATACTTCATCAATTAATTACCAAGATGTGACGATTTTAACTTTAGGTATCACTGTTTATTTGCAGAATGTGCAGAACATTGATTATACTGTAATTTAAAATACTGCTAAGAAAATCAAGTACATGTACTACAAGTTGAAATTTACCATTGTGTAAATGCATAAGCATATGAACTGTTTGTTAAAATCATGCCCATGTAAAGACTCCTTAAGTACATGTAATAAAGAAGTAAAAACTAAGCTAATTCTCTTTATTAACATTAGCAAAAGATGTAAAAATTAAAGATAACAAGGATAGGTTTTGAGTATTTTAATTTTTTGAGACAATACAATAGGTGTGTTTAATGTCAGAATTCATCAAAATCACCGGAACTTTCAAAATCTGTCACCTCAGATTCAGAATCGGACACATTTTCATCAGTTTCAATAGAACTACTTTTGAAAAGTCTTTCCAACTGTAACTGTGTACAATCACCACATTTACATTTATCTTCACATATGTCACAACAGGTGTGCTTTTCTATGTCACTATGAATTTCCTGCAGTTCCGACTCTTTTAGAAAAGATTTCATAATGGATAGTCTTCTGGAACTGGGATCACGAATAACACATTTCACATCAGTATCAATTGTGCAGCAATACAGCACATGATGGATTACCATCTCTACCAATACGACCGATTCCTTGGCGACATATCAAATACGGGAGCATGAAGGATCTAATTTTAATTAGATTGATATATTATATAAACCATTGCTCCACGTGTCGAAACTTCTTTAAAAGAATGTTTGAGAAAACCTTACAACATGTAGGATGGGCTACTAAATTCGTAAGAGAACGCATATTAATTATTAAGGGCGGGTAATTGATACCCTTTTTGAGCCTCAGGCTCATTACATATAGAATGACCCTCATCATTTACATCCTAAATGATGCTTAATTGGAGGAGGGTCCATTCTATAACATATCACCCTTCGGCTCTGCAAAGGGTATCATATATCATATTTAAATCATGTCACAAACGAAAAAAATCACATCTAATTTAATGGGTAATAATTTATTTTTATGACACTCGTAAAAATTTTTTATTACGAATTGAAAGTCATTACAATTTTTTAAAAATTTATCATTATAATTTTACATGGAACTTAATTTCAACTATTTCAGATCAAATTCAATTTTGAAATAAAAGCTTCATTTTCAGCAATTCCAACTACATGTATATCGCTTAATGGATGAATTATATATACATGATTTTCATAATTAATAGCTTTATCATTGGTTTAGGAACATCTGTTAAAGCAACTGTAAATGTATTACGTATGTAATTAGTTTGTTTACATTTTCATTGATTTTTTTCTGTGTTTTTTTTAATGCAAAGATGTTATCGAAAGTAAAGAAATGATTAAATTAAAAAAATTTTGAGACGATTGCATTCCGATACAAATGCAATGTAGAGTCTGGGATGGGGTATAATTACGCGCGTTTTGGTCTGGTTAAAACACGATACTCATAAATGTAATTATTATTAATACATGATATCAAATCTGGATGCCAACATCATGCATATCTATTACGAATTGTTAAGTTGTAAACAAAGAAAATATCATTATATGTACTGCCTGTTGCCTTAGTTGATTGTTGTTAGCAGCGATTAAGGTAGGTTTCATGTGTACAAACCAAGGGGGTACAAAACTCAAATTCAAACTTTTGGTGAAGATACTACGAAAGACGAATAGGCCACATAAAAAAAATATTTTTATATGGTAATTACGAGAAAAGATCTCGTTATAACGAGAAAAGATCTCGTAATAACGAGATAATTCACTCGTAATAACGAGATCTTTTCTCGTAATTACGAGATAAAAATATTTTTTTTTGTGGCCCTATTCGTCTTTCGTAAGATACCAAGTATATCGATTTAAACTTTCTCTATAAAATACCACGACGGTATACGTTTTTCATTTGTACGAAGTATTCCCTTGGTATTTTCTTCTTGTCTTGTCTCTCGAATCCGAGGCGTGCTAGAAGTTTCGGGAAAACCAAATGATACTGATGAAACGGTCAGTTGTAGTTGAAACGGTTTTCCAAGTTGTATGCTTCACCCGATAACCCCTCATCCTCTAGCTTGTCTTTCTTATCATTGTCTTCTCGAGTTTCGTCCATGTTTGCTTCGTGATGCTCATAAAAATCATAGGATACCATGGCAATTACAATGACGTTTTTCAACGAAAATATGGACATGCCATGATTTAGACCATGCCACAGAATGATCCTCATGATTAGGAGAGGTAGGTTGATGATGTAAGCGAGCAGAATTTTGTGCAGCATCACCAAACGTCGTGGAAGTTTGGCGTGGCCAAATTTTGTGTTGGTAAGAGTTAGTAAAGGAATGGTTGGAATTACGAAATTAAGACAGGCTATGGCTACTATTGATTCTACAAGACCTGGTGGGAAGGCCTCGCGGTCTTCTTTGATAAACAGTGGTTCCATACTATCCACACAGTCCATGATGTCATCAATGACGGTCCCTGTTAATTCCTCGATGTACGCTCTTCTCTCGGAACCCGGTTTAGCGTCGTGGAGCGATGACAGATGAAGAAGAAACACTACTCCGGCAAGGGCTACCGAAGCTTTGAGAGTGTTCGGACCAAAAAAGTCGTTTTCATCAAGGTCGTCTGCAAAGTCAATGAAAATGATGCCGCTTTAGTCGCGACAATGGCAGAGAATAGAAACCATGAACACACGCCGAGCCAGCTTCCGACTTTCTCCAACGTAGAGTCGGACCTGGAACCTCTTAGATTATGGTAGGACACCAAAAATGACGCAATAAAAAGGCAAAAAATGATGACGTCTGCCACCAAGAAAACTAACCAGCTGATGCTTTTGTGTTCCACGAGATAATAGTCCACACAACTTGTATGAAGGATGTAGACCAGCAAGCAGATGATCCGAACAGGTAGGTGTTTTACAGTACAACAGCACTTGATGAAACAGTTCGCCATTTTTTCCTTCTCTTTCACCTCCACAGAATCTTAAGCTACAAAATTCCAAAGAGCAAATACTAATTCATTACACTCCTACATAAGAATGCAACAGAGCGTTGTCTGTTTTTCTTGTATAATTCATCTCAATCTCCTTTAATACATTAGATAATGAAATTGTTCAGTTATTTAAGCAATTTCTGACAACGACAAGAGCAGACAATTACATGGTCCATGTGCGGATTCAGATATTTTTTTACCTTTTACCTGGGGAGGCGGGGGGGGGGGGTCCGAAGGATAATGTGACCCGCGGGAAGGAGCAATAAAGGCTGAAAGGCGTATTTCTGGTAATTTTACTATATGAATTTATTTGTTTAAATTTTTATTGGGCCCTCCTTATATCAGCTTTCTAAGATGGTACTCTCTCATGCATGGGTTACATTCCATTTTATTCGATTCCATCCTTTTTGTTAAATTGCATAAATCGTCGGAAACTCATGTTACTCTTTTCACATTTCCGATCCAATCAAGGAATTTAATGCTCGTGTTCATCATTTTCTCTTTTTAAGATGAAAGCAATGTGTAAATAAACACCAAGATGAGTATGGGAGATTTTCAAATACAATGTAATTTTTAACAAATTCAATTTTTTTATGTAATATTTTTCTATATGATTCATCAAACAAATGACAAACACACAAGGTAAGGATTTTTACATATATATTCTTTTAATTGTCACGCATAATTGTATTCAAGTTCAATTAATTTTAATGTGACAAGTCATAAAGCAAATTGATAATGAATCAATCATCGGAATCTGAAGAACTTTTTGACTCGGCATCGAAAGCTGGGAGATGTTTGCTCTGGATTTGTGTTTGGGACCTGAAATGATAAAGGTAATACTTCGTCAAAGTATGTACACATATGGTATCATTTTATTTTGGTGGTAAAAATGAAATTTATTATAGTTTTTTATTTGATATTTGATTAAATACAAGTTATTGTCAATACTTGTATTAAAGGGGGAGGGTCACAATTTTGGCAAAATTTTTTTTTTTTGAATTTTTATATTATGATTTACAATGCCTTAGCAATGCATTTATAATGATCAACCAAAATTAGAGTGTTGGTCATAAACTTTTAATCAAGATAAAAACTCTCAACTGTTTGCTATGTAAACAAGGCTCATGCTTTGTTTAATATGTTAACATTGGTACATATACCGGTTAAAGTTCTTTTTCAGGCTGATTTTTTTCAATCTACTGATTCGTTTTGATCCATGAATAAACGGTTCCTAGTGTTTGTCACATTCATTTTAGGTCTAAACATGGAATATTCAAAATGTAAAATAAAACATCATTAAAGCTATGTTTACATAATATAGAGTTGTGACCTCTGGATCTCGTTTATAACTCGACGACTGACTCTTAAATTTTAGTTTCTTATTATCCCCTCGCCCAACTTGTTGAATCACTGCTGTGCGTGTGTTAAGTTTTTTCCCCTGCAATATCGCCACCTTCATAAACAAGAGGCCCATGGGCCACATCGCTCACCTAAGCAACACTGACTTTATATGGGCGTTCAAAGAATATTGTGCGATCAAAATACATGAGAGCATAAAGGTACATTTGCTCCCTCAACTACTTACTAGTTATTGTATTTTTAAAAAAATCCTATATGCTGTTTACGCTTTATAATCCGCGAAGCGGATTATAAAAAAGCGTAAACTGCTCCAACCTAGGTTATACTCGTATAACTTGGGTAAATATTGAGTTCATTACTTATAATTTAATTTTCTGTCATTTACTGTACAAATTGAGTGCGTTTTACTTCTTAAAATGATATTAACTAGATGATAACCCGCGCGAGCGCGGGAATTAACACTTAACAAATGAATGAAATATATGCAATAATGTTGAATCACATTTTTTTCCATCTATATTGTGTTCGAATTATTACTTTATAGTTTTCTTAACCTATTCTTTAAAACTGAAATAAAAAAAAACTGCATAGCTGGATATTTAGAAACGGAATGAACAATTTAAACTGAATTGGATAATATATACAGGAACATGGCCTTAATTCTGAGTGGAGAATGATTACAATAATTTTTTTTAAACCAGTGAGTGGGTATTTAGGACGTCATATGTCTAAATTTTGTCCCAAATTTGAAGTTCAGATAAAAGACTGTTTCGAAAAAAAAATTGAAAATTTAACTTCCCCGTTTGATAACACAATTAATGTATTAAGTTCACTACCAATCTGTCGTGCTATTAAAATGTTTGAAACTAAAAAAAACGCTAGTGTATGCATATTTATTTGCATTTTTAAAACCAAAGTTGTCATGTTCAAAGTATCTCGCTCTACACTTTCCGCCATAGTGTAAATTAGTCGAACCGCGGTCCTGGGCACCCCGTTCTGGAAAAAAAAAATTCTTTCGATCAAAACTAAAATCGCATCAAATTTTTCCAATTCATTTATTAACTTTTTTGTATTAACCAAAACTGTCCCATTCAAGGTATGAATGTCTACCCGCCATGCATGCACTGGATGAAAAATCCAGTTTCAGCAAAACTGAAACTATATGGAAACCTTGCTGAAACTTGAAGTTGAAGTTTCATGTATAGTTTCCGCAATGCGGAAACCATTATATCGATTCAGCAAGTATCCGTTAGGTTTCAGTCAGCAGAAACTTAAGTCTAAGATTACTGATGGTTTCCGCAATGCGGAAACCAATATTGAAATGTATGAAAAGTAGTGTAAATTATTATGGAAATATCAATCAGTTTCAGCACATTTCCGCTAGGTTTCAGCATGCGGAAACTTTAAGTTAAGATTCCAAATGGTTTACGCATTGCTGAAACTATTACTAAAATTCATTTGAGTTTAAAAGTGATATTAATTATTTTCAACAGGTTTAATTCTAGCCTAATGATCATGAAGCCGCACATGCTTATATGTACAGTTATTGTAGGTTTCAGCGTGACTGAAACTAAATGTTTACATGTTACTATCTTTAAATGTGGAAAATAAGGCGATTAACAAATTTACTAAGTAATTAATTGAATGTGAAAAGAAAAACGGATGTCTGATCTTGTTTAATGATGAAATCATTAATCTTAGGTACTCGGGCACCTGTATACATGTGTATACATTCTTTGTCCAGGTGAACTCCTCTTTGTGATTTTCCTGTATATTCTGTGTGGATTGCAGGGTTTTTCTGTCAGGAGTGAACAAAAGACTGTTACATAACATATACACGGTACTAAGCACGAGTTTATAACTGTAGCCCGGCAGGGATTTGTTTTTCAATATGTGTGTATCTGAGTTAGTAAAACTAATTAGTAAATTATAATTAATTAGTAAAATGAATCTCTAGCTAGTTGTATATCGCATACATTGTATGATGAAGTATTTTACTTACACTCATTTACTTAATATACCTATTTTGTAAGACTCCTTCTTAAATCCTTAAATTATCAACTTAAGGTAAAGTCGTTGTAAATGCTACATTATTACAAACCATACCAAATAATCGTACAACCTGAAGTTTAAAGTTAATTCATTTTTTTTTAAATATCACGCCAATACATGTACACAGAAACAAAACATTTTATAAGTCTACAGTTGATAATGATATTAAGTAAAAACCACTTAGAGTTTGTTCCTAATATAATAATTGTTTATTTACACGCATTTTAGACTTTACTACATGTATATACATGTATGTGTGACTGTATCATGATTCATGTATTTCTATACTTAATGTATTTACTTTCTGTACTACGGTTAACACAATCATTGATATATGTTTATGAAACAAGCACATGTTTCTGTAATAGGATTAGGGCTGTCACGGTTCCAAAATTTTTCGGGTCGGGTCGGGTCAAAAAATTTTCGGTTCGGTTTCGGGTTTTTCGGTTCGGGTCAACTTTCAAATCAAATTCATTTTTTGTAACTTCAAAAGTTATTTTTTGTATTTCTTCACTTTTTAATATTAACAATTTTCAACACAATAACTATTTTCTAATTAGAAATTCAAATTACATTTGATGATTTTAAATTAAATTTAAAAAAAACTATATTAATTCATAGAATAATTTCACCACAGATAACTTGCTGAACATTTTTAAAGCCTTATGTACTACAAAGGATTATTTGAAAAAAAAATCATTGTAAACTTCTGCTTTCATTATGAAGTTCCTTTCTTGATAGTTATAAATAAGATAACCTGTGGCCGATTTTTCAATACATGTCTTTCGTTTTAAGATTTATCTTGATGCTTATTTTAATAAATGGTTACAGGAAATTGATAAATCAAATATGTTAACAAAGTAAGTAAATGTATTATTTATGATTTGAAACGAGTAAAGTCTAATGATATGTCCGTATATTTTTAAGTTGCAGGTAATGCACACCGTGTGCTCTGTTTTCTGTAACCACGCAGATTTCCCCACATTATTTTGCAAATTTGCATGGATTTGACTTCTGGCTTTCCTAATTCAATCTCACTATTATTAAATCCAGAAAATTCTTGCCCTAAACATTTCTATTAACAAATATTGACAACATGCTCGATGTCCGAACCGTAAGCCGCCATCTTTGTTTATTGAACTAGTATTCCTCCTTTCTACACAGGTAAATGGCGTTATACTTTTATTTAGGATGAGTGAATAATCATCGGTATACATGGCCAGTTGTATACATGTCAATGTTTATTAAAAACAAAAATTCCACACTACTGAGCCTTTCAATTTCGACGCCATTTCTCATAGAACACGGATTCTAATACACAAATCGGAACCGAACCGAAATCCGGAAAAACAGAACCGAAACCGAACCGAACAAATTGTTCCGCGGTTCTCGGTTATTTCGGGTACCCGTGACAGCCCTAAATAGGATATAATAAGCATTAATTATAATTTTACTGAAGTTATACGTTATATTACAAAATCAGTTTAAAATCCAGCACTAGTCATGTAGTGCAGGTGATTTCAATCCCATTTTTTTAATTTGTTGATACATTCGTATACATTTAATATATAAAGTATACCTAACACTTTTAGCACAGAACAGCTCCTGTCTATGTCAATTAATACTTCCTAAACCTATAACATGTAAAGTTATGTATTTAAAATACTTATTTTATTCATATGTAGGGGTCAAGTTCCAATAAAATTTGTCAAAATCCATTGACGTAATGGTTTGCAACATAATCTGTTATTGACAATTTTACATTTGTTTATATATCAGTCACACATGTACGTCTTACTTCCCGGCTTGTTTAATGTTTAATGCTTTTGTATTTTATAAGTATTTTTAACGTACTGTTCATCGTATGACCAAGCAGTGCACATGTGTAACTGTAAAATAATTGCCTTCAATTCATCGTAGTTGTAAATTGACCGTACGGGTGAACCCTGTTAACCAGCCCAGTCAAGACCCCCGTTAATTGATCGGCATTTAATTATACTTGTGATTTCTGTGTGTTCATGCGGAACCTGCTCTGTGTTGAACATTATATTTTCACACCTCTATATTTTGAATAAGACAATGACCGTGCTTAGGATTGCGGTGAAAATTGGACAAGTCAAGATTACCTTGTCAGTAAACTATATATGGCTCTATCATATTAAGTTTGGCAAAATCATCAGAACAATTGTAAATAAATAATAGTTAAAGACAAAATCTGAAACATATGGCTCATTAGAATTATTCTAGCATGTTTAATTACATAAAACATTTGTAAACAAACGGTCGGCCATTTTTTTTTGTTAATCACGTGTTACAACTGTAACAAAACCACCCCAATAATTTGTCGTATTTAACCAGGAAATATTGAGTCCAACTGTTCCTATTTAAAATAAATATATGTAAAAAGTATTCTACTCAGTAAAAAGTGATAATTTTGATTAAACATTATTTATTTTAAACTATCCCATGATGCACTTCTCCAAGATTTAGCGGGTTCTGATTGGTCAATATTGGCGCACTTTATAATCCTGAGCGAAGGTTGAAATGGACAAGAAGGTGCTGTTGTAAAATGAAGAATTGAGAAACATGAATAGCCTCTACAACAAGGAGATAATACAGGAACGAAGAACTTATATCAAGGTAACTTAAATCACAATATAGTTACTCCCAATAACATTTTCAAGGCTCTTAATTGTCTCTCATTTGTAAACGAGATCTCGCGCAATCAAATCAAAATGGCGTCATTTTTTTCAAACTTGGTTCGGCATTTTAATTTTTATTACCGTATCTCTTTAAAATATACGTTTTGACCAAGTTAACCATTAACCAAGTTTATATGCATGATACTCAAGATAAGGTTTCTTAGAATTTTCAGGGTATACGTATATATAAACGTCCCTGGAATATATGGATGCTTGGTTGGTAAACAAGACGAACAATGAATCTTTTTCACACATTACACAATTTACAAACTCTAAATGTAACGTACGTAAGTAAAAAAAAAATATTTATTAAATCCGGAAAATGAAATCTTTCACGTTTTTCTTTTTTTCAGCATTAACAGCATACATAGTCAATGTTTCCGGTGATTAGTTGCATCTTCTCTTCGGTGAATGTTTTGACCCAGCTGGACGATGTGAACGCAAGGTATTGCTTTGAAATTGATTATTTTCACCATTAACTTATACATGTGTTGAATGTTTATAACTTTACCGTAGTAATTTGGGGGAAATCCAGGTCTAAGTTCTGGAAAAGGAGGTTGATGGGGGGTGGAGGGGGTGGTGGTGAAACACACTTATTGTTGATTAGTTTTTCCATTGTTCAACAAACAATTATTGAATCAAAATGAAAATAACCTAGTTTCAAACATAAAATGAAACATTTTCGACCAAATTCTAGCTTCTTCTATATTCAGAATAAATTTTATGCTTTTATATTACATGTTAGACTGAATGTTTATTGTTTAAAAATGTAAATGAAACTTTATCATTCTTCTTTAAGATAAAAAGAACAGACATAAAGTACAGTCCAGTGAAAGGAACGAGTTCATTGCAAGAAGAAGAATTTTAATGCTACCACTGACCAGAACTACCAAGTCTGCTGTAACCATGTCGATGAGATCTTATGCTAGTGCTTCACAAGCCTGGAGAATGCTCGAAAATCCCCCCAAAAGGCCTATTTCCATAAACTATGACTCAGGTTACATCAACAACAGCCAAGGACACTCCTCATAGATTTTAATGGACACATCTCTACAACCTGACTAAACCTAAGTCTGCAGAACAAGACTTTGTAGCTGTAAAGTATTCCCATTTCAAAAAACTTATAAACTATAAAAAAAACTTTTTTATATGATCAAATACCAGTAAATTACAATGTCTGTCTGTAAGCTAAAATCTTAGAAAATCACATGGTTTTGACTTATCAAATGATTGATTAGACCTTGATATTAACTTTCATTTTCTTAAATAATTTGTTATATTTGCAAATATTGCATAAAATATTAGACTCCAGGTAACATTTATCCTTCCACCTCCAGGTTGATAATATACATGCATTGTTAATGATGTTGTTGATACCTAGTAGTTGATTCATAAATTTTTTTTCACAATCCAAACACAACCCTGAATGTTATTTTTATTTTGCCAGTATGATGTGTGACTTTTTAAATAGAGAACTGAAAAGACATATCTATTTATACTAACCAACCGTTCAACAGGTTGTCTGAAAAATCATAATATAAATCCATTCCTAAATCAGATATATATATATATATATATATATATATATATATATATATATATATATATATATATATATATATATCTAAGTATTAAGTACATTTTGTTTTCTTTCATTTTTTTTTATTAAACATTTATTGATAACTTATTTCTTATATGCAGCAATATATGAAAAAATTATGAAACCAATCTTGAATAAATAAATACATGTAAAAACACTGCATTAGGAGATGAATGCATGTGTCAAAGAATGATCAAATACACCAAACACTATTCAATTATGTCGGATATGAAAATATATAAAGACAACATATACCCCATGTATTACAATTTTTATATAACAAAAGTACTTGCATGGAAAGTTGTTTCCATGTGGATTTTTTTTTATCTGTGTTATGTAACTAATATTGGAATTAGCTTTTATAACATAAGTAAAATACTGGTATTGATGAGAATTGTAAAGTGAATGATCTGTGTGACAGTTTGTATTTTATACATTCATGCTACAAAAAGCAAGTACATGTACATGTAGTAACACTTGACATATATAAACAATGTATATATTACTTGGATTTAAAAATATCAATGTAGGTAAATTAGTAAAATGTAGGAAGGTAAACCGTGTGTAAAGAACAATATTCATCAGGAATGAAGTGTGTTGCATAATTATTTTAAATGTGTACATCATATTTTTGCACATGATTTGACAGACTGCTCCATTGTTTAGCTTTTCATCGGCCCACAAGCTTTTCATATCTCCCTCTGGGTCATCTCTTAAATACTGATAGGATTAGGACATTCAAATCTGATCAGTTGATACATCATGGGGGGAACTGAGAAGTTCACTTTGGACTTTATGGATTATCTAATAAATGCTGTCAAATCCTGTTCTAATGTAAGACATTAGATTATATAACTAACAAAGAAAAGGTTTATCCCAACTCGAAAGTAGGTCACTTTGACCTCATTTTGGAATTTATGGACATACATATTCAAATCAAATCTGGGTCATACCTCTATATTCAATTACCGTACTACCTTGTAGTTTATGTTTTTTTTTTACAAAAGATGGACACTTTAGCCTTTTCAAAAATATTTTATGGTGTACATATTCATTGTAGTTCAAAACAAATTAAGACAAGTGTATCATGTTCATGTAACAGAGAAGTTTTTTTTTTGTTTATTTATGTACATGCAGTTATTTTGTAAATTGCATTCATATTTTTTAAAAAGTAAGATCTTTTTGCATTTTTAAAGGGAAGTTTGATATTCATTTGATCCAGAAGAAAACAAGTACCAATGTACAAATTTTTATTGGAAGTTTTTGTGTTGTGCAATTTTATCATTTTTTAAATGAAAGTCCCTGATAAGGGAATTGCCATATGGATGTTTCTCCATTATTGTATCTTGGCTGTATTTTATTTATTATAATTGGACACAATTTCAGTTCTGTGAACAAAATAAATTTGGAACTGTTTGAAATTGTGTTGTTTTTACATATAGTAGAAACCTTGCTGAGCAAGGGAGAAGGTTTTGAATATGAAAGTAGTACACGGTTTAACTGATCCATGGAGAGTGAAATATGAACAACGAAAAAGATACACTTGGTTCAAAACAAACCCAAATAAAAAGGCGAGACTTGATTTTTTTTTAATTTCAAATGAATTAATGGCTTTAGTGGATAAATCTGACATTCTACCTGGTTATAGATCTGACCACTCTATGGTTTATATAGAAATTTATTTTACTAAATTTGAAAAGGGTAAAGGCTTTTGGAAGTTCAATAATTCACTACTCCAGGATCAAACTTATTTTAATCTAGTGAAAAGTAATATACAAAAAGTTAAAGAACAATATGCTGTGTTTCCGTACAATCCTGCAAGTATCCATTTAGTTAAGAATGACGAATTACAATTAGTTATAGATGATCAACTTTTTTTTGAACAACTTTTGCTGAGCATAAGAGGTGCTACAATACAGTATTGTTCCAGAAAGAAAAAATTAAAAAATGAAAGAATAAAACTACTTGAAGAAGAAATTAAACAACTAGAAATATTGAGGAATAGTAATGATTCAGATGACATTATTCAAAAATTAACTGATGCACAAAACAGTTTGGAAGAATTTAGAAAAGACTATATTAAAGGTTTGTTTATTAGAACAAAACTTAACTGGATTGAACAGGGTGAAAAGCCAACAAAATATTTTCTTAGTTTAGAAAAAAGAAATTATGTCAATAAAACTGTTGGCAAACTTATGCGCAGCAATGGTACTGTTATTACCTCACAGGAAGATATTTTAGCAGAAATTGAGACGTTTTATAAAAATTTATATTCCTGCTTTGATAAAGAATTACAAGATATTGATATTGAAACTACTGTGGATAAGAATTATATTAGAGTACTTGATGAAAACATGTCTAATAATTTAGAGGGTTACATAACTAATGAGGAAGCCTTATTGGCATTAAAAAACATGAAAAACAACAAAAGTCCAGGAAGTGATGGTTTTACTACAGAATTTTTTAAATTTTTTTGGAAGGATCTTGGATGCTTTTTATTAAGATCAGTAAATGTGGGATTTGAGTTCGGCGAACTTTCAGTCACTCAAAAACAAGGTATTATATCTATATTGCCAAAAGGAGATAAACCAAGAGAATATTTAACTAATTGGCGTCCAATATCTCTCCTTAATGTCACATACAAAATTGTTTCAGCATGCATCGCAAATAGAATTAAAAAAGTTCTTGATTTCTTAATACACGATAGTCAAAAGGGCTTCCTCAAAGGTAGATTCATAGGAGAAAATACACGAATGATTTATGATGTAATTGATGTAGCTCAGGACAAACATATTCCAGGTATGATTCTACTTATAGATTTCGAAAAAGCTTTTGATACTATATCATGGAAATTTATGCATAATACATTACATTTTTTTAACTTTGGTCCTGATCTTATCAAGTGGGTATCAGTACTATACAATGGGGCCAAATTATGTGTTATTCAAAATGGTATTTTTTCAAAATTTTTTGAAATAGGCAGGGGCTGTCGACAAGGTGACCCAGTATCTCCATATTTATTCAACTTATGTGTAGAGATATTAGGACTTTTGATAAGACAAAATAAAAACATTAGAGGTATTAGGATAGGAAAAGAAAAAGTATGCCTATTACAATATGCAGATGATACAGTTCTTTTTTTGGATGGATCTGAAAAAAGTTTAAAAAGTGCACTTGATCTTCTTTTTCAGTTTTCAAAATTTTCTGGACTAAAACCCAACATTTCTAAAACAAAAGCAATCTGGATTGGCTCAAAAATTAATTCGAATACAATTTGCAGTGATACTGGTCTACAATGGACGACAGAACCTTTTACAATTCTTGGAGTAACATATACTGCTAACCTAAAAAACATGGAACAATTGAATTTTGATAATAAACTAAAACTAGTTCAGAAAGATATTAATCACTGGTCAAAAAGAAATATTTCAACACTGGGAAAAATTACAGTTGTTAAAAGTTTACTTTTATCAAAATTTACTCATTTGTTCATTTCACTACCAAAACCTAGTTCTCAATGGATACAGCAATTTGAAAAAACGCTGTATAATTTTATTTGGGAAAATAAAATTGACAAAATATCTCGAAAAACATTGCAATTAAACTATGAAAAAGGGGGATGTAGAATGACAAATGTTGAAATATTTATCAAGTCTCTTAAACTAACATGGATTAGGAGACTTTTAACAACTAACTCAAGCTGGATAGGTATTTTTTCTGAAATTACTGGGTGTCATACCAATAAACTTTGTCATTTTGGACCTGAATATTGTAGACAAAGGGCAAAAGCCACTCGTAATAACTTTTGGAAAGAAACCTTATTTTATTTATGTGATTTTTTGGAAAATATAGAGACTGATAATATTAATATCATGCTTGAGCCACTATGGTACAATAACAAAGTAAAGATTCAAAATAAATATGTATTTTGTAAGGCTCTTTATGCGAAAGGATTTCATATTGTTCATGATTTATTTGATACTCAAGGTGAATTCATTAGTTATGAGAGAATCACTAATGACTATACAGTTAAGATTCCATTTACTACATATGAAGGTTTAAAACATGCAATTATTTGTGCTTGGCCTAATGTTAAGCAGTTTTTACATGAAGTAATAATCAAGCCATATCAACCTGAATCTATTAAAATACTTTGCTTGTGTAAAAAAGGAACACGGAACATTTATGACCACTTAATGGCAAAATCAAAACATAAACCTATTTGTGAAAACAAATGGGCCTTCAATTTAAGTTTACCTTTAGATTTTAATTGGAAACAGGCTTATTCAAACCCTAGATCTGCTACAAAAGATTCAGGATTGATATGGTTTAACTATAGAATTATCCACAGAATATTGGGTACTAACAAAATACTACACATGTGTAAAATTAAAAACTCCCCGCTATGTTCAATATGTTTTTTAGAACCTGAAACGATTACACATATCTTCTTCTATTGTCCATCAATTTCTCATATATGGTTGTTAATGTCTGATTGGATTTATAGAAAGTCTGGTGAAAGAATTGTATTCGATGCCAAAACTGTTATTTTTGGTTTTCCAGAAAAGAAATACATAGCTATAAATTTAATTATCATGTTAGTTAAGAGACATATTTTTAGTCAATCCAGAAAAACTGCTAATATTACATTTGAGAATATTGTGAAATATTTACAAAATTACTATTCTTTAGAGAAACTTATGTTGGAAAATAGATTTTACCAAAGAAAATGGTCAAAATGGGCATGCCTGTTTAATGTCACATAATATGAAGTAAGACCTTATAATGTACAATTTTGATATTTACTTTCCCAACTTGTGTGTGAGTGGTGAGGTGTGAGTGGATGGTATAGATGTATCTGTATTGAAAATGAATAAAAAAAAAAAAAAAAAAAAAAAAAAAAAAAAAAAAAGAAACCTTGCTGAGTTTTTGTGAAAGCAAAAAAAAAAAATAATAAAGTTTCAGTAAGTTTCAGTTGCGGAAACCCTTTGTAAACAATATGTATCCCAATCGTATATGGAGGTTGAAACTATGCAGAAACTTCATGTTTCAGCAAGTTTCCGTTGCGGAAACCCTTTGTAAACAATATGCATCCCAATCGTATATGGAGGGTGAAACTATGCAGAAACTTCAAGTTTCAGTAAGTTTCCGTTGCGGAAACCATTTGGATTCGTGGACAGCCTAAGTTTCAGCACTGCGGAAACTTAATGAAACTTGAAGTTTCCGTGCTGAAACCTGTCAGAAACTTAAAGTAACCTTAAGTTTCCGCAAAGTTTCCAAAGGGTTTCCGCAGTGCTGAAACCAGATATTTCATCCAGTGATGATGAACCCGTACTACACTTTTCGCCAAGACGTTAATTAGTCAAACAGCGTTCTTGGTTACCCCGTTCTGGAACTTTCGCTAGAGGTCGCGCTTCGCTAGCTTCTGTCTATCAAAACTAAAATCGCTCACTCAAGAAACGAATTGCCTTATTTCATTTATTCAACATTTGTCAAATCTTAACTTCTATGTGTAATCCAGGTAAGTTCCTAATAAATATATTCACTGTTTACGTAATCATTCAATATTATTTCATTGCAAGCATATATTTTGATGCAAACGATCCCTGTCTTAGATCCGCCAAAGCGTGTCCACCACCTTCCTCTCATTTTTGCTATTTCGGGCTTGTTTATCGAAAATGAAAGTAGGTTTTTGATTAATTTCACAATAATAACTTATCAGTTAAAATTCAATTATATCTTACGGACATCATCACGCATGTGTTGAAATACCAAAGGTGTAAGCAAGTACTCTGGTGCAGGCATTTTGTAGTTTATTTGCAAAATGCCTTAATTTATAAGTATAGATCTGTTCAAAATTCAAACGTAACGTCAAGCGGATCAATACGTTTTTGACGTTGGTGCATTGTGACGTGTCTTGTGACGTGCTAACCAGGTTATACAAATTTAACTAAATTTTTCTATCCAATCAAATGCCGCGTTACAACCAGAATTAAATTATTCCATTATATCCATCGACCAACGTAGGCAAATTTGCAATAACCTTGTAAAATGCATGGATACTACGTAAAATTTCATTTTCATTATTTCATTTATAAAGTTTCAAATAAACATAACATTTTTATGATGAAAAAAATACTTTGAGGCTGAGGATCGGAGAACCTTAAAACAAAATGCACTAATACAAAGAAAGAGCACAATTTATTATTCAAAATGAATCAGATATACATGTTTACCTATATATTTCTATCAGCGAAAATAATCTCCGCTTAGACTGAAAATGCTGAATATCTTAACAAAACACGTTGCATTAATTAACCATTACGTAGAGATCGTACCGAATTACCAATCGAAATTAGAATGTATAGTATTTTATAATATGTTGTAAGTGCATCATATTTTGCTCATTTTGCGCTGGTAAACAATCGGCTGTCTGACTTACCGAAGTCTATGTTTGATTTGATACGTAAAAATTCCAAAACACAGGCGATAGTTCCCCTCAAGTTAACAAGTCCAGCACAATCTCCCGATTTAGCTATATGGCTTGAGAAGGCTATATAGCTTAATAAAGCTATTCAGAATAGCTTGATAAAGCTATTTATATGCTGTTTTTCACAAAAATGTTAATTATCAGAAATATACAAAAAATCGCAAGTGAATTACCGCTTCATATTTATACCATGGACCATTAAAAAATTAAGCAAAAAATATATTTCCATTGTGTGGGTAACTGTCCACCACCTTGTGTGCACTGAGGCGTGTATAAGTATGATTTCTTTACATTGTGCTGAATTATTACCAATCAATTATCTTGTTTACCATAACTATGGCATGTCAAATGTTGCAATATATATTCGATCTTTTCCATTTGTATTGTATAATTATTCATTTGTATTGTATAATTTTCCATTTGTATCGTATCATTTCCTATTTGTATTCTATAATTTTACATTTGCATTGTATAAATTTCATTTGTATTGTATAATTTTTCATTTGTATTGTATAATTTTCTATTTGTATTCTATAATTTCATTTGTATTGTATAATTTTCAATTTGTATTCTATAATTATCCATTTGTATTCTATAAATTTCATTTGTATTGAATAAATTTTCATTTGTATTCTATAATTCTCCATTTGTATTCTATAATTTTTTATTTGCATTTTATAAATTTCATTTGTATTGTATAATTTCTTATTTGTATTCTATAATTTTCCATTTGTATTCTAAAATTTTCCATTTGTATTGTATATTTTTTTATTTGTATTCTAAAATTTCTTATTTGTATTCTATTATTATACAATACAAATGAAAAATTATACAATACAATACAATACAATATTCTTGTACAAACTTAAACAATAGGCAAAAAGTAATTTAAAATCTATGTAGTTGTTCCTTTTATCTATGAATGTGATTATAAATAATTAAATTTAAATCTTTTACGTCTTTATTTATTTTTATTTCAACGTTACTGGGAGAACTATTTTGCGGAGGTAAAAATTAAATATGATCACATGATCTAGTTTGAAAGAGGTTTGAAAAATCAGTTTCTGTACGCTACCGATTCATCGATGATTTTACATAAATCAGCAAAAATCAGCAGCAATGTCATCTCCTGTGAGGTTTTTAAACGTGTCCTCAAAGTCTCGTCGATGACTTCCCTTCGAGCTGATAAACGAATCAATGGGCTTGCCATGCTTGTTTTGATCATGTGACAGACTTTTTTTCCGGCGTTGACAGAGGTGTAATCGAAGCTTATGTAGCACGACCTCTGGTGACGCAAGTAGTTTCATTCTAAAATTGTATGTTTTATTACAAAAATTCCCAGGGGTGCTAACTGGGCGAATTGGTTCCTTTTAGGATATAGATGGAAAGAAGAAGGTTTGAATAAAAAATACAGGCAGGAAAAAATTCAGAAAATTTATCTTTTAAGGCGCAATAGAAAGGGTGTAAAGAGGCCAATGTTTACACATATTCCAAAATGAAAGTGGATTTTTCATGGTAGGGGTTATTTTAGGAGCCATATCTCAGTCCCCTCTCGATTGATTTTACTGTGGTTTGGATACGTTGTTGGACTAGTGTCATTCTATAAGTAAGCTATGTTTGAATTGAAATTTTTTATATGATTTTTTGTTGTATAAAATGATAAGAGGGAAAAATAATTGTGGTCTGTGTCCGAACTGGTTTTCGATATATGAGATACCGAACCCGAAGTTATAAACTGATTGACTTCCCACTTTATTATTATTTTCGTACATTACTCAAATTTTAAACAGAAGTAGCCCAAAAATTTTGCAAATAATATTTTCCTTTCCATAAGAATTATTTATGCTTAATTACGTTGAATTTGACTCAGTAGTTGTTGAGAAGAAGATTTTTTAAAATGCACCCCCCCCCTTTTTTTTTTTTACAGTTTCGAGGTTTTCTCCGCTTTAAATAAAGATCGGTCTTTAACTTCTGCAATTTATATTCACCTTCTCATAAGGATGCTTTGTACCAAAGGATGACTGCACTTAGCGCCGGGTTTTGGGCCCTTTTCGGTCGCTTCTGTTGCGTTTATTTCTTAACCTAATATCACTTTTGTTAATTTTTTTTAAAGAGTCTAGTTAATTTCCAACATGAATCAAGATTTTAGACTGTGATACAATAAACTCATTTTATGTTTTTCTCCTTAAAACTTTAGAAAAAACAAAATGTTCGCTTATCTTCCCTTGATCGAACATAAGATTGATATTAATATGCATGAGAGGTGGGGCTGACATTATCAGAATGGTACTAAAATTAGACTAGCATGAATAACATTGTCATGTATAAAAATTTATGTAATCACTCTTTTTACCATAACCCTATCTATTATGTATGGTACAAGTATACTATTTACTATGGTTTAAACAATAAGACCACTCCCCATGTAAGTACAGAAGACTTTAAATCAATGCTTGACAACTTAACGTGTTCGAAAACATTGTCCTATTTAGCACATAACATGCTACCTTACATTCGTCCCTGACTCTTTTATTAATTTAAAAAGAAAGATGCCAACTTAGTCAGAATGTTTTAAGTTGACTTCATAGTATTACGATATCTATATTTCAGAGAGAGAGAGAGAGAGAGAGAGAGAGAGAGAGAGAGAGAGAGAGAGAGATGAATTCTTAGGATCTCCAGATTCTCTCCTTAAAGATAAAAAGTAAAAATGACCAGTGTTAACCAGTGTATGGACTTTCTATTCAAAGGACCAGCATTGCACCAATTACAAGGAATGAAACATTTATAATTTTTAACATTATTTATAACATTTTTAAAATTCAAATCTTAATTGGAAAATCGATTCCGGAAAAAGTCTTATTTAAAACATATCCTTGTTTTGTTTTGAACATATTAGGATCAGAAACAATTTCTAACAACTTACTAGTTCTTCTACCTAAATATAACAATAATTGTCATGCATATAAATTTAGAACAAAACATATCCTTGCATATATTTGTAAAATATAATTATTGTATTTCACCAACTATTTAAAAACAAATATCTAGATATATATGTATAAGATAAATCCTTACCCTGAACAAGATGGTGTGTTGTTGTTTATGTCTTTGGGAGTCATTTTTATGAATGACTCTTGAGTCATTCTTTCCAGGTTTAAAGCACGCGCATAGGCTCTCTGAGTAAAAAAATAGTATAACTATTTGGTCATAATTTAGATTTGAAAATATCGTCTTCAATAAACTCAGAATTTATACTTACATCTACTATGCTGTTAAATTTCTGCAATTCAGTTCGAGCAGAATTGAGTACTGACTCCTGCAGAGATAAAAAAAAAAAGTCGTATGATTCTCCGACATGATATCTTAATTAAATTACCAAAACGCAACCCACCTTAAAATAAATATATAATATAAAAATACAACTTTTTATGAAAATCTCAGAAATGTTACGTTATGTATGAAAACCAATAATAGTGAATAAATATCGGGAAAACTAATCACAACATAGTTAAATATCTCAAACACACGTGATTAAAATTCGGCGTCAACATTATTATCATTTCAGATTTCGTAAAAGAAATATGACTACAAATATTACACGCTAGCCCTAAATGTCGATGAAAATCATTTTGGATTTATTTCACACGTGCTATAATTGGAAGTTTGGGTAACTTAATACGAAGTATAAGGTTATACTTACAATTTCGAGCGCTTCGCGTCTGCAAAATTCAAAATCCCTCTCCATTATGAAATTGATATATGTTCTATGCAATTATAACTCAGGCTACTTTATAGTTTGCTTATTACTTTACTGTGTGATTGTTCAAGTTAAAAGCGTGGGCATCGCTTATGTGATTACGTAGTTGTTCACGGCGAAAGAGGACTATACGATAAACTTCCGTCATCAAATAAAATATATACCGTACGAAAACTAAACAGAAAGATATCACAGTGTATAATATTTGCATTAGCCTTAGTAGTGGTTTTTATTTTTTTGTCAAAATCTGATAAAAATGCGTTTTTAACAAATTGTATATGATGATTATATTATAATTTCATTTATTGAGTATATTTTGTTAATATATTTTTTAAAAATCTTCTAATTAAGATAACTCTAAATAAATTTTGGCAACTATGCAATAAATGAAATATACATAAAATAATCGTTTGCTCGATGGAATCGGGTGATATACACAGAGATTTTAAATTAGAGCTGGATACTGGGTATGGAAGAAAGCGTGAAAAATTCAGCTCTCTCACTCTCTCTCTCTCTCTCTCTCTCTCTCTCTCTCTCTCTCTCTCTCGTACGCATGCGATTTTCTACAAAATATTGACGACGAATTCTTTAATGAAAAACCGATTGACCCCTAGTGATTAACAGACATCTTGCAGACTTGGAGAGAGACATGAACATTGTAAAAGATAAAGAATTGAAAAGTACAAACGGCACTTTATAAATGGCAAACTGAAACATAATGTGAAACGTGGAAGTTCTAAACCAACGAAACATAAGGATGGGATTACCCCTGAAGATCTGATGAAAATCCAAAAATTCTGCGATATCGCGTTTGGTACTGTGTAACAATATATAAATAGTTCCTGTTTGGGAGGGTACCAGTTGAAATTGACACCCCGAGAAAACCATTGTCAACCGACGCGAAGCGGAGGTTGACAATGGTTTTCTCGGGGTGTCAATTTCAACTGGTACCCTCCCAAACAGGCACTATTTGTTTTATTATACTGAATGTCTTAATTTTATAGCAAATTTTACTGCTTTTATATAGAAAATACGTGAGTTCTACGACGAACCGTACGCGCATAATTTACGCGCATGTAACAATTCGTTCTATCGGCCCGTTGCCAAGTGTGTTGCTAACGCTGAGAGTATTAGAATGGATTGTCAACTGCGTCTAAACCAATCAGATTTCAGTATTTACCATGAAAGTATAATAATGCACTTTGTTACCTGTTGCATTGAGCTTCACGAAATTCTGCTTGGTCCGATTTTATAGTTGTCGTTTTACGCTCCTACATAAGAATGCAACAGAGCGATGTCTGTTTTTCTTGTATAATTCATCTCAATCTCCCTTAATACATTAGATAATGAAATTGTTCAGTTATTTAAGCAGTTTCTGACAACGACAAGAGCAGACAATTACATGGTCCATGCGTGGATTCAGAATTTTTTTTACCTGTGGAGGGGGGGGGGGTCCGAAGGATAATGTGACCCGCGGGAAGGAGCAATAAAGGCTGAAAGGCGTATTTCTGGTAATTTTACTATATGAATTTATTTGTCTAAATTTTTTATTGGGCCCTCCTAATATCAGCTTTCGAAGATTGTGCTCTCTCATGCATGGGTTACATTCCATTTTATTCGATTCCATCCTTTTCGTTAAATTGCATAAATCGTCGGAAACTCATGTTACTCTTTTCACATTTCCGATCCAATCAAGGAATTTAATGCTCGTGTTCATCATTTTCTCTTTTTAAGATGAAAGCAATGTGTAAACTAGATGCTGTCATTAGACAGTAATACCCGCACCAAGTGTTTGCCCCTAAATAACACTGTTTTGTACCAGTTTTAGTAAAAACGAAGGCGACGTGCACATAATACACCATCATCGGAACCCACGGGTTTTCTATCCGTTACACTGCAGTATAATGGATAGAAAACATGTGGGTTCCGACGATGATAATACACATGAGCGGCCCTTTATGTACAGTTGTGGTTGAACTGTTTGCATGTAAATTTTCAGTTAATCAATAATCTTTTCATTTCATTTCATAGAAAGTATGGTCTATATAATTATTACAAACAAAATTAAATTATGCCCCCTTCCCTCGGCGGTTACCGGCTTAATTTAGATTTGCTTCTAGGTGCCAACATCATCACGTGCACAGATTTAGAGAAGGGATTGGAGTGGGTTGGGGGGGTCCAGACCCTCCCACCCTTGAAAAAAATAATTCATATTAATACATGTAGTAAAATTACCAAACAATACACCTCGGACCCCAATCCCCCCACCCCCTGCAAACACAGTTACATACTACTTTGCCACCCCCCCCCCCCCGACACACACACTCCTCATGGATAAAGAAACATCAGAATATTTTGATAACAACGAAAGCCTGTGCATGTAGTAAAGTGCATTATAATCAAAATTCTTTCACTGTGACGTTTTATAATTTTAAATTTTTACAATACTGGTATGTAGCAAAAAAAAAGATAAATTTTTAAAATTTTGGAATCTGAAGTAAAAAATAGAAAAGCCCCAGCAGCATTTGAACTCTCTACAGACATGTAGTTAACGCTCTAACCCATTGCACTTCACTGTTAGTTAACATTATTTTGGGGGGAATTATTATAATTATACTTTATTGTTTATTTCTGCAATAGGGAGTTCATTAGTATATGCAGGTGTCCTGTACCACCTTAAAGCTGAAATGTGTGCTTGACATATTTTTACCGAATAAAACAGTACAAGGGGTTTAAAAGAATAAAGTCATGAAAATACATGCATGTTACAAGAAAATAATCTTTGTCCGAAGTTACGTACACAACACAGGTCTACAGGTCGCATTACCGGGTACTAGTTTTACCCAGCTCTTCAGTTAGATGGGTTTCACGTGGTGTACATAAGGTATCACAACACTATTTCTCTGAAGGTTCACGTCAAAACATGGCGGACAGAAAATAGAACCCAGTTTTTCCCTTTGATTTGAGGGTTTTTCCTAAGAGGTGGGTGCCCAATTTTTTTATGAGTTGTAAATTCAAGTATTTTGCTTCAGATTATATGCTTAAAAAAAATTGAGGAGGCCAAGAAATATTTTTAATTTTTTTTCATACAGAGTGGGGTGATTTGGCTCCAGGCATGGTTTTCAAGCACCTGCTTGACTTTGATGTAAACAAAGTCTCACGCCTTTGTGGATGGGTAGGTATATTTTGGTACTGAAATGTGCAGTAAGAATAGTACTTTCACCTGTGAAAGGGAAACATCTGGGAAGTTTGTTGTACATGAGTGGGAGCAGTCTAAAGGTGAGTGGGTTTGGTAAGATTATATAGGGGAATTTAATAGTGTTGTGCAACCATAACGGTATGTGTTTTCCATGTGCAGAATAGGATTAATTAACATGCATAAACATTTCTTTTGTGATGATCAGCTAATTAATGGATTCATATTGTGCTCTAATTGGATTATCATTATGATGTTGACCAATATAGGTAAGCATAATACATGTAGTACTCGCACAATATTATGAGACACCGGTATACAATGTACATATGTATTACTTTCACTTTCTAAATAAGTGATCTCCCTTTGCCAGCATACTGTATCATCATCTTTTTTAAAATATCTAAATAAGCTCATCATTGTTACATATCCTATCGCATTCATTTTAATTGCAAAAGTTATTATTTTATTTGTCAGATTTAAATATTAAGTTGACCCCATATTGACCCTGTAACAGTTTGTATTAAATTTGTGTATTACATTTAAATAAGTGTAGAGACTTATCATGTCTATATGAGTTTTATTTAATAGGGAGAAAGGGTCTTTTTTCTTAATGCATTATGATGCATCAAATAAAACGTAGGCCATGACCTTATGGGATTGTTGTGACCCAATGAAACAGGAAAATACCATTAATCTTGAAAACTGTTGAGATCCCCACCACTAAACCAACTATATTCTTGTTTCTAAAATCATTATGATGCATCAAATGGTGTAAGTACATGACCCCCAGAAGTTGTCTTTAAACCACCCCCACCTCTCTGAAATAGGAAATGATGATATACTTTGATAATTTTTAACTTTTAAGATCCCCCATCCCTATACCATATTTATTCTTGTTCTTTGTGCGCATCAAATTGTATATAGGTTATGCCCCCTTGGAGACACCTTGACTTTCCAGAACTAGATATAATAAAGTATTTTATCTTATTCATATGTATAGTGTTTGATCCATGTGGGTAATTTCTAGCCTATTGATGACCCTGCTTTGTTTATGATTACAATTGCCCCGAATACATATAACATTTTGTTTATCTTATCGATAAGAATTAAAAAGCAATTTCCTAAATATTTATGTGCATCTAGAGAAAAATACCAATCAAGAAATGATTTAAAATTTGCTACTGTACACATGTTAGAATGTATTAAGATGGCTCACTACACCTTGAAATATTTTCTCAAATCAGCAGAAAATTACTTGATTATGATAGATATCATAATGGATAAGAAGTATTAAAGTCAAATAGGCGAAAAAATATGCAATTTTGGATGAAAAATTACATTTTAGAAATTTTAATTCAGTAAACTTGAACAAAAGCTCCAGGCGGATTCAAACTCATGATCTGCGGTTCAGAAACCCAATAATTAAACCACTGAGCTACGATGATATACAACCGAATCGAACGATATAAACAGTTTAACAAAACATTTAAATCGCCATCTTGTGAGGTAGTGTCTTAAAAAGTATAAGTCTGGGTGTAGTGAGGTACCTTAAAGAAGACTCTGAATCTGATGGGGGGTGTGGAGGATAAACATTTAATTTTAATCATTTATTGTTATTAATTTTAACTTGAATAATAGGCAGAAAATAAGACTTCTGATGGTTTATAATATTCCCTGAACGGCTACTCGCCAAAACAAACACCTAATTATTTTAGGCAATTATGGGGTCCTCTAAGGGGGTACAGGTAGAATATAACTGTAATTTAAAGAAATTTGAATTTTGAAGGGGGGATCTGGACCCCTGACCACCCTCTATATCTGCACATGGGATTAATGTTAATTTCATGCTACTATTTGTCTACCAGGATTAAATTAAATTTTTCAAAATCTTATTGCACATCTTTAGGACAGTCTCTATCATATCCCAAGATATGATGTGTCTATTCATTAAATCATAAGAGGAGTTCTGGGATCTGGGTTTATTTATGAGTGATAAACGTCAATTTTCTGCTATTATTTGACTCCCTAGATGAAATTTAAATTTTTAAAACCTTACTGCACATCTTTAGGACAGCCTCTATCATATCCCAAGATATGATGTGTCTATTCATTAAATCATAAGAGGAGTTCTGGGATGTAGGTTTTGTTTAGGAGAGATAAACGTCAATTTTCTGCTACTATTTGACTTTCTGGATGAAATTAAAATTTCGAAAACCTTATTGCACATTTATAGGACATCCCTAATCATATTCCAAGAGATGACAGAGCTACTCCAAAAGTTGTAAAAGGAGTTATGGGAACCATACTTTTTTTGCAAAAAAACATCATTTTTTGTTGCCCACTGATCCCTGTGTTGAAAAAAAAAATTCTGAAACCTGATCACACTTCAAAATGACACCCCCAATCATATTGTAGAAGATCATTTGGCTACTGCCAAAAAAAATGAAGTTTTTTAAATCAGATTTTTTGTAAAAAAAACGTCATTTTTCAGCCATTAAATGACCCCCAGGGCAAAATTGAAATTTCTGAAACCTTATTGCGCATCTATAGGATACCCCAAAACATATTCCAAAAGATGATTTGTCTATTGTTGAAAATGTAGGAGGAGTTCGAGGAAGAAGGTTTTTTGTGAAAAAACGTCATTTTTTACCAATTATTTGACCCCCAGGACTACCAGAGAATTTTGGAAACCTTTTTACAAAACAACATGATACCCCAAATCAAACTCCAAGAGTTCAGTTTGCTGGTTTATAAGATGTAAGAGCAGTTTGAGAAAGTAAAACGTGACAGACGGACGGACGGACGGACGGAACAGGACAACAACAATATACCCGAACTTTCTTTAGAAAGTGCGGGTATAATAAACACCAAGATGAGTATGGGAGATTTTCAAATACAATGTAATATTTTACAAATTCATATTTTTTTTTACTATATAATATTTTTCTATACAATTCATCAAACAAATGACAAACACACAACGTAAGGATTTTTACATATATATTCTTTTAATTGTCACGCATAATTGTATTCAAGTTCAATTAATTTTAATGTGACAAGTCATAAAGCAAATTGATAATGAATCAATCATCGGAATCTGAAGAACTTTTTGACTCGGCATCGAAAGCTGGGAGATGTTTGCTCTGGATTGTGTTTGGGACCTGAAATGAAAAACTTCGTCAAAGTATGTACACATATGGTATCATTTTAACTTGGTGGTAAAAATGAAATTTATTATAGTTTTTTATTTGATATTTGATTAAATACAAGTTATTGTCTATACTTGTATTAAAGGGGGAGGGTCACAATTTTGGCAAAATTTTTTTTTTGAATTTTTATATTATGATTTACAATGCCTTAGCAATGCATTTATAATGATCAACCAAAATTAGAGTGTTGGTCATAAACTTTTAATCAAGATAAAAACTCTCAACTGTTTGCTATGTAAACAAGGCTCATGCTTTGTTTAATATGTTAACATTGGTACATATACCGGTTAAAGTTCTTTTTCAGGCTGATTTTTTTCAATCTACTGATTCGTTTTGATCCATGAATAAACGGTTCCTAGTGTTTGTCACATTCATTTTAGGTCTAAACATGGAATATTCAAAATGTAAACAAAAACATCATTAAAGCTATGTTTACATAATAGAGAGTTGTGACCTCTGGATCTCGTTTATTTACTCTTAAATTTTAGTTTCTTATTATCCCCTCGCCCAACTTGTTGCATCGCTGCTGTGCGTGTGTTAAGTTTTTTTCCCCTGCAATATCGCCACCTTCATAAACAAGAGGCCCATGGGCCACATCGCTCACCTAAGCAACACTGACTTTATATGGGCGTTCAAAGAATATTGTGCGATCAAAATACATGAGAGCATAAAGGTACATTTGCTCCCTCAACTACTTACTAGTTATTGTATTTTTAAAAAAATCCTATATGCTGTTTACGCTTTATAATCCGCGAAGCGGATTATAAAAAAGCGTAAACTGCTCCAACCCAGGTTATACTCGTATAACTTGGGTAAATATTGAGTTCATTACTTATAATTTAATTTTCTGTCATTTACTGTACAAATTGAGCGCGTTTTACTTTTTAAAATGATATTAACTAGATAACCCGCGCGAGCGCGGGAATTAACACTTAACAAATGAATGAAATATATGCAATAATGTTGAATCACATTTTTTTCCATATATATTGTGTCCGAATTATTACTTTATAGTTTTCTTAACCTATTCTTTAAAACTGAAATTAAAAAAAACTGCATAGCTGGATATTTAGAAAAGGAATGAACAATTTAAACTGAATTGGATAATATATACAGGAACATGGCCTTAATTCTGAGTGGAGAATGATTACAATAATTATACCCCCGCAAACGAAGTTTAGGGGGGTATATTGGTTTCACCCTGTCCGTCTGTCCGTCTGTCTGTCTGTCCGTCTGTTTGTCTGTCCGTCTGTCTGTAGACGCAACTTTGTCCCCCTATATAATTTTTAACTACTGCATGGAACAGTCTGAAAATTTGTACATATGTTGAACACCATCTGAAGATGTGCACCTGCAATTTTTTTTAAGATCGGACAAGATTTAATGATTTTATGACAGTTTTCATTTTCCTTATTCTATATATTATACACTGATGTTGAAAAGTAAGGGAGGTAATCCTTACAGACTTTATTAATAAATTAATAGTAAGCACTCTAAAATATATTTATATTAATACATTCAGATGGAGGTTTTTTGTCTTTATTTCTTAACTTAAATTATTTTTTATTAGTATTCTATCAACTGACAATGCAAAATTTTTGTTTGTCAATGATAAATTCTTTGGAGCTAATAAGAACATCAAAGACAAGTGTGGCTGAATTCATTTGCCCCAAGGGGGCCATTATCTGAGCCATGGTTTAGATGGAGCATGGGTTTAGGGAAAATTGATAATCTGTAAAATGGGCGGTGGTTTTGGGGTTATTTTAATACTGCTTCATGTAAACCAAAAGTTTCTATCATTATAATGAAATAAATAATATTATTATTAATAAAGAAGTTAGCTATTTTTAGAAGCTGTTTAAATTTATTAGTCAAGTAAATTGATGAAGTGACCCTATAGGGCATTAATTTAAATGAAATTCAAAATTACTGATATGATTGTAGTGTTTTGGCAATTTTAAAATTGTTTGTAATATTAAATTTTCTTTTTTTCATATTTTTACATAGTATGCTAATTATGATAATGTTTTGGGATTTTATCCAATTTAACAAGCTCATCAAAGAAAATCATAGTCCTATGGGATCAATTTTCTGATAGTGAGTTGCATTGTACCATATGAGAAAGTGAGGAAAATTTGAAACAACTAATTGCATCTGTCAAGACTCTGATTAGAAAGATATTCAAAGTGTTATCAACAGAAGAGCATTGCTTGGCTATTTTCATTTACTGCAAAGGGAGGGGTTATTGTCACTTTGTTGGTTTTTCTTTAAAACAATGAAATAAAAAAATATCACCAGATACATAAATTTGTAAATGTATTACTGTTATACATATGTATTTACAGTGAAGTTTTGAAAATTTTGATTTTTAATTTTTCTTTGTTAACTACATGTGTAATTGAGTTTTTTAAAAATTCTAGAATTTTTTTTTATTTATGTGTCGCAAACCTTTATTATACAATTCAATTATTTGTCCCATTTGAAATTAGCCTTGCGGGGGTATTAGTCCCAATAGGACAGTTCTAGTTTTTTTTAAACCAGTGAGTGGGTATTTAGGACGTCATATGTCTAAATTTTGTTCTTTAGGTCAAATTTCACTAATATTTTTATCCCTGTCCCAAATTTGAAGTTCAGATAAAAGACTGTTTCGAAAAAAAAATTGAAAATTTAACTTCCCCGTTTGATAACACAATTAATGTATAAAGTTCACTACCAATCTGTCGTGCTATTAAAATGTTTGAAACTAAAAAAAACGCTAGTGTATGCATATTTATTTGCATTTTTTAAAACCAAAGTTGTCATTTTCAAAGTATCTCGCTCTACACTTTCCGCCATAGTGTAAATTAGTCGAACCGCGGTCCTGGGCACCCCATTCTGGAAAAAAAAATTCTTTCGATCAAAACTAAAATCGCATCAAATTTTTCCAATTCATTTATTAACTTTTTTGTATTAACCAAAACTGTCCCATTCAAGGTATGAATGTCTACCCGCCATGCATGATGAACCCGTACTACACTTTTCGCCAAGACGTTAATTAGTCAAACAGCGTTCTTGGTTACCCCGTTCTGGAACTTTCGCTAGAGGTCGCGCTTCGCTAGCTTCTGTCTATCAAAACTAAAATCGCTCACTGAAGAAACAAATTGCCTTATTTCATTTATTCAACATTTGTCAAATCTTAACTTCTATGTGTAATCCAGGTAAGTTCCTAATAAATATATTCACTGTTTACGTAATCATTCAATATTATTTCATTGCAAGCATATATTTTGATGCAAACGATCCCTGTCTTAGATCCGCCAAAGCGTGTCCACCACCTTCCTCTCATTTTTGCTATTTCGGGCTTGTTTATCGAAAAAGTAGGTTTTTTTTATTAATTTCACAATAATAACTTATCAGTTAAAATTCAATTATATCTTACGGACATCATCACGCATCACGCATGTGTTGAAATATCAAAGGTGTAAGCAAGTACTCTGGTGCAGGCATTTTGTAGTTTATTTGCAAAATGCCTTAATTTATAAGTATAGATCTGTTCAAAATTCAAACGTAACGTCAAGCGGATCAATACGTTTTTGACGTTGGTGCATTCCCAGATAGCAGGGCGTCATTGGACCTTTGTTGGGCCAACAATGCTCCTTATGTTGGGCCACCGTATGCATTTAACATTGGGCCAGCGGCAATTTGCTCATCGGCCCTTAATCAAACCAACTTGTTGGCTTATTGTTGGGCCAATGTAACAGACAATATTGGGCCATTGTTGGACCACTGTATTCTTTTAATATTGGGCAAACGTCACTTTTGTACGGTTGGGCCATTGTAAGCAATTAACATTGGGCCAACCGCAATTTGCTCATCGGCCCTTAATCGGACCAACTTGTTATCTTAATGTTGGACTAATGAAACGAAGAATATTGGGCCATTGTTGAACCACTGTATTCTTTCAATATAAGCCAAAAAATACCTGAGCAAAAAGAAAAGAGTAAAATATTATTAAATTGTAACATATTTTATTGTTCATGAATGCACTTCATGAAGAAAACATTTATAAAAAAAAAAACGAGAAGTTAATGCTGACTTGTAGTAATACATGTATGATGTTATCCCTGCTCTGATGTGAATGCACAAGATCAGTAAACTTAAGATATCAATAAGCAAGTTTAAAAAAAAAACAAAGAGGGTAAAACTACAGGTGTGCTATAGTATTTTTTAGCACTGCCACTTTCCATCTGCTCCCTCTCCCGAGTCTCCTTCTCCCTTCCTTTCTTCTCTGTGGTAGTGCCCGTTACTTCCTTCCCCCTCTCTTTGGCATATCTTTCCCATTGATATTGTTCTCAATGTCCTTTGTTTATAGAATCAGCCGTTGCTCTGTTTTTTCAAACAATCTCTAAAACTGTAGTATTTAGTATTTAAAAACATTTGTTACTTTTCTCAGTAAAGAGTAAACATACATTACGATTAAATTTATAAGTACATGTATATCACTATTATTTAAGCTTTCAAATAAGAATTTAACAAGAATAACAAGTCATTAAGTTTACATCATTCTTGCTAAAGTAAAGATGTTTATACTAAAATAAATTTGTGTCTCTAAAAAAAAACCTGCCTGCCTCATCAACATTTCAAAATTAATGATTAATTTTTTTTGGCCTTACCCATGATGCTTAGCCAGATTCATGACATTGGGCCAACCCAGGGCCGATGTCAACCCCGCAACAAATACTCTCTCTAACTACAAGAGTTTTTTTATATTATGCCAACAGTTAGCCCAACATTGGCCCCATAATACATAACCAACTATCAACATTTCATGTTGGACCACCGTTGGCCCAATAAAGATAACCCAACGGCGATAATACAACCATATTGTGAGATTGGGCCAACGATGTGCTGCTATCTGGGTTGTGACGTGTCTTGTGACGTGCTAACCAGGTTATACAAATTTAACTAAATTTTTCTATCCAATCAAATGCCGCGTTACAACCAGAATTAAATTATTCCATTATATCCATCGACCAAGGTAGGCAAATTTGCAATAACTTTGTAAAATGCATGGATACTACGTAAAATTTCATTTTCATTCATTTCATTTATAAAGTTTCAAATAAACATAACATTTTTATGATGAAAAAAATACTTTGAGGCTGAGGATCGGAGAACCTTAAAACAAAATGCACTAATACAAAGAAAGAGCACAATTTATTATTCAAAATGAATCAGATATACATGTTTACCTATATATTTCTATCAGCGAAAATAATCTCCGCTTAGACTGAAAATGCTGAATATCTTAACAAAACACGTTGCATTAATTAACCATTACGTAGACATCGTACCGAATTACCAATCGAAATTAGAATGTATAGTATTTTATAATATGTTGTAAGTGCATCATATTTTGCTCATTTTGCGCTGGTAATCGGCTGTCTGACTTACCGAAGTCTATGTTTGATTTGATACGTAAAAATTCCAAAACACAGGCGATAGTTCCCCTCAAGTTAACAAGTCCAGCACAATCTCCCGATTTAGCTATATGGCTTGAGAAGGCTATATAGCTTAATAAAGCTATTCAGAATAGCTTGATAAAGCTATTTATATGCTGTTTTTCACAAAAATGTTAATTATCAGAAATATACAAAAAATCGCAAGTGAATTACCGCTTCATATTTATACCATGGACCATTAAAAAATTAAGCAAAAAATATATTTCCATTGTGTGGGTAACTGTCCACCACCTTGTGTGCACTGAGGCGTGTATAAGTATGATTTCTTTACATTGTGCTGAATTATTACCAATCAATTATCTTGTTTACCATAACTATGGCATGTCAAATGTTGCAATATATATTCGATCTTTTCCATTTGTATTGTATAATTATTCATTTGTATTGTATAATTTTCAATTTGTATTGTATCATTTCCTATTTGTATTCTATAATTTTACATTTGCATTGTATAAATTTCATTTGTATTATATAATTTTTCATTTGTATTGTATAATTTTCTATTTGTATTCTATAATTTCATTTTTATTGTATAATTTTCAATTTGTATTCTATAAATATCCATTTGTATTCTATAAATTTCATTTGTATTGAATAAATTTTCATTTGTATTCTATAATTCTCCATTTGTATTCTATAATTTTCTATTTGCATTTTATAAATTTCATTTGTATTGTATAATTTCTTATTTGTATTCTAAAATTTTCCATTTGTATTCTAAAATTTTCCATTTGTATTGTATATTTTTTTATTTGTATTCTAAAATTTCTTATTTGTATTCTATTATTATACAATACAAATGAAAAATTATACAATACAATACAATATTCTTGTACAAACTTAAACAATAGGCAAAAAGTAATTTAAAATCTATGTAGTTGTTCCTTTTATCTATGAATATGATTATAAATAATTAAATTTAAATCTTTTGCGTCTTTATTTATTTTTATTTCAACGTTACTGGGAGAACTATTTTGCGGAGGTAAAAATTAAATATGATCACATGATCTAGTTTGAAAGAGGTTTGAAAAATCAGTTTCTGTACGCTACCGATTCATCGATGATTTTACATAAATCAGCAAAAATCAGCAGCAATGTCATCTCCTGTGAGGTTTTTAAACGTGTCCTCAAAGTCTCGTCGATGACTTCCCTTCGAGCTGATAAACGAATCAATGTGCTTGCCATGCTTGTTTTGATCATGTGACAGACTTTTTTTCCGGCGTTGACAGAGGTGTAATCGAAGCTTATGTAGCACGACCTCTGGTGACGCAAGTAGTTTCATTCTAAAATTGTATGTTTTATTACAAAAATTCCCAGGGGTGCTAACTGGGCGAATTGGTTCCTTTTAGGATATAGATGGAAAGAAGAAGGTTTGAATAAAAAATACAGGCAGGAAAAAATTCAGAAAATTTATCTTTAAAGGCGCAATAGAAAGGGTGTAAAGAGGCCAATGTTTACACATATTCCAAAATGAAAGTGGATTTTTCATGGTAGGGGTTATTTTAGGGGCCATATCTCAGTCCCCTCTCGATTGATTTTATTGTGGTTTGGATACGTTGTTGGACTAGTGTCATTCTATAGGTATGCTATGTTTGAATTGAAATTTTTTATATGATTTTTTGTTGTATAAAAGGATAAGAGGGAAAAATAATTGTGGTCTGTGTCCGAACTGGTTTTCGATATATGAGATACCGAACCCGAAGTTATAAACTGATTGACTTCCCACTTTATTATTATTTTCGTACATTACTCAAATTTTAAACAGAAGTAGCCCAAAAATTTTGCAAATAATATTTTCCTTTCCATAAGAATTATTTATGCTTAATTACGTTGAATTTGACTCAGTAGTTGTTGAGAAGAAGATTTTTTAAAATGCACCCCCCCCCCTTTTTTTTTTTACAGTTTCGAGGTTTTCTCCGCTTTGAATAAAGATCGGTCTTTAACTTCTGCAATTTATATTCACCTTCTCATAAGGATGCTTTGTACCAAAGGATGACTGCACTTAGCGCCGGGTTTTGGGCCCTTTTCGTTCGCTTCTGTTGCGTTTATTTCTTAACCTAATATCACTTTTGTTAATTTTTTTTAAAGAGTCTAGTTAATTTCCAACATGAATCAAGATTTTAGACTGTGATACAATAAACTCATTTTATGTTTTTCTCCTTACAACTTTAGAAAAAACAAAATGTTCGCTTATCTTCCCTTGATCGAACATAAGATTGATATTAATATGCATGAGAGGTGGGGCTGACAGTATCAGAATGGTACTAAAATTAGACTAGCATGAATAACATTGTCATGTATAAAAATTTATGTGATCACTCTTTTTACCATAACCTTATCTATTATGTATGGTACAAGTATACTATTTACTATGGTAAACAATAAGACCACGCCCCATGTAAGTACAGAAGACTTTAAATCAATGCTTGACAACTTAACGTGTTCGAAAACATTGTCCTATTTAGCACATAACATGCTACCTTACACGTCACGTGATAGAATTTTGTATTCACAAAGTTACCTGAGGTGAGAAATCACGTGGTGAATTATAATATTCAACATGCATCAAGCCTTGGTTACAACAGGGAAAGCGAAAGTAAGAAGAAGCAGTTTTTTCTCATTTAAACCATGAGCGCATGTTTGTCTATTAATCTCCCTTTGACATAACTTTTATATATTGCAAATATACAACTGCTGTTAAACGGAGAACAATAGACAAACAATAGAGCGCTGACTATGTATGAAGTTAGTATAAAAGTGGGCGTCCTCATTATCGTATGGAGATTCAAGAAATTGTGATGACCCCCGCCTATGAAAACAAATTCATACTGGGTAACAACATACTTTTATTTAACGCAATTACGTAAAGTTGCAGTTTAGATGTTGACCATTTCTGCAATTGAAAGAAAAATATTCTTTTAAAAGTTTATTTTCTCGCAAATATTGCATGTCCTTAAGTGCAGTCATCCTTTGGTTGAAATTGGCCATGTGGTTTTAGAGAAGAAGTTCGAAATGTTACAAGTTTACACATGGACGGACAGACGGACGACGGACAAAATGTGATCAGAAAAGCTCACTGGAGCTTTCAGCTCAGGTGAGCTAAAAAACCTTTAACATGTGAATAAAACCTAATACTATGGTCACATAGTCGCAAGGTTGCTAACATTTTACACATGGTATTTTCCTTGAAAATACATTGTACTAAATAAATGTCAAAAAATGTTGTTACCCTTATTTTTCTTCCAAAAATTCGTCCCTGACTCTTTTATTAATTTAAAAAGAAAGATGCCAACTTAGTCAGAATGTTTTAAGTTGACTTCATAGTATTACGATATCTATATTTCAGAGAGAGAGAGAGAGAGAGAGAGAGAGAGAGAGAGAGAGAGATGAATTCTTAGGATCTCCAGATTCTCTCCTTAAAGATAAAAAGTAAAAATGACCAGTGTTAACCAGTGTATCGACTTTCTATTCAAAGGGCCAGCATTGCACCAATTACAAGGAATGAAACATTTATAATTTTTAACATTATTTATAACATTTTTAAAATTCAAATCTTAATTGGAAAATCAATTCCCGAAACAGTCTTACTTAAAACATATCCTTGTTTTGTTTTGAACATATTAGGATCAGAAACAATTTCTAACACTTTACTAGTTCTTCTACCTAAATATAACAATAAGTGTCATGCATATAAATTTAGAACAAAACATATCCTTGCAGATATTTGTAAAATATAATTATTGTATTTCACCAACTATTTAAAAACAAATATCTAGATATATATGTATAAAATAAATCCTTACCCTGAACAAGATGGTGTGTTGTTGTTCATGTCTTTGGGAGTCATTTTTATGAATGACTCTTGAGTCATTCTTTCCAGGTTTAAAGCACGCGCATAGGCTCTCTGGGTTAAAAAAAAATAATATACCACTTTGGTCATAATTTAGATTTGAAAATATCGTCTTCAATAAACTCAGAATTTATACTTACATCTACTCTGCTGTTAAATTTCTGCAATTCAGTTCGAGCAGAATTGAGTACTGACTCCTGCAGAGAAAAAAAAAAGTCGTATGGTTCTCCGATATGATATCTTAAATTACCGAAAACCCAACCACCTTAAAATAACTATATAATATAAAAATACAACTTTTTATGAAAATCTCAGAAATGTTACGTTATGTATGAAAACCAATAATAGTGAATAAATATCGGGAAAACTAATCACAACATAGTTAAATATCTCAAACACACGTTAGTAAAATACTGCGCTAACAGTATGATTATTTCAGATTTCGTAAAAGAAATACTACTACAAATATTACACACTAGCCCTAACTGTCGGTGAAAATCATATGTAATAAATTTTGGATGTATTTCACGCGGGCAATAATTGAAAGTTTGGGTAAGTTAATACGAAGTATAATGTTATACTCACAATTTTGAGCGCTTTGATGGTTGCTTTGCGTCTGCAAAATTCAAAATTTCTCTCCATAGTGAATTTGGTATTAAGTAAATGTTTTGCAGTACTTGTTATTCTAGTTTAACGCATAGCATTGCATTCGAATTCGGAGCATCGTCGCTAACCCCCGTTTTGAGTAAACAAGTTTCTCGTGATGATGGAGAGAATCGATGTGAATCACACGTGGGTCACCGACGATGAATTCGGAGTAATTGTCCTCCTACATTGTGCGTTCTTTTTCTTTTTTCTTTTTCGTTTCATAGTGATCTACTTTTACATAACCATTGCATTGCCGGTTCACCTTTTGCATGCTTACGTGTTATCCTATTTTGCATGCTTACGTCTCGGAAAACCCTGATTAAGTAAAATATATACCATACAAAAAACAACACAGATGAATGAGAAGTGTAAAAATTTGCATTAAGCTTAGTAGTTTTTTTTTATTTTTTTGTCAAAATCTGAAAAATTTGACATTTTAACAAATTATATATAATGATTATTTTATATTTTTAATTATTGAGTAATTTTGGCGAATATATTTTCTTTTAAATCTTCTAATTAAAGGCAAATCTAATATATATATATATATAATGAAATTTATGTCAAGAACGATAACTCCAAAAACAAAGACGGATAACTCTAAAACATTTTTGGCGAATGCGCAATAAATGAAATACACATTTAAACGTCTGCTAAAAAAATAATCGTTTGCTCGATGGAATCGGATGATATACACAGAGATTTTAAAGTAGAGCTGGATACTGGATATGTAAGAAAACGTGACAAAATTCAGCTCTCTCTCTCTCTCTCTCTCTCTCTCTCTCTCTCTCTCTCTCTCTCGTACACATGCGATTTTCTACAAAATTCTTTAATGAAAACCCGATTGACCCCTAATCCGCAATCAACGATGATCGTGCGTTCGAATATTCAGAAAGATTAACCACTTAAATGAAAAAAAAAACACTTGATGAGGCAAATTCTGGGAACACTTCGATAAAAAGGTTCAAAACAGCTACTACCGAGGAGGATATCAAAATTGTTTTTTATGGAATGCTGGCAAACAGATTCAACAAAACGTAACACAAAAGGGAGTGTTAAAATCATAAAAGCTACGTAATTTATATTTTAAATTTATAAATACAATGACCCCTTTAGCTTTGAACAATGTTAAAATTTATATTTTGTGTATTTTGAATAAACAAATATACCATATCTGTTTTGTAAGAAACTTTACTCAAAATATAATAAAACGTAGCTAAGTGGAAATTGTGGAGGGGTCTTAGCAAAATAGAAATTTAAAAATAAGCAAAATTTTGAAAAATGCCTATTTACCAAATTTTTTTTAGTTATAAATTTTAAAAATTAATGAATTTTATAAATTAATTTTTTTTTTAGAAAAGAGTTAAGAAACGTTTGGTTTTAAATTGATTTTTTCACAATTGATGCTTCCGACATCAACTCCAAATTATGCAAATTTTATGCTGAAACTCGTCCAAAAATTGCAAGTTCAACAACAGAAAATATTGAATATCACAAGAATACCATGAAAAACATTCGAGCAGTGATTAAGAGACATCTTGCAGACTTGGAGAGAGACATGAACATTGTAAAAGATAAAGAATTTAAAGTGCAAACGACGCTTTATAAATGGCAAACTGAAACATAATGTTAAATGTGGAAGTTCTAAACCAACGAAACATAAGGATGTGATTACCCATGAAGATCTGATGAAAATCAGCGAGTATCTATAGATATTCTCTGCCGAAAATCCAATAATTCTGTGATATCGCGTTTGGTACTGTGTAACAATGCACTTTGTTACCTGTTGCCTTGAGCTTCACGAAATTCTGCTTGGTCCGATTTTATATCAAATTTTGTGTACGCTTTTAAACGATGGTTATGCTAAGTATGTATATAATAATAGAAATTGCAGTAGTTTTCCCGGTCAATTAAGCCATATTTCAATGGGAAAAAAATGTACAAAATTTGTTAACATGTTAACAAAACAAACGACATAAAAGGGTATCGCGTTATTTCGCCTCGTGTTAAAATTCGCCCCTGACGTCGAGACCGGTAGGATTGTATTACGATTTTGACATCGCTATAAATAAAGGTCATAATATTCAGGTAAATTAAATAGAATTAAATAAACATGTGTACATTTTGTTCGCTAATATTTCTGAAGTTTGCTTTACAATCGATGCTTAACCTGCAGGTTAAATAAATCCAATCATTCGGGAGACGAAACCAAACGGTTCCCTTTTATAAACATTCCCATGATGCATTTTGGTTTGTTTTTTCGTTTGCACATAGAGAAATTATTTTTATTAACTTTGAATAATTTCTAACTTTAAAAGGAGACCGATTCTGCTGATGTAAATAGAAGAAAAGTCATAACTTTCTAAGATAATTGGTTTGTATGGAAAATTATTTGATACTGTTATTACTGTAATAACCAAAAAATCGGACCAAGCAGTTAAAGATGAACATAAAAGCGAATATGCTGTTCTGTCCATAAAACTAAACAAAAAACAATTCAGGGTGGGTGGGGGGGGGGTTAGCAAACGAAAAACGAAGAAGGAAATCATGATAAGAGAATTTATGCCACTAACACAGAAAAATGTTCAGTTGCATCATTTTTAAAAACTTCTCATTAGCAAAACAGACCCGAACGCAAATGATTTGTTCAATCACTGCACAAAAGAAGCGATTAATAGTCTCAACGAGGATACCTGGTATTCTGGAAAAAAAAGTGAAAAAATATCAGGGTTTTTTTCAATCTAATTAAAATTAAACCTTTCATCTCGCTCTCTGTTATATATGGTTATCGCTCGTGAATAACCTGTCCATATATAGCAGAGAGCGAGATAAAAGGTCTAATTTTAATTAGATTGCCAGTTTTTAAAATTTATGCGCGACGTATCTAGGAATGCGAAATGTAAACGAAGGTACACGGCACACTGCCTCAGAGCTACAAGCATACAGACACTTAGCGACGCAGGGGTAGAACTCCTCAAACGAAGGATCTATCCGTAGTTATGCCAGAAAATGCACAGGCAACCAAAATATCGCAATCAGCAAAATATTGTCCAACTTGGCGTCAGCGAGCGATGGCGGTGCAGGGCCCAGCTGTGTACGGCCAGACGACCAAAGCACATTCAAGGTATCACACCGGTAATCGACCAATCAAAATGAACTTAGTCAATTGTAGTTCCATATATACTTCAGAATTATTTTTTTTCCTTGACTGCATTTTTACATTTTCCTTTACTCAGTTTAAAAAATTTTTGTACCACTGAGAAGGATATTTCATGTATTTTGTTAGATGATGATCTTTTTTCACAGGGACTACTTCTTTCAGGGCACATGCAGCAGCTTCCTTGGGAGTGTGCAGTCTGTTTACATACAAACAGAAAACACGTGGTTTTGAGGGTAGACCTGTTTGAAGCTAGATATTTTGAGAAAATGCCGTATCGTGTGCCCTTTTTATGGTGTTAGCTGATGAGATAGGTAACAAATAACATTTCCTCCGAATATTTTGTCATGAGAAATACAAACTGATTTTTAAGAATTTTTTTCCCTCTATAGTGTTATATAGTGAAAACAATTACCGGTGTGATACCTTGAATACTAGAACCTGCTTCAGCAATCAATCATCAACAATTCTGTTTTTCACAATTGTTCGATCAATGTTTTTGGGGTTTTTTTAAAATTTATTTTCATATAAAACAAACTACAAAACTGTGGTCATTAATAATCATACACATACATATAGAATTTCAATTCAATTCAAAATTTAAGTATATACGTATATGAAATATTATCACACATTGATTCATATATGAAAACATAATTACAAGCGAGTAATAAAAGTGTTACATTCATCGGTTTATGTAGTGAAATAAGCTGAACCCCTAGCTCACCTGGTGGACAAAGCATCAACATACAGTCCATCACTACGTCCCCGGGTAAAGCGCAAACACACAAAGGCAGTCCTTATGTGTATCGGGTACACAATTACTTGAAAATAATTACAATAATGGTAATAGAAAATGTTAAAATTTAGATATCAAAAGTTGAAAAAGTTCCGAAGGCTTTTCTTTTGTATTTTTAGCATCGTCAGAACGGCACAACGTGCCGTAAAAATTCTTTGAATGAGATTTAAGCTCATCTGAACTGAAAGCTCAGGTGAGGGGGGGGGGGATTCAAATTTTTACATAGGAATAAATAGAGTAAAAATCTTTATCTCAGAAACTTATCAGCCAGGAAAGCTGAAACTTATGTGGAAATAGCCTCAGCTAGTGTAGATCCAAAGTTGTGAAAATCATGACCCCGGGGGTAGTGTGGGGAAACACGTGGGGTCGAATTTTTACATTTATTATAGACATTTACCAACATATTACATTTATACATAGGAATATATAGAGTAAATCTTTAGAAATCTGTTCTCATAAACCAATCAGTCAGGAAAGCCGAAACTTGTGTGGAAGCATCCTGAGGCTCAAATAGGGTCTCATGTATCATTTTCCTTCGAGCCAGCAAAGCGAACCTCATTTCAAAGAGTCTAAAAATATCCATATGACGTATGTATTACCTCGATATTTATAGTATATATATTATATAAACCATTGCTCCACGTGTCGAAACTTATTTAAAAGAATGTTTGAGACAACCTTACAACATGTATAGGGTGGACTACTAAATTCATAATAGAACGCATATTAATTATTAATGGGCGGGTATTTGATACCCTTTTTGAGCCTCAGGCTCATTACATATAGAATGACCCTCATCATTTACATCCTAAATGATGCTTAATTGGAGGAGGGCCCATTCTATTACATATCGCCTTTCGGCTCTGCAAAAGGTATCATATATCATATTTAAATCATGTCACAAAAAACCCCCCAAAAAATCACATCTAATTTAATGGGTAATAATTTATTTTTATGACATTCGTAAAAATTTTTTATTACGAATTGAAAGTCATTAAATTTTTTTTTAATTTATCATTATAATTTTACATGGAACTTAATTCAACTATTTCAGATCAAATTCAATTTTGAAATTAAAGCTTCATTTTCAGCAGTTCCAACTACTAGTATTTCGATTAATGAATGAATTATATACACATATACATGTACTGTATATTTAAGATGATTTTCATGATTAACAGATGTATCATTGGTTTAGGAACATCTGTTAAAGCAACTGTTAATGTATTACGTATGTAATTAGTTTGTTTACATTTTTATTGATTTTTCTCTGTGTTTTTTTTTTTTAATGCAAAGGTATTATCGAAAGTAAAGAAATGATTAAATTTTAAAATTTTTGAGACGATTGCATTCTGAAACAAATGCATTGTAGAGTCTGGGGTGGTGTATAATTACGCGCGTTTTGGTCAGGTTAAAACACGATACTCATAAATGTTATTATTATTAATACACTGTAAATGTAACAAATCTGGATGCCAACATCATGCATTTCTATTACGAATTGTGAACAAAGAAAATATAATTATATGTACTGTCTATTGCCTTAGTTGATTGTTGTTAGCAGCGATTAAGGTAGGTTTCATGTGTACAAACCAAGGGGTACAAAACTCAAATTCAAACTTTTGGTGAAGATACCGGGTATATCGATTTCAACTTTCTCTATAAAATACCATGACGGTATACGTTTTTCATTTGTACGAAGTATTCCCTTGGTATTGTCATATTTATATCACGTAGTTAAAATTCCATAATTAATGTATGGTACATATCCATAAATAACATAGGTATACATTGATTTTCTGACTTTATTTCTACTTCGACCATCCTGTAACTCAATCTACGTCTTCAAACATACCTTATCGACAATCTACACGTACAACACTCCATAGGCTCTAAAATAGAAGTATCTCTCATGCGTTCACATGAAATCCTGAAAAAATAATTTCTTGTCATGCGAGGAATTGCTAGTAACTAATTTACATGAGGAACTGCTAACTAATGGTCTAAAATTTGGAACGTTCTGAAGATCTAAACACCAGAGAATATATGACTTTTAGACATTTTCTTCTTGTCTTGTCTCTCGAATCCGAGGCGTGCTAGAAGTTTCGGGAAAACCAAATGATACTGATGAAACGGTCAGTTGTAGTTGAAACGGTTTTCCAAGTTGTATGCGTCACCCGATAACCCCCCCTCCTCTAGCTTGTCTTTCTTATCATTGTCTTCTCGAGTTTCGTCCATGTTTGCTTCGTGATGCTCATAAAAATCATAGGATACCATGGCAATTACAATGACGTTTTTCAAGGAAAATATGGACACGCCATGATTTAGACCATGCCACAGAATGATCCTCATGATTAGGAGAGGTAGGTTGATGATGTAAGCGAGCAGAATTTTGTGCAGCATCACCAAACGTCGTGGAAGTTTGGCGTGGCCAAATTTTGTGTTGGTAAGAGTTAGTAAAGGAATGGTTGGAATTACGAAATTAAGACAGGCTATGGCTACTATTGATTCTACAAGACCTGGTGGGAAAACGTCGCGGTCTTCTTTGATAAACAGTGGTTCCATACTATCCACACAGTCCATAATGTCAAAAATGACGGTCCCTGTTAATTCCTCGATGTACGCTCTTCTCTCAGAACCCGGTTTAGCGTCGTGGAGCGATGACAGATGAAGAAGAAACACTACTCCGGCGAGGGCTAGCGAAGTTTTGAGAGTGTTCGGGCCAAAAAAGTCGTTTTCATCCAGGTCGTCTGCAAAGTCAATGAAAATGATGCCCGCTTTAGTCGCGACAATGGCAGAGAATAGAAACCATGAACACACGCCGAGCCAGCTTCCGACTTTCTCCAACGTAGAGTCGGATCTGAAACCTCTTAGGTTATGGTAGGACACTAAAAAGACGCAATGAAAAGGCAAAATATGATGACGTCTGCCACCAGAAAACCTAACCAGCTGATGTCTTTGTGTTCCACGAGATAGTAGTCCACACAACTTGTATGAAGGATGTAGACCAGCAAGCAGATAATCCGAACCGGTAGGTGTTTTACAGTACGACAGCACTTGATGAAACAGTTAGCCATTTTTTCCTTCTCTTTCACCTCCACAGAATCTTAAGCTACAAAACACCAAAAAGCAAATACTATCATATCAGCTGTTTTACTAGTTTGAGGGCACTTTTCCCCAGTCATGATACGACAGAAAGTAAATGTCGCGAACTATCCACTTGTTTTAATTGTTCCCATTAAAGAACCTTTCCTGTGGGAAATGACATCATCCCAACTCAAACATGTGCACCAAGTTTGTTTGCAACACTTGAAATGAAAATTGATTGGAAGAAATAATGTATTGCTCAATCTAATTTATAAGGACAGCGATGAAGATCAAGTTGTGCGTGGGTGTTTGTTTGTTTTTTGTTTTTTTTTTTAGAAAAAGGCAAAATGGGCCAGTCACGTCAATAATCTTTGAGGCATTGTGTCTTTAAAAAAACAAACACACAACCTGAGATTCTTAATTAAATTGCATGGCGTTTCTGGCTTTTCAAAACGATTTTTAAACATAACACTTTGCGGGGGCTCAAAAACGCGAGATTTAAGGAGAGATTAAACTAAAGTGAAGCTAGCTTATCTCATCGCAACAATTTTCAGTAAACCATGCACTTTCACGATCGAAAAAATTCAGCGCACTTTTATTTTAATATTTACCTGTGTCATTGTGTATACATACCTCTCTGAACGGGTATGTTTCTTTCCACTAACGCACAAGGATCAGCTGAAAAGTTCATAACATCGCTCTTTGCCACTGGCCACAGCACATTTTGTAACGGTTCATTTACAGTTGCTCAGCACGGGGAGGCAAATGATTGCTTTCTTCCCGAAATAAGGTGACACATAAAGTAGAAAAACCCGTTGTCCTAATTTAAACTGAGGGCTTGGAACCTGTGGCTATGTATGTCGAATCACAGCTACACGGTCCAATAATTACCACGTCACAGATCATTGAAGTCGCGGTAATTGGAGTATATATAACTGGACGGATTACTAGTATATTCGCGGGAGCCGACAAGCGACGTACATGTACACTGCTTGGCCAGAAATATTTGATGCCCGAGATCGGTGGAGATCTGCATTATTGTTATGATTATAATGTAAACGCGACAGAATATTATTAATATTTCACAGTGTTTGTCCCACACAATGATTCTAATAATAATCCCACAGGGAATTCAGGTCAATGACTGTCAATCTGTTGATGATGGGATTAACGAGGAACACCTTGACAAATCTAGAACTCGCTACTCTTATACAGAGGCAAACACAGTTATGGATAAATTAACGTCCATGTAGACCATTCTTTAATTGAGCCAGAATATATGTCTTTATGGAAAATACCAATAATCTCAAATTAAACCAGCACACCGTTTTTAGTTGCGGAAAATAACTTGAATTCCGTTGCCATTCGATCATAATAGAGCATTTCTCGTTATGTCACAATTGAGATAGTCCTGTAAATAAGCGGTGTCTTTGCTTGCAGGACATATTCTCTTCAGAATGTCTTCATGAACTTGATTAGATTTGAACCACAATTGTGAAAAGAAAAATACTCGACATACTTAATGTGGTTGGTTGGGGTAACACGATGATGTCTGTATAATAATAATATGCCCCGTCTCCGCAGTCAATTGAATTTATTATCAGTTTCTGCAAAACATTTGTTGAAAAAATGTAATCGGCACCAGGTTGTTGTGTTTAAATTTGGGAAATTCGTCTTATATCATCACTTACAATTATTGGCCGAAACTCGGTACAGTTAAGGAATAAGGAATCATTCTTTGAGTAATATGAAGTGATAATTTCGTAACTTCGGTCGGGGCACCTCATAATATTCAAAGAATGATTCCTTATTACTTATATTTATATGATTTTCAGCAGTGTCGTATTTGTAGTAGAGTGTTATTTTTAATTTGTTTTTATTGAAATAATTAAAGATCAAATGTAACTATTAATTTCGGCTTTCTTCAATTCGCGTATTTGAATTTCCACGATGTTTTGAATATCCGTTTATATGATCAATAAAAAAAAATACAACAACATTTGGTTTTATATTTTACTTATGTATGCCCTAAGGCAATTATGTAAACTGGTCAGTTGTGTTCTAACATCTTGGCTTTTCATTTGTTAGAGATTTCCCGCGGTATGTTGGTCTTTGTGTTATGTTTTGGCGGGTAGATCGATTTATATAGTCAAGAGGGACGGTCGACATTATGGTCTCTTAGTCATTTACATTTTCTTGTACATATTCATCAAATTGCCTGACGATATGTTGACGATCCTGATGAGTACATCGACAATATCGACTGTAAGTTGACTTGAATTTCTTCTTTTCTAATAACTTTTATTTCTGACTTTTATCTCATTTTCAAGTGTAATATACTGAGTTCAAATATGTAAATGATAAATCAAGATTGATGCCTATTTGAATTAAATTTATGAAATATTGCAAAAGTGTACATATTATCAAGTTCGTATATTATTATTAATTAATACGTCTACATTGTATATGCATGCTCGCTTGTAATTATTGGGCCAAACCAAGTGTACATACCCTGATCCATAATCAGGTACACATGTACATGTATATATATATTCATATTCTATCGAATGTACATATTCATTATCTATAAATGTGTGTGTTAATTATTTATTAAATCCGTAATGTTCTCAGATGCGCATGTAAATATATTACGATGTAAGGGAAACAACTCTTACTGTAAATGTCAAATAATCGGTATATCACTTAATGTTTTAAAGAAGTCAATTTATATGTAAATCTATATTATTGTATTCATATGAAATATGAGATAATTATGCTCATTTTCGTTTTTGATATTAACTGGGTTTAAAATATATAAACCAGCATTTATACAATATTAAACATTCGAATCCAAGACGCAGGAGTTTGTCTTTACTACAAGAAACACTGCTACATATTGTATTGTTTATTTGATAAAAATCATATTAATTATAGGCAGAAGCACACAAGTCACTAAACAATATTCTAAAAATTATTATTTGTACATGTACATTCATAGGAGGAGAGACACTACAAATCAATAAATCAAATGGTTATGTAAGTAATAATATTCATACATTAGTTGGATGTACGAGTAGTCTATCGTTCCCGTTTTTTACCTGCCTCACGCAGATACATTGCGAGACGGCACAATTGTTTGCGATTATGAATGGCAAGGAGTTGAACTAACTTAAACATTGAAGGACGAGTCCAGCAATATTTTTTTAGTACAATAATCGTAGACATTTATAAAAGTATAAAATGGAATTGTACGATTAAATATTAGAAAATTAATTATGCAAAGCCCGCTTGCGCCCCAACAATACATCATTCGAATTTATTGGACTGTATAGTACAAAATCGATTCGTAGTGTTATCACAGGCAAAGACGCTGAAAATATGTAAATATTTATATATATGTCATAGAGATCAGAGCGGATAAGATGCCCCTGTGCTGAGAGTTCAGATTTTCAATACATTTCAGGAAATATGAATAAATGAGTACCATAACCGCGGTACGTATATTTTTATTTCCTTCGTGTTATCTAAAGAGTGAATAGCATAATATTCGGTTAATGCACTATTCCAGATCCCTTTCCATTTCGGGATAGTATAATTGAATGCGATTCTTTTTCTTCTTTTTTTTTGCGTGATAAACAAATGGATAGAAAGAATAATATGTACTAGAGATTACATGCACAAGAATAGTTTAACCAGCCAGTCAACCCCATTCCTAAGTAAAAAAACAAAAAACAAACCAACAATCCAACTTTGAAATGGATATCATTGAAGCTTCAGGATGTTCACACACACGAAACATATGATAGAGCACATTGGAATAAAATGATAACAGTGACCAATATATTCATTCTTGCTTGCGCATGCCCAGTAAGGGATGGACTTGACATGCATGAAAATCATGGCAAAAGAAACTAGTATAAAAACCATGGTGATGACAATCAAATTAATTGCACTCATATTTACAATCAGAGTTGAAAAGCCTGTCACAAATAATGCATATACTGCGCTTAAAAGCTACGCTAGTAATGAACAAAAAGACGCGACGGTTCCTGTCAATTGTTGCCTGCTTTATATGGGATGCATGAATAGTAACAACACGTGACCTGCAGAGTAGAAATAAAATAAATATAAATAAGAATTGTCACAAAAAGGCAATATAAATGTTTGTTCCATAGAATAAAAATTCGTGAAACCCACAATTGTAAAGCTAGGTATCATATGGCGGCGAATGTCGGTGTTAGGAATGTAGAATCGATCGAGACGATTTTAGCTACCGTGACGAGATTTCCGATGACGCATAGGATTACTAAAAATTAATATTCCATCTGCTAAATTTCTTTTTTTTAAAGCTAAAATTGTAGGCGAGGTTCTGGCCCCGCCGTCCCCAACTTTCCTCAAGTCAATGTCTGAGTATTGGCCTCAAATTTATGCACTTTCCTTTAATTAAAGGATTTGAGTTGAGGAATGAGTTTAAGGATTTTAAAATGTTGGTGACGGTAGAGCCAGAGCTTACAATTCTATATGACGTTATGTAAACAAATACTCGTGCCATGTGTTTGTTTACAACTATACTCTGTCCTCGATTCACATTTTGCTTAATTACTCAATATTTGTAAATACGTCAAGATTCAAACGATGTTCATTCAAAAGTATGAAAAATTTCCAAGGGTTCTTCTTTGAAACGCACCCTCTAGCTTTATATCAGGTTTCAATACACTGCTAAAACATTGATGTCTACGGGGAATTTTTATATTCCAACAGACCCGGATGATAACGTTGAAAATTTGTCCGAGGTATTCCGAGTGACTTCCGAATGGATAAAAAATGTCAACATACCCCATTATAAATCTCCGTAAGTTTTCGTTCCTGTGACTTTTTCCGAGTGAAAAATGAGAATGTGTGAATGAAATTATCTTGGATATTTTTTCTTTCATCAATTTCAGTTGCATATCTTTCACAGGTATGTGTATTTTTATTAAAAATCTTCCAATTGTGCTGCATAATACATGTACCTAGGACAGACTATAGGTAGCTGAATAGAAAATATACATGTACATTACTTAAAACGTAATAAGAATTGAGAACACCAGAAACTGATAAACTATGTTAATAGTAAACTTGCGAGTAGAAAAATCTATTGAAAACAAAGCTTTAACCAGTATATACAACATTTAAATGTAAAAAAAAACAAAACAAAAAAACATGACTTCAGCTTTGTTTACATAACCTAGAAATGTGAGCTCTTTATCTCGCTTATATAACTTGACAAATGGCCGTAAAAGTTTAGCTGACTTTTAGAAATGCCTTGATTGAGTATTGTACACATTGCAAATGGAAAAGTAAATTTTGATCAAAATCGTTACCTTGCCCCTTTAAAACATCATGGTTACAAACTTGATTAGTTTCTGTATGAAGAGCTGTTTCATTGAAATGCATGTCTGACACAATCTCCAAGGAATACTGCAGTCATTACATCATCTAGAGTGTTGTAAAATATTTAATAAGTACACAACAACAAAACTACAATACAAAGAAGAATCTGAAAATTTCAGCGTATAAACCACTCATATTAAAATATTTGATAAAATTATTTTTACGTTCATAACTGATTTTTTCTTTTAAAAAAATTGCATGAAAAACTTACTTACTTAATTACTGTCTTACTTACTTACTTACTTACCTACCTACTTACTTACTTATTTACTTACTTAGTTTGTTCTAGTGGTGTATTGACTTGATCTCCAAACAGTTTGTAGGTTGTTAAATGCAGCTCTTGCCTTGGATAGTCTCCATCTGATATCAGTCTCTCCTCCACCATCCGGTTTTTTTTTTTACTACCCAAGTACATACAGGTGTTGGTACCTGTGAAGATGTGATCTTCCACTTTGACCGCTGGTGGGCTGTTTACATCTAGGGGGATCTCAGGGGTTTTTTGTGAACTTAAATTTAGTCCAGTGCTTCATGTGTATTTGTGGAGCCTGTTGGTTTTGTCTTGAATGTACTAGTGGGAGTGGGAGACTAAGGCTTTATATCATCAGCAAAGGCCAGGTCTTCTAGTGTTATAAACGTACCCCATCTGATGCCTCTCGAAATGTCAGATGTTGTATTCTTCGTGACCTTCGTCAATGGCTTTGATAAAGAGTATTGATGACATTACACAGCCTTGACGGACTCCTGTTTTAACATTAGCATGAAAAAGTGGTTTGCGCATAATCCTTAATAATTACATTCAGACTTCATCTTTTAAGCTTTGTTTAAGTATCTACGTGCTTACTTACTTAATAATTCTTAAAAAGGAAAAAAACCTTCTGTGTATTATCCGAACATAGATATTGTCCTATCATGAATTATGAAATAAATATGACATTGTTTAAAACAAAATTTAAAATGTGCATGGGGAAGCTATTACCAATATCTCGATATAATAATGCATTTATTCTTCTTTTGTTTAACAGTGTATTTGTGTTTTGACGAAAATGAATTTTTTGATTGATAGATTAATAATACGTTAAAATATCTGTTGAAGCAAATGTTAATGTATTCCGTATGTTTTCAGTTAAAAAGATTTGCATTCGGGTTTTTTCCTGTGAATTTTTTATGCAAAGATAAATATTTTATTAAAGGTAAGGAAATTATTAGAACTTTTGACACAGTAATAAGATTCTCTTCTAAAACAAATGCAATGTAGAGTAAAAGGAGGGGGAGGGGGGTATAAAAACAGGCATTTTTGTTAGGTTGAACTAGAATACTCATAATAGTTATTATTCAAAATACATGATGTCGAATCTGGATGTCAATATCATACATTTCTATTACAAATAATTAATTTGTGAACAATGATAACATATATGTAATATATGTATTGCCTGTTGGCTTCGCTGATTGTTGGTAGCAGATCGTTAGCTGGTCGTAGAATTGATATCTGATCGTAAACGATCGAAGTCCTTGAAACGTGACCTAACCCTCGATCCCAAGTGGTTTTAATATTACAACTCATTTGATTGCCTATTGTTTTGCAAAAAATATAATTGTGACATAAAAGGGCAGGATTTAAAAAATGTAAAAAAAAAAAAAAAAAAATTTAAAAAAAAGTATTTGATAAGTGCCAAACTACGACCGTGTGTAATTGTTATTAAGGGAAGTTTTAATGACATTGTGTAAATATCAGGATAAACCGAGGGGAACAAAATTCAAATTCCTGCACAATTCAAACTTTTGGTGGAGATACCGGGTATAATTTTTATCAGTATAAACTTTCTCTACAAAATATCATGACGTTGTATACTTTTCTATATGTACGAAGTATCCCCTTTGTGTTGTCATATTTATACCAATTAGTTGAAATTCAGAATTAATTTATAGTACAGAGTAATAATTAATATAGGTATACACTGGGATTTTCTTATTTTATTTCTACTTCAACCATTCTATCATTCAATCTACGTGTTCAATTATTATACCTTATCAACAAACTGCATGTACAACATCGGTTTTCAGGTAGAAGTATCTCACATGTGTGCACATGAAAACCTGGGGAAAAAAACATTTCTTGTCAAATGTGGAACTGCTAACTATTCATCTAAAACTGTGACCATTCTGAAGATCTAAACATCAGAGGATGTATCTTCTTGTCTTGTCTCTCGAACCAGAGGCATGCTAGAAGTTTTCCAAGTTGTATGCTTTATCCGATAACCCCCCATCCTCTAACTCGTCTTTCTTATCATTGTCTTCTCGAGTTTCGTCCATGTTTGCTTCGTTGTGTTCGTAGAAATCATAGGATACCATGGCAATTACAATGACGTTTTTTAAGGAAAATATGGACACGCCATGATTTAGACCATGCCACAGAATCATCCTCATGATTAGGAGAGGAAGGTTAATGATGTAAGCGAGCAGAACTTTGTGCAGCATCACCAAACGACGTGGAAGTTTGGCGTGGCCAAATTTTGTGTGAACAAGTGTTAAAAGAGGAATGGTTGGAATAACAAAGTTGAGACAGGCTATGGCTACTATTGCTTCTACAAGACCTGGTGGGAAGGCGTCGCGGTCTTCTTTGATAAATAGTGGTTCCATACTATCCACACAGTCCATGATGTCAAAAATGACGGTCCCTGTTAATTCCTCGATGTACGCTCTTCTCTCGGAACCCGGTTTAGCGTCGTGGAGTGAGGATAGATGAAGAAGAAATACTACTCCGGCGAGGGCTAGCGAAGTTTTGAGGGTGTTCGGACCAAAAAAGTCGTTTTCATTTAGGACGTCTGCAAAGTCAATGAAAATGATGCCCGCTTTAGTCGCGACAATGGCAGAGAATAGAAACCATGAACACACGCCGAGCCAGCTTCCGACTTTCTCCAACGTAGAATCGGATCTGGAGCCTCTTAGATTACGATAGGACACCAACAATGACGCAATGAAAAGGCAAAAAATGATGACGTCTGCCACCAGAATACCTAACCAGCTGATGTCTTTATGTTCCACGAGATAATAGTCCACACAACTTGTATGAAGGATGTAGACCAGCAAGCAGATGATCCGAACAGGTAGATATTTGACAGTACGACAGCACTTGATGAAACAGTTCGCCATTTGTGTCCCTTTTTATCCCCTTCATAACATCTTTAAGCTACAAAATACAGTATTAATTGAGAAATAGTTCTTACCTTTAGACTAAGAACCTTTCCAGTGCGAATAATTATTAAGCAAAATAATTAGCTTAACAAATTAATCATCTTATTTTTAAATGCATGTTACCATGCATTTCTAATGAGATACAAGCATTGTTTTTATCTTGAAAGAAGACACAGAAGATGAATGGCTGTACTGCCATGTCTTGATTTTTAATACGTATGATATAATTGTTAGATAATTAAACACAGTTAATTAAACACAGCTGATAACGAATTACACAAAATATACGAGCAATTCTGAGATTACAATGCAAATGTCAAAACGATGGATGGCGCCGATCCTCGACTGGCATTTGACAATGAGCCATAATTAATTGTTTTTACTATCAAAATTCTGTGATATTGTTAAAAAAAAACAAGAAACATGACTGCTGTTCTAAGAAAAAGTAATTATGTTTCGAAATGTAGGTAAAATGTGTTTTAAATAAATCTACGTGATTTAAATATGTTCGTAACCACAACTTTTTCAAAAATAGAATTATCTCGAGTTTTATCGGAAAGAATTTTTTACTATGACTTCATTTTAAACAGTGTGGTTTGAGAAGTTACCGGTTTGATTATGTAGTATTTTATTCAGAACTAAATGTACGTTACATTAAGTAACGAACATTTCACTTCAAATGTGTGTATATATTTTTTTCTAACTTTACAAAACGGTGTGTTTGTCCTTTGAATCAGGTAAAATCATAAAAAATAACTATTATTCAAAGCCTTAAAGCTGATTTTTAGTTTATATATATGCGCGAAAATAATGTAAACAAACACTGCGGTAATTTTACAAATTCACAATATATATAGCTTAGCTAAAATTGAAATTTTATAAACAATCAAATTTTATAAAAGAAAAATTATTTCTATGAATTCATTAATGCGCATGAATTTGACAGAATTTTGTTATTTATGTATCGGTAACGTACATTTGATCTTGAGGTTACTGACATATAAATTCACTTTTAGAGACAAAAGGGGTCACAGTAGAAAATGGTTTCAAGAGCATGATTTGTTCTGCGAGATACTGGGAGGAACCAAAAACCAAACAGACTGTGCACGTTAAAAATCTCTCAACTCGGCATTTTTGCGCAACTGTGTTGTATATCAGGAATAAGGAATCATTCTTTGAGTATTATGAGGTGGTAATTTCGGTCGGGGCGTGATCAAATCCAATAAAGCCCCAAGGACTTTATGATAGATTTGATCACGCCCCGACCGAAATTATCACCTCATAATATTCAAAGAATGATTGCTTATTACTTATATTTTTTTAATTTTAAGCCATTGTACGATTAAATATTTAAATATAAATAAGCAAACCCCGGTGGCGCCCCAATTATACGTCATTTGAAGTTATGGGTTATATAGTACAAAATCCATACGTAGTGTTATCACAGGCAAAGACCATGGAAAATGTAAATCTATGTATTTAAATAAATATTCCAGTAGTTTGTCTGATTATTAAAGCAGTATTTTCAAGTTAAAAGTAAAAAGAAAAAAATATGTGTACTAAACAAAATGTACGTCTGATAGCCATAGTTACGCCTCGTCTCCACAGTCAGTTATTTGTAATCATTCTCTGCAAAACATTTGTAAGATAAAATGTAGTTAGCACCAGGCATTGGGAAAGTCTCATATTATCGTACATGTCCGAAACTCGACGCAATGCAGAATGAACTTTGATAAGAACAATTGATAACGGGAAAAAAAAAATAAACAAAAAAGGTAGAAAGTTGTAATAGGTTTTAAATCTATAGAAACAAAAAAATTAAAGACCCAAACCCCTCTTAACACAACAATATGAATCATCAGGTTAGGATATGTGCGAAAAATGATTTAATTAAGATATAAACAGCATGTTAAAAGTTCAAAAGGGTATGAACTTGGTTGGCCACGTGATCAAATCCTGTGAAGCATTTAAAACATTGCTGGTTATTAATTATATTTACGTTTGAGACAGGAAAATCGTTCAGAATTATTTAAGGTAACTCCAGTGTCTTTCGGATCCGGTTCTTTTTTTACACGGCGTGCTAAATTTCCGGTTATAATTTTGGCACACAACAAGTGTTTTAAAATAATCATGGTTTGGTCAAAAAGTGGAAAATTTGTTAAAATATAGCATCTCCGTCGTTTAGAGGGATTGGAGAAAGCAAGGAAAGCAGCGAAATGTAAAAAGGTAAATGAGTGTGTAATATAATTGTACGTATTGTATGCATTCTCCTCCAACAATTACACTGCGTTTATGTAGCTTGACGACCTCATGTGACCTCCTGGACAAGGAGAGGATAAGTAAGTACTTGAATGTGTAATTAAAACTACATAACACTGATTGGTGTCTAATCTACAGATAAATATGTTAAAAAACAGGGATAGAAAGTATTTGACAGAAAGGGGGAGGGGGTACTACTGCACTCAAATATATGATTTTTTTGGCAGTCTTGACCTTAATTTTATATGTATAATACAGTTTCATTGAGTATATCAATTTAAGTGACTGTTAGATTGTGTCTTTTTGGTACATTTCATTTTTTTCCAAAGTTTGCAAGAAACAACTAGTAAAATTTACATTTTCAATATGGGGGTACACATGTTCAAGAGACTATCAAGCAAAAACTAGATGGTCAATTTTGATAAACTATGTCTTTTTGTTAACACAATATGTAACTCTTAATAAATATTCTTTAAAAAATGTATGTAAACTGAATAATTTTTTAGAATTTTTCAAAAATATGCAATTTTGTGATTTTTTAGGGAAGGTTGTGGCAAGAAAAAATGTAATATTTTTTATATTTTCTGTAGAAAATCAATAATTTTATTATGATTTAATGTTAATCAATTGATTTGCTAAAATTATTGCTAAAATTATAACCTAACATGATGTATTTTGGTGCATAATTTAATAAATTATGAGATCATTCATCATGGTGTTAAATTTTGGCTGTTAAATTTTTGGACCTTGTGAGCTGAAGCTCACTGTAGGAAAACAAACGTGCAAAGGTATAAATATTTTAGTCTCTATAGTAAGTTTATAAGTTGTTTTAACTATTAAAATTAAAAAATGTTTGGTTTGACACGGATTTCTAAAACACTGGAGTTACCTTAATAAAACCATGTTTTATGTGTAAATCAATGCAACCGTCATACGATAAGCACATGCGACAATCATTGTGACGTCATTGAAAAATTCACACAGAATTGAACGTTCTCGTTATACAGGTTCATAATATGGAAACATATTTTGCAAATGTAAATTATGAAAATACAGTATAAGTTCTTTACCATAAGGGACAAGAATGTATGTACCCCATATCCACGGTTATTATTTTATAAATAAAAAACTAGTAATAAAAAGTTGGGTTAATCTAATTTAAGTGAGGAATTTTGTATGTAGGAAATATGTTCATTCAATCTTTAAAAAAAAGGGAACTCTCAAAATCATGAGATTAGCTCCCCCCCCCCCCCCACGGCACCCCCTGATGCTACGTGCCTGAAATTGCACAGAATTTATACGTCGCTGTTAGTCTTATCAATGATATGAGTGGTATATGCATGCATAGACTTTGAATAAGAGGAAAATCGATGATAACATGGACACATTGATTCTATCCAGATTTTTTTTTTTACCTTTTTCAAACTTTTACAATAAAAAAAGCCCCTATTTTTTTTTAAAACGGAGTCGATTGAACTAACCTTGGCTTAGTGGGCTTGGTGTAAAAGCTGACTCTGGATCCCTCACTTTGGATAGTCTGGAGTCTCGTACAAAGGGGGGTAGGTTGATGTGTCAATTCAATTCACATCATATTTCATTATTTCGATTTTATAGTATCAAGAACAAAATTGATGTCCAGATTTATTGTAATTTTTTTTTCACGTCTAAGTGAAGCGATAAGCTTTTTATGCGATTTTTTAAACCTCAACACACAGCACAAAGAATTATATTAGATACACAACAAAAGCTTGGGACAAAACTGCTTAACACTTTTGATCTTGGTAGTCCCAGTATTCCAATTGACATATATTACATTTTCCTTTTGTTACATAATAACTGGGATCAAAAGTGATATTGCCCCAGGGCCCGATGAACATGTGATAAAAACTCAAACAGAGGTGAAATTTGTTGATGTTTTTGTATTTTCGTTTTTGTAATTATTTAATCATGTACATTTTTCTGCAATGATCGCTACCTTCATTACCCGCATGAGTCATCAAAGAAAGCATTTTATTGTTTATATTTACATTTGAAAAAAGTAGGTAAAGTTCAATGTTTAATAAAATTACTGTTAATGTATATTAGTACGTTAGCTAAAAGAAACAGCCAAATCGTCTCCTTTATTGGAATTTAAGTTTGACATCATCATGATTATTTCGTGCAGTTCGTGATTTTTCTTAGGTAGCTGTAGGTGTCGACCAATCGATAAACGGGGCGTGTACATTTCAGTCCTGTCAGTTTCTACAACTATTCTGTAGAGTTATGAAAAAACTTAAGTTTCCGAATCATACTCGGTAGATGTAAATATACATGTGTGAGTGCACTCATATATAGGTATTGCTGGTGACAATATATTTTTCCCCTAATGCGTTTTAAATACCCGGGTCAATGAAATAAATACAGTTCCCTATACTCTGTCCCGAGTTTTTGCTTCCAAAACCTTTTGCTTGGTATTTCGATAATCATAAATACCTTTGTGCTCAAACTAAGTTCATCCACTAATATGAAAGATGCTCAGATTACTGAGTATCTGTTTTGAAACGCCCCGGTCCCCCCTCTGCCGCTTCAGGTTTCAATACACATCAATAGATAGAATAAATAGAAAATCTACGGGGATTTTGCATTGCATCAGCCATTAATTAGCCCGGATGATAACGTTGAAAATTTGTGCGAGGTGTCCCGAGTACTTCCGAATGGCGAAAAGATGTAAACATTTCCCATTATAAATCTCCGTAAGAAAATTGTTTTCGTTCCTGTAAACTTTTATGAGTGAAAAAGGATAATTTGTCAATAAAGATATCTTGGATATATTCCTTTTTATCGATTTCAACTGTACATGTATTTCTTTCACAGGTATGTGTATTTTTATTAAAATCGTCAAAAAGTGATGGAAGCAATAACTTGGAACAGACAATAACAGTCTTTTAAATGGCAAACCAGGAAGACCATGAATATACGGAAATCCCCATCTTCGCTAGCCAAGGGTTTCTGATCCGCACCGCTCCTCACGAACCAGAAACCCTTGGCTAGCGAAGATGGGAAATCCCGTAAACAATATAAATCTAATATGAATACAGTATCCCAGTTGTATTTGTTATACTTGATAGAACATGAACTAAACAGGTAAGTACGCCATCTTGTTTATATGTCTTCACAATTGCATCACAAAGCTTGTATTTGAACTTGTACAGAACTTTTTTTTTCATTATAAAGGATTAACCGATATAAGGCATTAGATATTTTACCCATTTACAGCAATATAAGAACGCAAAATTTTCCGATGAAATGAAAGCGTCCCCTTTTGGTTATCGTATATTGATAATTTGTTTTATGAAACCATTGCATATTTTGTCAATCGAAACTACTATATTGGGCGTGGTTTGCGACGATGGAAGTACATGTAGGCTTGCAGAAATTTTTTCCACAGGGAGGGGAATTGGGGGCGGTCGCTTACAGACCGCAAGTACATTCAGGGGGATCTGGGAATCTAGGGGGCGAAGCTTTCATAAGCTTCTAAAGCTATTGAGATTTTAAAGTGTAATATGAAGACTTGAAGTTAACCTTAATATTTGTGATTGCGTTAAGGGTCCTCCAAACTTTTTAAATTGTAACGCTATTGATTAATCTAAATAAAAGTTCCTAAAATATTCGAACTCAAGACACTCGGGTCGGTAGATCGAAGCTTCACCTATTGCGCTACAGAGATAGACACTAAATTTTGGCGGGTTAAAATCGCCATGCTGTGACGTATTGCCATAAAAATGGAAGTCACGGGGTGTCGAGGATCCTTAATACATGTATATGTTTAATGCATTATTTTGGAGGGGAATATCAAAGAAAAATTGCAATTATTTCCGAGTTTCTGATCAAAAATATTGTTTTTTAAGAACGTAAACAACGTTGCAAAGGCTGATAAAACCGAATTAAAATTTTACAATTTTTAATTCTAGAATGCTAAAAAATTGCACAATAATATCATTCTGAAGCAGTGATATAATATGTTCTCTCATCGACATTAAAATCGCAAAGTTTCTGGTACCACCTAAAGACTATTTCTATTCTTTGATTTTTTTACAGTACAAACCATGCATGTATGTATTACTAGGCTGTACATAATTTTAAATAAATTAAAATTTCTGTTTAAGCGGAGTCGGAAATGATCCTATTGTTCAGAATACTTAGTTGTTTTGAAAAATAAAGTTATAGTTCTTAAAAACAAAAGGATACGATACTATACGTTCAAAGATATTTATCATGCGCGGATCTAGAGGGGGGTTAGTGGGCTGCAGATCACCCCCCCCCCCTCCCCTTGCAAAATTTAAATTTCTTTAAATTTACCGGGGGCTGAATTTCAGGGTAATCTACTAGTAAACTGCTACCCTTGTAAACAAAATTGAGATGTGGTCATCTTTAGTCTTTGAGATTCATAAAACATCTGTTATTATTTGAAATAAACTGATATCTTTGTTATTTCATGCGAAGTATGAAGGTAGCGACATTGCAGAACATACCCTAATCTGCGTTAGCGGGTTATATAAATGTTTTCTGCTTGTCGACTTGTCCTATTGTAAATTTTGTCATATTTACTGCCACACGGTAAATTAAACATTTTACAACATGACACTACCCTCATAACCCGCACGAATGATCAAAGACAATAACAAATTAATAAATTGATCGTATTTAGAGTAAGTAAAACTACCGAAATCATTGTTAATGAACATCATTACTATATATAAAAGAAAAAGCCAAGTCGTTTTGCATGGGAATTTGATTCTGACATCATGATTACCGGTATTTCGTGCAGTTCGGGATTCATCTTATGTTGCTGAAGGTTTCGACCAATCGACGATGTCAGTCCTGTCAGTTTCTATAGAGCTATGAATTACAATCAATTTCCTTAAAAAAAATAGAGGAAATGATATTTAGTGGATATAAATATATATGTGTAAATACAAAGATAATGATATGAAAGCGCAGACACTCGCTTTATTTCAGCATTTTGTTGCTGATCAATATTATTCAACGTTTTTAGAATATAGATTATTCCCTCTGTAAAATATAGATCTAGTAATCTCATCCTTTGCCACGAAAATCTTTGCAGAAGGGTGGCAAGAACAGCATTATGGAGGCTGGATAGTCCTCAAATTAACCATCAGTTATACTTGAAATTTTAAGACACAATTTGTTTAGCTATAAACTGTTATTTAGTAAACATATAATCCATATATCTTACCTTTTAAATTTGGGCATTTTCCTATACATGTATTTTTATACAGAACTTTATTTTTAAAGGAGACCAATACGGGCTATAAATGACCACGACCATCGAGCTCTCTTAAATGTTGTAATCGTTTTCATTTACGATGTTTTAGGGTTCATTCATACATGTATGTGTAATTTATGTTTTCTGTCTTAGTTTCAGGGAAGAAAAGTTTATTAAGACATGGATATCATTCTCACGACCTTTCTTTCTCTTCTGCTGAAGATGGCTGCGTTTGCTCAAGCGGATGTGACGTGTACTGATGACGCCAACTGTTTGTATTCCTAAGCCACAACACTGTCCGCGGATTGTTCATCACGTGAACATGCAATTCCTCCTTGCTTCAACGAAACTTCCGACTTAGCGGCCGAACAACAGATTAGATCATGCTCCAGACAATATGCCAAAGAATATAGAATTTCTTGATTTATCCTATAATGCTACATCCGATAAGTTGGTTTTCTTGCGGAAATACAAGCACTTGCAACATCTAAATTTAGACAATAATTTCATTAAAACTGATTCAATTCAAAGAGTGACTAAAATGCCAAACTTACAAATCTGGTCCCTCAAAAATAATTTTAGAACGCTGAATGCATATCCAGACAACTTACTTGCAGGGTTTTGTTCATTACATCATCTGCGAATTGATGGACTTCCAGAAGAAAATTTCGCTGACATGTTTGCAAACAACAGTAATAGCTTGAAAATCTTTGATGTCTCCGGACAGGATGGATTTTATAAAATCTCGCGAGTGAAAACGTCCATGTTTGATAAATTCAATCTTACACACTTATATTTGTCTCAGTGCAATTTACTAATTTACTATGATTACCGCAAAACATGTCATATCTCACCAGAAGCGAGAGTTTCCGGGGAATTTGTTCACAATGTGAAAGACACTTACCCTTCGTTTATGCGAAACTATTCACAAGGTTTCTTGCCAGACTATGGGCACATTTTATTTGCCTAGAAATTTAACAACAGTAATTGCAAACGATATGAAACTTCAATACCACTTTGGAAAACTGAACATTGGGCAATGCAATGTGACACATCTTCATTTTTTTTTAACAAAATGGATGGCCCACTGCACGAATGTAACAACATTATATATCTTGATTTTTCAAACAACTATTGCCATCACATTTCTCCACAGGCTTTACAAATTCAAACACAACTTAGAGTGCTAAACTTTTCTCGAAATCATGTAGGTCAGAGTTTTCAAGACGACAACAGTGGTGAAATTTTGGGACGCAACAGTAAGCTGGCTTTCTTGAATTTACATGACAATAAGATAACTACCTTGCCACGGCATGTTTTTATTCATAACTCAATGATAAAATACCTTAACATTTCAAACAACAGACTGGACACATGGAGTGTTGATCTTCGTCACATGTCTCAGCTTCAACTTCTGGATCTGTCGTACAACTTAATATCTGAACTCAATGAGTCGGCCATTGATTGTATTTCCCAAGCACAAAAATTTCTCTATTGCTTTTCAAGGAAATCCTTTATCTTGTTCGTGCAAGAACCTTTTCTTTTTAAATTGGATAAATAAAGACGGACGGTCCAGATTTAGCCACCCAACGTACATTTACAGAAATGGAACGACTTTATCACTTCAAAACCTGCCAGACATTTTGAATATATTACAGAAGGATTGTTCCCCCTTCAGCTTAATCATTATATTGCATGGCATCTTCATTCGTTTGCTTCGTTACAAGTTTTATAATATACCGAATCATATATCGGTACCGATGGAAAATTCTATTCAAGCGTATCATATTTTCTACAAGTAAGGTAGTCGAGCAGAAAATTTTCTACGAATCTGACGTGTTTATATCATATGCTGAACACCAGAGAAACTTCTCAATAGACATGGCAAGAAAACTCGAAAACAAGGGATTAAAAGTCCGCATTCACGACCGTGATTTTCTTCCGGGGATAGAAATAGCTGAAAATATAACAAACGCAATTCACAACAGCAGACGAACTGTGATTGTCATGACGTCACATTTTCTGAAATCTCATTGGTGCATGTTTGAGTTGAATATGGCGCGCATGGAAAGCATATATTCCCGCGGAAGAGAAAACTTTCTTCTATTAATTCTATTAGAGAAAAGTGTTGTCAAAGATATGCCTCGGTCCCTTTTGGACATTATCGAAAGTAAATCATACTTGGAGTACCCGGATGATGATAGCTTCCAGAGTCCAGATGCATTCTGGGCAAATTCGGAAGAGGCTATAAATGAAAACGAGTAAAATGTGATCTGTTAAATCAACTGGACTTCAAATACTAGTACAATGTATATTCTTTATTTTATTCATGAATGACACAACATTGTATTTGAAGTGATAATATCGTGGATGCATTTGATTTTTCTTTGTTGTTCAATTGTTATACTCCCTCTTAAAAAAAAAACAATAAAATGAATGAACAGTTTAGTTCTTTCCAAATATCGGAATGAAGTGTGCTTCTCGTTGAATTGGACAATAACCATGGATGGCAATGATTACAGTTATTATATAGGTGTGCAGTATTTAATTTGCACAAATAATCGTTTAAAGTCTTATATTTACATTCTACTGTGTTTTTCCATTAAATTCTGTGATCTTCAAATGCCTCTAAATGCAACAAGTAGTCAAAGGTTAAAATGACGAGTTTTATTATGACGTCACAAACGTTGAACGCTGTAAACTGCAACGTCACAAGCGAAAATCAAAGTTCACGCTTGTGGCTGTTACTGTGGCTCTTCCATTAATATTAACTTACCCTTAGGATAAGATAGAAATTATAAGGTATGAATCACATTTGCAGACAAGGCAAGAAGTTAAAAAATGTAAATATAAGCATTAAATCATGATTTTTTGAAGTATACACTCTCATAACTGCAGCGGTGTGTGCATACAAATTTTCATAACGCGCTAACGCGCGTTACTCAATTTGTATGCACACACCGCTGCAGTTATGAGAGTGTATACTTCAAAAAATCATGATTCAATGCTATAATATTTACATTCTACTGTGTTTTTCCATTAAATTCTGTGATCTTCAAATGCCTCTAAATGCAACAAGTAGTCAAAGGTTAAAATGACGAGTTTTATTATGACGTCACAAACGTTGAACGCTGTAAACTGCAACGTCACAAGCGAAAATCAAAGTTCACGCGTGTGGCTGTTACTGTGGCTCTTCCATTAATATTAACTTACCGTTAGGATAAGATAGGAATTTTAAGGTATGAATTCACATTTGCAGACAAGGCAAGAAGTTAAAAAATGTAAATATAAGCATTAAATCATGATTTTTTGAAGTATACACTCTCATAACTGCCGCGGTGTGTGCATACAAATTTTCATAACGCGCTAACGCGCGTTACTCAATTTGTATGCACACATCGCGGCAGTTATGAGACTGTATACTTCAAAAAATCATGATTCAATGCTATAATGAAATACATGTATCACCACTGTAGAGCTTCTACCAGCATCTCAATGTAGATGGTGGCCATAGAAATTATCAAGAGCCGTGCTTTATGGGTGGTCGTCTTATTTTGCCAATTGTTGGCCAGGTATTCACCAAAGTCGATGGCTCATATTTATCTTAATCCAAACAATCAAAAATCGCCATAAAAGATATCGGTATAAAATATTATCCATCCAATAAGTGAAGGTAAGAATGTTTCTCATTCGTTTCTTAATTGTTTGAATTGACATTGAAGAAATTAACCTTTTCGTCGATCGAGATGGAAGCATAACAAATTAGAAAAAAAACTAGACGCTTGTTGCGAGCAACAAAAGGTCTTCCGTTTGAATACACCTTAAAAAAGACTATAGAGATAGTTGTTCTTTCTACCAATTCTTAACACTCTTAAATATAGAGCAAAACCAATACCGGATATCTAAAACGCTATGTAAAAGTCAAATCCAATATTGTAAACTCCGTATTGTGACGTATTTCGATCATCGGTCACTTCGCCGGCATCAAAGACATTCCGATGCAACAACAGTGAATCAGAATTCAACGATGCAACTGCATTACAAATAGATAAAATGGCTAACTGCGGGTCGAAAAACAAATATTTTTCATAATGAAACATGTACTAACATTTAAAATTATTCTTGTGTTTAGAATGACTTTTTTCAATAGTATGTCAAGAGAGAGAGAGAGAGAGAGAGAGAGAGAGAGAGAGAGAGAGAGAGAGAGTTCGTTATCCCCACATGTCATCGTAGAGGCGGAGTTCAGACATTCACTGCTCATGACGAGAGAGAGAGAGAGAGAGAGAGAGAGAGAGAGAGAGAGAGAGAGAGAGAGAGAGAGAGAGAGAGAGATAAGTAAATATACAATTCAAATGTGTATATAAGCTGTAAAAAACACATTTGTCAATAAACGCATGTATACATGCATGCCTGTATCCATGTATGTGGAGAAACATTAAACAGCCCTCAATTTATAGTCATGTTGATAATTGAAACATAAGCATAAGTTAGGAGAACGGGTTATTTCATACCCGCAGTCGCTAATAGTTGAGTGCACACAGACATTGAGATAGCGGCATTTCTTTGATGCCGGCAAAGCGACCCGGCGAGCTCTAATGCGGTCGTATTACAGGGGTGCTTCGGCGGCATGACTTTGATGCCGGCGTTGCTACAAGCGTCTGAATTTAAATAGCTGCTGAAAAAAAAGACTGTCACATAGCAGGAAATTAACGGTATTTCTAACCGGGCTCTATATTTGTACTGAAAAAACCCCGATATTATTTTGATTTACGATAAAATTTAAACGGAAAACATTTTAAGCCATCATTTTCAAGTTAAAATCCTAAAACAAACCACAATTAAGAAAGAAAAAACGTTCGACACTCGGGGACTGAACCCGGGTCGCCTGGGCACAAGTCCACCACTCTAACGACTGAGCTACGCGGACTCTCGCTTCAAGACTTTGAAGCCTAATATCTCATGAATGCGTGGATCGATTTTAAAACGGATTTCATATTCTGAAGTTTTGAACGCGTCTCGATCGAATAATAAAATAAAAAAAATTTAAATAAAAAAAGTTGAAAAATGATAATTTTTTGTTTCCTTCCGGTGACGACCGGAAGTGACGGCGGACGTTCGGATATGCGAAGGGCACTGCGGCTGACAACTCTCTATCATCCCTGAAAATTTGAAAGTTCTATCTTGAATACTTTTGGAGAAAAATCGTGAACAAGCGAAAACATAAAATTTTTAATATCGCGGGACCGGAAGTGACGACCAAGAAAACCTCGTGTAATTTTCTTACAAATTTAGTCATGAATAAGATTTGAAAGTTTCATCAAAATCGGTTAAAGCGTTTTTGAGAAACCGTGACAGAAAAAAAAAAAAATAATAATAATAATAACTAGACGCTCGTTGCGAGCAACAAGAGGTCTTCCGTTTGAATACACCTTAAAAAAGACAATAGAGATAGTTGTTCTTTTCTACAATTTCTTAACACTCTTTAACATAGAGCAAAACCAATACCGGATATCTAAAACGCTATGTAAAAGTCAAACCAATATTGTTAAATCCGTATTGTGACGTATTTCGATCCTCGGTCACTTCGCCGGCATCAAAGACATTCCGCCGCAACAACAGCGAATCAGGTTCCGACGATGCAACTGCATTACAAATAGATAAATAGCTAACCGCGGGTCGAAAAACAAATATATTTTTCATATTTATACATGTACTAACATTTAAAATTATTCTTATGTTGAGAATGACTTTTTTCAATAGTATGGAGAGAGAGAGAGAGAGAGAGAGAGAGAGAGAGAGAGAGAGCTCATAGCTGGGCTTAGCAATTTTTTTTTTGCTTATTGGAATACAACTTTATATTTAGTATCGACATCTTTCTGGGTTGACCCTTAAATCCAACATAGGTTAGAGAACTACGCACAAGCAAGGCTACAACTGTAGAAAAGTTTGAACGAATTGTTTAGATCCGTGTTTACTCTGATGGTGTTTTGTATTTTTTCTTTGTAATTTTGAGTTTGAACAGAGTTCATTATCACCACATGTCATCGTAGAGGTGGAGTTCAGACATTCACTGCTCATGACTTAACTGAGAGAGAGAGAAAAGAGAGAGAGAGAGAGAGAGAAGTAAATGTACAATTCAAACATGTATATAATCTGTAAAAAAAACCATTTGTCAATAAACGCATGTATACATGCATGCCTGTATCCACGTATGTGGAGAAACATTAAACAACCCTCAGTTTTAAGTTATGTATAATAATTAAAACATAAGCATATTGTTAGGAGAACGGTTATTTCCTACCCGCAGTCGCTATTGTTGTGTGCACACAGGCATTGAGATGGCGGCATTTCTTTGATGCCGGCAAAGCGACCCGGTGAGCTCTAATGCGGTCGTATTACAGGGGTTCTTCGGCAACATGACTTTGATGCCGGCAATGCTACGAGCGTCTGAATTTAGATAGCTGCTGATAAAAAAGGACTGTCACAAAGCAGGAAATTAACGGTATTTCTAACCAGGCTCTATATTTGTACTGAAAAAAATCCCCGATATTATTTTGATTTATGATAAAATTTACACGGAAAACATTTTAAACCATCATTTTCAAGATAAAATCGTAAAACAAACCACAATTAAGAAAGAAAAAACGTTCGACACTCGGGGACTGAACCCGGGTCGCCTGGGCACAAGTCCACCGCTCTAACGACTGAGCTACGCGGACTCTCGCTTCAAGACTTTGAAGCCTAATATCTCGAGAATGCTTGGTTTGATTTTAAAACGGATTTCATATTCTGAAGTTTTCAACGCGTCTCTATCGAATAATAAAATAAAAAAAATTCAAGTCAAAAAAATTGAAAAATGATAATTTTTTGTTTCCTTCCGGTGACGACCGGAAGTGACGGCGGACGTTCGGATATGCGAAGGGCACTGCGGCAGACAACTCTCTATCATCCCTGAAAATTTGAAAGTTCTATCTTAAAAAGTTTTGGAGAAAAATCGTGAACAAGCGAAAACATAAATTTTTTAATATCGCGGGACCGGAAGTGACGACCAAGAAAACCTCGTGTAATTTTCTTACAAATTTAGTCATGAATAAGATTTGAAAGTTTCATCAAAATCGGTTAAAGCGTTTTTGAGAAACCGTGACAGAAAAAAAAAATAATAATAATAATAATAATAATAATAGAGGAAAAGAAACAAAGCAAAAACAATAAGGTCTTCCGTTGGAAACGGAAGACCTTAACTAGACGCTTGTTGCGAGCAACAAAAGTTCTTCCGTTTGAATACACATTAAAAAAGACTATAGAGATAGTTGTTCTTTCTACCAATTCTTAACACTCTTAAACATAGAGCAAAACCAATACCGGATATCTAAAACGCTATGTAAAAGTCAAATCCAATATTGTAAAATCCGTATTGTGACGTATTTCGATCATCGGTCACTTCGCCGGCATCAAAGACATTCCGATGCAACAACAGTGAATCAGAATTCAACGATGCAACTGCATTACAAATAGATAAAATAGCTAACTGCGGGTCGAAAAACAAATATTTTTCATATTTAAACATGTACTAACATTTAAAATTATTCTTGTGTTTAGAATGACTTTTTTCAATAGTATGTCGAGAGAGAGAGAGAGAGAGAGAGAGAGAGAGAGAGAGAGAGAGAGATAGAGAGAGAGAGAGAGAGAGAGAGAGAGAGAGAGAGAGAGAGAGTTCGTTATCCCCACATGTCATCGTAGAGACGGAGTGCTCATGACGAGAGAGAGAGAGAGAGAGAGAGAGAGAGAGAGAGAGAGAGAGAGAGATAGCGCGAGAGAGAAGTAAATATACAATTCAAACGTGTATATAAGCTGTAAAAAAACACATTTGTCAATAAACGCATGTGTACATGCATGCCTGTATCCATGTATGTGGAGAAACATTAAACAGCCCTCAATTTAAAGTCATGTTGATAATTGAAACATAAGCATAAGTTAGGAGAACGGGTTATTTCCTTCCCGCAGTCGCTAATTGTTGTGTGCACACAGACATTGAGATAGCGGCATTTCTTTGATGCCGGCAAAGCGACCCGGCGAGCTCTAATGCGGTCGTATTACAGGGGTGCTTCGGCGGCATGACTTTGATGCCGGCGTTGCTACGAGCGTCTGAATTTAAATAGCTGCTGATAAAAAAAAAGACTGTCACATAGCAGGAAATTAACGGTATTTCTACCCGGGCTCTATATTTGTACTGAAAAAACCCCGATATTATTTTGATTTACGATAAAATTTAAACGGAAAACATTTTAAGCCATCATTTTCAAGTTAAAATCGTAAAACAAACCACAATTAAGAAAGAAAAAACGTTCGACACTCGGGGACTGAACCCGGGTCGCCTGGGCACAAGTCCACCACTCTAACGACTGAGCTACGCGGACTCTCGCTTCAAGACTTTGAAGCCTAATATCTCATGAATGCGTGGATCGATTTTAAAACGGATTTCATATTCTGAAGTTTTGAACGCGTTTCTATCGAATAATAAAATAAAAAAAAATCAGGTCAAAAAAGTTGAAAAATGATAATTTTTTGTTTCCTTCCGGTGACGACCGGAAGTGACGGCGGACATTCGGATATGCGAAGGGCACTGCGGCAGACAACTCTCTATCATCCCTGAAAATTTGAAAGTTCTATCTTAAATACTTTTGGAGAAAAATCGTGAACAAGCGAAAACATATTTTTTTTAATATCGCGGGACCGGAAGTGACGACCAAGAAAACCTCGTGTAATTTTCTTACAAATTTAGTCATGAATAAGATTTGAAAGTTTCATCAAAATCGGTTAAAGCGTTTTTGAGAAACCGTGACAGAAAAAAAATAATAATAATAATAATAATAACTAGACGCTCGTTGCGAGCAACAAGAGGTCTTCCGTTTGAATACACCTTAAAAAAATATAGAGATAGTTGTTCTTTTCTACAATTTCTTAACACTTTTTAACATAGAGCAAAACCAATACCGGGTATCTAAAACGCTATGTAAAAGTCAAACCAATATTGTAAAATCCGTATTGTGACGTATTTCGATCCTCGGTCACTTCGCCGGCATCAAAGACATTCCGCCGCAACAACAGTGAATCAGGTTCCAACGATGCAACTGCATCACAAATTAGATAAAATAGCTACCGCGGGTCGAAAAACAAATAGTTTTCATATTTATACATGTACTAACATTTGAAATTATTCTTATGTTTAGAATGACTTTTTTCAATAGTATGACGAGAGAGAGAGAGAGAGAGAGAGAGAGAGAGAGAGCTCTTAGCTAGGCTTAGCAATTTCTTTTGCTTATTGGATACAACTTTATATTTACATGTAGTATCGACATCTTTGTAGGTTGACCCTTAAATCTAATATTCAAGTTAGAGAACTACGCACAAGCAAGTCTACAACTGCAGAAAAGTTTCAACGAATTGTTTAGATCCGTGTTTACTCTGATGGTGTTTTGTATTTTTTCTTTGTAATTTTGAATTTGAACACAGTTGGTTATCACCACATGTCATCGTAGAGGCGGAGTTCAGACATTCACTGCTCATGACTTGACTGAGAGTGAGAGAAAGAGAGAGAGAGACAGAGAGAGAGAGAGAGAGAGAGAGAGAGAGAAGTAAATGTACAATTCAAACATTTATATAATTCAAGTATGTGGAGAAACAATAAACAACCCTCAGTTTAAAGTCATGTATAATAATTGAAACATAAGCATATTGTTAGGAGAACGGTTATTTCGTACCCCCAGTCGCTAATTGTTGTGTGCACACAGTCATTGAGATGGCGGCATTTCTTTGATGCTGGCAAAGCGACCCGGCGAGCTCTAATGTGGTCGTATTACAGGGGTGCTTCGGCGGCATGACTTTGATGCCGGCGATGCTACGAGCGTCTGAATTTAGATAGCTGCTGATAAAAGAAGACTGTCACAAAGCAGGAAATTAACGGTATTTCTAACCGGCCTCTATATTTGTACTGAAAAAAAACCCAATATTATTTTGATTTATGATAAAATTTAAACGGAAAACATTTTAAACCATCATTTTCAAGATAAAATCGTAAAACAAACCACAGCTTAGAAATAAAAAATGTTCGACACTCGGGGACTGAACCCGGGTCGCCTGGGCACAAGTCCACCACTCTAACGACTGAGCTACGCGGACTCTCGCTTCAAGACTTTGGAGCTTAAAATCTCGAGAATGCATGGACCGATTTAAAAACGGATTTCATTTTCTGAAGTGTTGAAAGCGTCTCTATCGAATAAGAACATAATAAAATTTCAAATCAAAAAAGTTGAAAAATGACTTATTTTTGTTTCCTTCCGGTGACGACCGAAAGTGACGGCGGACGTTCGGATATGCGAAGGGCACTGCGGCAGAAGACTTTCTACCATCTCTGAAAATTTGAAAGTTCTATCTTAAATACTTTTGAAGAAAAATTGTGAACAAGCAAAAACATAAAATCTTTAATATCGCGGGACCGGAAGTGACGACCAAAAAAATCTCGTGTAATTTTCTTACAAATTTAGTCATGAATTAGATCTAAAAGTTTCATTAAAATCGGCTGAAGTGTTTTTGAGAAAACGTGGGAGAAAAAAAAAATAATAATAATAATAGAGGAAAAGAATCAAAGCAATAACAATAAGGTCTTCCGTTTGAAACGGAAGACCTTAATAATAGAGGAAAAGAAACAAAGCAAAAACAATAAGGTCTTCCGTTGGAAACGGAAGACCTTAACTAGACGCTCGTTGCGAGCAACAAGAGGTCTTCCGTTTGAAAACACCTTAACAAAGACTATAGAAATAGCTGTTCTTTGTTACCATTTCTTAACACTCTTAAAGATAGAGCAAAACCAATACCGGATATCTAAAACGCTATGTAAAAGTCAAACTAATGTTGTAAAATCCGTATTGTGACGTATTTCGATCCTCGGTCACTTCGCCGGCATCAAAGACATTCCGCCGCAACAACAGTGAATCAGGTTCCAACGATGCAACTGCATTACAAATAGATAAAATAGCTAACCGCAGGTCGAGAAACAAATATTTTCATATTTATACATGTACTAACATTTAAAATTATTCTACTGTTTAGAATGACTTTTCATGACTGCTCATGACTTGACTGAGAGAGAGAGAGAGAGAGAGAGAGAGAGAGAGAGAGAGAGAGAGAGAGAAGTAAATATACAATTCAAACATGTATATAAGCTGTAAAAAAACACATTTGTCAATAAACGCATGTATACATGCATGCCTGTATCCATGTATGTGGAGAAACATTAAACAACCCTCAATTTAAAGTCATGTATAATAAATGAAACATAAGCTTATAGTTAGGAGAACGGGTTATTTCCTACCCGTAGTCGCTAATTGTTGTGTACACACAGACATTGAGATAGCGGCATTTCTTTGATGCCGGCAAAGCGACCCGGCGAGCTCTGATGCGGTCGTATTACAGGGGTGTTTCGGCGGCATGACTTTGATGCCGGCGTTGCTACGAGCGTCTGAATTTAGATAGCTGCTGATAAAAAAAAAGACTGTCACATAGCAGGAAATTAACGGTATTTCTAACCGGGCTCTATGTTTGTACTGAATAAAAACTCCGATATTATTTTGATTTATGATAAAATTTAAACGGAAAACATTTTAAGCCATCATTTTCAAGATAAAATCGTAAAAGAAACCACAATAAAGAAAGAAATAACGTTCGACACTCGGGGACTGAACCCGGGTCGCCTGGGCACAAGTCCACCACTCTAACGACTGAGCTACGCGGACTCTCGCTTCAAGACTTTGAAGCTTAATATCTCGAGAATGCGTGGATCGATTTTAAAACGGATTTCATATTCTGAAGTTTTGAACGCGTCTCTATTGAATAATAAAATAAAAAAAATTCAAGTCAAAAAAGTTGAAAACTGATAATTTTTTGTTTCCTTCCGGTGACGACCGGAAGTGACGGCGGACGTTCGGATATGCGAAGGGCACTGCGGCAGACGACTCTCTATCATCCCTGAAAATTTGAAAGTCCTATCTTAAAAACTTTTGGAGAAAAACCGTGAACAAGCGAAAACATAATTTTTTTAATATCGCGGGACCGGAAGTGAAGACCAAAAAAACCTCGTGTAATTTTCTTACAAATTTAGTCATAAATAAGATTTGAAAGTTTTATCAAAATCGGCTGAAGCGTTTTTGAGAAACCGTGACAGAAAAAAAAAAATAATAATAATAATAATAATAGGGGAAAAGAAACAAAGCAAAAACAATAAGGTCTTCCGTTGGAAACGGAAGACCTTAATAATAGAGGAAAAGAAACAAAGCAAAAACAATAAGGTCTTCCGTTGGAAACGGAAGACCTTAAATATCAATTTTACGGTTGACAGAAAGATTGAAATCAGTTTGATTAAAATTTATCAGATTAGATATAAGAACATGACTACCATAGTTGTAAAGTCGCATAATGATATAAAAGAGCCAAAATGTTGTCGAAGGCATCGTGACCCCACTTCTTATAATTTAGTTTCTAAATTCTGGGGCGGATCCTACCGAGTTTCAGAGGGGGAAATGGGTGGGGTGGGGGTTGCTAAGGTTGAATCCTATTGTATAACATAGAATCATAGATTTATTTTCTTCAACTCTTTACGTGACGACTGAAACAGTCCAAGCATGTCACTGAAGATTACGTGTTCTAAAGTAAAAAATAATTCCATGTTCACAAGACAGCAACACAAATACATAATTATACGTACCTGTACATGTACCTGCCTTTTCGTATTACAGTTCTTATAAAGATACATGTATAACAATTTGAATCTGAAAAAGGAAGGTCCAGCAGCCTGCCGGTTGCAATAAGTTTCACTGCATAACAATTTTAATCTGAAAAAAGCTAGAGGTTTTTGGAATAAAGTGAGAAGACATTCAGTCGTAGTTAAAACGATTTTCCATATTGTATGTGTCGCCCTTTAACTCCCCATCTTCTGGTTTTTCTTTATTTTCTTTATTTCCCACTCGCGATGTCTCCACATCTGCCTCATGATGCTCATAGAAATCGTAGGATATCATAGATATCACAATTACGTTCTTCAAGGAAAATATGGATACGCCATGATTTAGACCATGCCACAGAATCATCCTCATGATTAGGAGAGGTAGGTTGATGGTGTAAGCGAGCAGAATTTTGTGCAGCATCACCAAACGACGTGGCCAAATTTTGTGTGAACAAGCGTTAAAAGAGGAATGGTTGGAATAACAAAGTTGAGACAGTCCATTAAAAAGAATTGTTAACCCACTGTCAATATTAGGCACTTGTAAGTAAGTTGTTTGCTTTCGCAGTGCGAGGTGACCATTTGCAAATCAATATCATATAGATGTATATAGCTAGCTTTGCAGTGGTTTGAAAACGTAAGGTCGATTAAAGGAAATGCAATCCAGTTCGAGAGAGATTAAAAGCATCATATTGAAAGAAGTCAGAAGAGGACAAGCTTTTCCTGTTTTGGAGCTTTTTTTTTCAAATTCAAATTAGAAATTTTCTAAGTAAAAAAAAAATAAATAAAAGTTGAATGTAATTTTATTTTGCGGCGATGTCCCCAATGCGTATCATTTTTCAAATCAATAAACCAAATAAATTCAATGAGATTTTTAAAATTAAATTAATTAACTTTTTTGATTAGTGCTTTTATTATAATTAAAAAAGCGCCAACCATTAATAAAATATTTAAAGATAATATTTATTTTGATAATTAATATAGAAGAATATGAATATCCAAATTATGATTTGGAATTTGATTGCTTGTACGTGTATTTTTTCACCAATAATCAATTTCCTATTTGTGCGGCGATGTAAAGTTAGAACCCTGTTAATTAATGAGGAAAGCCAATACCGATGCGAAAATCCCATCGTTGATCAGATTGGAATTGATTATTTCAAAATATCAGCATATTAGTGAAAATAAAACAAATAATATCATGGATTTTTTTTTCTTGATTGGCTCGTCCAACATACTGCTATAATCACGGAATAAGAAATGCAACTATGAATGCAACAAAAGAATTCACACACGTGTATTATCTTATAAAAGTAATTGTCTACTCTTTCATTAAGTACTTTAATCATAACTTGTTATGTTTATAATTACGTTGCACGGTAAAGTATTTTAAACAAGAGGCTCATGGACCACATAACTTATATGAGCAACAATCAAAAACTTCTTTGATATACATGTATGAATACCCGGTATATCACATATTTCCCAAATCCACGACTCTTCGTTAAATGGAACATTTTTCTCGACAACTTTTGTACAGTTTTTCTTATAATTTATCCCCGTGTTCTTTTAAAAGACAATAAATATGATTTCTATCCATCGGTACAGTACAAAGTTAAGTTCTAAAACTTGTAGCTCCATAGTAACCAATGAATGCCTGACCCTTATAATTATACAGATCTTGATCTAAAAAATCAAGCTTGAAACATCTTCCATCCATCTTGTTGTCATTTCCATTTCAGAATTCATGGCCTCAAAAACCATCAATATACGACCCCCTTTCCAGCACAATTCGATTCAAAACACAAGTCATGGCCCCTCAAGGTTGATCTTTAAAAGATTCAAATTTATACGAACTTATTTCAATATTCTCACCGCGAATTAAACTCGGAAATTTAATTAGGATTCGTTTTCTTTTCAAAGGGGCATGGTCACGATTTTGGTCAAATTCTGTTTTTATAATTTACAATGCTTTAGAAATGCATTTCTTATGAAAAAATGAAGTTTGAGAGTCAGTAGTAGAGTTTAAGGCAGGATACAGAGCAGCTCACAATTCTATGTCATGCAAACAAGGATCGTGCCTTGTTTTTGTTTACATAGGTTCAATATACCATTAAAAATCTTTTTTTCAAGCTGATTTGTCTATATTCTTATTCATTTTAAGCATAAATAAATAGTTCCTTAAGTTTAACACATTCATTTTAGGTCTAAAACTGGAATTTTCACTTCAACATTCAAAATGTAAACAAAAGCTTTGTTTACATCGCAAAGAATTGTAAGCTTTGTAACTCACTTATAACTCAACGAACGACACTCAAATTTTGATTGCCTATTAAAAATGCCTTACTGAAGTACTGTAAACATTAAAATCGGAAAAATAATTTTTGACCAAAACCGTGACCATGTCCCTTTAAAAACAATTGACAAGATTTTGCCGCAACAGAAAACGTAAATAAATGGGTTTTTTCCCCTATTCATTTTTAGGATAAAACAAAATGTTTGAACCCTTTCAATTTTTCGAATTACTATATTAACCACGCTCAAAATATAGTGTTTAATTTTTAAAAAGGAATTTGTTGTAATCCTTTTAAATGATCTGCAGTTGCAACTATGACATTAAAATTTCGTTAAAATACAAGGTAAGACAATTTACTCAATGATTTCTTTTATTGTGTAAACATACATATAGCTTTTAAACCTGAATGTTTCAAACACTTTATTCTCAGTTTTATTAGGCACATCAGCAGATGTTCTATTATATATCACAGATGATTTGTCAATTCTACCATCTAAATTCATTATGAAATAGATATAGAAATAATAGAAGAAAAAAAAACCGGAGAGAACTCAGAGAAGAAAATATTAAATATTCCATAATTACAATCAGCTGGCTGGAATATTTGGACGGAAGATAATCACACATGTAGTTAATATTCATAATAGTACACAGTATCAACAAAATTCTAACTTTCAAAAATAATAAAAATGGACGGAATTTTGTGAAGTTATCAATTGTTAAGTGACGGCCAATAAGGGGCCTGTAAGTTTCACGCCATGATCTGTGAATACAAAATAAATTCAATATAGATTTGGGTTGCAAAACAACAACAAAAACAAATAATAAACGCAACGTAATGAAAATAAATACTAGAAATTCACAAAAAATGCTTCTATCTTATCACAGTCTCAAAAATCTTGTTACTCAGGAAGTCTCGTTTTCACTTTCATGACCCGGTTTTTCACTTGCAAGTCCTATCACTAAAATTGCAGATTTCTTATTACTGTCCAGATCATGGGCATTTTCCTTCTTCACTGTAGATGTTTAATAGAGGTGGAAATGTAATTTCCAGCAAATAATGGTTTAATCCAACTGAGTAGGATAAACACACACAGTTTCATGATAATCCCATCGATTCAAACAAGACATAAATCAACAGCTTAAATAAAAAACCCTTCAAGGATGAAATATAGAAAAAAAAACCCTTATATAATTAACTGAATATCTTCATTCACAGCTGTTGAGAAGAAACCAGTATGAAAATAGTTGATATTTTTTTTTGGTATGGTAATTTAAGGCAAAAATGCCTTGGACACAGAGCACAATTGAAAGTTCTAAGTGTGTGTTGGAGCGATACATGACTTAGTCATCCAGCTGACACAGAAGAGCCACGCCCCTTCTGACCCAGTGATCCTGTGGTTTGTCTGACGGTAGCGACATACCGATTACAAAGTTTGTGGAGTGACCGGTGGTGGACAGGACACCGCGACGTTCTGATGTCTTGTAGACGGGAGACACGTATATCTGCTTTTCTGGAATGTCCGACTTCTTGCAAGGTTTCATCCAAACCTGAAAGACAGAATTGTACATGTAGGCATTTCAATTTCCTCTTTAGAATATTTTGTCCAAATGGGATAAGGATAAAAATCAGAAACTCTTGGTTAAAAAAAAAAAAATTAAAAAAAAAACCCTCTTTATATGTATAAATAACAATGGTATAAAACAGTTGGATTTGGTATTGTCAACATTGAAATATTGGAAATACTGCAGTACCATTGATATATCCAAGTGAGTTAAAAGTCCAGCTTTCTTTTATATGTACTTAAACTTTTATATCTTGAATGTACAGGTATCTTCAAGTTGGATCTTTGCTCCATCAAATTTGAGATATATATGTTTTACTAAAAATGAAGTGGTTATTTACCTTGGGCATGCTGTCAAACAGAACTTTGGGTTTGGATTCTGCCAAGCAGTTTGTTGGTCTGTCCCAACGAGCTCCATCCACAAACAGCCCAAAAACGTACACACCTACAGAGAAGACAAAATAAAAATTTTGAATTATGGGTAGTAAAATTTAATTAAGAGTCATCATGTCTTAGCACGTTTCATGCTGCTTCCTGTCTTCTGATTCAAGTACATACTAGTACTGGTACAATATATGGTTAAACAAATACTGTGGAATCATTTTAATTTTATTCGTAGGGGTCAATATGTTCGTGGGTAGCCAAAATTTTCCTGGTCTGTGGGGACATAATTTCGTTGGTAGTGTAATCGAGATAAGTTTAATAAATATTAAACAAATGATTGTATATATAAGTTCGTGGGGATGTATATTCGTGGGCAAGGGTTACCCACGTAAGCCACGAACATTTGTCCCCCACGAACAAATAATGATTCCACAGTAACAGAAAAGAAGCTATGTTGCAAATGTGCTTACATTAATTGGTTGAAGATAAAGGCTGCACTTCACTTGCAATAATTCATGATCAATAACAGTATAGCTTCTGCAATAACTTACAATCATAAAAATTACGATAGATCTTAAATAGACCTTAACAAATGTTGAATTTTCTAAGACGAATGAAGCAGAACTGGAAGGATACAACACAAAAAACAACGACAAAAAAATCCACTCACCATCTTCAGGAGGGGTATCTTTGTCGGCATCGTCCAGAATCTCGTAATCAAAGCCCAGCAAGTCAATAGGGATGGTGTACTTCCTGGCAAAGTTCTGCTGAGCACCAGTCAAGAAAGCCTGGGTGAAGTAGAAGCCTGAGATCCAGAACTGAGGGGGTGCCCCATCGTCGTACCAGTCCTGGAGGAATTTGAGGCGAGCGATGAAGTCGTTCACGTAGCTTCCCAGGGGCTTTAGGGATGGGTAGGACCGCTTCATCCACATGCCTGGGATCTTGCCCTTTAGAATACTGAGGACGACTTCTTCCAAGTCAGCGGACATGACCACTAAACCCTGAACATCAAGGATGAAGAAGTTTAGGAACTGTTACATTTATGGTATAAAACTTACAAAATAAAGAATTTTTCGGGGGGTTAAGGCTAGCTGGCTTATACTTTTTAAATAAAGAAATGTAAATCAATAAGCAATAGTTTACACTCAATCTCCTTAATGTTATTGAAAATATTACTTTTTTGGGGGAAAAAAAATCTGAAACCATATGGTTATCCATGGGTTTTTATTAAAATTGCCTAATGGCACTTGTGAAAGCTGTATAACTTTGAAGAAATGACAAAGTTTCGTGTCTTAACTTGCCGATATTTACTCATATTAGATAGATGTACAATAAAACACACCTTGATGGCCTTTCTGATGTTCTGCAGACTAGATCGGACGATGCTGAGCAGACGATTAAATCGGACCATTTCCTGCACCAGCACGGTGTTCATGCTCTGTTTGTACGAGGTGGGGTACTTCCTAAGAGCAGCATCAGTGTCGAAGTTCGGTGGAATCTTGGACAGGATGTCCTGCGCTACGTCATCCACAACTTCATCAGTGGATTTTCCACCCCCAGATGAAGCTTTAGCCTATATAAACAATCAGTAAAATTATCATTCATATGAAAGGTATAAAAAAATTTTATGAAAGTTTTTATTATAAGAAATTTTTACTTAAAAATTTCTTAATCAAAGCATATAATTCAATATATCAACATATCATTTTCTAAATGTTACGAAAATCCATTTTCTGACTTGAACAATTATCACAGTGTATCATTTACCTTACATTTTTTTAGATATAAATGAAAAAAGATAATTATATCAATGAATTATATTAATGAACACTCACAAATGAATATAAACATTGACAATAACATAAGTTGGTATAAAACTTTTTTTTCTAATATACTTGAGATCATTTAAATAAACAGTTTAAATCTAATTTATTTTGCAATGCAATTTTATTTCCTGGCAAGAAACATTGTGCTTGTGATCATTCTGTAATTGGAATATGAAAGTGATCTATAAATTGTGTATAATTATATAAGCAGAATTAAGTGACCTCCTACTTTATATCCAAAAAGAAAAGTGTTGCCTAAATTTCCCAATCATGCAAATCCGACGATCAACTCTTCATGCAGGACATATAATTTCTATACACATTTTCTTTATAAAATCATTCCCAAAGTTACATTCACATAAAAGTGATAATTTGAGCAATCACGTATGGGGTTTTTTTCTGTTCAGCTAGTGTGAATTTTAAACCAACCAAATGATATCGGCAAAACTGCAAATTCAAACAACACAAATTATTAATTTGAACTGGAATAAATAAAATCAAAATCCTCCCCACAATGATGTTCCAAACAAATTAACAAAAGTCCCCCCCCCCCACCCCCCAATCCTTCAGTAATAAATTAAAGCTGAACACAATTTGTAAAAAATGAAAGTTTTATCCTTTTCTACCATATTCCTTTTCCCTATTTCTCTAGCCCTTATGCAAACTTCTTTCGTACTTCTTATCACATGCTGATATCTGAGATAGCATAACTATAAGTCATGTTCAGCTTTAACAAAACTCTCCCTTTAATCCCTCCCTCAAAAACCTAATAGAATATATGAAAATAAAACACACGGAAAACGAATAACACACAAAGAAAAGAAAAATGATAATGAATTTAATTAATTTTTCTCCCAATATGATGAACTTTGATTTAAAATATTCAAAGTCCCCCCTCTCTCACCCATCAAATTAAAAAAATCCACAACAACAACCCACCCCCACCCCCAAATTTGCGCCCCCCTCCCCCTGAAAAAAAAAAACAACCCCCAAACCTATCCCTGTGTATTCACCTCGCCTTGCTGAAAGTTCAAGAAAGTCAAGAATAAAAGCAGTGATCAAGATACCGTACAAAGGAAACTTAAGTATACAAGATCCCTGGCTTAGCCAAGATATATAAGTACATGTATGTATAAGACACCAACACCTACTCTAGTGGTCTGGCAGCCACTACAGCATTAAATATTATATAAGATTTAAAATTTTTAATTAGTAAAAGAAGCATAAATTAAAGCAGTTAGGCTGAAACTGAAAGTCTAAATATTTTGTTGTTGTTATATTAAGTTATAATTTGCATGGTGGTCTGCAGCCTTGAGTGTCAATACCCATAAAAAAAACTTTAAAAAAAAAGAAATTATTCAGACATCTTCTTGAGCTAGAATATCTTTTCCTTAATTAATGAAATGTACAGAAAATGTATTTTTATCTATTTATTTTTTATTATAAAAATGCCTTATCTATTTATTTTTTATTATAAAAATGCCTTACTATAGATTACAAAAAAATTAACTCTCCAAAAATTTTAACAAAAGTTGCTCCCCTGAATTATTTTTAATAAAATTTCAATATTTTAACTACCTAAGCGGTACCAATTAATTTATTCATTTTTATGAATAACAATTCAAATCTCAAAAGTTTGGAAAACATACCTGAAAAAAAAAAATATTGACAGAGAAAAACTATAATGAAAAAATAATCTCTATATCCACCAGTATGTATAATGTTTTAAAGCAATATGAGCTGTATTTTTTTGAATTTTATTTTGCTGCAAAAACCTGCTAGTATGATAAGTCTGCATGTAACTTAAACTTTTACGATAAGTAAGATTTGAAAAAATCATTAATTTTTGTCAGAGGAAAGATTTCTCTTCTAAGGAATATATAGCAGATCAATTTTTGTACAGGATGACAATAATTCAATTTTGCTCCATTTAAGGCTTCTTAACGGCCTTTTCCACAAAATTTGGCAAACAGAAATTTACAAACCATTATATTTTTTGTCATTTTAGTAGAAAATAACATTTTCGTAAAAAAAAATTTCAACATGAAAATTGCAGCTCATATTGCTTTAATGTATAAGAAAGTTAATACTATGTCTATTCTAGCTAAAATTGTTAATGGATTATAAGCTGCTATGAGTACGTGGATAACAGGATAAATATTTATATATATATATATAATGTATATTGTTGCTATAAAGGTTACCCTTTTCTGTACCATCAGTAATGATACATCAAGAACGGCGCACACACACATAAAAGCAAAATCAAAATAAAAAACACAATATTAGTTTCAACGATCAATCAACAGAAATCGACTATGTCAAAATCAGTATATTCAAACAAAAAGGTTGGGATCAAATTAATCTACATGCACGTCTGATTAATAATTAAGTAATTAAGTATAGTCACTGCATTGCAAATCTCTATTTTAGGCACATTATAACATATTATAAATTATTGGTTTGGTGAACAACAATCAATTAATAACAATCATTATTTAGATTTTATCATTTAATCGATTGAAATTCTTGTGCAATCTGATAAACAGTCCTTTTTTTTTTAAATTCAAATCATTGTTATATATTTTTGAAATATTATCATCCACAAAATAAAAGCATTAGTAATATTAAAAAAAAATTGTGAAAAACTATTCAAAGATAAATTTGATGTTTGTTTTATTGTATTTTACATGTACATGTACGTGATTTATGAAGCCTATAAATAAGCAGTAAAGCATTTTAAAAATTCTTAAAAAAATACAATGAATAAGATACTTTGTGTAAGTAACAAAAAAATCATCTTGCAAAATTTTTTTTAAAACATATTTTTAAACATCAATCTGCACAAGAAATGCAATCTGACATTATATCACTTTTCATACAGCCAATATTATATAAATAGTGGGTTTCACATTCGAATCTGATCTGACAAAATATGGTCAATATAAGTACATGTAATGAATACATTTCATTTCAATTTTGTTAAAAGATGAGACCCCATTAAGAATTTTTTAAGGAAAAAACATGTCAATATGATATCAGGAAAAAAAAAATATGTCCATAAGATTATTAAGGACAGTTTATATAATTTCAGGTTGATAAAGAAACATGAAACGCACTATTTATTTTTTTGGCCTCATCAGGTTTTGCAAACATTAAAAACACAACACTCTCTTTGATTCTTTGTATATAGTAGGGGTTCAAAACACACCAGCATTTCATGAAATTATCATACAGGCAACAGAACACAGTACTGACCTGAGTCAACAGGATATTGTCAAACAAAAGCTTTGTTTCTCCTTGATCCTTGGTGATATCAGCGTTGTCGTGCATGCCGAAAATGCCTGGCTTAGGATTGTGGGGTAGGCTTTTGATGTACTCAAGATAGGACTCGTACTGTGAAAACAGGTATCAAAAATTCAAAAATTTTAAAAATCATATAAATACAAATAATTTAATTCTGGTTGTATTAACTTGTCATTTGATTGGCTAAACAAATTCAAAATAATTGTAAAACACTAACTTGCCTACGTCCAAATATGACGCGCTTGCAAAGCATATTAATTCGCTTAACAATGCATTTAAATTTTGTATAAAATAATGCCATTCTTTTAAATAATGGGCCTTAATTATTTTCGTATTTTAGTTGTTGAAAATTAAATTATAAGGAATAAACTTAATTAAATTTATTCCTTGTAATTGAATTTTCTACCTGTTATATAAAATTAAATTCCTTCCTTAAATAAAATCTGTCCTTTTTGAAATAAAAATATCATCCTCACCCCCCACCTGGTCCCCAAATATTCAAATACTACGTACCTCTCCATCAGGGGGTGCATAGTAATGCTTGGACTCGTCAAAGAAGTAGTCACTCTTCTGGATGATATCCTTACAGTAGAACCTATCCAGGGTACTGTGTAACATTCTCCTGTCCCAGTCGTCTGTTACACGGCCTCCATAGTTACACTCGCCTGTCAAGTAACGCAGGGCATCATACTGCACATCCTACAAAAACACAAACCAATCAGGGTTATTCTCTCTTCTGTTTCAAATTGTTGTTTTTTTTTTCAAAACTAGGGTACAAATTAAATGTCTCTCTTATATGAAAGATATCGTCCCTTAAGCTGAATCGCTATTGATATTTGGATTCATATGAGTGCACGAAATGAAAATTAGATATTTGTATGTGTTTATGAAACCGGAAAAAATTCACAAGTTCTTGCTTACATCATATTGGTTCAAGAACATGTGGAGTTGTCGGACACTGATTCTCAAGTCCGTCTCATTGAATTCGTAAGGAATGTTCCATCCGAGGGGACCAAACTTTCTCCTCTCCTGCACTATGCCGTGGAAGAAACACAGACCAAAGAGCAGCTTCTTGAAAGATTTCTTAATAGATAAAGAAAAAGAGAAAACAATTCGGTATTATTTATCAATAAATTGTTGTTTTTTTAATGTGATGACATGATTATAACAGAAAATATCATAAAGCAAGAGAAAGAAGAGGTTGAATGAATGATTACTTTATTCAAATCCTTGACTCCGTTGAAGAAGTCCATATCAGACACTGGATCGCTGAGGTAAGACCGGAGGATGTTGAATCGCAGTCCTTTAGGCGGTTCATTGGTCATCTTCACTCCGTTCTGTAGAATGGAGACGGGGAACTGATTGGAAGGATAACTGGTCAGCCACAGCCTGAAATCTGGGTGGATCTGCTCAGGATTAAACTCCTTGAAAAGAATAAGAATGAAAATGAATTAGACATACCTCACAAAGTAGAACTTGCCTTGAGAAAAAAATGCACGAATTGACATTCCAGAATTCTATTGGATTTAATGAATTTGTATATTTGATTATTTTAAGATTCTATAAAATACAACTATTGTTTTTTTTTCTCCATATAAAATTTATTTTAGACTTTTTTTTTCATTATTGGCTTATAATTTATGGACTGAAACAAAGCGAATTAAATGAATAATAAACAACAGTAAAATTGCACACTGTACCTCACAGATCTTTTCCAGGGTGGGCATCCAAGATGGAGCCAGATGGCAGTTCTGCAACATGACCCAAGTTCCCTCTTTGATACCCTTTTCCATCATTGCCATGGCGATGGGACCCTGTCCTTGACCTAGAGACAGTGAGTCAAACTTTGCCCCTCCAAATCCTTGATCATCTGCAAACTTGAGCAGGGCAGACATGGGGTCAGCTCCTGGGGACAGAACAAACAGCAGGGGGGAGGTGGGGTTACTGTCGTTGAAGGACTTGGGCAAGTCAAACGGAGGGGGCTCAATGAATTTTTTGCCCAGTTTCTCTGTGACAAACTCTTGTACTGCTGGTGTGATCTGTGAAAATTTAGGTCAATAACTAAAGTATTTGATCACCTCATAACACTCAAAGAAGGATTCCTTATGACTTAAATAAATCAAAGAATGGAGACTAGTTTCCTATAAAAAAAAATTATGATCTGATAAACAGATAAATACATGTACTGACCTTATCAGGTCTGAGACATCTGAGAACCAGCAACTTCTGGAAAGTCTGCAACTTGTCATTCCAATCTCCAGGCATCTTCTGGTGAAATGGCTCCTATTTACCAAAAAAAGTAAAAATTACTAAGAGTAAAAATTGTGCTTATCGCGAAAAGGAAAATTACCATAACTGACCTTCAGATAATATGAATTAAATAAAAATGCAATTATCAACTTCTGCAGTTCATAGCAGCAAAAATATCTACCATATTTTTTTCTCAGATGATCTTACCACTGAGTCATACACTTCTTTCCAGCCATCTTTCTGGGATATAAATTTGGTCTTCAGTCCCTTGAAGTTTTCCAAGTCTTCCAGCCTACAGATTTCATCCCAAGATTTGACTGGCAGCCAGGGGGCGGGGTTAGGATGTGGATTGTCCAATCCGATTCCTCCTGTCAGCAGGAACCGCCATTCCTCCTCGTTGATCAGCTTGTCGTGTTTCTGGATGTTGACGCAGAGCAGGAAGGAGAACAACAGCTGTGGAAACAAATAAACTGAACATTAAGACTCTGGTTAGGTATTCCACAAATCTCATCCAAAGCTTTTACCTCATCTAAAATATAGATAAAAGCAATCATTCTGATAAAATAGATACTGTATACAGAGAAATATTCACCCCGTTTTATTTTTGCCCCTTTCGCCCTCATTGTCAGAGGGCGAATTTAAGACTGGGCGAATTCTAAGTCACAAATAATATCTCTGTTAACACAACTGCAACTGGGCGAATTCAAGACTGGGCAAAACCGTTTGCAGGTGTAGAAGGGCGAAAATAACATGGGGCGAAAATAACCCTGTATACAGTACTTGTAATTAATTAAGTTTCATATCCATTCCCCATCTTCCTTTACCTTGTCTTTTTCAAATAACGATCTACAGATATTGCAGTAGAGAGAGTAGGTGAAGTGGTTGTGGAGGTTGTTCAGACGCGCCTCCAGGTCCTCCGACTTTTCGGCGTTGTCAATGGACAGGATAAAGAGGTTGATGAACCAGGTCAGAGAGTACTGGTACATGGGCTCAATGTTCGCCAAGTCTGCGATGGAGAAGAACAGAATGGTGGAATGGACAGCAATTGGAGTGTAACCCATTCTAGCTGTGTCAATCTTCTTCTCAGTTTCTTCAGCAATGGCCTAGAAACAGGATTATATTTCATATAATAAGAATTTTTTTAAATTTTATTTTGAATTTGAATTTTTTTTTTTTTTCAAAATAAAAAATCAAAAAGATCATGAAATATGATACCTGTTTTTCAGAAATCTCATTAGCAAGCACTTTAGAAGAGGACAGCACTTTAATAGCTGTCTCGTCCTCAAGGATATTGCCCTCCGAGGAGGACAGGACCTCAAGAATCTTGTCCTCAATTTCTTTGAGCTGTCTCTTGTTGTCAGCACTCTGGATGATGAGGGCATTCTTCTCCTCCTCAAGCTCTGGCCTCTCCCTGGCGACCACAATACCCAGCAGCTGGTCCTGAAGACCCTCAGGGGTAATCATAAAGTTCAGCAGGGTCACTTTAACAGCAGTTTCGGGTAGGTAGTGAGGGTTCCTCAGTTTGGTGGTGATGTAGAATTTGAAGTCCTGTGAGTACTCAATGGTGCTGTCACCTAGACGAATACACATGGCACCAGCTTGCTTGAAGACCTGTTTCAGCAGAAGGGGCTCCAACAGGGGATCCATTTCTTCAGCAATATTTTCAAGGAGAACCTGTAAAAGTCATTAAGTAAACACTGAGCATAAGATCAGGTCTAGGTCAAGCTGATTTTACATCATATGCAAGGCTGCAGTATGAAAAACAGATAAAATCATTGAAAAATGGTCAAGGCTGCAATGATTTACTTACAGGAGTACCAAACTGGATACAGTTTTCCAATGTTCTGACAAAATCCGAGTCGCTAAGTTTGATGACATGGATGTTGTTGGCCTTCTCCATGTTCTTGATCCATTTATTGGCCTGACCCTGCGGATCAATCATCAAGGGCCAACGTCTAGCATTGCTGTAAAGCAAAATATTTATTGCTTAAAAAGGTTACGGGGTATTTATATTAAGGCAAGTCAAATCTTAAATGTGGTACAAATTGTCAATACTTACGCTAAAATGATTCCATTTTCCAGGGAGAAGTTATCCGTGGGAAGACCTGAGATATTCCAGGCTCGGATCTTGACTGGATCTCCCAGGGTGTTGATAAGAGAGAATTCATCGGAACACAAGATTCCACGGTCTTTCACCTTCTTAATCCACATGTCCACTTGGTCCTAAAAAAGAAGACACAATCAAGACTGAAAAATTTACACCAATCCATAACTGCCTCTAACTGATATGAATAAGAATTGGAAATTCAGATTTCCTTCTCGTGTTATCAAATTTCAAATCTACCTGTCGGAATGCTGAAGTGAAGGCACCCAGATAAGCCACAGTTCCGGAAGAGATCAGGATGTCTCCTGTCAGGTTGTTGTACTTGATACCCAGCTCTCTGGCGTTCTGACTCCATCTGTCCCTCTCACCCCCAAGTCCGCTGATCAGCTGCTCGGCTCTCTCCAGCTTCTTGGAGCAGAGGTCCACCTGGGTCTCCAGGTCTGCCTTCTTCTTCTTGTTGTTTTCCAGTGTTTCCTGGAGTTTGGCCAGCTTGTCCTGGACTTCACGCAGGGAGGCTCGCTTCTTCTCCAGGAGAGACATGGCCACTGCCAGCTCCGCCTCAGCCTTCTTCAGCTGTTCTTTCTTGGGTGCGACAACCTTCGCAACTCTGTGAATTTAAAAAAAAAACATTCCCTGGTAAATATCCATTACTAATTCTTAAAGTTTGATGATTATAAAAAAAACCAACTAGTTCATAAAATTTGTGTGTGTGGTTTTTTTTTCTGTATGGACAAGCAAAATATGAATAATACAAGGAAGTATAGTGTACACCATTTATTTACCTGTCATAAACATCCATAGCCTTGACCCATTTGCACAAGCCCTCACAAGCTGTGGATGCTACTTTCACTTTTTCTGGTTCAAAGTCTGGGTTTGTGATGTATTTGCTTCGGATCTGTTTCATGTTGGCAACTGGGATATTGTCCTAATAATACAGAAAATTGAAAATGAAGTCAGATGACCAGATTACGGTAAGACATAAAAGGACAATTCAGAGACAGAGTTATTGGTCGGCGATTTTCTTTATAAAGTCTAATTTTAAAAATAAATTTGAAAAAAATACATGTACAATGCATTATGAGAGCAGAATCAAAAGACTCTGCAAATTATGCACATACGGAGAACACACACTTTGTTTTACCTTGTCAAAGTTGTGCAATGACTCCAAGAACTTCATGTCACCCAACATTTTCTTGGCTGGGCCCCAGTAGTCCTCAATCTTTTTGCCAGATCCAGATGGATCTGGAACACGCTCCGGTTTGATACCCTTGATGACACAGACAGCCTCCAGCACTAATTTGATCATGTAAGGAGGCTGTTTCATGGCCTTGACAATGGTGATATCCTGTTGGGTAAGGGTGTCCAAAGCAGCCAGGGCAGAATTCAGGGCAGGAATAGCTTCAGCTAGATCAGCATCACATTCGTCCTTGATGGCTTTAGCTCCCTTGGCCTGTTCATTGGCCACTGCTTCATCAGCTTTCACAACCTATAGGACAAAATATTTCACTGATATTCTTTTGTTATAATTACACAAGCATTCATGGTCCCGAATTTTGCCTTGAAAAAATCTTAATTTCTTTCACAATCTTTATGACAAAAATATTTCTCCTAATTTAAAAAAAAAATATTTTGAGGGGTTGGGGTGGGGTGGAGGGCTTAAATAACAAAATCATGACCCTGAAATATATGATTTTTTACTCTGAAAATTCTTTTTCTTTCAACCCCTCTCTTTACATTTTTCACCATCAATTCTGACCCAGTAATAGTTGTCTTTACCTTCTCTACTTTGGCCACTTCTATCGAGTCCTTCTCGATGACCACCATGATCTCGTCCACCTCTTTACTGGCTATCTTCAGCTGGGGCTGGAGGTCAGTTAGCTCTTTCTGCATCAGACCGACCTGGGATGAGGCCGAGTCTAGCTTCTCCAGACCTTTCTCATACCTCTTCTTCTGCTTCATCACCTCACTGAGTTCAAAATGACATCACATTAATATCAAACAAACATTAACACATTAAATTATATTTTTTCCCCCCTATGGTTGATAACAGAATGTTTTTCAACATTAACAAAAGCTTTTTTTTACATGAAGATGTTTCTAGTTTATAAATGCCTCTTACACCTCAAGAACTTAATTGATTTTCAAAGTATTTTAGAGAATTGCTTCATATTTGAACAATATTTATTGTAAAAAAAAATTTCAAAAACAGATATTTTAATTTAAAATAATTTCTAAGCTAGATTTCTTACTCTCTCTTTTTGCTGAGCAGATTTTTGAATGTGTTGATAAGCTCTAAGTAAGACGTGGGTGTGACATAGTTATGGCGCTCCAATTCCAGGAAGAACCTCTGGGACAGTTCCCGGGTGGTTGTGTGGAAGGTCTTACAGATGTCCGTGCAGCCCAAGCGCTCCTCATCATCCAGCTCTACATCTTCCAGGAAACGAATGGCCACAGCTTCCAAGGCATCCTCCGGCCAAGACTAAAATAGTCGTAAAGTTCATATTTAGTTTTTAAAAAAAATTTTAAAAAATGACCAATAATTCTTGTGTTTTTTAAAGCATGGATAATTTGACATGAAAGGGAAAAAGTACACATAAAAGGACACCAAACTGCTTAGGAAACTTTTGAGTTTTATTATTTTTTTTTTTTTGAGATTATTTGTCCCAGAGAATTTAAATTATTCCGCAGTAGTCTTTGTTTTAATGCATGACTTATTTTCTTCATACCTGGAACCAATCAATGGTACAGCAATTGACGAGAGATGGAAATTTACGCAGTCTGTTACGGAAGGCATCTCCAATAGGACTCATGGCCAACACAATATGGAGCTGATCACGAACTCGCTGGATAAAGAAGTTAAATAAGGATACTGGAGTTCCATCAGTCTGTTTAGTTTTATCTCTTTGTCTGAAATAGAAATAACAGGAATTGAGTTATGTTTAGTACAACCATTTCAATTTCCATCCTGATGGTTTTTAATTCAATCTCAAAAACAATATTAAATGTAATTAATTTTTAAAACAATATTCATTCCTTATCAAAAATGCATGCACTTTGCGCTAAAGGAATGAGATTTCATTTGGTTGCTTTATAAGGTCAGATGCGACTTATCTTCTATTATTTTCAATTTAATTTTTTTTCAATCTCCACAATGTGGAGATTTCCACTACGTAATTCCGTAATCATATTTCATTTTATATACTTTTCTGTTTGGATATATAGTTTAAATGGAAAATATATACTATGATACTATTTAAAAGCATCCAATTGCATTTTGCATGCTATAATAAGGAAAATCCAAAATATCTTAACTTCAAAATTAGCCTGGTAATGTACCCTGAATTTTTTGGTATAAACAGGTTTAGATGCAAATAAATAAGGAATAAATTTTCATGGAAATTTATCTAATCAAAGTACTGAAGTACTGACGGGAGTTGATTTTATCGATTATCATTTATTTTAAAATCAACGATATATGTTATTTTGCATTGCAAGTTGTTTTCCATATGTATTTGAATTACCCACTTTTTTCATAATATGAATTCTCCAACAGGAATTTCGTGAAAACCCAATATGAATCATGTTGTGTAATATTCAAAGAATTAATCTCATCAAACAACATATCAGTAGTCGAAATGTATGGATCCAAGCAATATTGAACTCTAGTCTCGTTCAACCAGACGCTCGGCTGTCTCCGTTAATCTCCGACAAACAAGAGAGACGCTATGCTTGTCGGAGATTTACGAAGACCGCCGAGCGTCTGGTTGAACTAGCCTATGAACTCTGGCGTATGAATACATACAATGTACGACTACAAAAATGTCTAAATTGTTCGTACCATTTAAAATCTGAATATTTATAAGGTATCTATAAATAAGTTTCTTTGAAAAACAATGCTTTAGAACACATTACATCGAATTTATCGATTAGAACTAAATGTTGTCAGCGGTGTTGATTTGTGCTTAGGTCCAAACACTGTTTTACTTTCGGTTTGCCCGAGTAACTGCATAGGAGAGTTGATTAAAATCAACTCTCAAAAATGAGAAATGTCGCATTGCTTCCTTAAATGGATAAAATGGTATATGTAAAGATAAATTAATCATCTTTATACAATATGTTTAAAAGTTTGAACAATACCTGTCTAATTGTCTCATTTTCTCACAGATTTCTTGTTTCTCATCCAGAGGAAATAAGTTAGGCACTTCACCAGCATTTAATAAGTTGTTAATATCCTCTAAGAAAGATTCTTGTTTAATCTACAGAAGGAAAAAAAAACCAATGGTAAATGCAAGCCAATAAATTAGGTTTTATATGAAATCATCTATTTGACCTATATTTCTGGAAATATTCTATATTTCTAAATGACATTTTATTTTAATTATCGATAAGACTCTCTCTTTCTGTCTCTCTTTTACTTTTCTTTCTATCTCTGTACATCAAAAGTTTCTGCACATTACCTGAGAATCAGAAAATAAGAAGACAGCATGATTATCAGTTTCAGTGGCTTTTCTCAGAATTCGTTTCAAATCCTCTCTCCATTCATTTGAAGTGTAGCTCTTGGAGATTTCCACTTGGAAGAGATCATAGTCTGCCATATGAGCTGCCAATCGTGTGAGTGATTGACGCCCAGACCCACCCACTCCTACAAGAAGGGCATGGCTTCTCTTTTGTTTTATGACACGTGCAATTCTGGAAACGTGCTCAATAGCAAATCTAATGGAAGGAAATTGAAATTAGTTTTAAACATCGGAATAATAGCAAAAAATTCAGAGGAGTTCTATATTTATGATATTTGAGATGCATGCATAAAGCAATGCTATTTTTAATCTTTAATGCAGTTGGTGTAAGGACAGCTTAGTTTCTATGACCACACATCTAATTCATGCATAACAAATGTAGAACACAATTTCATAGCTTACCTGAAAAGCACAAGGTTCATTGGTTTTTTACTCATATTGTTGAACTCATCCAGATACCCCTCAACAGTCACTCTCAATTGTTCCAAATCTCGCACCTCAACATAGTGTTTGGCGTCCGATTTCGGATCCGCAAAGTCACAATACACTAAACTACGAAGGTCATCCTCCATGACCTTTCCATCATTGTCAAAGTCCAGGTGAATAAACAGCTGATCAAAATCCTCCCTGAGACAGGTCTTGCAGACCTCACGCACGTAGTTAAACAGCCAGTTCCTGTCCGAGTCGTCCACAAGACGATCGTAGAATACACGGAAAACCTGAAGGATGTTTGGTGGAAAAGTAGAATGAGTACTTATCTAAACTGAAGTCTTAAATTTATATAATATACATCTATAAATACGATTTTTCCTGATGGAGGCGGGGATGTATATAAATATACTAATGGATTTCCTTATAAATGTAACAAGACAAAAATTCATGAATTTAATTATTTTTGTTTAAGATATTGATAGTAATTTTCCATTTGAATGTTCATTTTTTTTAGTGGCGATGGGATGATTTCTCATTTCCAGTGAGTCCAAATCCCCCCCCCCCCCCCCACAAGAATCAATGTGCCCCCTTTCTTCTAATTAATTGATCATGGACCAGCTCACCTCATGAACCCAGAGCCTCTTCATGGAAGCTGGTTCCTCCATTGTCTCTGGGGTGGACAGTAGGACTCCATTGATGACCCTACTGAAGTCTCTCAGGTTGAACAGATAGTGGGACTTGGCGGGAGTGGGGAGGAGGTTCTTCATGGCCTCTTTGTAGGTGGTCAGGGTGCCCTGGACCAGTTGATCCACGCAGGGCTTGAACTCGTTACTGAAGCCTCTGAAATTACAAGCGGTCAAAACAGATCAGAAATTGTGCTCAGAAAATGTATTAAAATAGATTAGTTTAATTAAGTACAAAATTAGAGGAGAAAAATAAGCAGAAAAAATTTTTTCAAAAGAAAACATTGAATAACAAAATACTTGTATATTAAACAAGTTTACTTTTTCTACAGTATAATTAAAATGTGCATCAAGAACCAAATTCATTCTTACTGTGCTATAAAATGTTTCTGTCTTTACTATAACAACACATGCACTATTTTGTTGTATGCATCATGGTTATACTTTATAAATGGGAACTGATGTACTAATATCTATTACATGTACTGATGCAAGGCAAATATCATACTCCATATGTATTCAGAACTGTATCAAATCAATTGTTTAAAATTCAGGGAATATCTCTAACATGCAAATAAAAGCTGACACTGGAAACTATCATAACAGAACATTTTACAAAAGGTGCAAAACATTTGTACAAAGTGAAAAATATATGTAATAGCTAGTATGTTTTCTTTTTTCTATGGACCAGTGCAGACTGATATGTGGAAAGACAAAAGAACATACAGTGTTCAGTGACCTTGAGGGTAAAGTTCAAGGACATGCTTATGCAGTGGTCATGAGGGATATTCATTAATCCTTCCCTTTTTTTCCCCCTAAATTATGTTTACTTAATTCAACAATGAGCTACTCTGACATTCATGCAATAGATACTCTATGATTATTCTGAGAGGTGCTGATATTTTTTTTTCTAAATGATTAGGCTTTATTTTATGTAGATTTTTAATTAAAAAAAATATATATAGGCATGCAAATATGCTGTATGTAAAATTTTGCTTAAATATATAAACTAAATGTATAATTTACAGGAAAACTAGTTTTAAAAAAGTAATATAAATATAATTAAACTTTAAATGGTACAAAGTAAAAAAAAATTAAACTAGATACATGTAATAACAATGAATAATGAAACATGCTGAGGGGTACTTACGGGGAATTTCTAGACAAATAAAATATCACAAGACATTTCACAAACAGAGAAAACAAGTATGAAAGCAGAAGATTAGAACATGTAAACATTAAATGCAAATTTATTCAATGTCATCTGGTATTAAATAACAACATAAATTTCACAGAGGACAAAACAATGATTATTTACAACAAAGATTACAACAAATATCTTACAACAGATTATATACAACACCAAACAAAACCCTTAAATGTATAAGTCTTTTTATTTTCAGCTTTGTTTTGACATAGTTAAACCTTTACTAAAACCTTTTATTTCCCTACAGTCATTATTAGGAATATCATCATATCCACAGCCTTACCTTGAGGAAATATGCCAGTCCATGATTTTCCTGAAGATGGTGATCATGGAGTCATCATCAAACTCATTAATGGTGATCATGTTGAAGTGTCTCAGGAAGCGTGGGGTCACAGGGTTCCTGCCACCACCTGGTGGGCCCATGGCTGCCATGATCTGGATGTCAATCAACTTCATGGGTGTGGTTTCCTTCAGGTCATACCAGTTCCAGTGATCCAACCACTGTCTTAGCAACTCAATCGGAGGCTGAGCTCCAAACTGCTCCAACATGGGCATGTTCAAATCATCCACAAACACAATCTACAACAACAAACAATTCCCTTAATTTAATCTACAATGTATGATTTTGCATTCTTGAATCACAATTACACATACATAAATTAATACATATCTATCCATGCATGAAATGAGAGTGATTAAAATGAATTTGCATAAATTTGCTTGCATATTCAAATTTTGTTTTAATCAGTCTAATATTTTTTTTTTTTTTTTCGAATTGATTTAATTCAGATTTTTGCAGACAAACTATAAATAAATCCATATTCTTACAGCTTTCTTGCCCAGTGGTGGACCAAACACTCCCTTCCTTCTCTTGTCCAGTTTGGACATGATGATATTCTGTGTCTGCTGGGCAGTTGTCTGGGCTGAGAAGTTAATGATGTTGGGTTTATACATCTCTTTGTCTAGTTTGTTCAGCAAGAAGTCCTGAAATGAATTCACAAGATCAGTCAAGATTTCATACAAATTCATGGACACACATGAATTTCATTAATATTCATAAGCTAATGCATATAATTTTTCAAATGGCATAAACTTCAACTTATGCAAAGTGCAACAGATTTTATCCGATTACTTTACATTAATTCACTTACACAGATGTAGACACTTTTTCCAGTTCCGGTGGGTCCAACAAACAGACACGGTTTCTGGTTGCGAATCAGCAAGCTCATCAGGGCTGTGTATCGGACCGTGTCCACAGTCGGGACAATGATCTCGTTGAATTCTGCCTCCTTGGGAATGGGTGGAGAATCCTTGATCTCCTCAGCCCATTGTACCCATCTTCCAGCTCCCTGGATCATAAAAAATACATTTTGAATTAATGGTTCTTTTTATTGCTGTTACTTTTCATTCATTAACTTCTGTCTGTTATTTATCAATTTTTTTGTAAGCATTAAAGTTGTCATAAATGTATGTAGGGAAAATGCAGAATTAAAGAATTACCTCTTTCACAAATTTATAGTCATAGCAACGACCCTTAGGAGGGAAAGGGTTTAAGTAAGGCTTCTCTGGGGGCTCCACAAGTTCAGGTAGACTCAGTTTGATTCTGGTTTCCTCTGTCATTCCTCCCTATCAAATTTTAAAGATCAAAGTCATGAGAGAAAATAAAAGATACCATCGTAAGTTGATGGAAAATGATGTGGGATATACCAAGACAGTTAAGGATGACACCATTTTTACTGACCGATATCAGCTCTCTGAGAAGTTTGTCAAAGTGAACTCGTCCTTCGTCGTTGACAGATGCTCCAATGGACCAGGTACAGGCAAAGAAGAAGATACACTGCAAGAGAACCACAACATTGTTAAAATATTGAAGTTTAAAGAAACAAGGTGTTAAAAATCAACACCATCAAGAACAATATACAAATGAAGAGAAATGAACAGATTTATTTTCAAAAAAGTTTGTTTATTAAGTTTCCTAATGCTTCATATAATCATTGATTACATATGACCATTTTTGTTGTTTGAAAAGATTTGCTTTCATTTAAGCCCATTTTATCCTAACAATTGGACTGACCTCCAGCCAGGACATGATTTCTCGGTCTTCCATCTGGGTGATCTTGGCCTCGTCTTGGAATTCCTCCATGAGGGAATCCATCAGGTTCATCAAGCTTTTCACTAAGGCTGTGTCAGAGGTTGGAGAGAGTTCCTGTAATGTTCAAAATAGCAATTCATAATAATAATAAAAAAAATTCCTCTTTCTGCAGGATCTAACATCTATGCAATACAGAGTCAAACCCTGTTTCATCCTACCTTTGAAACAAATCGATGGTAATAACAGAGTTATTTTTATAACTTTTAACAAAGTCCTATGGCAAATAATACAATTTTGTTTTCTTTAATATTTTTCCAAAATAGCCAAACTATAAGGAAATTATTTTTTTAGGGCAGAAAAACTACATGAGAGATTTTTCAAATGCCATAAAATTGTTGTTATTTTGTCTATTTAATTAAGCTTAATTGGAACATACCTTAACTCCTCCTTTTCTTACAAGCTGAATGCAAGGATCGCAAAATCGCTCGAACATGTCGTTGATGGTTGATCTGTGCATCTCTGTGACTGCAGCGGGCATCTCGTTCATCCAGGATTTGACAACTGGTCGCCATCCCAAAGAGGAGGGCTCCATGTAGATCATACCACATCTGGAGACCTGCAAGACAAATCAATTGCCTTGAATAAAATTTAATCTTCTTATGCAGGTATAAATTTGTTTTTGCAATTGCTTTAATATTCATTTTAAAACGTGTATGTTGAAGCCCTGCGTTTTCTTTTTTTTGGCCAGAAATAGAAATTTCATTTCATCACAAGGAAGAAAGCTAATTAACTAATACTTCATATCACTTTCTCCTGAAGAAATAAATTGAGCTTATGGTCGTATAATGAGATACACTTTGATAGAAATAATGAAATTATGTCCAAGTCAAAACAATGAGCATACAGTAGCAGGGGAGGCTACTTCCAGATCCATGGGTTCAAACATTAGATTGGTGGTGTTGGCCAGCTGGATGATTTCTCCACTCATCAGACACAGCTTCTTGTTGTCATCCAACACGGTGTTCATGTTCTCAATCCAGATGGCATCCACAGGGCCGTCAAAAATCAGCCACTTCCTGTCTGGAGTCTATACACAACATATACAAGACAAAGTTTTTAATTTAATTTAATTGCAGCATTCTGAAGAGCAAAATTCATTTAAAATACAGTTACTGTAAACCAACTTTCATTTATGTGTGAGAAAAGAACTATATATGATATTAGTCAAATTTGGCCCCCATAATTCGCAATTTTTTAAAGTGTTTCAGGTACATTAAATTGTTGTGTGATTTTTCAGAAGAGTTGATATAAATTGTATTTTTTGGCCTATTTATTTGATTTATTTGCACTCACTGGCAGTATATGACATCAGAAGTGACGCTATTTTTATAATTCAATCAAAATCAGTGAAAATTTGATATTTTTCTAATCTTTTTTCGAATGGGAAATATACGCTTAGAGCAAGAACGAGCTTTTTGTAACTTATAAGTACTGGATAGATACATCTTTGGTCAAAATATTTTTGTTGTTCAAGCAATGTTTTCTTAAAGAAAAACTGCTTCAAAACAAGCCGTTTTGTGCTAAAAATGCGAAAATGGTGGGAAAAAGTAAACTTTATGATATGTCATATTTTTAAATTGTGAGCACTTAAATTAAAATGAAAGTTATGAAAAAACTTTAAATGTATATCTGTACAAAGAAAACAACGAATAACAGTAAAATGACGATGTTCATTTTAAGGGGGCATTTTAGGCCCAAACCATATATAGTCCTTTGGCAAACTGTGTGAAAATGTAATGGGTGCAAATATTTCTTGCCATGAAGCAGTCTTTGAATGTCTGTCATAGAATGCCTGTCATATTTGATTTGAAATTATAAACATACATGTGGGCTCAGTTGCAGAAAAAGTCACTGTTAATCAGTTTATTACTAATATTTTCAAAATAAAGTTGTTTAAGCAAATAGTTGGTTTCTAATATCTTTAGTTAGTACTTTTTAAAACTGAATAATTTTGAAATAATATCTTACGGTAGAGGTGGCGAATGCTCTGTAGGAGACGGCCAATACTCCGTCGGACCACTCGTGGGAGACTGGATCAAACTGACCATACAGCTGACCCATGGTGATGGCTTTTGGATTGATGACTGTAATCTGGACCTTATTCTCCTCCATCAATCCCTGTAAATGCAATCAGTTTTTCATATCACGCCTGTATTATAATTTTTATATTATTATTATAATTCCTTTACTTTTTTCATCAGCATTCTAAAATGTTCTGCAGACAATGCACACCATAACAAAGTAGCTCACATTAAAATATTAGTATTTGTCGGGTTTTTTTTTTCTTCAAATCATCATTATGAAAAATGTGAATTTTCAATAATTCTGAAAATTAGCTGAGAGATGACTCCTTACCCACAAAATAAACAGTACCAACTTTTGTGAAAAGGGTAACAAAGAACATTCAATTTTTTTTTGCAAATGAGGATTTATGTATACCTTTTCATGGATATCTGCAAGAGCTGCAGCCAGCACCTTGTAAGCGCTAGTCTTGCCACCAAATGGTTCTCCAACGATCATAAAACCGTGACGCACAATCATCATTTCATAGATCTGAAATTAATAAGTAAAAAAATTTCTTCTGAATAAACTATGTTAAAATGTTGAAATCAATAAAAAGAGAATGAAACCAATCTGATACATTTTGCAATGTATTTCTTTTTTATCATATTTCATAAGAAATTTCTTTGAAAATGAAATTTAAACAAGCTTTTAAAATTCCTGACTATTCAAAAATTATAAGCCAAATATTTGTATCCCTCATTTCACAAAATATATCTAAACTTGCATTTATTCTACTGGAATTTATTGTATTCAACCTAAGCCTATTAGAATAAGCTATACTGTAGTATTAGCCCTTTATCTGTACCTGCTGAATCTTCTCCAGGAAGAAGTTGGTGCACTGTAGGTTCATCTTGGTACAGTTCTCCTGTACAGCCTCATTCAGGACCTTGTAGTCAGGCTCCGGAAGCTTGACCCCTGGGAACAGATCCGAGGTGATACCATGGAACAGGGGTAAGTCGTGGTTCAAGAATTTGGGCAAGTTGACGTCAATAATGGAACGCAACATCAGAATGTTCTCGTCTTCCTCTGGGTATTTGAGCTAAAGGAAGAGAAAATGATCAATGTAACAATCTCTGCAGGAGATAAATGTTCAGGCATTCTTAAAATTGAAAAATTTCAAGGATATTTATAATCATGTAATTGTTGATTTAACAAATATTTGAAGATATTTTTTATATCTTTTAATAAAATTCAAGCAATTTTTTACTGGAAGTTCTAATTCTTGCTTTGAATAATAAAATAACATTGTCATCGAATCAAACATTCAAGATTCAAAAATAAATGTATCTGTGTACCAGACCATTCATGTGAAGTACCAGATAGAGTTGTTTCCCTTACCTTGAGATTTCCAGCAGCAGTCAGCACAGACTTGACAGCTCTCATTCCATAATCATAATGGTGCTGGGAGGACAGCTGCTCAGAGCACAGTCTGTAGACAGCCACGATCTTCACCGACAGAGGACGGGCCTGGACGAAACCACAGGAGTAGAGGGAGATCTCTGCAATCAGGGCGTAATCAGGTACCATCATAGCCACTGTTCTGAAGAGGGCCTAATAAAATGGAAGAAGAATTTGTTCAATTTCGGTTAGATTAGCTGTTTGTTAGAGTCCAATATAGGATCATATTGATGAGATGGAATTTGAATTTTAAGAAATATTTGAAAATATGATAAAATGATTGGGGTAGGGAGTAAATTTGTAAATAACTATATGACTGTGTATACAAGTTAATAGGATAGGATACCTTCAGATTGTCTGGTAATTCTGATCGGCCAGCATAACCAGGGTTCATGGTGATGAACACAGAGCAGGTGGGGTCCAGTTTGATTTCTGTCCCCTCAAACAGCAGGGTGTCTGACCCAGAGTTAATGCCTGTGTGAAAAAATGATGGCAATACATATATCATATAAATATCAAAATTTCCATAGAATAGTACTGGTCAGCTTTGTGGCACTGAGCTACAGCCTGGTACTTTATTATCAAGAGTTTGTCATACGATTATTAAAGGTTATTATCAATATTTTCATTATTTTTTATTCCTATTTTTACCTTATTAACATACTATGACATGTGGAATGAATTTGTTTACCTCTCTGAATGGTCAGAATCTGTTGGGCAACCACAGACAACACCTCCAGATCAATGCGGTTGAACTCATCAAAACAAGACCAAGCACCACAAGATGCCAAACCCTGGAAAAGATCAAAACAATTCAATAATGTTCATATACAGTAACAAACATTTGGAACACTAGTAACGGAAAAAGCCATGAAAAGTAACTTCAAGCCCTATGTAAGATGATCTGTACAAAAGGCGAGTGTTAACACCTTGGAAAAAAAATATTGACATGAGGTTCGTAAAAATAAAGTAAATAATATACAAATTTACGAGAGTCAAGACAAATTTCATTCCATCCTACCTTGAAGAATTTTCCCAGGGCAATGTAATCCAGACCATCAGAGCAGTTGAACACCACGCACTGTTTGGCCACTGCCTTGGCCAGATCCTTAGTGGTCTCTGTTTTACCTGTCCCAGCGGGGCCCTCAGGGGCACCACCCAAATGCAAGTGTAAGGCTCCAAAGAGTGTTCTGAAAATTTTGTTTGAAAAAAAAAGTTTATACCCTAAGAGATGTACCGGTATACACATATAATATATTATTTAGATAAAGTATCTTCATTGTGATTAACATGAATAAATTTTTGGATGAAGGGTATTGAAATAAAATAGTCAGAGGTCATAGCTTACCTGTAACACCTATCAGTGAGTGGAGTGATGACAAGACGACCTGTGTTACCCAGGTATTCATATCCATATTTCAACATGGAGTTGATCATACGAGTCACCATCTGGTTCTCCTGTAAATTGACAATTCATAATCTGAATACCAATTCTCTGAGACAATTAAAAAAAAGATCCATTCAAATTTTTTACCTCTGCTGTCAGCCATTTCAAAATTCCTTACCTCCCAGTAGTATCGGAGCTGACTCAGCCACTGGAAATCCAGATCCGAACTGCAGTTGTTCTCCACCAGTTTATCCAACACGTCTTTCGCGTGGACGTCCAATACAATCAAAGCCTGCAGTGTCACACGGTTCTGTTTGGACAGAGTTCCACGCACCATGGCGACAATATCGTCAATCTGACTGATGTTCAAATCCAAGTACTCCTTCAAAGCTGTGCCGCCTTTTTTGAAGGCAGCCTCAATAAAGTCTGTCCAGTATTTGGCGGTCACACACAGAACGGCCTGTCCAGGCCATCTCTTTACCCACTCTTTTCTATCCTCCTTTGGATAAGCATCCAATGACTCTCCAATGACTTTGTGGAGAGAGGAAATCATGTCAGCTTCCAACTCCAGCAGCCATTTTTCTACCTGTCCTCTTGCCTTGGATGTGGAGATGACGTCTCTGAGTTCCACGACTTCTCCCTCACTGCTCTTCATGTGAGTAATGTCCAGAGTGTCGGTGAACTCCAGCTTGGCAATGCCTTCAAAGCATTTCTTCAAATGGGGCTGTACTCTGTAAAAAAAATATGGAGACTTGTTTAAAATTTCTTCAAACTTATTTGCATATTATTACATTAGCAATCACCAGACAGGTTTATTTTAACAGAAAACATTTTTTGATCTTAACTAAAAATTGAATTGAAGGTAATTTTGATAAGAATATCATGTAGCATAAGCCCATTTACCTGGTAGGATCTTTAGTTTCTGACAGAATTTCCAGCAACTCATCGTTAGACAAGAAGAAGAATCTTGGGAAATACAGTCTCTTCTTCTCCAAGTAGTCATTCAACCCCTACACAAAAGATAAACACATAATTCCTTTACAAACCAACACAATATTCATTGGAAACAATTTCATTGCAACTTTTCCAAAAGATTTTAAAATATGCCTCCATATAAATTTCCTAAGATGGATAAATCCAAACCTTCTGGATAAGCTCCAACAGCTCGTTGGATTTCTTGAGTTTTTCCAACATCTTCTCAATGGCGATGACACTGAGCACTTTCTTGTCCTGCAGGGCCTGCTTCATAATGTCCTTCCAGTTCTTGTCCACTGTGGTGAATCGCCGTCCCTCCTCTGGCATCTGGGCCATGATATCCGGGGAGCTGAAGATGGGCTCCAGATAGAGCCAGGTGGCCTGGACCTTCAGCCATTCATCCAGAATATCCTGGAGGAGCATTAGTTTAGATTCCCAGTCCCTAGAGAAGATTGTTAAATAGATTTTTATAAGATTCCCTGCTGTATTTAGCTATTTTTTTTCCAGATAGTTCAAGGTTTTGTAATCTTTGCTCAAGTTCATGCAGGAATAATATTCTTAATATTATATAATAATTAATAATCATGAACAAATATTTAAAGTAATTTACACACAATTCACAATTTAAAAAAAAAATGTCCAACAATGCAAAATCATGTTATATACGGATTACTGGTATGTAATTTTTTTGCACATAATTTGGATCTTTTTTTCATTGATGTCAATGACAGAAATGACAACAAACGTACTTGATTTCCTCCTCAAAAGGCTTGATAAATGGAGATCCTCTCATTGTCTGTGTCTTCACAATGTGGTCATCCAATGTCAGCTGGATGTCATCCACTGAAGACAAAATACTGGTGCCTGTGTCACGGTATGGGATCATGACGAACTCAATCTGAACAAAGTGAACAAAATTGTCTTTATATTGTAGATGTGCATATGGGGGAATGTTATACTTTAAAATACAAAAAACATAAAAACAAACTAGGGGGTATATGAATAAATAGATTTAGCATTGAATATTACGGTATATATATATAAGACACAGATGGAACTTACAGGAAGAGAGCAAGAAATGAGAAATACAGCCAGTTCGGCAGAGAGAGAGAGAGAGAATAGAGGATTCAAATGCACATAAACTACATCTCATATCTTACAGGAGCCCATTCATTCTTCATCTTCTCCATGGCCTTCTCAAGAGAGAACTCCTTGCTGGCAGCCTCACTGATGCCCTCAAACTGAGGCACATACTTCATCAGGTCAAACTCCAGCATCTTGTCCAGGGTGTAGGTCTCATCCGGCTTGAGGGGATATTTGACCACCTCTGAGATCTGCTCCCAATGGCGGTCCCTGAGACCGGGGTTGAACAGGGTTTGCACCAGGGGCATGTATTCCCGGAACTCTTCAACCTTTGCTTTGACCTATTGCAACATATTATATCATAAAATCATATTTGTGATTTAACTACACATTCTGTTTTCTTGGGAGGTTAAGAACAACAACCATCAAATATCGAAATCAAACAGTTTTTATTTCATAAACCACATTCTGTTTGCAGTATCTTTACTTGAATTTAATGTATAAAAAATTTTACTCACTTAAATTTTTTATCAGTTTATCAACTTTACCTTGGAGGCAATTTTCTTGGCTTGGGGCACCGAATCAAACTGCTTCTCCAGCTTGTAGAGATTTCTCCAGAAGTTTCCTACTTCATTCTCTACTTCATCCGGGTTGACATTAGACATGGGTCCATGCATCCAGTCACTGTAGGTATATACATAAACCCGATCAATACCAGGCTGCATTCTTCATTAATTATGCACAATTACTGATGTCTTACAAACCTCTGATTCAATTAAAGTACGCATTTCATGAATTCTAAATTAGTCGGATAAATCATTAGAAATTCGCCACCAATCCCAGACATATATACATTTAACTACCATACAAGTATGCTTGTTTTGATGGGGAAAATTTTTTACCATTGAATTTTTTCCCTAATTTTTTTTTTAGCAATTTAATTGTGAATTATAACAGTGGGAGAAGAGGAAGGAGATCTCACTTATATTTGTTGTTGAACTCCACCGTGAGCTCGTACAGACTAAGGTAGGGCTTCAGCGTGTTCTGAATGGTCTGCCTCTGGGGGTAGGCTGTCGTCTGCCAGCCAAACGCCTCCTCCTCATTGTTGAATGCCTCAATCTGACATGACATTCAAGAAATAAACCTCGATTCTAGTCAATTCTTATATTTAAATTTTTTTTTATAAATTCTTTAACTTTAATAACTGTAATTATCAGTTTCAGGGGGGGGGGGGGGAATATTGAAAGACCAGCAGAAAAGGGTGGGTCAAAATGTAGCAGTTCCTTAAAAGTTAACAATAAAGATGAAATGCAGTTCATATAAACTAAGCTCATAAAGAACACTTCATATTACATGTTTACAAATAACTGAATCATCTTTAAAGTTGGTAGAGGGCTTATATGTTGTCTATGAACTCAACATATACTCAGCACTCCTGTTTTTTTCTTTATGAACAGATGAAATAAAAAAATTAAAAAAGAACCAAACTGAAGGCCCACCTTCTCTGCAGCAGCAGTGAGCTTGGTTTCCAAGTTCTGAGATTTACGGAGGTATTTCTGGATCTCATTCATGTCACCGTAGGTAGCAAACTCTTCTACTTGTTTCTGGTAGCTCTCCAATTCCTCAACGAATCTCTCTCTTCTCACCTGCACAGCAATGAAAACAACGTTACAATCTGAAACACTAACTCAAAATGTGAATAAATGCATTCAATGGAAAATATCTGTTACACTGCACCAGTAGAACTATGAAATTTAATTCCATTACGACTAAAAATTTTTTAATAAAAGTTACCTTATAAAATTTAGAAGCATAAATATTTCTTTATAAAAAAGTTCCCCCTTACCTTCAGAGCTTCCTCGTACTGAGTTCTTCTGTCAGAAACAATCATCTTGTGTTCCTCGAATATGGTGGGCATTCTGCCGTGCCATTTGAAGACGCTGGCGTTCAGCCTCATTTCTGCGGGGGAGAACTGGGCAAAATCGGACAAGAAAGTCAGCCTGTCCTTGGATTCCATTAGCCTTTTCTCCATGGTGAAAATAATGTCTGATTCTACTTTCTCAATGTAAGCTTTCAGTTCCATCAGATGTTCTGTGTTGCTGGGAGTTGTCAAAGCTTTCTCTGCGATTTGTTCATAATCATCGCACAATCTAAAAGAGAAAGGTCATCATTTATAACAAATTTGAAGAGTTGTCTCCCTTCAATTTTTTCTTCAATGAACAAAATCTCTTCCATTGCTGATCAGGGGAAAAAAGAGAAAGAAACTTCAATAGCTTAGGGAAGAACATTATACTTTTCCTGTGTTTTGTACTTCAAAATAAAAAAATAAGTGTTTTCCCTAAACAGACTAGGATGATGAAGCTTGCATGGGAAAAAATAGCTGAAAATTGTTAAAAATAAAAAAATTCTTATTTTAATTTTTGTTGTTAATTTATCACATTCAGTATCACACAAACTCACTTTTTGTTTGCTTCTTTGTGGTCCTCTGACATCTTCCCCAAAAGTTTCTGGCAGAGAGCTTCGGATCGTTTAGCCAACGAACGAATCAGGTCATCACAGTGGACTTCAAACATACCCAGTCTCATCACCTACATTCGGAAATCAAAACATCAATGTACTGCCTTTTCTACAGATATCAACAACTGAACTGCCCATAAAATTCAAGGTGTGCATTGATATTTTAATACATGTACTCATTTATAAAAACTTACAGTGAAGATCGAGTTCTAGAGTCTTATTTACAAGGTTTTTTTTTCCAAAAGATTTTTTATAGATATATGCACATTGCGCTTAAGTATATACAGTACATGTACTTACATGATGACCACTCTTATTCAAATGTTAATCAAGACCACTATATAGTAAAAAGATGTACTAGAGTTTTTTATCACTGAAAATCTATATGTACTACGTCAAATCATCACACTTTTAAATCAACAGTTCCCACTTCAATGAAAGAAAAACTCCTACAGAATGTAAAGAGATAAGAATAATCATTTCTCAGAATGTTTGGCTGCATGTTCATGCATGTACATTTGAAGGGAAAAAAAAACCACAGTGTTTAAATTGTTTTTCAGTGAAAAAACAATGGACTGAAAAGATATTTAGAAATGTGTTACAGTGTTTCATGCAAGATATTCTATTGAGATTGAGGCCAAGTATTTTATATGAGAGAAAAAAATTATTCAATATTTTCAGACATGCAAGTTTTGTGAAGATACGCATAAATATTTTATTACACTGTATACGTTACACTGAGGAATATAACAACTTGAAAATGGGTGTTCGGTGTAATAATATAATCATCGTATTACATTTATGACCAAAGAACATGCTTTGAGTGATGAACACATTGAATACAATTATCCATATGTAAAATATTACATTTTGCTCATCTTTGATTTGACTGAAACCAACATATATACATGTAAATACTGTACCGGTTTATGAATTTCCTGATATAAAGGGGAGATAAAATGGGGAAAAGAAAAATACTGCAAAAGTCTATTTAAAATTGTTATATACTAAATTGAATCTTAAGAATACCATGTAGTAAGTGTCTCACTTCAATGCCTTCCCTCTTCTAATCCTTTTCATTGAAAATCATGCTAATTAATTTTCCAATTCAAGTGTCCTTTTAAAAAATGTTTCGAAAAATTACAGAAAATGAAAACTTACAACCATTAAAACTGTTTTTGAAATCGAAATCATTTTAAATTGTACATAATTGCATGAACATAATGCTTTGATTTGGTCTGATATATTGCTAACTGAAGCCTTCATTAGGTATGCAGATCAAGCTTGCATTTCTGATGGCTTCAATGATCAAGTACCAGACTTTAAGTATATAAATACACTATAGAAATAGGCAAAGATTGGTCACTAGATACATGGTAAAGTTGGTGTAAGAAAGAATGTCTATGTCAAGAGGTTGCATGTGTACAAATATACCTTAAAAAACCCTCCTTTCTGTTTTGGGAGTTAATTGAGTAAAAGAAAATTAACATTAATACAGTGCATAAAAATTAGTTGATTTGATGGAGTTTCCATGGCAACTGAAAAAAGAAATTGCATTATAGGTACATATTTCCTAGGCTGATGACAAAAAATAAAGTATTCCTTGTTGTGAGAAAGTAACAATGATGAAGAATAAAACCATCATTCAGACAACATCATGAATATACATGTATATGCAAATTTAATGTAAATTTTTCATTTGAACTGTAAAATATCTAATAATCTTATTTTCATAAGCCTTCTGAGGTTTTCTAATCCCCTCTACTCTAAATTGTGAACATTTCTTTCTATTGTGTATTGTGTACATGTATGTATATATCTACATGATGTATTAGTAATGCATGAACTTATATAAACTGTTTAAATTATTGAGTGTTTAAATTTGATTTTCAAAATACTAGCAAATATTGAATATTCTAAACATTCTGCTACAGATATATCGGTAAATCTTTTTTGATGAATACAATTAGCTTCTGAATCAGGTATACAATGAGGCATGAACATATACATGTATATAAATTAAAATGCTCTGATTTCATGTTAACTAAATTAATCTATTAAACTAGCAAAATTCATTAATCATTCCTTGGAGCTTGATATATAAATATATATTCTAAATCATTAATTAATTGTTACTAAGTGGCAGTAATTTACTTGTGCAGTTCATGATTAAATTTTATAAAATATTAGTAAGAAGTTTTGATTAATTAATTATATCATGTATCGCCCTAAAATTTTTAAAAAATATTTAATACAAATGTCAGAAATTGATAAGTAAATATCCAATGCCTTTCAGGTTAGTTCGATTAATTATTATTGCCTTAAAGTTTATCTTTTTCCGAAAGTTGGTACATCTCTTTCAAGTTACATTGCATAATTGTATATCAAAATTCAATATCAATGGAGTTGAAATTTAGAAAGTCTAACAGTAATTATCTATATAGTTATTTTTCTTATTACAGACATTTTTCATAATCATATAAGAAAGCATGAGAAATTTTAAAAATAAAATTGTAAATGCAAAGGCATAATTTAATTTCTTTAATATATATATCAATGGACAAATTAATTAACTGGTTTAATATATATAATACAGTGTATTAGATATATATCTGTAGATTCCATATTATCTAGACAATATGACTACTTCTAATAGAAAAATAGAACTTTTATGATCACTAACCGAAGTTCCTCTCTGTAAAATTGAGGCAGAAATTTATTGTTCATTTAAAAAAAGAAAAGATATATATATATATTTAAAATTTTTTCACTAATAGTTAGTTTTTATAAGTATTAATTACAAAGGAAAAACAACATTTAAAGTAAATAAAATTACGATACAACAGAAATTTAAACACTTATCGATAAGAAATTCAGCTTCAGCTAACACACCTTGTCTAAGTTGTATGTAACTTCATCCACCAGTTTCTTGTATTTAGTGATTTCTTTTGCATACTCATCAAACGAGTGAGTCTCTCCCAGGAATGTGTCAACATCTGCATCCGCCTATCAAAATTTTTAATCATATTACGTCTATGAATCAAATAATAAAAATAAAACCCCAAAATTGCTAAAATATACCCATAAAGAAAAGCAAAAAAAAAGAACTATAAGACCGGAAAATGTATAAATCTTATATTTGATTTTTGGTATTTTTATTAGGATTATTGTCCACTCTGCTCCCAGTATTAATATTGGGAACATGATGGATACAAAAAACCCAATGGCTATGGTTTCCATGGATTCCGAAACTGAACCCAAACTTACCTGTTTGGAAATCAGGAAGTTGTACTTGTCGTAGATTTTGCAGTGCTCCACTGGTCCCACGCTTTCTTTCTTAATCAGCTCCTTCACTTTCTCTTTGTGGGCTTCTAGAATCTCCTTCAGAACAACTGGCTGTAGATTGGACTTGGCTTTGTTTCCACTCTGAAATTAGCAATTCAAGTTTAATATAAGTTGATATATTATCAATTTCATAACAAGCAAGTCTAGCACAGGACTGACCATGCACTTCCCATTTTTAATAATCATGCTATCACAGAAATTTAAATTTTCTGATGTTTTGTTTCTCATAATTTTTAGGCTACCAAGTCAATTCCATTTTTTAATAAACTCAGACAACATTTTTTTTTCTTTACTAGTAAAACTGATTCATTTATCCAAGGTAATCACTTCACTTCCAATTTTATAAAGCACGCTGATGCCCCCTCCCTCTACTACCTCACATTATATGGAAAAAATCGCAGTAATTGATAATTCTTACCCAATCTAGATATAGCTTTGTCTCCACTCTTGGCACTTGTTGTGAAGCTTTGATCATGACATCATACACATTCAAGATGATGACTTCAAATTCTTTGAAGGTCGGTTCAAATTTGATGGTGGTTCCATCCAAGATAAGTCTCAGAATGAATCCGGGGTGCTCATATGCACGAGTAGATGTCTGTTTGGAAAAAGATGAAATACTCCTTTGATATACATTATATAAATAGTGCCTGTTTGGGAGGGTACCAGTTGAAATTGACACCCCGAGAAAACCATTGTCAACCGATGCGAAGCGGAGGTTGACAATGGTTTTCGAGGGGTGTCCATTTCAACTGGTACCCTCCCAAACAGGCACTATTTATTTTATTATACTGAATGTCTTAATTTTATAGCAAATTTTACTGCTTTTATATCGAAAAGACGTGAGTTCTACGGCGAACCGTACGCGCATAATTTACGCGCATGTAACAATTTGTTCTATCGGCCCGTTGCCAAGTGTGTTGCTAACGCTGAGGGTATTAGAACGGATTGTCAACTCCGTCTAAACCAATCAGATTTCAGTATTTAACATGAAAGTATAATAATATCATTTATATACTTTTGCTTACTCTTGACAGTTATAATTATCAACATATCAGTACATGTACAATATTCTTCATAAATTCACAAAAAAATAATGGATTTTTTAAAACACTGGCGTAATTTGTATCAATTAATTATGATGATTAAAGAATGAAAAACTTTGCTTAATACAGAAAAGAATTTTCAACAGACACATATAAAAGCAGAAATTTGATCAAGAAAGATTTGTAAAGTTTAGTTATGGGCCTTGCTTACTGGGGGTTGGCACAGAAGATCTGAATAATCATCGAGGGAGTTGAGTGTCAACTGCTGAAGGTTGTCAGTCATCAGCGTGGCAGCGCAGTTGAAGAAGGACTCCAGTTTCTCTGGGTCTTGATTGCTTGGCACCTGTTTCCTTTTGTTTCCCTCGTAAAACATTACCTGGACTTCGGGAAACCATCTTGAAAAAAAAAGACACCAAATGTTTTCATCAGAATGGCACAATTTTATGAAAGTGGAAGTTTTTGTCCTGTGTACATGCATGTATATGGTACATACATGTACTGTAAACTCATTCTTTTTGCATGTGGAAAAACTTTTGAAATGTTCGCTGAAAACTTGTTGTCACAAATATTTTTCAACATAACATAACGGTCTCATATATTTGTGCATTGTTAATTTATCTGATAAAAAAGCTTGGTAGCTGATATCAGTTGCGCATGCAACAAAAACAAAAATGTTTCACTGGAAAAGTATGAAACAGTCCTCGTGAATAAAAAAGTAATTTACAGAATGTGTACAGTTTTTTTTTCTTTCTTTTTTTTTTACATATTAAAAGTAAGTCAGAGAAATGCAGAAATCAAGTCAATAAGGAATGGTGCATAATTTGCATTTTGCAGAGACGCAAACAGGTAAAATTCTTTCATCAATTTATTTGTTTTCATTATAAAATTCAGTAAAATGAAATCAGGATGATATTCAAATTTATACTTCAACTACAACAAGCATTATCTAATTTAAAATCTAGGGGACCGGGAAAATTAATTGTATTTAATCAGCTACATTGGTCTTGAAATTTAACCTTGAACTACATGTTATATAAACACATACAGATTGCACTCTTCCATTGTTTTAACCTCGGGCATTCTGGTTTATAAAGATGTTAACAAATTACGTTGGCTTATATTTTCACAAACAAAACATATAATCAATCCACATGTAGCCATTTAAACATTGAGGTAAGAATTTAGAACTAAAACCGTGTCATTCATCATTATAAAACTTGACAGCCAAAACATTCAACTTGGAACTGTTCCAATTAAAATCCGAGTTCTTTAATTTGTCGATCAAAGAGAATGATTCATCATGGGGAGTTGAAACCCTGCAATTTTCATTCTTGCACTATAATATCTATGTGTATTGAGTAATTTCTAAATTTACACACTGTTCTACGGGTCATTAAAATATATATAAGGACATGCAGTTATCCAAACTCCTAGTTATTGGATCAAATTATTCATTGCTTTTACAATTACTGGGTGTACAAGTACATTGTACATGTAATAGCATTTCAGCTGTATTAATTTATTAGGGTCCAACATTTTGGGTTAATTAAGCTTTGGTTTTTGGCAACATTCATGATATGACTTAATGGGGATTTCTAGATGACCTGTACACATGCAAAATTTAACAATTCTATTTAGATCTCTGAAAATTTTCTATTTCTTAAATTTTCTCCACTTGAAATTTTTTACGAGTTATTAAGATTAAAGTTTTGGCATGATGTTTATAAAATATTCAATGACTCATCTGGAAATTCTGGAAATATCTTTTTTTTTTTCGTCTAAGTTCTAGATATTGTAATTCCTTGAGACCTCAATTTAATACTTTTTTAAATTTCTTTCTCTGATATGATTTACATATACATATATCAAATCATGTTAATGACTCACTTTTTCATTAATTGGTCCTTGGCATTCTCTATATGCCGCATGCAGAGATTTTGGAAGGTCCCCAATTCCATAGAATCTACCCTGTTGTGAAACTCATTGATATCGATAAATCGCAGGCCCCTAAATAAACAGAATAAAGTTTTTACGTTAGTTCATCTGTTTTACATCAAAATAAATATGAATATAGAAAAATATTTAAAGGTAAAAACATACATATAAAACACATACGAAAATGCTGGGTATCGACAAACCCCACTACTTTTGTGTGTGTAATTTTACGTTATTTTTCTGTATTAGAGGCCCCTAAGTTGAAAATATTTAATCAGGTTGTTTCACATGAATATCAGTTAGAAAACAATTAATAGATTGAAACACAGAATTACAATAGACAATTTAATTTTATTAAAATAATCCCCCCCCCTTTCCAACAAACCCCATCAAAAATCTAAGCAACAGTAGCAATGTTGAGATGTAATCATACAGACCTACAGAAAGGCTTACCATGAACATGAGCTTTACTATTTACTATTTATTTAATTGAAAGAATCAGCATCAGATCCCCCCCCCCCAAAACACAAACAGTTGTCTTACCCAAATTTGGTGTGCCAGAAATCAAGCACTTGCAGCATGCAAGGGGTGGTAATGTGTAGCTTCTGGGACATGGCCTCTAACCCAGCCACGTAATCTTTGTGCCAGGGTTTGGGCACCACATCCATTTCCTCCCTGTGGGGTGGACGTTTCTCCTCCACATCCTTCTCCTTTTCTCTCTGATCCTTTAGGACAAAATCAACTGAAGAAAAAAGATACCACAATGAAAAGATTAATAACATGAGACTTCAGAATGTCAAGGTACAGTTGCATACTGCCACAAAGTTAAGGTTATTGACTGCGGAACTGACAATGTAAATACGGTGCTCACCTATAGCTTTCTTCACACTCAAGAGATAGTCTTCTCTCATTTCATCTGATAAATTTTCAATGGTTTCAGAATGTCCCTTCTGTAAAGATAAATGTATTTAAGCATTTATTTTTATATTGATGGAATTGAAATCATTGCATGATGATCAATAATGTAACATAAAGTTCCTAATTTGTATGGCGCCATACAGAATCAGTTGCATATTGATGTCATTTTCCCTAAAGTATTCTAAATGAGATGAGGGCATGCAATGTTTATGAATCATAAAACTGAACTGGAAACCTTTTTCCCAAAATAATAGCTAGTGACACTGTACCTGTAAGGTGTAAATACAATACATGTACCAGTAATGACTATTCACTTAGAGCTAGGTAGTATACATATAATAAACAGATAACAGTCCTTATGCAAGAGTCGATGTTGCATGCTTTTTTCTCAAAAACTCATGCAGTAGGTCAAGTAAATACCTTCAGCTCCTCTGAAACAAGACCAAGGACATTTTCCAGCCAAGAGTCCTCCATGGGGGCTACGTGTTCTGTGTCTATTCCATTGTGAATGTAGTAGTAGTATCTCTGCAATAAATGACAGAAAGCAAATTATCATTAATAATCTTTATTTTTTAAATTTTCCTAAATAACACTGAGTATCACTTCAAAATTTATGTACTTAACAGTGCACATAAACTATATGGCATCCTATTATTCTTCTTCAAAGAACACAACATGTTTCATTTATTACATTTACATGTTTTTCAGGATATTGTACATATGGTTACTTTTGCCCTTTTTGACTTAATTGCAAATGGTTTCATCCCGTCTTGAATTCGCTCAAAGTTGTTTATAAAGAAAGAAAGTTTGTGACATAGGAATTCGTCCAGTCTTAAATTCGCCCTCTGACAAGGAGGGCAAAAAGGGCGAAAATAAAACGGGACAAATTTTTATCCTGTATACAGTTGATTATGACATTAATATTTTTCAAATTCTGAATGAATATAAATATGTATCATTTAACTAAAATATATATATAGTATATAAATATATGTAACATACCAATATATCTTTATCGGCCGCAGTGGGCGTTCCTGTTCTGGACAGGGGAGGTAATTCTCCATTACCATTAACTGATCCTGAAGCGCTATGAGGTGGAACCCCATCCTCTTGCCTAAAATTAATCACAGAAATGGCTTGATTATGAGACAACAAATTTTTATCAATAATGTCAAAACGCTTAAGTCAATCGGCATATTACATTTGGCTGTGTATTCTATTTCATTGTGTATTTAGCAGAATGCTGGCTTCCTCTAAATCATTACCAAATGTTAAACACATGGGAATGTACATCAGGAAATGCACTAACCTAAAGAATCACTTCTGACAAATATTGTACGTGCTAAAAATGATACCGGTATTTTATAGTATAACTTAGTATACTGGCAATAGCAAAAGTTACTTTAAAATTTATAAAAAACCTGTATGGTAGTGACTTTGCTAATAAAACAAAATGCGATATGCTCAAGAACACCAACTGGATTCAAATTAGTTCAAGTTGAAATTAATACAACCAACAAATTGGTACTTGTGTTATTGTGCTTAATACAAGTCCTTTTCATAAAGTATATAGTTCAGATCTCAGATTACAGATTCTTTGAGGACACAACAAAAACAATAAACAGCAACAGTTTTATTGATTTGAATTTAAGCATATAATTTAAAGCATCATAATGTTTAAACTATATAGCTACAATTGAGCCCCATTTCCCATTTTATTCTAGATATATGTACTTAGTGACTTACATGATGATGTCGACCAAAGCCTTTCTGAAGTTCTCCCTGTCTTTCTTAGGCTGCTGAAACTGTGCGACATCTGTATCTGCACCATTCTGTTTTTCAATTGGTTTCAGCTGGTTGGGTTTTCTTCGCTTGGGCTCTCCTGAGAGACACGACAGGAATGGATGAATGAGTAAGTCATTTTAAAAGGCAGAATTTTATTTTCACTAATTCAATGCAACGATTTATTTTATAAAAATCTCTTTTTAATACTCACATGAGTTAAATAGCAAAATGTTTCAAACGTGTTAGCAATTATAGTGAAAAGTCGAGGGAAATAAGAAAACTTTGTCATGATTCTCTTAAAAACTGGTGTCCTTACACTTTCTGAATATGTAGCATTTTTATAATCTTTAATTGGACTTACTAGCAGTGAGTTCTCCAACCAGATCTATTCCATTTTTATCATCTCCAAGGATTTTTCCTGACAGTTCAAAATTTGGTTGATTTTGTTGCCATACTGGTTTAGATCTTTTTGAAGGAAGAACAGGAAGGAATCGGATAGGGTCATCTGTCCCTTTCCCTTTACTTCTACCATTTGCTCTTCGGGGTGTAAGCTGTGAAAACATTGCCAAAATAATATGACTGCCGTCATGAGAAAAGGCCCTTATCTTTTGACGTCACAATGCTCAGAAAACGACGTCAAAGTAGCGGCACTGTAAACGCAGTTTTTTATTTTCTGTTTCTAGTTTTTTTCTGCATCTGTGTTGTGTTTTTTAAATACTAATAGATAATAATAATAATAGAGTATGGCCTTGTATAAATACCGATAATAATAATTGATAAATAATAATAATATATAATAATTAAAAAATAATTTATAATAATAAAATAATAATTGACGTTCGTGACGTCGTGTCGTTTTCGACCAGCTAAGTCAAAGTCGTGTTAACATGTCTTACTAAAATTGTCATAAAATGCTTAAAACACTCAAGATCTTGGATATCTTTGTATATTTGTATTCAGAGAGAGTTGACTAATCGGAATTGAGAAAAAAGTGAGTTTGTGAAATTTTGACCTTAAGGGCCCTTTTCTCGTGATGGCAGTCATATAATATAGATGAAAATTTAATACAGCTCATGCAGTAGTTTTGCAAATTAATTGGTACTGCTGTGCTGTCAGGAATGACTACATAAAGTGTTCCATGGCAAAGCATGTTTCTGTGTATGATCTTATTTAATTATGGTTCTCATATAAAGTATAAAACTTGTGTACAAATATGCATTCATATACATTCAGTTATCACTAATAACTGAAACATTCTTAAATTAAAATTAGATGAAAGATGATAAAATAAAGTGACATGAAAGAGAGTGAAAATAGGATTAGAGTATTTAAATAAAGAAGTTGATCAAGTTCGTAATGAATTTGATATAGATCTGTCAAGTTCCAACGGTAACACTGTAATAATATGTGCACAACAAATAAACTCGACATATTAAAACGGTGAAAGAAAATCGTTCTTCCTTCTGACAAGCATGATTGAAATTAAAAAGTAATTAAGTATGCTTACATCAAGATCTGCCATCTTTTCAAATCGCCTTACACTAAATTATTTCGCATGTGTCCTTCATTTGTTTGGTATCGATGGGTTATCGAGACTTCCTCTGACCAAAACAAAATGGCGGACATGCAATATGCGTTGCGTTGCTAAGCAAATATCAATAATCTTTTATTCTTTATATTTGTTTAATATATTGGGTCATTTACACCAATATGTTACATTAATAACCCCGATCAATTTCAATTTGCTTCATTTTATTCAAAATACGAGAAGAACATTTCCGAAAACTTCCGAAAAATTCAAATGAGATGACGTCAGATTCGTCGTTTCAGGCTATACATGCGGTAAAAATAGTACCTCTGTCACTAGTTTGTTTCCGAAACTAACTTTACCCTAGTTTACGTCAAAATACGTACCAAAAAAATGAGTTCCATTTTTAACGGATTAAACCAAAAGTTAGCTTTATTATCTGTGACAGGCCTAGCTGCAATATTAGGATTGAATTCTTTCCGGGGATTTATTCACCACAGTAAGATTGTTTTATAATTACTGCACTTGACACATGTAGTTTAGCTCGAATTTTCTTACAAAATCTCGAATTTCCTCAAACGTATACTTTCTATATACGGCGAATGCGTGATATAATAAGCTTCAATCATTAGTTCATATTTGATGTTTCGATTGTTAAGATTTTAGTTGATATAGTTTTTTTAATACAACAATTTTATTAAAAAATTTAATTATATTTTTATATGCTTCGTGTTTTTTGAGATTTCTAGTTGTTTCGGCCTTCCCCCGTTTGGCCCGAATGCGGGACGGTTCGCCCCGAAAGACCTTTCGCACATGAATTATGTGGTAATTATGCAGTAAACTAATTAACACCCGTAACTCTAGCTGCACATGGAGGGCCTCCAAATTAGTTATAACACCTTAAGGAAATTTGATTAGACACTTAATTAATAATTATGATTGCTTTTTTATAAACATAATTATATCTGCACGCAGATAATGATTTGGTACATTATATTTAAGAAAGTTTTAAAGAAAATTTTAAAAAGACAGTGTTTTAACATGTTTATAATGCAGTCAATATTAATCTTTTGTATAAATATTTATAAACATTTCTTATATCGTTATAAATTTTTATATGATGAATAACGATGTAATACATATCAGTATTTACATTTTTCAGTGTCCTTGCCTGTGAAAACACTATGTATTGATTTTGTACTGTACAGTTCAATAAATTCAAATGATGCATAATTGGGGCGTAAGCGGGGTTTGCTTATTTATATTCCAATATTTAATTGTACAATTGCTGAAAATTATATAAATATAAGTAATAAGGAATCATTCTTTGAATATTATGAATATTATAAGGTGATAATTTTGGTCCGGGCGTGATCAAATCTATCTTTAAGCCCTTCGGGGTTTATTTGATTTGATCATGCCCCGACCAAAATTATCACCTCATAATACTCAAAAAATGATTCCTTATTCCTTAAATATTTACTCATTATATTAACTAAGATTACAATATTGTGTATTAAAAAAAATTTTTTTTTTCCAATGATTAATATATAACACCTGTATAAAACAGCAATAAAAGTAAGCAAAATATTTTTTTTATTTTCATTGTTTTCAAGCTGCATTATAGATATCATTATACATTTTTATATGATGAATTACGATGTATTGATTTTCATCATGTCGCATATATATGTAGCCGCTAGTTCTCATAATTAACACCCGTCTCATAATTAATTTCTCCTCTTCGCTTGACATGGAGTGCCTCCACATTAATTATAACACCTTAATTAGAAAAACGGTTCAGATCGACACCTAATAATGATTGCTAAACAGACTTAATTATATCTGCATGTGGATAATCGTTTTATACATTATAAAAGTTAATTATCAGTGAATGTGCCACAAAGAACATTAATAAATATTACACGCATATATTTTTATTTATAAATATTTATCTAAAAACTCTAAAACATCGCAATATATATAATAATGATATATAATAAATAATATAGATGCGAAAGGTCTTTATATATGAGCGAAACGTCTGAGCGCAAAACGTCCATAGGAGCGAAATGTCCTGTTACCTTCGGCCCTAAATATGTTCAGACCCTAGTAGTTACGGCCCTTAGTATTTTCGTCCTTAGTCGTTTTGGCCTGTGTTTTATTATAGATATATCACTTTATAGATATACTGTGGTTTCATTAATATTCAAGGGTATCAATTTTCGAGGATAAAGTGAAAAGCACAGTTTCAAGGATACGTAAATTCGTGGCCATTGACTCTATCAATACAAAATGTTTATAGAAATTGCACTTCAATGAACATTTAATTTCGTGGATCAACTTAACGAAATACACGAAAATTGGTATTCAACGAATATTGATGAAACCACAGTATCACCTTATTTTCGGATGTTTTAATATATATTACAGTAGGTTGTATAGGTTTAATATATATTACAGTAAATTGTATAGGTTTGTTTTAGGAAGAGAAGACTATTGATTTTTTTTTTAAAATCTTGACAATGTTTTAATTTCCCTACATCTTATAAGTACGTTTATTCATCAGCTCGTTAAATTTAATCACGTTAAAAATGACAAACTTTACAATTCAGCAATTTGAATTGTTTAAATAGATATAATGAAGTAATTTTTTCAGAAGTAATTACATTGATCATTTAATTGGTCTAAATTTCTTATCTAATAAAGTGCAACATTCTTTCGAGCGCTCATAATGGTAAGCAATTATACTCCAAATAGCTTAAATTGCTATACAGACACCGAATCATTATGAAATCTGAAAAACTTGAAAACTTTGACAAAGGATGTAAATAAGTATAAAAATGAAATTCCAGTATCATATTTTTAAAGTATTGTGCAAATAGAGAATGAAAGATTGCACAATTAAGTAGCCACTGATGTCAATGTTGACTTTGTTTTGCCATATATAATCTCTTCTTTAAATTTGTTACGATGGTAAATGATCGCTTAATTATCTTAATTGACGGAAACTTTGATGTCGATGATGGGGGACACACTCCAACAGCAAAGAAATAACAGTAACAAACACATTTATTAAAACAACACTAATTTATTATCTCAGGCTGAAATGACTAGGTATCTAAGGCCGAACCGACGAAGGTCCGAAACTCGCGAGGGCCGAACATAGCTAGTGCCGAACGGAGAAAAGGCTGAAATGACTTGCTACCTTTGTTGATTGTCACATGATTTCATATAGACCCTATATCTTTTGTGACGCTGATTGCTATCGTTTTTTTGTGTAGAGAAGATCAGAGAGTCAGGATTTTACAAAGACTCTTTGGAAATGGTCAATCACTATCCTCCAGCTGTGGAACATTTAGGGAAGCCTATAAAAGGTCTCAGGATAACCTATGCAGATCCTGAGAACAAACTGACAAACACAGACATTTGTGTAAGCTTTGATTAATATTATATTTTAATTTCTTTGTGTTCCACGCATTGACAGGTTACTGTACAATGCATATTTATACTCTGACCCTAAGATATCATCACATTTTGCTTTATTTATTATTTGAGTTTTATAAAGAGTATACGGTACCTCAGGGTTCACACAATGTTCACTCAATATTTTTTTTTTTAAAGATAAGATTTTTCCTTCGAAATGCCCGCTGTAGCTTGTTTTAAACTTTATTTATACACATGCAGTTAAAAATAAAAAGTTTACAAAGATTTTGCATAGCAATTGCCATGAAAGTATGGAAGGGAATTACCGCCAAAATTCTATGTATATTGCTTTTACTCTTATTATGCTTACTTCTTTATTCTTCTTTACATTTACACTTGCATGTCAATTTATTGCTTTCATATTCATGCTTATCCAATTTCACTTTGATTCTCTTTGACTCTTTATTGTTTGCTTAATTCTATGTTGCAATATTCTCTTCTTATTCGAATAAAATCTTACTTCTATCTCTGTTACAAACGTGAATTCAAACACGCAAATCATAAAGCACTTTCAATAAAGATGAATACAAGTTGCATGAATTTAATGCTGCATTATGACGCCAGGCGGCAATGTGTGCGCTACAATTGCCGCCCCCGAAAAAAACCCCAACGTAGCTAGCTTAATAAAATGTGGGATGTTTCGCACCATGACATTTCGGTCCAATATTCATATGTTCAGATCAAGAATTGGAGGGGTAAGGTTTATGTACTAAGGGATAATTTATAATTTTGTTTTGCCGGGGAGGGAGGGGACGAGTTCTATTTTCAGTAGGTTTACTATGTGAATTTAAAAGAAGATTGAATTTTCAAGGGTGTTGGGGTGACTAAACCCCCCCCCCCCCCAATAAAAAAACTTTCTAAGTCTGTGCATCAGTTATTTATATGAGACGATATAATCTTACAGTTCTCACAATTAGCACCTGTATCATAATTATCATCATCGCAAGCTTGATGTGGAAGTTGGTCAATTCAATTCTTCATTTAATCAAGATTAGTTCATGGTAGACATGTATATGAGGTTCATGTCTCAAAGTTACCATAGCTTAAACACCGTCAAATTTAAACAGGGCCATTCAGTTACATGTACATGATTGATATCAAAATAAACAAAGCTACAATAAGCATGGCTGTGAGTGATACATATACATTTCTTTCACTTCGAAAATTTGTGTAAATAAGAAGCATACATTATTTATGTTTTAATTGTATTTTGGAAGAAAAAATATTTTATTTAGAACTTTATATATGAATTTTTAATAAGATTTTATTTAGATTTTAAATCAAAACGTATAAACATCCATATCACATATCGTATTTTAATCTCTTTGCCTGGTTTATTTTCGTTTATTTTGTAAAGTGTAACTCATTGTGTAACGTCACTGCAGACACATGTTCTTTAGATTCGTTAATTTTACCACGCATACGTATATTTAATTCTGCGATTCCACCGTTCTGTGCTGAATCGCAAGAATATGAAATCGCATGCACCAAACTTCACGCGGAATTTCACGCGGATATTAATTCCTCGCATTTAATCAGGGATTTACAGTACTGTAGTCTAACGAGAGTTACATGTAAATAGTGATTCATGCAAGTGATAAGTTTCACACTTACTAGAGTAGAGGAAAAGCTACTTCTAAGCATTTCGTACCCAGTCCTTTTTTTGTTTATCAAAAAAATCTTTAAATTTGATTTATTTTTATTTCTAATTCATCTACATGTTCCACAGGTACTTCTGGACAGAACCGTGCACCACCCCACCTCTTTTCACCTCAAATGAAAATAAAGTCCTATTACATGGTCCTTTTTAAAAAATTAACCGTCCATGCAAAAAATTTGTTACCGCTTTACATGATATATATACGGTGCATTGCATCGCGGATCTAGAATGGGGTGAGATCCACCCCCAATTTGAGTCTGCGTATATTTCTTGGCTTGTTAAAAAGTTGACTATATCTATTTCATATTTCTATACTGAGCCCTTAATTTGAGATGTTTTAACGGATTTATTATATTTATGCCATTTGTTAGTTTCGCATTAATGAATCTTCGGGAGCAGCAATTGTACCGCACACACTGCCGCCTGGCGTCATAATGCAGCATGAAATTCATGCAACTTGTATTTGTCTTTATTGAAAGTGCTTTATGTTTGAATTCACGTTTGTATCAGGGATAGACGTAAGAATTTACACGAATAAGAAGAGAATATTGCAACATAGAAATAAGCAAACAGTAAAGAATCAAAGAAAATCAAAGTAAAATTAGATAAGCATGAATATGAAAACAATAAAAGTGACATGCAAGTGTAAATGTACTGAAGAATAAAGAAGTAAGCATATTAAGAATAAAAGCAAGATACATAGAATTTTGGTGGTAATTCCCTTCCATATGAAAGTAACCAAATAAAAACAATAAAAAAATTGTGCAATGTGTTCTGAGTGCTTTGGAATGGATTGAGAAAAAATATCAACATTTCCTATTATAAATCCCTGTAAGAAATTTGTTTTCACTCTTCGTAATTTCTCCAGGTAAAAATAGATGATGTGTCAATGAAGTAATCTTACATCAATTTCAGTTGTACTTCTTTAACAGATATTTTTCTAAATTAGGTTAATAAGTCCAAAACCATGCCCAACTTTTTTGTGCAATAAATATACAGTTTTTTGTATAGATGGAACTGTAGCTCCATGGTCTGTCAACCCAAATTTCCTGTGGAGCTACAGTTCTGCAGCTATTTATGTGTATGTAAGGAAGTGCTCTGCTATAGCTGTCTGTATGACTTTTTCTCAATTCATGAAGTTCAAAGACTCCAGCAACTTTGCCTTTTGACATCAGGTCTGAAGTCTTGATATACACCACACATCCATTAAAAAAATTCTAAATGTAATGATTTTAAGGTTTACAGATGAAGATATAGATAAGGAAAACTTATGTCTATATATTGTCTAATGATCCAAAGTCTCTATTCATCACACTTTCTTCCCTTGGGTGAAAATGATTCCTACTCATATGATAGAATATGGATTCGAATCAAAAGGCTATGTGGATTGGCAAAACTTTTGTTAAGGCTTGAATTTCTCTGCAGTCTGGTTCCAAGTCATGTTGATCCGTTTTAACAAGAGCTTGGACTTTCGGTAGGATGTTACTATCTAGTTTGCTCATCAAAACAAGCTGTCAAATATTGACCTTCTTTCCTTATATTTGCTAAGAGAATTTGTAGCTCATTAATATTCATAGAATGTCAAAATCGAAAAGTTTTTTCCTCAAGATCTGCTTTGTTTTCTGAAATTGACACTGTTTCGTGAAATATAAAGCCCTGGATGAAGTCGGACAAATGTCATTGCATTCAATGTATTCTACCTGGTATTTATTAGCACATGAATGGACAGTTTACCATGAGTAGAACCCGCCTTTATCAAATCGGAGTTTAATTGTCACGCACTGCCTATTTTTAGTCCATGCAAGCTCTTGTTAAAACGGCTCTATTAGTATCACAGAAATTTTAGAGTTAATTTTTATGAATACACTGTACCCCTATCTACCTTTTTTGTGTGTGGTTATTTTTTTTTAACTCACCTGAGCTGAAAGCTCAAGTGAGCTTTTCTGATCACTTTTTGTCCGGCGTCCGTCTGTCTGTCCGTCCATCTGTGAACTTTTCACATTTTTGACTTCTTCTTCAAAATCACCGGGCCGATTTCAACCAAAGTTGGCACAAAGCATCCTTAGGTAAAGGGAATTTAAGTTTGTTAAAATGAAGGGCCATGCCCTCTTTCAAGGGGAGATAATAAAAAATCATTGAAAATTTGTTGGTATTTTTCAAAAATCTTCTTCTCAAAAACCATTTGGCTACAAAAGCTGAAACTTGTGTGGAAGCATCCACAGGTAGTGTAGATTCAAGTTTGTTTAAATCATGATCACCATGGGTAGGGTGGGGCCACAATGGGGGGTCAAATTTTTACATAGGAATATATAGAGTAAATCTTTAAAAATCTTCTCAGAAACCAATCGTGCAGAAAAGCAGCAACTTGTGTGGAAGCATCCTCAGGTAGTGTTGATTCAAGTTTGTTCAAATCATGATCCCTGGGGGAAGGGTGAGGCCACAATGGGGGGGGGGGTCAAGTTTTGTGGAGGGTTGAATTTTACATACATGTAGTTACATATAGAGTAAATCTTTAAAAATCTTCTTCTCTGAAACTGATCAGCCAGAAAAATGTAACTTGTGTGAAAGCATCCTCAGCTAGTGTAGATTCAAGTTTGTTCAAATCATGATCCCTGGGGGTAGGGTGGGGCCACAATGGGGGGGTCAAGTTTTTATATAGGAATATATAAGGAAAAATCTTTAAAACTCTTCTTCTCTGAAACTGATCAGCCAGAAAAATGTAACTTGTGTGAAAGCATCCTCAGGTAATGAAGATTCAAGTTTGTTTAAATCATGATCCCTGGGGGTAGGGTGGGGCCACAATAGGGGGGGGGGTTCGAGTTTTTATATAGGAATATATAAGGAATAATCTTTGAAACTCTTCTCCTCAGAAACTGATTGGCCAGAAAAGTTATTTCTTGTGTGGAAGCATCCTAAGGTAGTGTACTAGATTCAAGTTTGTTCAAATCATGATCTCCAGGGGTAGGATGATGCCACAATGGAGGGTTGAATTTTTACATAGGAATATATAGAGAAAAATATTTAATAATCTTCTTCTCAGAAACCGATCGGCCAGAAAAGCTGTAACTTATGTGAAAGCATCCTCGGTTAGGGTAGATTCAAGTTTGATAAAATTATGATCCTTATGTGTGGGAAAAGGCATGCCGTAATTGCCGGAATGGACTAAAATAAACATAAAATTCAGTTAAACTGTTCTAATGAACAATACTATTTGCTTTGGATTAAAAATTTTTTTTTTTTTTAAGTTTTTATAAAAAAAAAATATTTTGAGGTATGATTGAAACTGGACCAAACTAGAAGAGGTAAATGTTTGTAAAAATCGGTGCCGGTGTGACAAATGTGCTGGTTTCTGTAATATAATTCCCATGGACACTGGTACATGTAATATACGATAAGGGTTAACTTTTACTTAAAAAGAAATCCCTGAAATCTTTTCTAATATCGCTAAAATAATTTTACATGTAATTTAAACTGAAAAATATAAAGTTGAATACGTACTCTTTTCTAGAAATGAGACGAATCAAGAAATTTCCTAGGGGGTGAATATCTTTTGTGCGGCATGGGGTTTGGAGACCACTGTGAAGCCCATATAGCTTCATTGCTTACCTAAATGCTAAGAATTTTGAGAGTGAATTTTATATTCCTCATTTCTTTAGAATTAAACGACTTGCAAAAAAATTTGGTAATTTTTCGTGGAAAAATGTATGTATCTATATATTTTTTTCAAATATCAAAATGACTTTGTTCTTCAAGTGCATGATGAATAATAAAACAATCTGAAACTGTTATGAAAGAAGTTTTATAATCATTAATTAATTAAAGTACAAAATGTTATCAAAAATTGAAAGGTTCTGAAGAAATAAATAAGGGATACTAGTATGTTTATGTTTTTATATAATTATACTTTTCTTCGAAAATCGAATTTCTGAAATTAAGGTGGGTTAAACAGATTTGATTCTATATGAACTGGTAGAGTTTTAATTTTAAAATCTTATAAATATATACTGTAATGACAGTAATTTTACAAAACAAAGTAGCTTATGGTAATCAGTAAATGTTCACAAGTAGCTGTAAAGCTGTAAAGCTTTTCGGAAAATTTTGATTAACCAACTTCACTGAGTGTGTCTGGATTGAATCGACATTCAGGACGCCATACTTATATCCCGTAATAATTGCTTTATATCAAAACATTTTTGCCAATTAATTTTTACCTTTTTTTTAGCTCACCTGAGCTGAAAGCTCAAGTGAGCTATTCTGATCACATTTTGTCTGTCGTCTGTCTGTCCGTCCGTCCGTCTGTCTGTCCGTCTGTAAACTTTTCACATTTTCAACATCTTCTCAAGAACCACTGGGCCAATTTCAACCAAACTTGGCACATAACATCCTTAGCCTAAGGGGATTCAAAGTTGTGAAAATTAAGGACCAAGCCCTCTTACAAGGGGAGATAATTAGGAATTAATGAAAATTTTCGAGAATTTTTCAAAAATCTTCTTCTCAAGAACCATTTGGCCAGGAAAGTTGAAACTTGTGTGGAAGCATCCTCAGGTAGTGTAGATTCAAAGTTGTGAAAATCATGACCCCCGGGGGTAGGGTGAGGCCACAATGGGGGGTCGACTATTTACATAGGAATATATAGAGTAAATCTTTAAAAATCTTCTTCTCAAGAACCATTTGGCCAGGAAAGCTGAAACTTGTGTGGAAGCATCCTCAGGTAGAGTAGATTCAAAGTTGTGAAAATCATGACCCCCTGGGGTAGGTTGGGGCCAAAATGGGGGGTCAACTTTTTACATAGGAATATATAAAGTAAATCTTTAAAAATCTTCTTCTCAAGAACCATTTGGCCAGGAAAGCTGAAACTTGTGTGGAAGCATCCTCAGGTAGTGTAGATTCAAATTTGTGAAAATCATGACCCCCGGGGGTAGGGTGGGGCCACAATGGGGGGTCGACTTTTTACATAGGAATATATAGAGTAAATCTTTAAAAATCGTCTTCTCAAGAACCATTTGGCCAGGAAAGCTGAAACTTGTGTGGAAGCATCCTCAGGTAGAGTAGATTCAAAGTTGTGAAAATCATTTCCCCCCTGGGGTAGGGTGGGGCCAAAATGGGGGGTCGACTTTTTACATAGGAATATATAGAGTAAATCTTTAAAAATCTTCTTCTCAAGAACCATTTGGCCAGGAAAGCTGAAACTTATGTAAAAGCATCCTCAGGTAGAGTAGATTCAAAGTTGTGAAAATCATGACCCCCGGGGGTAGGGTGGGGCCACAATGGGGGGTTGACTTTTTACATAGGAATATATAGAGTAAATCTTTAAAAATCTTCTTCTCAAGAACCGTTAGGCCAGGAAAGCTGAAACTTATGTGGAAGCATCCTCAGGTAGAGTAGATTCAAAGTTGTGAAAATCATGACCCCCTGGGGTAGGGTGGGGCCAAAATGGGGGGTTGACTTTTTACATAGGAATATATAGAGTAAATCTTTAAAAATTTTCTTCTCAAAAACCGTTAGGCCAGGAAAGCTGAAACTTATGTGGAAGCATCCTCAGGTAGTGTAGATTCAAAGTTGTGAAAATCATGACCCCCTATGGTAGGGTGGGGCCAAAATGGGGGGTCAACTTTTTACATAGGAATATATAGAGTAAATCTTTAAAAATCTTCTTCTCAAGAACCATTTGGCCAGGAAAGCTGAAACTTATGTAAAAGCATCCTCAGGTAGTGTAGATTCAGAGTTGTGAAAATCATGACCCCCGGGGGTAGGGTGGGGCCACAATGGGGGGTCGACTTTTTACATAGGAATATATAGAGTAAATCTTTAAAAATCTTCTTCTCAAGAACCGTTAGGCCAGGAAAGCTGAAACTTATGTGGAAGCATCCTCAGGTAAAGATGATTCAAAGTTGTGAAAATCATGACCCCCTGGGGTAGGGTGGGGCTAAAATGGGGGGTCGACTTTTTACATAGGAATATATAGAGTAAATCTTTAAAAATCTTCTTCTCAAGAACCATTTGGCCAGGAAAGCTGAAACTTATGTAAAAGCATTCTCAGGTAGTGTAGATTCAAAGTTATGAAAATCATGACCCCCAAGGTTAGGATGGGGCCACAATGGAGGTTTGACTTTTTACATAGGAATATATAGATTAAATCTTTAAAAATCTTCTTCTCAAAAACCGTTAGGCCAGGAAAGCTGAAACTTGTGTGGAAGCATCCTCAGGTAATGTAGATTCAAAGTTGTGAAAATCATGACCTCCGGGGGTAGGGTGGGACCATAATGGGGGGTTGACTTTTTACATAGGAATATATAGAGTATATCTTTAAAAATCTTCTTCTCAAGAACCATTTGGTCAGAAAAGCTGAAACTTATGTGGAAGCATTCTCGGGTAGTGTAGATTCAAGGTTGTGAAAATCATGGCCGTTGGGGGGTAGGGTAGGGCCACAATGGAGAGGGTCGATTTTTAACATAGGAATATATAGAGTAAATCTTTAAAAATCTTCTTCTCAAGAACCATTTGGCCAGGAAAGCTGAAACTTATGTGGAAGCATCACAGGACGAAAAACCACCTTTAAGCAAGTCCTTAAAGGTGGCTTAAAGGTGACTTAAAGGAGCTTAAAGGCTATACGACCTTTAAGCCGCCTTTAAGTCACCTTTAAGCAAGTGCTTATAGGTCCTTAATGTCCAAACTTCTTTAAGCTACCTTTAAGCCACCTTTAAGCCACCTTTAAGCATCTTTAAGTGGCATTTACGCTCTCTTTACACTGCCTTTACACTGTCTTTAAGTGGCCTTTAAGTCAATATTGATCAAGCTGAACAATAAACACATATATTAAATGCAAAAGCTCTTTTATGGAGATTGAAGGGGGTCATCCGAGTGATAATATAATTTCCAAGGAAGGGGGGGGGTGTTCCAGGCGGTTTTAATCGTCGCTCCATTAAACACAGATCGCTATCATCAGCACCGCTCCGATGGACACAGATTGCCGTTATAAAATTCTTTATAATTTTTTGGGGGTTTCAAAATTATTGTAGGGATGAGCGCAGTCTCTGTATCTTAATATGTGCATAAAACTTATTAAAGTATGTTTGTTTCCTATTATAAATTAATCGGTGAAAAAAATCTCTCTCTCTCTCTCTCTCTCTCTCTCTCTCTCTCTCTCTCTCTCAGTTCATCCGGTTATTAAACAAAATAAAGATAATGAACCAAAAATGCATGATTTAATTTGTTAATCGGTTTAAGGTTTGTATTTTTTTTTTCAATTTTCATTATTTCTAACTCTAGATCTGCTAGATACATGTTAAAGATGAAAAGACTCTCAACTGCCTTTGTTATATCGGGCAGGATATTACTGCTTTGTTTGTCTAGACATAGTTTTCTTCGTTTGTGTATATCTAATTAGAGTCTATTGTTTGTACAACTTAAAAAAAACCCTGGAACTAACACAGAATATACAAGATATACACAACAGTTGTGTCGTGTGCCCAGGTGCATGTTTGTGTATATCTAATTAAAGTCTATTGTTTGTCCAACTTAAGAAAACCCCTGGAACTAACACAGAATATACAAGATATACACAACAGGTGTGTCGTGTGCCCAGGTGCACGTCAGGGTTTCTAAAGGCGTTGAATTTTAGTATGTACGAGTATACGATAAGTCTAGTGAATAAAAGTTAATTTACATTTGTAATTCATTTTCAAAGTATTATTTCCTAGCTCTGGGTTTCAAAGATGTTACGTCTACAAATTAACGATACATGTATGTAAGAGTAAAATCTTGAGGCTAATTAATTAATGTACCGGTGATCATAAATAGGGGTTGATTATTTAAATATATGTATAAGGGTAAATATGTCAAATATACCCGGCCTGGCACATCATACAATTGTATGTACAAGTCATTTGCAATTGCCACATGCAGTAAATACGTCACCGGTAATTGGTAATTTTGTTTGTTATAGAATTGATAGTTTATAAATCATGTACATACAATTACATGTAAATATTTAAACATATTGGAACGGCGCCGCGATCATGAAAACCTGGAAATTGCGGGAAATTGAACAAATACCCTAATAGTATCAATGCATTTAATAAAAGAAATGATTTCATTTTCTTTCTTACATTTTTATAGCTATAAATAAGATGAACGTATATCTACTCGGTTTAAATTTATAAACTACATGTCAGAAAGCCTACTATAGTGAACATAACGGTTTCCATTTAGGTATAATATGTTTTTGTTCACTGAAGACCAAGTTCCGTATTTCATTCTAAATACATGCATGCATGAATGGTTTGTCAAAATCTTTTCAAGTAAACACATTCAATACAGTGATTCAATATCCACTGATATATAGGATATAAAAACGCTTACATATATGTAAGTTGCCGTGGCGCAGAGGATGTGTGGTGATGCTAGTAAACTAAGGGTCCCGGGTTCAATTCTCGCCGTGGCCGGTCTTTTTTTTGTGTTTTTTTTTTTCATTTTTCTTTCTAGAACAAAAACCGTTTTAATACCTTTTCTTTCATAAAGTTAATACATTTTGTTGGAAATTAAGCACAACATTGAATTAAATTTTTTTTAATGGCTTAAAGGTGGCTTAAAGGTAGCTTAAAGGTGGCTTAAAGGTGGCTTAAAGAAGTTTGGACATTAAGGACCTATAAGTTGTCCTTAAAGGTGGCTTAAAGGTGACTTAAAGATAGTCTTTAAGCTGCCTTTAAGCCATCTTTACGCTTTCTTTAAGCCACCTTTAAGCAATACATATAGCTTAAAGGTAGCTTAAAGGTGGATTAAAGATCGTCTTTAAGCTACCTTTAAACACCTTTAAGCTATCTTTAAGGAGGACTTAAAGATGGTCATTCATCCTGTGCATCCTCAGGTAGTGAAGATTCAAAGTTGTGAAAATCATGACCCCCGGGGTTAGGATGGGGCTACAACGGAGGGTCGATTTTTAACATAGGAATATATAGAGTAAATCTTTAAAAATCTTCTTCTCAAAAACCATTTGACCAGGAAAGCTGAAACTTGTGTTGAACATCCTAGTGTATATTTAAAGTTGTGAAAATCATTTCCCCCAGGGGTAGAGTGGGGCCACAATTGGGGATCGAATTTCTATATAGAAATATATAGAGTAAATCTTTTAAAAATCGTCTTCTCAGAAACTAATAAGTTAGGAAAGCTGAAACTTGTTTGGAGGCATCCTCAGGTAGAGTAGATTCAAAGTTGTAAAAATCATGATTCCTGGGGGTAGAGTAGGGCCACAATGGGGTGGAATTTTTACATAGAAATATTAAGAGTAAATCTTTACAAATCTTCTTCTCAGAAACTAATCAGCCAGGTGATTATTTAATATTGTTTAGATTTTGGCTTCTGAATGATTCTGGGACGATTGGGTCTCACAAGGGGTTCAGAGTTTGATGTAGGTTTATATCCCATTTTTAAACAATTGTTTAGGATCTTTCTGAGAGCTGCAATGCTCAACATGTGATATTACTATAAAATCATCCTGTTAGAAAAGGGACTAATGATAATTAACATAAGGATATCCAGTGGAAAAAATTGATTTTTATTAATACAGGATCTACCGGTACATGTATTATACTACATTGTCCAGAAAGTTTTTATTATGACTCCGTTAAGCTGATTTTATCATACCTATTGTTCCTCAGGTGAGCGATGTGGCCCATGGGCCTCTTGTTTAATATATTACCGACAAAATGAAATATTTTGTTGTAATTTATACGCATTTTAATTTCATGACAGTTAACCTTATCTTTGGAATTTTTTTTTCATTTAAAGGAGAGGGGGTGCGGCTACTCATGTCTCAACTAAATCAAAATCTTAAAACTACTGTTTTCAGGAAGTTAGTTTTTCTTATCGATAACTCAGTTTTTTAATTAATCAGCAGGCCGACACCCCCACCCCCTGTGAGTTTTTTTTCCTTTGTGGGTGGGGGTGGGGGCTCTTGTCTCAACATTGTGATAGCGATAAGGATGCTTTTGGTGATATTTTTTTATTTAGCCATCGAACTCCAAGTATACTTAAACAATTTGTTACATGTACTTTAAGACAATAGAAATGCGTGTATACATTTAAACAAAGCATGATATTTAAAATTTACCAGATCTAAGACAATTGATGCCGATTGAATTCTTCACTCGCATCTTTTCTGGATTCTCTTGATATAATGGACACCGAACCTATAACTAATTGTTCAAAAAATCGTACTTCCTAAAAAAATGTTGTTATCCAGAAATAATATGATGATATGTAATATTTTTTTGCTCATTCTGTGCCCATTCCGGCAATTACGGCAGGCCTTTTCCTGCAGCTATCTGTGACATCACTGTTTCCATATATGGTCATGTCAAAATTCGACAAACTTGAAGACTTAATTTACATTTGTCAATTTGTAACATGTGAACTGTGCTGTTTTAGAAAACGGAGATATAAATGCAGATGGAAAATGTGTATTATAGTGACAGGTTACATGTAAATAACAAACAGCATTTTAAAGTTGCAAATGTGCATCTGTGGGAAGACTGCGGAGTCAACTTTAGAGTGTTAATGTCCGAGTTTTATAGATTACACAATCAGAATTACACACATTCATACTCAGGCTCACACACCAACACGATTGCATATTCGAATTTACAAGTTTACGTGAGTGGATTTTTGAACATGATTACCCTCCATAGTAATGAAACAATTGTGATGTGGGATTCATACTGGTAATGCCAGTCGTGCTTCAGAAACTCCACATTGACCTATGGTCTGTTAAAAGTTTGATATTTGCAAACTGGCTGCTCTTTTACATGCATGATGGGTTGTCTCAATCAAACTGGGGATGAACAAATAAGATAAAGGTAAAATTTATGACATTTTTTTTTTTATTTTTTTTTTTATTAACCAGTACAGCAATACAATGTATTACAAGACTTTGCAAAACTGCCTTTAGAATAAGGAAGGGGGTGATAATTAGATTGAAATACAACAATCTAATTAAAATTAGACGTTCTGAATCCGCTACCGCTTCTCAAACATCTAACAACACCCCATGCAGGGTCACGTCAGTGTGACCTTTCAAATATGAATAAACATTTCAGAATTATCCAATCAGATTCGTGTTTCTAAAATCAACTCGGTTGAAGTTTCAAAGTGGCGTCCGAAGAAGTGCTTCAGTTATTCAATGTTAAAAAGCTTAAAAAAGAACAAGAAGAGATATTGTGGTGCATTTTGGACAACATTTCTGAAGCATTTCCTCCAAACGCCCGCGTTACACCCTTCGAGATTGAGATCCGATCTTTCGGTTACTTTCCGTATACAATCTATCCTTTCTGTGTTCAGTTTTAGTTTATTTCGATAGAACTTGTGAATAATATCAGTCCCATCAGCTTTTTGTATTGGACAAACGAAAATCCACATATAATACAGGCATTTCCTAAAACACAAGTTTTCCTCGTCATGGGCTGTGCCATTTTTGTTTTTCTTTCGCTTTGAACACCTCGGTCATCTACGTATGTCGATAAAAAAAGCAGAAGAGTTCTGAGCCCTCAGCCAAAGAGTTGGGTCGTGATTTCATTGGTTAACTGAAAGGTCACACTGACGTGACCCTGCATGGGATGTTGTTAGATGTTTGAGAAGTGGTAGCGGATTCAGAACGTCTAATTTTAATTAGATTGGAAATACAAGAATATATAATAGCCCAGATATTTCAATTTTGTGGCAATTACTAAAATTTACAAAAGTGTTAATTGCTGACTTATAAGTTGAGACTTATAAGTCAGCCAAAAAATGAGTCATAAGTTATGACTTATAAGTTGAGAAACAAATTTTGCAGATGTGAGAAATAAAAATAGCGGTATAGTACAGTGAATAGTCAAGATATTGGTCCTGATTTGCCATACTGCATTAATTTTTGTGTGATATAAAAGCAGTGCTATTCATTTCTGGTAAGGAATTTTAGACTTGTTACAAACTAAAACTGGTCCGTGCTTGCATGCTTATTAACCTCTTTTACACTTGGTATGTTTAAATTAACTTGTCAGAAACACAAAATTTATCCGAGCCAATTGTCTTTATGCTGCATCCTGCTGAAGTACATCCTGGTGTATCTAATTTTAAGCATGCATATAATTCATTACGGGTGTTGACCTTTAAACCCGCAATTGTTATTGAAATCTCGCTGACTCTTCTATCTTCCTCTTCCTTCAGAATAGTGGTCACAGCATCTTTGATCTCCTGACAGTATTGTGGTGGGGTGGTTTTCTTTAAATTCCTGCATTTTTCCTCTCCCAGTCGGAACCCTTCGGCTTGACCAGCCTCAAATCCTTCTTTCTTGCCTTTATCATAGCCTGTTTGGACAGTCCTTTCTAAAATGATAATTTGAAATTATCTTTTTCATTTTTTGGCCTATCTCTGCCTAAAACAAGATAGGTAATCACAGATTACAAAGCTCACCAAGACGAGGCATCACCTTTATGAGGAATCACCTTTATGAGACCACCTTTATCATATTATATTAAATTCATAGTTAATAATGATCTTAGATATACATGGATACTGTTTTGACACAATATTATATAACTACCGGTATATATCATATGTTAAAAAATTGTATAATAATCATGTGTTCATTTCATACGGTATTATATGATACAATGTTTATCAATACAATAATATAAAATACAATATTGCATCCTATGATACTTACAATATACGAGGGTTGTTCGGAAATTATTGAGACAACGCAAATATTTTCCTTTCTAAGTGACGAATTAAGGTAAAAATTGGCATAAACTTTGAAGAAACCTAATCAAATAATTAAACAAAGTTATATTAAAAAATCTTTAATATTTTGTTTACGACGGTACATAAAAAAGTCGGTGGTAGGGTTACCCGGCGCAGTCATAAACTGGGAAATAAAATAAACTTAAACAATAACTTACTTAGTGTCGGATGACCAATAAATTATAGGAAAGTAAATCAAATTATACATGTTCATTTTGCTATTTATTGTGACTAACTTGTGTGCAAGTTTCACTAGTGTTCGAGTTGAGATACGGAGATAATACAAATATATATACCAAGCAATAGAAATCTGGCCACGACGGTTTATTGAATTTTGACGTCAAGGCGGCGCAGTGAATATACATCAAATTGGTCGGAAACACGGAAGAAGACCTTTACAGGCCAAGTTATGGCTTATACACAAACTATACAATATAAAGGAGTCAAGAGCTCCATTTAATCGGATTTTTTTTTACTAATTTTTTAACTAGAATTAAAACAAAGGGACTAAAGATCTACTACTTTTTAAACAAAAACCGATGTCAACATTTTATTAAATATGTACAGAATGACTTTAACAAAAGTTTCAAAGAAAGTTAACTTTTGGGTAGAAATAACTCGATTTTTTCACAAAAAAAGTCAAGAATGGAGAAGATACTTAAACGTTGACATCTTAAAATGAACAAAATAGATGAGAAATGAAGAATAATTCATGTGCTCCGTTTGTTTGTAAGACGTTTAAAACATAGGAGCAAGGAAACGCGTTAAAATGACGTTGCGATGAGTTTTAGGTTGCGCCGGGTCACTGGACAAAGCAAGTTTGTCAGCTTACCAGAAATGATGTGATGAAGCTATTGACTGGAAAATGTTCACATTAATAAATGGTACCCTGGTTAACTTATTAGTGAAATTTCAATGGTTCATCTTTTTTCGCAAGGGAGTAAGAGTACCGGTAAATGTCTCAATAATTTCCGAACAACCCTCGTATATCATATAATACAATAAAATACTGTAATAAATAATGATGAAATATGATATTGTAACATATGATATGACATTGTATCGTGTTATAATACATTATTGTATTTGATCACATAATACAATAGCATTAATATATAATATATGATACAATATAGTATTAAATGATACAATATCATATCACATAATACATCGCAATATTGTAACATATGATATTATATTGTATAATATTATAGTATGATATTGTATTGTATGATATTGTATCATATCAGTTGATACAATATCATGTGATATAGTACTATATTATATCATACAATATCATATTATACTATATTGTATTATATGATACAATATTACATTATACAATATCATATAATACATTTTCATGTGATAAAATCATATATTATATAAATATATTATTATATAAATATCATATTATACAGTATTGTATCATATGATACGATATATATTATACAATATCATATCATATGATAAAATATGTTGCAATATCATATGAAACAATAGCATGTTATAAAATAGTATATAATACAATATCATATTATACAATATTGTAATATGATAATATACAATACTATACATAACAATATCATGATACAATATCATATCATAGTGTACAAAAAAATTGATACAATATCATATTATATCATATAACTTTTTACATTATAATATATGATATAATATTGTATCAGATAAAACAATAGTGTTTCATATCATACAATACTATATCATATTAATCATATTATATCATTTAACAACAAACACATCTATCAAGCAGGTTTGAGTGAGGTAGGAGATCTTTTTTAGCATCCTTGATAATGGAGATTAGGCTCTGCATCTGAAGCTACCTCTGCGGTTCATTAATATTATAGTTAAATCAACTATGCAAGTTTGAAATAGTACTAATATTTATTAAACATTTTGACTTGTTCTAAAAAACTTAACCTAATCCAGCATCCGAAACCTATGGCTCATATCCAGCATTCAAGCCTGTCAGGTGCATCAATATCATTAGACGCATCATCCATGCAAGTGTTATGCAGTTAGGACCAGTAATAACTAAGATATAATCATCAGAGGGCACCTGCTCCAAAAACTTTAACCAGCTCTTAAAACCTTAACCTCCTCCAGCATCCTAAACCTATGGCTCAGATTCAGCATTCATGCCTGTCAGGTGCATCAGTATTTTAAGATGCACCATCCATACAAGTTTAGTGAAGTAAGGACCATTAATAATTAAGATATAATCATCAAAGGGCACCTGCTCCAAAAACTTTAACCAGCTCTAAAAACCTTAACCTCATCCAGCATCCGAAACCTATGGCTCAGATTCAGCATTCAAGCCTGCCAGGTGATTCAGTATCATAAGACACACCATCCATGCAAGTTTGGTGAAGTTAGGACCAGTAATAACTAAGATATAATCATCAAAGGGCACCTGCTCCAAAAACTTTAACCAGCTCTAAAAACCTTAACCTCATTCAGCATCCTAAACCTATGGCTCAGATTCAGCATTCAAGCCTGCCAGGTGATTCAGTATCATAAGACACACCATCCATGCAAGTTTGTTGAAGTTAGGACCAGTAATAACTAAGATATAATCATCAAAGGGCACCTGCTCCAAAAACTTTAACCAGCTCTAAAAACCTTAACCTCATCCAGCATCCGAAACCTATGGCTCAGATTCAGCATTCAAGCCTGCCAGGTGATTCAGTATCATAAGACGCACCATCCATGCAAGTTGAGTAAAGTTAGGACCAGTAGTAACTTAGAAATTGCTATCAAAGGGGACCTGCACCAAAAACTTTAACCTGCTCCAAAAACCTTAACCTCCTCCAGCATCTGAAACTCATGGCCCTGATTCAGCATCCAAGTCTTTCAAGTCAATAAGTAGATCCAGATGCATCATCCATGCAAGTTTGGTGAAGATAGGACAAGTAATAACTTAGATACAAGACCTGCAACAAAAACCTTAACCAGGTCCGGACGCCGACGCCGGGGGTATAGCATAAGCTCCCCCCGACTACGTCTCGGTGAGCTAAAAAGGATTTCCCAAGTTTCAATTGAGAAAGGAAAATTTCTTGATCAAAATTTCTGAGCATTTAGAACATAAAGAAATTTATTTAAAAGATAAAAATTAAAAACAAAAAAAATCTGCTTACCATAAAGTACAAAAATTTCAGCAATACATATTGAGGCATATCCAAATGATACTAAGGCAGTAGAAGCCGCTACGACTGTCAGTCCTGTAGAAACTAGGTCAGATTGCATACGGACAGACATCGGAGACAGGGCTATCAGTAGTATGGCAGGAAAAATGCCATAGATTTTCAGCCAGATCTGATATGTAAAATAAAATCATAAACAACATTGTTTGTTGAGCATAGCATCCCAAAGGCTATAAAGCTGGACTACTTCAGGCTATAATGCAACTGATGATCGTATTAAGGTAAATATAGATGAATGGTGCAGTCAACTATTACATATACTTCAAAATAAATTACTTGTTGGATGAAGGATGTGCAATGATCTTAAACTGCATGTACAGTAAATTTCTAAGTCAGAGGTATTGGTCAAAGCAAAGTCCTCAAATATAACTTTCATTTTAATGTCGCCCTTTGAAATGGTCACCTGTAATCTCAATGATGTCTAGTTTTAGTTCTAGTTTATGAAAAGGTTAATCGTTATGGTATATATTCACATCTACCGAATACCGTAAACCAACTTTTATTCGCGACTACTTTTTTTCCCATTTTACCGAAGAAAAACTGGTTATCTGAAAATATAACACCAAATACATTTGAGGACGGGTTCGCAGTGAGAAATATTCGCGATGTTGATGCTTTCGCGCGAAAATTTCTCGCAGGCGAATAAAAGTTGGTTTACAGTTTTTCATCCTCTATTTCTTAAGAAAACCGATTGTGATCCATAGCTTTAGACTGAAATCTACACAATCCAGTTCTAACAAGTTTATTGATCGGTCAAAATATTCAGCAACTTCAGAATAATCACAGACTGCATGAAATAATCATGATGATGTCAGACTCAAATTTCCATAAAAGAGGACTTAAAAATTGGCTTTTTCTTTTATCTAATGTACTGATGTACATTACAAATAATTTAATTACTTTTACTTACATGGTTATGTAGTTTTTCTGCATTGTCGGAACCTACATATCCCGCATGAATCACCAAAGAAAGCATTTTATTGTTTAAGTATATCAGAAGAAACTCACCATCTTTTCTGGTTGTGAAAATTATCCTCTACATGAGTAATGTAAGATGTTCTTTCCCGTTGTGTCGTATGTGTGTGTGGGTAAAGCTTTCTGATTAGTTGTAATCCAGGATAGGCATTATGTAACACATTTTTTCAGAGCTAGGTGCCCTCAGCAAAGACATTTGTTTATATTATTTTTCATAAGGTATGTACATGTAACCTACCTATAGCTGCCACAGCAAAATAAATGATCATTTCCCTTACTGTGTATGATTGTACATTTCTGAACAAAAATTTAGAACTCATTGTCTAATTACGTGTATGTGCATGCAAGGGTATCATTGAAAATTTGAACAATATTTTATACTACACGAAGTTCATCTATAATCATCTCTCTTTTTACTCTTGAATTCTTTGATGATATAAAACACTGGCAAACAATTTTTGCATTGTTGATACAACTATTTTTATAATCTAGCTTATTTGAAAATCTGACAAATGGTGTGGGGGGTGTCAAGAAAACTCAAACTTATTAAATTCACATAGAAAATTTACAGAAATTAGGCCTCTGATCCCCCATCCCCCTCCCAAAAAAAAACACAAGAAATTATCCCTTAGACCACTCCCAACACAACACAACACCCCCCCCCCCATTCCATTTCAGGAAAGTTTCTGGATAAATTAGTACATTTCTTGGGAGCTAATAGAAAATGAGGACATTACACCTACATAAAGGCACGTACATCTCAGCAAGTACATTTACACTAAATATTATATGAATCAACTGTTAAAAAAAGAAAAATAAATATTAAGCTTATTAATTTATGAAGTTTTCTGTACAGTATAAATACATGTATCATTGCCATATACAGTATTGCAAAGAATGATTATGTTTTTAAAAATCCATTGTCTGTAAACAACAAAGCTTGCTTTAGTTTTCAAATTCTAAAAGATTGAATCACAAAAGCAAAAAATTTATATCTAATATATATGATTATATTGGTATATATACCTACATGTATAAATTTTCAAATTTATTAAAAGTCAGAAATATCTACAATAATTATGTTAACTGATGTGTGAACTTATTCACTGATTATAATGTACCATGAGTTACGGTACTTAACCTACTGTACAATGATTAGGCTTAACGAACCATGATCTTGTAATTGTATGTACAAACTATAAATCTTTTTTCACTTCATCCTCATGCAGTAATTAAAATTGAAAAGTTTAACAAAAAAAAACCCAACAAAATAATAATAAGTAAATGTAGGTTGTTCAATCTAAAATTGTGAAGTCTTGACAAAATGCATTTAATTAACGAGGCTGGATGGTCAACAAATTAACCATCAGATTTACCTTAAAGTTTTGAATATGATATTTTTGGTCATATATCAAATATGATTATTAAAGTGAAGAAAATATCCAATTATTTTAGCTTTAAAAATTTGAACATTTCCTTTTATCTTTATACAGAGCTCTTCATTTAAAGGAGGTTAATATAATCTAGAAACGGCAATGACCATCCAGCTGTCTTAATTATTATTAGACGGATGAGGGCATATTTTTGGGCCTAAATTTTGGGGGGTTTGAAAAAAAAACACCAATAATAGTTACCAGTAGTTGGAATTCAAATAATCCTAAAAGTATATTTCCTAAAAGTATATAATGAACAATATGTATGGCTCAAATATAGCTTTATCCTCCCTCCCCCTTTGGCCCATCTGGCTCAACTGACCCATTGTCTGAAAAACCTTCTTATATTTCACCAAGTTTTTGTTATGAAGCATCGTGAAAAGAATTCATATTTTAGATTTCATAAATCTGTAGACTCAGCTCCTTTCATTTACTAGATGGGTGATTGGGTATGCAGTGGCATTGAACCAAGTTTCAATGTCATAGTATATTTGGATATATCTAAACCATATTTTCTCTTCCCTTTGCCCAATCTGATTGGTATATCACCCAAGGATGTGTAAGTAAGGGGAATTCAATGACCTTGAATTATCCATAAAAGTTTTAAATCAAAGGTTTATATGGGCCAGCTAGAGCTTAGTACAATGTATTTATGAGTCTCATTTATTATAACGTCCTTTCTTAAAAGCGGAGCCCTTTGAGATGGTGACCATCTCAATGATATCTGGTTGTGGCTGTCACATTCTACATGAATACATTAACCGTACATGTAACCCAGTTGAAGATTTTTGGGGTTTTCTGTTGACAGGTTAAGATGCCACTGCACGGTCCGGAGGGAGATGGGATTCTGTACACTTGGGCAACCAGGAAGTCAATGAAGGATAAGTAGGTGTTAGAAAAGTTGAACTGTATTAAGGAGGCTCAATGGTCAACAAATTACCCATCAAATTTGTCTTAAAATATTAAATATGATATTTTTGGCCATAAACTATTTTTTAGTAAAGATTAAAACTCCAAACATTTTGACTTAAAAAGGATGACTGCACTTAGCGCCGGGTTTTGGGCCCTTTTCGGTCGCTTCTGTTGCGTTTATTTCTTATTTTAATATCACTTTTGTTAAATTTTTAGCTCACCTGAGCTGAAAGCTCAAGTGAGCTTTTCTGTTCAAAATTTGTCCATTGTCTGTCGTCGTTGGCGTTGTTGTTGGCGTTGTAAACTTTTCACATTTTCATCTTTTTCTCCAGAACCACTGGGCAGATTTCAACCAAACTTGGCACAAAGCATCACTGGGTGAAGGGGATTCACGTTTCTTTAAAGGGGAGATAATTTAGAATTATTGAAAATTTGTAGGTATTTTTCAAAAATCTTCTTCTCAAAAACTATAAGGCCAGAAAAGCTGAAACGTGTATGGAAGCATCCTTAGGTAGTGTAGATTCAAGTTTGTTCAAATCATGGTCCCTGGGGGTAGGATGGGGCCACAATGGGGATGAATTTTTACAAAGGAATATATAGAGAAAATCTTTAAAAATCTTCTTCTTAAAAACTATTAGGCAAGGAAAGCTCAAATTGGAGTGGAAGCATCCTCAGATAGTGTAGATTCAAATTTGTTTAAATCATGGTCTCCCTGGGGTAGGGTGGGGCCACAATAGGGGGATGAATTTTTACATAGGAATATATAGAGAAAATCTTTAAAAATCTTCTTCTCAAAAACTATTTGGCCAGAAAAGCTCAAATTGGAGTGGAAGCATCCACAGTTAGTGGAGATTCAAGTTTGTTTAAATTATGGTCCCCAGGGGTAGGGTGGGGCCACAATGGGGGGATAAATTTTTACATAGGAATATATAGAGAAAATCTTTAAAAATCTTCTTCTTAAAAACTATTTGGCCAGAAAAGCTCAAACTTGTGTGGAGGCACCCTCAGATAGTGTAGATTTAAGTTTGTTTAAATCATGGTCCCCTGGGGTAGGGCGGGGCCATAATGGGGAGATGAAATTTTACATAGGAATATATAGAGAAAATCTTTAAAAATATTCTCGGAAAGTTTTCAGTCCAAAAAGCAGTAACTTGTGTGAAAGCACAGGTTGTGCAGATTAAAGTTTGATGAATCCATGATTCCCTAGAGAAAAGTGGGGCCACATAGAGGGGGGGGGGTTATATAGGAATAGAGAAAAATCTTACAGGTACAACAACAAAAGGGGCTTGGTATTTTCCATAAAAATATGTGGATAAAAATCGGCAGATATTTTAAATTTTTTAGCAATATCTACTGTACTTAGTTGTCAAGATATTTTGATTTTGATACTGTAATGCTAATTTGATCAGAGTTAAGGCTATTGTTCCTCAGGTGAGCGATGTGGCCCCTGGGCCTCTTGTTTAAAGAGTCTAGTCAATTTCCAACATGAATTAAGATTTTAGACTGTGATACAATAAGCTCATTCTATGTTTTTTCTCCTTATAACTTTGGAAAAATGGAGAATTTTTGCTTATCTGCCCTTGATCAAACATAAGATTGATATTAATATGCACGAGAGGTGGAGCTGACATTATCAGAATGGTACTAAAATTAGACTAGCATGAATAACAATGCCATGAATAAAAATTTATGTGATCACTCTTTCACCATAACCCTATTTATTCTATATGGTACAAGTATTCTATTTACTATGGTTTCAGCAATTAGACCATGCCGATATAAGTACAGAAGACTTTAAATTAATGCTTGACAACTTAACGTGTTCGAAAACATTGTCCTAGTAAGCACATAACATGCTACCTTACACATCACGTGATATAATTTTGTATCGACAATGATACCCGAGGTGAAAAATCATGTGGTGAATTATAATATTTAACATGCATCAACCCTTGGTTACAACAGGGAAAGCGAAAGTAAAAAGAAGCAATTTTTTATCATTTAAACCATGAGTGCATGTTTGTCTATTAATCTCCCTTTGACATAACTTTGATAATGCAAATATACAACTACTGTTAAACGGGGAACAATAGACAAACATGCGCTGACTATGTATGAAGTCAGTATAAAAGTGGGCGTCCTCATTAATGTATGGAGATTCAAGAAATCGCGATGACCCCCGCCTATGAAAACAAATTCGTTCTTGGTAACAACATACTTTTATTTAACGCAATTACGTAAAGTTGCAGTTTAGATGTTGACCATTTCTGTAATTGAAAGAAAAATTCTTGTTTAAAAAGTTTATTTTCTCGCAAATATCGCATGCCCTTAAGTGCAGTCATCCTTTGACAATTTTCCTCTATTTTTATACAGAGCTCTTCATCTAAAGGAGGTATATAGAGCCTAAAAATGGACAAGACCACCCAGCCCTCTTAATTAGATAAAATACTCAGTTTTATTCATATAACCAGTTTCTCAATTGAAATTAATCAATTAATTGTTAGAAAAATTTTGTTGTAGTATTAGAATGGTACATGTATTTGTTATTATGGTGGTTACTTTTTTAATTCCTAACCTTTCAGGTGAATTCGATCTATACAGAATTCAGGAATATTTTTACACATGTAGTTTCATTTAAATGATGCTGACTACTCCCCAATCCCCCCCCCCCCACACACACACACACACACACGCACAAAACCCACACACAATACTGTAAACATACTACATTTGGCTGTGTATTCTATGTAGCACTTTTGGCGAAATGCGGCTTCCGCTAGTTCAAGTATATCACTAAATGCCATGAACAGTCACATTCAGGAATTCGCTAATTCAAATCCTTGAAAACTTGTTTAAAAACTAATTTACGCCAAATATCATGTACATACAAATATAATACGTTTACAGTACCTTGGGGGACTAAAAAAAGAACAAGAGGCCCATGGGCCACATCGCTCACCTGAGCAACAATAGGCATGATAAAATCAGCTTAATGGAGATCGACATAATACAAAATATCTGGACAATGTAGTTATACATGTAGATATTCTTATGTTTATAATCAAGTCCCTTTTTTGACAGGATGATTTTATATTCATATCACATGTTGAGCATCGCAGTTCTCAACAAGATCCTAGACAATTGTTTATACATGGGATATAAACCTACATCAAACTCTGAACCCCTTGTGAGGCCCAAGAATCGTCCAGGGGCAAAAGTCTTAACAATTTTAAAGAATCTCAAATTGGCAAAATGTTTGCATATAAGTAAAACCATATATATTATAACATTTCAGTTTTTGTGAATTAAAAATGTTTTCCTTTGTAAAATTGGATCCTGAATGTGGCCCCACCCTACTCCTCAAGATTTTTATTTTAACGAATTTGAATCTACACTACCCAAGGTTGCTTTTACTAAAGTTACAGATTTTCTAGACAAATGGTTTTGTAGAAGATATTTCTCCATATATTCCTATGTCAAAAATTTGTCTCCCTCCCCCCTCCCCGTTGTGACCCCATCCTACCCCTGGGGGTCATGATTTGAACAAACTTAAATCTACCTAGTCCTTACCTGAGGATACTTCCACATAAGTTTCACCTTTCCTAGCTACTTAGTTTTAGAGATTTTAAAGATTTACTCTATATATTCCTATGTAAAAATTCGATCCCCATTGTGACCCCACCCTACCCCCAGGGGTCATGATTTTCACATCTTGATTCTACACTAGCTGAGGGTGCTTCCACATAAGTTTCAGCTTTCCTGGCTGATTAGTTTCTGAAAGGAAGATTTTTAAAGATTTATTCTATAAATTCCTATGTAAAAATTTGACCCCCCCCCCATTGTGGCACCACCCTACACCCGGGGGTCATGCTTTTCAAAACTTTAAATCTACACTAGCTGAGGATGCTTCCACGTAAGTTTCAGCTTTCCTGGCTGATTAGTTTCTGAGAAGAAGATTTCTTAAGATTTACTCTATATATTCCTATCTAAAAATTTGACCCCCCCCCTCATTGTGGCACCACCCTACTCCCAGGGGTCATGATTTTCACAACTTTGATTCTACACTAGCTGAGGGTGCTTCCACATAAGTTTCAGCTTTTCTGGCTGATTAGTTTCTGAGAAAAAGATTTTAAAAGATTTACTCTATATATTCCTATGTAAAAATTCAACCCCCCATTGTGGCCCCATCCCACCCCCGGGGGTCATGATTTTCACAACTTTGATTCTACACTAGCTAAGTATGCTTCCACAAAAGTTTCAGCTTTCCTTGCTGATTAGTTTCTGAGAACAAGATTTTTAAAGATTTACTCTATATATTCCTATGTAAAAATTCAACCCCCCATTGTGGCCCCATCCCACCCCCGAGGGTCATGCTTTTCAAAACTTTAAATCTACACTAGCTGAGGATGCTTCCACATAAGTTTCAGCTTTCCTGGCTGATTAGTTTCTGAGAAGAAGATTTTTAAAGATTTACTCTATATATTCCTATGTAAAAATTCAATCCTTATTGTGGCCCCATCCAACCCCCGGGGGTCATGATTTTCACAACTTTGATTCTACACTAGCTGAGGATGCTTCCACAAAAGTTTCAGCTTTCCTTGCTGATTAGTTTCTGAGAAGAAGATTTTTAAAGATTTACTCTATATATTCCTATGTAAAAATTTGAGCCCTCATTGTGGCACCACCCTACTCCCTGGGGGTCATGATTTTCACAACTTTGATTCTTCACTAGCTGAGGATGCTTCCACATAAG